>CM057455.1:65852500-67330000 GCA_016271365.2 Neoceratodus forsteri
CTGCATGCAAACAAAAAGGAGGCCCGCATCCACCTTGCAAACAAAATGGACACTGGCATCCAACTGCCAGCAAACAAAATGGAGACACTCATCTGCCCTCCAGCAAACAAAATGGAGGCCCACATCCACCTTGCTGCAAACTGGAGGTCTGCATCCTCCTGCCTGCAAACAAAATGGAGACATGCATCCACCTGCATGCAAACAAAAAGGAGGCCCACATCCACCTTGCAAACAAAATGGAGGCCCGCATCCACCTTGCTGCAAACAAACCGAAGGCCCGCATCCACCCACCTGCAAACAAAATTAAGGCCTGCATCCAATTGCCAGCAAACAAGATGGAGACATGAATCCACCCACCTGCAAACAAAATGGAAGCCAGCACAGAGCTGTCAGCAAACAAGATAGAGACACACATCCACCTCCTTGCAAACAAACTGGAGGCTGGCATCCGCCTGCCAGCAAAAGCAATGGAGACACGCATCCACCCACCTGCAAAAAAAATGGAGGCCTCATCCACCTGCCTACAAACAAAATGGAGGCCTCATCCACCTGCCTACAAACAAAATGGAGGCCTGCATCCACCTGTCTGAAAACAAGATGGAGACACGCATCCACCTGCCTGCAAATAAAATGGAGGCCGGCATCCACCTGCCTGCAAACAAGATGGAAACATGCATCCACCTTGCTGCAAACAAAATGGAGACATGCATCCACCCACCTGCAAAAAAAATGGAGGCCTCATCCACCTGCCTACAAACAAAATGGAGGCTTGCATCCACCTGTCTGCAAACAAAATGGAGACACGCATCCATCTGCCTGCAAATAAAATGGAGGCCTGCATCTGCCTGCCTGCAAACAAGCAGGCACAGAAATAGGCTCGCAAATCACAACATGGTACTAAACAGTTAGCATTTGGATTAGTAAATGGGCATTAATTTGTAGGTAAACAACTGCAACAGATGCTCTCGCACAATAAGCAAAAGATGCAGTACAACTTAACCTGCTGGATGATTTTATGCTGCTTGGTGTTGGGGGAGGGGCTTACATGCCGCTTGACGTGGGTCTCTGTTTGAAAGCCTGCTGTGGTGTGGTGTGTAAGCCTCAATCAGACAATTTTGATCTCAAAAGTGACTCTTTTTGTTTCCAGATGGTCCAGTCGAGGCCTACACATCACAGCAAGCTTTCAAACCAAGGCCCACACCATGTGGCATGTTACCCCCCCAAACAGCATTTACATTTTTTTGATAAAAACAAGAATTGCATAAAACACATCAAAACACATTTCAGCTGGAGAGCCCCCCCCTTCCAGGGATAGCAAACACATCATGCCACATTGCGTGGACCTCTGTTTGAAAAACTGCTGTGGTGTGTAGGCCTCTTGTAGGTCTCTCACTTGCCTATCTTCTGGTGTGCACATGTTGAGATTCCTGAGTCCATCCTCATAGGGCCTTTCATGCAATTCTTTGCCCATTTAGTTGTCTTCCTCTGGACTACGTTCAACCAGTTCATGCCCATTTTGAGGTGTGGCCCCCAAAATTGGACACAGTACTCCAGGAGAGGTGCCATCAGTGAGTGATACAATGGCAACATCATCTCATCCTTCTGCTGAATATTTCCTTCACTATGCACCCCAACATTCCACCAGCTCTACCCACTGCTTTGTCTCACAACCCTGCCACTTTAAAGTCATCAGTTACAGTATGATAACCCCAAGGTCCCTTTCCTGCTTCTTGTCTGTCAGTAGCCCCAATCCCATACTCCACTCATGACTTTCTGTACCCCAGGTGCATCTTTTTTGTACTGTTTGGCATTGAACCCCAACTTCCATGCTCTTGACCACTCCATGAGTTTCCCAAGATCCCTGCACATTCCCTCCACTCTCTCCTGAGCGTCTATTCTACTACAGATTTTTTTATCATCTGCAAAAAGGCCTACCTTCCCCTCCAGTTCTTCTTCAATATCACATATGAAGACATTGAAGAGAACTGGTCCCACTACAGAGCCCTGTGGCACATTGGTGGTCACTCTCCCATCATCAGAGTGAGTGCTGTTAAGTACCATACTCTGATGCCTATCCATTAACCAGTTTCTGACACAATTCATAATTCATCACTTTAGATCCTATCCCTCGGATGCTCAATTTCTTGAGCAGTCTCATGTGTGGCACACTGTTGAAGGTCTTGCTGAAGTCCATGTAAGCCATGTCCACTACTCTCTGATGATTTGCTTCCCTTGTAACCCAGTCCAGGCAGAGATGTTTGGTTTGATGTTCTGCAGCTGGACAAGGGACCATTCCATGAAGTGTAATAGCAGGACTGAACAGGCAGATATGTTTCTTCTGGTGTCCTGCAGCAGGATACAGGACCATTCCAGGAAGGGTTAACATGACTGAACTGGCTGAGATGTTTGATGTAGTGTCATGCAGCAGGATACAAGACCATTCCATGAAATGTATTAACAAGGTTGACCGGGCAGAGATTTTTGATCCGGTGTTCTGTAGCAGGACATGGGATCATTCCATAAATGTTTAACAAGAATGAACAGGCAGAGATGTTGATCTGGTATCCTACAACAGCACACAGGATCATTCCATGAAGGTAATATGGAATAATGTTTGGGGAAGTGTGGTTTATGAGGATTTTATGCACACCCGAGTTGTGTAATGCACCATAAACCCCGAGGGCAAAGCCCAAGGGGTTCATTTGGGTATCACTCTCTAAGGGTGTGCATAAAATCTGAATTGCCACACTCCCCTATGTTTTATTTTTAAGGCATCATACATCCCCATGCTGTTTTATTCCTATGAGGTAGAAGAGGAAGGTGGATAGGAATGCTGTCATGTGTCCCTCCACAGTGCTACGGTCATTTTCCCAGCATTGGCTTTCCACTGGCCCTTCCATCTGTGGACCTGACAACTCTCTCTGCTCCCCCTCCTGTTGGAGCACAGAAGAAAAAGTAATCCACAGTTTTTAAAAACACAGGATTTGATCATCTTTTTCAAGCATATTCTGCTGTCAGTTTCTTATCAGGCTGGCACTTGGATCTTGAGGAATTTGAGTCACACAGGCTAAATGGATTGTAGTTCCTGAGTCAGAGTGCAACAGCCTATGTGGAACTCAAAAGAAAGTAAACAGAACTGCATAATTTTTAAAAACACATCTAGGTAAGCAAAAGCTGCTGTTGATACGCATCACCTGAGAGACAGTAAATGATTCTTCTTTAACTTAAACAACTGTGTTATTATACATTCCAGAAGCCTGTTTGACAAACAGTTTAAGATCAATGGCAGATGGTTTGTACTGTTTTGCTGCATTATGCATTTTTCCAGTTTTGTTCCTGGTAGCAATAATCTAGCTGTTTGGGGAAATGATTTTATTGTGAACACATTTTCTCCTCCTGGAGTGTAAGCCTCTGAAAAGGAAGTCAGAAGGAAGTCTGTTCTGTGTTCAGAGTCTTTCTGCCTGGTCAAACAGTGATGTAGGACATCATATGGGTGCAACTTTGCATAATTGTCTCTATGGAGACCATTTATCAACACATGAAGTCTGAGTAGCATTCCAGCAGGTTAGTTCAGTAAACAACAAAGTATGCCTGCAGCTTGTTCAGAGCTGAACAGCACCGTAACTGCCATGTGTCCAGCCAAGTACACCAAAGGTTAAACAGTTATTAGCCCCATGATAAAATACTAGTATACTAACATGCAGCAGGACCCTTCTGAGCTGTTCAACAGACAGATACAGGCTCCCAGAATGATACAGCACATGACATCATTAGTACAGTAGCCTTAGTGCAGCACAATTGAGAAGACCATGCACAGTGCTTTGGGTAAACTCACAATAATAGGTGACAAACTATTATTTCAAAACCAATTTTAATAAAACAACACAAGTGCCATGTGGAACTATGTGGAATGCAGCAGATTCAAACACTTGGTTTTTAAATTGCAGACATTTTATGTATATATTTATTTATTGAATTTTGTTGACGTGGTAAGCCCACTGAGACTAGAAGTCCCTTTTTCAGGGGTGACCTGGGGGGGTGGGGATACAGATAGTAACAAATTGAAACTGAATCAGATTAAGCTGTTGGCGGTATTTCTAGTGAATGGAGGAAATTTAGCCAGGACACTGGGGAAATTCCCCTACTCTGTAGGCTGGTGGCATTGTCCATTTGTCTGCAGGGTTGGAGGTCCCCATTCAGCTTCAGGATACCGGAGGAGGTGGTTGTGCTGCTATTGCTGGTTCAGAGCTCTTGCAAAACTCAAAAGGAAATATCGATACTGAGGTGGTTCAAGAAATAGCTTTGGACGTAGAAGCAATGACTAAACAAGATGTTGTAGAGGTTGGATTTATGGAAACAGAGAAGGAACTACAAACAGAATTGGAAAATTTAAAAAAAGCATTTACTGGATTTGATAACAGTAGCTGAACAAGATTTTCAGTTGTGCAGACAAAAATTGGAAGAAGAAAATAAAAAAAGGAAAAGATCTATGGCAAGTCCAGATGCATCAGGTAATAAAAGGAGTCCTACAGATTCTGATAACATTATATTAAATGATTCTATGGAGGGAACAATGGTTTTTCAAAATTCCAATGGAACTGTCTCAGCTGAAAATAATTTAGAAGATTTTTCAGATTCTTGGGCTCCTAAAGATGCCCTTACAAAAGCAGGATGGTTAAAACAGGATAAAATATGGGTACCTGATCCAAAAATCCCTATTCCTGGTACTCTAGAATATCAATCATCCATTAAAACAAAACAGGAGAATTCAGATTTACCATTACCTGAGACAGATTCACAAAAGATTTAAAAGTCCCAATTTATAGGAACTGTGACTGTGCCATCTAGAAGTGAGGCTTTAGATTTGGCTACTGCGCCAGACGCCTCCCAGACAGACAATGAACAACAAAGGATAGAAGAAAGTTTTAATCTAGTAAATACCCCCTTTCTTGCAAAACCTGTACAATCACAAACCAGGACTTATTCAGAAACTGTTGGTACAAACAAGGACTCAGACAATGTAAGCCAAGGAAATGGAAGTACAAATTATTTTTCTTCGAGGGATCAACAATCTAAGACTTATGTGGGTCTCCTTCATAAACCTGCTGAAGGTTTTTAGTCCAGTTGAGATATATAGGCCCAGCACCTATAGTCCCAGATAGGCTTTGGGTGGTGAAACACCTTATGCTGGATTCTGTGGGCTATACCCCAGCAGATGTATATGCATTTATACACCCCCAGAAGATCACATGTGGGTTGTTAGGGCATTCTGCAGCAAATTGTACAGCTTCACCCAAATGTAATCTCTGTGGAGAAAATGAACATTCATTTTCAGACTGTCCTTGGGCTGCCCCAAGCCCAGACGATTTATCTGACCATGATTTATTTTTTAAAAAGCAAGGAGATCTTTTTGTAAGACTCCTTATTCTGAGCAGGATTTTGTTTCATGAGGTGGAAGACGAGGTAGAGGTCATGGTAATTCTATAAGGGCACAACCCTTAGACATACAATACCTAATCTCTTCTTTACCAAAGGTCCTTTCTGTCCCTCTAGAATTAGGCCCAGATCCAATACCACCAATGTCTCAAAAGGAGTAAATTGTTTCCAAAGAAACCCCATTTGCTACCCCACAGGGGTCTCCCCAATGATTTAACTTATGGTCTGATGACGTTTCTTTAGAGACCAGTAATGAAGTTAATATAGTTACTACTAATCAGGACAGCACACCAGTTTCAGAAGGTTTCTTAATTCCCCCTCTAATAAATAGGCGCACGTTATCTTTAGAGGTGCCTCTTTCTCCTTTAATTTTGTCAAACTAGTTTACCCCTTTTTCAACCTGGACTGATATAGTAGATAAAGAAGCTCCTATGGAGGAAGAAGATCAGCCTATTCCTGCTGACCTATCTCCTCAAAGAATATCTGTATCCCCAGTAATTGCAGCCCAATCTCAGAGATACAGTAAAAGAGTGATGAGATCTTGTGGTAAACAAATTCACCCACCTCCCTGAACAGTACAATTTGAGAATTGCATGTTTAAATGTAAATAGTATCAAGTTGACCCAGAAATGGATCACCACGTTTGGATTGTTACAACAACTAAATTTTGATGTAATTTTCTTACAAGATACATGACTGCATACTTTAGGGGAGGTTACACAAGCCTCATGAGATTGGGTATGTGGGTTCTCCTTTTGGTTGATAGGAGAACACCAATGTTGTGGAACAGGCTTTTGTTTTAAGTCTCATAATATATTGGTTTCTAGACTAGTGGATATTGATCCATGCTGTGCATTTTTGATAGATGTGGTGATCGGTGGTATATCCTGTTGAGTAATTACATTATATGGGCCTCAGACTAAAGCTTTACAAATAGAACTATTGACTAAAGTACAACCGTATCTATTTACTTCACAATTGATATTCTTTGGAGGAGATTTTAATATTAATTTTCACCCACAAGATGGAGCAGGGAAGCAATATTGTGACCAAACCTTTTTTTAAAAAAATTATATAAGCAGCGGGGTTGAAGGATGTTCATAATAGTGGGAAGGGACGATCTAAGCCAACATTTTTTTAAAGGAAAACTGTCATCTCGTATAGATTTTTTATTTTCTGACCAATCACTGATAACTATCAAAACTATGAATATACCAGTGGAGACTTTGGACCATTCTTTAATAGGCCTCAAAGTTTCCTCTTCATTTCCTAGAATCTCAGGAAAAGGGGAATGGAGACTGAATACTTCTATGTTGACACAACCTATTATATTAGAAAATTTAAAAGTTGTGATGGGGGATAAGTTATCCACTTTAGTTTTGTACGATGATTTAGGATTGTGGTGGGAGGATTTCAAAATTTGTTTAAAAGGGTTTTTTCAAGCTCAGGGAATACAATTAGCACAAAATAAACAGGGAAAATATTTACAGCTCTGTAAAGAATTAGGAGAATTATTAACTTGTCAGTCAATGGGAATTAACGATTATAGTGATGAAATTCAGAAAATAAAAACAGATATGTCACAATATCAATATGATAGATTAATGTCTTTACAAAGAGAACACTTATTTGGAAGAAAAGGGAATGTAGAGCAAGTTAATCCTTTTATAGCAAGCCAGAAACGCTGAAAACATATAAAATTCAATAGTTTAAAGTCACCTTCTGGTTTGGAAGCTACTGATAATAATGGTATTATGGAAATTATAAATTCTTGTATTTTAGGAAAGTTCAGTACACCTGTTTTAGACTCCAGGTTTACAGGTCAACTGTTGTAAGCAGCGGATCTCCCACAGCTTCCCACATATTGGAGCAATTCTCTGACAAACCATTTTCTTGATTATAATTAAATATAGTCATAACTTCCCTTAGAATAAATATTTCACCAGGCCCTGATGGATTCCCCAATGAAATTTAGAAAATATTATGGGAAATATTGCCACAGGAACTACTGAGCTTATATAATTTCATTTTAACCAAAATGATATTGCCTACCTTTATGTATGAGGGATTAATGATTTTTCTCCATAAATCAGGAAACTGGAATGAGATTGGAAATTGGAGATTATTAACTTTATTGAACACTGACTTCAAGATTTTTTTCTAAACTGTTAGGGAACAGACTTAGTGCAGTAATGCCAGAATTAATTGCTTCAAGACAATATTGTTCAGTATCTGGAAGAAACATTACAGGACTTTTAATTTTATCAAGAGAATTGATGGGACAATATAAGGATAAGAATAAGAATTTAGATATGAATGGATATTTGGTTAGCTTAGACCAGGCAAATGCTTTTGATGAAGTATCACATGTGTATTTATGGAAATGTTTAGAGGCATATGGAATACTGCCGCTATTTATTCAATGGATTAAATTATGTTATTCACTAGCATACGTAAAACCTCTTGAAAATGGATGGTTGGGTACAAGACAACAGATAAATAAAGGGGTATGTCAAGGATATCCTCTAAGCCTCTTGCTTTATATGTTTGCTCTAGATCCTATATTAAGAATTTTAACTAGATCCCCAGGAATTAAACATGTGCCAGGTCTCCTGGGTGAACACTGTAAAGTATTAGCTTATGCTGATGACTTATGTATGGTAGTTTCAGATGAAGAATCTATACATATTGCTTATAATTTGATTCAGGTTTTAGGGAGTATAATGGGAGCATGTTTAAATAACAATAAAACAATACCTTTAAGTTTAAATGGATTTCCTCAGAGTGATAGAAATATAGGGGATTTTCCAGTGGCAATGACACCTTGCAAAATATTAGGAATATATTTGGTGGGTCATGAGTTGGCTCAGTATAATTGGACAGTTGCAATAGAAAAAGGAAAACAAATAGTAGCTAATTGGAATAAATGTAATATGGCTAAACTTAAACATATATATTGTATTAATTAATTTCCGATTCCTACTTTTTTATTTGTTAGTGCAATATTTATTTTATCTAAATCATTAGAAGTAGCATTGATGAGGGTATTTTTTAGTGCATTTTGGGGCAGCCAAATTAACCCTATAAAAAGAACGGTTTTGTATAAACCCATTGCTGAAGGCGGAGTTAATATGATACATCCTTTGTTTTTTTTTATTTTACAGTATTCCTTTATAATAATTTGGTTCTGATAATGAGAAAACAAAAACAAATATGGGAGAAATGGGGTTCAATTAATTTGAGGGGGTGCTCTCAGAATGGGAAAATGGAGTATTTTTACATAAAAATAAACGTCAACCACGATTGGTGGCAGATTCGGTAGGAGTTTTCAATAAAATCCAAAATTGGAAAGCAAAATATGAGATGGTATAAAGATCTCATAGGAAAATAGTTTCCAGGGAAATAGTTTTAGACAATTTTTCAGAGTTTCCTTTTTCAGGATTTACAAAAAATGAGCAAACTAGTATTTCAGAATGCATTACTGAAAAACGTCTTCCAGAGAAATTATGGGACACTATAAATCTAGGGATCCATGGATGAATTAATGTAAAAGGAAATCAAAAACACAAAATTATACTGGAACAATATTGTCCTAAGGTATGATGCATAATGGAAATCGAAACCATGGACCATCTCTGTTTCTACTGTTCATTCGTAATGCAGTTTTGGGATGTGGTAAAAGAAAGATGGAATCGGGTAATAAATATTCCACCTAGTAGAGCAGTGTTATATTATGGGATTTGTATCGGTGTAGATACAATAGGAGATATTGGGACCTTTCGTATTATACATGCTCATTTTTTATATTGGCTATGGATCTGTACGTGTCGTTTAGTTTTGCAGCAACAAATAATTTTAGAAAAGGAACTTTTTTTTATTTTTCTTACAGATTTGTTATGTTGGAAAAGCACAGAAAAAGTTACCTTAGGGGATCAGAAATGGAATGATACATGGAAAGGTTTTGAATATATTTAGAGTCTATTATGGGTTAGAAGTTTGATAAGATTTTTTTTTACTGTCTCATAAAATGAAAAGTTTAGATTAATTACACTAGGATCGATGTCCACTTAAATAATATTATTTTCGGATAGGCTTTTGTGATTTCTGGTATGGATTTGTATATTTTGGATGATTCTCATCTGTGTCCCCTTTTCAGGAAAGGATGAGGGTTAAGTTTAACCACTGATAAATTATATCTGTAAATTATTTTCAGGTATAAAGTTATAATATTTTGGTCATTTTAATACAAGATCCATATATAATATTCCTCCTATTATTGGAAGGGGTTGAGATGGGGGTTAAGCATAAATAAAAGACTATTTGAACTTATTATTTATGTATGCTGTAATATGAATTTATGTTAACCATTTACCCCCCATTCTTTTAGAGGGAGGAGTTTGGTTATAATGTTTATTTTATATAAAAGGGGTTACTGTATGAATAAAATATTTATTCTTGTTTTTTTGTTATAACAGTTTTGTATGATGCAATACTGATCTGTAAATAATTTATGATTTCAATAAAAAACTCCCCCTACTCCTATAGTGGGGAAGGGAAGGGGGTGGGTTATATTGCTTTTTTTTTGCATTCAGGATTATTGTATG
The DNA here is from genome assembly GCA_016271365.2 of Neoceratodus forsteri. NCBI lineage: Eukaryota > Metazoa > Chordata > Ceratodontiformes > Ceratodontidae > Neoceratodus > Neoceratodus forsteri. The sequence goes on from CM057455.1 coordinate 65,862,541, forward strand.
AATTAATACTTGTTTATGTTTTTGTTTCCTTTCCTTTTATGGTTATGTATGATGTAATACTGATCTGTATATATTTTGTTATGATTTCAATAAAAAAATAATCCCCTCTACTCTTTTCAAGAAGTGCCATGGGATCTTTAGCATCCACCTGAACAACCACCAGAACAGGCAGACGGGACGTCTGTTTAACATCTCATCTGAAAGACGGCACCTCAGGAGTGCAGCACACCCTCATGCTGCACTACAGTGTCAGTACTGGGATAGTAACCCATGTGCCTGGTGTGAGGATAGAACCCACAGTCTTCAGATCTCCTGACCTCAGAGGTGACTGTGCTACCCGCTGAGCCACTGACACTAATTTAGTGTCAGTGGCTCAGCCACTCAACCTTGGAGTAAGAAATCTTTTACTAAGGATCTATGTCCATTAAATGGTGCAAAGATAGATATTGTTGAATTCACAGTACAAATAGAGATGTAGTTCAATTATCAGTACATAACTGATATCACAGAACAAATAGAAACATACTTGAATTATCAGTACAGGAAGTAACAAAGGAATAGAAAACAGCCATGTGTCTTATGAGTTTCATTAAGGGTTAATACTAAGTTCTGAATGGCATAAGGAAGTATATAAGAGTGAAGAAAATGGCGGATTGGGAGAGAGTGGTGTGGGGATAGAGCAGCCCAGTAGGAGCCCTGTCACATTGCATTACAGCTTTGGTGCTGAGGAACTGGGGATGGTGCATGTGAGATAGTGTGATGAGGTGGGAAAAGGTGGTTAGAGAGAGAGAGAGAGAGAGAAAGAGAGAGAGGGGGAGGAGGGGAGAGAGGGAAGGAGGTAGAGACCAAGTAGAGGAGGGGTGGTATCATGAGAGTAGAGACTGATGGAGAAAAGGAGGGGTTGGGGGAGGGGGGAGAGAGGGGTAATGGTGATGATGATGATGATGATAAAACATTATTTTTGTACAAGATCAAATAGATTAGGACCAAATGCCCTGTTTTCAACTAAAGTCCTGTTATCTAAAGTACAAATATAGGTAAAAAAAAAAACATCAAACGTTCAAGGTCTGACTCAAATACAAACATTAAACATACACAATCTGACTTCATATCTGCATATATTTAAAATCAACATCATACATAACATGTACATTCAGTCTGCAAGTATTCCACCAGATTAGTTTTAAAAATGGACAGATTATTTATAATCTTTAGATTTTTTTGGTAGATTATTCAAGTGACCAGTTGTTTTTGTTTTGCAACCTAATCTCTCCAATTTTGTTATGATATTTTAGCAATGGAATTCTTGTATTAGCATTTCTTGTTTGATGTCTCAAATTATTTGATTGATGAACTATAACACATTTTGCTAGAGGATGTTTACTTTTAGTGAATATAATTTTGTGACAAATAGTTAACCAGATATAGTTTCTTTGGGCATCAGGGTTCAACCAATATAATTGATCATATATTATGCAGCGATGAGTTTTATGTTTACTCTTAGTAACAAACGTACCCAGTCTGTAGTATGCTTGGTTTACCTTATTTAGTAACTTTTGGGTGGAATTCATATACTGTACATAGGTGCTCCGTATTCTAGTACTGGAATCATCATTTGTTTGACCAACTTCTCTCTAACTTCTCTTGAGAGAACTTCTGCCACCCTTCTAAAAGCCCCCAACCTTTGGTTTACCTTTTTGACCTGTATATCAATGTGATCTTTAAACATCATATATGAATCCATTTGCACACCCAAATATCTGTATCCTTTCACTTCCTTCACTTGAGTACCATTGGTTAGGTGGATCTGCAACTGTGGTCCACTCTCAGCACACCCCGAGTAAAACACCATACACTGTTTGTTTTTTTTACATTTAAGAGCATACCAGAGTCACTCATCCACCCCTCCAATTGGATCAAGTCACTTTGCAATTTTTGCTCTAGTTCCTCTGTATTTTTGGCTGAAACTAATAGAACTGTGTCGTCTGCATACAATGAGGCATGAGACAAATGAGAGAGCACAACCACTAACAGAATAAGAGCTACGGATCATGTGGTAGCAGAGTTTGGGGAACAGGGGTAGGGAGTGGGGAGGGGTGGACCACATGAGTGAGACCATGAGTAGTTGCTAGAAGGCAGGATTGGTACAGGCTCTGGAGAACTGCTCTGAACAGTTGAGCACCCATAGAAATTATTTTGCAGTAGAAACTGCAGAAGTTCAGCTTTGATGGTTCTAGGGTTAACAGTATTTAGAATGTTAGCTGGGATCTCATTAAGCCACAGTTGAGTATGGGTAGGAAAGTGATTCTTGTCAAAGAGATGTTCTTTGGAATGGGACACAGAACAGGTGTAATTGTTTACTCCTGCCATTTTCCATTGATCTAGAGCTGTACTAGTACTGAAGAGTGGTTTTGTGAGTGGAGGGGGGGCTGGGATATGGGTTTTCCTACTCCTAGCAGGGTGCTCAGCCAAAGATTTCAAATTCCTACGTTCCAGACACAGGCCTGAGGGACTACAGCTGCTAGTCTTTTGCGGGTACACAGCACCAGTACTGAGAGACTGCATGTACCCCACCTTAGGGGGTCTTACCTGGTAGTCCTCCCATATGTCAGCTGTACCTCTTGGGCATCCTCCCAATGAATCCCCCAGGTCACTGCCTGGCCCAAGTTTTGGCCCTCCCCCCAGGTTCCCCGGGCAGCCTCATTATCTTGTTTGAGCTCTGCTGGGCTCCTGGATCACATTCTACGAGTGACCGGCATTTCAGCCATGAAGCCACTGTTTGCACTTTTGAGAGGCACACTGTTTGCGACTGCTGGTTGCGGTCAAAAGTTAGAAGGTGTTCTCGTGGATCCTGGTGTATAGTATTTAGATAAAAAGGCACCAGGGGACCTAGAGCAAAGGCAGGGAAAGTGTTTTTAATTAAGTAGAAGGCAAGCACCTATAGCGCTGCCTCTGGGGCACCAATATTAAAGGACACATGAAAGGGCAATGAGGCCGTAATGAATATTAATGAACTGCTGCAGGTTTTAGAGGGGCACTGTATTTGCAAGGCAGTGACACAGAAACTAGTCACATATGGGAGAGATTAATAAATGTGTTTGAAAGAGAAATGCTGGGGTTATGTAACTGTAGGGAAATTATGTAAGATTAAGGTTTATTCTGGCTGCACCAGGACAGTTATATTGGAACTGCAATAAAATGTGTGTTTAGGACTGTGCAGCAGTCACCATTTTTCAGCAAAATAACCAGTCAAGAGCCTGGATCTTGACCAGAGACTTAAGAGAATTAATAAAGACTTGTGAGGAGAAAAAGAGGACATTTTCTAAGCACCAAAAAGCAAGCTAATTAAGAGACTGGGACAGTTTGGCATAGTTTTGACAGTCAATGAGATTCCGGGACCTTAACCCCTGAAACAGTGGAGATTTTCCAGATCTGCCTGGGAATTCAGACTGTGAGCCTCTGAGGAGACGGACATCTCTCAGAGGTTAGGCCTGGTGGGCGTAGACTTTTCTCAGTGGTTCAGTCCACGGGGTCCAAGGTGCATCAGTTGGTGCAAGCTGCAGCATGCAACAAGTGGGGATTCATGCAGCAAAAGTCAGTATTGCAGATCAGTCTGCAAGCTACTGGAAGGACCAGAAAGGAACCAGCAGCACCCTTACATGTAACGTAACCCAGACAGACCATCTTAGGGTAGCTGGTTCATTCCATTGAGGTGTTACACAGACAGTGTACATTGATGAGTCCTGGTAGGATGAAACACGCTTATGTGTATTCTGTTGGCACCCATTGCAGACTGTATGGGAGGCCATTTGGTACCATGCATTTTTGTTTAAAGTTGAACCAGCATAATATTCTGTGGTGATTTGCATATACAGCCCACGATGTTCTGCATTATGGAGGTATGTGTGATTTTGTATTTCTTGTAATCCTTACATATAGATGTGTAAAAGTTGCAGAAGTGTTTGTGTGGCTGGCCAGTCCAAGATATCCTGTTTGCAGTTTTTACTCATTGACTCTGCTAAGCCGTTTGGCCTTGGGCTAAGTGAAATCGGCCTCAGTCATTTGCTCCTGTGTCACCAGACCAGCTTCTGTATGAGGACCACAAGGGAACCCTCCCCCTGCTTCAAGAAACATCTCCACAGGTCTTATTTCATTGGATCATCTCCAGAGTCTGGGTGCGGTGAGTAGAAATCAGGGTAGCTCCGAGACAAGCTTTAATAATCATTGTGGAACCACCTAATCTGCATTTCATTGCTAGTTTAATGGATCAAGAGACTGGCCCATGCAGCCACCGGACACAAATAAAACTGCATGCCAAATCATTGTGTCTTCTTTCATTAAGGGTCCCAACAATAGTCATAACCCCGGGCACCATTTAGGCTAGCTTATTTTCCATCTGGGTACCTAGTATAGTTATAGAACTGCAAAGTGGAACTAAATGCATGCCAGTATCTTGGCTCAAACCAGTAAGGATGAAATCATTTGACCAGATTTGCCCCTTCCTTGCTATGCTCCACCTAAATAAACCTAATTGGTGTTGCAGTGTTATATTGCCTCATGCAAGTTTACTGGTAGTCTGTTACTGTGTTTGGAATATTCCTTCCTGATAACCATTGTTTGCAGGGGCTCCAGGAGGTAACACTGAAGCCCGATCATGGTAAGTGAGAAACCCATGAGCATATCATTAATGTCTGTTGACAAATGTATTGTGAATGTTGTGAGAAATTACTGTTTGTTCCTAGGTATAGGGCCACTAGGTGGGGTAGTCAGTAGTTATAGCTTCCCAGAGCGCTACAACAAATTTAATAAATACCTACTGAAACCTTACTCTAAGTGGAGCTACTAAAACACTGTGTTTACTGTGGGTGAGCAAACCCTTGTACTAGCTAGTTACAAACCCAGGCCCCTCAACCTGTGGATAGTAATACAGGCAGGAGTTGTAACCCTAGAAGTAGTGCTACAAGCCTGTTTAACAAACAGTGTAAAGTTTAATATGCAGAGTTGCACTAGTACTGGAAGAGTGGTCCTGTTGGGGGGACTGGGATGTAGGTTTTCCTACTCTTAGCAGGATGCTCAGCTTTAGGGCTGGTCACTGGGCAGGAATGTCTAGAGCCAAGGCAAATTTTTTTTTTTTTTGTTATTAAAATTTTATTGCTTTTTTTCCACTATAACAAAACAACTTATACATAGGCAAAGAAGTGCTGTACCAAAAGTGCAAATTACCTTACCTACAACAATGATTGTGTAAACAGAGCACTTTCTGCTTACATTACAACAACAAACAAAGTATTCCCCAACCCCGCCACCCTCCCCCAACCCCAATTATAAGCCACCAAATCAACTGAAATAGGAAAAGAGATGTTTGCTTCTAAAACAAACACTACTTAGTTTATGGCTTCGGGTCATCAAAAATGCTCTAAAGAGCCCCAGACAGAAGCATAATGCTCTGGCTTACCACTGCATATATAGTGTTTTTCAAGTTGCAATGCTAGAGTACATTCCCTATGCCACTCCACTAGTGTTGGAACCTTATCCGATGCCCAATGTCTAAGTATTAGCAACTTCATAACAGCTGAAACCAGAGAGACTCGTGCCCTCCATACTTTAGGAGTGTTCATGGGGAAAGCGAGCAACAAACAAAACTCGGGAATATCCATTTTAACTGAGCCAAGGATAGGGTCCAGCATACAACTCATAGTCCTCCAGAGACTGTGAATCTCCGGGCATAACCATAATAAATGATATAGGGTTCCCTCTTCTTTTTTGCACCTCCAACAACAAGGTGAACTAAGCGCATCCCTTCTGAATAGGTGAGTAGGAGTCAAATATAAGTGATGCATGATATTGAAATGTATCAATCTAAGCCTATCTTGTTTAATAAACCTGTACGCGGTCATCCAAAGTGCCTTCCAAAACTCTGGGGAATCTCTTATATTCAAGACTTTTACCCAATAATAGCAAACACCCACAGGGAGCCTGTGATCCCATTCTTGGAGGAGTCTGTAAACCTTGGAAACTGCGTGCGGTTGCCTCGCTGCATTCAAGAGGAAATCAACATTGATTTCCCCCCGATCAATCAAGGAAACCGATGAAAATACCCAGGTTAACGCTTTAATAAGCTGTAACCACTTAAAGAAATCTGCATCCGTGAGACCCAAGCTTCTTTTCAGAGCTCCAAATGCGCACGGGCCATCCGGCCCCCAAAAATCGGCTACCGTCAGATTGCTTATTTGGGGCCAAAAAGCTACAGGTATAGGAGTGCCAGCAATTTTAGTATGAGGATTGCCCAAAACAGGTTGGGCGCCCGATAACCACCAACGTATACCCAAATAGCGTTGTAACTGGTGATTGGCCCTGATTGACCATCCCAAAGGATTATTTTTGAAAGCTCTAGGTATAGTGGCCAAAGGAATAAACAGCAAAGCATATAAAGAACTTTTTGCCATCTTGGCCATACCCCGTTCAATGTCCAGCCAAAGAGGTGAATATGCAACTTCTCCCTGTTCCTTGCTCCATAAGGTCAACTTACAAATATGCTGGGCGAGGTAATACTTAAAAAGGGAAGGGGCGACTAAACCACCTTTATATTTGGGAGCTGACAGATTCAAAAATGATCTACGGGATGTTTTGCCTTGCCACAAGAAGGAATTAAAAATCTTCTGTACTTTAGCAAACCAATCCTTTGAAAGGTAGAATCCTAACATATCTAATGGATAAAATATCCTTGGAAGGGCAATCATTTTTAGAAGATTTAGCCTGCCCCATAAGGATAAGGAAATTGAACTCCACCTCTTGAGATCCTCCGAAATCTCTTGTATTAAAGTTGTTAAATTGTCCTTAACCATAAGAGCGAAACTCATACTAATGTTTATTCCAAGAAATGTTATGGATTTGGTTTCCCAACTCAAATCTAAATTCTGCAAATCTATTTTCCTAGTGCAATAATTTAATGGGAAGACTTTTGTTTTAGTGTAATTCAGTTTATAAGAAGACATCCTGGAAAATCTATTAATTTCTTCTAAAATAGGTGGTACCGAAGCCCCTGGATTCTCAATGTGTAATAACACATCGTCAGCATATGCCCGAACATGTATAATTAGCTTCCCCAATTTGTATGCCTTTGATGAGTGGATTCTTCATCAGCCTACGAAGCAATGGCTCTAGATACAAATTAAATAATAAAGGGGACAAAGGACAGCCCTGCCTAATGCCTCGCTCTAGTTTGAAAACCGGTGACAACATTCCATTACACTTCACTCTCACCGACAGAATAGAATATAAGATTTTAATCCAACTTATAAAGTTGTGAGGTATACCAAAGGTCGAGAGGGTGGCAAACAAAAAAGACCAGGACACCCGATCGAATGCTTTTTCGGCGTCAAGTGATGAAAGTGCTGCTGAAGTTTTAGATTCTTTGGCCTTCGCAATAAGGTACATTAGTTTTCTCATATGATCATGGGAAAGCCTCCCTTTCATGAAACCTACTTGTTCCCTACATATTAAGCGATCCATAACTTTTGATAATCTATTAGCAAGAATTTTTGCCAATATTTTAATGTCGGTATTAAGGAGAGAAATTGGCCCGGTAACTGTCTAAGCTAGAGGGATCTTTACCAGGTTTTAAAATCAGGGATATTGTGGCCTCAAGGAAACTTGGATCAGAAATACCCCAATTGAACCAGTACTTAAAAGTGTCTAGCAGAATTGGCGAGATATCAGAGAGAAAAGTTTTATAAAAATTACTCGGAAAACCATGGGGCCTGGAGATTTATCAGGAGGCAGCTGTTGTATAACCTGATGGATCTCAGAGATCGTAATTGGTGCGTCTAGGCCTTTGGATTCGGTTTCTGATAACTTTGGCAAGTTAGCTGCATTTAAGAATGCTGCAATTTCAGAGTCCGAAGGCCTAGAATCTGATTCCTGGGCGTATAATTTCTGAAAATGTTCCCAAAAAATCTTTGGTATTTCATTCGGATCCGTGCACATCTGATCCCCCTGACCCAGTCGTATACTCACTATATGCTGAGCTGTGTCCAATTGTTTTACACGCAAAGCAAAGAGTTTACTAGCCTTTTCCCCCAAATCCAAATATTGAAGTTTCGCTCGAGAGAGAGCTAGATCTGCTTGTTGGAAGACCATTCCCACATACTGAGCTTGTAATTTATATAATTTAACCCACTCAGAGTCGGATGAGCTCCGAGATAAGCTATGTTCCATACTTCTAATTGAGGATAAGACAGAGGCTACCTTAACTCTCTGCTCCCGTTTTTTCCTAGACGCTATCTTGATTAACTCGCCTCTTAATGAACATTTTAAGGCTGCCCATATCATGTCTGTATGAACCACAGAACCTTTATTTTCCGCTAAGAAGTGCACAATAAAGTCCTTCATGGCGTTTAATGAGACTTGTTCTTTTAATAATTGAGAATTTAGCCTCCATTGTGGTGATCTGCGAATGTCTGGATATGGCCTGTAAGTTATACTGACCGGAGCATGATCTGAGATAACTGTTGCGGAGATATCAGCCTGAACCAAATTGGGAACTGCAGATGAACTAACTAAAATATAGTCAATTCTCGAATATGAATTATGCACCGGAGAATAGAAGGAATACTGTCTCATATCAGGGTTGAATATACGCCAGATATTGACTAAGGCTGATTTATTGATAAAATCCTTCAGGGCCCTTTGCACTGTGGATAGGCCCCTACGTCTATCATGAGACCTATCCAAATCATTTTGCAGTACCAAGTTCCAATCTCCTCCAAGAATGGTGATTTTATGAACACCCAGGTCCATTTTGTCAAAAAGATTCTTGAAAAAGAAGGGTGAATCACTATTAGGACCATAGATCGAGCCCAAAATCACCGGTTGAGATGCTAAGATGGCATGTATAAAAATATAACGGCCTTCCGGGTCCCAACACTCATGTACCAATTTAAAGGCGACCCCTCTAGCAACTAGAATAGCAACTCCAGCCCTTTTGGTCGAGGATCCAGCGCCAAAAACTTGGGCTACCCACGTTCTTCTAAAATAGTGAAGATCAGCTCTTTTTAAATGGGTCTCCTGTAGAAACGCAATTTGCGCCCCTAGATGAGAGAGGTGTTTTAGGACTACCTGCCTCTTGATCCTATCCTTGGCTCCTTTGATGTTCCAACTAACCAATTTATAAGGTAAGAACATAATATCCACAAATATTATAATGAGGATCTATGTAAGCGTTGTTAGGGATATAGTAATGAAAATCTTCATCTGAATAATACAAGCACCCAGAAGACTAAGAGAAGCCCACCTCTTTCTGAATCAAAAACTTGAGTACCCCCATCCCTCCTCCCTCCATCCAACTAACAATACCACCCCGTCCCCACCCTTAAAACATACCTCCCAACATTTCCTCCTCCCCTTTAATATCGAACCCCCAGTTCCCTAGAACTGCACTCCTATAACAAACCTGCCACATGATATACGTCCAGGCAACCCAAAACTTAACACCACCCGGTCACCAACCGGAGCCCCCACCCCTCTCCCTAAGAGAAAATTACTGCCTGTGAATCAGTTCTTATTATGAGAGCTCTCTAGTCCAGATGAACATTCCTAAGGTAGCAAAATGGAAGAGTCATCGTGGCCAAGGTCTGGTATGACTACGGAAGTCCAGCTGTGACTCCTAAAAAAAAAAAAACAAAAAAAAAAACATCTTCTCTGTGTTCAGAGGATTGTGACCAGAATGTTCAATATACTAAATCCATCCTTTTTTTTTTTTTTTAATTTTCTCTTTATCCTCCTCCCTACTTGCAGCCCCCTCCTCTTCGGGAGACACCTATGGGCTTATCAGCCTTCGCTCACCTACCTGGAGCCGGTGCAGTCCATGCCCCATGGATCCGTGGCTATACCCCCCAGGCAGGTACGAGGCGGGACACCCTTCCACCCCGACGTTCCGCTAATCTTTGTCGGCATGCTGTCTCCGGGCAGGTAGGGGCATTGAAGGTCGGGCCCCTGGTGCTCCATCTACCAGGAGGCTGCAAGGGTTTTTTCCTGGTGTTTCTCGACGTGCCAGGTCCGATGACGTCAAGGCGCCGAAGCGCCGACGTCTGGCACGTCGCTCCCCCTCTGTTGGAGCATCGGGCTTGCTGTACCTCAGGTCTCCACCTGGGGTCAGACAAGCACCGAGCTCAGGTACCCCCTTCCCCCCGGAGAGGACAAGCAGTCCTTGGGACGCTCAAGTCCTCCCCTCCCGGCCGGCCCTCCAGCTCCTGGGCCTGCTCCCCGAACCGGGTCGCTACGTCGCAAGCGGAAATCCAACTGCTGCGCCGGCGGGCCGGCTAAATCCATCCTTAATAGATGAGTGAGCCAAGCTTTCACTTCAAGAGATCCGGTAACTACTGCTGCAACTCCTGTAGCTTTCACTTGAAGAGATCTAGTAATAGCTGCTGCAACTCCTGAGATGCCTGCTGATATGAATCGAAGGATAGCCATTTCCCAGCATGAGAGACCATTAATATTGCAGGATATTTCACTTTGAAAGGCTTAAACGCTGCAACGAGTTTGGAGACAATAGGATGTAATTCTTGTCTTCTGACTCTCACAGAATGGGGCAGGTCCTGTATAATTCGGATTTGCTTTCCTTCCCATAGGAGCTCCTTCATCCCTCTGACCTTTTCCAACACATGCTGCTTATCCAAAAAGTTAAGAAACCTCAGGATTAAAGGTCTGGGAGGTTTCCCTTGTACAGGAGGAGGGCGTAAGGCCCGATGTGCCCTTTCAATTATGTATTCACTTCTCCGGGAGAGAACCTGTGACTTTGTAACAGAGTTTTTGTAAAAAGTGATTGAGCGGTCCCTTCCTCCTTCTCAGGTATACCAATGATCACTAGATTGTTCCTTCTGCTGTGCCCCTCCAAATCCTCAAGTTTATCTTCAAGTTTTTTAATTCTTCTTTTAGCTAGCACCAACTCCGAATCTGCCCCTGCCTGCCTTGTTTCCAACGAAGCCACTTTAGCCTCTGTATCCCCAATCCTTCTCGAGAGAAAGTCCACAGACTTTTTAACCTCCTGCATATCCTCAGCTAACGATTTAATTGTTGATTGCAGTGGCTGCATTATCTCCAGGAATTTTGTTTCTGATAGAGGAGCATCCACTATAGGAAGCTGGGAGAGGCTAGCGGCCTGCTGCTTCGCTCTTTTCGCGGCCTGCTGCTTCTCTAGCGTCTGAGCCGGCGAATGTTTTGGTTGCGGTTTTTTAACAAAGACTTCCATCCCAGCAGGAAATGATTAGCGCAGCGGTAGTCGGAAACCTCACTCTATGTCGGGAGGTTCGCTTCACAAACTCGAAAGTTAAAACAGCGAAATTGACGAAATGCGGCGGAGCTCCGGGAGTGTGCGACCGATGCTCAGGCTGCCATCACGTGACCGCAAATTTTATTTTTCATGTGCCCAATACAGGAGGCTCTGGGTGCCACACAACAGCAACAAATCTGTCATAATATGACAAAAGAATATAACACATTTTCAGTCTATGAATTATCACTTTCATAAATTAAATCAGTAAAACCAGAAGAGGGTAAAGTGGGAGAGGGCCATCATGTGGATGGTATGGCTTACTCCGGGGCTCTAAGTTAAGTCTTGTAGCCACTAGCCAGCATGTCTAGTGATTGGGAAAATTTACTAGCCCCACAGACTCTTCAACTAGCCCAGCTGAAGTACTGTACTTTTTGGTTACATTCTGCAGTACCAACCTACAGGGCTAATTAAAGGAAAATCTTATTAGCCTGCACAAAATCCACCAAAATTTGACTAGTTGGCCTGTACAAGTTTCGACCACTGCACTCTCTGCAATGGATTGCCAGTACTTAAACAGCTTATTTTTAAGATGTAATGACTGAGGTCTGGTCAGTTCTAGGGCTGCCATTGACTGGTTGTCAGTGCTGTGGCTGTCAGGGGCATTGCAGTAAGGGGACAGGTAAGTACTATAACTGTTGAGGGAGGTTCAGAGGGAGTGTTGTGTTAATGGTGGGGGTCAGTACTGTGATTGTTGTGGTTGGGGGTATCGGTGCTTTAACAGTTGTGGGTGAGGAGCCAGTGCAGTTATTGTCAAGGGGTGGGTGGTCAGTGCCGTGACTGTCAGATGGGAGGCAGGACTGCAACTTTTGGCAGTGGGGGAAGTGTTGTGACTGTGGGGGTGGGGATTACTGCTGTGTCTGTCTGTAGAGGGTATCAGCCCTGTGACTGTCGTGGATGTAGGGGGACAGTGCCTTGACTGTCATGGTGGGTAGTGCTGTGACTGTTGGGGATAGAGGTAAGTGCTGTCACTGTTGGGGGATATGGATCAGCACTGTGACTGTCAGGTAGGTGGCCACTGTGACTGATGGTGGAAGTTCAGTGACAATTGAAGGGTGGTACAATTCTGTGACTGTCGGGGGGTTGGGGTGGCAGTCCTGTGACTGTTGTGGGTGAGGAGGTAGTGCTGTGGCTGTTGTGAATAGGAGTCAGTGTGGTGACCACTAGGAGTAGTAGGTCAGGGCTGTCATTGTCAGGGGATGGGGATTAGTGCTGTGACTGATGGTAGGGGGTGTCAGTTCTGTGACTTTTGGGGGTGAGGTGGCAGTGGTGTGACTGTTGGGATTGATGATCAGTGCTGTATGATGGGGGTAGGCTGTGGTACCATGACTGGTGATGTTATTATGGGGGAATGGGGATTTGTACTGTGAGTGCATGGTCATTGTTGTGACTGCCAGGTTGGGGGGTTGGGTAAGAGACCAGTTCTGTGATTACTAGGACTAGTAAGAAAGTGCTGCAACTCTCAGGGGTTTATATCAGTGCTGTGACTGCCAGAGGTGGGTAGTCATTGTCAAAATTGTCAGTGGAGGGTGTTAGTCCTGTGACTTTCAGTGGGGTGATACAGTCCTGTGATGGGGGGTTCAATCCCCTGCTTGTGGGGGAGGGTGTGATACAGTCCTGTTACTGTTGGGGGGTACAGTCTTGTGACTGTGGGGGTTAAAAGTCCTGTGACTGGGGGAACAGTTCAGTGATTGTGTGTGTGTGGGGGGTCCAATCCAATGACTGTTGGGGGAGGTTATTGCTGTGACTGATGGTGGATGGTGTCAGTACTGTAACTGTTAGAGCAGTGATACAGTTCATTGATTGTCAGGAGGAGGGCCTGTTATGTTACTGTCAGGGATAGGGTGTCATGTATGTGACTGTCAGGGTGAGGGTCTTTCCTCTGACTTTTGGGAGGTCTGCTTCTGTACAATTCTACAACTTTGAGGGACAGTAAGCATTTGAAGGAAGTTGTACATGTGGCAGGAAGGTTGTATAAGGCGCCAAACTAAGTGACTGTTCGGGTGGGATATTGTGGTCCTGATTGTGTGGGGTGGTCATCGATGCTGTGATATAGTGATGTGACTGCTGGCGGGGCATTACTGCTGTGACTGTCTGTGGAAAGTGTCATCCATGTGACTGCCGGAGATACGGGGTGTAATGCTGTGATTGTTGGAAATGGGGATCAGTTCTGTGACTGTCAGGCATGGGTGCCCAGTGCTGTGAATTACAGAGGAGGGTGTCAGTCCTATGACTATCTGAGGGGGGGTACAGTCCTGCAACTGTCAGGGGTGGGATGGTCAGTCCTGTGATGGTCATGGGTCAGTGCTGTGGCTATTGTGTAAGTAGTGTAGAGTGGTGAAAAAGTAAAGGAAAAGGCAGTGCATAAGCAAAGCAGCCAGCTTGTAATAACACAAGAAAAGAATGATCAGCACTCCTAGATTCAGGTTTACATGCAAAGTGCAAGATTCATTTTCTGGCAACATGCCTGGCATGCACCCACTTGGGCCAGCACCAACATGCAAGTCAAGGTAAAATCACAGGAACAGCTTTTCTAGTGGTTACAAACATTTCATTATTCTTTTTTTTTTTTGGGGGGGGGGTGTTTTTGACACTCATGGTAAACAATTGCTGATGTTAGCATAATATTTAAATTAAGCTTGTCTCTATCTCTTACTTCATTTAATTTATTTAATCCCACTACAGATATATTCTTTTATGTCTTACATTGTACTGTACTCATTTAATCTCTTGCCTCTCTGTTGTTCCCACTACTGTATTTACTCCATATTAACCTTCTTCTCTTTATTTTCGCAGGTCTCACAGGATGTGAACTCCTTTCTCATCAGATAAGTATTGCGATAAATAACCTGTCTTATCCTTCCTAGTAACTCTCTAAGAACTGAGGATCCTTTGTAACCCCTTTCCTCTATTTTATTCTACAGGTTTAAGAAATGCCATCCCTTTATGACTCCTACCTCTGGCTCGGTAGTACCCCAGTAAGAGACCCTGTACATTATTACCTATACTAGATATGTTTACTGTAACAGTGCATCTGCACCCATTATGAGAGGGTTGTGTATACTGTATGTGTTAAGGCCATACATGCTGCAGCATTTTCCCTCCTCCATAAAACTTTTTGCTTTGCCAGTTAACTCAGGCAGGCTCTCAGCCCTCTCCCTACCTCCCCTGTGCTTCACTCCCCCATCCCAAACCACAGAACCCAAATTTCCCAAGGATTGCCTCCCTTCCCCATATTAGGGTGGTCAGAAAAAGAAGAGTCATCCTTCTCTCCACCAAGTCACTTACAGTACATCCACAACTGAGCCAGTAATCCAGGTGGCCATGTGGGACACAGGTAGCTGGGTAGGGATTTATGGAGCCTGCGTTAGCCATTTCTGCATTTTTCCCTTCTTGAGTTCCTGCCTTCACCTGGGAGAAGCCAAAGGTCAAGTCTGCATGCCTTTCCATGTAGGGACAGGACAGTTATGTGATGAATGTTCAGTCTGCTTTCCAACCCGTGGCAATCTGGCATATTCCTGAACTGGGGTCACTGATGTGGCGGGCAGTAGGGCACCTAACATCTCATCCCTCCATACCACTGGACCTGACAGGCCTTATACTGCAGCAAAAGAATTATATGTTACTACTGGGACAGGTGATTAGACAACAGTGGTGCCACTGCACACCAGAAAATGATTTTTTTTTATTAACAGGCCCAGCAGTAAGAGGGTGGATTGTACTTGTGGGCACCAGAGAATGTGTTCGTTTTAACAGGGCCAGCAATCACTGTTACTGGCTGCCAGTTTTAAACAAAATATTGAACTGCTTGAGGTTATATATATATATATACTGTATATATACAGTATATGTATTCATGGAAAAAAATCCATTTAATGCATCGGCTAGGGTTGTTCCACAGTGACAAATGAGAGGAAATGCGGTGTTAGGGTTGAAAACCTAACTGCACATTCCCCCCACCCCACCACCAAAACCCACAAGACACACATATACATGCAAGTAGGGGAAGGACCAAGGCAACACAACCAGCAGCAAGTAACAGAAATAATATACAACTATCTAAAGCATGATACGACACACCCATACTCCCATTGGGCTGTGGCACGGGGTAGTCACTGCTCACTCTGATTCTGTACATTCCATGCACTGCAAAACACATATCACTACAGACAACTGGGCATCTTGGGCCACACGCTGCCAACAACACATAACACAGACCATATATATAGTATTTTGGGGTTCACAAGATCCAAAACAGGATTTTGCACATTTCCTGAAATACTTTTGAAAATCACTTTCGCAAATGCAACAGTGTTTTGCTATGCATTTGCAAAACTTTTGTGTTTGTGACAGTATTTTGCAACACTATTGTGCATGCTTTTGCAAATGCAACACTGTCTTGTCTTCAGTTTGTGACACTTTCGTGTTTGCAACAGTATTTTGTGACACTATTTTATATGCTTTTGCAAATGCGACACTTTCGTTTTCTTCCATTTGTGACACTTTTGTGTTTGTGAAAGTATTTTATGAAAGTATGCTCCTTATGACTACACATCTTTGCCATCAACCTGCAAGCAACTGGTTTGGTCCTTTGGGCTGAAATTTGCAGGGTGGCAAGAACTGGTCCCACAGATGTGCCTTTCCTGCTTTGGTGTTAAAATACTTATGGATGACACAGTTACACTGTTCCAAAATTAAGCAATTTGCCATAGACTAACACTGCGGAGCCCATGTTGCCTTCCACCACCCATATGTTGAAAACAAAGTGAGGTACAACATTTTCCCTACTGCCAGCTTGGGTCACGTTTAGGTGAACTAACCTCATAGAACAACTTTGTAAATAATGTATGATACCTGAAGTTGGATTTCTTCATGTCCTACTGTAACACAGGTATACACCTCCAGCTGGCTGTGTGTGATTGGTTGTGTTGCCGTGGTCCTTCCCCTACTTGCATGTGTGTGTGTGTGTGTGTGTGTGTGATAGTGGGGGGTGTGGGGGGGAATGAGCAGGTAGGGTTTTCAACTCTAACATCAAATTTCCTCATTTTTGTCGCTGTGTAACAACCCTAACTGATGCATTAAACAGAGTTGTTTGCCATGAATTTCCATTCTTTTTGAGAATGTGCACAATAAATAGTAAATGGTATGTGGTGATCACTTTGCTGCACAAAAATTGTATGACTGACTGACATGAAAATTGGTAAATGAAGACATGTACCATACCACAACATGTATAACAAATGTTATCTGAATCTGTTCAACAGCTGCACAGCGTCACATTGGGGAAAAGTGCACAAGACTGCTGAAAAGAACATTTTTGCCACTTCACTACCTAGAACCATATATCCGACAGAACGAAAATTTGATAAAAGAAGACATGTACCATAGCACAATGTGTGTCCAGAATTGTGTGAACATCCATTCAGCGGTCGCACAGTGCCACAAGCAAACAACTTTACAGGCACAATTCAGCAACCGTAACTGCCAGCGACCCAATATTTGTCACACTCAAAGATGTATTTTAAATCTTTCTACAGTCCAATGCCAGGCAAATCACAAACATGACTCAAAAGTTATTGAAGTGGAATTAACACAATTTTCATTCATCAGAGTGTCATAATTCCACACCTGTTAATGTTTTACACACACCAAACCACTGCAAGACACCTCCATAACAGCAGGGCTACCTACGCTATAAATTTCAAGCCAGCAGAACCTGCAGAATGCTATGAGCAAAACGGTAACTGTGTCATGCAGTATGTCCACATCAAATTATTTTCCCAACATGTAGACAGCATAATTCTCTTCTACAGGACATCCACTCAACACTCTTCGAATTTCATGTGAAAAGACCAAACCGTTCCAGAGATATTCAATTTTTACATTTTTGCACCTTTAAGAAGTTTTCCACCACAAAATGGCAGAAATCATGCCCAAAAATGCACTAAAATGGAGGATTTGGCAATCAAAAAATCTTTAACCATGAGGGGGGCCAATTTGAAATGGCAATAACTCTGGAACGGAACAATATTTTTCACCAAACAAACACTGGCATGTGTCTTGAGCAAAGGTCTTTCTACGTGCCAAGTTTCAGACAATAAACCCCACACTGGCAGTGCTATGCATCACACAAGGTAGTGCAAAAAATAGGAAAAACTATTTTTTGCATTTCACTGTGCAAAGCCTTATGTACCAGTGAAATTGGAATTGGTAAATCAATACACGTACCATTTCACTCCATGTATACCAAATCTTATCCAAATATCTTCAATGGTTGCAGAGCAGCATGAGGTTAAAACAGCATACAAGTGCTGAAAAATACATTTTTGGCATGTTATTGTCCAAAAAACATATGCAGATGTCAAATGAAAATTGGTAAATGCACAGAAATACCATAGGAGACCCAGTATTGCATGTGTCACACAAAACCGTTCAACAGGTGTAAAGTTATAATCACACAAATAATGTGACGTTTAAGCACAAACGCAAACAGGAACACCAATGTAACACAAACGGAAACAATAACGCAAATGGTAACATAAACGCAAGCAGAAACGTAAACACAAATGGGAGCAAAAAAGCAAATGATAATGGAAGCGCAAACACAAAGAGTAACACAAGCAGAAACTTAAACGCTAACAGTGATGGTGACACAAGCGCAAGCAGTAAGAAAAATATTAATGGTAAAGTAAATGCAAGTGCAAGTGCAAATGCAAACGCAAATGGCAATGGTACCATTAATGCAAAAGCTAATGGTAATGATAACAGTGATGAAAATGAAAACTCAAACACAAACAGTTACATAAACGCAAGCACAAACACAAATGTAAAAGGTAATGGTAACATAAACAGAAACGATAATGATAACAGTAACGGTGACCCAAACGGAAACACAAATGGAAATAGCAACAGAAACAGAAGTACAGATGCAAACAATAATGCTAACGGTAATGGAAATGGAAACACAAATGCAAATGGTAACGTAAACACAAATGCTAATGGTAATGCTAACAATGATGCACACAGAAATGCAAACACAAATGGTTACATTAACGCAAGCGCAAATGGAAATGGTAATGATAACATAAACAGATACACTAATGATAACAGTAATGGTGATGCAAACATAAACGCAAATGCAAACAGCAATGGAAACACAAGTACAAATGCAAACAGTAATGGTAACACTAATGGTGACAGTCACGGTGATAAAAGAAAATGGTAACACAAAATGAAACAGAAACTCATGCGCAAACACTAATGTTAACAGTAATGGAAATGCAAATGGTTACGCAAATGCAAATGGTAACCGTCACACAAATGCAAGTGCAAATGCAAATGGTAATGTTAAATGCAAACAGTAATGAAAAGGGTGACACAAAAGGATACAGTAATACAAACTCAAGCAGAAACGGTAACACACACATTGACACAAATGTTAGCAGTAGCATAAATGGTGTGAGTGCAACCAGAAACACAAGCGCAAACAATAACAGTAACAGAAACGCACAAGCTTTTTGTCCCAAAAAGGTGCTTTCAGTAGCACAATGACTAGAAAGAATGTAGCCATAATAATGGCCCTCATACCAGAAAAATTAGCACTTGGAACACTACATTCCTTATATCTTAGGAACCATACAATGTAGGAAAAAAAAATTTCGTATTATTAATGACTTTCCAGGTTAGGTTTGTACTTAGCCCCCAAGTAGGAGACTAAGCATTTTTCTGATGAAAAGTCCATATCTTAAACCTTTTTCGAGATACAGGCCCCGAAATGCGCGACGGATGCTGTAATATTATCCTATGGGGAAAATCATCAATGTCAGAGTGCCATAACTTTGCAGCCCTCTAATATTTTGTCACTGAACTGCCAAAAGACACATCTGTGGGTTCTTGGCTATCTTCCCTGCAAATTGCAGTCCAAAAGGCCAAACCATTCTTTTGCAGCAGGGTGGCAAAGATTCCCTATTGTTCTGAGCATAGTGTCACATAGTACTTTCACAAATCATGACACTAAATCACGAAAGTGTCACATATGCGACAGTACTTTGTGACACTACTTTTTAAAACAATTATAAAAACATATTTCTGGGGTGTTTTACCCCCCAAAAAAGACATGGCTAGCATCCTCAGGGCTCGACTAGGTGAACACAATAAGAATTGTGTCCCTAGAGGGTCCCAAATTTAAATGCCAAGCATTTCTCTGACTACCATCTGAAAAAAAAATGGCTGAATCACAAACTAAAAGGGTCATTTGCGACAGTAAAAACTGTATTTGCAACATATTTGAATATTTTGTTAACTTTTCCCATAGACTACAATGGGATTCAGTGTTTTTTGAATAAATTTTGAACCGTTTAGTATTTTTTCATAGAACCATTGAAAGGCACATCGGGAACCCTGAAGTTTTTGAACTGACTGTGCAAAATGTGTGGGCTACAGGGGCAAGCAAAGAAACGCACAAAAATCCATAATTTATGCATTTTTGGTGCTCTGTAGCTCTGCGACCGTACATCCAACCATAATGAAACATGGCAGTTCCAGAGATCTGTGGTACCAGACCAAGCATTCCAAATTTCAGGCAAATCTGTCATATAGTGCCAAAGTTATTAAGGGGCAAAACTTCAAATTTAACCTTAAATGGGGTACTCAACCCTAACTATAGTGGCACTACACTACCATGCCACTATAATATACATATATGTGTGTGTATATATATATATATATATATATATATATATATATATATATATATATTATGGTAGCACAGTAGTGCTACCATAGGGATTGAGAGCCATTTCTATGTTAAACCCAAAATTTTGCACTTAATAACTTTGCAACCGTTAGCGGATTTGGCTGGAAATTTGAATATACGATCAAGAACCATAGGCCTTGGGATCTGTCAAATTTTGTACTGTCAGATACACAGCTGCGGAGGTATTAAAAAGTGATCTGTGCACACATTTACACTTTTCTGGAATTCTGCTGTAACGCTTCTACAGGTATGCAGTTTTGTAACCAGCCCAAAATCTTCAGGGAATGTCAGCTGTGGCCCCAATGTGCCTTTGAAGATTTCGTGAAACAATATTAAACTGTTCAAAAGTTATGGCAGTCCGAACTTCTGTTTTTTTCCCCATAGGATAACATTACGGCGTTCGCAGCGCCTTTGAGGGCCTGTATCTAGAAAACGGTGCGAGATACAGAGTTTTTGTAGAAAAATTTTAGCCCCCTCATGGGGGCTACATATATAACTAGCCAGGAAAGTGATATGACTTTTACATTTTTTTTCTATGTCGTACCGTTACTGAGATATAAGCAATTGACTATTACAACTACTGATTTTTGTGTTCTGAGAGTCATTATTTTGCATACTTTCTTTCTACTCACTGTCTTTCTCTATACAGCTTTTGGGGAAAACCAGCCTGTGCGCTTACATTACTCTTACCATTACCGTTTCTGCTTGTGGTTCCGTACACGTTTCACTTACCGTTCATGTTTACGCCACCATGTGTGTTTCCCTTTGCGTTTTCATTTGCGGTTGCGTTTCCGTTGTTTTTAACATTTCTGTCTGCAGTACTGTTCCTCTTTCTGTTTTGCTTTGCGTCATCATGTGCATTATGATTTGCGTTTGCGGGCACAATGTTACAATGCGACAAGACATCACCCCCATGCTCCCGCCGCTGCATTACTTTCACAATTTCTCATTATCATCCTCAAAAAGAAGACAAATTAGAGCCAAAAAACTCTGTTTAATGCATCAGTTAGGGTTGTTCCACAGCGACAAAGGTGAGGAAATTCGATGTTAGGGTTGAAACCCCCTTTGCACCCCTCCAGCCCACCCCCCCAACTGGAATCAGGGTGCTTATTGGGGTCATCGGTCCTAACTGTCACCCCATTCTCCTATTCCTAGCTTCTTTCCACATGTGATGGGGTGACACTTAGGGCCGATGACCCCACAAATGTACCCGATTCCAGTTGGGGTGGGCTGAGGGGTGCAAAGGGGTTTCAACCCCAACATTGAATATATATATATATATATATATATATATATATATATATAATTATGGTAGCACAGTAGTGCTACCATAGTTAGGTTGAGAGCCAGTTCTATGTTAAACCCCAAAACTTTGCACCTTAATAACTTTGCAACCGTTTGATGGATTTGCCTGAAATTTGGAATACACAATCAAGAACCATAGGCCTTGGGATCTACCAAGTTTTGTACCAGTCAGATATACAGCTGTGGAGTTATTAAGCGTGATCTCGCATGCATTTACACTTTTGGAATTCTATGGTCATGTCCTACAGGTCTCATCGGTTTGCACGACCAGCCCAAAATCTTCAGGGAATGTGCGGCCAGGGTCCCCAATGTGCCTTTGGAAGATTTCGTGAAAAAATATTAAACGGTTCAAAAGTTATTCAAAAAACAATTTTCCATTATAAGTCAATGGGAAAAGTTAACAAAAAGTTCGACAGTGTCGCAAATGCACTTTTTGCTGTCTCAAATGGCCCTTTTACTGTCGCAAATCCACCGTCTTGTTTTCAGTTAGTGATCAGAAAAATGCTTGGCATTTAAAATTGAGACCCTCTAGCAACCTAATTCTTTTTTATATTCACCTAGTCGGGCCCTGAGGATGCTAGCCATGTCTTCATTTTGGGGTAAAACACCCCAGAAATATGTTTTTCAGAATTCTGGAAAAAGTACTTTCGCAAAGTAGTGTCGCATTCATGAAAGTGTCGCAAATTATTTGCGAAAGCTTTCACAAATTGAGACACTATTTTGCGACACTATGCCCAAACTAACAGCAATTATTTGGCACTCTGCTGCAAAAGAACGGTTGGGAGTTTTGGGCTGAAATTTGGAGGGAATGCAGATGACATCTCACAGATGTGCCTTTCAGTATTGTATTAAAAAAATATTACACGGCGGCAAAGTTACAGCACTCCAAAGTTGACAGTTTTTCCCATAGGATAACATTACGGCACCCAACACATTACAGGAATCCTTTGGCAACCTGATGCAAAATAACGGTTTAGTCTTTTTCCCTGAAATTTGGACAAAGGTGCAACAGCCAACAGCCCACAGGTGTGCCTTTCAGTGGTTTGGTGAAAAAATATTACAGGGAGGTAAAGTTATGGCACTCCGAACTTCTCTTTTTTTCCCATAGGATAACATTATGGCATTCGCCACGCCTTTCAGGGCCTGTATCTCGGAAACGGTGCAAGATACGGACTTTTCATCGGAAAAACACTTAGCCCCCTCATGGGGGCTAAGTGTAAAATTAGCCAGGACAGTTGTAAATCATACGACTTTTAAATTTTTTTTCTACGTCGTATGGTTCCTGAGATATAACCTATTTAGTATTCCAAGTTCTCATTTTCTGTTCCGATACTCATTATTATGCATACATTCTTTGTACTCAGTGTCTTTCTCTATGCAGGTTTTGGGGAAAACCAGCTTGTGCGCTTACATTACTGTTACTGTTGCCCTTTCTGCTTGCGGTTACCTACCTGTTTCACTTACTGTTGAAGTCTGTGCCACCATGTGCGTTATCCTTTGCGTTTTCATTTGCGCTTGCGTTTCTGTTATTTTTTGCCATTTGTGTCTACAGTACTGTTTCTCTTTCTGTTTCACTTTGCGTCACCATGCCCATTGATATTTCCGTTTGCAGGCACCATGTTAGTATGTGACAACACATTACACGGCAGACCGTTCCCGTCTACGCCACTGTGTGCGTTACCCTTTCTGTTCTCATTCACGCTTGTGTTACTGGCACCACTGCCCCAAGCGCTTCTGTTTGCATTGCTGTTCCTGTTACTATGCCACAAGACATCCGCGGTAGCGGGGGTGCGGGGCCCCTTCGCTGCATTACATTCCATATTTCTGGTTATCATTCTCAAAGAAGGGAAATTAGAGGTAAAACTCCATTTAATGCATTAGTTAGGGGTTGTTCCACAGAGACAAAAGTGAGGAAATTCGGTGTTAGGGTTGAAAACCCCTTGGACCCTGCCCACCCCCAACCAGCATTGGGGTGTGCATTGTTGTTATCAGTCTAACTCTCACCCCATTCTCTATACTTCTGCTGTTTTACGATGTGATGGGGTGAGAGTTAGGGGCTGAAAGCAATGCACCCCAATGCGGTGGCGAGGTGGGCAGAAAATCGGAGATTTTCAACCCTAACGCAATTTCACTGACTCTTCAGAACAACCTTTCTCTAATATATCTATATATTATGGTAGCACAGTAGTGCTACTATAGTTAGGGTTGAGTACCCTTTTAAGGTTAAATGATGAAACTTTGCACCTTAATAACTTTGCCACCATTCAATGGATCTGCCTGAAATTTTGGCAGGCATGGAGCATAATCATAGATCCTGGGATCTGAAAACTTTTGTACATATCTGATATATGGCTGCGAAGTTATTAACTGACATTCCGGGGTACATTTACATTTATTTTGCGCATTCTTTGCTTGCACCTACAGGTTGTACGGTTTGTGCGACCGGTCTGAAACCTTCAGGGAATGTGCAGCCAGGGTCCCCGTTGCGCCTTTTGAAGATTTTGTGAAAAAATATTGAACAGTTCAAAAGCTATTCAAAAAATAAATTTCCCATTATAGTCAATGGGGAAAAGGTAACAAATAGTTTGACACTGTCGCAAATGCAGTTTTTAGTGTTGCAAATGACCCTAGTAGTGTCGCAAATCCACCATTTTATTTTCAGTTACTGATCACAGAAATGCTTGGCATTTAAAATTGGAACCATCTAGGGACATAATTCTTTTTGTGTTTACCTAGTTGAACCCTGAGGATGCTAGGCATGTCTTTATTTTGGGGTTAAACACCACAGAAATGTTTTTTAAATTATTGGAAAAAGTAATGTCATAAAGTAGTGTCGCACCTGCGACACTTTCATAACTTTTTTGGCGAAAGTGTCACAAATCATGACACTACTGTGCTACTCTATGGCCAAAATGACAGGACTTCTTTACCACCCTGCTGCAAAAGAACAGTTTGGTCTTTTGGGCTGAAATTTGGTTGAAAGAAAGCCAACATCCTACACATGTGCCGTTTCATGGTTTGGTGATAAAATATTGCAGGGATGCCAAGTTATGGTACCCTGAAGTTGGCACTTTTCACCATAGACTAACATTGCAGCGAGCGCCGCGCCTTTCGGGGCCCATATCTCGGAAATGGTGTGAGAGACAGAATTTTCGTTGACACAAATGCATAGCCCCTAACCTAGCCAGGAAAGTCATGAATCATCTGAAATTATAATTTTTTTTTTCTACGTCATATGGTTCCTGAGATATTTGCAATTTTGTATTCCAAGTGTTCATTTTCTGCTCTGAGGCCCATTATTATGCATACATTCTTTGTTGTCACTCTGTTTTTCTGTGCAGCTGTTGGGGAAAACCAGAGCTTGTGCTTCAGTTACTGTTACATGTAGCGTTTCCACTTGTGTTTCTGTACCCATTTGCTAGCATTCTGCACGCTTAATTGTATGCTTAACCTTCGACGCATTTGCGCTTGCATTTGCATTAATCACATTCCATTCACTATTTATACTGCACATTCTCAAAAAAAGGGAGATTAGTGCCAAAAAAACTGCATTTAATGCATCAGTTATGGTTGTTCCACACCATCAAAAGTGAGGAAATTTGGTACTAGAAACATAGAAACATAGAATTTGATGGCAGATAAGGACCGCTTGGCCCACCCAGTCTGCCCATTTCCCTACCTACTGGATAAGCTGCAGATCCTAGTTAACCAGCAGCCTACCTCTTCCTACCCCCACCCCCTAGAATTGCCTTATGACTGTCCCATGCATGCTTGAATTCCACCACTGATTTTGACTCTACAACCTCCTCCGAAGGCTGTTCCATGCATCCACAACCCTCTCTGTGAAAAATACTTCCTTAAATTACCTCTGAGCGCCCCCTCTATCTTCAAATTGTGCCTCTTGTTCTTGCACACCTCTTTTTGATAGATGCTACCCTCTTGGACTTTGTTGATTCCTTGAGGTACTTGAACGTTTCTATCATGTCCCCCCTCTCCCTCCTTTCCTCGAGGCTATACATATTAAGCTCCTTTCGTCTCTCTTCATATGTCTTCCGGTGCAGACCCTGCACCATTTTAGTTGCCCTCCTCTGGACAGCTTCCATCCTGTCTATGTCTTTGCGGAGATGGGCTAGGGTTGAAAGCTCCCCTTGCACTCCCTCAGCCCACCTCCCCCAACCGGCATAGGGGTGTGCATTGGGGTCATCGGTCCTAACTCTCACCCCATTCTTTTATGCCTCACCTTGTTTACACATGTGATGGGGTGAGAGTTAGGGCCGATGACCCCAATGCACACCCCTATGCCAGTTTGGGGGCAGGCGGAGGGAGTGGGGATTTCAACCCTAACACCAAATTCTCGCTTTGTTGGTGTGGAACAACCCTAACTGATGCATTAAACAGAGTTTTTTGCCACTAATATATATATATATATATATATATATATATATAGATACATATATATCGATATATGTATTATGGTACGCGGTAGTGCTACCATGAATTAGGGTTGAGGAGCCATTTACATGTTAAACCCAAAATTTTGCACCTTAATAACTTTGCAACCGTTTGTCGGATTTGCCTGAAATTTGGAATACACAATGAAGACCCATACACCTTGGGGTCTTCCAAGTTTTGTACCAGTTGGATACACAGCTGCGGAGTTATTAAGCGTGATCTTCTTGTGCGTTTACGCTTTTTCTGGAATTCTACGGTCGCACCTACCGGTCGCACAGTTTGCGTGACCAGGCCAAAATCTTCAGGGAACGTGCGGCCAGGGTCCCTGATGTGCCTTTCAAAGATTTCGTGAAGAAATATTAAATGGTTCAAAAGTTATTCAAAAAACAATTTCCCATTATAAGTCAATGGGAAAAGTTAAAAAGTTCGACAGTGTCGCAAATGCATTTTTACTGTCACAAATGGTCCTCTTACTTTCGCAAATCCGCCATCTTGTTTTCAGTTAGCGATCAGAAAAATGCTTGCCATTTAAATTTGGGATTATCTAGCAACCTAATTCTTTTTGTATTCACCTAGTCGGAGCCTAAGGATGCTAGCCATGTCTTTATTTTGGGGTAAAACACCCCAGAAATATGTTTTTCAAATTTCTGGAAAAAGTACTTTCACAAAGTACTTCCGTGCTCATGAAAGTGTCACAAATTTTTGTGAAAGCTTTCTCAAATTGCGCCAGTACTTTTCTAGGCTGTGGGGAAATGACAGCAATTATTTGGCACCCCGCTGCAAAAGAACGGCTTGGAGTTTTGGACTGAAATTTGGAGGAAATGCAGCCGACATCTGAGAGATGTGCCTTTCACTGTTGTGTTGCAAAAATATTACACTGCGGCAAAGTTACGGCACTCCAAAGCTTTTTCCCATAGGATAACATTACGGCAGCCGACGCATTGCAGCAATTGTTTGGCGCCCTGCTGCAAAATAACGGTTTGGTCTTTTGGGCAGTAATTTGCGGGACTTACAGCCAACATCCCACAGATGTGCCTTTCAGTGGTTTGGTGAAAAAATATTATAGGGAGGCAAAGTTATGGCATTCCGAACTTCTGTTTTTTCCCATAGGATAACATTACAGCGTTCGCCGTGCTTTTGAGGGCCCGTATCTCGAAAGCGGTGCGAGATACGGAATTTTTGTCAAAAAATTCTTAGCCGTTGGGGGCTAAGTTTAAAACTAGCCAGGAAAGTGATAATACATATGACTTTTACATTTTTTTTGTATGTCGTACGGTTACTGAGATATAAGCAATTTACTATTCCAAGTCCTGATTTTTGTGTTCTGAGAGTCATTATTTTGCATGCATTCTTTCTACTCACTGTCTTTCTCTATACAGCTTTTGGGGAAAACCAGCCCGTGCGCTTACATTACTGTTACGATTACCATTTCTGCTTGCGGTTCCGTACCCGTTTCACTTACCGTTCCAATTTACGCCACCATGTGCGTTACCCTTTGCGTTTTCATTTGTGGTTGTGTTTCCATTGTTTTTAGCATTTCTGTCTACAGTACTGTTTCTCTTTCTGTTTTGCTTTGTGTCACCATGCGAATTATGATTTGCGTTTGCGGGCACAATGCTACTATGTGACAAGACATCACGTGGCAGGAGCGTGGGGCCCGCAGGGCCCCGTGCTCCCGCCGCTGCATTACATTCACTAGTTCTCATTATCATTCTCAAAAATAAGGAAAATTAGAGGCAAAAAAATCCATTTAATGCATCAGTTAGGGTTGTTCCACAGCGACGAAAGCGAGGAAATTCGATGTTAGGGTTGAAACCCCCTTTGCACCCTTCCAGCCCTCCCCCTCAACTGTGATTGGGGTGCGCATTGGGGTGATCGGTTCTAACTGTCACCCCATTCTCCTATTCCTCAGCTTCTTTCCACATGTGATGGGGTGACAGTTAGGGCGGCGGCCCGATGCGCACCCCAATTCCAGTTGAGGGGTGGGCTGGAGGGGTGCAAAGGGGGTTTCAACCCTAACATCGAATTTCCTCGCTTTCATCGCTGTGGAACAACCCTAACTGATGCATTAAACTGAGTATTTTGCCTCTAATATATATATATATATATATATATATATATATATATATATATATACACACATATATATATATATATATATATTCCCTTGTAGAGTGCTCCTAACCCCCTTAACCCCTATAAAATGTACTTTTTTACTTGATGAATTTTGTTAACCAGATAGGACTGCTGAAACTAGAAGTCCCTTTTTCAGGGGTGACCAGAGTTGGGTACAGATGGTAACCAACTGCAATTGAACCCGATAAAGCTGTTGGTGGTATTTTACTGAATGGACAAAACTGGCCAGGACACCAAGGAAATGCCTTTATTCTTTTCAAGAAGTGTCATAGGATCTTTAATGCCCACTTCAAGAACCACCAGACCATGCAGAAGGGACATCAGTTTAACACCTCAGGAGTGAAGTAAACCCCTCATATTGCACTACAGGGCATGTATTGGGATTTAACCCAATTGTCTGATGTGGGTATAAAACCTATAGCCTTCTGATCTTCTAGCCTCAGAGGAGAGTGTGCAACCTGCTGAGCCACTGACACTGAAAATAGCATTATGCTGCCTTGTTGGCTTTGACCAGATTCTGTTTATATATACTGATTAGCATTTGTCCACTGTACACTAGGCAGCTCATGTTAGAGTGACTTGATCCCTTGTTTGACTAAAACTCCATTTATGCGAAAGTTTTTTGTGACTCCCTCAACTTTCAGATAAATGGGGTTGTATTGTAATATGTTAGGCTGGCTTTTGTGGCCACAGGCTTTTAAGCTGTAGTTTTTTTTTTTCTTTTAAGTAGTCAGCGATGGGCTAGCTATGTCCTCTAAGCCATCAGAAAATACTATACTTGTACTTTTTTATAGCTCAAAGCAAGCCTTAGCCTCCTCCCAAGACCTAGCCTGGACTTTGTTCCAGATTGAAGGAACAGGCAATCTGTTTCTGCAGGAAGTGGCCTTTTTTTTCAGTCAGATTGTCAAGAAGCCTGTTTCTTGCACTGGTGGTTTTCAATGAGGAGCTCGAGTGGACATCCAGCATGAGAACACGTTCTTGAGGGACAGCTCAGGGAGACTCATGCCGGTTTTCAGTACCCATGGTTTATGGAACCCCGCAATTCACGTGTGAGCTATGGAGTTTCACAGGGTCTACCAGTGATAGATTATTGCCCTTAAGGTTCTAGTAAAACTGTCACACACAACCCAATTATTTACATGACACCGGAACTCAGTTAGTGCAAAACAGAGTCCTTATTTAATCACCCAATAAAATGCACACTTCATCTACACCTGCCATAGCCTGATGCATTTCAGATGCTGGATTCTTCATCAAAGGCTAAAAATCAGTTAGTCTCATGCATTGTAAATACCCACACCCTCATGACATCAACACAATCACATAAATTAAACATTTTAATATGATTTGATAATTTTCATCAATTTAGATCCTATCCCTTGGCTGCTCAGTTTCTGAGCTGGCCACCAGCAATTGGGTTGTGTGTGCCACAGTTTTACTAGAACCTGATATTGCACTTTACTGTGTATAGCACCGCATTCCGTGTGTGCATTCTTTAGAACTTGACCTACAAATCAATCTCATGGGTGAACAGTATGCAGGAAGGGAGTTTCTTTCAAATGAGAAAGAGCACCAACTCCACAGGGTATGCAGTGAAGATAGAGGGGGAGAGCCTAAGAGGGATATGAGGAAATGTTACTTTTTAGAAAGGGTAGTAGATGCCTGGAACCAAGTGTCAGTGGAAGTGGTGGAGGTAAAAATGGTAGGGGGGCTTCAGGCATGAATGGGGCAGGCGTAGTTGAATATTACTAAATATGTAGGGAGGAGGGAGGGTCCCCAGAGCCCAGCTAGGGTCTATAGAGATGGACAAGGCAGGAAGCATCTGGGCAGACTGGGTGAGTGACGCAGTCCTTTACTGCTGACAAATTCTATTTCTGTTTCTATGCCTGACCAGTATTAATAATACATTTCAGGGCACAGTCTATTGATCTCCTGTTTGACACCAGATTAAACACCCCTGAGCCAGCTACCAGCGCAGTGGTAGCGCTAATGCTTGTGACACTGATGACCCAAGTTCTGAAGCGAGCTCAGGAGTCAGAGGGCCAGCTGGGGGAGGAGGATCAAGCATCCAAATGACTGCTCTCCTCCTCTGTGGTGTGTGGGAACAGATTCTGGCACTTGCCTGACACCTGATGGAGACCAGGAGTTGGGCATGCCAAGCCATCAAGAAGCAGTGAAGGTGTAGCGGTAATTGAAGCACATCACACGGGAGCATGTGATGTGCATCATAATGGCATTTCACATCTGCACCTCCGAGGGCTATGAAACATGGTAAAGTACCAACCAGCAGGATAACATCGGTCTCCAGCAGGATAGTATCAGGCTCCAGCAGGATAATGCCAGTCTCCAGCAGGATAATGTCGGTCTCCAGCAGGATAACATCAATCTCCAACAGGATAACACTGGTCTCCAGCAGGATAACACAAGGCTTCAGCAGGATAACATCGATCTCCAGCAGGATGACACTGGTCACCAGCAGGATAACACCGAAATCCGGCAGGATAGCACAGTCCCTAGCAGGATAATGCTAGTCTCCAGCAGGATAACATCAGTCTCTAGCAGGATAATGACCAGCTTACTGCAATGTCCTTAGGTAATCCTCCCAAGGACTGTACTTCCCTCCTTTGCCCAGTATTGCCTGAGAACCAATTTGTCTGCTTACTTATTTCGTGTTTTTCTGGACCTGACTCAGTGCTCCTGGGGTCCTAGTTTAGTAAACGTTTGTGTGTTCCTTTCTGCCCTGGAGTCCCTACTCTGCTGCTCTCACGTGCTTTGTTGTCACTCTGTGTTTCCACTCTTCTCCTGGTACTTGCTAGGGACATTGAGCTCAACCCTGGGCCCTCATGTCCCACCCCAGTTTCATACCCTGGTGCAGCTACTCAGACTCCTGTGAAGGGCCTGAGAGTTGCCCACATGAATGTTAGGAGTATCTGACCTTAGATGGCTGAACTAGATGCCTGGGTTAATTTGAAGTCTCCTGACATCCTCTGCATTTCTGAGTCTTGTCTCAAGCCTACTATTAAACAGCATGAGATGGCACTACCTGGGTATACCTGCTTCATGAGGGACCAGTTAGGTAAAAGGGGTGGCGGAGTTATGATTTACACCTGGTCAGGCCTGAATGTGACTGAACTGCCAGCTACTGTTATGGAATCCCTGTCAGTGGAAGCTCTGTTCCTCTCCCTAACTCTTGGCACTGTCAAGAAGATAATTATTGGTTGCACATACCTGTCCCCAAATACAGCCACCTCTAGCCTTCCTCCCTTCATCTCCTCACTTGCCAGTCTCCCCTGGCAAGACCTCATACTGTGTGATGATTTTAACAATGACTGGCTTAACCTTGCTGCTGCTAAGGTTCGTGCTACCCTAGCTGACTCCAGTCTAGTGCAACTCATTAAAGACTCCACTCACTTCAGCAAGTCCAGCAAGGACACCTTATTGGACTGGGGTATCTCCAACTGTCCTCTGAAGGTCAGATATGCAAGTGTACTATCGGACAGTATAAATGATCACTCTCCCACTATGTGTGTCTGGAGGAATAACTGCCCTAATCCCCCACCTAAAATTACCCTTGCCCTGGATATGTCCAAGTTAGAAGTTAACAGTTTCATTATCACCATCTATAGCACGGACTGGAGCCCAATCTTGACTCTCCCAGATATCAATCAAGCCCTAGATTTTTTTATAACTACGCTTACTCATGTTGTTGATACCCATGCTCCCCTAAAGAAATGCAGAACTAAGGGTATTAAAGCTCCTTGGCTCAGCAAATAGCTAGCGATGCTTATATCTTCTCGTGACCTGGCTTGGCGATCTTTTAAAAAAAGTGGCTTACCTTCTGACTGACTTCAATACAGGCAGCTTAGAAATCAATGTAAGGACTCCCTTCATAGAGCCAAATGATATTACTTCAAAACTCTTCAAACCAAACACCTCTGTAACCCTAAAGAGTTCTGGCAACAGGTTAATTCCCTGGTCAAAGGGAAGGCCGCAGAACTCCCATACTCCCTCATTGATCAGGGTACCACCCTCACTGAATCCCTGTCTATTCCTCCAGATTTAATGAATTTTTCACTGATCTGTTCAAATATACATCACTGTTTCCACAGTCTCCCAACCCATCAATACCTACCACTGAAGGATAAATGGGTACCCGTCCAGCCTTCCGTCTGAAGTTGACTACCTGCAAAGAAGTCCAGAGGCTCCTCGCAAACCTAAAGGCAGATAGTTCTCCTGGTCATACACACAGAAATGTGATGGCAGAGTAAGGTCCCATGGCCCATCTAGTCTGCCCAACACCCTACCTTCCCTCTTCTGTTATGCTTCCACCCTCTTTTTCCAACCCCTTAAACCTATCCCAAGCCCTTTTGAACTCCTCCTCCATTTCAGCTGCCACTACCTCCTGCAGCAGCTTGTTCCAGGCCTCCACCATCCTCTCCATGAAAAACTGGCCCCCTGACATTACCTCTGTGTTGCCCACCTTCCAGTTTGAGGCTATGTTCCCTCGTGTGCTCCCACTTCTTCAATTTGAACAAGCTATCACCCTCCACCTTATTTATTCCCTTCAGATACTTAAAGGTCTCAATCATGTCCCCTTTCTCCCTCCTAGTCTCCAGAGGGTACAAATTCAGCCCTCTCAATCTTCTCTCATAGGGTACATCCTGCATCCCTCGTACCATTTTGGTTGCCCTTCTCTGTACTCTCTCCATCAACTCAACATCTCTTCATAGGTGAGGCCTCCAGAACTGTGCCCCATACTCCAGATGCGGCCTGCCCATGGTTCTGTATAATGGCATTAGCACCTCCCTCTTCCTGCTATTAAAACCCCTCTCAATGCAGGCCAACATTCCATTTGCCTTTCCCACTGCCCTGCTACACTGGCTGACCACCCTGAGGTCACGCAATACCATAATCCCCAGGTCCCTTTCTGTTTCTATCTCCTTAATCACCACCCCTCAAGGGAGTAATTTTCCCTCCTATTCCTGCTTCCCAGGTGCATCAGCTAGCACTTTTGTGCATTACACTTCAATTTCCAGGTGTCAGACCCCCTCTTCAGCCTTTCCAGGTTCTGCCTCATGGCTTGCACCCCACTAGGTGAATCCACCCTATTGCAGACCTTTGTATCATCTGTGAACAGGCACACCCATCCCTCCGCTTGGCCACTAACATAGATGTTAAAAAGTATTGGTCCTAACACTGACCCCTGTGGCACCCCACTGGTCACCGCCCATTCTCTGGAATGTGTCCCATTCACCTCCACCATCTGACTCCTTCACTTCAACCAGTTTTCCACCCACCTGATGATGATCCTGAGGTCCACCCCTAGTCTGTCCAACTTATGCACCATTCCACCATGCAGAACAGTATAGAAGGCCTTATTGAAATCCAGATAGGCCATGTCCACTGCTCCTCCCTGGTCCACTATCTATGGCACCCCATCAAAAAACTCTATCATGTTAGTCTGACAGGACCTTCTCTTTGTGAAGTCATGCTGCCTGTATTCTTGTATGCCATTCATCTCCAAGTATTCTATCAACCTGATCTTAAGTAGTGTTTCCATTACCTTCTCCACCACTGAGGTAAGACTAATGGGATGGTAGTTTCTGACCTCGTCCTTCCACCCCCCCTTATGTAGTGCGACCACCTCTGCCCTCTTCCAGTCCATTGGCAACACCCCTGTGACCAAGGACAAGGTAAACAGCCTCGCCAGATGCGGCGCCAGTTCATCCTTCACCTCCTTGAAACCCTTGGGTGTATTCCATCAGGCCCCATTGCCTTGTCTACCCTAAGTCTACCCAGCTCTTCCCTTACTCGTTCAGCTGTGAATTCTGCCACACCCACCTGCCTGTGTCTGTCACACTCCCCAGCCCATCCTGGTCCCCAGCCCTCTCTTTCCTCTGTGAAGATTGAGGCAAAATAGCTATTTAGTGCCTCAGTTTTTTCGAAATCCCCTTCCAGTAATGTTCCACTTCCCCCCTTATCCTCCCAATTCCATGCTGTGCCATCCTCCCTTCTCCAACGTACCTAAAGAAGGGTTTGTCCCCCCCCTTGCCTGCTTTACTATCCTCTCCTCAGTGGCCTCCTTAGCCCTCCTTATCTTTTGCCCTGCCTCCATTCTTTTGTCCCTGTAGGTTCCCCGTCCTCATCCTTTTGTGTCCTCCTGTACCTCTTGAATGCTCTAGTCTTCTCCTTGACCCCTAATGCTACCTCTCTAG
The DNA here is from genome assembly GCA_016271365.2 of Neoceratodus forsteri. Taxonomy (NCBI): domain Eukaryota; kingdom Metazoa; phylum Chordata; order Ceratodontiformes; family Ceratodontidae; genus Neoceratodus; species Neoceratodus forsteri. The sequence continues at coordinate 65,896,736 of CM057455.1, forward strand.
TGAAGCATAGAGGTCTTTTTCTGTCTTCTATTCTTTCTTACCTTCCTTATACATGAGTCTATGGCTTTAAATACCCCTCTCTTGATGGCTGCCCATAATTCCTCCACCCACTGCACCTCCCCTATCCTCAACATTTCTTCCCTAACTTTCTTCCTCATTACATGAAAGTTAGCCTTCCTGAAGTCCATTACCTTGGTTCTCTTCCTAACCCTTACCCTGCCAACTCTCACCCTGAACCTGACAGCCCTGTGGTCACTGGTGCCATGCTCTTCCCCCACCTCCTCCACACTGTCCCCATTTGTGAGGACCACATCCAACAGGTTTACACCCCTAGTGGGCTCATTGACCCTTTGCTGCAGGAATATGCCCTGAAGAGCCTCTAAGATGCCCCTGCTCCTTGAGGAGATTACTGTCTGGGCCTCTCAGATGATGTCCAAAAGGTGTAAGTCTCCAACTAGCACAATTTCTCCTTTCTGTGCCATCCTTGCTATGGATGCCACAAAGTGTCTATCTCTTTCCTCCCCTGCATAGGAGGCCTATAGACTAACCCAATGCGCAGGTTTTCCCACATGCCCTGTCTAGGGTGACCCACATTATCTCTGTTACCCCCTCCTCATTGTGCCCCCAAAATTCCTAAAACTTGGTGCTCCTGCTCTTGCTTGCCCCATGTGTGATTTATTCAGTCATTCTTTCTTGTCCAGCACTGTACCAGACAAGTGAAAGTTGCAGTAGGTGTACAGGTGCACAAGGGGGGCCTAATACCATTGCTGAGAACTTCATACTGATCTCAATTCTCTGTCCTCTTGCCAAGATCCAGGAGCGTATTATCTACAATCATCTCCAGGATTACTTACAGCACCACAATCTGTAGTCACCTTATCAGCACAGCTTCAGAAAGAGACACAGCACCCTCATAGCCCTGTTGAAAGTAACTTCGATATTTACCAAGCCGTGGATCAAGGATCTGCAACTGGTGCCATATTTGTCTACCTAACTAAAGTGTTTGACCTTGTGAATCATGGTCTCTTGCTACAACAGTTGCAAGCTATTGGTTTGGATTCCAGTGCGCTACTCTGGGTCCGAAGCTATCTCTCTTGCCATTCTCAAGGAGTCAAATGAGCTGGTGCTCTCTCTGACTTCAAATATATTACCCATGGTGACCCGCAGGGTTCCATATTGGGCCCACTGTTGTTCTCACTATTTAAAAATGATTTACCTAGGCATTGTGGAGGTGCCTCTTTGCACCTTTACGTAGATGATGCTATTATTTACCTTTCCTCTCTAGATGTCACCTTGATCAATGGGGAACTTGCCACTGACTTCATGGAACTTGAAGACTGGTTCCAATGTAACCAACTAGTCCTCAATACTAAAAAAACTAAATGTATGCCCTTTTCTCATTGTCCTTCTTCCTCCTCTTTGCCCCTCTCATCTCTCCATATCACCTCTCATAATGGTGAGACTCTTGACTCTGGCCCCACCTTTAATTATCTGGTTGTCACCCTAGACACCACATTATCCCCCACTGCCCATGTCTCCACCCTGGTGAAAACACTGAATCTGAAGTTGGGACTCCTTTACCGTATCCACCCTTATCTCACTTCTGACTTTTGCATCAAGATTACCTCCTCATCTCTTCTACCTCTTTTAGTTACAGTGCACCCTTACTACTGTCTACCAACGCTTCTAACATAGCACTGCTTGCCCAGGACTACCATAGGGTGGGAAGGTTTGTTCTAGGCGTCAATTTCTGACACCACCACTGTGACATCCTCTCACTCTTGGGTTGGCTCCCTTATGAATCTAAACTAAGGTACTCGACTTTGAGTTTTATGTATAAGCTTGTTCACAATTTTACCACTCCCTACCTTAGGAAGATTATTCACCTTAGGAAAGCAGCCCATGCCCTCCAATCTGCCACAATGCCCCTTCTCAAATGGCCTAATCTAAGGCTTGCAGTTGCACATAAGTCCTTCTCCTTTACAGCAGTATCCAACTGGAACTCCGTGCCTCCTCCCGTGCTTGCCTGTACCTCTCTTCCCAAGTTCCAAACCGCTTTATTTGTCTTCCTTTCCTCATCCGCTAACTTCACCTGTTTCCGTTCACTCTCTCACTTCACATTCTCCTCATCTCTACCCTATCCCCTTGTCCTTTTCCCCTTCTACCCTCCTGTTTAACCACACTACCCCTAGTCTGTACCCCCCTGACACTTCACCTTCCTTTAATTAACTTGGCTATTCCCTTCCCTGGACCCCATTCACATTTCCTCAGGCTGTCTCTTTGAAATGTTTGGGTTTTGATTTTGAAACCATGATATCATGTGAATAAACCTAATTGTACTTATTCATTTTACATATTTTTATGTATTCGTCTACTGAAATTCTTCAGTAGGCCTTGAATCCTATGTATAATATGTATATACCTAATGGCCCAGATATTCAAACTGTGCCCAAAAAGTGCGCATCAGCAGGAGCAAGCGCAAGTCCATTGCACCCATGCGCAAGAAGCGCGATATTCAAAAACTGCGCAGGCCAAGATGCGCCTACAGCCGACGACTGAATATCACACCACCTATGCCATAGCGCAACTTGGGAGGTGAAGCAGAGCCTATCTGATGTGCCATAGCGCAACAAGGGATGTTCAGTTGAGCAGTCCAGATGTGCCATAGTGCAACCAGGGACACCCCCCCAGCAGCAGGGCAGCAATGCAACAGCACAACCAGGGATGCAGGGGCCCACCACCCATGCCACAGATGGGCAGAGGAACACACAGAAGAACAGACATCGTCCCCCCACACCCCATGCACTGGACAACTGGAGGAGGGCTGGAATAACCACTGGCCCATGGAGACCTGTAACCAACCAACAGCCAGCCCATGGTGCCCCATCACACCCCCTGGCAAACTGTGACCTGCACACAAGGAGGGCAGACCACCCCTTGCCACACCATCCCACTAATGCAGAGCACACCCTGCACCGTGACCCCCAGGCACCCTGCCCAGGAGCTGCGTCCACCAGTGAAGGATATCCCATGCATGCCACCACCCCCACTGTGACAATGCAACCCTGTGCACCACAGAACCATGCAAGGAAGCACCACCGTGAGCACCCATCAGCGGGTGGCAGCACACAGCGATGCAACGTCTGCATACACAGTGCCACCACACACATCCCCCCCGAGGTACAGCTGAAAGACCGATCATGCTTCGGCACACGAGGTACCCCACACATGACAGGACATGCCCTGGACCCCACCACCAGTGGTACAGCACCCTGCACACCCGCCCAAGGACACACCCCAAACCAGCACTGGCCACAACAGCAATCGCAGACACCCACAGTGGTGCATGGAAGCATGCACCACACAGGATGCAACACAGTGCATGGACAAACACCCACCCATACCCAAGGGCACACCAACACAGGGACACAGTAGCAGGGCAACCAAGCCCCCAGCATGTGGCCGTGGAAACCATGTACACATGGCCAGCACTCTACCATGGCACAGGAGTGCCAGCCACCCTGCGCAGGCACTGTGGAGCTGTACGCCACCAGCATTTGCCTGGAGCAATAGTGTCAGACAGTGGTGCACATCCCCTGCAACACACACAAGCGACAGCATGGAGGTGGGACAACAACAGCGGAGGCCACAATGTCACCCGAGGCAGACATGCACCACACCAGTGACTGGAGGCAACCCGGCATTGTGCCGGGTACAGTGGCTGTCCTGCATGGACAGCCACCACTGACATGCCAGCGGACCATGCAGGTCACAGACATGCAAGGGTATCAGCTGCACAGGCCATGGACGGGCTGACAGGTGCACCATGGACACAGAGCATGCACCATGGACCACTGCACACAGTCAGCCAATGCACAGGTAACAACACACACACCACAGACTGTGACTGATAGTTACTCCCACACCATAGTCACTTCCCCATGGATACACACACACGCACATGACTGCACCACCCCTGACGCCATGCACACCACTGCAGCTGAGCACCTATAGCCCACTGCAAAACAAAGACCACCACATTAGGTATATCAAAGCAAATGTACTGTAAAACATCACACAAACTATATATATATATATATATATATATATTTACAAAAGTTTGGGGGTAGGGCCACAAACAAGGTGGGGGTGGGTAAGGGGCAGGGGTGAACAAATGGTAGAGGGAAGGAGGGGTGTGAGGGTGGGTCCAGGGGAGTAGGGGAAATCAGGGGCATTGGTAAGCTCAGTGGGAGCCCTGTTCCCCACTCCGGCTGCTCCTCCCGCCATGATACCATCTGAAATCCAGCCTGTCAATCCTTTCCAGGATTTCCAGTGACACTCTGGCAACATGTAGGATCTCCCACAGCACCTCCCTGATTGCCTGCAGCTGCCATCCACCTAGGACAAGGGAGCAGAGTCAATAGATGTGAATGCACAGCCCCATGCAGCCCACCCACTGTGCATGGCATACAGCCATGGGACATGCCTCTGTGATGGTGTGTGACCACCCACAGTGATAGTGTCCACAAGACCTGCCTACCCAGGTGCACACAGCCATGCAGACCACTGCACACACCCACCAGTCAAGTCCTGCACAGCACCACCATGGCTGTTCAGTGACATGGCTATGTGGTGCAAAGGCAGTGGCACCACCATGTACCCAGTGCATGCATGGACCACCATTGATGTACTCCCAGACATACAGTGCCACTGGACAGTGCTGACTGTAACAAGTTGAGTGCATGGCAGTGGTGTCACTGGATGGTGACCATGCCCCGCTGCCCACTCTGTTACACAGCTTGCAATAGTAATCATGGATGTAAGGCACTCACCATCATCAGGCTGGTCTCTGCACCTCTGCGGACCTTCGCCCCTCCCGGACTGATGGTCCTCCTGCTGGTTCCTCCTCTCCCTTGCCAGCCAGTGCTCATCTGGGCCTAAGGTGCAAACATGGAGAGAGGAACATCAGTACAATCCTGAAGCATAGTCCCTCCACCCCAATGTGTGTGCAATCCAACACAGCCAGACCCACCCACCCCCACCCTGAAAACACCACCACGGCCAACCCCAGATGGCACCCCCATGTGCTGGACACATGCAACCGTGATACCAGTATGGAAAATAAAAGTGTATGGATGTTGCACCTACCTGGCTGTGGCACCATGCCCCTCCTGGCACATGCCCACAGGCAGGCAAGCAGGTCTGGGTCCCTCTTCCTCAGGTCCCCATATCTGTGGTGGCACTGCTCCGCCATCCACCCCATACTGGCGGCCTCCTCCAGGGCATCTGCCACCTCCTGCCACACCTGACTCCTGGCCCTGTCCAGGGATGCCTCACCAAATAGTGGGCCAACAAGTGGCTCCACAATGTCAACCAAGTTTGCCATCTCCACCTGGCTCCACTGTACTGCTCTCCTCCGTGCCATCTCTACTGCTCAGTTAAGTCAAAATGGCCCTCTGCAGCGTGGTTCTGCCATGTGCAGATGCTGCGCAGTACAGCGCTGCCATTCCCTATCGCACTGCCACTGAACAGTGCATTAGTGGTGCACCCATGCCTGACGCATGACGCCTAGGGGGCAAAGGTTGGGCACAGGGTCAAGGGTCTCTGGCGCACGGACAGCCACAGCACAATTGGAACCCAATGCATCTAGCATGATTGGGTGCCTATGTGCCACCTCCTGTAGCGGCCTACCGCATTGTTGCCCCAGTGCGCCTACGATGCCCCAGTGCCACAGCGCCATATAGGTGAACAGTGCTGTAGCACCACTGGCACAATGGTGGCCATGCCCTGCATTGTCTCCTGTGCACAGCACGTCAGCAGCGCTGCAGATGCCTGCGTCATCAACCCGGGCATGCGCAGTTGGGTGTGTACTGTGCATGTCACAGGACTGCACCATTGTCTCATCACATTCAACACAATTGCACAAAGTGAAAAAGCGCGATATTCAGCCATCATATGCAAATCAGCTAATCAGCCATTCAATGGCACAGTCACAGCATTTGCATCAACTTAAAGAAGCGCCTCACCTCATTTGCATGGGTTTTACTCCATAAAAGTGTGACATTGGGCTGCTCTGGCCATAGTCGGTAACTGCAGTCTATTGGTGAGTTGCATGCTGTTTGGGAGTGTGGACTGTGGATTTTGGGACATGCATGGGACTGCACAGTCACAGGTAACACCTGTCATTCTCACAGGCTGAATCATGACCAAGCAAGTTGTGGAGGAAGAGGAACAGAGTTGTGGGAGGAGGAGGAGGCCAAATTTCACGAAGGCCGAGATGGATGCCCTGTTCGAGGCCTACCTAGGCCAGGAGCCACTTCTCAGCGGATGCCAGGGAACACCACAGGCACGTGCTGCTGTATGGGAGGAGGTGGCGCGTACTGTAAACCTGCATGGCAGCCACCAGTGCTCTGTGCAGGAGTGCAAGAAGAAGATGGGCACAGACAGAAGGAGGATTAAGGAGAAGGTGGCTACCATCAGGGCAGCACCATCTGCGACAGGTGGGGGACAGACGGAGGTGCTATGCCTGACCCCACAGGAGGAGAGTGTTGCTGGCAGCAGTGTTGCACCATTGAGGGTGTTCTGGGTGGTGGATTCCAGATGGATGGTAGTCTGTCACTGCCTGGTAGGTCATGGTCTGTCTATTGGGGGGACAGGGTAGGTCACATGCAGTAATGCGACTTTGTTTTCCCTTACAGCTCCTGAGCATCTGCATGGGTTAGCGGTGGTGGGCTTCTCCACTGAGGCTGGTCAGATGGAGATTGAGGAGGACCCATCCACCTCCACAGGAATACACGGCTCAGTGTGACAGTGGGCCCGTCTGGACATCCAGACTGGTGTTGTTGGAGCAGGTGCAGAGGAGGCCCTGCCCATGTCCCAGCGTGCCAGCATCCATGGATGCCAGCATGCTGGGACTTGGGCTGGTGCCGGGTCCATCACCAATGATGATGTCGCTAACGTCATGGGCAGTGACATGTGTGTGCTACAGGATGGCCACACAGCAGGTAACATCATAGCCATGGCTGTGGGTGGTGCTGCCATGGAGGCCTGCGTGTCATCACAGTCCCAGCCTATGCCTGTCAGCACCTGTGGGGCAGCACTGGTGTGTGTGTACAGGACAGTGGGACTGTTGTGGCCACTGCGGCAGCACCATTGAGCCCTGGGGAGTGGCAGCTGGAGGGGCAGCATCAGCAGTCAGCCAATGGGCTTGGGGTACAGTGTCAGGGGGCGGTATCAGTGCACCACCTGTGGACATGCCCAGGCCTGGCCCAGGTGTGCAGCGCCCATCCTCAAGGGGTGATGAGCATCAGGGCTGCACACACCCTGAGATACAGCATGCCAATCAGGCAGATGACCTCTTGGATGAGCACACCTGCATACTGCAAGCATCAGTCAGTCAGCAGATGAGGCTTGTGATGGTGGTGGATGCACTGAGTGAGGCTGTGCAGCGGGCAGAGGAGCGTTGCAGCAGAGAAACCGCTCTGCTCCTGGCAGGGATGGACCGGATGTGGGAGTTGTGACCACTGCCATTGACAGGCTGACACATACAATCACAGCTGCCATGGCCACAGGGGGCACACAGTTATTTGCCCATGCATCGCAGACACCATGAATTGCAATGTCCACCCCCTGTTCCAGGCGTTGTGCGACACCATTCTTGTCGACACAGGGTTCAGCTGTGGGCATCCCGAGCACACCTGGCGCAGGCATGTTCGGTGTGCTGCAGACCCCTGCGCAAGCACGGTCGCGTTCACACAGTGGAACCCCTGGGGGACCATCAGTGCCACCCCATGAGGCCAGTGGTCAGCCTGTCACTGCTGGCAGGTCTCGGTGGGGCTTCCCATGCATCTGTGGTGGCTGGGGCATTGTGGCACATGACTGACCTTTCTCCCAGCGTGGCTACTGTCTGATGCTGCCCTGTGTGCATTGTGTCATTCAGCGGGCAATGCATGGGTGGGTACCCGGCCCTGCACGCACACACACAGTCCATCTACACACCCTCCCGGCTGCTATCCACAGTTGCAAGTGCATGATGATGCATGCATTGCACTGTACGCCAATGTGCAATGGTGCCCAGCGTCTGACACACGCACAATGACAGGCAGTGGGCGTGGTGGTCTGTGGACATGTGTGTGGCAAGGGGTGGCGTTCTGGGTCGGTGTGCCTCCTACTCTTTGTGCATGTCTGGTGAGTTGTGTGTGTGTGTGTGTGTCTGTCTGTCTGTCTGTGTGCCATGTTAGACCTCACCCATCCCTGGTGGTGTGTGTGGTTCCATGCCCAGCCACTTCCCTTGATGGCATGCACCCCTGGAGTGTGTCCATGCATGTTTGTGGGTTGTGCCTTTGCCACTGGTGGTTGCACATGGCCCCATGACTTACCTGGGTTGGCTGAAGTGCTCCTCAGTGATGGTGTCCCGGTGCAGCTGTGCCAGCTGGAATAGTCGGGGATCCCATCACCCAAGGGTAGGCTGCCCATCACCATTGATACCGGTATCTTCATTGTCCCCATCTCTGTCCCCCTTTCGACCTGCATGACTATCCCACATTCATTGGCCATGTTGTGCAGGATGCAACAGGCCAGGAATAGCCCACAGGCCTTTGTGGGGCTGTACTGTAGGGCACCGCTGGAGGTGTCAAGGCAACAGAAACATGCCTTCAACATCCTGAACACCCACTCAATTACATTATGTGTGGTAGCATGTGCCTCATTGTAGCATTGCTGCGATGGGGTCGTGGGCCGGTATGGTGTGAGCAGCTTGGGATGGGGTGGGTATCCACTGTCACTTGTGTGTAGAGGGTGGAGGTTAGTTTGGTGATCAGCATTGCCCTGCCCTGGGCCATGTAGGCCACTACCCATTTCACCTCTGACCATGACCCTCCCAAGCTCTATGTTTGTCCTTGTGGTTTGCATACTCACCCACTAAGTGGCCAGTGGGGATGTCCCCACTCTCGAATCCATGGCAAAGTGCTGACTGGTGCCAGATGAAGGCATTGTGTGCTCCCCAGGGTGTGTGGCACAGACATTGATTATGCACCCCCTGGCATCACACACCACCTGGCAGTTGATGCTAGCATAGCCCTTGCGATTAATGTATGCGGCCCCCTCGGGGTCAGGTGGTGTGCGGATGGCCACATGGGTGCAGTCTATTACCCCTAGCGTGCCAGGCATACATGCTACCCTGTGGAACTCCTGTATGTTTGCTGTGCACTCCGCCAGTGTGCTGGGGAGATGGATGTACTCCACAGCATGTGGCAGCAATGCACTGAGGAACTGGGTGAGGTGGTATGAGGCAGCTGGCTGCGTTATGCCTGTGGTGTCCCCTGTTGGTCTCTGGAAGGTACCCGTGGTGAGCAAGCACATGTAAGCTGTCACAGTAAAAATAAAATATCTTGGAATGAAATAAAATCATGGCTTGTAAAGGAAGCAATGTCTTTAAAAAATTGTTGTAATTGAGATGTTTGTATAGATGGTTTAATTGTTTCTAATTACTTGTTTTGGCATATATATTGTGTTTTATGAATGTGTAATTTGTGTGTATCTGTATGTAGTTAACATGAAACTGATGTTTGTACAGTAGGACCCCATTGTAAATTAGCTGATGCTAAATTGGATTTTATCCTGTTTCTGATATCAGAAATAAAACTTTTTTAATACTACTACTTACTACTTTAGTCTCCACTGATATAGCATGGCTCCATCATGTGGTGCCTGCATCACAACACTGCACAGCACACAGAGCCACCTCAGAATTGCTCGATTCAGGCGGTACTGGCCCACGATCTCAGTATCACTGTACAGCTCGAACCTGGTGTGGGCTCGGTACTGCCTGTGGGGGGCATACTGCCGACGGGCCCTTCCACAGCCGTGCCCCCCTGCTGTCCGCCTTCTCACCCCCCTCATTACTGCCTCCATCTGGATGGTCACACTGGCCATGTCCCTGGCTTGTGTTCACCCCCCCCGGCAGCTGTTTCTGTTCTCCCCTCGCTGTCTTGGCTGCTACTTCCCCTGCACCGGGGAACCCTGACTGTGCTGGCCTCAGTGCTGTGTGGCATTTCCTCCGTCTGCACTGTGGCTCCCCACACCTTCCCTGAGCCTGTGGGTTCCAGGTGTCCTTTCTCTGTCTGGCCCTGCGTGTGTGTGTGTGTTGCCTGTGTGGCTGGCTATAGTTCAGCAACATGTGCCTTCCCTGTAGCGTTCTTGCACCTCTCCCTTGTTCCTTTCTATTTTGGCTCATTTTCGCTATGGTGCAACTTCTGCTTGCTCCCCATTGCGCATGGCGCATGTTGTTGAATATCACACTGCACTATTTATGCATGGTTCCTCCACCTTCAGTTGCACATACACTCATTATCATTGCGCTATTGCTCAGCATGATTTGGGGGGCACAACTGCCTCCCACTGAATATCGCAGAATGGTGCATTTTCAGACTTGCGCTGGTGCAACCCTATTGCGCATGGCGCAACTCTTTTGAATATCTGGGCCAATGTATTCATTTGTTTACCTATATTGCAATGTATATATCCATTTACATTTTTTTTCATTAGCTTTTGCACTCTCTTCTAAATGTGTTTCCACCCTATGTATTTATCTGATTTACAAGGTTGAACTTACATGGTGGTTCGATGTTCATTTGTTATTCTGTAATCCATTTTGAATTATGTTCCACCTGTCTCCTAGTTGACTCCTGTTCTGAATGTTGTGCTATTGTTTTCTGAATCTCTTAAAGTTGCTTACTGTATTGTCTTTTTATTGCTGTCCTTCCTGGGTCGACTCTGAAAAAGGGACTGTAATTGTCTTAGTGAACTTACCCGGTTACCAAAATTCAAATAAAATAAATTAAATAAATAAATGACGCCGGTCTCCAGCAGGATGATACCAGTCTCCAGCAGAATAACACCGGTCTCCCACAGGATAATGCCAGTTTCCAGCAAGATGACACCAGTTTCTTACAGGATAACACCGGTCTCCCACTGGATAGCACCAGTCTCCACCAGGACAATACCTGTCTCCAGCAGGACAACACTGGTCTCCAGCAGGATAACACCAGTCTGCAGCAGGACAATGCCGGTCTCCAGCAGGATGATACCAGTCTCCAGCAGGATAACAGTGGTCTACAGCAGGATAACACCAGTGTCAGGCAGAATAACACCAGTCTCCAGCAGGATGACACCGGTCTCCAGCAGGATGACACTGGCCTCCAGCAGGATAATGCCAGTTTCCAGCAGGATGACACTAGTTTCTTACTGGATAGCACCAGTCTCCACCAGGACAATACCGGTCTCCAGCAGGACAATACTGGTCTCCAGCAGGATAATACCAGTCTGCAGTAGGATAACACTAGTCTGCAGCAGGAGAACATCGGTCTCCACCAGGATAACACCAGTCTCCAGCAGGATAACACCAATCTCCAACAGCATAACACCAGTCTGCAGCAGGATAACACCGGCCTCCAGCAGGATGACACTGACCTTTAGCAGGATAGTACCGATCTCCAGCAGGATAACACCAGTCTCTAGCAGGATAACACCCATCTCCAGTTGGATGACACTGGTCTCCTGCAGAATAACACTGGTCTGCAGCAGGATAACACCAGTCTGTTACAGGCCCTGTACCCAGCTATCCAGGCACATCTGTGCCAAGTGGATCCTGTCTCCCTGTGGGTATGGTGGCCCCAATGACCCCACTGGTGGATAAGTCCTTGGGGAACATGCCAGATGAGGTAAGTCTTGGAGAACACTGGGGTGACAGGGCTGCAGAGGCTGATGAATGGGAGCCTACCTATATGGGGAAAAACATCTCTGCCAGTGTAAGTATACTAATATACTCAATTATTTATTTATTTAGTTAGTTTTTGTTTACCGGGTAGGTGCACTAGCCATATTCATGACTATTTTCAGGCACGACCCAGGAGGATACAAAACAACATATACGGGAATACATTCCAAAAACAAGTACAACAACAAAATCATTACAGCAGTTTACAAGTAGGTTGCAAGGAAATTAGCTAAAAACAAAAATGTTTACATAACAGTGGAGTAAAATATGGAGCAGTACAAAACCAAAATTCAACACAGTTTGCTTAGAGAGAAACATGAAATAATGACATTATCAATACTAATAAGGGATTGAAAAGAAGTTATGGGAGGGATATTAGTAGGTGATAGAAGTAGGTGACTAGGAAAGGGGAAGTATAGGAGAAGTGCAAAGGGGAGGTAAAGGAGAAGTGCTTAGCATTGTAGGGGACAGATAAGAAAGAAGAGGTAGGACTGAGGTGATAATGGCTAGGGAGGCTTGAAACAGGAGCATTTGTGAGAAGTTTCAAGATAAGTACATAGATCTTTTTTAAACAACACATGGGATGTTGATTGTCTCAAGGTTAGTGGAAGGAAGTTCCAGTATTTGGGGGCATGGCAGGTGAAAGCATTAGCACCTTTAGTGGTTCAGTGTCTGAGGATGAAAACAGGGGCCTGGACTATGGAACACAATCCAAAGCATGGAGTCTGCTTTTGGAAAAGGCCTGTTAGGCATTTAGGGATTTGTAGATGAACCATGTTGTTAATGACAGAGCTGTAAGCATGTAGCCTTAGTTCAGTAGGAGGAAGCCATCCCAGGTCAGTATAGAGGAGGCAGTGGTGTTTCAGTCAGTGTGAGGAGGAGGCATAGCAACAGATGTTGTTATATGTAACATCCCATTTCCTTAGAGTTGATTTGCATGCAGAAACATATGTTGCAGCCCCATAGGTGAGTGATGGTAGGAGAATGCCATGAGCAATAGTAAGCCTAGCCAAGGGAGTGAGCATATAGCTGGTTCGGTAGGCTATTCCTAGTTTGGCATATACGTGTTTGCAAGTTAGACTGATGTGTAAGAAAAAAATTTAGAGTTGGATCGAGGGTAATACCCAGATATTTAAAAGAGAACACTACCCTAGCTACTGACCCATTTAAGGAGGTGACTTTGAATAGAGAATGGGCATGCTTTAGCTTCGTTGTTGATCCAAAGAGCATAGCTTGTGTTTTAGACTCATTAAACACAAGTTTGTGAGTAAATAACCACTTTTGTATTAGCTGAAAATCAAGAGATAGTCATCTGTTAATGTTGTCAATGCTATTAGCACTAGCATACAGCACAATATCATCAGCATATAGTAGGGAGGCTGTTCTGTGGAGGTTGGTGGAGATGTCATTTATAAAAAGAGAGAAAAGTAAGGGCCCAAGGATGGAGCCTTGTGGTACTCCGATATTTATGATGGTTTTGTCCGAGAGGGTAGAGTTGTATTTCACAACTTGAGACCTATCAGCTAGGTAGTTTACAAACCATCTAACAATGTTAGTTAAGAAACCTAGTGATCCCAGGGTGGTTAGAAGGATGGAGTGATCAATTAAGTCGAACGCCCTAGTCAGTAAAAACTATACGTCAGTAAAAACTGTACCAGTGAGGAGGCTGAAGTCCATAGCCACTTGAGTATCTAATGTGAATTTGAGGAGGGCAGTAGTGGTGCTATGACCTTTGCGAAAACCATGCTGGACAGTGGTGAGCAGATCATGCTCCTGTAAGAAGTCAATTGTTTGGGTAGCTACAAGCTTCTCAAGAATTTTATTCAGGACAGATAGGATGGTGATGGGCCTATAGTTGGAGGGGTCTTTACGATATCCTTTTTTAAAGACTGGAGTAATTCTAGCTGTTTTCTATATGTCCAGAATGTGGCCCTGGCACAGGGAGAGCATGAAGATCCTGGCTAGGGGACAAGTGATGAAAGGGGCTGCAATCTTAAGAAGCCTGGGTTCTAGATTGTCCAAGCCAGCTGCTCTGCAGACCAAGATATTTTTTAGCAATATGAGCACTGCACATTTTGTGAAAGCCTTGAAAAAGAATTGAGGACTGTTTGTAATAGGTCGGGCAGATATACTTGGTTGGGCAGGGAAGGAGGAGGTGTAGTTGGTTAAGTCTGAGAATTTATGGTTAAAGAAGTTTGCAATGGTTCTGGGATTATTACAGTGTACCCCATCAAGAGACATGTCATTAGGGGTGGATGCTAGATTAGAACCAAGAAAGAATTTAATGTGTGACCAAAATGTTCCAGGGTCACCATAGGAGTTGGTAAGTAGATCTCTGCAGTATGTGCTTGTAACAAGGGATAAAGAAGTTTGTCCCCATATTGCAGCCTAACCTCATTTTGGTCTGAAATATCATGTGTCTGTGTAACAAATGTTGGCCTATATAATTGGATCATATAAAACTTGTGAAGCCACAAGACAAACTAAGCCACAGTTGCAATATTACAGTGCCTTTTGACATTTGTGCTGACCATGTAAGTAATAGCAAACATTTGGCCTATGTGACTGCAAGCAGGAACACAGGGTAAAGTCCAAGTTCCCCTTTTAACTAATCTGTAGTGCTTGTCCTTATATGGACAATTGGTGCCTTAAGACTTAGATCGCTGGTGCTGCATGTGAGGAGGCCGCCTAAGTGCTGGTCGGTTAGCTTGTGAGCCCCATAGCAGGGTGACGATGCCCGGAGACATGGTGCTGCTGGCTCAAAGTGAGAGAAGAAGGTACACACAGATGGTCACAGCCACTTGACAATCAGGTGATGTATGCTTCTCGATTTATTTAAATAAAAAGTAATGCTTAACTCTGTAGGAACTCATGGGGCAGAGTAGGTAAGTGAAGGTGCTTGGACTTGCAAGCCGGACCTCACAAAGGACCCGTAAGACGTAGCCAAATGGACTGGGGCACCAGTGCACGGGTGAGCCTGGCTCTGGAGGCTAGGCAGGCAAGAAAATAAAAAAAATGAGTATGGAAACAATAATAGGCCGTTTTCTAGGAAAACACCTAAAGGGGGAGCATACGAACCAGTGCCTGATGATCAACAGGCACAATTGTATTTTACTTAGCAAGTGTCCCTCCATAATGAGGGAGTAAAAAATGAAAATGAAATCTTTGCAAATGCATTGCAAGGGCTGTGGCAGTATAATCAGACTATTGTGTGTCGCCGAAATAAAGAAGCAGCTCAGCTGAGGGATGAAAGGGATCAAAATGCTAAGTTGCAACAACAACTAGAAGAATTAACATCAAAGTATAAAGATAGCGTCCCAATAGATCAACACCAAGACTTAGAGCAGCAGTGTATTAATTTTAGGGAACAATTAATAAAAGCACAAGGGGATCTGTGTCTGTTAAATAGAGATCATGCCCTCCTACAAATTAAGTTAGACCAACAGTCACAAGAACATGCTAGTGAGACTAGGTGCCTGTACACTGAGCTCCAGGATGCTGCAAGTAAGATCCAGGAGTTACACGGAAAGCAAGATGAGTTAGATGAGCTCCTTACTGGAAAAAGGGGTGGGACAGTAACCATTCAAATGGCACCTGTAAGCACACGGGGAATGACCGCAGCTGGGGGAGCCATGTCAGCTGCAACCTGACATCAACAAGAGCAGTATCTACTAATGTTAGACTCCAAATGGCTAAAACATAGATTAAAAAGGGAATATGCTGAAAAAACTGGGCATACGGAAGAAGCTGAGAGGTATAGGAAACAAGAATTCTGGGTACATGTTGATCAGTGTAAAAAGGTGTCAAACAAAGCTGGTTGAAAATTAAAATGCTACACTTGATGTTTATAGCCATGAAGACACATGGCATCATTATCACTGGCATGCTGGCAGCCATAAGATTTTCTATAATCCTCAGCCTATACATTAATGTGGAACAGACTAATGTCAAGTGTGAGTATGAACAGTCCATTACTTTGTTAATCAGCTGGAACTGGGACCCTGTTGATACAAACACCTACACGACACGAGCATGGAAAGCCACGTGGACCAAAAATAACCATACGTTTATATCTACAAATTGGTGTATGGACATTTTTCATAGCTGGTCCAGCTGTGTGTCAGAGCTCAAGACTGGATCACAGCAAAGTTACATGGATTGGAAACAGAAAAATGGGTCTCTTGTTATAAACAGAGCCACACCAAAGGACAATGGTGTTTATGTGTTAACTCTGTCCTACTGTCTTTGGGGTAATAATAGTGTTTGTAACTACGCTAGTGTAAACAACTCATTATGTTTTGCAGTCTCAGATGCCATATACTTAACTGTAACACCAACCGAATGCCCAAATGTGACAACAAGGCCAGAGAGTGGGCTTACATCAACACCTATTGATCAAATGCTTGTAAATAATGTGAAGTACAGTAAAGTGCATATAAACTTAGATTTTTCTGGTTGGAACATAAATATTAACAGTAGTTGTGCTGATACTAGCATGTCAAAGTTTTATGCCACTATGTTGATTGACATGTTAAGCGCCTTCCATGCTAAAACTGGGAGTATTATGGCCCCTCTTATTAGTAAAGAAAGGGTTAGTAATACTAGAAAAAAATGAGATTTGTGGAGAGACCTGGCTGGACTTTTTGGATCAGGAATGAGCATATGGATTAGGGCAGACCGTGAGGCCATTAAGGGGTACCAAGACCAGTTTAATACTAACACAAGAGAAAGGGTGTTGCTACCACTTACATTAGGCCAGCAAGGTTTGGCAATAGAAGAGCGTTTATCTGTGTACAATATACATGAGGTAGACCGCCTGTTTAAAGAGGTAGAGCACAAAATTAATGAAGTTGTGGTTGAACATAATGAAGAAGTTTTTAATAATACCATAAATAAAGCTATAGTGTGTAGTGCATTATGGATCTTGTGTTTTAACTCAAGTTAGTCAATTGTTACAGGAGATTACTAATAATCAATTGCCTAATCAAATTTATGATGCACAGCTAAAATTGTGGTATTGTCCAGATTGCCTTAATGTTAATGATAGTAAGTGTATAACTTTTTGTATTAAAGCTCGAGCCCCACCCATGTGGTGGATTCGCAAGGTAACCAAAGTATATGTTAAACCACAAGTGTTTAGACGTAACAGTACACTTAGTTGCACCATGAGGGTGTCCCTCGTAGTAAGACTACTCAAGTTGAGTATAACAAGGAGGTGTACTCCCAAATAGTAAAAGTACACTCCGTAGGGAATTTTAAAGGCCAGTATTATGCATATCGAGTCTCGCCCCCAGAGATCCCAGTACACAGCAATGATGGATCCTGGGTAGCACCAAACTTACATTGCTGTGAGGAAATAAATAATCAATGGATATGCCAGTGTGACGTCATGTCACAAACGCAACCCATCTGTGGGGACATTCCCATGGGTCATGCTGAAAACAGTACTGCCTGGTGCCCTATCCAGTTAAAACGATGGTATACCCCACAAGTAGTTGTAACCTATAATGGTACTAACCAATACTGTGTTGTTACAAATACACCCATCTTATTTTATGAAGGACAAATGTGTACCATTCACAACCCAAACTTTTGTATATTCCCAAACATAACATATATATTGGTGACAAGGTGCTGCACCCTATTACCGACCTGGAAGATAAGAGTTATATTGTGACATTTGATACCCCACACCAGGCATATGATATTAACAAGTATGCGCCATCATTTGGAGCTGCGATACCTCCCCTGTCTCTTAACGTGCAGTCACTTTTAAATCGAAAAGATACTCATTTGATACAAATCCAAAATACTGCCCATAAGGCACAAGCAGTTGTAAATGAATTGCTCAGTGAGAGTGATAATGAGCACTTGATTTATAGCTATGCAGGGGGGCCCTTAGGAGTCCTGTCTTTTAAAACTTTACTTGTGTTGCAAGTGGTCTTAGTGTTCTTGGTAATTATAGGCCTATGTCGCTTAAGACTTACTATTCGTAAAGTAAGCTGTGAGATGTACATGCTCCGAGGAGCTGTATTGTTGCACAAATAATAATTAGGCAATATAGGGCCAAGGGGGGCGTGTAACAAGGGATAAAGAAGTTTGTCCCCATATTGCAGCCTAACCTCATTTTGGTTTGAAATATCATGTGTCTGTGTAACAAATGTTGGCCTATATAATTGGATCATATAAAACTTGTGAAGCTACAAGACAAACTAAGCCACAGTTGCAATATTACAGTGCCTCTTGACATTTGTGCTGACCATGTAAGTAATAGCAAACATTTGGCCTATGTGACTGCAAGCAGGAACACAGGGTAAAATCCAAGTTACCCTTTTAACTAATCTGTAGTGCTTGTCCTTATATGGACAGGCCAAAGTGCTTGTTAGTGCAGTTTTGAGTTGGAAACTTATCTCTTCCTCCTGAACCTTGGTTACTGGTGGTGACAGCTTTTACTAGCCATATATGATAATAGTATGTACACTATCTATACTTGTGCTGACTAAGGATGAGCTCATACATATACCAAATAAAAAGTATTACCTTATAAGTTGATGTTTGTGCTTGTTTTAAACCAATCATAGAAAACCATAGGAAATGATGATGCTGTCTTTCACTATATAAGCAAGCCAGCACACACTGTTATTTTGAAGAATGTACCATTCACAACCTCTCGCTGTGATTATTATTGTAATCATTAAATTCTTCCGCCATCAGTCTCGTCTCCGTTCGTCTCATTTTTAATTTATAATTGAATAACTATAACACAACGCCTACCGTGCTCTTGGCCTTTTTGATATCCTTTTTGCAGGCATTTCAACAGAGCCCTGTAGTTGCTGAGGTCAGAGGCTAGCCTTGAGTTTTTATAGTGGAGCCAGCTTTTGTCCCTTAACTTAAGTTTAGCTAGTAGGTCAGTTTTTAGCCATCAGGTTTGTCTATTTTTTTACTCTGTGGGTTACGAGTTTGCAGTGCTTGTCCTGGAGTTCCAGGAAGCATTTTAAGAACAGGTCCAGGGCAGCCTGCACATCATTAGATAAGAGAATGGGGGACCAATCAGTAGAAGCAATGTTGTTCAGGAAAGACTGAGGGTCAAAGTTTGCATATAGTTGCAGAAGATGATGAAGTGAGGTTCAGTCTGGGTAGGCCTATCTTTTCCCCATATACAGTATGTTGGAGAGTGATCAGTGATGGCATCTGGCAGTACTCCAGAGGCAATTACGTTTTCAGGGTGATTGGTCATTATCCAGTCTAGTAGCATGTTGGAGAGACGGGTATTTCTGGTAGGTTCATCAATAAGCTGGTGTAGGTAATAACTCTGCAACTTGGTCATTAATGTTGTTTGGTTACTGCCCTGCCAATTTATGTTTAGGTCCCCAAGTATAAGGACCTCATTCCTTCTGACAAGACATGAGGTTTGTTCCAATAAGTCATTTGGCCCTACTAGTCCATTTGAAGAGGGATTGTAGACACACACAATGTGAGGTTTTTTACTACCAAGAGTGAGCAGGATGTGTAGTGCCTCACAGTGGCATAGGGTAGATGTCTTAAGGGCAGAGACATCAAGGTGATCTCTAAAGTAGAAGGCTGTTCCAACCCCTCTTTTGGGTGTAGTTCTGTCAAGTCTCAGAAGGTTATAGTGGGGAAGAGGGCATAGAGAATCAGGTATGGTTGGTTTTAGCTACATCTCGGTTAGGCATATAATATCAGGCTTGCAAAGGGTGATCCAGGATTCAAGCTCAGGAAGATTGTGAGCAAGGCCCCTGATGTTATGATGTGCTATGATAAAACCTTTGGCGTTGGTGATAGTGTCAGGTGGGACAGTAGATGGTCCTGGCTTTAACTCAACATCACCTGAGAGCAGGATAGCAAGTAGAAGAAAGTACCATAGCTTGTGGTGCATGAAAGATCCACGGGCATGTAGGAGCAGGTGGCATTTCTTATGTACATGGGCAGCTAAGTGTTTCCAGATCTTATTTAGTAACACTGGGGAGGGGTCAAAACAGGGAGCAGGAAGTATTAGTAGATTAGAATAGTAGTAATCCTGGAATGCAAAGTAGGGAGGGGTAGCGTTATTATGGAGATCCATAGGCATGGACAAGAATAGTAATGGTAGTGTGACCATAAGAGTCAGCAACATCAAAGAGGTCATTTTAAAATAGAGTTGTCTTGGGGCTGTGAATAACAACTCAAGGCACCAGTGAGGCTGAGAGGCTGCCCGAAAGAAAGGTTAACTTACTAGGGGGACTGGCAAAAACTTCACACAGAGTGATTCAGCTAAGACGCAGCTAGGTAGAGGAAGTTCATTCAGAGTAGCAGATGAGGTTGCAGTCACACTAGGCTAGCAGAAGTAAAGACAGAGGGAAAAACTTGTGCAATGAGAAAACAGGCACTGCAAGCAGTTTAGGTTATACTGGGATTTTAGCCAGTAAGTAATTTAATCCTGCCAGAAAGAGTAGTATAAAGGTAGGAGCTTGGGGGAAATTAGATATAGATCATGCCAGAATCTTTAGGAAGCCAATGAGAAGAGGGGGAGGACTGAGAGGGAGGAGTTACGGTGTATTTAATGGTGGCCTAGGAGGGGGTGGGGGAGGAAGAAAACCCCTGTGTAAATGCAGTAGCAGCTATGCTTGCAAAACTGGCCGAGAAAAGGTGCTGAAAACTAAGTCTATGGTGCGCAGAGTCAAAGTAAAAGGCGTACCAATCAGCAAGGCAGCCCATGGCCGGCGGACCAGTCAGCAATCAGCACAGAGGAGCAACACCAATCAGAGGAGCCCCCAGTGGAGAACAAAGTGAAGCTAGTGGAAGCAGCATGCACCTGTGCTAGTAGTCCGGGCAGGGGGGCCAGGCAGGCAGGCAGGAGCAGATGAAGGTTCCGGCGAGCGTCAGGTGGTGGCCAGCGAGACTGCCATTCCGCTCTGCCTCTGGATGTGTGGCACCGCACCAGTGGGGACTGCCTGAAGAAGGAAGGACACAGAAAAATATATAGTTAGAGGAGCTGTGGTCACAGAGAATGGGGAAATGGGGAGGACTGGGATCATGTCTCCTCTCATGCTCATTTTCTCCATCATGAACATGTTAAGTACTGCCAGTCTCTCCTCATCGCTTGTTTGTTACATACCCTGATTACTTTGGGGTCCTGTGTCACACCCATTCAACTGTCTAAAGATATGTTTTGTACTGAGAAGCCAAGAACTGCAAACAGTACTCCAAAGCACCTATTCAAGACCCTGAAAAAAGACAAGTTTATACTCTCCACCCTGCTGGTCAGCCCCTCTTCCTCTTATTGCATGTCAGCATTCTGCCAGCTCTCCTGATAGAAGCTGGAAACTGTTTGTTGTTCTTCAGTTGCATGTCAATTATGGTTCGATGTGATAATGGTGAGCGCTGAATGGCAACCCGCATTATCGTGATGTCAGGGCAGTGAAAACAATTTCACCACCCTGACATCCTCGTCGCACAGAAGAATGGCGCAGAGGACTTAATGGATTTGCTTTCTGAGGAGGGGCTGTACCCCCCACCCCCACATCCCCCTACTTAAGGATTCTAAACTCCAGGAGGGTGCATGTTGAGGGGGCAAAAGCAAAAAAAAAAATATAAGTATTGGGCTGGACACAACAAAGCCACAGTAGCTGCTGCCCCCAGACCCGAACCCAGAACCCCAGCACATCAAGTGGAGACCAACCCCAATGGCACAGCTTGGCAGTCGACCACAGTGCCACCCATTACATCTCCTCCGCCCCCTCTCAGGCCACACTCACCATGCTCACTCCCTGACCCCCATGAGCATATATATATATACAGCAACATCCTGTCGCTACGGTCACTCAACCCACCACATTCGGTCACCCTCCCTTGCCATTCAGGCTTTCACCCACAGTACATTGCCTTTCCGGACGGCACCTTAATTTAGGTGCCCTCCTCATGTGCTACCATCAATTACAACCCATGTCCTCCTCCTCCTCTACCTCATGTGCAACAAGAGGAGCATAACATAATGTGTAGGTCCTGTCACAAACCCACTCAGCGGGTCAGCTCTCTACTCCCAAAGTGCCAACCTCCGAGTGCAGTCTTGTGAACAGTTAACAGAAACTGGGTAACCCTCCTGTCTGTTTTGTGGGTTTGAATCAACCTTTGATCTCAGTTCTGGAGGACTCAAACTTTGCACCTCTTGCTAGTGTACCCAATGCACAGGCTCAGATAATTCTGTCTTCGGGGGGCCAGATATCTTTGCCTATGGACACCTAACCAAGTGTACAAAATGAACCCTTAAAAACTCTAATAAAGACCACAGATTACTCTCACTTTTTTCCAGTTTGGTATCACCATTCAAGCTTATGCACAGTGTCTGCTTTATATTTATATATATTCCACTTGTTAAATAAAAGAAATTCAAAGACAGACCAAGTAGGTTCTAAAAACAGAGTTTTACTAAAATAGATAAAAAATATGTAAAACATAAAATATAGAACTGTATATCACAAGAACCATACAATCTTTTAAAAGAACAAGGTTTTAACAGTGCAATTCCTACTGCAGTACTTAGATTTGTCTTTCTCTCTAAATAGCTGCTTAAAGTGCTCAAAGATGTTTCTTTGTCAGAGTGTAGATAAAAGAGTCTCAGAAGAAAAACAGAATACTCTTTAAAAAACTGTCTTTGTCAACCCTTTTGTATGAGGTCACCTAGCTCCTCCTCTGTTTATTATAAATCATACACCCAGG
The DNA here is from genome assembly GCA_016271365.2 of Neoceratodus forsteri. Taxonomy (NCBI): domain Eukaryota; kingdom Metazoa; phylum Chordata; order Ceratodontiformes; family Ceratodontidae; genus Neoceratodus; species Neoceratodus forsteri. The sequence goes on from CM057455.1 coordinate 65,919,228, forward strand.
AAGTTTTATCATTTTAGAAGGAAAGTTAATTAAGGTTACATCAGCAGAAACTCCTTTCTCCATGTGACTTCCCCAACAGTCTGTAAATGTCCTTTCATCTATGAGCAATATCCCCTCTCACACAGACATCAAAGCATTTATGATTTCGCACCAGTGTGCTAAACCTGGTTTTCCTCCACGAAACGTCATAAAATGCGTACTGATTTCCCTCTTAGCAGTTAAAGCTATATTTAACTTAGAAAAACAGGAGATTCTTGATTATGGCCTGTTCTAGTCTATAATTAGCTTCTGGCCTTCCAGGTAACACCTTGTATCTAAAACCTGTGCATATGTGTGTGTGTGTGTGCGTGTGTGTGCTCTCACATGCTGTCTCAGCATCCCTCATAAGAGACAGTCCATAACACATTTTCATATTACAAAAAATCATACTGTACTCAGAACTGGCTGTCCATGTGTCACAGCTCCTCCCTCTGTTTCCTGCCCCGGTGAACATCTTGCATGCAGCTACTTTGACTCTATGACTATGGGAGTCCAGCTAATCACTGATATTGTTCAGGTCCATCCTCAAGGGAGTCCAACACCCTGTCCAGCTCATTGTCATCATCTAATGTTAGCAATCTGCTGGAGACCCCACCTTTTGAATCATTGTTGAAAAGGTTGAATAGCCCTAATACCTATCCTTCAGGGATACTGCTGAGTGCCTTGAGTTCTCCTCTACCATAACTCTCTAGTTCCTGTATTATATAATTCATTAATTTTGCAAATAATTGGCTCTTACTTGCCATGGCTGAAAATGGTTCCTGTCTGCACATGTTCTGTTACTGAATAGTCCTTCTCCAGGTTTGCATGACTGCAGGTGATGTAGTGCATATGCCAGCGAGTACACTGCATTTAACATAGTGTAGGTATATCTGAAATTGTCAACTGGATATATGGTCTGCTCCAGTGTGTTGAGTTTCTCTTTTCCAGTACAGAACTTTAGTTCAGCAGTTTTTCCTTCTTTTTGTGCATTTATAATAGTTTCATTATCTGTCCACTTGCAGCTAAATACAGCCTCCCAGAATGGCTTCATATAGATATCATGTGGATATTTGGATGGGTGAATACTGTAAAGGAAGTCTTTGAACCCTGGAATATCTCCACTGTACACTATAAACCCTATTGTGCCATTTAATGTTTTCCAGAGTTCCTTCTTTGAAAGAACTGAATCTGTTATCCAACTAGAAGATGCTATCCAGACTTTTCCTGTTATGTTCTGTACAGTTATCTCCTCCATGATTAAAGCTACCTGTGGTGTGTAGGCATAAATCATGACCACAACTGCAGATGAAGTCACAATCCTGTCCACAAGGGAAAGAATTCTCTTCCTTTTGAGGTCTGTTGGAAGAATCTCATAAAATGCCACACAGACACTGGCCCCAATTAATGCTTCCTTCAGCTGCTGACTTCCTTGTAAAGTGAAGTCATTATCTGCATAGATAATCCCTACCCAGGTCCACCCAAAGTACTTAGTGAACTCTGCAAGACCAAATGGTTGAGAGTAGGCACTCCCCATGGTGCGAAGGAATGACGGAAACTGATGCTTATCACTCAGTAGTGGAAGTCCAGCAGAATGGCTGATCTACAAATCAACAGTACAGTTTTATTTACTAACTCGATCATTGATTATGGTTTAATCAAATACTGTGCTGCAAGCTCCACATCTCTTAAACAATTCACGGTGGCCCTGAACAAAGCCTGTAGGTTACTTACAGGTGCTGCGTGCCTCACTCATACCTGTGAGCTATATACTCAATCTGGCTGACTCCAACAAAGTAACAGGTTCAAATATCAAACCTGCCTCCTGTCCAAAAAAGCTCTACTTGAATTACTACCCCCGAGCATTGGTTGCCTGCTAAACAAATCCCCTAAGACCCAACACACATGTACCTCATGTACTTCAGTTTCTGACCTCCTTCTAGTACCCCACTGTCGGACTGCTCAATACCAGCGATCCTTTCAATACAGAGCCCCCCTGTGGTTTAATAATGTAAGCAGCCAACTGAGCAGTCTTTCTAGTCTATCCTAATTTAAACTTATGCTTCATCAGCATCTCCTAACTGAAAGCACTTGTAATTGTTACACCTAGTTTCCCACTTCTGCAGACACCCTTATACCACTTTTTGCACTCTCTGAGGTTCTTACTTGGCTTCCTGTTTCGTTTCACCTCTCCTGAGAGAACAATTTCCCCTTTCCCTCTGCCATCTCCTCCCTTACCTCACCCCCTCCTTGCTCTTATCCCACTGACCCCACCTCTTCCTGGACCTGTCCAGGCCCTCTGGTCCCCACTCTCCCTTATCTTCTTCCCCTTCATCCACCCTCATGCACTCCTCTGTGGCACATTTCTAACATGCACTCCTCTGTGACACATTTCTAACAAGCACCCCTTTGTGACTTATAATGTACACCACTTTGTGGCACATTTCTAACATGCACCCCTTTGTGGCACATTTCTAATATGCATCCCTTTGTGGCACATGTCTAACACACACCCCATTTGTGTCACATTTCTAATGTGCACCACTTTGTGGCACATTTCTGACATGCACCCCTTTGTGGCACATTTCTAACACACACCCCTTTGTGGCACATTTCTAATGCACACCACTTTGTGGCACATTTCTAATGTGCACCATTTTGTGGTACATTTAATCTTGATCAAGGTCAGTTGGCATTCACCTGTACTCCCCTCCCCCGAGGTCATGCCTGAAAATAGGCAGGATTTGTCTATTGCACTTACCCAGTCAACAAAAACTAAACAAAAAAATAAAATAAATTTCTAATGTACACTCCTTTGTGGCACATTTCTAACATGCATCCCTTTGTAGCACATTTCTGTCCACTTCGTGGCACACTTCTAATATGCACCCCTTTATGGTACATTTCTAACATGCATCCCTTTTTGGCACATTTCTATCCACACTGTGGCACATTTCTAACATGCACCCCTTTGTGGCATAGTTCTCACATTTATCCCATTGTGGCACATTTGTAAGATGCATAACTTTGCAGCACATTTCTAATGCACACCTCTTTGTGGCACATTTGTAACATGAATCACTTTTTGGCACATTTGTAACACACACCCCTTTGTAGCACATTTCTAATATGCATCCATTTCTGGCACATTTCTAACATGCACCCCTTTGTGGCACATTTCTAACATGCATTCCTTTGTGATTTCTAATGTCCACCCCTTTGTGGCACATTTCTAACATGCATCCCTTTGTGGTACATTTCTATCCTCTTTGTGGCACACTTCTAACGTGCACCCCTCTGTGGCACATTTCTAGCATGCATCCCTTTGTGGCACATTTCTATCCACTTTGTGGCACACTTCTAACATGCACCCCTTTATGGCATATTTCTAACATGCACCCCGTTGTGGCACATTAATAAGATGCACCACTTTGCAGCACATTTGTAATGCACACCACTTTGTGGCACATTTCTAATATGCACCACTTTGTGGCACATTTCTAATATGCACCACTTTGTGGCACATTTCTAACACGCACCTCTTTGTGGCACATTTCTAACATGCATCCCTTTGTGATTTCTAATGTTCACCCCTTTGTGGCACATTTCTAACATGCACTCCTCTGTGGCACATTTCTAACATGCATCCCTTTGTGGTACATTTCTATCCACTTTGTGGCACACTTCTAACATGCACCCCTTTATGGCATATTTCTAACATGCACCCCGCTGTGGAACATTAATAAGATGCACCACTTTGCAGCACATTTGTAATGCACACCACTTTGTGGCACATTTCTAATATGCACCACTTTGTGGCACATTTCTAACACACACCTCTTTGTGGCACATTTGTAATACACACCACTTTGTGGCACATTTCTAATGTGCACCACTTTGTGGTACATTTTATCTGATTCAAGATTGGTTGGCATTCACCTGTATCCCTCTCCCCTGGGTCATGCCAGAAGATAGGCAGGATTTATCTATTGCACTTACCCAGTAAAAAATAATGAAATAAAAAATAAAATCAATTTCTACTGTGCACCACTTTGTGGCACATTTCTGATATGCAACCCTTTGTGCTGTACACAAACATGGAAACATAGAATTTGATGGCAGATAAGGACCGATTGACCCATATACAGTAGTCTTCCCATTTTTCCTTTCCTACAATATTACCTCAGACCCTAATTGATCTCTCTTTCTCTCTCTCTTTTTCTCTCTCCTTCCCCCACTTAAAGATTCCCTTATGCCTATCCCATTCGTTATTGATCCCCACCACTGTTTCTGCTGGAAGGCTGTTCCAGGAATCCATCACTTTCTGTATAAATTTTTCTGTATAAACATTGTATCCTGTACTAATGTTGTATCAACCTCTGCACTGTTCAACTCTACTGCTCTTCCAGGGTCACCCCTGAAAAAGGGATTGCCATGTCTCAGTGGGCTTACCCGGTTACCAAAATTCAATAAATAAATAAATAAACTTTCTGTGAAGATACTTCTTTGCATCTCTCCTGAATTTACCCCTCCAGCTTCATACTATGTCTCTTTGTTCTTGAGTTCATTTTTGTTTCTGAAAAATACTTCCCTCCTTTTCCTTATTTACTCCTGTGAGGTATTTAAGGGTCTTTGTCATATTCCACCACCTTCCAGGGTGTACATTTTGAGGTCCTTTAGTCTCTCCTCATAAGGATTTTGATGTAGGCCCTACACCATTTTATTTGCCCTCCTTTGGACTGCCTCAACTCCGTATATGTACATAACATAGAAACATAGAAACATAGAATTTGTCGGCAGATAAGGACCTCATGGCCCATCCAGTCTGCCCATTTCCCTACCTAACGGATAAGCTTCAGATCCTAGTTAACCAGCAGCCTACTTCTTTCTACCCCCACCCCCTAGAATTGCCTTATGACTGTCCCATGCATACTTGAATTCAACCACTGTTTTTGACTCCACCATCCACAACCCTCTCTGTGAAAAAATACTTCCTTACATTACCTCTGAGCCACCCCCCATCTTCAAATTGTGCCTCTTTGTTCTTGCACTCCTTTTTTGAAAGATGCTACCCTCTTGGACTTTGTTGATTCCCTTGAGGTACTTGAAAGTTTCCATCATGTCCCCCCTCTCCCTCCTTTCCTCGAGACTATACATATTAAGCTCCTTTAGTCTGTCTTAATATGTCTTCTGGTGCAGACCCTGCACCATTTTAGTTGCCCTCCTCTGGACAGCTTCCATCCTGTCTATGTCCTTGTAGAGATTGGGTCTCAGAACTGCATGCAGTACTCCAGATGGGGTCTCACCAACTGTGTGTACAGAGGGATAACAACTTCCTGATTTCTACTGGTGATGTCTATCCCTATGCATCCCAGTATCTCCCCAGCCCTCCTTACCACCCTCTCACATTGCTTGCCCACCTTTAAGTCATCTGATATGACTACCTCCAGGTCCTTTTCCATTTTTGTTGTTGTTAGTATCTCACCCCCATTGTGTACTCTTCCCCTGGGTTTTTGTTTCCCAGGTGCATTACCTTGCACTTCTTAGCATTGAATCTAAGCTGCCATACATTTGACCATTCCTCTAACCTTGCCAAGTCCCTTCTCATCCTTTCCACTCCACCTTGTACATCAACTCTGTTGCAGATCCTTGTGTCATGTACTTCTGGAGATGTGGTTTCCAAAACTGGACATAGTACACTAAGTGGGGTCTTACTAGCAATCTAGTCAGAGACAATAGCCCCTCCCTCTTTCTGCTGATGATACCCTCTTTATGCACCACAGTATCCCACTTGCCCTCCCAATTACCTTGTTGTACTGCCTGGCCACCTTTAGGTCAGCCAATATGATTATCCACAAGTCTCTTTCTTGCTTTGTGGTAGTCAACACCACTCCTCACATTTTTGTATTCCTGCCCAGAGCATGTTTTTAAATCATGCTTGTGAAAAATATGCAGTTTGGAACAGCACTCATAGCAGATGCATCTTCCTGAGCTCTGTTTGCTTCCAGTAGGCATGCAATTTAAGCTCAGCCCGAACCCAAACATCTGATGAAAAAAACAGTAAAACAGATAAAAAGTCTGAATTTTCAGACATAGAGGGGCATTCTAGAGCAGGGGTTCTCAAATGGTGAGGCCAGCCTCCTTGGGGAGGCCCCAGCCTGTTCCAGGGGAGGCTCAAGCAAGTCTTAAAAAGTGCTGTATTTAAATTCTGAGTTCTCTATATTTTGTGTGAAGAGATGAAACAAACTGAAAGATATAATAGTAGGTGAATTTTATGTATTTATTTACTAATAGATGACAAGGGAAGGTGAATGAGCCAAGGCTCATTTCAGGTGTACCCAGGGAAGAGTAGGGAGTGAATACATTTCAAAAGGTAACTGCAAAACAATCAAGAAATGCACAATGAACAACAGTGTAAACAAATATGAATAATAAACTAATAATGAGTGGTGGTAATTGATCAATTTGTAGACTGATGGCAGAACAGCCCAAATACAAGGGTTGAGCACAGAAGTGCTAAGAGCAATAGCAGGAAGGAGCAAAGTAATCCCAGAGAAGTTGCTTAGGAGCAGGTAAGGAGGGGGAGAGTCAAAGTATATAGGAAGGTAATTTCATATAGAGAGGAAACAGAGAAAATAGTCTGACCCATGAAGGTACTGCAACAAGGGGTAACAATGGTTAAATAATGAAATTAGCGGAGCAAGTTGGCTGGCCTGTGGGTGTGTGTGTGGTTACAATAAGCTGAATAATAATATTTGTTTATTTTACTTATTTGTTATTCAGATAACACCTTTGAGCACAGGAGCTCTTTCTCAAAGGTTCCACATCAGTATAAGACAAAGAACTGAATCTGAGTCAAGTACTCAAAGGGGTTTCAGTTTATTCATTGTGTACTGCGCAAAGTATTGTATGTTATTTTTCTTTGGGGAGGCCCAAGATTGTTTCAGTTTTTGGGGAAGCTCAAAATCTTTTCCATGGATTTGGGGAGGCTCACTGTGACAAAGTCTAAGAACTATTGTTCTAGAGTAATCATTTAATAGGAGGGTACCAAGAGGCACACTGATGAGATGTAGAAAAAATGGAGGGGCAAAGCTGACAGTGCGTCTTGAATTACCAAAGGCACTAGGAAAACAGTTGTGGCACAACTCTTACTACCCATACTAGAATATGATAACCTAGCATATGAGCACACAGCCAACTAATCACTGAAAAAACTTGACAGAACATACAATAGGCTAACAAGATTTGTCATACAAGGATGTAAATACAACACACATCACTGCTTAATGTTCACAAATCTGCAAAGGTGCTTGCTAGAACTCAAATGGGAAAAATCAACAGCACTAGCCACTTACAAACTTTACAAGGATTCAGATACACAATCTGAAAACAAAAAGGATGTATCCAGGTCATGTGCACACAATCTAAGTGAGGTAAAACATAAGGGAGTTACCTTACCTAAAATATCTAATTCCTATGGAAAAATTAACTCAAACTGGTGGGCTACAAACAAATGGAACAAATTACCCCAGAGGTCAGAAAAGCACCTACAGTGATCAGGAAAACACCTACCCATTGGCATTGCCACACACTTGATCTGGTGTTCCAGCTGGGTCTTGGGGTTGATAACCTCAATATTGATCGGGTCTCTTGGTCCGAACATTGCTCCATGGGGTTTATGTTTGGGGCCCCCTGATAGTTCTTCAACCATGAAGTTGGTCAGCTACTGCCCTTTAAGGCATTGGCACTCAGAAAGACTTCTGGCACTGGATGACCTATCTAGAGTTGAGGCAGCTTGTGCGATTGGCACTGGTGAAGCAGTGGCCACCTATGATAAGATGCTGGCTCAGGCAGTGGATGCCATACAACCCAGATCCTCTTACTTGAGTTCCCACTGGTTTGATTGGTATTTCAAGAGAATGAAGATTAAGGGTCAGAAGTTGGAGCGTAACTAGCAGAAAATCAAGCTGGAGGCTGACAGACTAGTCCTGCATGCTCATTTTGGTGAGTACCAGGAGGCAATCTCCCATAATAAGGCAGAATTCCTGTCCAGGGAGATTTCGGCAGGGAGGAACAGACCTTCTCAGCTTTTTTGGACTGTGGATGGGCTTCTCCATCCTGCCTGTCTACAGCCAAAGAAGACTTTTTCATCCACCTGATGTGAAGAATTTGCTCTGTTCTTCTCTGACAGAGTGTTGTCTATCTGGTTGGGGATTCCATTAGGGAGGCCTTTGCCTCGCAGTGGTCAGACTAGTAGGAGCAGAGGCAATCTGCCGGTCTGGGAGGAGTTTAGGCCAGTGGAGATGTCTGAGGTCACTGAGGTGATCATAATGCTAAAGCACACATTTTGTGAACTGGACCCAGCCCCAATACGTTTCTTAATGGGATACACCAAGGTTGTTTTACTGGTGTTCTCCAGGATTGCCAGGTACTCTATGGTGGAGGGGGTATTTCAGCAGCTTTGAAATAAGTGCTGGTGAGACTCCATCTTAAGAATTCTTCCCTTGACCCAGACATCCTGGCGAATTACCGTCCAATCTCCAATGTGCCTTTTTTGAGCAAGGTTGTGGAGAAATTAGTAGCACAACAGCTCCAGGATTGCCTCATTGTTCTTCGACATGCATGAGTCATTTCAGTCAGATTTTCAGGCCATACACAGTACAGAAACAGCTCTAGTTAGAGTGCATAATGATCTGCTCAGGGCTAGAGATAAAGGAGACAAGTCAGTTCTTGTGCTCCTCAATCTCTCAATTGCATTTGACACAGTGGACCATGTCATGCTTCTTGAGCAGCTCTGTGAGTATTGTGGACTTGTCGGGGTTGTCATCAGATGGTTTGAGTCCTAGCTCTCTGATACAATGAAGTGGGTAGTGATGGGGAATTTCTTCTCCTCCCCAATGCCCCTGTTGTGTGGAGTTCCACTGGGCTTGATCTTGTCACAGATGCTGCCCTTGGGTGAGATCATTCAACAATACAGCATGGAGTTTCACTGCTGTGCATATGACACCCAGCTGTATTTGTCATTTATGCCCAGAACAACTGATGCTGTCAACGTGCTTAACATCTGTCTGGCTAAAATAGATGACTGGATGGCTTCCAGCTGGCTGAGACTAAACCCGGATAAGACAGAGATGATAGTGATTGAGCCAGGTCATGGATGTGATGGGTTGCAACCTGGAGTGGACACAGGTCTTTTCCTGGGGTGTGCTCCACTGGTTGCTTCCCAGAGGGTGCATAATATAGGTGTGATCCTGGATAGCAGCCTGTCATTTGAAGATCAGGTATCATCTGTGATTAAGAATGTTTTTTACCACTTGCAGAACATCACCAGGATCAAGCCCCTCATTTCACCCAAGGATCTGCCTTCTCTGGTACATGATTTGTTACCTCTAGGCTCGACTACTGTAACGCTCTTTACTTCAAGGTCACAGAAGGGACCATCTGCAGGCTGCAGCTGGTGCAGAATGCAGTGGTCCAGTTGATAATGGGCTTGTCCAGGTCCTGTCATGTGACACCAGTCCTGCATGCTCTGCACTGGTTGCTGGTCTGGTGGAGGGTCCTTTTCAAGGTGGGCTTGCTCACCTACAAGGCCCTATATGGGCTGGGTCTGGGCTACCTGTCAGAGCTTCTGACACCTGCGACCTCTGCTCACTCTCTCCTCTTCTCTTCAAGAGGTCTCCTGGACATTCCCAGGGTTTGGGTCAAGACATCTGATGATTGAGCTTTCAGTGTCTCTGGGCCCACCCCGTGGAACAAGTTTCCAGCTATTGTTCAGGAGGCCCCTTTAAGCAGTGTTTTCAAGCAGAGGTTAAAGGCCCACCTCTTCAGTCTGGCCTTCACAGAGTAATCAGTACTACATAGTGCATTTTATTATTTGAAGTCAGATTTTTATCTATCTGCTTTTTCTGGTTTTTAATTAGTTGTTTTACTTGTAATACTTGTTTGGTGTCCAGAGCCTCTGGTATTGGGTGCCATAAAAAGTAAAATTTGCCTTGCCTTACAGTGACAGCATATAAATACATACTAAACAAACATTTACTCGATACATGCATCTGTCATTGATTGTACAGTAATGTCACATACATCAGCTGCACTGTTACATGTTAGCAGGTTAAAGTATCCCTCCTTTGCATATCAGATACTCTGTATCTAAATGGATCCCCCCTCTGTATATAAGAAATCTTGCAAAAAAAGCTTACCGTCTAATATGGAATGAATTTTGATGGGAGATTTCAACTGTAACTAGGGTTTGGATCAGAATTTAAATGTATCTGAAATAGTTATGGAATTTGGAGTTCAACAATTAGTAACTGACATTACAAGGTTTAATTATAGGACAGGTAGGGGTTCCATGCTTGACTGGGTAGTGGTCACGCCCGAATAAAATCATAAACCATGGGGTATTGCCCAATGGTTTGAGTGGCTACTGCCCAGTCTACTGTGATTGGACCTTCAAGCAAATAAAAAACTCCTCCATATTTAAATCAGGTATTGAGATCTCAGTTTCCAATTATAGACCCACATCCTTGTTGGATCCATGATCCAAGACTTTAGAAATATTTTTTTTGATCAAACCACCTGTCATCAAGAGAAGTGTAATCTGTTATATTCACAACATGGCTTCAGAGTTAATCATAATACCAAAATGGCCATGGCAGGGTTCATAAGCTGCATCCTGAGTGCCCTAGATAGGGGGCACTCTGTCGCAGCAGTATTTGTGGAGCTCATCAAGGCCTTCGACTTAGTAGATCCTTCTTTGTTATTGGATTCCCTTCATGATGTACATTTTTCTAAAGAAGCTATTTGGTTAGCTTATTTGCTCCCGGTGGCAATTTTGGGTTGGATCTAAAAATGGATGGTTCTGATGCCATATGGCATCTATGGTAACAAATATGTTAGATGGCTACCTGACTAATAGGGAGCATAGAACAGTAATAGGTCGGAATGTCTTTGGTATGCTTACGTGCAACAGTGCTATGCCACAGGCCTCAATTTTAGGCCCACTTTTGTTTTCCTTATTCATGAATGCTGCTCCATCTTCCTGTGTTAGATCAGCTATGATTTTATATGCAGATAACGCTGTTATTTTTTATACAGGAAACAAATCTGAAGATCCTCTGAAGCAGGTCCACCAAGATTTTGATTTATTCCAAGAGTGGTTACTGTCCCAAAAATTGGTTCTGAATGCAAGGAAAATGAAAGTAATGGTCTTTACCAGATCTAGAATGGACAGGGATTGTAAGACTCCTATAGTTGATTTAAAGGGGGAGAAAATTGAGTTTGTTGATAATTTCAATTATTTGGGGGTAACAATTGATTCCCATTCAATACCATAAAATAGTTAAATCTTAGACTAGGGATGTAGTTTGGAGTAAGGTCTAATCCTATACCAGATTCATGCAGACTATTGGCACAGTGGGCCCTATGCTCTAAAGGGCAGGTAATAGACACCTGAGGCATGTACCCCATCAACGTACCTATGCAGCACAGGACAGGTGCAGTGTAAGCAGTATGCACTACTGCTAGCACCCGCAGGGTACCTGTCTGTGGCCATGCCCCCACAGAGAACATGGTCACATGGGAGGTCAGGGGCAGAGCCACAGACTGTGGCAGGCATCCAATTGAATACCCATACCAGGTCACTGAGTGGATCCCTTGCACCTTTGTGGAGGGCGCAGGGTGTAGGAAGAGAGCTGCATATAGTGGCATTGCTGCACACCAATGGGCAGGCACCGTCACTGCTGCCCCAGCCCTCCCCTGCAGCATAGTGGGCTAGGGTAGCACAGAGGTCCAATTTGTGGTGCCGCCACACCCAGAAGCCAGTGAACATGGGGACGCATATCGGGTTATGCCTGGTCTCGGCAGGCATACATGGCATCCCTGAGTCTGGCACTGTGCTGCTTTGTGAATGCCACATAGTACAGGCACGCCCCTGACACACACCCTGCATGGACATCTCTGAGGGGCTTTGGAGGCAGGCGCATAAGTGCCTTGTACTGCACTTACGTACCCTTGTTGGATGCTGCTGGGGGTTCATGGTACCCCGCTGGACGACATTCACCCGTGAGGTTGCCTAGGTGCCTTGGATCTGCGGCGCATAGGCAACATATTTGTTTGTGCATAGGGCCAATAGTTTTCTTCTAAGCATCCTTGACCATGGTTTAATTGTATATTTTGGTACCAGTGAAAAAATGTTAAACAAGATTAAAGCCACCTACAGTAGCATACTCTACTTTATAACTGAATTGACACAGAAAACACATCATTGTAATTTACTCAGGGAAGCCCAGTGTCCATCACTAGAGAACTGGATAGATATTAAAATGTGTATTTTTGTTTCTTTTTAAGGGTATACAGGGTCTTCTACCTTTTAAGGTTCAGTCATTATTTACTAGATTGTCAGATTCTCAAGGTACTAGACCTCAAAACAGATATGTTTACAGGATGCCCCTTTTCCAAAGGGCAATAGGTCAGAGATCTCTTTCTTTTAGGGTCACAACCTTTTTTAATTTTCTCCCCGATGCTGTTAGCTGCTGTAGAACAGTTAGATCTTTTTAAGTTATTCTGGTACAATGGTTTAAATCTTTTATTGAACGTGCCTGTTATTGATATTGAATTGTCTTTGCCTGTACATGTTCTTTATATTATTGTACTCTGTAATTTTGTATGTCATGTCTTGTTAATTATTCAATGTATCTACACTTGTTGTTTGTGAAAACAGGCAGTTTTGCTCATCTACCAACAAGTATAAAAATTATAAATGAAATGAAATCTAGCATGCATATTGCACAGTCAGGCTGTAACCTCTTGTATTCCAGCTGTGTATATTAGAAAACTTTGTGTCCCAGCAGGACAACTTTGTAAGCAGGGCTGCAATGTTCTAGCAGTTCTACCCTGTTGTTTAATAAAGATTTATCATCATTCTGCATCTAATATCCTGGAGCAATGCAGCTCATGGCCTGGCTTCCGAAAGGAGGAGCCTCCTCAAGTCAAGTCTAACTTTATTTATACAGTGCCAAATCCACCGAGCTAGAGGCACTTTACAAAACGGTGACAATGGGAACATACAGTTAAACAGTTAGAATCAGAATTAGTATGGCAATAAATAATACCAAAATTCCACCCATAAATTTTAAAATAGTCAAAAAAACAATTAAAAACAGTGGTTGTCAAATGCCAGATTAAAAAGATGTGTATTCAGGCCGCACTTGAATGCATCAATGGATGGCGCCTCATTCAGAATTCTCGGCAAGAGTTCCATAAGTCAGGTCCAGCTACTCCAATTGTGTGATCCCCAGATGTTTTTAACCATACCCATGGGACCACCTGGAGGCTCTCCATGGGATGACCGGAGTGAGCAGACCAGGCAGGCAGGTGTTAGGAGGTCAGTGAAGTAGGCTGGACCCGAGCCATATAGGGCCTTATAAGTGTGCAAGCCCACTTTGAAAGCAGTCCTCCACCAGACCAGCAGCCAGTGCAGTTCGCACAAAACTGGGGTTATATGAGCGGACCTTGGAAGGCCCATCAATAACCTGGCTGCAGCGTTCTGCACCAGCTGCAGCCAATGGAGGTTACCTCCACTGACTCTGAAGTAAAGTAATCATTGCAGTAATTGAGCCTAGACATAATGAGAGCATGCACCAATGATGTTACATCCTACAGTGGGATTAAGGGTTAAATCCAGGTGAAATTTCATAAGTGGTAAAAACTACTCTGGATGACAGCAGACACCTGATGTTCTAGTGTCAAGCCATCATCCAAAATGACGCCCAAATTGCACAACTTAGTGGCCTCCTCCAAAGAAGTGGTACCCAGGAACAACCCTGTTCCTGGTGCGGAGGCAGTTACATCCCTCTTAGATCTAGGTTTCCCCTAAGAAAAAGGTGGACACACTGATGGCTGCCAGGAAGTATTCGCCTGTGGGTGTAGCATATGTGCATGTTTTATTGAGTGACTCAATAAGAGTGACTGAATAGCCGGCCTGGTGGCGCTGAGGGTTGAGGCACTGGACACCACACCTCATGCCATGCAGGCAACCCGGGTTCAGATATGAGCCCGGCTGCCAGGGGTTGGCTGGGGAGGGATAGGCTCGAGCATCCAGAGGACTGCTCTCCTATCCTGAGGAGGGATCCAATGAACCACTGCTCTGTGGTGGCCCCTGGTGATGACCAGGGGCACTACCAGAGTGATGGCAGCAAAGGGGGCAGAGTGCAGCAGATGTCAACACATTGTGCCCAGACATCATTGCTCATCCACACTCCACAAGGGAAAAACCAGGCAGAAAATAGTGGAGCAACAATCTTGGTGGCTCATGGCCATGCCTGGTGCCCCCCAGTTCCCAAGAGGATCCTGTCACAGAGTGTGTCAGCCCTGATAATGGCCAGCTCTGTGGAGGTGCCAGACCGGGTCTGGGAGGGGTTTGGGTGCTGTTGGCCACAAATCACTGAGATCCACTCCACTAGTGAGGATAACAAATAGAAATAATAAAAAAAGAAAAGAGCAACTCAATAAAATCACTTGTAGGAAGAGTGACTTCTGCAGAATAGCAAGGAGTAGGTTAGAGCAAGTGTAGCAGTGAGCTGCACTCACTACACTCACAGGAAGAAGAAGAGAGATGTAGTTTGGTCAAACCCTGCTGAGCTGGCTAATTGGTGTATTGGCTAGAGCCACCACCAATGGAACTCAAGCACCTGAGTTAGGGTCTTGGTGCGGGACAGAATTTTTTTTTGTCTTGGGCTTTTCTCTTTTTTTACAAGTCCACCCCTCCTGGAGTTGGTAATCATTAAGTTGGGGGATGGGGGAACTTGCACCCCACAAAATGTCTGTGGGGGGCATAGCCCCACACATTTTATTTTGTTTTTGTTGGAAACTGAAGTGACTATCGCTGGTGTGGTGGTTGGTCTGATGTCCGTAGCTTTTTTGAAATTAGGGCAGTTTTTGCAGCTCTGTTGTTGGTCAGCGAGATATAATACTCACCCTTATCAAATAAAACCCCATGTCAACACCTTACGCTTGTGTATGGGCCACCTTTTTGAATTGGGCCAGGGATAAAGGTGTTCAGTCTTTCAAGCACTGGTCCCACCTATTTTGGATTGTCTGCAGGAAGGAGTGGAAAATGCTTTGGCATTGGGCACCCTGAGAGGTCAGGTGTCGGCCCTTGGAGCCTCCTTGGTTTGATCCCTAAGGACTAACCAATAGGTTTTTCTTTTTTCTGACAACTGTTGGCAGCAGTTGAGCTATCTTCTGATTCCTGCTTCCTTCATGGGGTCTGAATCTGGTCCTGGAGGCTCTCGGTAAGGAGCCTTTCAAACCGTGTATGTACCATTGGGCATGCTATCTTACAAGCTGTGTTTTTTTGGTTGCTATGTGCTGAGCCAGAAAAACTGGCAAGCTCCATGCCTTGTTTCACAAAGAACCATACCTTGTCATGTATATGACAATGTGGTGCTCTGAATCGTCCCATTTTCCATGGTCTTCTATGTGATCCAGAAAATCTGTTTTCTATCTTCTGTCTGCAATTTTCTCTCCAAAGGAGAAGGAGTGGTACAAGTTAGATTTGTGATGGTCCTTCAGAACATTCCCTAGATGAACTGTTGAGTTCAGTCTTCAGATAGGTTATCTGACCTTTTTGGAGCAGCCAAACAGGCACTAAAAGCCTCTAGACCACCATGGCTAGGTGGATAAGGGCCTGCATTGCCAGGGCTTGTGTCACAGTAAAGAAAATGCCTCGTTCTCATTGAGGATCACTTCACCAGGGCTGTGGCCTCTCCCTGGGTGGAGAGCGGTGACACATCTGTTTTTAGAGTTATGCAAGGCAGCTGCTTGGTCCTCCGTCCACATATTCTTCAAGCACTACAGAGTGGAGGTTCAAAGCTCTGCTGATATAGCCTTGGTTGCAGAGGTTTGGAGGTGGTGGTTAGCAGGTATATTCCTGTCGTCTAGATGGTTGATGTATGGGACAATATTCTCCCCCATTCCGGTTTCTTTTTGGGTACGTCTTCTTAAAACCATAGTGTAATGAATACTTATTGACAATGTGGAGTGCTACAGAAAGAAGAAATTTCTTCATAATTGAAATAATTTCCTTTTCTGTTAGTTCCAGCACTTTCAGTGGGTCCTGCCTGGAAGTCTTGCTCTTTTTGGAGAATATTGTCCATATGTCGGTTTAGGAATGTCTGTTGTTCTATTTAAACTCTGTTTTTGAGTCTGTTGGACATCCTTCTATAGTTTTTCCTGCTGGCCCTATGTAAACAAAACAAAAAAAGAGTGGTTTCACATTAGAATGCTATTCGCTGTCATGCACAGTTACCAGATTCAGGTTTGACCAAGAGTGACTCTTTCATTGCACGTGAGTTTGTGCCCTGTATGTAGTTTTTGTCCTTGCCTGTTGTAACTTGGTAATAGAATTACCCTTCTCAGGTTCTTGTTGGAACTGCGCAAAAGGAAGAGATGATAGACAAGTGGTATCCAGATAATTAGTGTAATTTATTACTGGTAAATAAGAATAATACAGGCTTATAACCAACAGTGTAATCACTGGGAGAATATCCAGCTTCCTTACCTACATAGGCACAGTTTCTAGACTCAGTAAAGCTATGTGCTGTAAGGGGTCTTGTACCCTGATAATTACCATGGATACTACTAAGAAAGATACAGTACATAAAAAAGGACATAATTGGACAGTAGCAGGTGGAGTGAGTAATCATCCTAACTAACATACCCTGTAAGTTGCTTAGCTTGCAGAAGATAACTGAACAATAGGGTCTGTGATGAGTCCAAGGTCACTTGTGGTTACGGTTGTGCACAAACACTAAAGATGGCACTGTTGCCTAACTTATGATTATACAATAAAATACAATGGATAACATCTTCCAGTGGCAGAATACATTATGAAAATACAGTAAAGCATGGTGTGCATCAGAAAATACAGTAGAACTCAAATCCTGACACTTATGCTTATACGATAAGTGCCTCTACCCTAAGGTTAGTATATATACCTACATATGTGTTGCTGTCCATGAGCTGGGGGTACAATCAGGGGTGTTAGACCATGGATGACACTGTTAATGGATCTGCTTTTCTTCTAAGCTGGCTTGCTGCTACGGATGCTGTCGGAGTTTATAATTGGAATTCTACTTTCAATGCCTCACTCTTTTTTTGATGACAAGGTAGGCCAGTGGATGTTGTTGCCAAGATGCAGAACACATCCTCTCATCCTTTGTCATCTGATATGGCAAGCCACTGTTTACAGTGTTTTGTTGTAAGGAAATGCTTGTCATTATTCTTATTACTGCCTATGTAGTTACTAGCTTATTGCACTTGTAAGTGTATTACAATGCAGTATTATTCATTGTACATTTACCATTAGGGATAAACCAATGTATTACTACTTATTAGCCAATCATTCAGTTGCAAGCATGGACCCTTTTGTGAGATAAAGGTTACAGTGGAGACCTGCAGTTTGCTGAACTCACGGAAGAGGGACAGCTTTGCCATGCATACACACTCGCACATGTAACTAACAGCTGCTGTAACATGCTGTACCAGGATTAGCTGTTTTTCCTACATTCTTCCTACGAAAGAGAGTCGTAATGTCTAGTTTTCTCTGATAAGCATTATGGGAGCCTCTAGGTTGTTATGGGAATAGGCTGAGATATGTGACTAAATCTTGCACAGTAAGAAATCAAGATATGAGGTGATGTGGAAACTGGTTTCTTTGTAGTATGCAGATTTAGTCACACAGTACAGCTTCCATATCTGTATAAGCAGGGAGCCAATTGAAACACATGGGTGAGCTAGGAATCCAATCTCTTCCTGTGCCTTTGTCTCCACAGAAGAGAGGTAAATATGAAAAGATTGCTAATCTTCTGTGTCTGTTTGCTAGACAGATTATATTTCATTTAGAGATGCTGTGCTGAGACTTTGTAATATTATCTGTGTGTGCAAGTGCATAATATAAGAACGTATGTACCAGCTATTTGTGTTGTGTGTCTTTATTATAATTGGTACCTTCACAGAGCCCATCTTCTTTGTTTACATTGTTCTGGCCTTCAATAATTATGTGTAGACAGCTATTTTATGTGCCTTTGGTTTTGATAATTCAGTATGGTTTATCTCGACATATTTAGATGAACTGAATGGACAATAGCGACTGGAGAGCTGCTGCTGTCTGGAATCCTCATCTGCCCAACATTCTAAGGCTTTGGGCTGTGCCATTTCCCCTAGTAGGGTTACACATTACCCAAGTGTAATGAATACTCACTGTTAATGTTGGAGCTAACAGAAAAGAAAATTATCATAAGTATGAAGACATTTCTTCTTCTGTGCATCTTACTATGTATGTAAGCAGGTTTTTTCCTACCTGTAACTGCTTATGTAAGTGCGGGGCCTGTGCAATTAATGCCTTATATACACATGTTTTTTGTGCTGGTAACTGAGCATGTGTGGTGTTTGCATGTAATTGGGAATGTTCATATTTTATGTCTGTAACTGAGCATGTGTGGTATTTGTGCATATACGGTAATTGAGAATGTACATGCTTTTTGTGTATCTAACTGAGTACGCAAATGTGGTGTTTGAGCAATTAACTGTTTTCATGTAAACATGCTTTCTGTGCCTGTAACTGAGTATGTAAGTATGGTGTTTCTGCAGTTAGTCTCAGCAAACCAAAGTTTATTTATAAAGTGCCCTTTCCAAAAGGCTATGAGCACTGTACAAAGTTATCCAAGTCAACAGTAATGTTAAAACACTATAAAATAAATGTATTTAATCAGGAAAGGCTTTCCAAAATAAATACATTTAAAGACAGGCTTTAAAGGCCTCCACCAAGTTGGTTATTTGAATATTCAAAGGAAGTGCATTCCAGCGCAGTGGAACCAGCTCTCTGCAGGCTCTGTCCCAAGATAGTTTCAGTCTAGATGGGGAGACAATGAGCAGGTCCATATCGATGGAGTGGAGAGGGTGCATTGGATGGTAGGGAAACAGGAGCTCTATTAAGTAGTCAACTTAATTAAATTAATTGTTCATGTATTTAGAGGCCAATTTCTCACCTCTGTATCCTGACTAGAGTGCAGGAAATACTGGTGTATTACCAACTGAGAGACAATCTTGAATTGCATCACCTGCTTTCTGATCAACAGCATGGTTTTAGATGCAACCATGGCACAGACATTGCATAAACCAAGTTTACTATGGATGTACTGCTTGCACACGAGAGAAAAATGGCACCCCTAATGGGGCCATCTTTATAACCCAATCCGTCATAATGTAGCATGCTTAAAAGTGTATGACATTACAGCTTGCCCGGAATAGCACTGTACCAGACAGCAAGTGGTGCAATTCCACGACTACTGCTGTACGCGGTATTGCACCACTCTCTGTATCCCAGGCAGAGGATAAGATCTCTGCTGGGATGTGGGTCTGCCAAGCAGCTGCCATGGCTCAATGGACAAAGCCACTGCAGCAAGGAACTAAGGTGCTGCATCTGGGACTGGGTTTGATTCCCGGTCCCAGAAAATTTTAATTTTTTTCACACTTTGTGCGATTTAGAATTAAACCCCCACTGGAGTTGAGAATCCTTAGTGGGGTGGGGGGTGTTCGGGGTGCATCCCCCCATATAACGGGCGTTGCGGGGGGAGGTGCCACCTGCAGAAAAAATAATTATGTCACATGCAAGAAATCTCACTGTACTGGCAGTGCAAATTTTGCATGCGGCATAATGTCTTGCAACATTATGACCCTATGCCTTTATAGCCCTTACCAAGGCCTCTGACTTGATTAGTCATGAACTTCTGATTAGGAAGCTAAAAATACTTAGCCTTGACTCCAACTCGCTCATCTGGTTCTCCCATTACCTCTCCCATAGAACGCAATGGAGAGGTGCCTTATGTAACCAATTGCCAATTTCAGATAGCATATCCCAGGGCTCAATATTAGACCTTGTCTTGCTTTCATAATTTACCAGTGATCTGGCCAATAACTGTGGCAGTAGTCAATTCTTACTTTATGCTGATGATGCCATCCTTTAAAGGAGCTCTCATCACCCCCTGGCTCTCTTCACCCAATTGCAAAGTTACTTCGTAAGCCTAGAAAAGTGGATCTTGGCTAACAGATGGTTACTTAATGTTAAAAAGACAAAATAGGTCTTATTTGGATCTAAACAACTTTGCTCTGCTAGAAGACACCTTCTCCCCCTCACAACCTCACTGGGGCTCAATACTGAGGTGGTAGATACAATCTAATACCTTGGTGTATTACTTGATCAAGGCTTTACCATTAAGGCACAGGTGGATCGGACTACCTAAACTATCCACCTCAAATTGGGTCTCCTATTTAGACTGAACTGCCATTTCACCTTTGACTCCAGACTAGCAATATCAAACAGTATCATGCTTCTTAAACTCACTTATGCTGTCGCTATCTTGCAGACTCTAAGTAAATCTGAAACAAACAGGCTTGAGATACTGTATAACAAAATTAGCACTTTACAACAATGTCCCCTCCTAAGAAGCACCACTGTGATGTTCTGGCCTCCCTAAACTGGCCTTCACCAACTAGTCCATTCCAGTACCCCCTATTAACCATGGTGTACAAACTGTTATATGTACCTGCTCCCTCTAGTCTCGATGGTCTCCTTGTCCCTAAGCGCTCATGCAGGCTGCTCCAATCCTCTAGTAAAATGCTGCTTGAGGTGAACAGGATTAGATCTGCAATGGGGAGCAGGTCCTTTGCTTACTTAACCCCAACTCTCTGGAATGCCCTACCATAGGACTTGCAAACGTTTAGCTCCTTAGACAGTTTTAGAAAAGGCCTACAAAAACATCCACATGAGCACTGCCTGTACTTTTGCTTTCGCTCAGTGCCTTACCTAATATATTTAAGGTCCCCATGGACCATGGGGTGTTGCCAGGCATACGCACTGTACTCAGCAAAGTATAGTAAAAAAAAATCAGGCCATGGTTGCATGCTTTAGATACTGGCCTTTACTTATGACCCACCTGAAAATCTTTATACTGTATAAATTTAGATATAGTGTCTGTCCCAGATGATTTACTATGTATCCCAGATGTGCATCTTTACAGCACTTGCTCGCTTCTTTAACCCCTGGTTAAGTGCCTCTCTAGCCTAGGTTACTCAATGTTTTGTCTCTTATGACTAAATTGTTTCTGATCTATGTAGAACAATTAATCCTGTCACTGTCTGGCACTATGTGAATTTGTGATTCTAGTGTATTATTCTGAATACACTGTATTTGATGTATTCAGTGACTGTAACTGAATATTCAATTGATTGCATGCAATTAATCCCAGGTCACCCCTTAAAAAGGGACTTCCAGTTCCAGTGGGTTTACCTGGTTAACAAAATGAAATAAATAATAAATAAATAAAATATGTTTTTTTGTGCCTGTAACTCAGTATGTGTGTGATGTCTGTGCATATAACTGAGTATATACAGTAAGTGTGGTGTTTGTGCATGTAACCGAGTATGTAAATGCAGTGTTTGTGCATGTAACATTTTATGTACATGTTATTTGTGCCTGTAACTGAGTATATAAGTCTAGTGTTTGTACATGTAACTGTTTATGTATGCATGTTTTTTTGTGCCTGTAACTGAGTGTGTACTGTAAGTGCAGTGTTTATGCATGTAACCAAGTATGTAAGTGTAGTGTTTGTGCATGTAAATGTTTATGTACACATTATTTGTGCTTGTAACTGAGTATGTAAGTGTGGTGTTTGTGCATGTTGCTGTTTATGTACACAAGATTCTTGTGCCTGCAACTGAGTAAGCGTGTGTGTTTATGCATGTGACTGTTTATGTACACATGTTCTTTTGTACCTGTAACAGAGTATGAAAGTCTGGTGAATGGGCAGAGATCAAGTAGGATCTGTAATGATGCTGTAAGCAGAGAAAAATGGGCAGACTAGGTGGGACAACCAGTCCTCATCTGCACAGAAATTCTGTTTCTATGGTGTTTGAGCAATTAACTGTTCATTTCACATGTTATTTGTGCAAGTAACTGAGTATTTAAGCCTATTTCTCTGCCTGTAACAGAGTATGTAAGCATGGTTTTGTGTATGTAACAATATGTACTGTAAGCTTGATTTTGTGCATGCAGCTGAGTATGTAAATGTGGTGTTTGTGCATGTAACTCTTTTTGCAAGCTTGTTTCTTATACCTGTAACCGAATATGCAAAAGTGGTGTTTGAGCAATTAACTGTTTATGTACTGTACCCATGATTTTGTGCGTATAACTGAGTATGTAAGTTTAGATATTTATGTATTTATTTATTGAAACATTTCATCAGGAAAGGCACACTGAACAACAAGTTGCTCATCTCATGGTGCATCCTGGGGAAAGGGTAGTGGAAATACATACATGTATACAACAGCAAACATTATTACAGCAGTATTGGTAGCGGTGAATAGCAAATAACAGAAAGAACAAATTAAGTGCAGCCTATGAATAAATTTGTTTATAGAGGTCACAATGGACAGGTCAAGTGCACTAAATTAGGATAACACCTTAAATTCATGAAGATGGTGCCATTTAGCCTGAAAGGAAGGGTGGATAGGGAGTAACAGCAGAGGTGGAAAGGTAGCGAGACTGGGAGGGGAGTAGATGAATAGGAATCAAGGTTATAGATACATTGATAGTTGTAGATTGATAGGAATCTAAAGTCATAGTTATATTGGTAGTTATAGATAACCCGAAAGAATGTCCAGGTAGGGATCTCTACAGGGAAAGAAAATAGTGGGGCCCGAAGGGAGCTGTAATTCAGAATAGTTGTGACTATATTGATAGAGGTTGGGGAAAAGGTCAGAAATACCAAGTAGGTTAATTACAGGTACAATTCACAGAGATCTAATTATGTAGGGCTGAGGTTATAGAGGAAGGCAAGAAGGAGTGGTGAATCTGCTGAGGAAGTAAATGCCACAGTTTTGGGAAAGTGATATAAGAAAGCAACATGGCCTACAGTGATAGACCAGTTAGGGTCAACCAAGGAGAGGGAGTCATAAGATCCAAGTGAATGGGCAGAGAGAGGGAGGACTAGTAGAGAGGAAGTGAGATAGGATGGGAGCGATCCAAACCAGAATTTAGAGACAAATTTAACACAATGATGGTGGCATCTATTTTCTAGTGAGGAAAATGCCAGGGAGTGGTAGAGTTGACAGTGGTGAGTGAGAGGAGGTGAGTCTAGAGTGAAGCAATAGAAGGAGTTGAGAAGGGTATCCAATCTGGCTAAGGAGGTCTTGGGAGCGGCATTGTAGACTACATCACAGTAGTCGAAAATGGGTAGGATCGTCCTCTGAACAAGTTTGTGCCTAGCCGGGAGAAGAAGACAGTTCTGGTTCCTATATAGAGTGCTGAGCTTGAGGAGCAACTTTTTCAAGATGGCGTCCATACAGCCAGAGAAGGTGAGATGTTGGTCAAGCCAAGCACCCAGATATCTGAATGAGGAGGTGTTCTCAAGGACTATCCTGTCAAGGATATGGAAGGAGGGCAGGAAGGGGAGCCTAGAAAGTCTCTGCCTAGTGCTGAAGGTCATGGAGACTGTCTTCTTGGTGTTCAGAAAGAGCTGATGAGAGCAAAACCGGTGCTGAACATTACTGAAGTCCTGCTGAAGTCTGTTGTTGTAAGTGTGGTGTTTGTGCATATAACTGAGTATGCAACCGTGATGTTTGTGCAAATAACTGAGTATGTAAATATGTTTTTTATGCATTTAACTGTTTTTACTTTATATATGTTATTGAGATGCTTTTACAAACTACAAAATATAAAAAATAGTCATAAAACTAAGAAAAACCTAGGAAATATGTATTTACCAAAAAAGCTGACAATGCTAATAAATGCAACAGATCATGCACTAAATACAGTAATTATGATTTAAGAATAGAAAAAGTCATGGTATCTAACTGTATTATAAACAAATGAAGCAGACTGGAGACCAGGGGCCCAATACCAGAAGGTTGATGTAGGACTTGTGCCAAGCCTTGCATCTGCCGCAAAGTTTGCCGCAACTCCGCCAAAGCCTGCTGATGCAACTCTGCACTATCCCAGAAGGGTTGGTGCATTTGCAACACTTTCCCTGCTTTATGGCAGCTTGGGCCAAAGGTTTGGCGCAAGTTCCATAATAAGGGTACCTCCATGGGTGCAAAGTTAGACTAGCGGGAAGTTGGTCTAACTTTGTAACATTGGGGATGTGCGGCATCGGCTTCTGGAATAGCATGTTTGATACAAGTCAACTCTTGCATCAAACACCCTACCGCAAATCCCATACAGTAATCGCAATCCATTCTAGAATCAGGCCCCAGGAAACTAAAATGCTGCTAAAGTATTGCTCTGCATGGAATGTGCTATCATAGGGATTAAGTTATAAGGGACTAAAGTGAGACCCTGGAAGGTCATCCATATTCAGTCACAGTGTTCTAATTTATTCAATATCATGTTACTAATCATTAGCTGCCAATATCACATCTTAGATAGTCAGTTGTTAAAGCTAGGGGGGGGATCAGATTCTTGCAATGTGCCAGAATTAGCCTCTTAAGGCATAAACTCATGAAGCTCTTGTCAATTCACAGTTGGGCTGGCATTTAGCAAGGCTGTGAAGATTATAAATTACACCTGAAATAAATGTTCTAGGATTCTCCAAGAGGTACAAATTATATGCAGTAGCTAGTGAATTAAATCCAACTCATAAAGCAAATAGTTTAATTAGACAGGCCTAATTCTTGGACATGACCACAGTATGTATGATTCTGTGGCATTGTCTTGAGAACAATACCAGTACTATCTATAATCTCCAAACCCATCATTGCTAGTTTAGTAGGTGCCAAGGATATATAATTTGATAATGCGCTAATGTTTCCTAAAAACAATTAGTCAAGGATAAGCTGAAGGGAGTGGACAAAATCGGGGTTATGGAGGAGAGGTGGGGAAAAATTAAAGGGGCCATTATAGTGGCAAATAAGAAATGCCTGAGAATGGCTGGAAGAGGATCAGGCACAGAAGATCAAACTGGTTCTCAAACAAGGTCTGCGAGGCATTAAGGGCTAGAAAATGGCCTTCAGTAGATACAAGAAAAAACAGAGAGGAGACAAAAGGAGTGAATACCAATTAAAGATGAGGGAGGCCAAGAAGGCAGTCAGGGATACAAAATCAGAAGGCAGATAAGGACCGCTAGATCCATCCAGTCTGCCTGTATTCCCTGCCTGCATCAGTGGTCGCTGACCCTACTCGGTCATTGGCTTTAGCATTTCCTACCTACTTTGAGGGTTCCCTTGTGCCTATCCCATGCATGTTTGAATTCCCCCACTGTGCTAGCTCCCACTACTTCCTGGGGTAGGCTATTCCATGCATTTACCACCCTTTCTGTGAAGAAAAAGTTTGTCCCATTCCCCTTTATCCTGCCTCCCTCCAATCTCATATCATTCCCCCTCATCCTTGTATACCTCCGATACTGAAAGATTGAATTTATTTATCTAGCTTTTGTTTACCGGTGAGGTACGCTAGGCAAACATATGCCTATTTTCCGCTACGACCTGGGAGAAATACAACACATCATGTACAGTGAGCACATTACAATGAAAATAGGACAAATAAAAGAAAACACACAACCATACAATGGTAAATTTATTTATTAATTTAAAGGTTTTACCAGGGAGGCATACTGAGCAGACTACTCCTCGATTCCAGATGCACACTGGGGGAAGGGGGAGTGGGAGTGCATACAAAATACACATACAGTACGATTCAAAGGTACACATACAATATAAGGCAGTACAATACAAGCAATGAGACACTGATTAGAAAAAATCATTATACGAATGACTGGCAAAAGAAATTGAAATATGCAATATTCAAGAAATGGCAGTAGACCAGTAGGTATCAGTGTAAGGTAAGACAATAAGTGTAATACCTGTGGGAGGAGGAGAGGTATAAATAATTAAGGTAGCAAAAGAAAAGAGGGAGGAAGGTAGGGACACGGATAACTGGCTAGGGACAGGCACATATGGAATGGTCCATCAAGAGGGAATGTAGCTGTCTCTTGAAAGCATTAAGTTTTTTGGCAGGAGGGCAAGGTTGCTGGAAAACTATTCCACTGAGTAGTAGCGGCTGTGGAGAAGGTCATGCAGCCAGACTGGTGTGAGATCTAGATACTGCTAATTGCATAGTATCAGAGGATCTACGGTCATAGTGGTGTGATCAAGGTACCAAGAAGGATGCCAAGGAGTTTGGTTTCTGTGTGGAGGTAATGTTACGTATCAACTTGCCTAGAGAGGAGTCAAGTAAGTCTGTGGAGAGGGCCATCCTAGATTGCTGTATAGGGAGCAGTCATGGGAGAAATGATTACAGGATAGAGCAAATCTACAAATATTGTTGTATCTTACTGTCCACTTGCAACACAAGGTGATGGAGGAGTAGGTGAACACAGGTAACCCATAGGATAGCTTAGGAAAAAGGAAGCCATGAGCTACTGTGATGCGATCAGAGGAAGAGAGATTGTATGTGGCCTGGTATGCAATTCCTAGGCTGGAGTAGATGCCCTTACATACAGAAATAATGTGGGATGAGAAGTTGAGGTGGGATCGAGTGTGATTCCAAGATTCTTGAACAAGGGAACAGTATCAAGGGTGGTACCATTCTCAGTTGTAACAGTTAAAGGGGTGGATAAGTGTTTTAGTTTGTTAGGGGTTCCAGAAAGCATGGCTTGGGACTTGGAGTAGTTCATGAGAAGTTTGTTATCTTCAAGCCAGGAATCAACAGCATTTAGGTCAGCCCCGAGGTCATTGTTAACGTTGGTTACACTCGGGGAGTGGCAGAAGAACACCAGGTCATCTGCATGGAGGATGGGAATTGTATGTTTAAGACAATGAGTGATGGAGTTAATGTGCAGCGAGAACAGCAGAGAGCCAAGGATAGATCCCTGAGGGACTCCAAGGGAGGTGAGAAGGTCATCAGAGTGGGAAAAGCCAATCCTGATCCTCTGATGCTGACTGGAGAGATAGCTGGAGAACCATCTTATAGCGTGGTCTGAGATTCCTATGGACCTACATTTATTTAGTAATATAGGGTGATTGACTGTGTTAAAAGCCTTTGTTAGATCTATAAAGACAGCACTTGTCAGGTTGCCTTGGTCAGTCGCTCAGTAGATTGCATTCATTAGGGTAAGTAGCACTGTGGTGGTGGTGCTGTGGTTCTTACGAAATCTGTGTTGTGCTGGGCATAGGAGATTGTACTTTTCTAGGTAAGCTGTTAGTTCAGTAGCAACAATTTATTCTAATAGTTTACTGAGTACAGGGAGTATGGTGATTGGCTGTTATTTGGATAACAGTTTGGGATTTCCTTTTTAAGAATGGGTGTAACATTAGCCTAATCAACTGGGTGCTCATCTCCCACCCTCACCGTGTCACAACCTCTAGTATTGTCCTCGATGCACTCAGTGATCACCATATGGTCTACTGTGTGCATAAAACTCATCATGCAAAATCCCCTCCAGTTATTCTTAACTTCCATTCCTTCCATTCCCTAGATTTATTTGCACTACATAGTGATATTTTCAATATTGATTGGACACCAATCACAACTGCCTCCTCCATTATTTCAGCCCTGACCTTCTTTACCTCACAGTTTCTGAACATCTGGGGCCGTCATGCACCTTTAAGGAAGGTGAGGGTCCATGGGAATCACCTTCCATGGGTCACTGCTGAGCTTATAGTGTGCCAACATGCTAGAAACCAAGCATGGGCTGTGTATAAAACTTCTGGCACCCACCTCGACCTGCAATGCTATCACTCGTTC
Organism: Neoceratodus forsteri; assembly: GCA_016271365.2. NCBI lineage: Eukaryota > Metazoa > Chordata > Ceratodontiformes > Ceratodontidae > Neoceratodus > Neoceratodus forsteri. Next base: position 65,947,045 of record CM057455.1, read on the forward strand.
CGCAACACATACACCAAGACCATCTGCCTCGCTAAGGTGGAGTACTTTCAAACCTCCTTTCAGGAAAACATCAATAATCCTTCCAAATTCTGGAAGGTTGTGCATGCCCTGTTCTTTCCTCTAGCAAACTTCCCTTCTCCTGTCCTAAAAACTGGCACCCAAACAGTTGAAGACCCTCCCTCTGTGACTGCCGAATTCAACAATTATTTGTCTACTTTTGCCTCCTCCCTCGTTGCATCATTTCCCAGCATTGCTCCTGGTGACTCTATAGTTCCCCCCATGCCCCCTCCCCACCCAAGTCTTCACCATGCTTCTCTTTCAAGCCTGTCTTCCCGGAAAACACCCTACACATATTACTTGCTCTGAATCCATTCAAAGGCAAAAGCTCTGACAGCCTTAACCCCAAGCTACTCCACCTGTCTGCTTACTCTATTGCCTCTTCATTGACTTATCTTCTGAACCTTTCCTTTTCTCACTCCACAGTGCCTAATGCTTGGAAGTATGCTGCCATGATTCCCCTCCCTAAAGGCCGAGACACCTTCAACCCTTATAACTTCCACCCCATCTCCCTACTCTGGCAAAACTTCAAGAGCATCTATCTCTGGAACAACTCTCCTCATTCCTCAACTCTTCTTCTTTTTTCACCCCTTTCCAGTCTGGGTTTCACAAAAACCACTCCGCCACCACCTCCCCTCCTCTGGCTAACTGACTCCATTCTCTCTGGCATGGGTCAGGGATGCATCACCACTGCCATATTTGTTGACTTGGCCAAAGCCTTCGATACAGTCTCCTACTCCCATCTCCGAAGCAAGCTATCGGCTGCTAGCCTCTCTGATTCAGCCACCAGCTGGTTCCAATCCTACCTAGAAGGTAGGTCCCAGTCCTTCAGGGTAGGCAACTCCCTCTACCCTCCTCTTCCAGTCAACACCAGTGTCCCCCAAGGCTCAGTACCTGGTCCTATTCTATTTTCTATATTCCTGAACGACCTCCCTAACACCTGCACAACTTCTTGCATACACGTGTACGCAGATGATACTGTGCTATTTTCCTCTGATAACTCCCCCTCTGAGGTGGCCACCAGCCTTCAGTTGGATTTTAACAATGACCAACACTGGTTTAATGCAAACCCGGTGTCCATGAACGTAAAAAAAAAAAGTATCTATGACCTTTGTATCCAGATAGAAACTGGCCAGGCTAGATTTCACTCCCACCTTCCATATCCTCTCTGGCTCAACACTGGACAATGTAGCCACATTTAAGTAGCTTGGATTATGGCTAGACAAGAATCTTGACTTTGGGGTACACATTGATGCCAACCACAATAAATTACGCCTTAGACTCGGTGCTCTGTACAGACACCGCAGCTGCCTCCCTCAACAAGCCAGGATAGGAATCGTACAAAAGATGATTCTTCCTGTCCTTGATTTTGGGGACACAGTCTACAGCTCTGCCCTAAAACCACCCAATCCAGACTGGACACTCTCTTCAATTCCTTCTGCCACTTCATTACATAGATACATAGATACATAGACAGTGCTGGCAGATAAGGGCTTACGGCCCACCCAGTCTGCCCATTTGAGCTTGTAAGTTCAGTTTGTTTTCCTAGAAGTCTGTTTCCCCTTACCCCTGACCTCTAGAATTCCTTTATGTCTATCCCATGCATTCTTAAATCCCGTGATTGTTTCAGCCCCCACCACTTCCTCTGGCAGGGCGTTCCACTTGTCCACCACCCATTCTGTGAAGAAATCCTTCCTCACATTTCCTCTGAATCGTCCTCCCTCCAACTTCATCCCATGCCCTCTAGTCCTGGAACATATTTTTTGCTTAAAAATAGTGTATTCCTGCACCCTGTTCTTCCCTGTAAGATACTTGTATGTCTCTATCATACCCCTCTCTTCCTCCTCTCCTCCAGGGAGTACATAGTCAATTCCTTCAACCTGTCCTCATAGGACTTGTGATGCAATCCATGTACCATCTTTGTTGCCCTCCTCTGAACCTTCTCTACCCAGTCTATGTCCTTACATAAGTAAGGTCTCCAGAACTGTACACTGTACTCCAGGTGGGGCCTCACTAGTGTCTTGTATGTGGAATTATGACCTCCCTTTTCCTGCTGGTGATGCCCTGCCTATACATCCCAGCATCCTATTTGCTTTACCTGCTGCCTTGTCACACTGTTTCCTACCTTGAGGTCATCAGAGATGATAACCCAAGATCCCTTTCCTGCTTGGCGCATGCTATATCCTCACCCTCCCCAACTGATATATCGTGCCAGGGTTTTTGTTCCCCATATGCATTATCTTGCACTTCTTTGCATTGATTTTCAACTGCCAAACCCCTGACCATTCTTCAAGTTTCTGCAGGTATCTTCTCATTCTGTCTACACCTTCTGGTGTGTCTACTCTGTTACAGAGCTTTGTGTCATCAGCAAACAGGGAAATTCTGCCTTCTAGGTCTTGTGCACTGTCACTGATGAAGCTGTTGAACAGAACTGGTCCCAGCGCTGATCCCTGTGGTACCCCACTGGTCACTCTTCCCTCTGTGGAGTGACAGCCAATTAACACCACCCTCTGTGTCCTGCCACCCAGCCAGTTACCTACCCACCACACTACTGTTCTGCCAACACCCATATTCCCCAGTTTGTGTAATAGTCTTCTATGTGGCACAGTGTCAAAGGCCTTGCTGAAGTCCAGATAGGCCATGTCCACTGCCCTCCCTTGATCCTCCTCCCTAGTCACCCAGTCAAAAAATTCAATGAGGTTGGTCTGACATGACCTCCTCCTGGTGAAACCATGGTGCCTTGGGTCCTGTAGTCCATTGACAACCAGATGTTAAACCAATCTCTCCTTCAGTAGTGCTTCCATGATCTTCCCCACTACTGAGGTGAGGCTGACTGGCCTGTAGTTCCCCGCTTCATCTTTGTTCCCACTTTTGTATAAGGGGACTACATCTGCTGTCCTCCAGTCTTTGGGTACCTCCCCTGTTTGCAGTGATCAGCTAAACAGGATTGCCAGAGGTTCAGCCACCACCTCTCTTAGTTCTTTAAGGACTCTGGGGTGCACCCCATCTGGCCCCATTGCTTTATCAACTCTTATTACTTCCAGTTCCTTCAGGACCCTTTCTCGTGTAAAGGGACTTGTGTCCATTTCTGCACCATTCCCACCCCTTGTACTCCCTTCAGACCCATTACCCTCCTCTTCCTCAGTAAAGACTGAGCAGAAATACTGTACCTGTTCAATATATCAGCTTTACTGTTGTTATCCTCCACGCGGCCCCCATCCTCCCCCTTCAGTCTCACTATCCCTCCCTTTGCCTTTCTTTTTTCACTTATGTACCTGTAAAAGGTTTTGTCCCCTCTACCCACTGATTTTGCAATGTGTTCTTCTGTCTGAGCTTTAGCTTCCCTTACTGACCTCCCTGCCTTCCTTTGCTTCTCTTGGTACTTCTCCCTATCCCCTTCTGCCTGTGTCTTTTTGTATTGCCTGAATGCAATCTTTTTGGCTTTCACTTCCTCCGCTACCTCCTTGGAAAACCATAATGGCCTCCTCTTCCTTTTCCCCTTGCTAACCTGCTTAATGCATAATTCTGTTGCTCTTGTAATCCCCGTTTTAAATACTGCCCACTGTTCCTCAGCCCCTGATTCCTGTCCCATTCCCCTTAATGCCTCTTTCAAGCATCTCCCCATTTTCCCAAAGCCTGCCCCCCTAAAATCCAGGATATGTGTTTTATGTGGTTTGGTTCTGCTCCTTCTGTGATTTCAAAACACAATGACTGGTGGTCACTGTTCCCTAGGTGCTCTCCCACTGTTGCCCCCATCACATTGTCCCTGTTGTGAGCACAAGGTCCAGTATTGTCTTCTGCCGAGTTGGTTCCATGATCAGTTGCTTGAGGAAGGCACCCTGAAGGGAGTCCAGGATAAATCTGCTCCTAGTTGATGCTGCTGCTGGGATGCTCCAGTCCATGTCTGGAATATTGAGGTCTCCAACCAGCACTACCTCACCCTTGTCTACCATCCTTTGGATGGCTAGCATCAGTTCCCTATCTGTTTCTTCCTCCTGGGCTGGTGGTCTATAGACCACACCTGTGTGGATGGCTGTCCCCATTTTCCTTTCCAGCTTAACCCACAGTATCTCTCCCCCATTTTGTTCCTCCTGGATCTCTGTGGCCCTTATGTCATTTTTCACATAGCGTGCCACTCCTCTTTCCTTCCTACCTGCCCTGTCTCTTCTGAATATGTTGTAGCCAGGTATGGCCATCTCCCATTTGTGGTTATCATTACACCAGGTTTCTGTGATGGCCACAATGTCCAGGTCTGACTGCACCATGACAGCCTCCAGATTATCCATCTTGTTGCTAAGGCTCCTGGCATTGGCACACATGACTTTCCATGATTTGACCTCCCTAGACTGTTTAGCTGTTCTACTCCAGCACCTTCCCTGGTTGTCCTTTATCCCTGGTTCTCCTTGCTGCCTGCCCTTCTGTTGAATTTTGCCCCTTTTCTGCCTATCCACCTCTTGGGTGCTTATCTCCATCTTTTGCACACTGATTTGTAGAGATATCCACACCTCCATTTCACTGGTTCCACTGCTAGCTGTGGGGGGTGGGCAATGATGCATGCTTCTTGCTGGCCTGCCATCCCCCTTGGCTACTTTAAATGCTTGTCCATGTAGCATTTAAACTTATCATTGAGTGCTTGGATTCCCTTCCAGGATGGATGCAGGCCGTCAGGCTTGAACAAGCCTCCATCCCTCCAGGTGGGTTCCCAGTCACCAATGAATCCAAACCCTTCTTCACAGCACCAGTTCTTCAACCGTGAGTTAAAGTTCCTGGTGCATGCACCCATATGCTCTCTCATGCCTCTTGCAGGTAGTACTTCCGAGAAGGTGACAGAAGTAGCTACTTGCCTAAGACCCCTCCCCAATTTTCTAAACTCTTCCTGAACTTCCTTTGGCTCCCCATTTGCCAGGTCATTAGTACCTAGGTGGATAATGACATCCAGCTCACCCTCCCATCTTACCTTCCCAGCGATCCCCAGGATCTTCCTTCCATCCCTCCATGCTGTGGCACCTGGTAGGCACCTCACCTCCCTGTCCTCCCCCTCCTGTGTTCTTAGCTGGATCCCTCTTATGATGGAGTCCCCCACCAGATTTGCTTCCTCCTCCTCTGGGGTCCACTGCTCTCCCCACTGAGGTCACCTCCTTGGCTAACCTCAACATCCTTTCCTTCCACTTCTCTGGGTACCTCTGTTTGGTTGTCCCCATTTGCCAGTGTGGCATATGAGTTCTAGAGTGAAATAGGATCTGGAATGTGCCTCTGCCTGACCACCCTAACCCTCCCTGAGCCCACTGTCATCCAAGTGCTGCTCATTATTGGCATCCTTTGAGGCTGCGGCATTGGACTGGGTGGTCTCTGGATAGGGGTGATGGTACTCCTTATCCTGTTTACTTCCACTCTGAGTCTGGCTATTTCATCTCACAGTCCAGAGAGATGCTTGCAGACAGGGCAGCACCTCAGCATCCAGAAGGTCTGCCTGAATATGGCTGCCCTGCAGACACTGCATTGCACCACTCCACACATTATACTGCACTTACACTGCTAGTCTAGTGCTTGTCTCTTGCTGAAGCTCTCCTAGTTCCCTTTTTATTAATTTACTGTCTTAAATTCTGCCACTGCCCCCCACTGCCCCCCACATACTCATCACTGTGACCTTTACTCCTCACTCTGCTTTTCCTCTCTCCATGCCAGGTGTATGTCGCACATCGCTAATTTAGTTGGGTAGTTCTGGCTTGGTTCTTTGCCGCCCTACTTGTCCTCCCTCTTATCACCCCCATCACATCTTGATATACCCTCCACACCTCCACCCACAAAACCCTCACCCTCCCTCCCCGGCACAGTTCATCAAGTCACTCACCCTTCTCATACAAGTTTCCCGATATCTGGAACTCCCTTCCGCTAGAAATTCACTCTGCACAATCCCATCACTCCCTTTCATTCCTCCTCCGTAAGCACACTCTTCATGTCTGTAATTGCACAGAATCTCCCTTCTCTCCCTATTTAACCTCCCATGGCCTCCTCTGCCAATCCTCTCATTCCCCTCCCACCTCATCACCCTCTTTTCCTCCCCCCAAATGCTCACTCTTCCCGTCTCTAGATTACCCCTAGCTGCAGCCTCCTGCACCATAGTCTCCCCTCCTCTTACCCCCCACGCCCCTACCCCCATTACTTCCCCTCTCCACCTCTGTCTTCTCCTGCTCTCTTTTTCTGCTGGGTCCAGTCCCATTGCAGGGTTCTAAGCATCCTGAAGGGGAATAGTTCTGGGCTGCTTCTTCCCTTCCACCTCTCTATTCTCCTTCTCTCCTTTTCTGCATGGCCCTACTCCCTTGCAGGGTTCCCAGCATCCTGAAGGGGAAAGGTCCTGGCATGCCCCTTCCCCTTCCTCTCTCTCTCTCCTCTCTCCTGTTGGGTCCTGTCCCCTTGCAGGATTCTCAGCATCTTAAAGGGGATTAGTTCTGGGTCACCTCCTTGCCTCCCCCTATTTTCTTCTCCTTCTCTGCTGGGTGCAGTTCCCTTCCTGAGCTCCCAGCATCCTGAACGGGAATAGTTCTCAGCTTGCTCCTCCCTCCCACCCCGTCCTTCTCCACCAGTTCTTGTCCCCTTGCAGGGTTCTCAGCATCCTAAAGGAGAATAGTTCTCAGCTCGCCCCGGCCCCCCCTTCCTTCCTTCCTTCCTTCCTTCCTTCCTTCCTTCCTTCCTTCCTCCCTCTCTCTCTTTCTTCTCTCTCACCACCGGGTCCTGTCCACTTGCGATGTTCCCTGCACCCTAAATGGGGACTAGTTCTTGGCTTGCCCCCCCCACTCCTTTTCCTTTCTCCACCCTGTAAGAAGGTGAGAAAGGCATAGTCCTTCTCTCCTCTCCCCACCCCTACCACCACTTGTGTTCCCAACTTCTATTTTTCTATATCCTCACAGCACTTGATAATCCCTGTGATCTCCAGGTCAAATTAGCGCTTAATAATCCCTATGCTCAGTCTGCCACATTTTCGATCTCCATCTGGCCTATACCTTATCGGCTTCCTATCCTTGGATTTTCACTACATACGTTATATCTGATATTGTCTATCCACCCCAGTAGGCCTCACCATATGTCTCTGACTTTCTACTTTATTTTTTGCTATAATGCTGTCTGTTTGCCTAGGTTTGATCTGTTCTGTATTAGTACATCACTTTATGTATTTGTTTTTGCACGGTATTTATTATTCTGATATGTTTTTGCCTATCCCCCGTTATGTTACCCCTCCCCCCAAGACGCTTTTGGAAACGAGCTCATGTTTGCAGCTCATGTTATCTTTTCTGGTGAAACATTTTCAAATAAATAAGCATTTTTCAGCTTAATGGTACCACACCTGAGGTAAGAGAAAAGTTGGAGATTTGGGTTAGGGGAGGTGCGAGCTCCCATGCTGCCAATTCCAGGAGTTTGGGATCTAGGCCATCTGGGCATCCGGACTTGGATTTCGATATTGAGAGAAGTAGTTTGTGGACCTCCGCATTAGTGACTGTTCTAAAGTGGAGGGGTAGTGGGGGGCTGAAACATATGGGCATCAGGGTTAGGGAGAGAGAGTTTAGGGCATCTGTGACCACTGAGTGGTCAGAGAATTGCTGATTAAAAGCACTGGATAGAGAAACATAGAAACATAGAAGCTGACAGCAGATAAGGACCGCAAGGCCCATCCAGTCTGCTCATTTTTTCTACCTTATGAATGATGCCTTTGGCCTTTATTGAGATAGGGTTATTGCAGTTAATTAAATTTATTTCAAAATCGGGAGGGGTGCTGGGATTAGAATACCCCAGAGATTCTTTAAGGTTTTCCTAGGTTCTTTTGGGTGTTTTGGATGAGGCTGCAAGCTTCTCTCTGTAATATTTACCCTTGCTTTGTCTAATGGCTGTCTTACACTTATTTCATAGGTGTCTGTAAAGAGTTCAATCTGTGTGGGAGTTGCATGCTTTGATGTCACTCACTTGCACTTAGTTTGTGCTGTTAAGATACTTGTAGGTTTCTATCATATCTCCTCATTCCTAACTCTCTTCCAGTATATACATATTGAGGTCTTTCAATCTCTCCTCCTACAGTATGTCTCCTGGTGCATGTCCTGCACCATCTTTGTTTTTCTCTAAACCACTCCCACCCTATGTCCTTACAAAGATGCGGCCTCCAGAACTGGACACTGTACTCCAGATGAGGCCTCACCATCGATTTATACAGATGCATCACAACCTCCCTTCTCCTGCTAGTGATACCCCTTCTTATGCAGCCAAGCATGCTACTGTCCCTCCCCACAGCCTTGGAACACTGTTTGGACACCTTTAGGTCATCTGAGATGATGATCCCTAAATCCCTTTCTTCCTGAGTAACCATCAGCAACACCACCACCCCCATCCTGTAACTGTCTGCAGGGTTTCTGCACCTCAGGTGCATGATTTTACACTTCTTTGCATTAAATGTTAATTGACATAAATTGAACTAATTTTCCAGCTTTCCTAAGTCCCTCCTCATTTTCTCTACCCCCCCCCCCGGAGTGTCTACCCTGTTGCAGATAATGGTGTCATCTGAAAACAGGCAAACCTTCCCCTCCAGTCCTTCAGCAATGTTACTAATGTGGGCATTAAAAATGACTGGCACCAGGACTGATCATTGAGGCACCCCATTGGTCACTCCCCTTTCCTTGGATTGGATCCCATTAACCACCACCTTCCGTTTTCTGTCCCCCAACCAATCTCTAACCCAGTTCTTCACTTTGTGGCCCACCAACAGGCTACCAAATTTGTTAACCAGTCTTCTGTGTGGAACGGTGTAGAAAGCCTTGCTGAAATCAAGGTAGGCGATATTCACAGCTCCCCTTGATCCACCTGCTTCATCACCCAGTCAGAAAAGTCTATCAGATTTGTTTGACATGACCTTCCTGCTGTGAATCCATGCTGCCTCATATCCTGCGTTCCACTGGATTACAAGTGCTCCTCAATCCATTCCTTAAGCAGTGGCGCCATAATCTTGCCCACTACTGAGGTGAGGCTGACCAGACTATAGTTTCCTGCTTCCTCCCTGTTTCCATTCTTGTGAAGAGGGAATACTGTGCCTGCTTCCAGAGATCTGGAACCACTCCTGTATAGAGTGACCCACTAAAAAGGGCTGCCAGCAGTGCTGTTAGCACCATCCATAGCTCCTTTAATGTACTTAAAGGTTTCTATCATATCCCCCCATTTCTCGCCTAGATTCAAATGATTACATGTTTAACACCTCCAGCCACCCCACTTGCACAGCAGCCCCTGAAGCCTCTAAATCATTTTGGTTGCCCTTCTCTGAATGGACTTTATCCTGTCCCTATCCTTCTTAAGGTATGTTCTCCAAAACTGTATGCAGCATTTCAAATTGGGTTTCACCATAGATCTGTACAGTGGAAGTATCACCTTTCCTGTGCCTACTGTCAAATCCTCTCCCTATGCAACCCAGCATTTTGTTAGCCCTACTATATGCTGTGTTGCATTGGCTGGTTTCTTCAAGAGTGTCACTAATAATAAATCCCTTTCCTCTTTGAGTCAGGGATGATGGTGGAGCATTGAGCACTATTAGCCCTACATGCAGCCCTTTTTCCAATTCCATGGACCCAACTCCAAGGTGAGGATGATGTGGGAGCACCGAGCCCTATAACCCCAACCTGTAGCCCTATTTCCAATTCCATGTACCCCGTTGTAAAGTGGGAATTATGTGGGAGCCCAGAGCCCATTAACCACTCCATAATATCACCAGCTGCAGCCCTCATTCCAGTTCCTTTGACTCTGGTGCAAGGCGCGGATGATGGGGGAGCACAGAGCACCACTACCCCCTACATAATATCTAAGATATGTAGCAGTGGGACTTAGCTGTTTGTTAAGAACTTGTTCTTATTAGGGGTTGTTGTTATGTATATTTTTTATGTTGTGTTATTTTCCACATGTACTGGTATTTATTTTTTACCTTCTATATCTGCTTTATTGTAGTGGTGCCCTGAGCCTCCGGAGAAGGGTACTGTCAATAAAATCTATTATTACTACTACTACCTGCAGCCTTCTTTCCAATTCCAGACACGCTACTGCAAGGTGAGGATGAAGGTTTGGGCATGGAACCTCATTACACCTGACTGCAGCCCACATTCCAATTCCCTGGACCCTGCTGCATGCCGAGGATGATGGCAGAGTCCAGGGCCTCATTACCCCTACCTGCAGCCCTCTTTCCAATTCCATGGATCCTGCTCCAAGGCAGGGAAGATGGCGGAGCCCAGAGCCTCATTACTCATTCCTGCAGCCCTCTTTCCCATTCCATTGGCCCCTCCCTAAATGGAACAGATGATGGGGTGCACGGACCACCATTACCCCTACCTGCAGCCCCCTTTACAATTCCATGAAAACCCTTACAAGGCAGGGATGATGTGGGATGATGGAGCCCCATTACCCCTACCTGTAGCCTTCGTTCAAATTCCTGGTCCCTGCCGCAAGGCAGAGATGATGGGGTAGCACAGAGCCCCATTACTCTTACCTGTTGCCTTCATTCCAATTCCTGGTCCCTGTTGCAAGGAGGGAATGATGGAGGAGAACTCAGCTCCCTGCCCTACAACTGGCCTTCCAACCAGTTGTTTTGTCTTACCCACAAGATGGGATTAAGGAGGAGCACCAAGCATCATTATCCCTACCTGTGACTTTCCATTCAGTTCCCCAGTCCCCCTTGCAAGACGTGGATGATGGAGTGAGCATGTATCACCACTACCCCTACTTGCAGCCCTCTTTCCAAGTCCCTGGACCCCAATGCAAGGTGGGGATGTGGGGCAGCCCGTAGCCTTATTACCCCTACCTCTGGCCCTCATTCCAATTCCTGGACTCTGCTGAAAGGCAGGGATGATGGGGGAGCATGGAGACCCATTACCCCAATCTGCAGCCCTCTTTCCAGTTCCATGAACCCCTTTGCAAGGTAGGATGATGAGGGAGCACAGAGCACTATTACCCCAACCTGCAGCCCTCTTCCCAATTCAATGGACCACACTGCAAGGCAGGGATGATGGAGGAGCATGGAGATCCATTACCGCTAGCAGCAGTCCTCATCCCAATCCTTTGGTGCTGCTGCAAGGCCAGGATTAAGGTGGAGAACCAAGCCCCATTACCCCTACCTTCAACCCTTCTTCCAATGCCCTGGTCCCTGTCCTGCAAAGTGAAGAGTGGAGATGAAGGGCAAGCATCCAGCCAGTTCCCTGATCCTGGCTGGTAAGGTGGGGATGAAGGTAGCACCCAGCTCAATTACCCCTAACTGTAGACCTCCTTCCAATCTGTTGCCCCTTCTAGGCAGATTTGAAGGGAGAGCAGCCAACCCCAGTAGCCCTACCTGCAACTCTCATTTCAATTCCCTCTATCCCCAGTAAGGTGGGGATGAAGACAGTGCACATAACCTCCTTACCACTACCTCTAGTCCTGGTTCCAATTCCCTATAATCCCCTGTAAGGCAGGAGTGAATGGGGAGCACCTTACCCTATTATCCCTACCTGTGGCCCTACTTCCAATTCAGTCTACCCCCTGGCAAGGCATTACCTCTACGTGTAGTCATGATTCCAATTTCTTGTACCCCACCGGCAAGGTGGGGATGCAGAGGGCACACCCAAGCCTGTTACCCATACCTGTAACCCTGCTTCTTATTCCCTGTACCCTCCTGGCAAGGTGGTTATGAAAGGGAGCACCCCACCCCATAACCATTACCTGTAGTCCTGTTCCAATTACCTGTACCCCCCAGCAATGCAGGGATGAAGAGGGAGAACCCAACCCTATTATCCCTACCTCTGGTCCTGCTTCCAATTCCCTGTACCCTCCCTCCAAGCCAGGGATGAAAGGGGGGCACCAACCCTATTACCCCTACCTGCAGTCTTGCTTCCAATTTCTTGGTCCCCTCCTTGCAATTCTGGGAAGATGGTGAATTTTGGGACTGTGTTCCTACAGAAAGGTAGTACGAACTTCAATATTCCTCTAATAGATGCCTATATTGAAATCACTGAAGAGGAAGTTATTACTGCAATTCTCTCCCTTAAAGGTAATTCATCTTCAGGCCCTGATAACTTAAATGTGTGCTTTATAAAGAAAAACATTAATGAATTAATAAGTCCCTTAAAAATAATTTTTAACAAAATTTACAGAGAAGGTAAGGGTCCAGAAGATTGGCGTAGGGCCATGGTTGTGCCAATACACAAAAAGGGTCCTAGAAATATAACTAGCAATTATCGCCCAATTAGCCTCACATCAACAATCTATAAAATTATGGAGAAAATATTAAAACAAAGAATAGACACAGAAATGAATCAAAAAGGATTAATTGATCACTCCCAACATGGATTTCAAAAAAATAGGTCATGCACTACTAATCTGGTATTCTTTTGCGAGGGAGTCAGTAGTAGCTTGGATAAAAAATGCCCAGCAGATATTATCTACTTAGACTTACAAAATGCATTTGATAAAGTATCACAGAACATGTTAATTAATAAAATGATAGAACTAAATCTGAATAATTATACTGTTAGATGGGTAGAAAACTGGTTAAATAACAGACTGCAAAGTGTGAAAATAGTAGATACCATCTCAGACAGTATAGCAGTTACTAGTGGAGCCCCTCAGGGATCAGTTTTGGGCCCAACACTTTTTGGCATATTTATATATGATCTACATCAGCAAATTTGCTGATGACACAAAACTTTCCTCTGAAGTGGATACAGAATTCAAGATTGCAAATTTTAAACAAGATCTAAAGAAAATTGAAGACTAGGCTATAAACAACAACATGACATTTAACATTGAATAATGCACAGTTATACACCTGGGGTCAAAAAATCCAAACACAAATTGTTGTCTAAATGGTAATATCATTAAATCAATAAAATCTGAAAAAGATCTGGGGGTTGTCATTGACAACCAGTTTACATCTAATAATCAGTGTCAGAAAGTTGCACAAATGGGAAATCGTGCCTTAACGTCAATAAAGAGATCATTTATCACTAGAAATGAACACTGTATTCTTCAACTCTACAAAATGTTTATTTGTTCATATACAGACCATGCAGTTAGTTTTTGGGACCCTTACCTAAAACAGGATATCAAATTGATAGAGAGTATGCAGAGGAAAATCACAAAAATAATACCTAAGGTCAAGGAATTATCATATGAAGAAAGACTCATTGCTTTAGGTCTTTATGACCTTCATCTCAGGAGAGATCAAGGTGACTTGTTATTAATGTTTAAAATATTAAATGATCAGAATCTAATGAATAATTGTAACATCAGTTATGCCGATAAACCAAGTAGTCTCAGATGTAATAACAGGCAGATTTTCATACCAAAGGCATATACAAGTAAACAATTTCAATATTTTACAATAAGAGTTGCCAGATTATGAAATAATCTGCCCCAATATATTGTGGAAAGTGAGTAATTTCAAACATTTAAAATTGAACTTGACAAATTCCTTTTGGGTATAGAGTACTGAATACACCCCACATGTGTGGGGAGAGTGGTCTCAATGGGCCTAGACCTTCTTCCACTCTTAAAACACCAAATAATACTGACTAATACCTGTTGAAGCACGCATGAGTAGAGCAGTACAGAAGGCTCTTCAGGCCCCAGCTGTACTGGGCATCACCCTCAAAGAAAAGGGAATTTTTTTCCTCGAAATTCTTCCCCTCCATATACCAGCAGCAAGGTCACCAATACATGTGTTTGAACACAGTCACGTGTCACATTACAGACTCAGTGAACATTCTTTCCTTCCCAGCAACTCCCAGCTACACATCTATGTGTGGTGAGCAAAGGGGAAGTGCTGCAGTTTTAGCTGGCATTAATCATCCCTGGCCACTCCTGGCTACATGTCCACATATGGTCAGCAAGTTTGCTGTGCTGCAGTGGTAGCTGGCATTAATCCTCCCTGGCCACTCCCAGCTACACATCTATGTGTGGTTAGCAAGGTGGCTGTGCTGCAGTGGTGGCTGGCATTAATTCTCTCCAGAGTAGGAGATCATCTGATCAAGCTGAAGCCACACACTTGGTCTCCAAATGACAGAAGCAGCAAGCTTGTTACAGTGTTGGCAGGTTAGTTTGTTTCAGTATAATTCCATTGAAATTCAACATTAACAGAAAAAATATATTCTCTCACCTGTGGAAATCTGTAGATGCTCAGCAGTCTAGCAACTGCCAGAGTTGTTGATGACAAGTATTCTGCTATGATGCCAGACAACTTCATTTGTTTTTCACAGTTATAGTTGGGAACTAACTTTTGTCCCCCAGACAACAATCGCAAGGCACTCTCAACAGCAATTGCTTCTGAGTAGCAGGAGTCTAGGATCTTGAAGCCCAGCGTGACATTCGGTAGTAAAGAATGGTCACCGTTAATTTCAGCAATAGCATAAACTATGGTCAGCATTTCCTGATATGGAATCGCATCAAACCTACATTTGTATATAATGTTACAAAATATTACAAACAAAATGATGAATAATTTCAGAGTTGAATTACTAAACATTATAAAAGATAATGATATATTGTTTACTGCATCGCATCATAAGGATATTGAGGTTTAATTTCCTGACGTACCTGCTCTATTTGTGGAATGATGACCATCTGACACAACATGAATTACAGGAACTTAGAGTAAAACATAAAACAATTATCCATCCAGAAACATTCCCTTCTGTCAGCACATATCAGATATGTGACATAGAAAATTAAATCTGTCTGTAAATGTTCCCTTCTCCCTGTACAGCTCTGATATACTACACAGGAAATGAAAGGCTATCTGTCTGTAAGTTTTCTCATCTCCCAGTACAGCTCTGATATACTACAAAGGAAATTAAAGGTTATCTGTCTGTAAATGTCCCCTTCTCCCTGTACAGCTCTGATATACTACACAGGAAATAAAAGGTTATCTGTCTGTAAATGTTCCCTTCTCCCTGTACAGCTCTGATATACTACACAAGAAATGCAAGCTTATCTGTCTGTAAGTGTTCTCATCTCACAGTATAGCTCTGATATACCACACTGGAAATGAAAGGTTATCTGTCTGTAAATTTTCCCTTCCCAAGTACAGATATGATATACTACAAAGGAAATGAAAGTTTATCATTCTGTAAATGTTCCCTTCTCCTAGTCAGCTCTGATATAAAACCAGCACTCACCACCTCAAAATTAGTAGTTGACACCACTATAGTCACAAAAAGCAGCTTTATTTAAAGAGGCACTTGTGCGCCCACCTAACACATTTCGGACAGGGTCCTTTATCAAAGGCTGGGTTCACACTGATCAAGACACACATATATAGGCCTAGGAGCTATGATGTTATAACCTAAAATTTAAATTCATTGGTTGTTACTCCATTGCCCTAAAATGGCACCATTTTAAAGAGTTAAATCCTCCAAAAATAGAAAAAACACAATAATGTGCAGAAACCTTGAAAATGCATAATTAAAATAGCATCCCCCTATTACATGTATGTATATTATAAAGTATTAAGAACTATACCATATGTATGGTTCTTAGTCCTTTATAATATTTCAGTTTACATGAACTGCGGAATATTATTCTGCGGTGTACATGAACTGTGGAATATTATTATGCAGTTCATATGAAACACAGAATATTATTCCGCAGTTTATACTGAAGAGTCTGTATTTAGTTGGCACACCAGTGCAGTAGTACCACTACCACTCCCAACGCCAACGACCCCTGTTCGGAAATGAGCTTGGAAAGTTGGAGGGTCAGCTGGGTGGAGGAGGATCGAGCATCCTATGGACTGCTTTCCTCCTGGAAGGGGGGATCGCTGGTGTTCTGTTAACTCCTTGTGGTAGCCTGGGTTATGACAGCCGGGACTAACAATGTTTGGCAGATGTGTCAGATGTTTGGCGTGCTGTCCCAACATCATTGCATGCCACACCTCTTGGGAAGAAAATGGAAAAATGGAGGTTCCACTACTGCATGATGATGTCCACTCCTACGTTGCAGACCCTGTGCCACCAACCGGGCTCTTGCTTCCATTCAGTCTCCATCAGGGGAAGGGTTCCCCAGCAGCCCCACCCCTGGGGCATAATCTGGGGGTGTTCTGGAGTAAGGTAAGTCCCAGTGTGTATGGCAGGGCTGAGCGTGTGTAGATTGGACAGATGGGGGCAGGCGGGTGAGAAGGAAAAGCATAATAAATAAATAACTAAATAAATTAAAAAGAAGAGTCAGCATAAATTGTGAGTAAAACAAATCTGCAGTTTACATCGACTCTGGCCTAGGAAAATTATTCCATAGATCATATAAACTACGGTTATTCCATGGATCATATAAACCCTGGAAGACTGTTCTGCAGTTTATATTAAATTCTGCAGAATGCTTTTTGGAATTCTGTGGAATTTAAAAACAAAAATATGAAAAGCATTTTGGATCCATCCAACAGCAGAAACCTACCTAAGTGACATGGGGATTATTGCCTAAAGCTAACTAAAATACTATGACCTGTGGCTTATAGGAGAGAAAAAATAACCCTTTCAGGAGGAAATCTCTTGGGATCCAAGGGCTAGGTCACCTTCCCTCCAAGCTTGGGATGTTTTTGATAAGTGACAGCTCTGCTGCTGCAATTTAAAAACCCAAAGGGGGGTGGAAAATATTTCAATTTGGAGGAAGGCTCTCAGACTATCTCTCTAATGTGAATGCCATGAACGGTTGAGAGCAAGCTCTGCAACACAGCTACTCCAAGGAGGGAAGAGGAGAGGAGAGCGATGACTGTTGAGGTACTCAGCTTGCTTACCAATGTAAAAATAAACCAAGTGAACCAGAGGCAGTCATGTGGAGAATAGCAAAGATGGTGCCTTAGGCAGCTGGTGTTGCAACTAAAGAATAGCAATATATCCTCCCTTTGCAGCTTAATCAAAATTTAACATCAAGAGGCACTGCTGTGCATCAACTTTCAGACCTAATGGCTAAAGCTCCACCTGGAGTGAGGACATTCCAACGGTAGCACGTGAGGTGGGCACCTGAATCACAGCGCTGTTTGAAATGGTGACACGATATAGGTGAAAGCCCAAAATGTGAAGGGGCAGGGAGGGCGACCAAATGTGGTGGGGTGGGCAACTCTAGTGACAGGATGTCACTACGTGTACACACACGCAGGGGGGAGCAAGCACAGCGAGCATAGCCTGGGAGAGGCAGGGGGATGTAGGGGTGGCGCTATGATCGGCTGCCAAGAGGGGCCATGGCATCGGGGGATGGCCTCTGCTTGTGGTGCTGGGGTTCTGAGTTTGGGTCTGGGTCCGGGCACTACTGTGTTTTACTTGTGCCAGGCCCAAAACTTATTTTTTTATCACTTTCGTACCCCCCGACATGCACCCCCCTGGAGTTGAGAATCCTTAAGTAGGAGGGTGTGGGGGGCAAAGGGGGTCAAGTGCTTTTAGTCCCCGGTGCCATTTTTCCATGCGCCGAGGTTGTCAGGGTGGCGAAATTGTCTTCACCGCCTTGATGTTGTGATAATGCAAGTTGCCATTTGACACTCACCATTATCACATAGAACCCATTCCCACTATGGACCGGTAAGGAAGGCTCCCCCACCAGTCATCACATGCTCAGGATGTGGACTAGGGTGCAGAGTGAGATCATTGACTGTAAGTGAGCTCAAGCCAAATTAATGGGCATGATCAGCTAATCTCATGTAGCAATGGAGCAGGCCACACAAGGCACTGGAGAGAATATGGGGTACTATGCAGCAAAAGAAACACAGTAGGTATGGTATAGACTGCAATAAGTAGGATGGTAAGCATGTGAAACAATGGAAGTGCTGAGTGAGGCAGATCATACACAGGTCAGAGATGTTTTAAAGCAAGGTTCAGCAAATGGGAACCTGGGACTTCAGCGGTGTGAGGCTAGCCAACCAGTCCATCAATGAGTGCCAAAAAAAGGTGACAAATACTCTGAAGAGTTTAGCAAAAGAGGCAGTAGCTGAATATAAGGTAATTAAACCACACAGGGCCATGGCTTTTCAACAAAAACCACAGTCCCTGCCATGAGAAAAACAAGGAAGCAAAGGGGAAGGACCATGACCAACATGCAGATTTTAAAACTAGTTTACAGCAACAGCAGTAGCCAGGCTGACCTCCAGAGTATAATAAAGCAGGGTGCAAAAGTAATTGAGCAGCATCCAGCAGCAATTAACTATAGCTTGTAGGGCTAGCAATCTGAATGAACATAGAACTGTAGGGAAAGGCAATACACTGAAAACAGCAGCAATATTTGCTTGGTACAGTATATGTTCAGGAAGCAGGATTGAGTTCCATGGACTAGGTTGCTTAGATTATTGTGAAGCAGTAAAACAGGAAGCAGTTGTAATCTAGGCAGCAAAGCTATGAACCAGGTGTAATCAATTAAGTGGAACAAGGAAGCCAGTTGCAGTGTGAGCTGAAACAACAATGACAATAGCAGGGACTAAGGCTTGGAAGGCAGAAGCAGGTTAAGCTAAAGCATAGAGAGTACAATGCAGTGAACAGAGGTCTGCGATAGCAGGTGAGAAATGGAGACTTGAGGCAAGGAAGCACAGAGTGTAACCTGAAGCACATTGTATACATAGGGCACTGGAAAATTAGAAAGCCCAAAAGAAACAAACAAAGCGAACACAAAGACAGGGGCAGGAAGGGAACCAGGACACAGAAGCATGGAGCAGCTAAAGACCAGTAATACAAACCAGAAGCAGGAGAACAGAAAAACAGAAGTCCAGCATAAACCAAGCAGAGTCCAAGCATGCACAAAGTGTGTGTGTGTGTGGGGGAGGGGGGTGGCAAAACCCCAGGAGGATCCAGGAGAGAAGACAGACCAACAGAGCCTCCTGCTGCAAGGAAAAAATGCTTGAGTGTGGAGTGAGGAGATCAGCCATTAAATAGGCCGGGGGGGTGGATACTTGCACCACCCACTTGAACCACAGGCTATAGCCTTCTAATTATCAATCTATCAGTGTTCCCTTCTCATTGTACATCTCTGATATAATACACAGGAAATGAAATGCTATATGTCTGTAAATGCTCCCTTCTCCCAGTACAGCACTGATATACTACACCGGACATAAACGTTATCTGTCTTCAAAAATGCTCCCTTCTTCCAGCACAGCTGTGATATACTTCACCAAAAATAGAAGGTTATCTGTTTGTAAATGCTCTCATCTCACAGTACAGCTCTGATGCACTATACAGGAAATGAGAGGGTATCTGTCTGTATATGTTCCCTTCTTCTAGTGCAGCTCTGATATACTACATGGGAATTGAAAGGTAATCCATAGCTATCAATGTTCCCATCTCATAGAACAGCTCTGATATACTACACAGGAAAGAAAAGTGTACCTGTCTGTAAATGCTGTCTTCTCCCAGTACAGCACTGATATACAGTACTAACCATGAAATGAAAAGTTACCCATCCATCAATGTTCCCTTCTCATCGAACAGCTCTGACATACAACACAGAAAATGAAAGGATATCTGTTTGTAAATGCTCCCTTCTCCCAGTACAGATCTGATATACTACTCAGGAAATTAAAGGTTATCTGTCTGTAAATGTTCCCTTCGCCCAGTACAGCTCTGATATACTACTCAGGAAATTAAAGGTTATCTGTCTGTAAATGTTCCTTTCTCCCAGTACAGCTCTGATATACTACACAGGAAATGGAAGGTTATCTGTTTGTAAATGTTCCCTTCTCCCAGTACAGCTTTGATATACTACACAGGAAATGAAAGGTTATCTGTCTGTAAATGCTCTCTTCTCCTAGTACAGCTCTGATATATTGTATTACACAGGACATGAAAGGTTATCCATCTGTTAATGTTCCCTTCTCATAGAACAGCTCTGATATACTACACAGGAAATGAAAGACTATCTGTCTGTAAATGTCCCCTTCTGCCAGTACAGCCCTGACATACTACACAGGAAATAGAAGGTCATCTGTCTTTATACAATAGGGGTGAGCAAACAACTCATTGAACAAAAACATGTACTCTCCTTGCAGTGGATTATTCTATAACAAATATATACTTACAAACTCTGTTCCTAAATCATGGAGAGGTGCTAATATCATACTGTATCTATACCTAAAAAAGAAATACCAGTGACCCCAAAATGTATAGGCCTATTAGCTTATTAGACGTAAATTTAAAAATCCTCTCAAGAATTATTTTGGAAACGCTAAAGAAGGAGGCAAGCAGAACTGGTGCCTGATTGATTTCCAGGCAGGGTTCTGGGCCAATTTTCCACCATGGACAATATTTTCGTGTTACGACATCTTATAGAGAAATATGTCAAGATAAGACAATAAAAACTTTACACTGCTTTTATTGACTATTCGTCAGCCTTCAACTATATTTCTATGAGTAAGTTGTGGGCTATTCTAATAGAAAGAGGGTTCGACCCTAATCTAGTTGCCTTAATTTCACAGTTATATTCCAATAATTGCTCTTAAATAAGACTTGGCAACAGTGGTGCTTTTTCTGCATCATTTAAGATCAACAGAGGCATTAGGCAAAGTTGTGTGCTGTCTCCCTTATTATTTTCTTTATATATAGAGAAAATGTTAGCAGACAGTGAAACCATAATACAGATATCCCAAAAATATTTATTTATTTATTAAATTTTGGTGACTGGGTAGGCCCACTTTGCCCCGAAGGTCCCTTTTTTAGGGGCAACCAGGGATAACAATACATGGTTTAATACAGTGGAGAAACATTTGTCACAAGATTATACAGGCTTATGGTGGTTACAGACATGGTTATCATCATGACACAGTTTTACCTAGGTGCTACATGGCATAGTTTTATACATGATGTTGTATATAGGATAAAGGGACCAAGGTGTCCTGGATCTTGAAATCTAATCACTCATGATTTTATATATCATAGATCAATCGAGCTGAAGCTAAATATAAACCTGAAGAAGTCTAAGGCTGTAACATTCAGTCATAGCAAGAAAAATGACTCTACATTCTGGTCAGTTGGTAAAGAAAAACTAGATATAGTCAATAGTTTTGTTTACCTTGGGGTTTTATTTCAACAATATTGTAATTGGACCCTACATATTGAATCATTAAAAGAAAAGCTCAGAAAGACTGTTGCCAGGCTTGTACAATTTAATATTAAGTATGGAGGGCATGACTATAAAGCTCCTAATTCAAGTAATTAAGGCACAATTTGACACCCAGTGTTGTATGGGGTGGATGTCAGGGAAACTAAAAACCCAAAAAGGGTTCTTTCCCCCCTTTATAAATATTGTAGAATGATTCTTAAAGTCGGACATTCTTGCCCAGCTACATACCTAAGATCAGAGTTGGGACTCAATAATATTGAAGCTTTAATTGAGTCCAGAAAACTGTTAGTTAAAACTAACTAGAAGTAAGGATGTAACCCTTGCCAAGCTAACCATTTGGAAAAAGAAACCAGGTTTAATCTGGGTTACAAAACTTGCCTATGGTTTACCTCTTTAATGCATATTATAAAAAAGCATAAACTATTAAATCTGAAACAAACTGTTGATAAGAATATTACCTTGAGCCTGACATATAAAAAATACATGACTAAAAGAATAATCAATAGATGTAATTTAATGGATTTAGAACTTATCAGAAAATCTCACTACTCTAAATGGTTTGCTCAAAATAATTATTATTTTGGTTTCATACTTTACTTAGAAATATTAACAAATCCAAAATTGAGAACAATTGTATCTAACTATAAATTTGAACGATGTAAGAATATCCTGTTGCTTCAATATAAGAAAAATAGTCTCACCTCTGGAGAATGTGATTGTATCAAGGGAGGAGAAGAACATCTTATCCGTATTTTGTGGCACTGCTCATAACTTAGTGGAGTCAGCTACTTGGTCCTTTCAAGGTCTCCCTCAGAAGCCATCTGACAAGCTCTCACTGCTGCAACTGCACATAATCCCCCACCTGCCCCTTACCTTCACCCCTAGGCTGGGTCAGCCCTGTCTACTTTTGCTGTATATACTTGGGTCTTCATGCAACTTCTGCTGACTAATGTATTAAAATATCTCTGGTTGCTACCGGACATGGTACTTGTGTACCTATATTATGACTACTGTGATCTACCTATTACCAAGCATGTACCACCAGTGAATGCCTGTAACACTGGTTGTTTTTTTAATCTAAGTGTTATGTACTGTACTGTTTTGTTTACTGTGAAGTATTGCTCTCTTGACGAGGTGCCTTTGTAAATGAGTCTATGACTCAAAGGTCTGTAAACCGATGATCTAATAAATAAATAAAATAAATAAATACGACACCTACAGATCTTATTGGTTAGGTCCCTTTTTGAACAAGCTGTACCCCACTGATGAATTGATGCTAACTAACATCCTGTTTCATACAGAGGACATCTGGACTATTGAACAATTAGCAAAATATTTATCTGTAATTGGCAAACTAAGGAGGAATATTAATGTGATCTAAAACCTGTTTGCACTTTCTCGCTGTGGACAATTTGTCTCTGCACTACTGCATTTTATATATACACACCGTAATTTTTGTACTTGATTGTTTCATTTTATTGTATTGTAAATATTCTCTTTTTATGGATAATACATTGAAATGACTTTTTAGCTTTATTCATTCATTCATTCATTCATTGATACACTGGGAAATAAACGTTATCTGTCTGTAAATGCCCACTTCTACCAGTACAGCTCTGATATACTGTACTACACAGGAATTGAAAGGCTATCCATCTATCAGTGTTCCCTTTTCATAAAACAGCTCTGATATACTACACAGAAATGGAAGGTTATCTGTCTGCAAATGCTCTTTTCTCCCAGTACATCTGTGATGTACTAGACAGGAACTAAAAGGTTATCCATCTGTCAATATACCCATCTCATAGAACAGTTCTGAGAGACTACACAAGAAATAAAAGTTATCTACCTGTAAATGCTCTCTTCTCCCAGTACAGCTCTAATACACTACACAGGAAATGAAAGTTTATCTCTCTGTAAATGTTCCCTTCTCCTAGTACTGCTCTGATACACTACTCAGGAAATGAAAGGTTATCATCTGTAAATGTCCCATTCTCATTGAACAGCTCTGATCCATCACACAGGAAATGAAAATTTATCGGTCTGTAAATGTTCCCTTCTCCTAACACAGCTCTGATATACTACACAGGAAATGAAAGTTTATCTGTCTGTAAATGTTCCCTTCTCCCAGTACAGCTCTGATATACTTACTCAGGAAATGAAAGGTTATCATCTGTAAATGACCCCTTCTCATTGAACAGCTCTGATCCATCACACAGGAAATGAAAGTTTATCGGTCTGTAAATGTTCCCTTCTCCCAATACAGCTCTGATATACTACACAGGAAATGAAGGGTTATCTGTCTGTAAATGTTCCCTTCTTCCAGTACAGCTCTGATATACTTACACAGGAAATGAAAGGTTATCCATCTGTCAATGTTCCCCTTCTCATAGTACAGCTCTGATATACTTACACAGGAAATGAAAGGTTATCCATCTGTCAATGTTCCCCTTCTCATAGAACAGCTCAGATACATTACACAGGAAATGAAAGGTTATCTGTCTGTAAATGTTCCCTTCTCACACTACAGCTCTGATATTCTACACAAGAAATGAAAGGTTATCCATCTATCAGTGTTCCCTTTTCATAGAACAGCTTTGATACATTATGCAAGGAATTAAAGGTTGCCTGTCTGTAAATGTTTCCTTCTCCCAGTACAGCACTTATATGCGTCACAAGACAGGAAAGGTTATCTGTTGGGGAAAAATGTTCCCTTCTCCAAGTGCAGCACACTCGAGCAGACTAGATAACACTGAATGGCCTGTATCTGCCAGAAATTTTGTATGTTCATATGTACAGCTCTGATTACACGGGAAATGAAGGGTTGTCTGTAAATGCTCTCTTCTCCCAATACAGCTCTGATACACTACATAGGAAATGAAAGGTTGTCTGTAAATGCTCTCTTCTCCCAGTACAGCTCTGATACACTACACAGGAAATGAAAGGTTGTCTGTAAATGCTCTCTTCTCCCAGTACAGCTCTGATATACTACACAGGAAATGAAAGGTTGCCTGTAAATGCTCTCTTCTCCCAGTACAGCTCTGATACACTACACAGGAAATGAAAGATTATCCGTCTGTCAATGTTTCCTTCTTGTAGAACAGCTCTGATATATTACAGAGGGAATGAAAGGTTATCAGTCCATAAATGCTAACTTCTTCCAGTACAGTTTTGATATACTACACAGGGAATGAAAGGTCATCTATCTGTAAATGTCCCCTTCTCCCAGTACAGCTCTGATATGCTACACAGGAAATAGGAGGTTATCAGTCTGTAAATGCTCTTGTCTCTCAAAGAGGAAAATAAATTAGCATAGCATACAGGTGCCTAAGCTGAATTTCAGAAAATCTGCCTTATACAGCCATACAATCGAACTGCTGTTGCAATGGTAAAACATTTTTTTATGAAATTTAAACACACCCTGTTGCTCTTTGCTTACTGACCAGAAGGCCAGGGAAAAAGGCTCTAAAGACAAGAATCTTTCAGACACTGGAGGTCAAGTTTTAGTTGTTTTAGGGCCTTCTCAGAAGGATTTTGGATTGGTATTGTGACACGGTATAGAATGTACAGTAGTTCAACAACTAAATTTTAAGCTATAAATTTTGAATTAAGTTCATTGGGATCTTTTTATATTTTAAATAACAAATTAATAGGACCTGGTGATCTTTACTTGAAATTCATTTGGTTGCATACTGGGATGAAACTAAGTTGTTGGATGAAATTTAAGAAAACGTTGTGCCTGATTAAATTAAACCTACTGTATATGAAGTGATTTAATTTATTCTTTTCCACATGCTTACCCTAATCAGCTACTGGTAATATATGAAATATAATTTAAACTAGTTGTCATATATGTTTGTAACTACCCAGTCCCCTGGTGTTACTAGAATCCATCCCATCAGTGTCAGTGCTAGATAGGGAAGGTAGCTGGTGAATAACTAGTTAAATGGGGTTTTCACCTATTCACTCTCTTGTTTACTTGGTCTTAGCTGAGATGAGGGATATGAGGTTATTTAGAACTCTTGCAGCAGCATAAGCCACAGCAGCTGGCTGTGAGGGGGAGTTTTAGAATCTTGGGTCAGTAGTTGGTTATTAGCTAGTCAGAGAATAAGTCAGTAGGAGTGAGAGCTGCAGTATGGGCTCTGAGAGGAGAGGAGAGCTTATTTTCTCACTCTAGTCCTGAAAGTCATCAGCCTGCCAATAGAAGTGGTGGAAACTGTGTCTGCAGCAGGCTCTCCTGATTTTCATCCCTGGAGGGATGAAAAGGACTGCTTGAGAATGGATCCTAGGGGCAATCCCCTATTTGATCCAGAACTTTGAAGCTGCCTGTACCTTTTAACTGTGAGTATATCTGACTTTGTGCTTCCTGAAGAAAGTACTTGTGCTTGGGTGTTTCTCTGACTAAAAGAGAAAAGGTACACCAGTTCTTTTCTAAGTTTGAGACTTTTCTCAGTTTAAAGTTGGCTGACAATTGTGGGGTCCCGAGGCAGACTAATGCACATTGTTCAGAACTTTAATTTCTACACTCCTGGAGTAGTTCATAGGTAATTTACAAGTCAGGGGGCCTGAGGGGTCTTATTAGACTTGCCACATATCAGTGGGAATATGCCTATTTTGTTCTTCCCATGTGTTCATCATGCATTCATTTAAATGATGTAAAACTTGTGGCATTCACCACTTCTGGTGGGAGGTCATTTTCACATCTGTACCACCCTCTGGTTAAACCAGTGACCTCTATGAGTAGTCCTATACAACTCCCCTTTCAGTTGCATCTGGGGCCCCTGAGTTGCCCTACCCATCTCTGCCTTTTTACTCATGGCTGCAGATTGCAGTATTAAATCATCTTTCCATGCTCTATATGCATGACGCAAGTCTCCCCTCAGACTCCTATAAGCCATTGAGTACAGACCCAGTTGGGAAGGTCATGCCAGATGAATCTGACAAATTTCTTTGACTGGGTGACCAAAGTAATAGATCAGGGAGGGGCTGTGGACATGGCCTACCTAGACTTTAGCAAGGCATTTCACACAGTCCCACACAAAAGATTAATATACAAGTTAGCCAGCCTGGCAGTGGGTCCCAAGATGACATCCTGGGTAAAGAATTGGCTGGAGAATAGTACACAGAGAGTAATAGTAAATGGAGTCCACTCAGAAGAAAGGAGGGTTACTAGTGGGGTACCGCAGGGTTCAGTATTAAGACCGGTCCTCTTCAATGTCTTTATAAGTGACATTGCAGAGTGACTGGAAGGAAAAGTATGTCTCTTTGCAGATGACACAAAGATCTGCAACAGAGATGATGCACAGGGTGGGGTGGAAAGGATAAGAAGGGACTTGGCAAGGTTAGAGGAATGGTCAAATGTATGGCAGCTTAGATTCAATGCTAAAGTGCAAGGTAATGCACCTGGAAACAAAACCAGAGGAAGAGTACACAATGGGGGGTGAGATACTAACAACAACAAAATGGAAAGGGACCTGGGGTAGTCATATCAGATGACCTTAAGGTGGGCAAGCAATGTAAGAGGGCAGCAAGGAGGGCTGGGGGAATTGGGATGCATAGGAGAGGCATCACCAGTAGAAAACAGGAAGTTATTATCCCTCTGTACAGACAGCTGGTGAGAACCCATCTGGAGTACTGTGTGCAGTTCTGGAGACCCAATCTCCGCAAAAGACATAGACAGGATGGAAGCTGTCCAGAGGAGGCAACTAAAATGGTGCAGGGTCTGCACGGAAGACATATGAAGAGAGCGAAAGGAGCTTAATATGTATAGCCTCGAGGAAAGGAGGAGAGGGGGGACATGATAGAAATGTTCAAGTACCTCAAGGGAATCAACAAAGTCCAAGAGGGTAGCATCTTTCAAAAAAAGAGGTGTGCAAGAACAAGGGGTCACAATTTGAAGATAGAGGGGGCAGCTCAGAGGTAATTTAAGGAAGTATTTTTTCACAGAGAGGGTTGTGGATGCATGGAACGGCCTTCCGGAGGAGGTTGTAGAGTCAAAATCAGTGGTGGAATTCAAGCATGCATGGGACAGTCATAAGGCCATTCTAGGGGGTGGGGATAGGAAGAAGTAGGCTGCTGGTTAACTAGGATCTGCAGCTTATCCAGTAGACAGGGAAATGGGCAGACTGGGTGGGCCAAGTGGTCCTTATCTGCCATCAAATTCTATGTTTCTATGTTTAATACCAGGATAAATTATTCCAACTGGGTCTGTACTCAATGGCTTATAGGAGTCTGAGGGGAGACTTGCATCATGCATATAGAGCATGGAAAGATGATTTAATACTGCAATCTGCAGCCATGAGTAAAAAGGCAGAGATGGGTAGGGCAACTCAGGGGCCCCAGATGCAACTGAAAGGGGAGTTGTATAGGACTACTCATAGGGGTCACTGGTTTAACCAGAGGTGGTACAGATGTGAATGACCTCCACCAGAGTGGTGAATGCCACAAGTTTTACATCATTTAACCGAATGCATGATGAACACGCGGGAAGAACAAAAACAGGCATATTCATTTTTGTTCATCCGAACAGTAAAAACAACAGTAATCTAACTGATGCCACATTTCTTGTCAGTCTCTGTTGCACTTTTTCCACCATCCTAATACTTCTTTGGCTTTGTGCAGAGGAAAATGGTGCTCCATACTCCAGCACAGGCCATATGTGCATCTTATACAGGGGTACAAGAACCTCATTTCTCTGACTCTTTATGTTCCTATGGGTACATCCCAGAGTCCTAGATGTTTTATTCACTGACTCCTTACAGTGTGCATCAAAAAGCAGGTTATTCGTGATTGTAACCCCCAATCCCCTTATCTTATCTGTACTGGCAATGATTTGATTATTTATAGTGTACTGTGCCTCTGTGTAATTTTTACAAAATGTATAACTTTGCACTTTGACTTATTAAATTCTAAGTTATATTTTTAACCCAGTTTTCTATATCCTTTCGTTGTCTTCTACAGGAGAGACAGGGAGGGCAGAAGGGGGGGGAGTAGCTCTCTATGTAAGGGAAGGGATAAAAACAACTGAACAAAAGAGTAAACAGGGAGAAGAGGAGGCACTGTGGGTCACCTTAGAGACTGGAAATGGCACCACAGTCTGCACTGGGGTTATATATAGACCCCCATGTCAGGGAGAGGGAATGGACAATGATATGATAGAAGGCATACTTAAGATGGCAGAGAAAGGGGAGATACTGTTGATGTGGGACCTTAACATGCCGGATGTTAACTGGAGCACCTTTGTGGCAGCCACATCCAAAAGCAGGGCCATTCTTGATGCCCTTCAGGTGGCATGCCTCAAACAGCTAGTTTTGGAACCCACTCGTGAGGGAGCAATCTTAGACCTCGTACTCTCAAATGGGGACAGTGAGAGGATCTCAGATATAGAAGTGGGTAGCCATTTGGGAACAAGTGACCACCAGTGTGGTTCACGATAAACTCTGCTACAGAGTCAGGCCATACAAAAGTGAGGGTTCTGGACTTCAGGAGGGCTGACTTTGGCAAGATGGGAGAGTGCCTTAGAAAAGTACTAGCAAACAGGCTAGAAGGAGGGGTGGAGCCACAATGGGAAAATATCAAAACTGCCATCACAGAGGCAACAAGCCTTTGTGTGAAGCAAATAAACAAATCAAATGAAAGAAAAAGCCACTATGGTTCTCAAAAGAGGTGGTGGTGAAGGTTAGGGAGAAAAAGATAGCATTTAGGAAGTATAAGGAAACACATAAGGAGCAGGACAGAGAACTGTACCAGTTAAGGCAGAAGGAAGCAGGGAGGGTAGTCAGAATAGCAAAGGCACAAACTGAGGAAAAGATAGCTAACTCGGTTAAGAAGGGGGATAAAACCTTTTATAGGTATATCAGGGAGCACAGAAAGACAAAGAGAGGGATAGTGAGGCTGAATAGAATGGATGGTGGGTGGGCAGAGAGTGACAGTGATAAAGCAGGGATACTGAATGAATACTTCTGTTCAGTATTCACAAAAGAGGAAGTGGGGGAGGTACCTAATTCAATTAACAGAAGCACTCTGGAGAGGGGGGTTGATCCCAGTCCTTTAACAGAAGAAAGGGTTCTGAAAGAACTCCTAAAACTGAAGGTGGACAAAGCAATGGGGCCAGATGGAATTCACCCCAGAATTCTAAAAGAATTAAGCAGAGAACTAGTGACACCACTGACTACTTTTTTTAACAAATCAAGGGAGGATGGTGTGGTACTTAAGGACTAGAAGAAGGTGGATGTGATTCCCCTTCACAAAAATGGGAACAAGACGGAGGCAGAAAACTACAAACCTGTCAGTTTAACCTCTGTGGTAAGGAAAGTGATGGAATCACTTCTGAAGGAAATAATTGTTGAGCACCTAGAGACCAGTGGGGCACAGGAGCCAAGGCAGCATGGGTTCACAGCGGGAAGGTCATGTCAGATGAATCTAATTGATTTCTTTGACTGGGTGACCAAAGTAGTGGACCAGGGAGGGGCTGTGGACATGGTCTACCTAGACTTAGCAAGGCATTTGACACAGTCCCAAACAAAAGATTAGTAGTCAAATTGATCAGCCTGGGAGTGGGTCTGAAGGTGGTAGCCTGGGTAAAACATTGGCTGAACAACAGGATGCAGAAGGTAATTCTGAATAGAGTCCACTCTGAAGGGGGGGGGTTACTAGTCGGGTACCACAGGGTTCGGTACTGGGTCCAGTCCTTTTTAATGTCTTTATAAGTGACATTGCAGAGGGACTGGAAGAAAAAGTATGCCTCTGTGCAGATGACACAAAGATCTGCAACAGGGTTGATACACAAGGAGGCATGGAAAGGATGAGAAGGGACTTGGCAAGGTTGGAAGAATGGTCAGAAGTATGGCAGCTTGGATTCAATGCAAAGAAGTGCAAAGTAATGCACCTGGGAAACAAAAACCCAGGGGAAGATTACACAATGGGGGGGGTTGTAACAACAACAGAAATGGAAAGAGACCTAGGGGTAATCATATCAGATGACCTTAAGGTTGGCAAGCAATGGAAGAAGGCGATAGGGAGGGCTGGGGGGATACTTGGATGTACAGGGAGAGGTATCACCAGTAGAAAACAAGAAGTTGTTATCCCCCTGTAAAGACAGTTGGTGAGACCCCATCTGGAGTACTGCATCTAGTTCCTGAGACCCCATCTCCACAAGGACATAGACAGGATAGAGGCAGTTCAGAGGAGGGCAACTAAAATGGTGCTGGGTCTGCAAGAGAAGCCATACGAGGAGAGACTAAAGGAGCTTAATATGTATACCCTTGAGGAAAGGAGGGATGGGGGGACATGATAGAAATGTTAAGTACCTCAGTGGAATCAACAAAGTCCAAGAGGGTAGCATCTTTCAGAAAAAGAGATGTGCAAGAACAAGGGGACACTATTTGAAGATAGAGGGGGACAGCTCAGGGGCAATGTGAGGAAGTATTTTTTCACTGAGAGTGTGATGGATGCATGGAACAGCCTTCCTGAGGAGGTTGTGGGGTCTAAAACTGTGGGAGAATTCAAGAATGCATGGGACAGACATAAGGCAATTTTTGTGGGGGGTATGAAGAAATAGGCTGTTGGTTAAATAGGATCTGCAGCTTATCCTCTAGGTAGGGAAATGGGCAGACTAGGTGGGCCAAGCGGTCCTTATCTGCCATCAAAGTCTATGTTTCTATCTTTCTATGTCTCTTGAATGTATTAATAAACTCTATATTGTTAACAACTGCCCCAATCTTTTTGTCGTCTGTGTTCTTTCATAACCAGACACCTTCATGGACCTGCATGCTAGACACAAATATGGAAAACAACTGGGGTCCAAGAACAGACCCCTGGGGCACATCACATGTGACTCTACCCCATTTGGATGAAAAACCCCTCAGCTGTACTCTCTGAAGTCTACCATCTAACCATTACTCGATCCATTAAATTAATTTTCCCTCTATTCCTATCTGTTTCAAGCAGTATAACAGGATGTTATGAGACACAGAATCAGATCCATTACTGTAATCAAGATACAACACATCCACAGGTAACCTCTGGTCCAGTGCCTGGCTAACTGGATCAAAGAAATCCTGGAGATTATTTACACACGATCTACCCTGCATGAATCTGTGCTGTGTCACATCCACTGCCCCAGTTCCCTAAGGTCATCTTCTAATAGTGTCCTTATAAAACTTTTCATTATTTTACCTATTACTGAGGTCAAGCTGATTGATCGATAATTTTCAACCTTTGTTCTATCTGTGTGCCATTCTCCACTCTTTTTTGGTCTTTCCCTGTTGCAAAGATCTGTTGAATAATAGAGTCAGTGGGCCAAGTAATTCTGCTGCTACATTTTGTAAAAAGCACGGGTGGACTTCATCTGGACCACATGATTTTTGTGTTTGCAGGAGCTCTAATTTATCAAACACCTGCCTTTCAGTTATTGGTGTTCGAACACATTCCTGGTATTCTTTTCTACCTTCCAGTTTATTTTAATTTCCCTCCTCCTTAAACATACTGGTAAAATATGTATTAAACTTTGAAGCAATTTCTTCTACATTATCAATTTGGTTTTCTCCTTCTTCTAGGCTAATAAATTGGAATCATCCCTGTCTTAGACTACCTATGTAACTGTAGAACTGTTTATAATTCCTATTGGTATTTTGTGCTAAATTTAATTCTGCTTGTGCTTTAGCCTTCTTAATTTACTTTTTTACATTTCTTTACTAGAATTAGGTAACTTGATTTACAGTCTGTATTAAGGGACAGTTGATATTTTTTATAGGACCTATTCTTTTAGTTAACTAACCTTTGTAATTTCCTATTAAACCATTTAGGTATACAACCTTTTTGATTGTATTGATTTATCAATGGTACAGATTTCTCCATGCAATACTGTATTTTCTGATTTATATGCCTCCATGCTGTTTCTAAACCAAGATCTTTCATTTCCATCTTCCAGTCTCAACTGTTTGGTGTCTGCTTGATACCTATATAGTCTGCTTTAGGTAGTCTCTTATCATAGTTTTCCCTAAAGTCTTGGGACGTTAATCCTTGAGGGAGTAATGGACCATGTTATCATTGCTTGACCGTAACAGTTCTAGTACCCACACCTCATGTAATCCTTCATCAATATTACTAAGGACTAGGTCGAGTATGTTACCTTCTCTGGTTCACTCTTTGACATACTGTTCCAGACATTTACTTAGTATTTCTTCAATAAATGTGTTTTCTAAATGATTTGTACCCTGCACCAAATCCCAATGAATTCTTGGAAGGTTAAAGTCCCCCATTAGAATAATAGCCTCTCTCATTTCATTTCTTTCTAATGCTTCCATAATGGTATGATTTTCTGCCTCACTTAAATTTGGTAACCTTTAGCATAGTCCAACTGTTAGTACTCTCTTCCATGTTCTAAACTTTACCCATAATTCCATGACTTTGTCCATATTTTCCTCTCCACTCTTAACTCTTGCACATCAAGATGTGAAGCAATTCATGGTGGCATTTCTGAATAAAGTTGTACCCCTCAATACTTTGAACCCATTCCCCGGGTCTCAACCATGTTTCTGTTATTCCACAGACATCAGCCTTCTTAGTCATTAATACATGCTTCAATTCACCCATCTTGTTTGTTAAACTCCTAGTATTAATCAGCAAAACATGTATATTCTGTTCTGTATTGTTTTCTGTACCATTCTTATCAGATGTTTTTCTTTGTTCTCTTGTAGGTTTATCTTTCCAATTTATTTGGATTTGAGCCTTCCTTGCTGAAGATCTTTTTCTAACTGGTATTCTACCATCCAGTGGGACCTCTCTTCCCTCATATATATTTAGGAGGCAGTATAGTGCAGTGGTCTAAGGCTCTGAGCTGTAAATTTGGTGACATCCAGCAGACCAGACCTGGGTTTGAATCCCACAGCTTTCACTTGCATACTGTGTGACCCTGAGCAAGTCACTTAACCTCCTTGTGCTCCCAGGTCGCTCCTGTAAAAAAGCTTTCATCTTAGTGTGCTATACCTGGTTAAACAACTAAATAAAAATAAATAAATATATCAGTTTAAATATTGATTAATGGGATTTCTGAATATGTGTCCCAACTGCCCACGTGGTTCCTGTTTAAATGTAATTTGTCTTTACTATAAAGAGATATTTTTCCATCAAACAGTTTCCATGCCCTAATGCATAGTTGGTCCTCTAGGAGGCACCACCTCCTCAGCCAGTTGTTTATTCTTATAATCTTGGAATTCACTCTTTCACCTACCCTTGGTATAGGAAAGATTTCTGAAAAAACTGCTACCTCATTCAGTTTGTTGATTATTTTCTTTATCTGCAGGAAATTTACATAAAATTCTTCTTCCCTGCATGTTCTTAAATCATTCATTCCAGCATGAATCAATATAAATGGGTTATCTTGCTTTTTTTTTTACAATCTTTGGCAGTAATTGTCTTATGTCCCCCAGACCTGCTCCTGGTAAAAATGTACTAGTGACAATATCCTTCTTGTCCTTTGTTGTATAAGCATTGGTGTATTTTACCATTGAGTCTCCCATTATAAATACCTGGTTTAATTCCCTCTCACTCAATCTCCATGTTATCCCATGAATTTTCTGATATCTGAAAATTAATATCCTGAATGGGTATTGTCTCTTTTATATTATTTAAGCTTTCCTCAACAGTATTCCCCATCGGGTCAGTATTTCCCCTCTGCTGGCTCAGGTTGTATTTAACCCATGTAATTTGATTCTTCCAATGGTAATAATGGTGTGTAGGTGTTTGATAGAGGTAGTTGAAAGTTCATTGCCCTCCTGCCCTTTTTGTTTAAACTGGTCCTCTTGACTATCTCCCAATCATTGTCTTTTTCTATGAGTTCCTTATCCCTTTTCTGAGAACTTTATTCTGGCCTTGGGCTCATTGATGCGACTTTCTGTAACAGGCATTTGTTTATAACATTTCAGTTTTAACTCTAGGCCAAGCAGTTTTACTTTCAGTTCCTTCAGTGCTTTACACAAGCTGCAGACATATTCTGTAAGGCCCATATATTCCTTTAGAGAGACGTTTTGACATTCTCTACACCTTATTCCAAGTTCCCCACTTTTTAAAGTGACTATATACTGTAGTTACCCATTTTGAGCTGTGACTACAATACAAAATGATTTCTGTGTGGCTGGTACCTGATACAGATGTTTGACCGCTCTTCTGGTAATGTGTATTCTTGTTTGTCTGTAGTGGCCTCTTCTCCCTCCACCCACCAAACATGCAAAACATGAGCAAAGAAGTGTGTGTCTCTGTGCCCATCTCTGTGCATGGCCTCACACATGCCACATGAGCTTTGGCCGCTCGCTAAGCTCAGACACTAAATACTGTCCCGCTACCCGGAAGTAACCAGGGTGGGCCACGCTAACCTTCAGCTCTTACAAACAGTTTATAATGATTAAAAGATAGCACCCTATTCATCACACAAGGACTTGCTGCATAAAAAGTGATTTTGCACCTAGCTCCGCTGATGTGTACTTTTCTGTGTAAGCAACAGAACTACCACTGATGTGACTTCTTCCTGGTGCCCAGCATAAACACCACCTCCTCCCCTGCTAATTCAGGCACCCCAGGAGAGCAATACAGCACAAATAAAAATTCAGCACACTCAATTCACGGACCTCTCTCACAAGCCACAGCCACCTGACACACCACTTTTGGTGGTCACATAGGAGAAATTGTAGCAGTGTTTTTCATATGCTGGATGTGAAAGTTCATTCCAAGATGCATTTACTAAGTGTTTTTTAAGATGTTTTAAGGTGAAACTCTGAAAGAATGGCTGAGTATGGATGTGGAAGTGAAGGGTAGGCAGCCCACCATCTGGAGTAACCAGTTCAGCACTACAGGTTATGTAAGGGCACCTGGTTATTCAGGACATGTTGGCCAATGCCTGAAGAGACATTTACCCCCTGGTGTGGGTTGTGCTAGTAATGAGCTCCAGTGAGCTTGGGTATGGCCAGTGCAACTAGAAGTAATGGTTTAGTTGTGGCCAGTTGCCACCAGCAGAAGTTTTGAAGTCATATACCATATGGGAAATGTGTATGCTCAGTTGTGTCCACTGCCACTAGAGGAAATGTGTGTTCAGTTAAGGCCATTGCCACTGGAGAGAATTGAATGTCTTGTGAAATATAACAATATGCTGAGTCTCTATCAGATACAGTCATTTTGTTGTTCTACAATTGCCTTGTGCCACGCTGTGTAAACCTTGGGGGTCTACCCTTGCTTTAGAGAACATCTTTTGGAATAAAGTCACTCTCTAGAACCCCAGCCTGGTTAGAACATTCATGTTACTGCTTCCTGTGTGGAGTTACTGGGTACCCCTCCAGAAGTATAGGTCTAGCATAGCCCTAGCAAAAAGTTCTTTCCTGAGGGCCTGGGTTAATAGGTCAAATATATTGCTTTTGTACAGCCCCACCCCTTTTTCTGACCCCTAGAAGTAATGATCCTGGTATACATTCCCAAAGCTAGGGATGGTACCAATGTCTGAAGTAGTTTGTGCCCATTCAAGGGTATCAAGGGGCAGTTAACTGTGTAAAGTAGTGTGTGTGTGTGGGGTGGGGAAGTTACATGTTATTACAGTTGCAATACTTTTTTTCATTTATTTTTATAGTGGCAGGTGTTAAAGACCTCCATATTATTAGCAGCATACCACTACACTGCAGTGTGCAGTGTGAAGGAACTGGGGGAAATTTATGTAACCAGAAATAGAGGTGGGCTTTAAACAAGTTTGAAGTAAAGGAGAAACTAAGGTGGAGTCTTTTAAAGAACTTATAAGATCACAAAAATACAACTCCTTAGCAATTACAGCACAAATTCCATCAATGTTAAGGGAAAGAAAAGAAAGAGAAGGCAGGTAGTATAGGCAGTATAATGCAGTGGTTTAGGGCTCTGAGCTGCAAATCTGGAGACCTGAGTTTGAATCTCACAGCCCCCACTTGCATACTGTGTGACCCTGAGCAAGTCGCTTAACTTCCTTGCGCTCCCAGGTTGCACTTGTAACAAGTTTTCAGATTAGTGGTCTCTCCTGGTAAAACAACTGGAAAAAAAGAAGAAGAAGAAAGGAGAATCCAAAAGCCAGTAGAATGGTAATCTTAAAGTAGACCACTCTAAACTCTCACTAGTACCTAAGAAACAGCTTCCTAAGAGACTGGTATCAAAGTTTAAATTTTATATTACGAACTTTATTTGTACTTCATCTTGAGTTGGAAAGTAGTGAAAAGTATTGAAGAGTATTAAAACAGTTGTTATGCTAGCTTTTTAACTTATTTAACACTGTATAGTTAGAACTAGACAAGTTTGTACATGATGAGAACTTTCAACTCTAGGGATGATCATGATGTACATATACTGTATGTTTATCTGATCCTGAAGTTAACTTAAAAGGAGGCAGAGGGGGAACTGCTAGAACTAGAAATGCTATAAAAACAGAAGGAGGTCTGGATCAGTAACCACTGGCACGGATGGATGGCTTAACTGAGGAAAAACCTGAATAAAACATAGAAAATGAATAAATTAGTATCTGAAATTAATCAACCCAGATTTAAAGATTATTTTTATTGCATATACTTTATTAGCTTTAAAAACACAATAAAAATCATACAAAAAACAAGAATTAATACAAACCATAAAATGACTAACATGTAAACAATATACCAAAAAAAAATTACAATAACAACAATACTCTACCCCATCCAACCCCCTACCACCAGAGCACATCACATATATTACCTTGATACAGGGGGCTTCCCAAACACAACACAAGTAAGAAATAAAAAGTCAGCAAGAAAAAAGAAGACATCAGGGTGCCACCCAATTAACAGACAAGAGAATATACAAAGGTTCCCACCTAGTCCTGACAAATCATATATATCCTGAATAGTGAGAATCCACTTTGCTATATTTAAGGCCTGGAGGATTTTCTGGTGCCATTCCCTGAGGAGGGAACATTATCATCTAGTCAATGCTGCAGTCTAACTAATTTAGCTGTGATGGCTATCAGGGCCATGTAACCCTGAGACTCGCGAGGAGTCGAAGTGCTGAGTGACAAGCTGGCATGCACTGTTGGTGTTTGTGCTCTACGAGCAGAATAAACATTCATTCATTTTTGATTTACCTTATGCTCCGAGCCTTATTGAGTTATGAGTGCATTCATTTTTGTTTGTCACCATGTAACCCTTCTTAGCGCCAAAGACCATATTACTGTATAAACCAACTAAACAAGTTTCGGGTGTGAATTGGTCATCAGACCCTAGCAAGGGTTCCAAGTGTGCCTTAATAGAAGCTCAAACTGGTCATACTTTGACACAATCCCATACTATATGTTTAAGGGTTCACTTCTTTAGGCCACACCGAGTACAAGTAGGGAAGGACAATTGGCCTATCTGGGTTAAATGGGAAGGAATGAAGTAAAGATTGTGTAAAATTTTGTGTTACATGAGACGGTACTGATCTTGTTTAATATACTTATACACTGATGTACATACAGATAGCAGCTGTTTAAGGGCCCAGCACGCAGCAAGCGCAGCTTGCCAGTAGTAACAAACCCCTTCTGGTCATATTGGATCAAGGGACTGGAACATCTTATACCGATTCTAAAGGGAGTGGGGGAAGTCCACAACAGCTGTTACTTTGTCTAGGAGATCCACAGTCCCTGTGGACCAGGGTCCAGTAGCCAAGTGAGCAGAAATGGCATTTGTTAGCTGAAAGTACTTAAATACTGAAGATACAAGCACCTTGTACTATGCCTGAAAATCTGAAAAAGGAAGGAATTTCCCATCGAAGAGCAGGGAATCTACAGAGGGGAGATGAACCTGTGACAAAACATTGTGGGGTATGGGACATCTATTAATTTGAATATTGGGGTTGCCATATATTGGCTGTGATGTGTCAAGCTGAAGATTTAAATGTAAGTAAGAATCAAGCCATGCTAAGGCTTTCAAGGACCAAAAAATATTAAGCCTTGCAGGGGTTCAGGCAGACTTAATCTAAATAAGGCTTCTAGGCTGCAACCCAGCCACTCTACAAAGGTCTCTACAATATGCAACCAAAGGGGAACATATGAGGCACCCACGTCCCCCAGCCCTGGTGTCGCCATCACAAACATTTACTAGCATGGATGGTACAACAGTAAAGAAAAAAACTAGGAAGTTTTAACACCCCCCCAATTTTGTATGGACTGTAAATTTATAGTAGGCTCTCCATGCCACCTTTTCCTGCCAGAGAAAGGAATTGAGATGCTGGAGGCAAGAAAACCAGTGCTCAGACTGAGGTGCCAAATTTGAATCCATTTAGAGTGGGGGGAGGTGCCTAAGAATTGAGAGTTTGGGACTGACCTTCCTGACCTTGAGCAAGGAGGAGGTAAAATAACAGGTTTACTGGTTTCTGTTGGTAAAAAAAAACATGTGTTAGCAGTGATCTTAAAGTCCCTGGTGAAAAGGGATTTTCCAATACAGTAGCCTATAACGGATTAGCAAGATTTGCTTTGAAATGTGACTATAAAGCACACCATTGTATTTTAAACAGTGAACTTGGTTGGGTCACTCCTGAGAATAGAAGGAAGTTGATCTGGGCAAACCAAATCTATAAAATACTAAATTTAATCTAGCAGATGTATCTATATGAAAATTTTGAGAAGCTCAAACATAAATATCAGGTCTGTCTCATGGCTAAAAAATCACTGCATGACCTGACCCTCCCTGGCCTATTGACTGCCCTAGCAACCTCCATCACCTCCATGAATACATGCAGCTCAGATAAAATGGCTATAACGGTCCCTAGGGTCAGAACTACCTGGTGCAGAGATCTTTCCTGGTCAGGGCCCCAACCTGGTTTAATGCCCTGCCCACACAGGTCACCTACCATGCTAAGCTTGGCCCTTTCAAGGTCACCCTGAAGGACCACCTCCTAACCTCCTGCACATGTACATGCATGCACAAGTCCCCCGCGTATTCTTTCTTTGGCCCACAACATGACACCTCAGCTCCTGGGCCACATAGCACAGGGCCCGTTGTCTCAGGGATCCTGGCTCTTGACAAAGTCTTTCCTCAGACTGCAATTGTCAAACTGTCAGGTCAGGCATTTCAATAGAAAAAGAAAAAAATCAGAAATATGTAAATAAAATTATTTAAGTGCCATAAAAAAGGTAAAATAGTAATTTTGCCTGATTGGTGCCACCAGGGGTCTCTATACCTTTTATGTTGCTTGCCTTTATGTTATAGATACTACCCAGGTGACTACTGCCTCTTTTCAGTTGTAAAGTGGGAAAAGACTGTTTGGTACTACAGAAACAATAAAGTAGAATAAATATTGTTTTTACTGTACCTTTCTGAGTCTCTTATCTGCCAGGATGTAAGTCTCTTACACGCATGTCTGGTTCTCTCTCAAGTGTGAATATGGCTGGATTCTGGTGTAAGGACTTAAACAGCCAGTGTTCTCCTTGACTCTCTCTCTCTCTCTCTCTCTCTCTCTCTCTCCACCATGCTGTCTTCAACACCGGGAGATTCTGCCACACTATAAGTGTACTCCCTACCTCTGTCTCTCCTACCATGCTGTTTTAGACATGTATCTACATCACAACATCTCTAAACAAATGATAAGCTCTCACATTTCTTTTTTTTACTTTTTTTTCTACTTTTCTTATGAGTTTGTAATTATTCTGAGCATGGGGTGACTGGACAGGAACACTTCAGCTGTACCACACTGATAGCGGTAAACTAAAAGTAGAACATCAAGTGAACTATAGGTACAACTATCAAGAGAGTGCACCAGCAGGTTGGGGCTTGCTACTGCCTGAAACACTTGCTTATCCCTGAAGCACAACTGGCAATAAGAAGAGCCACAATGCTCCCTCTCTTGGAGTACTGCTCCCCAGTCATCTTCCAGACCTCATCCTGGGAACTCAACTGACTAAACACTGCCTATCATTGCATCTGTCATTTTATTCTCTCAGTCCCTCTAACTACCCATCACTGTTCACTGTATGCCTCACTAGGTTGGTTTTCTCCACAGAACTGATGTGACCTTCACCTTGGTGCTCTTGTCCATACAGTCCTTGTGGCTGGCTCTACCTTCCCCCAAGTAGGTTCTGCTGCACCAAGCAAATCACTAGGATGATAAAGTTCTTGTCTTAGTGATTGCTAAGAGTTCCTCACTCCAACATGAACATAGGCCAGAGAGCATTCTCCGTAGCAGTTAAGCTCTGGAATAGCCTTTCTACCTCTGTCCTCAACTTAGGCCCTACACAGACCTTCAAATCTAACTTACTTTCAGCTCTTCTATCAAAATCTATGTGTAATTGTGCCCAATGAATACATTCTGACACCTACAATTGTTCTCCATAGTTGCTATATCACCATATTGCTCTGTCATATTGTTGTTGTACTTAAAGTGTAAGCCGCAGAATGTTTAAATCCTTGATCATCTTTACTATGACAGCATTTGGTGGCCAGTGCCTACTGTGACTGCTACACTTAAATTCCCTGCTCGCCTTCCAGGCCTTTCCATTACTTATGCACTCTCCCCACACCCCACTCCCTCCCTCCCTATTAACTCTTTCCAAAACCTCACATCAGCCACCTCGGCCTCCTCCCTTGCCTCCCCAGATTTCACTCCTCCATCTCTCCATTCCCTCTCACATCCTTGTCCCTCCCCTCACCTATTAACCCCTGCATCTCCTAGCTCTCATATTCTCTCTCTTCGTTCTCACCTAGCCCTCCTTAACTTCCATTCTACTTATCATTTCTCTCTCCTTTCTCATCCTTGGCCATCCTAACTCTTTTCTCCTCCCCACACCCATCCTGTTACCCCTATTTACATCTCCCATTCCTTCTCCTATCCCCTCCATCACAACCTACTTCTCTTCTTCACCACCTACCTTTTTCCTCCAATCCCCAACCCCCTCAGTTCTTGCCTGTCCCCACTACCTTGTCCTCTCACCAACTACCTCTGGCCCTCTCATGCACTTGTCAGATCTCTGTTTTAATTATAACTGCCCCAGGCTCTCTTTGTATAATGTCTGGTGATACTGCACCATTGCTTCCGTCCATGTTGACCTATTCTTGACAAAGCCTTTGGCAGCTCATGCATTCTGTTATGTTTTACCTGTTATTAATTCTATTGTCTTGTCTTATCCAGACAAAGCCACTGGCAGCTCGTGTACTGTAATGGTATTAATTGGTATCTACCTGCCTGTTCTTGTCTATACTTATCCATTGTCCATGACGTGGGATCTTTGTAAAAGAGCACTGTTTGCTCAAAGGTGTTATCTGAAATTGTGATAAATAACAAAAAAAATTAATAAATAAATCTTTGCATGTATCTAAGTTCAAAAACTGTGAAATCCTAGTACTTTTTCCTCAATGTATGTAAAACTTCTGTATGTTTGTATTCATACCATCTCTATGGCCCGGGTTGCGCATGGAAACAGTTCCTGGGATGGATTCAATTTTTCAATTCAATCTTTATTTATAAAAAGCGCCTTTCTTACAAACAAGGCACTTGTATGTACCTAAAACAAATTTAATCAATAATCACGGTGAAAAAATAAATTAATAACATTTCACAATTAAAAATCTATAAATTACAATGACAGCCTAAAAGTCTGCCTATGCCAGATTAAATAAATAAGCTTTAAGTGCAGTTTTAAATCTTGGATGGTTAGGCAATCTTGCACCTGACAGGGTAGAGAATTCCACAGGGTCTGTGCCACAAAACCAAAAGACCAGGCCCCAGAAGTCTTTAGACGGACCCTGGGAATCTCTAGCAATCCCTCATCGATGGATCAGAGAGGGTGGAGGAGACAGTAAGAGTGAAGGAGATCTTGCAAGTAACTAGGTTCCTGATCACATAGGGCTTTGTAGGTTAGCAAACTGACTTTAAAGGTAATCTGCCACTGAAGTGGCAGCCAGTGCAGTCTGCGGAGCTCAGGCGTTATATGACTGGTCCTAGAGGTACCCACCCAGTTAACAAATTGTGATAGGGAGCTACTGCCACTCTTGAGGACCAACCTTTTCTTAAATCTGTTGCAACAGTTCTTCTATTTCTTAGCCTAATCTATCCTTTACAGTTTCTAATCCATAAGGTTGGCCACCTATGGGCACCCCTTCACTTTCTTCACTATGCTATAGTGCCTTCTTTAATTTTATTTTTCCCTCTCAGGTCCTTGTATAGGGAGATTATTGTGGTGACCTTTGAGCATATGCAAAACAACAGGTTGTGTTTATCATTTTTGGATTTGCTATGTAATAGCAATACTGTGTCTTAAAATACCTTGATGTATACCTTGGGCCCGATTCAAAAATGGGTTACACATGCTGCAAAGTGACTTATGCCAAACCCAATGGTGCAAGTCACACTTTGCAACATGTGTTATGCCATGTGCTATTCTGAGATCCGGCCTGCACCATAGCATGGGCAGACTGTGTTCAAGGGGCCCTCCACTGGCAGCAGCCCCAAGGCATGGCGGGGGGGTTATGGCAGCAATTGCACCCTATTTTGAAAGGGCAACTGTCGTAACCCTCTTACATGATTCCAAGTCCCACTGCAGCACTGTGGGGTTAGACCAGCAATTAGCTGGTCTATGGGACATCCGTCCTGGCAAAATGATGGTTGCCCCCCACAGCACTGCAGCATGCACACAGCCATGCTCCATGGACCCCCATCACAGTGCTGGCCCCCCCACAAGTCTTGGTGCCACTTGGGTCCATTTTTGGGTGCCCCCTTTTCAATTGTGCCACACTGCCTACCCCCCATGACTCCCAGGGGATTACAGACTTGTTTCAGGGTGGGGGGGCTCAGGAGGGATGTTCCTCATGGTCTGCAGCTTGAGGCACCCCGGTCCATTGCACCATTCCCATGGCACAACCCTGTGCCTGCTGCAAGTCACAGGATGTAAGTGCTGGGGACCCTGCCTGTCCTGGAATAGGGCACAGGGTCCTGGCATAATGGCGCATGTCACAACTAATATACGCCCACAAGGTGCGACATGCATCTTGGAATTGGGCCCTTTTTGTTTATGAAACCTGTAAATGTTAAAAATACCATGGCATTTGGTGTTTTTAGTAAAGGTAAAAAGTACTAGGTGACTGTATATTATAGAAATTAAGTTAGTTGTGCTATTTAAAATGCATGTAAATTGCTGTAAGTTGAACACATCTGAAATTTCATGGTGATCTGCATACATCCCATGATGCTTTGCATAATGGAAGAATGTATGATGTTGTGTTTCTTTGAAACTTGGCTTATTGTCAGTGCTCATTATGGTAACCTATGTTTCAGTGCTTCTGCACTGAGGTTCTTTGTCTTTGGCTTGTTTTGTTTTTTTTATTTGAGCCCCCACCACCCAAGCAAACAAGGCCCATATAGAGGTGGAGGGTGATCTCAACTGCTAAGTTAGAGCAGAGATCAGTGAAATAGTAGGTGCTGGCTAAGTGCAGAGAAAGAACATACATAGTCTGTTGCTGCAAATTGATGTACTGAAGAAGGAATATGCTATTGCTAAAGGTTATCTACTGCATTTTGAATATACTTCACACAGAGATTGTGTGTTGAACTTGAAGTTTGGTGTCTGGTCCATCTGTTATCCCTGTTACAGCCCTACCAAAGGTGTCAGTCGACGGGCGGTGGGGCGGCAGGCAGGTGGGGAACTGCTGGCCACCACTGACCTGGGGGAGCAGGGAGGTGGGATTCAGTGGGCGGGTGGGGTGGGGGGTCAGCTGGACCACCAGAGATATTGGGGATGTAATTATTTTACTTAGCCCATGATCGGGCAGGCAGGTCCACTGGACCACCAGGTATATTAGGGATATACTTTATTTACTTAGCCCGTGATCAGGCGGGCAGGTCCACTGGACCACCAGGGATAATGGACGACTTACTTTCTTTTATTCTTCAAATGCCCACGATCAGGCAGACAGCAGTCCACTGGACCACCAGGGATATTGGACAAATTACTTTCTTTCTTTTATTCTACAAATGCCCGCAATCAGGCAGACAGCAGTCCACTGGACCACCAGGAATGATAGGGGTTCATTTATTTTACAAATGCCCATGATCAGGCATGGGGGGGTGCTGCCAGGTGCAGCCGGAGCTCAGGTGGCCACCCACAGGTGGCAGCTGCCATGTTGCACCCTGCAATGTGGCAGCTCACCTGTGGGTG
Source organism: Neoceratodus forsteri (assembly GCA_016271365.2). Lineage (NCBI taxonomy): Eukaryota > Metazoa > Chordata > Ceratodontiformes > Ceratodontidae > Neoceratodus > Neoceratodus forsteri. The sequence goes on from CM057455.1 coordinate 65,991,335, forward strand.
GCCCTCAGTTCTTCCTTTTTTTTGGATCAACTTTGTGCTGGTGCAGGTAGGGGTTGCACATGCATGGCTCTGCACCTCCTGGGCTGAATATCGGGCTGTGCAGTGTATGCATGGGCATGCCCCCCCCACCTGTGCAAGTATACATGACTGATGCACTCCGGCGCATCAGGATTTGTGCCGCACACTTTTTCCCTTTAAGTATTGCACCAGGGTGCATCAGTGGGTTGTGCATGGTGCAACACTTGTGCCATGCACAACCCTTTTGAATATCTGGGCCCTTATGTTTATGAAACTGTAAATGTTGAAAATACCATGGCACTAGGTGTTTTTGATAAAGGTAAAAAGTACTGGGTGAAGGTATATTATAAAAATTAAGTTAGCTGTGCCATTTAAAATGCATGTAAATTGTTGTAAAATGAGCCAGTCTAAAATGTAATGGTGATTTGCGTATATCCCATGATGCTTTGCATTTTGGAAGTATGTGTGATGATGCGTTTCTTTGAAACTTGGCTTATTGTCAATGCCCCTTTGGGGTAACCCATGTTTCAGTGCTTCTGCACTGAGGTTCTTTGTCTTTAGCATTTTTTTTTTTTTTATTTGAGCCTCCACCACCCAAGCAAACAAGGCCTGCATTGGGCAGGAGGCTGAATCTCAACTGCTAAGTTAGATCAGAGATCAATGAGTCAGTAGGTGCTGGCTAAGTGTAGAGAAAGGACGTACATAGTTTGTTGTTGTAAACTGAAAAAGGGATATGCCATTGCTAAAGGTTATCTACTGCATTTTGAATAAACATCACACAGAGATTGTGTGTTGAACTTGAAGTCTGGTGTCTGGTCCATCTGTTATCCCGCAACCCCTCCACACAAATCAATAAATAAAATAAAATTTATGGCTTTGGAAGTGAGCAAGTGTCAGTTGCAATGGCTTGAACAGATTGGACTTTTAAACACTGATGTGTTCATACTGTTAGAATTTTGATGTAATACTTATTTTTACTAGATTAAGTGCATGTGCCCAATGTGAGACAACTGTGTGCTAGGAGTGGGAGGGTGGGTAATTGGGATTGCTGATATGGAGAGATGCTAGTGTAACTTACCAAAGTAAATGGAAGAGACTGGTCTATTAGATTCCATATTAACAAACTCTGGCCTGAGCCAATAGGGCTGCAGGTGAGGAATTTGGGATCAAAATATTTAAAAACTCTAAAGTTATGAACCCGTGTTAGCAAAATGTAATGTAGACTCATAAATGTGTTGTTAGTGTAATATGTTTACACCATATTTCCAACATAATCTTGTTATGACTCTGTCTCATGAAGAAGGGCAGAGCAAATGTTCAATTCCTCCGTGAAAGATGATTTCAAATAGGGACTACAAAAGCAAGGTTCTGGATGCAACACATTTTGTGTAGGAGTTGAAAAATGACAGCTGTCACATTAATGAGGTGTTGTAAAGAAATGGCTATGTTGAAAATTGGGGGTAAAAATATTGAATATTACCAAATGCAGGAGCCCAGGTTTGCAAAATTCAACATAGCCTCATAGCTTTTTTTTAAATATTTTTAAACCAAATTTAGAACATAGCCTTCTTATGACCTCACCTCATGAACAATGGCAGATAACATTTTCAACTCCTGACGGAAAGGTAATTTTGCACAGGGACCAGGAAATCAGCTTTCTGGGTATAAGAAAAACAATTTTTGGCCAGGATTTGAAAAATTACAGCTGTCACATTCATGAGGTACTGTAAAGATATGGCTATGTTGTAAATTTGAGGCAAAAACTATGGGAAATGTAATTTTTAAAGTATAGATTGGGAAATGTAGACCCACTCACCCAGGATTTATTTAAATAATTGTATTTATATATTTCTCAGGAAGAAGAAATCTGTAGTTTAGATTTTGTGTTGCCTAGATTGGAATGGACTATTCCCTGATGAAGTTTTGTTTTTCTTCAGAGGTTACCAAGGTTGGCTATGCAGGACATCTTCTAAATGTTTCATTTTGCCAATTAATGTGAAATTATGCAGAAAATTAAAAAATGTATGTGCAACATATTTCTGCAATTTAACAAGCAAAGCAGAGATTATTTAAAAAAAATCTGGTTTACAGTACTAAAAAATAAAAGTAAATTGTAATCCCATTGGTGGAATTCCACAGAGTTCACCACAACATTCCAACAAGCACCTTGGAAGAGTAGTTATGATTCTGCAAGAATTTTACCAGTGGAGGTCAGCTTATTTCTTTGTTTCTAGGATGACCAGGTACTGTTGTGAAAGCAACTCCTGATGTTAAAGGCTGGCAGTATAGCCTAGAGGTTAGAGTAACAAGCTGTGAATAAGCTTGGTACATCCAGTGGACAAACCTGGGTTTTATTCCTACAATCTCCACTGTGTGACTCTGAGTAAGTCACTTAACCTCCCAAGTGCTTCCGGGTCGCCCCTGAAAACAGGTACCTGTGCCTAGTGGGCCATACCTGGTTAACAAAGAATAAAATAAATAAATAAACAAAGCACACAGCAAGGAGAATATGCTCTACAACATACCATGGGATCCTAGCCTAATAAAAGGTGGGCCAATATATATACTATATACTATATATATATATATATATATATATATATATATATATATATATTTATACCATCTTTTGTACAGTACCTTGTAGTTATTTACATCCTATTTGGATCCCTACCCCTGCCAACCCACTGATCACAGCAATGATCTCCCCTTGCCTCCTCTCATTCAGGGAGGCTCTAAGTGCAGGGAACTCAACAACAGTAGGCTAACAACTACCCAGCTGGTCAAAGTGTTCTAGCTTTCTTCTGTAAGAAATCTCATTTTGAGTGAAACTATGTCCCAGTAACACTTATTTCCATAGCAGTTTACATTCCGCAGAACATTATTTTTTTCTTCAGTCAGAAACCTGGAACCCTATAAAACTGTTAATAGCAATTGACACATTGTTTATTTGTTTGTGGGTTTTTTTTTTCAGGTACTGTTGTGTAAAGAACCAACATGACGATGTAACAGTGAAAACTTTGTGATCTCAATAATGTCCAGCTCAAAGGCAGGCAGAGGGAACTTTGTAACCACACCACTGTGCTAAAATTAAAGCTAGGAGGGAAAAATAGTATTACAAAATGTCGGAACACAGTGTGTAAGTTTTGTGAATGGAACTCATTCCGAAGAAAGGGGGGTTACCAGTGGAGTACCTCAGGACTCGGTACTGGGTCCAGTCCACTTTAACATCTTTATAGGTGACATTGCAGAGGGTCTGCAGAGAAAGGTATGCCTCTTTGCAGATGACACAAAGATCTGTAACAGAGTTGATACACAAGGGGGGAGTAGAAAGGATGAGAAGGGACTTGGCAAGGTTGGAGGAATGGTCAGACATATGCCAACTTAGATTCATTGCAAAGAAGTGCAGAGTAATGCACCTGGGAAACAAAAACCCAGGAGAAGAGCACACAATAGCAGGAGAGGTACTAACAACAACAAAAATGGAAACGGACTTGGGGGTAAACAAATCAGATGACCTAAAGGTGGGCAAGCAATGTGAGAAGTCAGCAAGGAGATCCAGGGGGATATTGGGATGCATAGGACGGGGCATCACAAGTAGAAAAAGGGAAGTGGTTATCCCTCTGTACAGACAGTTGGTGAGACCCCATCTGAAATACTGTGTGCAGTTTTGGAGACCCCATCTACGCAAGGACATAGACAGGATGGAAGCAGTCCAGAGGAGGGCAACAAAAATGGTGCAGGGTCTGCATCAGAAACCATATGAAGAGAGACTGAGAGAGCTTAATATGTACACCCTTGATGAAAGGAGGGACGGGGGGACATGATAGAATCTTTTAAGTACCTCAAGGGAATCAACAAAGTCCAGGAGGATAGCATCTTTCAGAAAAAGAAATGTGTAAGAACAAGGGGGCACAATTTAAAGATAGAGGGGGGATGGCTCAGGGGTAATGTGAGGAAATTTTTTTTCACGGAGAGAGTGGTGGATGCATGGAATTGCCTTCCTGGGGAGGTTGTTGGGTCTAAAACAGTAGGGGAATTCAAACATGCATGGGGCAGACATAAAGCAGTTGTAGTGGGGGTTGCAGGAAGTAGGAAGTTGGTTAACTAGAATCTGCAGCTTATCCAATAGGAAGGGAAATGGGCAGACTGGGTGGGCCAAGTGGTCCTTATCTGCCATCAAAGTCTATGTTTCTATGTTTCTACGTTAAAGTAGAAAGGCATCTTAGTTTAACAAAGCCATAATGTCTGCATTGAAGTTTAGTGCTGTATTTATTAAACACTGGATGCCTATCCAAAACAAAAATATTTACATAGACTATCTAGCCTACGTAAGAAACCAACATGCTAATAAAACAGTGGAAACTTTGTGATTTTAAATAATGCCCAGATCAAAGGCAGGCAGATTGAACTTTTTAACCACACTTTGTAGTAAAATTAAAGACAGCAGATAGAAGTACTGTAGTATTATAAAGTGCAGGAAGGCTGTGTGTAAAGTTTAAAGTACAAAAGAAATGCACCTGTCTAATACAGTTTTGATACTGTTCTTTGTCCGGTTCCATTGTTTCATATGTTTCATTCTAAATTGTCATTCTTTATTTATATTCCATTCTTTTTTTGGGGGGGGGTGCAAGTCCTGCATTGTCTAGTGGCAATCCCTTGTGTGTTATGGACAACATACAAACTTCCATCTGAAATAATTAATTGCACTTCTATTACTTCCTTTAAGAAGAAACTGGATGAATTTTTTATAAGCACAAGGACATAGGAGTAAGCAAAGAGACTACTTGGCACAAGCTATTGTCTCTTACCAAACTTATGAAACAGACTGTATTCTCACCCTTGCCACAGTTGTCTGATAAAAAAGAAAAGAAAACTTAAACATAAGCAATTTCTCAGGGATTTTTTGAATGGTTAATACAGCAGGACAGTTTAATTTATTCTGTGAAATCTGTACCCTGATCTCACAGTGACAGCCGTCTACTTTTAGATCTGTTGATGTGATCTCCTGTCAGAATTTGTAGGTGGTCTTTCATTTGCTTTTTTTATTTATTTAGAAAGCATATGGTCTAAATAGCCATTTCATGTTTGATGTGACTGTATGTGAAACTGGCACTGTCAGAGTCAACCTAACTCACAAAATCAGTATTTAGTTCAATTCCTTATTTTTAAGGGTTTTTTTTTTTTTGCTTTTTTTAAATAATAAATATTTCCTCATCTGGATTTTGTGTATTTATTTGTTTATTTATTTAAGCGTTTAACCAGGAAGGCATGCTGAGCAGGCTACTGCTCGATTCCAGATGTGTCCTGGGGAAGGGGGAACATAGACAACAATTGAAGACAGCATTATACAAGTGAATACATAGTGTGGAATCACTAACATTTGGCCCTGGTAGCTAGACATAGTGGGTTGAGAAAACAGTAGATAGACAACAGTTGAGACAGCATAATACAAGTAATTACATAGTGTGGAACTCTAACAAATTGGTCCTGGTAAAAGACAAAGTGGATCACGAGAACTATAGTACAGGCACAGATTAATTGCATTACTAAGTGTGGACATGCTCAGTCATTCCACTCAGTGAACTGAGAAACTGCCTAGACACATGAGCAGGTAGGGGCAAAATGAGCTTGGAGCAAGGAGTTAAGGTGCTGGGGGAGGAGAAATGATGAATGTTTGCTGGGAGGGAGTTCCACAACATTGGTATGTGGTAGCTGAATGCTGCCTGACCAACAGTAGTGGACTTGTGAGGGACAGCTAGGGACCAAGAGTCCAAGTTTCTGAGAGAGTATGCTAGGGTTCAAGTGTTGGCTAGGGCATTGGTGAGGTAGGAGGGGAGTAGCTGGGACCAAAACTTGGCTGGGATCTTGGCACAGTGGGACTGTCTACAATTATCTAGAGAGGTGAGGTTCATAGATTGATATAGGGCACAGTGGTGTGTAGAGTAAGGACATTTCAGGACAAAGTGACAGAAAGAATGGAAAAGAGGGTCCAGTCTGGCTAAGGTGGATGTAGGGCCGGCACTGTAGACTACGTCCCCATAGTCAAAGATGGGGAGGATCATCTTCTGCACAGTGGCCCTCCGGGTACATACAGGGATGCTGTCACGATTCTGAAAAGTGCACCAAGCCTGGAATGCAGCTTCCTGAGTATGGAGTCAATGTGTGTGGAAAAGTTGAGGTGCTGGTCAAGCCAGACGCCCAGGTATCTGAAGGAGGTACAGGCTTCAAGGGGTGACCCTTCCAGAGTGCGGAATATGATCGGGAAGGGTAACCTCAAGAGTTTCTGCCTTGTGCCAAACGTTAGTGAGACTGTTTTCTTGGCATTGAGGAGGAGGAGGTGATTTGAGTGAAGCCAGTGCTCGACCATAATAAAGTCCAGCTTCAGTCTTCCATCCATTGAATGAAGCCAGTGCTGGACTGTGATAAAGTCTTGCTGCAGTCTTCCATCCATTGAATGAGTTTTATAAGCAGAAGTGATACACTATTTAATTTACTAGAAGCTATATGAATTAAGTCTACTACACAGTAACATCTGTCATATGAACAGATTTTTCCTTAGATTTTCAGTCATGGGGTTGTTAGGTGATGGTTAGTTTCAAATGTGTTCTGAGCTAGTACTTCAGGGGTTCAGAAGATAATGAACAATTAAATATTGTATCACATCCACTTATAAAACTCACTCAGTAGATGGAATATGTATATGACTGATCCTGAAACAAAAAACATATGAGGAAATATTTATTTAATAAAAAAAATCTAATTCTGAACTAAAAAATGATCTTGTCAGTCAGGCTGACTCTGATAGGACTAGTTTTACATACAGTCACATCAAACATGAAACCTCAGTTTAAACCATACACGTTCTAAATAATTAAAAAACAAATGAAAGACCACTCACAAACTGTGAGAGAGGATCATTTCAACAGATTGCTGATGTCACTGTCAGATCAGTACACAGATTTTGCAGACTAAATTAAACTGTCCTGCTGTATTAACTATAGAAAAGTCCCTAAAAATTGTTTATTTTTCTTATCTGACAACTGTGGCAATGGTGAGAAGACTCTGATAGACAGACAGTGGAAACAAGCTGTCAAAATTCACACAGAAAGACAGGTTGCTAAAAATTGCCTCCAATAACATCTGTAGTCTCCGAGCAAAATTTGACTCTCTTCAGGCCTGGGCTGCCCAACACCAAACAAACATTCTGTCAGTAGTCGAGACCTGGCTAACCCCCAGAGTCCCCGACCAGACTATACAACTGGATGGCTACACCACCTTCAGGCAGGGCAGGCTGGACAAACAAGGTGGGGGCTGTGTCATATATTTAAGGGACACCCCCCACCCATGTAAAATACCACACTGGTCCAAGTATGCTAATCGACTGGCTGCTAACCAACAGACCTGATAAATTACCAGCACCAAGGTACTCGCTGATGTCATCAGTGACCGTTCCCCAATTCTCTGCACCTGTGACAACAAAACTCCTAAAATCCCACCCAAAGTCATCACAACCCATGTATTAAAAAAGGTCAACTTGACTCTCTTAAAGGGGCACAGTCAGCTTTGCCCCTCCGTTTTGTAACATGTGTCAGGAGTGTTCCTCTAGGCACATATTTGAGAAGGAGTTACTTAAAAATGCCCGTGTAGCATAAAAGTAATTTATTTACCTTTTTTAGGCAATATTAGCATACCTTTCTTTTTACTCGATCAGCATTAAACTTTGCTGCCACCGGATGCATATCCACCTCGGGGACACACATCTGCCAGCAAGCGCAATCCCAAATTACAACTTTTTACTTTTTACAAGCACATTGTAAAAACAAGTTAATGCTGTAGAGATTCTTAACCTCAGTCTCCCCGGGTGTCTATAAAATAAAAACAAGCACTACTTCTGCCACAAAATACTTTTACAAATCGATACAGAAATTGCATGCCTGCACAGGAGGGGTACTCTCTTCCATATGTGCGAGATCTTCACACTGACCCCTCTTGCAGAGGTGTGTGATTTTGGCTCCGATTCATAAAATTATTTTGCGGCAGAAGTAGTGCTCATTTTTAGTTTACAGACACCAGAGGTGACTGAGGTTAAGAACCTCTACAGCATTAACTTGTTCCTACAATATGCTTGCAAAAATTGTGACTTGGAACAGTGGTTGCTGTCAGACGTGCATCGTCGAGGTGTATATGCTTCCGGTGGCAGGGGAGTTTAGTGCAGACCAAGTAGTAAGAAAGATATGCTAATATTGCCAGAAAAAGGTAAATAAATGACTTTTTATGTTACACAGGGGCATTTTAGAGTAACTCCTTCACAAATATGTGCCTAGAGGCACACTCCTGACATATGTTGCAAAATGGAGTAGGCAAAGCTAACAGTGCCCCTTTAAAGCACACCTCCTGCACCAGGACTGGTCTACTATCTACAGCACAAAAGATGTTGACTCTGCCCTGGAAGACTTTGTTAGCAAATTCAACTTCTCCTGCGATATATTTGTACCCTACTAAACTAGGAAAATCAAGGGGACCAGTAAGTCATGGATTTCCCTTGCACTGCTAGATTTAATGCAAGTATGGGACAACCTATGGTATACAGCCAATAGCTCTGGGTCTCCTATTAACTATCAGAGATATAAGGCTGCCTGCAATGAATGCACTCCAGCCACCCATTCAGCTAAAAGCAATTACTTCAAATCACAGCTTGAAAACTCTTGGGGAGACAGCTGCAAATCCTGGGACAACATTTATTTATTTATTGAATTTTGATGACCGGGTAGGCCCACTGGGCCCCAGAGATCCCTTTTTCAGGGGCGACCCGGGTGTAACAATTACATACAGGTAGCAGATCAGTACAGACAGGTGATAGTAATGTTTTTACAATAGAAGACTTCATAGGATTACAGGCGGCAGGTAGTGGAAAACATACAGGCAAGAAGGACATGGAAGTTGCACATGAAGAGAACATTTTATGTAACGGGAGCAAAATTAGTTAGAGAGTGCTTTGGTAATGGCAAGCAGAAGCTAAGGACCTAGGTTACCTTCTGTGGACTTAGTGGAAGGGGGATATATTGGGACATAAGTGCACCCCATCCTTTGGAGGAGGTCCGTTGTACTACACGGATAGCTATAAGTGGTCCAGTCCGTAGGGCAGCCAGGCAGGCTATGCGTGGTCAGGTCCTGTAACAAAGGCATGTGCTCCTGTCAAGCAGGTGTCCCTTGAGCTTTGTCCGGAAGCTGGTGACGGACACTGCCTCCCGAACATAAAGTCCCTTACTGGTAAAGCCAATAAAATGTCACCCGCAGTGCTCATTATCAATGGTAACACAACTCAAGTCCCTACTGTAACTGCAAACCAAACCACTCCAACAAGGTTTTTACAGACCTAAGTGGTATACTGACCCCAGACTTTCTAGCTCCAATTACCAGCTCTGACCCTATAGGTATCAACAATGAGCTGGCTATTCTGTTCCCCCCTTCTACCTCAAAATCATCTCCAAAACCAGAACCAAGAAGTACCTTCAGCAAGTACTAAGGAAATCACAGTCAATCAGAAGCCCCATAAACCTCGAACTCCTAGCTTACACAACTGATGAGGTTTTTTCCCACTAATGAGGTCCCTCATTACCGGGAAATGTCCCTTATCCTGGAAAGTGGCATTAATCACACCTGTCCTCAAAAATGGGTATAGGTCTAATCACTCCAACTACAGGCCTATTTCTATCCTTCCACCACTCTCGAAAGCACTTAAGAGGATTGTTTACGACCAGCTTGTAGAATATCTTGACAAGTACAGCATTCAATGCAGTGAACAATGTGGTTTTTGGAAGTTTCATAACATGAGCACAGCGCTTGTGGAATTCACTGGCTCTTGATCGGGGGATCTTGGTGGGGACTAATTACATTGATCTCACCAAGGCCTTTGACACAGTCAGTCACAACCTACTGCTAAGTCAGCTATCAAAAATTGGACTATCCACAGAATCAGTGAAATGGTTCTGGAGCTACCTGACAGGACACGGTCAACAAGTGAAAATCAATGACACCTTATCAGATCATTGCAGTGTCACAACAGGTGTCCCCAAGGCTCAATCTTGGGACCCATTCTGTTCATCCTGTTTCTCAACAACTTCCCTATGACCTGCTGCAGCAATGTCCTATTCTATGCAGACGATGCAGTACTGTTTTTGAGCCACCACAACCCCCAAGCCCTTGAGAAACTACTTCAGAATGACTTTATGGATATTGAAACTTGATTTAGTAACTCCACTCTACTACTAACTACAAAAAGACAAAGACAATGCTCTTCACCTCAGCATAGAATAATCATAGGTCATAGAAACATAGAAGTTAACGGCAGATAAGGACAGCAAGGCCCATCCATTCTCCCCAATTTATTTTACCTTATGAATGTGCCATAGGCCTTTACTCTGTCAATGGCCTATCTATTCATACTCATTTGTATTGCTCCCTTATGCATATTCCATGACTGTTTGAAGCCCTGCACTGTATTCATAGCCACTACTTCTTGAGGTAGGCCGTTCCATGCATTCACCACCCTTTCTGTAATAAAGAACTTCCTCACATTACCCCTTAATTGGCCTCCCTCTAATCTCATGCTGTGTCCTCTTGTACTGCTCTTTTTCTTATATTGAAACATGCTTTCACCTTGTTAATGCCCTTAAGATGTTTGAATTTTTCGATCATATCATCTCTCTCCCTCCTTTGTTCTAGGATATACATATTGAGTGCTGTTAATCTGACCTCATATGTTTTCTGACATAGTCCCTACAACATTTTGGTGGCCCTTCTCTGGACTGCCTCCATTTTGTTAATGTCCTTGTGCAGGTGTGACCTCCAGTAATGCAGGCAGTACTCCAGTTGGGGCCCAACCAGTGTCATGTATAGAGAGATTATTACCTCCCGTTTACGAATTGTGATACCCCTGCTAATACACCCCAACATTCCCCTAGCCTTACCCACTGCTTTAGTGGTCTGCGTGGATGGTTTCAGGTCATCTGTGATGATGATGCCAAAGTCTCTTTCTTCCCTTGTGATTGCCAGCAACTCCCCTCCCAATCTATAGGTGGCTTCAGGGTTTCTCTTTCCTATGTACATGATCTTGCACTTTGTGTTAAACCCCAGTTGCTATTCTTCTGACCATTTTGCCAGTCTACCCAGATCCCTTCTCATTCTGCCCACCCCATCTGGATGATCTACTCTTTTGCAGATCTTGGTGTTATCTGCAAAGAGACAAACCTTACCCTCCAGTCCATCTGCAATGTCACTGATGAAGACAATGAAGAGGACTGGCCCCAGGACTGATCCCTGAGGTACCCCACTTGTGACTTGCATCTCTTCTGACTGTATACCATTTACCACCACTCTCTGTGTTCTGCCCTTCATCCAGTTTGCCACCCAGTTGACCAACTTCTGACCCACCCTGAGCCTACCCAGCTTATTAATCAATCTTCTATGTGGAACAGTATCGAAAACTTTGCTGAAGTCAAAGTAGGTGACATCAACTGCACCCCCTTGGTCTACCACTCTAGTTGCCCAGTCAAAGAAATCTATGAGATTAGGTTGGCAGGACCTTCCTGTTGTAAACTCATGCTGTCTTGGATCCTGTGCTCATATGGATTCCAGGTGTTGCACTATCCTTTCCTTAAGGACTGCCTCCATAATCTTGCCCACTTCTGAGGTAAGACTGACTGGTCTGTAGTTCTCTGCCTCCTCCCTACTACCACTCTTGTGGAGCGGGATCAATTCTTTGCAAATAAGGTGACTGACATCAGGGCGGATCTTCACCCAGCACATTCTATGGGGGCTGTTTGTGATCAGTACAGGATCACCGTACCTCAGTTTTCTTGGAGTACCTTCAGCTGGCCAGAGTTCATGGATGTCATGAGGATCATCCAGAGTGTGTGCCTATGTGCTGTAGTCTGGATCTTGGACCGACCACCCCTAATTTTAGGTTGCATTGACATCATCAATCCAATCCTTGTGTGAATAGTCTGGTGCTCCTTGGAATCTGGAGTATTTCCTTGTTCTCTGAAAGAGGTGGTAGTGATACCACTCTTGAAGAAAGCTACCTTGGACCCAGACTGTTACGCAAACTACAGAACTATCTCTAACTTTCCCTTTGTAGGGAAGGTGATTGAAAAAGTAGTGGCAGCACAACTGGAGGACCATTTGACCATCCATGACATCTATGAACCACTCCAGTCTGGTTTTCATAAAAGACATAGTACCAAGACAGTGCTGGTTCGGGTGCTCAATGATCTCCTGATGGCGAGAGATCGGAAGAACCATTCCATCTTGGTTCTTTTGGGTCTCTCCTCAGCTTTTGACACCGTGGACCACATGGTGTTGACAGAACGCCTGAGACATATCTGTGGAATGTCTGGGACAGTCCTCAGTTGGTTTACATCTTTCCTCACCGGTAGAACACAAAGAGTTGTATCTTGGGTATTTTCCTCTGGCTCAACTGTTTTGTCTTGTGGGGTGCCTCACGATTCAGTGCTGTCACCCATGTTGTTCGTGGTGTATATGCTGCCCCTCGGAGACATTGTAAGAAGGTATGGGCTGAGGTTTCAATGTTATGCAGATGATACCCAGCTCTACCTTTCTTTTGCACCTGACCAGGAGGGAGCTTTCTCAGTCTTTAACAACTGTCTGCAAGAAATCCAGGAGTGGATGGATTCCAGCTGGCTGAAGTTGAACTCAGAAAAGACTGAGGTACTGGTTGTGGACCCAAGTCATCAGATAGGGGGTTTGGGTGCTGGTGTACCATCTGGAATTTTTCTGGGGGGTGTCTCAATCTCGACCTCTGATCGGGTGCGTAACCTGGGGTAGTTTTTGCTGATGGACTTACACTGCATTCGCAGGTGTTGGCTGTCATCAAGAATTCCTTTTACCATCTTAGGAATATCACCAGGATTAGACATCTGGTCTTGTCCAATGACCTTCCAACTCTGGTTCACGCCTTTGTGGCCTTGCGTTTGGATTACTGCAACTTCCTTTATCTAGGGCTTTCTGGGGTTGAAATCAGTCACTTGCAACTGGTGCAGAACACAGCAGCATGGTTTTTGACCAGATCCTCTCAATCCTGTCATATTACCCAGGTGCTGCGTGGACTGCACTGGCTGCTGGTCCAGTGGCGGATCACCTTTAAAGTCAGTTTACTGACTTTTAAAGCCCTACATGTACAGACCCTGGACTATCTGAAAGAACTCCTGGTTTCTTACTGTCCTGATCGGCGGCTCTGCTCGGCTGATGAGGGGTTGTTAGAGATTCCGAGGGTGAATTTGAAGTCATCTGGTTGTAGAACTTTTGCTTATGCACCCTCTGGAATTCCCTACCTCACCAGTTACGAGAGTGTGCAACTGTGGAGGAATTTAAACAGGGTTTAAAGACCTACCTGTATAGTAAAGCTTTTTTAAGCTGAGTCATTTAATGATTATAGAGGTATCTGTTATTTATGTATATGTTGATTATTTGATGTTGTATTTTTGTTTTTACTATGAGGCACCTTGGTATTGGAAAGGCACCATACAAATAAATGTTATTATTATTATATTATTATTATTATTATTATTATTATTATTATTACTATTATTATTATTATGAGCCCTTCTCCAGTCTTCTGGGACCTCTCCTGTGCTCAGATACTCACTAAACAATTCTGATAATGGCTCTGTTGTTCCACCCTTAGCTCCTTTAGTACCCTGGGATGTATGCAATCTGGTCCCATTGCCTTGTTCTCCCTGAGCTTTTTTAGCTCTTGTAGGACCCTTTCTTTTGTGAAGGGTCTGGTGTACACCTCCATCCCCCCTGTATCCATGCTGCTGAGCTGTGGTCCCTGCCCTACCTTCTCTCAGTAAATACTGAGCAGAAGTATCTATGTAGGATAGATGCTTTTCCTTGGTCCTCCTCCACACACTCCTCCATACCTTATCCCTTTGATCTTAGCAATATCCGCTCTGGACTTTCTCCTTTTATTAATGTATCTGTAGAAAGTCTTGTCCCCTTCTTTTTCTGTTCATGCTAGTGTTTCCTCAGTTTGTGCCTTTGCCTGCCTTACTGCCTCCCCTGCTTCCCTTAGGGAAGTTTGGTATGCCCCTCTATCTTCTTCCTGCTGTGTTCCCTTATATTTCCTGAAGGCCAACCTTTCGGCTCTGACCTTTTCTGCTACTGTTTCTGAGAACCAAAGTGGTTTCCTCCTTCTTTTGCTCTTGCTTTTCTCCCTAACACAATGGGATGTTGCTTCAAGTATTGCATCCTTAATGCTTACCCTCTTTGCCTGTACTCCCTCACCTGTATTTCTTCTTGCCAGGGCTAGCTTAACTCTATTGGTCATCTTATTAGTCAGCTCCTCTGAAGTCCCATATTTTTGCCTTGGAATGGGATGATTTAGTTCTAGTGGCCAAATTAAACCATACCATGTGATAGTCACTGGCCCCCAGGTGACCTTCTACCTGGAGATCTGTGATTCTTTCCCCGTTAGTCAGTACTAGATCCAGGATAGACCTGTCTCTTGTGAGTTATTGTACCAGTTTTTTGAGGCCCTCCCCCTGCAGGGAATCCACTATGTGTCTAGTTCTAGTGGATGTTCCTGCTGGTATTGACCAATCTGTATCTGGCATGTTGAAGTCTCCCATTATCAGAACCTCCCCTTTAGCTGTCATGTTTTGTATATCTTCTAACAGTAATGTGTCTATGTCCTCCTCCTGGTCTGGAGGCCGGAAGACAACCCCAGTTCGTACGGTTGTTCCATTTCCTGTTTCCAGTGTGACGCACAGTTCTTCTGGCTATTTATGTGTATTCTGAATTTCTGAAGCTTTGATATTTTCATTGACATAAAGGGCTACTCCCCCCCTCCCCTGTTTTTTTGCACCTCGGTCTCTTCTGAACAGTACATAGCAGGGTACTGAAGTCTCCCAAGTGTGGTTACTGGCGAACCATGTCTTGCTAATGGCTACTAACGTCCAGTTTAGCCTGTGTCATGGTTACCTGCAGGTCTGGGATTTTGTTTCCCAGACTGTGGGCATTTGTGTACATGATCTTCTATTGGCCAGTTTTCAGTGGATTAGTAATTGGGCAAGGTCTGGCATTTCCCCTCTGTGTAGTATGGGGAGCCAGACCTTTTTCCTTACCTGGTGATTAAAATGAACTACAAACATAATGAACTCCTGTTTGATCACTAGCTGAGGGGGAAGGGGTGTTCTTCACATTCGATGTACCTGGTGCTGCACCCCTCTCCCCCTCTCATACTGCCTAAATATCCAAAATGATCAGAACATTTTGCTAGAAATGGTCAACAGCTTCAAATATCTTGAGGTCACACTAGATAGTGCCCTTACATTCTTGGTGCATATTTATCAAGTAGCCAAGGCTGCCAATACAAGGCTAGGTCAATTATACAAAATATTCACTGTCTCAACGATATCGCCCTCAAGCTTTTGGTGTCTAGCTCTGTTCTATCAGTCATAGACTACAGACTTGCAGTTTACGGTGCTGCCAATGATACCGCACTCAAGAGGATTAAAATATCACTCAATAAAGCTTGTAGACTAGTCCTTGGTGCTCACAGGTTAACTCATTCCTGTGAGCTCTACACTAACCCAGAGTGGCTTAACTTACAAAACAGAATCCAATACCAGACTTGCCCTCCTAGGAAAGAAGGCCAGCCTCAGCCTCACCCCACCAGGGGTACAGAACCTCCTCTGCCCATCCTTTCAACCTAGAAATACCAAGAGTGCTAGTGAAAGTATGCTGCTAGTCCCCTTCCAAAGAACATCCATAGGGCAATGCTCTTTTGCCTACAGAGCTCCTAAATGGATCAACTGTCTCAATGCTGACCTTCAAGCATTGCAAAGAATTGGCCACTTCAAAACCCTTCTTAGCAAACACCTTGTCGTCACAAGTACATAAACTGTAACACCTAGCTCTGCTCACCCCTCACCCCCTTGCAGTTCTCCCTCCCACCTACCATGACTTTATCCATCTCCAGCACTTAATCACCTACCTCCTAGCCCCCTCTGCATCCCTCACCACCCCACCATCCCTTCCACACTCCCTTCCATGGTATCTCCCCTCTTCCTCCCTCCCTCGTGTGATCTTACACAGTCCCCTCAACCTCCCATCACTAGCACTTCCTCCCTATCTTTACACACATCCCTCTCTCATTTAATTCCACCTTCTGTGCCTCCTCCCCACTACCTTCACTACGTTGTCCCCCTACCCTCCCCACCCCCAGGCCTTGTCCCCCATCCTCCCCACCTCCATGAAGCCCCAACTAACCCCCATCCACACCTCCTCCCTACCAGACTCCCCTTGACCTCCTCTGCACAGACTGTCACTGCCACATCTCTGACAAGGCCCCTCTAGGGCTGCTACTCCTCCAACAATCTTCAACCTCCCACCTATTTATTTATTTTTATTTATTGGATTCTTGGATTAAATCCTTTGAGCTGGCAAGCTCATTTACAAAGGTTCCACATCAAAAAATGGTACAGACAAAAGATAAATAGACAGTTAACAGCTAACAAATATAAGTAGTATACAATTATAAATTCTGGCAAAGAAGATTGCAAATCATCAAGTACGTACAAATAACTTGTAGGAGATACAGGTTATATAAACTGACACCCATGTTCAAGTTATACCAATGGAGGGACTGGTGGGAATAGTTTGTAGTAGAGCCTAAAGCTGCTGAGACCAGAGGAGCATGGATAGGGTGGGACTCAGGAGTGCAAATAGTTTTGAAGTTAGAGAGAAATAAGACAGTAAGCAGAGATTACAAGGGTGACGGTATGAGCAGTAGAGAAATCCACCTAGGGGTTTCATAGTTGAGGGCTAATGGTGAGGATTGGATAGAGTTATTGGGTGATAAGTGGTGGGGGATGAGAGAAATATGTGAGGGGGTCCTCTGAGAAGTATGTGAGGGGGGAGACTCAGAGGGTTATAGTTGCAGGTGTAAGAGGATGGGATAGTCAGGGTGGGAGAGGGGGTAGAAAAGGAAACATTAGCAGGTCAGAATAAATAATTGAAGAGAGGGGTGTCTGGGGAGGTGGGGAAAGAATTAAATAGAAGAGGAGGATATAAGGGAAAGGTGGGAAAAAACAGGAAACTCTCATTTAGGCACTCATTAGATTGCAAAAACATTATTTATTTATTTATTAAAGTTTTGGAATTACAAACCTTTGAGTCAGAGACTCTTCTGCAAAAGCTCCACATCAGTACAAACAGACATATTTCTTTAAGACAGATTGAACAAACGCCATTAATTAGAATAATACATTGGGAATTTACATGATTACATCAAACATTTACTGTGCTTGGTTTGTCTCTCTGGGGTTGGTTATAGACCCTGGGTCATCTAGGTATAGTGAGATTAGTTGCAGCCACATGTCTTGGAGTCAATGAGATGTCTCTTGATTCCGTTTTTAAATTGGCCTAGACTAGGAGCCAGGGAGAAGGGAGAGGGGAGTTCATTGAGCCAGATGGGAGCCCGATAGCTAAAAGACCTTTGTCCTAGTGCAGTCCTGCAGTGGGGGACTAAGATGGGAGTGTTTGCCTGGTACCTAGGGGTGCTCCTATGAGGGTTAGGTTGGATGAGGGAGTGTAGACCAGTGGGTGCAAGCCTCATGAGTATCTTTTTGGCTTGGAGACAAGTGTGGTATTTTAGCCTCCCTTTGAAGGTCAACCAGTCCGCTCGTTTGTAGAGGTCGCAGGTGTGGGTAAGTCTATCACTTTCTGTGACCAGTTGGCAGGCTTTATTGAGGGCAAGATTGAAGTGATTTAGGGCTGTGAGGTCAGCCATCCCGTATATTATTATCCCATAGTCAACCAGTGATAGTACTGAGCTAGTTACTGCCAGCCATAGGGCCTGTGGTGGGAGACAGTGTCTGTGCCTATAGAGAATCCCTAGCCTGTTGTTTACTGAAGAGGAGAGGTGATTGATGTGTATGTGATAGGTAAGGAAAGTGTCTAGTGTGATGCCTAGGTATTTGAAGTGTGGGACCTGTTCAATTTGGATGCCCTGGTAGCTAGAGAAGTTTAGGTGGGTGCTACTGTAGGGATCACAGTTGCATATGCTGGTAGCAATTAGATACTTATGCAATTTAGTTTTAAAGGGGCTGAGTTTTGGTTCTGCTACTAGCTCAGTATTGAGTAAGTTTAGCCAAAGGGGGTGCCCTATACTCAAAGTAACGGTGCCCCAGTGAAGTGCGACAAAAGGGAATATGGAACACTGCTTTGCTGGTACCTCCGGTATATCTTTGGAGGAATAATTAAAGAGTTTCTTCCGGTCTATGGGCAACATACCAAGAGAGATTTCTTTTGCTAGCAAACATACCTGAAATTGAATCCTGTTGTTCAGGTTTAGCCAACCAGTGCTAGAGTAAAGCTCACAAGTGTGAGTCAAGTGGTGTACGCCCAACATGAGTCTGCATTCTTTGTTTAGGACAGTCTTTATTCTTTTAAGGGCAGTGTCCATACTTGCTCCATAGACAACCAGGCCATAATCTATGACTGATAGAACAGAGCTGTTGACAGCAAGTTTTATGGCACTCTCCGTGAGGCAGTGTCTGTGTCGGTATAATTGGCCAATTCTTGAACTGGCTGCCTTAACGATGTGGTTGATGTGTAGACCATATGAAAGAGATGAGTCAAGGATGACTCCAAGGTACTCAAAGCTATTGACAGTGTCCAGTATCTCATTGTTGTTATTATATATTTTGAGGAGATAGGATTTAATGTGGTTTTAATTAGAGGCAAACAACATCATTTTTGTTGTCCTGTAGTTAAGCAAGAGTCTTGAATTACAGAACTAGTTTTCTGCTGTGCTACAGTCAGTTTGCATCAATTCTTCTAGTGCATCTGGTGCTGTCCGAGAAGTGCAAAGCACAGCATCATCTGCATAAATGAGGATGTTATTCTGACATATTTTTGGGAGCTCATTCAAGAACAGGTTAAAAAGCAGAGGACCTAATATGGAGCCTTGGGGCACACTGGTGGTGATGTTTCGATGGTCAGATAATTTGTCAAGGATCTTGACCTGCTGCTTTCTGTTGGAGAGGTAACTCCGGAACCTGCCCAAAGATCAGCAGATATCCCAATATGAGATAATCATTGTAGAAGTAAATTATGATTAACCATATCAAAGGCTTGGTGAGGTCAATGAAAGTAGCCCCCACCAAGTGCCCCTGATCAAGAGCATCATGAATATTTATTTATTTATTTAAGAGATTTACCAGATAAGCATACTGAGCGGGGTCCACTCGTTTCCAGATGCGACCTGGGGGTTACATAGGTCCAAATGTGTAGAAGACAAAACACTGCAGTAGTTTGACAGTGGTTTCAGTAAAACAGCACAATACAGTGGTATACAAGAGCATGAGAGTGGATACATACAGAGAGGGATACAGCAGGTACACCCTCTGCTACCTATTACTTGACTCCAGCCTTTCTGACCTCTACCCTACCTCCTCCCACTATTCTCCTAGTTCTTTTCCTCAACTCTATCCACAATGCTACATAACAGCATATCTGTCTGCTTGTCAACTCTTGATTTTTTTATTTCTCTGCTATACTGTTAGTACAGCAGTTAAAATAGGCAGTAAATTCCACCAAGGCCATTGTAGTACTATGGGGCTGCCTGAAACCATGCTGCAGTGGACATTGATGGTTGTTCTTATCAAGGTATTCAACTAAACTGGTCATAGACTATAGTCTCCAAGGCTTTAGAAAGTGGAGGAAGAATTGAGATTGGCCGGTAGTTGGTATGGTTAGTTCTATCCCCACTCTTAAAGATTGGGGTGACTATGGCAGCTTTCCAGAGTAGCGGTAACTTGCCTGTAATGAGTGAGAGATTTAGGATCTTTGTTAGGGGAGAAAGTAGGACATCTAGGGTAAGCACTAAGATCTTGAGCTCAAGCGTGACACAAATGGATCTGGTTTTCCCTAGGGCTTTTGTCAAATATTTTCTAACTTTCACTATTGTGAGAATCTTAAGGTAGAAGGGTGGAGCTGAACTTGCTAATGGGGCTAGGTTGTTGCATGGGTTGGAATCATCCAAGGGTTGCAGAAAGTCCGGGGGAAGCACGCTGCCAAGATCTGTGAAGGCCTTGCTGAAAGCATCCGCAAAGCTTTTTGGATCTTCAGTAGTTACTCTATTGCTACTGAGTAATGTGGGTGGAGCTTTGCTTGCTTTGTCTGTTAGGGATTTGATGTTCTCCCAGGTATTGCAGCTGTTGCCCCAGGAGTTATTTGGTTCATTCTTAAAATAGTATCTCTTAGCCTGACGGATAACACAGGTGCACTTATTCTGAACTGTTTTGTAATTATGGAGGTCAGTTTCTGTTCCTGTACTTCTAGCTTTGTGCCACAGGTTATCCCTGAATCTCCTAAGATCAAGGAGCCTTGCCCCCCCACCCTCTGCTACCTACTACTCGACTCCAGCCTTTCTGACCTCTACCCTACCTCCTCCCACTATTCTCCTAGTTCTTTTCCCCAACTCTATCCCCAATGCTACATAACAGCATATCTGTCTGCTTGTCAACTCTTGAATTTTTTATTTCTCTGCTGTACTGTTAGTACTGATTTACTGTGTAACTCTCATTTTGTCTGAATTGTACACTGTTTGCAGCAAAACTTGTAAATCCTGCTATGATTAATTATCACCTCTGTTGTAATTAACTGCAAATTGCTCGGTGTGTCTGTACTGTAAAAAACTATGTGGGACCTTTGTAAATGAGCTTCTAGCTCAAAGGTGTTAATCCGAGATTCAAATAAATAAATAAATAAACACCATCATGTAATTCAGAGCAAAGACTGATCAGAGGTAGCTGGGGCTATGGCATTGTCTGTCACATGAAAAATGAAGAAAAAAATAGTGCTCTGCAACTTCTAACAGAGAGAGCTCACTGTCTGTGTTTTGAAGATACGCTAAGTAGTAAGCCGTTTCCCAAGCTGGAATATGGAGCTGGTGTTCAACAACATATTTTAGGAAAGGCAAATATGATAAGGCCACTGTTTGCTATGGAATGGGGTAAGAACTGATGGCTCTGGTGGGGCAACATTATCTCCCCCCAATCTCATTCTATGAATAAGTTCAAGAGTAGTATGGACTGTTCAACAATAAAAAGTATTAAAAACACAGACAGTACTCTCTCTCTATTAGAAGCTACAGAGCACTACTTTTTCTTCAGTTGAAACCAGGGTCAGTGTAAAACTAATTTCCATAGCAATTCACAGCTTGTTTTTTTTTCAGCTATGGACCAGGTACTGTTGTGTAAGTAGCTCCTGATGTTAAGCACACAGCACAGAGAATATGCTCTACCACATGCCATGGGATCCTAGCCTAATAAAAGGTGGGCAGATATTTTTGTTTTTTATGCAAACCATTTGTACAGTACCTCACAGCTACTTACATCCTACTCCAAGCCCTCCCGCTGCCCTCCCACAGATGATAGCCATGCTCTCCCATTGCCTCCTTCCATTAAGGGAGGCTTGGAGTGTAGGGAACTCAGCAACAGCAGGCTAACAAATACGCAGCTGGTCAAAGCTTTCTTGCTTTTTTAATGTTTCCCATTACAGAGACTAAACAAGAATGGGAGGGAGGGGCCTGCGCCATGTGGCAGATGGCTGTCCCAACCCCTGCCAGAACAAAGAACAGCCTTTTCAGTCCCTGCTAATCTGTCTGTGCCTCTGAACCCTGCTGCTGCTCATCTCGTGAACTTCGATACACATATGCCACTTGTATGGCATTTTTGTGCATTTTTCTTCTTTGACTTTAAGCAATATTTGGTCTAACTATCACTACCCACAGAAATAACTATTTTTAAAAAGTGGGTCAGTTTCGTGTTTTTTGCCCCCTCTACCTGAAAAAATGCGCACTGTACCAAATTTCACCAAAACTGGCAGGTTTTAAGACCTTGTATACACACCTCAAAGTTGATTTAAATGCACGGTCTAAGCTATGTATTATAGTGTAGATAATGGCATCATTTCAAGAGTCTGGGTTGACCCTGATATGAGATCAATATGTGTGGTATGATATGGTCAGTTGTCGTAAACCAGCTTTTCCAATTTTATCTGCATGCTTTCTGCCTTTGAAAAAAGATAATGGGTTTTGCTTCCATCTGGTGCCAGTTAGGATTGCTAAGTTAGTTATCCAGTGTAACAAGAAGAAAAATAATGAAAACCAAACACTTGCATAAATGTTTTAGCTGTGTACACATGTAATATACACCGTGACAGTTCCAGACAGACTCACTCATCTAATAGGTCCAGGGGCCAGCAGCAGCACTGCACAAATTTCAGCCTGCTTAATCAAAAGATAAGAACCAAGTCTAACAGAATAAGGTGAGCCCATGGTGGCAAGGCAAGGCAAGATTTATTTAAAAAGACACCTATCCTGGAGGCTCTGGGTGCCCAACAAACAGATCAAATCCAAAACAAAACAAGTAACAAATTAGATACAATAAATTAGGTCTCCCAATATAATTAGGATAAATCATAAAATAACTAGATAAATACTACATAAATATCTAACGTCTGAAATCTAAAATGGCCTGTGACCATACTTAATTACAAAGGACAGCCAGGATAAGGATTATCAGACAAAGTCTGGGAGGGCCTGATTATACAAAAAGGCCTTGAGGTGGGCTTTAAATACTGTATCTCTACTGAAGGGGCCTCTTTTACAGCTGGAGGTAGTGATTTCCACAGGACGGGGCTGGTGATATTGAAAGTTCTGTCACTGGCAGTTTTTAACCTCATGCTGGGAATTGCAAGGAGGCCCCTAGAGGAGGAGCAAAGGGAGCAGACCGAGACAGCAGGAGCCAGAAGGTCTTTCAGGTAGCCAGGGTGAGCGGTTGCAGCAGATTCAAATGGTCAGAGCTAGACCAGTGAGCCAGGGGAGCCCGTGTTCTGGACAGGTGGCAGGCAGAGATTCAGCCAGGCAGGAAACAAGAGTCCATTGCTTTTCAAGTCTCGGATTACAACCTCTGAGCTAGAAGCTCATTTGCAAAGGTTCCACGTCAGGTACAAAAGTATACAATAAGGTTACATGCATTCATTGCTTGGTTCAAAGCAAGGTCAAAAACATACAATAAGGTTACACACAGTCTTAGCTTGGTTCAAAGCAAGGTCAAACTACTAGACAATAAAGGTTACAAGCAGTCAAGCAAGTATACAGGATAAGTAGTAGATGGAGACAGTAGAGATGATACAAATTAAATGATAATCCTCGATGAGCTGACAAACAGGCTTCTGGCTAGAGCAACAGAGTCAAGAACAATAGATCAGTGGGCTAACAGTTCAGAGGAGATGAGGTATATTCAGGACAGGCTGGTAAAATCATGGAGCAAGGTATAGGGAGGGAAGAGGAAAAGAGAGTGGAAGGGATTCTCTGCTGGGAAAAACAGGGGAGTCCATGGTTGCCATTGTCAATTGAGAGAGAGAGAGAGAGAGAGAGAGAGAAGGGGCGGGCGGAGAGGGGAGGGAGTCAGTGAGATGGGAAAAGGTAGGGCCTGAGAAGTGGGGTAAGAAATGAAGTGAGTAGAAATAGGAGGGTGAACTGACAGGAGGGGTAGTAATTGGGGAAAGAGAGTGAGGTAGGTGGTAGGCTGCATAGTCTAACTCATTTTCAAGGACCCCTCTTTAGTGTTTCTCCCAATCAATTAAATTCCCATTGCCATTATTTTGTGCTGTACTTTGGGATTTTTATGTACATGACTGACTATGGCATAACTGAGGTTCATGTTTTTAATGGCCTGAATGTGCTCAAAAATTCTGAAGCTCAGTTTGTATTTCATTTTGCCAATGTAACAACCTCTGCATGGGCACTGTAATAAGTAAACAACACATTCAGAGTTGCAGTCAATCCTGCCTCTAATAGTTTCCATTTTGTTACTGCTTGCATCTTTGAATTTATCTTGTTTAGCCATATGGCTGCACATTTTACAAAAGCCACAGGGCTTCATACCCCATCTGGCACTTTGTTCAATAGAATCTAGGGCAGATTGATAACTTTTCACAAGTTTATCCATACCTATGTAAGGACATAGACAGGGTAGAGAACGTTCAGAGGAGGGCAACAAAGATGGTGCATGGATTGCATCACAAGTCCTATGAAGACAGGTTGAAGGAACTGAACATGTACTCCCTGGAGGAGAGGAGGGAGAGAGGGGATATGATAGAGACATACAAGTATCTTACAGGGAGGAACAGGGTGCAGGAAAACACTATTTTTAAGCAAAAAGATGTCCCAGGACTAGAGGGCATGGGATGAAGTTGGAGGGAGGATGATTCAGAGGAAACATGAGAAAGAATTTCTTCACAGAACAGGTGGTGGACAAGTGGAACACCCTGCAGAGAAGTGGTGGGGGCTGAAACAATCACGGGATTTAAGAATGCATGGGATAGACATAAAGGAATTCTAGAGGTCGGGGTAAGGGGCAACAGACTTCTAGGAAAACAAACTGAACTTACAAGCTCAAATGGGCAGACTGGGTGGGCCATGAGCCCTTATCTGCCGACACTGTCTATGTATCTATGTATCTATGTATCTATATCCTGAATGTGTTTTTCCTCTTTTGTATGTGACTCTGATTAGTAACTGATGAGCGAAACTGTTCAGAACAGAAATGAATTTTTAAGCTTAATGCTCTAAAGCATCCAGGATTAAACAAGAAATTCGAACTGGCTCCATTCCTTAGAAAAAGAAGGAAAAGATAAACTGGGTCTCAGAAGAATTAACCCCCCCCCCCCGCCAAAACTGGGGACACCCTTCACACTTTCTGTATATATTAAATGAAAGAAATAAATGAAGTTAGCAGTGTTATCTTAATGCAGAGTAATGCATTTAAGAGAGAACAAAACATTTTTGCTGTTTTTTTCTGTGTTGACTCTTTACAGGTACGCCTACACCTATGCAGAAATAAAGCAACTAAGGAAGGAATCTGATGTTTTATTTATCAACACGGTGTTTAGGCATCATATAGTAGAAAGAAAAAAACATATTTGGATAAAGTATGTTTACTCAAAGGTATTTTCATTTTTTTTCATTTTTTATTTTTAAAAGTGAAATAAATATTAAAGATGAATGCACTGTTAAAGTTTTCTAAGAATTTCACGATGAAATGTAACAAAAGTAGGTTTAACAGACAGGCTAATAGAAAACTGTGTTAGTTTATTTTTTATTGATTAAACACTAACTGAACAATTAAATGCTTTGGATAAATGCACTTCTGGAATTAACTGCACTTACCTCTGATGAGGTCCTGAAGACCAGGTGGAAGGAAGGAAGGAAGGAAGGAAGGAGGGAGGGAGGGAGGAGGAGGAAGGAAAATGACTGAGACTCTTCAGTGATTCTTTGGTTGCTAACTAAAAGCAGACGAGATTCGGATCCCTTAGTGACCAACCTTATATCCTTGTCTTAAAGTGCAATAAGAAATAAATTAATGAACACTGTCATTGTACTGATTGTGAAACTGTGGTCCATACATCTTCATCAACTAAAGATGTCAGAATCAAGTCCATGTTTATGTTGTTTATGTGTTACCCCATCCAGCTTATCAAGTGCCATGCCATGATCCCAACTTGAGTGGTACATGGAAATATTGAGAACACTGACATGAATGTTAAGGTAATATACTTATATATTTC
The DNA here is from genome assembly GCA_016271365.2 of Neoceratodus forsteri. Lineage (NCBI taxonomy): Eukaryota > Metazoa > Chordata > Ceratodontiformes > Ceratodontidae > Neoceratodus > Neoceratodus forsteri. The sequence goes on from CM057455.1 coordinate 66,017,021, forward strand.
TATAATGCATGGATTGCTGTGTTACTGCACAGCTCTGTATATATTACACAAGAGACATTATTTCTCTTGGGTAAATTCTTTGGTGGCATACAGTTCTTTATATCTGAATTTTAGGTTGCTATTTGTTGTTAATATAGTAACTGTAATAGTTATGTAGGATCTATAACATTTAATACTGATATTCTGACATTTCTAATTTATTATGCAAGGAGATGTCTCTTCACCTACATATATAAATGTTCAGGAACTGAATCCATCTTTAAACAAAGATGGTGTTGCCCACGTTAAGTGTATTGTATTCTTCACATATCATCCCCAAGACATATAGTGCAAATGAAACTCCTTAACTCCAACAGCAAGTGTTCTAAGTCAAGCCAAACCAAAGCAATCATACTGGCATCATGTTTATGACAAAAAAGCATGGTATGACTAAAGTGAAAAAAGAGGGGGATGTGCCAGTTGCTCTTGTGCTGGCAAATCATACACTGCTTCTGCCCAGTCCAGTCCATATGACTTCTTTGTCTACTGCATTAGAGGTGCTGTTTTAGCCAAGATCATCTCCATTTGTGCTACCGTTGCCCATCTGTATACAGAGTCACTCTCTACATTTGAATTATTGGCTGGAGTAAACAATGCCACCAAGGGTGGGTGATCGAGTCTAGGACAGAACAGTTTTTAGCCATTACAGCATCATAGTTTCCTTTAAGCAGGATGTTTCAGTTGTTTTTATTTTTTGCATTCTTATTCTATATTTTTAGTAAGTTCTGTTGGAAATGCAAACAGCTTTAGGAGCTGTTCATTGGAGTTGTTATTCTAGTTTTACTGATCCATTTATACTTTACATCTTTTTTTTGTCAATTAGTGGCACTAGTCTGTTTGTATGGTGTGAAGATAGAAAAATAAAGGTAGGTAGGTAAGAGACTGTAGGTGATGAACACTGCTGTCTGGGCACTTCAGCTGCTGACTGCACTTGATAATCACCCTACTGTTCTGAGGCAGTTCTGTTCCATTGGCAGGCTTCAAAGGAAAGAGAAAAGGCAATTAGGTAAAAGACAGAGTGGTAAAGTTCACATCTTGTGTGTGCTGATGCAGCCCAGAGCTGATGTGGAGAAGGGGGGAAGAGGCAATTGTAAACAGATACTGCTGAAAGCTGGATGCTACATATAGAGAATACTGGCTGTGGAAAGGTGTAGAACTAGTGCGTTCATCCACAGAGGGGTTCTGACTCATACAGACCTCAAGATCAAAGCTCGAGAGGTCTGTGTGAATCAGAACCCCGAGGTGGGTGAGCGCACTGGTTTTGACACCTTTCCCCAGTCAGTATGTTTTATAGTGTATGTTGAAACATGGTTGAACAAAAAAAAACATGAACTGCTTGAGGGTCGCACTGTGGTTCGCTCTAATTTTAAAATCCATCCTCGCACTGCGCACTGCTCAGAAGGCTGTTCTAACCAGAAGGCCTGAACAGCAGTCTGAGCAACTTTCTTCTAGGAAGTACAGCTTTTTAATAGTGCTGAAAATCAAAGGACTACAACGTTCCAACATACACTATATATCTATTTTAAACACTTAAAGTGGTGGAGGTGGTTAAGTAGTCATTCATCCAGTAAAGCACTTTTAGAGCATATGAACACAACATGAAAGATTGTTAAATGCTGCAAAAGGTCTGCACTTATTGACTCGATCGTTTCACTTGTTTTATTTTATTTTATTTTGAATACCAGTATGCTCCATTGCTCACACTTATTCAGTACCAGTACATATCAGGCCTTATTTTATTATTCATCATCGTTTTCTTATGCTTTACAGACTGTTGCAGATTACAGCTTCAAACACCTTTCTAGTAAGGGAATTGTTTACTAGCCCATCTCCATTTTATCCATTCAATCACCATGAAGTCTTGCTATATTATGACCATATGCAGTCAGCCACTGCAGCTGAACTGCCCCGGAGAGGAAAGAGTTAACTTCAGAGAGTCTGGGAGTTCCACAGCGCGAGGGCGCTATACTAAAGCTCTATCTGGCCAGTTTCAAATGAAACTGTCAGATTCTTTACTCCGCTTCACTGAACAGTCGCTCCGGAGATCAGCTCCTTCACATCAGTTCATTTCTCGGTTCAAGCGAGTATTTTCGGTTCATTTGAACCAGCAAAAAGTATTTATTTTACCGCATTTCGGTTAAAAGCTCTATCTGGTAAACCGTAAGTAGAAAATTTAAAGTCTGTGTGGAAATTCAATTATCGGTTCGGTTTTGAACCGGTCGGTTTGCTTAATTTAACGTTTTAAAGTGTTGGTTGGGCTTTTAGAGTGCGGTTCCCAGTTCTTATCGGTTCTAAAAAAACCTTGCTTTTAAAATAGGTTTTTCAAATACCCGTGACACGGTTAGGAACCGATAAGGGTGTCTTGCCTGGCACTGCCATCAAAAGGGCAAGTTTTTGGTTAGGCTGGCATTATGTCTGAGAAACCCAAAAGAAAAACCGGGCCCACTGGGTTTCAACACTGTGATGTCTGTGGGGAAGCCTTTGCCAAGGCTGACCCACACACCACTTGTGTTTATTGTCTGAGGGGCTGACCACCTCCTGTCAGACTGCCAGGTGTGTAAAAATTTCCTGCAGCCACCCTGGAGAAGAGATTGGGCCGGCTCCAGGGAACGAGGTAAAGAAGTCCGCTGACCCGGATGGCCAGCTGACCAGGGCGAGACTTCCTCAGGCAAAAGGAAGGCTGGTTCAGGGGAACCAGTCTCAGTGAAAAAGACAAAGAAATCAGTAGGTTTGGAGTCCAAAATTGTCTCTCCAACTGCTGCAGAAATAGCTAAAGCCATACAGATTGTCCAGTCACTGTCTCAGGGTCCTGCCGAACCACCTACAGTTGGTAAAAGGTTGGTTCATTCAGTGCCAGTGGTTCAGGAGTATGATGATGAGGATTTTTATGAACCACAGGAGGGGGAGGAGGAATTTGATCATTACATGTGTGGCTGGGAGGGTCTGGACGTGCCCATTGAACCGGACATTTCTCCAGACAGACCTTTAGAATCTCCTCCTATTCTGTCTGAGTCCCCTTCATTTTATGTTTTACAAAAGGTTGAGAGAACCTCCAGCTTCCTTTAGAGGAAGCTGTGATGAGCAAGAGGAGCCTGATTATGTAGAAATGATGGATATACCAGAGTCTAGGAGGTTGTCTATTCCTTTGCATAAGTCATTTAGGAAGCAAACAACAAAGATTTTAAAAATCCTCATTCTGTCCCTCCTGTAGATAAAAAAATGGACAGAAGATGTACTCTTGTCAGGCTCTGATACAGACTTCCTCACTGAGCAGTGTAGTCATGTAGGTGTGGTACAAGCTGCAGCCTGTGACAAGGCTAATATTCCTCTGGCCTCACATCCTCCTGATAAGGATTCCAGGAAGATTGATGCCATGTTGAAAAAAACAGTATATGGCAGCTTCTTTGGGACTCAGGCAGGCAAATTATATGGCTTATGTGGCTAGATATCAGAAATCTAGGTGGGACACAGTATTGCAGTTAATCAAGCAGGCCCATGGCCAGCTGGCTAGTGAAGTTGGAACAGGTGGCTGCTGATGGCATTGAAGCCTCTAAAGTTCAATTTCATACTGCTGTTGATGTTAATGATGTTTCCTCTAGGGTCATGGCCACTTCTGTACCCATAGGTTGGCATGGCTCAGATGCACTAATCTGTCCCAAGATACTCAGTCAAAGGCTATGTTTTCCTGTTGTGGGTAATTCTCTGTTTGGGGAACAAACAGAAACTATATGAAAAGATGGATGAATACAGAACTACCTACAAAAGTGCCCAGGCTAAGGAGAGGCATGCCACTCCACAGAGGCACGCTCCCAGAGGTAGGGGCAGGCCTTTCCACAGGCCTTTTTACCAATTTCAGGCCTCCTCTGCATTTGCACAGAGGGGTTTCTTTAGAGGCAGAGGTAGACAGGGCACAAGTAAACCGTCCCCCTCCCCTCAGCCTAAGGCTACTGCCAAGCAGGCACCCTGATGGGGTGCCCAGGGCCAATTCTCCTGTACCAGTGGGGGGCAGGTTGGTTTATTTCAGCCAGAACTGGGTGTCCTAACTTTGGACAGGTGGGTTCTGGAGGTAATAGGCAGGTCTGGTTCTCAGCTTCAAACAGTTTCCGAAGATGAGAGCCAGACATTTTCCCTGCAAATCCTTCAGAAGCCCTTGCTTTGGAAGCAGAGGTTTCTTCTCTTTTGGACTGCAAAGCAGTAGAAAGGGTCCCTCCTTGCCATCAGGGCAGGGCTGTACTCAAGATACTTTCTTACCCCAAAAGACAGGAGAATGGTGGCCCATTTTAGATTTAAGGTACCTGAACAAGCATCTTTTAGAAACCAAAGTTCAAAATGTTAACTCTGACAATGATTTTTGCCTCTCTCTGAGGCCAGGGGACTGTTAGCTTCCTGGACCTCGAGGATACTATTTTCATGTTCTGATCAGGCCTTCTCACTGAAAGTACCTCAGGTTGAACTACCCTCAGGCCACTACCAGTTCAGGGCAATGCCCTTCGGCCTTACCGCTGCGCCAAGGGTATTCATGAAATGTCTAGCTGTGGTAGTGGCTCATTTAAGAAGGCAAGGGATTGCTGTGTTTCTTTACCTGGACGACTGGCTCATAGTGGGTCAGTCCCCAGATCAGGTAAAATCCCACTTGCAAGTCACTCAGCAGCTTCTCACTTCCTGGGATTCCTGCTGAATTTACCAAAGTCAGTTCTCGAACCAGTTCAGGTACTAACTTTCATAGGTGCAGAATTGAACACAAAGTTAGCCAGGGCATTCTCCCTCGGAAAGGATAGACAGACTCATTGCCCTGGCATCCTCCCTTACCCCTGCGGGTCTCTCGACCAGCAAGGCATTTTCTGCAACTCCTAGGGCACATGGCTGCTTCCACAGCTGTAGTGCAAGGAGCAAGATTCCAGATGAGGGACATTCAGTTCCATTTGAGGGCCTATTGGTCTCAACGAGGGACCTTTCCAAATTGGTTCCAGTGACCTCAAACCCTGATCCTGGCCTTACACTGGTGGCAGGATCAAAGCAATCTAAAACAAGGGTTCCTTTCATTCCGGTTTCCCACCCCTCACCCTCACCATGGATGCTTCCCTGTTAGGGTGGGGAGCTCACTTGGCGACCTGTCCACTCAGGGAGTGTGGTCTCCTCAGGAATCTCTGCTTCACATCAATCTTTTGGAACTCAGAGCTGTCTTTTTAGCTCTTCAGGTGTTTTCAGCTTCTGTCCAGAACAAAGTAGTTCAAGTCAGGACAGACAACACCACAACAATGTGGTACATCAACAAGCAAGGGGGCACTCAGTCATCAGCCTTGTGCACCAAAGCAATGAAGTTGTGGTCTCTGGCTTACTCCCTGAACACCTCCCTGATAGCAGTTCACCTTCCAGGGAAGGACAATGTCCTGGCGGATGCCCTCAGCAGGATTTCTCAGGGCCATCACGAATGGGGTCTGAATCCTCAGTTGCTGGGGTCAGTCTTTGCCAGATGGGGCACCCCTCAGATAGATCTTTTCGCAGCCCCAGACAACCACCAACTTCCTCTGTTTTGTTGCAGGCCTCCAGTGCTGGGATCAGTCCCCCTGGATGCCTTTCAGTTGGATTGGAAAGGGAAGTTCCTGTATGCTTTCCCCCTTTCCCCTTCTTTTCAGGGTACTAGTAAAAATCAGATCTCAGCCCTGCAAGGTGATTCTGATTGCTCCAGATTGGGCCAGACAGCCCTGGTACCCACTGCTTCTGTCCTTGACAGTCCACCTACCCTGAGCTTGCCCAGAGTCCATGACTTACTGGCCTGTGCACAGGGAGAGTGTTATCCGGACCTCAAATCCCTCCATCTCAAGGCATGGCTCTTGAGGAGTTAGAATTGCTGACTTACACCTTTCTCGAGGTGTTTTGGATATTTTAAAGGCTTCAAGGAAGCCTTCCACTAGAGCCACTTACAATTCTAAGTGGAAAGGTTTTCCATCTGGTGCTCTGAGAGCAGATTATCCCAGAATCTGCTGATCTGCCCATTTACTGGACTATTTGGTCCATTTAAATTCCTTAGGCCTTAGGCCAGCTACCTTAAAGGTTCATCTGGCAGCTGTCTCTGCTTTTCTGTCAGCAGGAAGCCTGCTTCCTTTTCTTCTCACCCTGTGCTTTCCAAGTTTTTAAGGGTTACTTCACACCAACCCTCCTTTTAGGGGAACCAGCTCCGCCTGGGACCTGAATGTTTGCATTGCTCAGTTAATGCAACCCCCTTTGAGCCTCTGTCCTCAGCGGAGCTCAAGTTTCTGACTTGGAAAACTGTTTTCCTAGTGGCTATCACTTCTGCCAGATGCATAAGTGAACTACAGGCCCTGTCAGTGGAAGAAGATTTTATCTCTTCCACAGAGATAAGAGTCCTCAGGACTAACAGAACGTTTTTGCCTAAAGTGGTTTCAGATTTCCACCTGAACCAATCCATCTCTCTTCCAGTATTTTTCACTGAGCATTCTTCCTCAGGTGAGAGGAGTCTGCACAGCTTGGACGTCAAAAGAGCCTTGAGCTACTATTTGGAATGCACCAAGGGTCACAGGTTCGAATCCCTCCATCTCTTCCTTACCTATGGCGAGGTTGGCAAAGGGAAACCTGCCACTAAGAGGACAATTGCAAAGTGGATTGTCTCTTGTATCCAATTTTGTTATCAAAAACTAGGTAGAGAACCCCCCTCAGGACTGAGGGCTCGCTCCACCAGGGGTACTGCTGGATCTCTAGCGGCTGCTAGAGATATTCCCATTCTGGAAATCTGTCAAGCTGCTACTTGGAAAACAGTTCACACTTTTACCAAGCATTATTCCCAGGATATTCAGTCCAGGAGAGATGCTCGTTTTGGCACAGCTGTGCTTCGGAGCCTATTTCCTAAGTAGGTTCTGACCCTCCTCCATGGAGGTACTGCTGTGTAATCTGCATATAGTCATAATATAGCCAGACTTCATGGTGTTTGAAGAAAAAATTACTCACCTTAGTAATTGCTTTTCTTCTCGTGGAGTCTTGCTATATTATGACCACCTTCCCTCCTGCCCCTCTCAGAACTTCTACTTGGGTAGGGGTGGCAAATTAGTGCAAGCACTGTGTCATGCCATTTTAGTTCTTCCCTTCACCCCCTTTATTAAGGGTTAGGGAATTAGGTATTTCTGTTTTAAGTAATATGTTGGCCCCCTTCCTGGACTTGAGTCTTTGGGGTAAGGGGGTCTAATAGTGCTTGTTAGGGAGAAACTAATAATACTATTATTCATTGTTATTATTATTATTGCTGTTTATATTGTTGTTTATATTGTTGTTATTCCTACTAGTAGGTAGCCACTTGGCTAGTGTAGAGCTTTCCACACAGACTTGTTGCTTAGTGTTAGCTTCGTAAAGATCTGACAGTTTCATTTGAAACTGGCCAGATAGAGCTTTGGTATAGCGCCCTCGCGCTGTGGAACTCCAGACTCTCTGGAGTTAACTCTTTCCTCTCTGGGGCAGTTCAGCTGCAGTGGCTGACTGCATATGGTCATAATATAGCAAGACTCCATGAGAAGAAAACCAATTACTAAGGTGAGTAATTTTTTCTTCTGTCCCATTAAAACATTCTCAAAATTGAAAAATCATTGAACGTGAACATTAGCAGCTATAGAATTTATAATACTATGTGCATTCCACACGTAACACATTCACACAGTGCATACAGTAGCTGCTACATTTTAATTTTTTTTCTACTTTGAACCCTAAAAGTGGTGGAGATGATTAAGTATTTATTCAAGGAACAGAACACTTTTGGAGCGCATAAGCACAGCATGGAGGGTAAGCCAATGCTGCAAAAAGGTCAGCCCTTGTAAACTCCATCTTTTCTCAGATTGTTTAATTTGGATACATAGAAACATAGAAGTTGACAGCAGATAAGGACCACAAGGCCCATCCAGTCTTCCTATTTCTTTTTCTACCTTATAAATGTGCCATCGGCCTTTGCTCTGTCAGTGGTCTATCTATTCATACTCATCTGTATTGATCCCTTAAGACTATCCCATGCCTGTTTGAAACCCTGCACTGTATTCATAGCCACTACTTCCTGAGGTAGACTGTTCCATGCATCCACTACCCTTTCTGTGAAAAAGAACTTCCTCACGTTACCCCTTAACCGGCCTCCTTCTAATCTCATGCTGTGTCCTCCTGTCCTCCTGTTTTTCTTATATTGAAACATGTTAGACTCTTTTACCTTGTTAATGCCCTTAAGGTTTTTGAATGTTTCAATCATATCACCTCTCTCCCTCCTTTGCTCTAGGGTATACACATTAAGCTCCATTAATCTGTCCTCATATGTTTTTTGATGCAGTCCCTGCCCCATTTTGGTTGCTCTTCTCTGGACTGCCTCAATTTGGTTAATGTCCTTGTGAAGGTGTGGTCTCCAGTACTGCATGCAGTACTCCAGATGGGGCCTAACCAGTGTCTTGTAAAGAGGGATTATTACCTCCCTCTTACAACTTGTGATACCCCTACTAATATACCTTAACATCCCCCTAGCCTTACCTACTGCTTTAGAGGTCTGCTTGGGTGATTTCAGGTCATCGGTGATGATGATGCCCAAGTCTCTTTCTTCCTTTGTGACTGCCAGTAACTCCCCTCCCAGCCTATAGGTGGCTTCAGGGTTTCTCTTCCCTATGTGCATGCTCTTACATAGCTACATAGATACATAGACAGTGTCGGCAGATAAGGGCCTATGGCCCACCCAGTCTGCCCATTTGAGCTTGTAATTTCAGTTTGTTTTCCTAGAAGTCTGTTGCCCCTTACCCCGACCTCCAGAATTCCTTTATGTCTATCCCATGCATTCTTAAATCTCGTGATTGTTTCAACCCCCACCACTTCCTCTGGCAGGATGTTCCACTTGTCCACCACCTGTTCTGTGAAGAAATTCTTTCTCATGTTTCCTCTGAATCGTCTTCCCTCCAACTTTATCCCATGCCCTCTAGTCCTGGAACATCTTTTTCGCTTAAAAATAGTGTATTCCTGCACCCTGTTCCTCCCTGTAAGATACTTGTATGTATCTATCATATCACCTCTCTCCCTCCTCTCCTCCAGGGAGTACATGTTCAGTTCCTTCAACCTGTCTTCATAGGACTTGTGATGCAATCCATGCATCATCTTTGTTGCCCTCCTCTGAACCTTCTCTACCCTGTCTATGTCCTTACGTAGGTATGGTCTCCAGAACTGTACACTGTATTCCAGGTGGGGCCTCACTAGTGTCTTGTATAGCGGAATTATGACCTCCCTTTTGCTGCAGGTGATGCCCCTGCCTATACATCCCAGCATCCTATTTGCTTTACCTGCTGCCTTGTCACACGTTTCCCTACCTTGAAGTCATCAGAGATGATAACCCCAAGATCCCTTTTCTGCTTGGTGCATGCTATATCCTCACCCCCCAACTGATATATTGTGCCAAGGTTTTTGTGCCCCATATGCATTATCTTGCACTTCCTTGCATTGAATTTCAACTGCCAACCCCCTGATCATTCTTCAAGTTTCTGCAGGTCCCTTCTCATTCTGTTTACACCCTCTGGTGTGTCTACTCTGTTACAGAGCATTGTGTCATCAGCAAACAGTGAAATTCTGCCTTCTAGGTCCTGCTCAATGTCACTGATGAAGATGTTGAATAGGACCAGTCCCAGCACTGATCCCTGTGGTACCCCACTGGTCACTCTTCCCTCTGTGGAGTGACAGCCATTTACCACCACCCTCTGTGTCCTGCCACCCAGCCAGTCACCTACCCACCACACTACTGTACTGCCCACACCCATATTCCCCAGTTTGTGTAATAGTATTCTATGTGGCACAATGTCAAAGGCCTTGCTGAAGTCCAGATAGGCCATGTCCACTGCCCTCCCCTGATCCACCTCCCTAGTCACCCAGTCAAAAAATTCAATGAGGTTGGTCTGACATGACCTCCCCCTGGTGAAACCATGCTGCCTTGGGTCCTGTTGTCCATTGACAACCAGATATTCCACCAATCTCTCCTTCAGTAGTGCTTCCACGATCTTCCCCACTACCGAGGTGAGGCTGACTGGTCTGTAGTTCCCTGCTTCCTCTTTGTTCCCACTTTTGTATAAGGGGACTACATCTGCTGTCCTCCAGTCTTTGGGTACCTCCCCTGTTTCCAGTGATCAACTAAACAGGATAGCCAGAGGTTCAGCCACCACCTCTCTTAGTTCATTAAGGACCCTGGGGTGCACCCATCTGGCCCATTGCTTAATCAACTCTTATTACTTCCAGTTCCTTCAGGACCCTTTCGTGTAAAGGGACTTATGTCCATTTCTGCACCATTCTCACCCCTTGTACTCCCTTCAGACCCATTACCCTCCTCTTCCTCAGTAAAGACTGAGCAGAAATACCTGTTCAATATGTCAGCTTTACTGTTGTCATCCTCCACGTGGCCCCCATCCTCCCCCTTCAGTCTCAGTATCCCTCCCTTTGTCTTTCTTTTTTCATTTATGTTATCTTGCACTTCTTTGCATTAAATCCCAATTGCCACTCTTCTGACCATTTTGCTAGTTTATCCAGATCTCTTCTCATTCTGCCTACCCCATCTGGATCATCTACTCTGTTGCATATCTTGGTGTAATCTGAAACAGACAAGCCTTACCCTCCAGTCCATCTGCAATGTCGCTAATGAAGATATTGAAGAGGCTGGCCCCAGGACTGATCCCTGAGGTACCCTACTTGTGACTTGCATCTCTTCTGACTATATACCATTTACCATCACTCTCTGTTTTCTACCTGTCAACTAGTTTGCCACCCAGTTGACCAACTTCTGAACCACCCCGAGCCTGCCCAGCTTATTTTTCAATCTTCTATGTGGAAAAGTGTCAAAAGCTTTGCTGAAGTCAAGGTAGGTGACATCAACTGCTCCCCCTTGGTCCACCACTCTGGTTACCCAGTCAAAGAAATCTATGAGATTAGTTTGACGGGACCTTCCTTTTGTAAACCCATGCTGTCTTGGATCCTGTGCCTCTATGGATTCCAGGTGTTGCACTATCCTTTCCTTAAGGAGTACCTCCATAATCTTGCCCACTGCTCATTCTAACATCAGTCCTTGTTTTAGTATTCAGTAAGTTGGAAGCCAGGAATATTTTTCTTATATATGTACAGTATTGCCCCCTCAAACAAATAATTAGCGAGCAGGGGGCCCTGAGGGTCCAGGAATGCCACTAGAAACAGGCTGAGCTACATTTTAAATGTATCTATTTTAAAGACTTAAAGTCATTAGAAAAGTCCTTGTAGATCCACTCATCAGTGCCGCACCCTAGCACTCCCCACTTCCTCTGAGCTGCACCCCCAACCAAAGCCTTAAAAGAATCAGCAGATCCATGCAGAGATCAAGTTAATAAGACCCACACTGTATATTACTGGGTATCGGGAAGGTGTGTATCCAACCTGCAATGGCTACAGAAATTAGTACTAGTAATCTATTTTTAATATTTTAATTATTGGCTTTTTTCTTCTCGTATTAAATATGGAAAGTGAAGTTTTTCAAATGGACCCGTTACTATGCTGTCCGATGTTTCTGCTCTTTTTTGCAAGAAAATGAAAGAATTCTAATGGAAATGTGTGCAACTGTCAGTTCAGAATTTATGAATGACAGCTGCAGCTGGTATCACAGAGGAACAACAGAGGTTTTGCGTTTGGCAAAACATCATTGCTGCACATGAATTTAATAGAAAACCTGTGTGCTGTTATGCTGTAAGGCAGAGTGGTAGGCAGTTGGGGGAATGGAAAAGATGCAGGAGGAAGGAGGCATGGTAACAAATAACAGAGAAGGAAAATCATTCACTCTCATTAGTCTCCTCTAAATTAAGGTCTACAGAAAGAGAGAGAGAGAGAGAGAGAGAGAGAGAGAGCACTCCTGGTCCCAATGTTTTGCCAGCAAACAAAAAAATGCTTTTACTAATTGGAAATAAAGATGACCATAAGTGGTATTAGTGTTGAGTACAACAGAGAAACAACAGATGTTTTACTGTTTTAGAAAGCTCCTGTAACTGTTTCTTGCTTGCTCTCTCCCTCTCGGTCTCTCTCCTCTCATTGTCTCTCTCTCTCTCTCTCTCTCTCTCAATGTAAGATGCCAACAGAAGTGAAGAAACAAAAAAGAGAGAGAGCATAATCCTGATCCTGATGTTTTGCCAGCAGAAGTGAAGCAGGAGCACACATCCCATATCCAGATGTTCTGTATCACTGTTTCTGGCACTCTCATCACTCTCTAAATTTAGGACTGTGGAAAAGGAAAAAAAAAAAAGAAAAAAAATAGTGCGATCGTGGCGGGTTCCAAAGTTGAATAGGCAAATTTTTTATTCAGTTTAGACTTTTTCCTCCTGAGCCCTGGCAGGCAGCTACAGCACTCCGGTTGGGGGCACTCTCTCTCTCTCTCTCTCTGGTCCTGCAGCTTATGTGCTAGGTGGCCCCTGGAGTTCCCCCACAGATTACCCCCAGCGATGGGGCCAGGAGGAGGTTGTTGGCTTCTTCCTCCTCTCAGAAACCTAATCCAGAATCCAGGGACCTATTCCCAGGAGTGGTGGACCATGATCAAGCCTGCCAGGCTTACTTTTTCCTGTGTTTGCCTGGCACCCCCACCTATGCAAGGACATCGGAGTCGAGCCTCCTGACCTGTACTGCCCTCCAGCCACCACCAGAGGGCAGTGAGCAAGCAGGATAACTAGTCCCCCTCCCCCAGATAGGGGAGAGCAGTCCTCTGGATGCTCAATCCTCTCTCCCCCGCCAATCCCCAGTGGCGCAAGCTCATTCACAAACCTGATCTGCCAATGTGGTGTGAGGTTTGGCAACCAGCGTCTCAAACCTCAGTGCCACCAGGCCAGTCTAGGTGAATTTTTTTGACACTTCACCATGTTGTGCATTCACAAGGAGCCCTTTCCTCAATGCAATAGGTCTGCAGGGCTCTGCCCACCTATAGCCCTACAAATGGACTGTCTAGGACTGACTGGAGGAGGCAGGTCATGCAGGTATGGAAAATGTCATTTTATGTACAGCTGCTGTGTGGGGAATAAACATATGACTGACATGTAAATATGAAAATTCTATATGCCCATAGATATAAAATGTGCTGTGTCCAGGTTGGCAGGGACTTGTTTTAAGACATTGGCAGTGCAACATTCATGCCATGACTAAAACCAAGTCTCAATAAATCAAGATGCAGGGATTTCCTCACTCATTTTATATTCATCTGCATAACATCCTAGTCTATATTTTGATGGTCTTCACTTCCACCTTAGCAAGTCTACTAACTACAGATAGTGCACTTACTATGGTAAAAAAAAAGTTACTCAAGGGTGAAAATGCTAGGTTCTGCAAAGCAGAGTAAGTGGGATAGGAGCTTCTTGACAGTCCTAACTGGAGCTGAAACCAGAAATAGTTTTTAGAAAATAGACCAAAAGAGAATTTTCCTCACAACAGCATAGATAAAAAGATACCCAAGAGATCACCAGCTTTAGGAAAGAAGCCATATTTGTAGTAGCTAAAGGTTGACTGAGATGACAAGAAATACTGTTTTACTGTAAAATGAGAATGTCCCTCTGCACCCAGTTCTGAGCTGTTTACCACTGTTCAAGTGGCGGACAACTGTATTCTTTCCCTGAGGTTTCAGAAGCTTTGCCAATGCTTATAATAAGGCGTGCTAAATAAATTACTAGGAACAATTCACTGCTATCAGTAACCCCACTTAATATACAAACCTTTGCATGGCATGTCTTATGTAGTACCTAATCCACCTTCCTACTTTTATATAACACTACAGACATTCGTGGTATCCCTATAATCTGTAGAACACACAACACTCTATTACATGTACTAAAATATCTCTAATTTAACTTTTAGTGCAAAGCCATATACATACACTCACACAGTACAAAGATCATCTTGACAAAGCACACAAACATGAAACATTGGGGGTCATTGCTTGGTTGGCAGCCTGCCTGTTTGTCGTGTACTGATCTTTGCTGAAGAAAATAAAAGGAGCAATGTTCACCAGTTATCTGTATGTTACAGCATTCCTTGAACTTGAAGTGTGTGATTGTGTGTACAATATATGGCTTTGCACAAACAGTAACAATAAGTTTGCCATTGGCACCAAGTACCGTTGGAGCAATTGTGTGCTGTATCTCTAATTTACCATTTCTACTTTAGACTATGTAAAATGCATGGTAAAAAGAATATACAGCACCACAGTATTTGCAGACAGCACACTGTGAACAACTGAGATTATGATTTGCCATGGCTCTAGTTTCTAATAGTACACTAATCTTAATTTTTGTAACTATAGAACATACTGTATAAAAAGGAATTCACTTGAAACATTTGGAGAATTAAAGTACTATCATATGACAGTGACAGTGACTTAAGGAATGTGCCCTGTCCTGTAAATAAAATGACTTACGTCACACACTGCCTGCGTTCTTCTAGCTTTGTAAAGCTGATCGATGGGTTGCCACCTGGTATATATATTGGTGCAATCGAACCAAAAATGAAATTGCCATCCATGAAGTATGCATCAACAACAGGAAGATACAGCTTACAGCTAGGTGGAATGATCTCACAAGCAGAAAAGGACAGCAGTAACAGGGCAATGACAGCACAAGGTGTAATACCTGAAGGAGACAATGCACAATGACAAGAGAGAGGTTGAGTGTGAGGAAGGAGACTGACATGGATTGACACTGCAGGACAACTAACAGGACAATGACAATACATGTTTTATACCTGATAGTGATACTGAACAAGTACAAGGGAGAGGAAGAGTGTGAGGAAAGGATACTGACAAGGCAGGAGCAGTAATAGGAAAATGACAGCACATGGTACCATACCTGATGGAGACACTGCACAACCACAAGAGAGAGGGTGAGTGTGAGAAAAGGAGACTTACAAGGGAGGGGCTGGCGCAGGATAATGACAGCACATAATACTATACCTGATGGGGGTACTACACAAACACAAGAGAGAGGGTGAGTGTGAGGAGAGGAGATTAACAGTGATTGACATGGCAGGACCAGTAATAGGACAATGACAGCATGTGTTGCTGTACCTGATAGTGATACTGAACAGCCACGTGGGAGAGGAAGAGGGAGAGTGTGAGGAAAGGAGACTGAGATGGCAGGAGCAGTAACAGGACAATGACAGCACATGGGACTACGCCTGATGGAGATACTGCACAATGACAACAGCAAGAGTGACAGTGAGGACAGAAAACTGACACAACAGGACCAGTAAGAGGACAATGACAGCACATGGTACCATAACTGATGGAGACACTGCACAACCACGAGAGAGGAAGAGTGTGAGAAAAGAAGACTGACACAGCAGGCTCGGTAAAAGGAGAATGTCAGCACATCATACCATGCCTGATGGAGACACTGTACAACCATAAGAGAGAGAGTGTGAGTGTGAGGAAAGGAGACTGACGTGGCAGAAACACTAACAAGACAATGACAGCATAGGATACCATACATGGTGGAGACGCTGCACAACCCTAAGAGAGGGGGTGAGTGTGAGGAAAGAAGATAGACACAACAGGAGTAGTTAAAGGACATTGACAGCACATGGTACCTTACTTGATGGACACACTACATAACCGTGAGAGAGGGGTCAGTGTGAGGAAAGGAGACTGGCATGGCAAGAGCAGTAGCAGGACAATGAAAGCACATTGTACCATACCTGATGGAGACACTGCACAACCACAAGAGAAGGTGAGTGTTAGGAAAGGATACTGGTATAGCAGGAGCAGTAGCAGGACATTTCCACCAAGTCACTTCGACAACTTTGTTGTCAAAACCCCCTACAGTGATGGGCAAAACTTTGATAGTTAAAGTTTCACCCATCTGAAAATTACTGTTTTTTTGTAGGGGACTGTTCCCCCAGCATCCCATATGCATGGGAGCTCTGCCCCCACACCCACTGATTTTTTAATAACCAGTTCCAAGGTAGAGTTGATTAGAAAGGGGTTAAAAAAGTGCAATTTGTACAGTGGGACCAATACAGTGACAATTTTGAATTTGTCTCTGTAATGATCTTTGCTATAATTATTTTCTTTGTTTCACCAATATACCTAGCAGGACAATGACAGTACAAGGTACCATACCTGCTGCAGACACTGCACAACTGCAAGAGAAGGTGAGTGCGAGGAAAGCAGACTGACACAGCAGGAACAGTAACAGGTCAATTATGACATGGTACCATACCTGATGGAGTCACTACACAACCACACGATAGAGGCTGAGTGTGAGGAAAGGAGACTGACAGGGCAGGAGCAGAAACAGCACAATGACAAGACAAGCTGAGTGTGAGAATAGGAGATTAACATGGCAGGAGTAGTAACAGGACAATGACATGGTACCATACGTGATGGAGTCACTGCACAACCACATGATAGAGGGTGAGTGTGAGGAAACAAGATTAACATGGCATGAGTAGTAACAAGACAATGACAGCACATGGTACCATACATGATGGAGTCACTGCACAACCACATGATAGAGGGTGAGTGTAAGGAAAGAAGATTAACATGGCAGGTGTAGTAACAGGACAATGACAGCACATGGTACCATACCCGATGGAGATAATGCACAACCACACGAAACAAGGTGAGAGTGAGGAAAGGAGATTAACATGGCATGAGTAGTAACAGGGCAATGACAACAGCAAGTACCAAACCTGATGGAGTCACTGCACAACCACAAGAGACAAGGTGAGTGTGAAGAAAGGAGACTGACAGGGCAGGATTAGTAACAGGACAATGACAACACATGTTGCCATACCTGATGGAGATATTGTGCAACCACATGACAGAGGATGAGTGTGAGGAGTTTGTGATACAGCTAAAGCTAATCAAATTGGGAGTCTGTCAGCAAAAATTCTAAACAGCAGCAACAAAATGACTAACACTGTGTGAGAGAGAGAGAGAGAGAGAGTGGGGAGAGAGAGAGAGAGAGAAAGTGTGTGTGTGAGACAGAATTCGACAAGAATATTTTGTGTACAGAGAGTGGTATTCTTTTAATTCTGCTAAAGCAAATTATGTCTATCTATAATATCCTTACCGTTGCTCATCTTTGCTGCTTATTTCTGTCTGTTACAACATTTATTTATTGGATTCTGGGATCCAGTAGCTTCACTGGAACTTTTTGACCAATGGTGGCATTCTCCATTTGGATGTTAAAGAATTTTCCCTAGAGAGTCAAACAACTAAATATAAATTATATGCAGGTTGCTATACTTATAAATGTATCTTCAGGGGTGCCTGACTTTCCCAAATAGTATGATGAAATGTTAAACTCTTAATTGCTGTTAACTTAATTATACCTTATGTGAAATAATACCCATGATAGTCAATGTCCCAAAATCCCATGATTTAATTATCCCCTAATCCCAATGCTGCAATTATCCAAAAACCCCAGGATAATAAACAACACAGGCCATGCACTATGAGATTTGCTATGCACTTTCTGCAAATTACAGTAATTGTAACACATGTCTATTAATATCACACAATAGCAATGCAAATATGGATTTCAGTTATACTATACGAGTGAACAGTAAATAGCAAAACAAAACTCAGACATTGTAGCTATATCTAGGAACTTTTCACACATTGTTTTTGCCCCAGTTATGTTGTCCAGATTTCATAGACACATAGAATTACAGCATCTAAGGACAAAAAAGGGCCACTTGGCCCACCCAGTCTGCCCATGTATCCATTTGTATTTCTTTGTTTTATACCTTCTAGTTATGCCCACCTTTTCTCCTTGTGTGCCACCAGATCTTCCTTCTGTCTACCCAAGCCCTTCCATCCATTGTGAACAGTGTCAGTGGCTCAGCAGGTTGCGCACTGACCTCTTAGGCCATAAGATTGGAAGGTTATGGGCTCTAGTCCCTTACCAGGAACTTGGGGTTATATCCCAGCACTGTAATGGTAGTACAGCATGAGAGGGGTGCTACACTCCTAAGGTGCCATCCTTCAGAGGAGATATTAAACTGAAGTCCCATCTGCCTGTTCTAGTGGTTGTGCAGGTAGACAGTAAGGATACCATGGCATGTCTCTAAAGCGTAGGGAAATTACCTGTGTCTTGGGCACATTCCCCCATTTCACTAAAACTACCAGCAACAGCTTAATCTGATTCAGTGTCATGATGGCTGAAAATAAGCAGAACTGGTTAGCCCTTCTTTCCCTGTCAACAAAAATCTAAATAAACAAACTATTGTAAGAGCCCTCAAAGTGTCCAGTCCACTGTCAGTCTCTACTAAAATCCCAAGTTGGAACCTCTGGCTGAAAACGAAGACTTATTCCCAACTGTGGAACATCACTAGTGCTGGGAGGAAACTGTGAATTCCAAATTTGTGGAAATTTTGTAAAATGTTATAGATTTTGAGAAATGTTCTATAATTCAACTTTGGTGAAATCCAAACCCTCCAAATATATTTGCTGAATATTTGTCCTGTTCCATGGAATTTTCTTGCTGAATTGCAGATGGATATGTATGAACTGTGGAATGACAGTTCTGTGGAATTCCATTCCATGATTTAATACATCAGTTCACAATACACAAAAACATTCTGCAGTTTAATACATCAAATTCACAATACATGTAATCATTTCACAGTTTTAATACATCAGTCTGCAATACATGTAATAGTAAACAGATTAATACATCAGCCCACAATACATATAATCATTCCACAGTTTAATACATCAGTCCACAATACATGTGATCATGCCACAGCTCAATATATCCATCAACAATACATGTGGTCATTCCACAGTTTGATACATCCGTCCACAATACATGTAATCATTCCGCAGTTTAATACATAAGTCAATAGTGCATGTGATCATTCCACAGTTCAGTTCAACAGTCAACAATACATGTATCATGCTGGGGTTTAACAGATCAGCCCACAATACAAGTAATCATTAAACAGTTTAATGCATTAATCGACAAAGCATCTAATTTTTATCCAGTTCAACACATCAATCCACAATACATGTAGTCATTCCACAGTTTAATATATCAGTGCACAATACATGTCATCATTAAACAGGGTAACACATCAGCCCAAAATTCATGTAATCGTTTTGCAGTTTAGTATAGCAATCCACAATACACATAATCCTTCTGCAGTATAGTACATCAGTCCACAATTCATGTAATGATTCTGCAGTTTAATACATCAGTTCACAGTACAGTAACCATTATATGATTTAATACATCAGTCCACAATACAAGTAATCATTCAGAGATTTAATTCATCAACCATCAATACATAAAGAGAATAACGGATAGGACTCTGGGCATTACCGGTGAGTAATACCATTGAGAGGTTCTGGATACATGGGAACCTCAAGAGCGAAGCTCGAGAGGTTCTTGTGTCCAGAACCTTGAGATGGTAGGTCACCAGTAATGCCCAGTGATTTATCCATTATTTTTTTTAATATATGGATCTTCAATTTTTTATATTTTTGTCGTTTAAAGACTGTGTCTGTTCTGGCCGAATGTCGCACTGTATAGCACTCCAATTACTTTTCTTCTGCCTGCCCAGCTGCTCGCCCGCTAGTTCGCTCACTCACTCACTCGGGTCACTTGCAGTAAAGACAGTCCTATATTTTCTTGTTTTGGGGGAATGGGGAACACAGGATCAACCAGATATCTCAATTTAAAAAATAAAATAAAACGGGGAACGTTTATTGAGGGTAACTGCTCTTGCTAAGCGAAAGACTCGCCGCCATGTTTTTTACACTGTTCTGTCCACCCACACAGAAAAAGCGGCCAGTGAGGAGGCAAGCTTAGGACATAGGGGGCAAGAGGTATCTTTTCGTGCAGTTGCAATGATACTATTACCAGCACAAAATGATACTATTAAAAGTGATTGACAATAGTATTAAAAGTGATTGACAATACTATCATCACTTAAGCTTTGAGGGTATTATCGGATTTTTTTGTATGTTTTACACACCTATTAAATTGAAAATCCATATATTAAGTAACCATTCTGTGGTTTAGTACATCAATCCACAATACATGTAATCATTTTCTAGTTTAATACATCGATTCACAATGCAGGTAATTATTTTGTGGTTTAATACATCAGATCACAATACAAGTAATCATTCAACAATTCAGTGACCAGTTCTGTAGAATTGCATTCCGTGGTTTGGTACACCAATCCATAATACATGTAATAATTCTGCAATTTAATACATCAGTTCACGATACTGATAATCATTTTGTGGTTTAATACATCAGCTCACAACACAAGTAATCATTCCATAGTTTAATGAATCAATCCACAATTCATGTAATCATGCCACAGTTTAATACATCAGTCCTAATGCATGTAATCATTCTGCAGTTTATAGAGAATAATGGATACATAGCTGGTTATAACAAGGATTTTACACTCCCCAAGGGGTCAGATGCCACATAAACCCAGAGAGCAAAGCTTGAGGGGTTTATTACAGAATTCCACCCTGAGGGTGTGTGCAAAATCCAAGTTTTTGCACACCTGCTCATTATTTATTTTGCATAATTGCTGGGGACTGTTTCTTTGCCACAGCAATTATACAAAATAAATGTGTATTTCTATGGATCCAAGCTGAGGACCACTGGGGTTTCAGCATGGACCACAACGGCTCGGCTCCTGAGCAAAACCACTGTTCATTTTTTTTATTTCCAACGAAAAAACAAAAACATTTTATGTGTCCAGTCACATATATTTTTAAAAAAGAAGTTACTGCCAGTTCCTATTACAAAGAAACACAGAAACATAGACTTTGATGGCAGATAAGAACCGTTTGGCCCACCAAGTCTTCCCATTTCTCTACCTACAGGATAAGCTGCAGATCCTATTTGACAAACAGTCTATTTCTTCCTAGCCCGCACAAAAATTGCCTTATGTCTGTCCCATGCATTCTTGAATTCTCACACAGTTTTAGACCTCACAACCTCCTCAGGAAGGCTGTTCCATGTGTTCACCACCCTCTCTGTGAAAACATACTTCCGCACATTGCCCCTGAGCCATCCCCCCTCTATTTTCAAATACTGTCCCCTTGTTCTTGCACATCTCTTTTTCTGAAAGATGCTACCCTCTTGGACTTTGTTGATTCCACTGAGGTACTTAAAAGTTTCTATCATATCCCCCCATCCCTCCTTTCCTCAAGGGTATACATATTAAGCTCCTTTAGTCTCTCCTCATATGACCATTGGCAGTGAACTGCAGAGAGTTGAGGAGTGTGATGGCAGAGGACATGCAGAGCTAAGAAAGAGTGCAGTTAGTGCATGCGCCGAGATAGGGAAACCAGGCATGTGTTTGTTGTTAAAACCAGCTGGTTATAACGATAAAATTACAACCCAGTTTCCCTCTGGGAAGAAACAAGAACCAGTTATTATCATACATTAGTTGACAATACAGGTAATCATCCCCTGGTTTAATACATTATCTCACAATACAAGTAATCATTTAACAGTTCAGTGACCAGTTCCGTAGAATTGCATTCCATAGTTAAATACAACTCTCCGCAATTCATGTAATCATTCCACAGTTTAATACATCAGGCCACAATACATGTAGTCATTCTGTAGTTTAATACATCACTCCACAATACATGTAATCATTCTGTGGTTTAGTATGCCAGTCCACAATACATGTAATCATTCCGCAGTTTAACACATTGACCAACAAAACTTGTAATAATTCTGTAACTGAATACATCAGTCCACAATACATGTCATCACTCATATTTGATACGTCAATCTACAATAGATGTAATCATTCCCAGTCTAATACATTGGTCCACAATTCATAGAAACATAGAATCTGTTGGCAGATAAGGACCATACAACCCACCTAGTCTGCTCATTTCCCTACTTGGTTTGGCAATCACTACTCTTATCTAGACTGCCTTTCCCCTTCTCTGCTGTACAGCTGGGTGCCTTTATGCTTATTCCATGCACTTCAGACTCCCTGTACTGTTTTTGCTTCCAACACCTCTGCTGGTAGGCTGTTCCATGGATCCACCACCCTTTCTGTGAAAAAATACTTCCTAGCATCCCCCTAAGCCTCCCTCCCTCCAGCTTCATGTTATGCCTCTTGTCCTTGTGCACTTTCGTCTCTAAAATAAGCTGCCCTCCTGTACCCTGTTTATTCCTCTAAGGTATTTGAAAATCTCTATCATATCCCCTTTCCCCATCTTCTCCTGCAGTGAACAGCTTTTTAGTTCCTTGAGTCTTTCCTCATAAGGTTTGTGGTGCAGTCCATGTATCATCTTTGTTGCTCTTCTCTGGACTGCTTCCATTCTGTTTATGTCCTTCCTGAGATGCGATCTCCAGAGTTGGAAACAATATTCCAGATGAGGCCTCACCAGTGATCTATACAGTGGCATCACCATTTAACTCCTCCTAGTGGTTATGCACCTTCCTAGGCATGTAATTATTCAACAATTTAACACTGTACATCAATCAGCAGTACACATAATCATTCCACAGTTTTCTTCCCTCTTCACAGGTTAAACACCCCTCAGTCTGCCACCCTCCCTCACCCTGCATGGCTCTGGATTTCAACCAGCAAACTAGGCTGAACATCCTCAGTCTTCCACCCCCCCTCGGCCTACGGGGGTTCTGGATTTCAGCAGCAAACCAGGCTGAACACCTTCAGTCTTTCACCCTCCCTCAGTCCGCTGGGTTCTGGATTTCAGCCAGCAAACCTGGCTGAACACCCTCAGTCTTCCACCCTCCCTTGGCCCGTGGGGCTCTGGATTTCAACCAGCAAATCAGGTGCAGAAGTCCATAAAATTTCTGATGACAGACCTCCACAAATAGTTTTTTTTCTTAGCTATATCAGCTCACTAGGAGCCTTGTTATTTTACTGTGCTCCTGTGTTACTTTAAGATGCTAGCTATTACCTTATTGTCTAGCCCTGTAGTTAGTACCTTTTGTACGAGAATCATTATTTCACCCAGCAGTTTCTGTTTACTATGATACAGATAGCCCTGTATGTTCTGTTTTTATTGCCTAATGCTGCAAAGCATCTTCTGACTGTGTTTATTTATCTGCTCTGGTCTGTAAAGCTAATACTGTTTACCTGCTCTCAGCCGTGTTGTTCCTGGGGTTCCTAAGTTCAATCTCCATAGGGTTTCTCCTTCTCCTGGACCTATTACAGTTACTTCCTCTTGAGAGTCACACTGTGCATGTGCTGTATTCCAAACTCAGGAGCAGGACCCCCCATCCCACTTTGTTTCCCTTCCTGCCCTGTACATGTGTCTTTTGTTTGCTTTCCCTTGTAATCTCCTCCCTATTCTAACCATGTATATCTTCCCTCCCCACAGGCTGAACACCCTCAGTCTTCCACCCTCCCTTATCCTGCGGGGGTTCTGGACTTCAGCCAGCAAACCAGGTACAGAGGACCTGTGCTGGCCTGTCGCCACTTGTGGAGCAACTACCCCACACGCCCCCCACCCAGGGGGAGATTTTATCTTTATAGATAGCCTAGGTCACATGCCTTAGTCACATGACTCAGCACTTCTGAGACTAGTTACTCTGTTTCCCTGTTGCTGGTTATACTATATGACCACTAACAGGCGCTGTTGCACTTTCAAATCTCCTATCATCCCCAGCATAATTAACCCTTTCTTTGGGAGATTAGAGTCTTCACCTGTGCTAGCCCTCTCCTATCAACCTCATCCCTAGATAGCCACCCCCTCACTCCTCTTAAAAAGTAACCCCCTGACCTTTTGCACCATAGTCGGAGACCTTAACCTTTAGGCCATCCTAATGGTAACAATTTATCTAAGCCTTTTTGGTCCCATCTATTTCACTAGGACCAATCCCCACTAAACTCCAAATCAAGAAATCCCCACTGTACCCCCCCATGAGGACACCCCCCTTTAGAATACACAGCTGTTTCTGATTTCTCCTCACAGAAATATCTAATCCACCTCTGCCCTCGCAGGCACTCTGTGCCACTTCTGACTTGTCCTTTCTTATCTGCCCTACAGTTTCTTAGACACCAAACCTCAACATTTCTGAGGCATGCCTTACCTACTATCACCCCCCTCCACTCTCTACTGCTAATTGATTACAATGCCGGCCCTTAAAGGTATGATATTCCTAGTCCTGCTAATGATAGCTATAACTCCCAAAAGCACAGATAAGCACCAGTTCAATAAATGCTGCCCCCTACCCCCCCAAAATGCTACCCTACCCAAGCCGTGCCTACTATGAGCAGCACCACCAATAATAATCTCAAACCCACTAACTGGGCCAGCTACCTGGTCAGTTCATCAAATTCTCCCACCCTTTCTCTGCTACCCCATCTCACCATACCACTACTCTATAAGATGAGTGGATGAATTAATAGGTGCAACTCACCAAATAATCTTAAGTTACTTAAACACTTTTTGCTAATGATTGCCTTGATTATGCTCTTCTTGTCTGGCAACATTCACCCTAACACTGGCCCTTTGCAGCAGCTGAACAGCTGTGGTGCCAACCCTAAAATGCTAAAGTTAGCATCCATTAATATTTGTAGCTTACTATCCAAATATGATGATCTCCAAGTCTGGGTAACCCAGCACAGACTGGAAGAAATATCTGTGGTGGAGACTTGGCTTACCTCTAAGATCCCTGATACTGCTATCTCCTTGGCTGAGTATACTCTCTTTAGGCATGATAGGCTAAGCTGAAAGGGGGAGGATGCAATCTACCTCAGGGACACCATACAGGGTCATGCCTTCCCCAACTGGACACTGGGAAAAACATACAATCCCTTGCAATCAGTTTACTCCTAGGATTCCATAGTACATCACTCACAGTAGTCTCTGTCTATGTCCCCCCTTGAAATCAGGCCAGTGGTCTCAACTTTGTTATTGAATACATGTCCAACCCACAACAAAACACCAATGTGGTACTATTTGGGGACTTTAATGTTAATTGGATGGGCCCTGAAGCAGACACCTACAAGGATGCCATCTCATTCATCAATGTGGCATAAATGGTTGACTCCCTTACCAGGCTCAGCTAACAGACTGACTGCAGTACACTAATAGACTGGATAATTATTAGTCACCCTGATATAATCTCTAAACCATCCTCCCCAACTCGATTACTGACCACTCCCCCAACCTCTGCTTATGGTCAAATAAAGCCCTTAAGCCTCCTGCTAAAACAGCAACACATTGCTTCCTTAAAAAAAGGCAACTCAAGCACCAAACAACCTATCTTCAACAAACTGATTGGACACCAATGTACGTGGCTTGAAACGTGGACAAAGTCCTTGAATATTTCATCAATAAGTTCACTGAGGCCTGCGACATAAATGCCTGTATCAAAAAGCATAAGATTAAGGGTGCTATCACCCATGGATTACCCTGTCCCTCTTTAATTGCATGGCTGCTAGAGATAATCTCAGGCATCATGCACAGGCCATCAGAGAGTAGGTTGACTTTCAGCATTACAAAGCTGCCAGAAATGCCAGCATTCATGTGATCCACCTCTCCAAAACATGCCACTTCCAGGAGGAGCTCTTGAACTCCTGGGGGGATGGTACGAATTTCTGGGATAACATCAAAGACTTCATGGGTAAAACCAATTAGTCCTCACCTTCTATGTTAGAGGTAAATGGTGTAATTACCCTGGACCCCAAGGATATTACCGACACCTTCAACACAGCTTTCTCTGACCTTAGCTGCGTACTTCCCCCTGATTTCTTTGACATACATTCCAGCACTGTCAAGCCCAGCAAATGCGACACCCATCAGACCCCACTCCTTCTATTTCATGCAGGAGATAATCAGCATAAAGAAATGTAATTGCACATGTAATTGATGCACAGATGTCAATAATGTATATTGTATAGCCAGGTTTAAAGAAATTAACTTAATAACACGACTATATTTATAGAATACCTCTCCTGGTTGCAATACATCATAATGGACGTAAGGATTTCAGCAATACTTTAACAGCTATTTGACTCCTACTTAATCACATATTTAAGATTATGTAGCTGCAGTTCAGATGATACAAAATCACACATGCTCACACAATGCAAAGCATCATGGGCTGCATATTCAGATGGATTTATAACTTGATTATGTGGATTTTGTCTTGTCTTGGCTATGTGCATGGTATATTGTGAAGCAGATGATTTAGTGCATTAAATTATGAATGTACAGATTGTATTTTGTATTCTGATAGGTTATGTATTCATAATGTGTAGTATACGTATATGTTTAGGTAACGGAAATCTTAAAAGGACTACCTTGAAAACTGGGTTGCACAACCTAAATGACATATCTTTCTGTATAAAAAAAAGTTTTTACTGCTTCTACTACTTTAAAACTGTTACCCTGTCGGAGGCTAAAAAGTACCTTCAAAAGGTGCTCAGAAAATCCAGTGGTGGCTCTATGGATCATAAACTTATTAGATGAACTCTCGATGACATCATTCCACCCCTTACAAGTCTGCCAATTCTGTCCATATGCCTTGCGTACTTCCCCCAATGGTGGAAAACAGCTGTAGTCACTCCCATTCACAAACGTGTGACCACGTACAACATACAAACTACCATCCAATGTCAATCCTCCCTCTCAAAGGTACTGGGACTTATTGTGACTGATCAACCAACTAATTACCTTGAGAAATACCAAATCCAAGGCACACAACATGGATTCCGCAAGGCACATAGCAGTACCACAGCCTTGCTTGAATACTTTAATTTCATACACACTGCACTGGACCGGGGTCTGCTAGTAGGGGCCATATATATTGACCCTACTAAAGCATTCAACACAGTAAAGCACACCATCCTGTTAAACTCCCTTTGTGTGTCTGGCCTATCTTCTGATGCAGTAGGGTGGTTTAGGAGCTACCTCGATTGCAGGTCTCAACAAGTCAAAATAAGTGGTATCCTATCTGACAGCAGGCAAGTTCAATATGGTGTCCCACAAGGCTCGATCTTGGACCCTTTGCTATTTAGTCTCTTACTCAATTCCCTCCTCATGGCATGCACCGACATTATACTTTTATATGCTGACAATGCCATCATTTTTGCTAATCATCCGGACCCCATCCTACTGGAACAACAACTCCAGGTCAATTTCTCAGATATCGAGGCTTGGTTTACCAAACATCAGCTCTGAATGAATTACAAAAAGAAGAAAGCCACAATTTTCTCTAGCTTGCACAACAAACATAAATCCTACCAGTTAACCATACTAAACAATGTGGTTTCCTCCCTTGAACAAGTCCAAACATTCAAGTATCCTGGGATCACTCTTGACAGCTCTTTCTCCTATGCTACACACATGTATCTGGTTGCTAAGGTGGTTACCACCAGGTTAGGGATAATTTTCAGACACAGATGTTATATGAGGCAATATAGCGCAGTGGTTTAAGGCTGTGAGCTGCAAATCTGGTGACATCCAACAGGCCAGACCTAGGTTTGAATCCCACAGCTTCCACTTGCATACTGTGTGACCCTGAGCAAGTCACTTAACTTCCCTGTGACCCCAGGTCGCAACTGTAAAAAAGCTTTCAGCTTAGTGTGCTATTCCTGGCTAAACAACTAAAATACATAAATAAAAATAAATACGACACAAGATGTGCTGAGGCT
This sequence comes from Neoceratodus forsteri, assembly GCA_016271365.2. Taxonomy (NCBI): domain Eukaryota; kingdom Metazoa; phylum Chordata; order Ceratodontiformes; family Ceratodontidae; genus Neoceratodus; species Neoceratodus forsteri. The sequence continues at coordinate 66,044,690 of CM057455.1, forward strand.
TGTTGTAAATTGCTCAGTTCTATCTGTTGTAAACTACAGCTTAGTTATCTATGGAGCAGCTACAGACACCATGTTCAAACACACAAGCACAAGCACAGCACTAAACAAGACTTAGTTGCAGGCAGACTATGGGGGCACACAGACTGACACATACTTGTGAACCGTATACATAGTCTAACTGGTTAAACCTTATGATAAAAAAAAAAAAATAGCCTTGGCCAGGACCACCCACCCCTACCCTCACCCAGAAATTCCAAATCCTTGTGTTCAACCCCCATTAAACTTGAGGCATGTTGAAACTGTCGTATCAAGTCCCATTTTGTCACACTACCCAGGCACAGTGATCCTTTGTGTATAGGGCACCTAGCTGGCTAAACAACCTACCACTGAGTACCCTGGTTGAGAATAGGATTGGCCCTTTCAAAAATAAACTTTGCGAACACCTCACTGCACTGAGTAGCTATGTCAGCTGCCTATAGACTGCCTCCCTTCCCTGAGCAACACGCATCCCCCTCAATCACCTTTCCCACCTCCCCTTCTTGTCACCAGGTAAAACTATACCAAATCTTGCTAGTAACCCCCTCTACCCCTCTCCTTACCCACTCACCCACTCCTATCTCCCCCCCCACAACAAAGCCAACCCCTGGCTGCTTTTCACCTACTTACTGCTTCTGTTATTCATCTGTTGGGCCTGTAAAATTATGACTCAAATTATATATCACTACTGTTACTTGAAATGTATCTGGCATATCTGTTTTCTAACTGTCATAATTGTACATATTGTTGATATCGATTGATTTGTTCCATAATGTCCTATTTGTTGTTTTGTCTATTTACTGATAGTGAACCTTTGTAAAAGAGCCCTTGGCTCAAAGGTATTGTAATCCAAGATATAATAAATAAATAAATAAATAAATACATCAGTCCACAATACATGTAACCATTCTGTGGTTTAATACATCAGTCCACAATACATTTAACCATTCCACAATCAGGTCTTTGACCTTCGCTTTTGCAGTTCAGCATATTAATGCACAATTCATACATTCATTCAACTATACTGAGTTGCAAAATGCATTCTGAAATTCAGTGGAAGCTAAATTTCGATTTGCAGTAATGCTGCTGATGGAGTTTTATTTTCACACATCACTAGGCCCCACAGTACCCGAAACTGCTGGACATTTGCTTTCAATGTTCAAGGTTTGTGAGTACAGTGAGGTGCAATTGAAGTTTTAACTTCTTTTCTATTGGAAAATTGGTAACCAGGAGAGGTAAACTGAGCATAATGAGCTAATATTCTTCAGGTGAAGCTATCTTTGGCTGAAAGTTACAATACTGAACTTAGGATCTGCAAGAAAGCAAGTTGTGCTCACAGCAGAGGGAAATGAACCTTACTTTACAATTTACAATTGTTCTTTGGTTTGCAGCAGATTCATCAGAAAAGCTAATATTCTTCAGGTGGAGGCTACTTCTAACTGAAAGGTGAAATAAGGAACTTAGAATTATCAGGAAAGACAGTCTTGCTCTCCTCTTAGCAGAGGGATGTGTACCTGACTTTACTTGTTACAATCGTTATTATTGTTCTCAGGGCAAGGACTTGCAATACTGCTTTGCAGATTGGGAGGTTAAACCCATAGGGATTGAAAAACTGTTTACTGTGTCTGTTCTTGTGCACAGCTGACTTGTTTTGGGGCTGATTGATTTCAGAGCACAAATCACCAGGTTGTATTGGGGCTGGAGAAGTTTACCTGTGTCTAACTCAGATGTTTGGATATTTCTCTGTTTAATTTGCATGGTATTGCTCTGTCAAATTATCTTGTAGGGCATTTTGCTGACAGGAAGGTTAACACTCATCCAAGTGGTGGGTCAGAGCTTTTAGCTGATTATTTCGTGAGGGCACAGGTTAGGCCCATACCCTGCCACCTCCCTCACCCACCCTGATAACACTTCCTTTATACCTGGTGTTCTGACATCATTTCCTCAAGAGGGTGAAGTGCGGCCCACCAGTGCAGCGGTTGGATTTCCGCTTGCGACACCGGCGACCCGGGTTCGGGAACGGATCCGGGTCGTCGGAGGGCCGGCCGGGGGGGAGAAGGATTGAGCGCCGTAGGCAGCTCTCCTTCTCCGGGGGGAGGGTCCCACCAGTATCCGGCATGATGAGGGCTCCTAGTGGAGGCTGGGAGAACTCATGCTACTGGCCTGAGGTCAGGGAGGGGCTAGGCAGGCGGGCGGACGCTGGCGGCTTATTGTAGACGGCCCCCACCTCCCGAGGGTGGGAAAACATAAGGGGATAAAACTCTGCCTTGCATCTACATGACGCTCTGCCCTGGACTGCCCTGATTGGCCACCGGAGCCATTCCCCCTAACCAGATACAGTTCCTCGGTCGATAAGAGGGGTCGGTACCGCGGCCCCGCTCTCTGAGGGGTAAGCCAGGGATGACCTGGGGGATTCGGCAATGTCCGGTGGTCGGGGCTCCAGGGTCCGTGACCAGAGCAGATCAACGACGGAAGGGCAGGGGCAAAAAGAGAAAAATAAAAAAAAAAAAAGAGGGTGAAGTGCATATCACTGTCATATCCTTTCTAGCACACTGCACTGATAATATAAGCATACACACTGTATAATATATATATATATTTATATATAACAAAACAATCACACACAAAAAAAAAATTAAACAGGATAAACAAGAAGGTAGACAGACATGTGGGGAGTAGTGCAGTGTAATGGCTGTGGGGCAGTAGTCTTCTGGGAGTCTTTCTGGAGGCTGAGATGCTGCCCTATTTGCAGACAACTCTTTGCCCTGAGGGAGGAGGTTGCTCATCTTCAGGCCACACTGGACAGTAGTAAGGGAACCTCCCCCATCCAGGAAGCACCATAGCCACCACCACTACCTCAGAGGTTGTGAAGAAAGCACAACAGTTGGACCACAGTGGCTCAGGGAGGGTGAGAGTGATGGAACAGAGGCACACTCAGACAGTTGTACCACTCCACAATCCATACACCATTCTGATGGAGCATAGTTCCCCTATGGATGCACCCACAGAGAAGACTAAGGAGGTTGTGGACAACTGTCACAAGGGAGGCCCACAGGAAGGAGACAGAGGACACCAAAAGGGAAAGGAAGCAGCTCCTGGTGGGGGATTCAATCATTAGGGGGATAGAACTGGGGGAAGCAATGAAAACTGAAGTAAGGTGCCTGCCTGGTGCCATGGCTTGGAGGGACAGGAAGCGCATTCTCAGGATCGCAAGAACAGCTGCACAGGAGACAGATCTGGGTGTTGTTGCCTACCTAGGGACAAATGACTTGACTCAACATGAGATTAGAGTAGTGCAGGAGGAGTTTGTGGAGTTGGGGAGGGGCCTAAGGCAAGTAGCATACACAGTATCCTTCTTGGAGGTGCTGCCTGTCTATGGCAAGGGTGAGGCGAGGGTACTTTCGCACCATTAAATTCAATGGATGGTTAAAATAATGGTGCAGAGCACAGGGGTTTGGCTACATTGGGGACTGGGGTTCCACCTGGAGGGATACCAGCCTATACTGGCAGGATGGTCTCCATCTGTCCAGGAAGAGAACAAGTCTTCTGGGCAATCAGTTTAAATGCTTCATTGGCAAGCTTTAAAACTAGTCAAAGGGGGAGGCACTGATAAGCAGAAGGGAATTCCCAGCCTCCCCCTACAAAACAGGGTACTATACGAGGGAAAGACCAAGGTACAAAGGTCAGTAGGGAGAAGGACAGGGGTGAATGGAGAAAGCAAAGTCAATGAGGACAGAGATAGTGCTACAAGAGGTAAAGCCATCAAAAAATAGAGAGCAATGAGTACTAATGCTCATAGTCTGGGTAACAAGCTTCCTGAATTAGTGGCCTCGATGTAGGAGGAACATCTGGATATTGTGGCAATCACAGAAACATGGTACACACAGAACCAAGACTGGGATGTAAACATACCAGGATACACTATCTACAAGAGGGACAGGGAGGGTAAAAGTGGAGGAGGAGGAGTAGCTCTTTACATAAGGGAAGGAATCAAAGCTACAGAACGAAAGGGTAAACAGGGAGGAGAGGAAGCACTGTGGGTCAATTTGGAGACAGGCAATAGCACCACAATCCACACAGCAGTTGTATACAGACCCCCATCTCAGGAGGAGGACATGGACAAGGAAATTATAGGAAGTAGCCTTAGAATGGCAGAAAAAGGGGAAATATTGCTGATGGGGGATCTGAATATGCCAGATGTTAATTGGAGTATATTTGCAGCAGCCACTTCTAAGAATGAGGTCATTCTAGATGCCCTACAGGTGGCATGCCTTAGATAACTAGTATTGGAACCCATTTGAGAGGGAGCAATCTTAGACCTGGTGCTCTCAAATGGAGATGGTGAGACGATCACAGATTTAGAAGTAGGTAGCCATCTGGGAACTAGTGACCATCGAACAGTATGGTTCACAATAAACACAGCAGTAGAGTCAAGCCATACAAAGGCAATGATACTAGACTTCAGGAGGGCTGACTTTGCCAAAATGGGTGACAGCCTAAGGAATGCACTAGCAAATGGACAGGAGGAAGGGGTGGAAGTGCAATGTGGAATAATCAAAACTGCCATCACAGAGGCAACAAGCCTTTGTGTGAAGCAAATAAGCAAAGCAAAACGATGTAAGAAACCACTATGGTTCTCAAAGGAGGTGGCAGGAAAGGTTAGGGAGAAAAAGAAAGCATTCAGGAAGTACAAGGAATCACAGAAGGAGCAGGACAGAGAATTGTATCAGTTAAAGCAAAATGAACAGAACAGCAAAGGCCCAAACTGACGAAAAGATAGCCAACACAGTTAAGAAGGGAGATAAAACCTTTTATGGGTACATCAGGGAGCGAAGGAAGACCAAGGGAGGGATAGTGAGACTTAATAAAGGGGAAGGGGGAGGGCAGAGGGTGACAGTGAAAAGGCAGAGATACTAAACAAATATTTTTGCTCAGTACTTACAAATGAAGAGGGGGAGGTACCTAAACCAAACAATAGAAACACTCTGGATACAGAAGTTGATACCAGCCCATTTAGAGAAGAAAGGGTTCTGAAAGAACTCTTTTTTTTTCCATTAGGATTTTTATTCCATTTTTAGTTACAGAGACAAAATCCAACAACATTACTTACATACATGTTCACATGCATACATATTTATATTAACGTAGATTAACCCAGTCCCTGTAACAACCCCAAAAACCCTCCCCACGCCCACCCCACCCATCCATTACCACCCCAGCACAAGTCTCGCAAGATTACGTACGAACCATCAGTAGGTAAGCTATGTGCCATTATAATGAGTAAATAGTATAGAAGGGACCCCAGATCCTATCAAACTTAGGGAGCCTATTCTGGAAGATTGCTATCATTCTCTCAAACCTCAAACTGGCAAGCAATTCCTCCAACCATTCTGTGTAGCTGATCACAACAGAGTCTTTCCAGTGCCTGAGGACAATTTTCTTAAGGGTGGCCACAATCAAAACTATGTGGACCCTTCTGCTCTTTACAGGTATATGAGAAACATCTCCCAGCAAACATATTTCAGGAGTAAAAAGGTCCCCCAGCCCCAACAAAGGGTTCAATTTCTTTTTGATCTCTTATTATCTTTGGACAGTTCCAGAAAATATGCATCAAATCCCCGATCGCAGACTGGCACCAACTACACGTACTATTTGTGGCTATGTTTAATCTAACCAATTTTTTCGGAGAATAATACATATTATGAAGAAATTTCAACTGGACCAATCTTAAACGATCTTATAAAAGAAATCTATGACAATTTAGCCATAGAGCCTTCCAGTCGATCTCCACATTAGGAAACTTTGAGGCCCAATATGAGCCTTGAACTGGATGAGAGTAAGCCCACTCAAATAATACTGTATATACTTTTGAAATGGCATGTGATAGGCCTACCAACGGCCCTAATGTATCATAGAAGTCTTCTTTTGGAGATTGAATTTCCCTCTTACCCACCTTACTAAGCAAAAGGTGCCTAAACTGGTATACTTTAAAGACTGCAGCGGTGGACATCTCAAATTTACTCAGGATCTCAGGGGAAGAGAGTACTATTCCATCAGGTGTAAGAAAGTCCTTCACACAACATGAATCGGGCAGGGCCAACCATGTGGGGGTTGAGGGTCTTGCTATCCACTAGAAAACATGGGTTACCCCAAACAGGCTGCTTCCAATCCCCAAGACAGTCATATTTGATGAAACCACAAAGTTGCATATGAATTCTCACCGAGATCCCAACTGGGGAATTATGCAAGGGGGGGCAGGAGTTTAGGAGAAAGATAGAGCAAGGCCTTGGGCTTCAACCCTTGCTTCTGAATAAGGGCCAGCTCAATTTGTAGCCATAAAGGCGTATATGATTGTTGTAATGAGACATACATACCTTTCACCCACCTCAGGTATTTACTAGCATGGCAAGCCCAAAAATAGAGAGCAAAATGTGGCAGTTTCAAACTGCCCAGTGATTTGGGAGCAGCCAGCCTATGATAAGCCATTCGGGATTTCTTATGACCCCATACGAAATTAGCAATAATGCTGTGCAGTTTCCTAAACCAAGAAAGTGGCAACCAGATATTTAACATACTGAGAGGGTAAAATAACCGGGGAAAACATTCATTTTTACTAAATTAATCCTCCCCATAATGATATCGGAAGCCTAGCCCATCTTTCCAAATCTAATTCAACAGTACACACCAAAGGATCCGGGTTTAATTGACGTATTTTAAACCTGTTCCTTGTTAGATTAAGACTGAGGTATTTAATGGAGTCTGATTTCCAAGTCAAACCAAACTCAGTGATTTCCTGTTTAAGGGTTCTGAAAGAACTCTTAAAACTAAAGGTGGACAAAGCAATGGGGCCTGATGGGTTTCATCCCAGAATGCTAAAAGAACTAAGGGTAGAACTAGTGACACCCCTGACTACCCTCTTAAACAAATCATGGGAGGATGGGTGGGGGGGGGTACCTGAGGACTGGAGGAGGGCAGATGTGATTCCACTTTACAAAAGTGGGAGCAGGGCAGAAGCAGGCAACTACAGACCTTAGTTTAACCTCAGTGATAGGGAAAATGATGGAATCACTTCTGAAGGGAAGAATTATCAAGTACCTAAAGGCCAGAAAGGCACAGGACCCAAGGCAGCATGGATTCACAGCGGGAAGGTCATGTCAGATGAATCTAATAGACTCCTTTGACTGGGTGACCAAAGTAGTAGATCAGGGAGGGGCTGTGCACATGGCCTACCTAGACTTTAGCAAGGCATTTGACACAGTCCCACACAAAAGATTAATATACAAGTTAGCCAGCCTGGGAGTGGGTCCCAAGATGATAGCCTGGGTAAATAATGGTCTGGAGAACAGGATTGCAGAGGGTAATAGTAAATGGAGTCCATTTTGAAGAAAGGGGGGTTACTAGTGGGGTACCACAGGGTTCATTACTAGGACCAGTCCTCTTCAATGTCTTTAAAAGTGACATTGCAGAGGACTGGAAGGAAAAGTATGTCTCTTTGCAGATGACACAAAATTCTGCAACAGAGTTGATACACAAGGTGGGGTAGAAAGGATGAGAAGGGACTTGGCAAGGTTGGAGGAATGGTCAAATGTATGGCAGCTTACATTCAATGCTAAGAAGTACAAGGTAATGCACCTGGGAAACAAAAACCCAGGGGAAGAGTGCACAATAGGGGGTAAGATACTAACAACAATAAAAATGGAAAGGGACCTGGGGGTAGTCATATCAGATGACCTAAAGGTGAGCAAGCAATGTGAGAGAGCAGTAAGGAGGGCTGGGGGGATACTGGGATGCATAGAGTGAGGCATCACTAGTAGAAAACAGGAAGTTGTTATCCCTCTGTACAGACAGCTGGTGTGACCCCATCTGGAGTACTGCATGCAGTTCTGGAGACCCAATTTCCGCAAAGACATAAACAGGATGGAGGCAGTCCAGAAGAGGGCAACTAAAATGGTGCAGGATCTGCACCAGAAGATATATGAAGAGAGACTTAAGGAGCTTGATATGTATAGCCTCGAGGAAAGGAGGGCAAAGGGGGACATGATAGAAACTTTCAAGTACCTCAAGGGAATCAATAAAGTCCAAGAGGGTAGCATATTTCAGAAAAAGAGGTGTGCTAGAACAAGGGGGCACAATTTGAAGATGGGGAGGCAGCTCAGAGGTAAAGTAAGGAAGTATTTTTCACAGAGAGGGTTGTGGGTGCATGGAACGGCCTTCTGGAGGAGTTTGTGGAGTCAAAAACAGTGGTGGAATTCAAGAATGCATGGGACAGTCATAAGGCAATTCTAGGGGGTAGGGGTAGGAAGAAGTAGGCTGTTGGTTAACTAGGATCTGCAGTTTATCCAATAGGTAGGGAAATGGGCAGACTGGGTGGGCTAAGCGGTCCTTATCTGCCATCAAATTCTATGTTACTGTGTCTTTAAGTCTTGTTTCCAGGTGTTTTGGACAATGGAGAAAGATGACCTACCTCTCCATGACAGGGGGTGTTCAAGGTGAACATCTGAGCCCCACTTTGCTGGTCCGAAGATGCTGCTAGATGAGTGGCCTCAGACTTTTTTCTTAATGCTTAAGTTTGTAACAGTTACTGAGTTATGATTCAGTTTACCACTTAACAGAAGATTTATGAACTGTTCAGTAAATAATCCTCTCTCTACATGTGTGAAGTCAAATTTTATTTATTTTAAAATTTGGTAACCAGGAAAAGGCACTCTGTGCCAAAGCTTGTTTCCAGATTCAAACTGGAGGAGGGGAGAAGGGGAATACAGACAGAACAGAAATTTCAAAACAACAGATAGGGGCTCCATAGGCAAGACTGCAGATACCAGTAAATTGTCATATAACTCCAGTAATATATATATTGTCAAAAATCCATAAAGGGTTGGATAAGCCACTGGGTCATTCCATTATTTCAAGACAGGGTTGGCTGACTGAACCTTTGTCTATGTATGTTGATCAGTTTCTACAACCTTTAGTCCAGGATTTGAGGTCGTATATAAGAGATTCTACCGAAATAGTTAGGATCATGAAGGACATTCAGATGGAACTACAGTGTTTTTTTGCCACTGTGGATGTGACCTCACTTTATACTGTGAACCTTCACCAGGAGGAGTTGGAAGCACTAGTGTTTTTTTCTTAACACCAGATCTGGGAAGGAATGTGTTACGACACCCACACACTTTTTGGTAAAGCTGTCAGAAGCAGTGTTGCAGAAAAATGTATGCTTGTTTCAGGATCAATTGTACCATCAGATACAAGGAACAGCAGTGAGGGTACCATGGCCCCCAGTTTGCTAATCTGTTCATCAGGAAATGGGAGCATGACCATCTCTACAGCACTGCCACAAATCCATTCTTTTACAAGATGGATTTGTGGCAGTGCTTTACTGGTGACATCATAATAGTGTGGAAAGGGAACAGTGCAGGAATTTGGCTATTTCATTGAATGGATAGAAAGCACCAGCTCATGCTTACATTAAAAATACGAGCTGAATCAAACAGAAATTACATGTCTTGATTTAAGGTTTTACAAAAACAGGGACAGGGGAGTGTATACAACCTTATTCCAAAAATACACTGACTGTAACAGCCTCCTTAGATTTGAAAGTTGCCACCCTCCTCCTGTCTGCTTCAACGTCCCTAAAGGGCAGTTGGTATGCACTTTACGTAATTGCACTGAGGTTAAGGAATATGAGCAGAAAAGGGGCCAACAGGTGAAAAGGTTTATAGACACAGGATACAGTAATCACGGTATTGCTATTGCTATACAAAAAGTAGATAGCATGAACTGACAAGACACATTACAGTATGCTGGTCCTAATAATGAAGAAAGAACTAATAATCTGTGTCCTTTAGTGACAACCTTTTGATGAAGAAGAGCAGATGAAGTGAAAAAAATAATCCATGGCAACTGGTCAATTTTACAATAGGAACCAAAATTAGAAAATATTATTAAATCAGGCCTAACATTTGTATTTCACAAGTGTCAAAGTACAGAAGAAATGGTGGTTAGTGTCACAAACCCACTCAGTAGGTCAGGCCTTCTGCTCCCAAAGCACCAACCTCTGAGTGCAATCTTGTGAACAGTGTAACAGATAAGGTAACCCTCTTTTGTCTGTTTTTGTGAGTTTGGATCAACCTTTTGTCTCAAGTCTTGGAGGGATTGAAATGGTTAACCTCTTGTTAGCATACCCAATGCACAGGCTCAGATATATCTGTCTTCGGGAGGCCAGATATCTTTGCCTACGGGCACCTAACCAGGTATACAGAGATGAACCCTTAAAAACTTTAATAAAGACCTCAGATTTAAAACACTTCTCTTTCCAGTTTGGTACCACCATTGAAGCTTATGTTTAGTATCTGCAATAGCCATATACTTTTCTTACAACTAAAAAGAAGTCAGAGACAGACTGAGTAAGTTCTAAAAGGAATTTTACTAAAAATAGTTAAAAATATGTAAAAACACAAAAAACAGAACTCTTAGATCAAAAGACATACAAATCTTTTAAAGGAAACAAGGTTTAAACAGTGCAAATTCCTACTTCAGTACTTAGTCTCTAAATACTTGCTTAAGCGCTCACCGATCTTGCTTGGTCAGAGTCTAGGTAAAAATGTGTCTCTGTAAAACAGAATTATTCCTTAAACAACTGTATTGGCCAACCCATTTTTGGTGAGGTAAGCCAGCTCCTCCTCTGTCAGATTATATTTAAAAAAATATATCTAATAAAAAGCAGTAGGCTTTTCAAAGTATCAATTTTGCAATCCTCCAGCTTGACTCATGTTTCAAATGACATCTCTTTTGATCCATGCTGCATCCTCTTCACACAGGCTTCATATGAGCATTTACAACCTCACACCCCTGTGTAATAACCTAGGTTTCTCTTCCACATCATAAACCTTTTTTATGATTTCTCTCTCAACAAAATTAACTTAAACAAGTCTGTAATTAACTCAGAGAAGCAGGATCCTTGATTAAAGTCTTCCATGTAACACATTGTCTCTAAACACTGAGTGTGTGATACACATGCTGTCAGCATTTCTCTTTGCTTACATCTGTCAGCTAAAATCTGGGGGGGATGAGTGAGGTCAATCCTAGAGCATTTGATTTTCAGCAGGAGACATTCAGTAATACATTTTATATTAAAAAGAAATGATACAGCACTCAGAACTGGCTGTCTACATCACAGTTAGCAATATTGTCCCTGACCCAGAACCTATCAGACAAGCTTTGTTGGCACCCCCCACACACAGGGACACTCCAATGGGTTTGCTTATTTCAGTCACACATGTAACCTCTTGCCTTTTGCCTAATTTGCCTTAATTGTTCTTTTCCTCTTATGGCCTCCCATAAGCTGTAGTTTTGTTTGTTACTGTAATGACCCTGACATGGAACCTATGTAATGAACCTGTACTCAAAGGTTAATCTGAGATCTTAATAAATAAATAAATATGGGAGAGGTACGTTTTGTAAATACATTTGCACTTGCAAAATGTCCACTTATCCAGGAACAGGTGAGGACATCAAGATAAAAGATTTAATAATGTGCACAAGCAGAGGTGTTGTGTATTTGTTGAAATGTAGTTGTGGAGTCTACTATGTAGGTAGAACCACACGACACTTTAGGATGAGGATAGGAGAGCATGTGAGGGCGGTGCAAAAAGTAGATGAAATATATACCATTTTGAAACACATTCATCAAAACCTAGGCATACAACATGATTTGATGTTTACTGGTATTGCATTGGTTTCAGCTGGCATGGGTGGGGGGGGATATGAAGAAGATCATAGGTCAAAGGGAAAGTTTTGGGATTTTTGAGCTGGGGACATGACAAAATATAAGTTTTACTGAAAATATTGATCTTTCTGTTTTTTTTGAAGAAATATAGGTGCTAGGGAAACTGTGAGAGCTGAGTCAAATATTTAGTAACACATATGACATTTTGAAATTGTGAAAAGACACATCTGTAAGATAGGATAGGATAGGTAAACAGGTTACTCACCTGTAACAGTAGTTCTAGAAGTGGTATATGTTGTTCATCCACACTCTTTGGCATGTCCCTTTTCCCTTTAATGATCACTGGAAGTCTTCAAGCTGGCTCCTCCCACCAACCTGGGTAGTATAATCCTTGGCTCTGTCCCATGACACCAGATCTTAGCCCACTGGAAGCCAGGTTTGTGCATCTGCAGCTGGGGAGGTCAGGCAGATCCATGTTGATGAATAACATATACCACTCCTAGAACTACTATTATAGGTGAGTAACAGGTTGATGTGGTATCGGGAATCATTGGGGGTCCAGATCCCATGGGCCTTTTTTCCTCCATGTTGGTTCCCCAGCCCATGAGAGAGGCAGAGGCAGTATAGTGCAGTGGTTTAAGACTCTGAGCTACAAATCTGGAGACCTAGGTTTGAATCCCATATCCCACACTTGCATACTGTATGACCCTGAGCAAGTCACTTAACTTTCCTGTGCTCCCAAGTTGCACCTGTAAACAAGCTTGCAGCTTAGTGTGCTACACCTGGTTAAACTATTAAAAAAAATGGTCTAGAGAGGTCTACCAGCAGACAGCCTCCCTCATCCTCTGAGTTAAAGTGATCAGCTGGTCGAAATGACCATGGCACAGAGTCCAATGGGTGACCAGCTCCCATTGGAGGGGGCACATGTGCAACTGGACCCAACAGACCAATGAGTTGCAAGCCCGGTGTCTGGCCTATCTTCTTTTGAAGAAGCCCTTCCCACAGGCTGCTTGGGTGGTGGTTCCACCACTGTCGGTGGAGAGACCAGTTTCAGCTGAACTGGAGGTTTCACTGGCTGTGCAGATGGGGGAGCCGACTTGATTGGTTCTGAAGGAGTCGGCTTCGGCCTGGAAGGTGAAAGCCAGTTAATGGCCTGGGTGGAATCCATGGCCGATTTGTGCCTAGTCAAAATCTGCTGTTGCCACATGAGGTCCTCATAGCACCGATGGAGTTTTTGCCGTAGCCTCTGCTCATCCAAGCAGAACAAGGATGAGGACAGCTGATGGCATCACCTCTTTTTAGAGCACTTATGGCTCTTCCTTGGCTTGTCAGTCGAGGGTGTCCTAGACCTTGATTGAGATCAGTCAGGCCAACTCGGTCATTCAGGAAATGCAGATGGGGCCAATGACTTCCCGGGGTCTGGGACCACTGCCTCAATGGGATTCCCAGCAGGCTGGGTCTCCTCATCGGGGAAGACAAGGACCATAGTCCACTCCAGAGAGTCATCAACTGGAGTCAGCAACAAAGGATCGATAGGATCAATGACGATTTCCACATCATTGACCTGGACCTCAGTCAACTGGCCAGAAGACAAAGCCCAAAAGCCATCGGCCAAGGAGGCAATCTTGACCAAAGTCAAGACCGCCAATTCCTGGGACCAAGGTTTCTCCCAATCCCAAGAGTGTCTCCGTCAGGACGAAGATGGTCCCAGGTCCTTCTACTGCTTATGGGACCAAGATGAGTATGTGCCCGCAGGACCCTCTCCATTAGTTGAGAAATATTGTCACAACTCTTGGAAGGAACCCGAGATGATGAAGCCCAGGTTGAACAGAACGAAGAAGCTCTGCATGGACTCTGCAGCATGAGTCGCTTTCTCCTCGAATGCTTGTATTCACTCCAATTGCTCAGCAGATCCCGCAGCCATGGAAACTGCCCACTGAGCATCCTTGGATTTCATCAGAGGGTTACATTTCTCCGGCCTCCCCAGTTTCAGGCATGCGACATGGTTGTCGAGAACATTAGGATGGAAGCCGAGGCAAAGATCGCACTTCGAGGTGTCATGGTCGACACCAAGACAGTACACGCATGTGGTGTGGGGATCGGTGCACAACATATTCTGGCCACAAGGGCACCGATGAAATCTGGGGGAAGACTTGTTTTCCGTAATCGAAGATTGAGGGTCATGATCACAAATGTGAACTAGATGAAGTTTCAGAATAACCGAAGGTTTAGAAGCCAGGGTCTAATGAAATGCGTGAGTACGAGAGAGGCAACCTGTATCTTCCAGTGGAAAAGAAGACCTGGTGTCATGGGGTGGAGCCAAGGATCATACCACCCGGGTGGGTGGGAGAAGCCAGCTTGAAGACTTCCGGCGATCCTTAAAGGGGAAAGGGGACATGCCAAAAGGTGTGGATGAACATTTCCATGATCCTAGAAAATATGTTTCAAAATATTTGCATACAGAGCATGTATTAGACCATTTATTTTTATTTATTTATGTATTTAGTTAGTTTTTGTTGACCGGGTAAGTGCATGAAGTCATGAATTTCTACAATCATGCATTTTTTTGTATAAAACTGAGCTTTTTGTACATAATAGCAGAAAAAAAGGAATTGTACTTATGGTTTTTATTCTCTCTCTTGCAGCAGTATTTAGGATTTGGACATTAATGTAACCTGTGCCTGGGTCTTTAGAGGCTTTTCGTGATATGTTTAAAATATATACATAATAGCTGAAACAGCAATGAATTTTATGACTACTGTTTTGCATAAAAGGAAATATGCTTTAGAAATATATCAAAAATAATATGAACAAGGTTAACAGACCCACGAATTTTTAAACAAAAAGTGAGTATCTTTAACATATTTGTATTCGTTGTTTGAAATTTGCATAATGAATAGTGATTGGATGAGCACTTTATATGGCGTGTCACACTAGCATATAAATTAAGCACTTTAAATTGACTTCCCAGATCACTCTGAGGATGCTTAACAGCTTGCTAAGTGAAACATTAGTGTTCATGTAGAAGACATTGCATTTTTGCTGCAAATCATGCTTTGCATCACACTGTGAGTTTTTGTTTTACATAAAGGACTGAGTATTGAAACTTCCTGTGGACCTGAAGTCTTTTGTCTGGACAATGGGTGCTTTACTTGCTTTGCTGGTTTTGTCTTTTGTTACAACACCATTGTATTTTTTCCTGGTGCTCCTTCTCTGCTATAGTATATTAACAACAACATGGTTTATAGGTTTATAGGTTCATAGGTAGCTACAAGCCAGGAGGTCTATCTGACCTTTTGACGGCTCACCACTATTAGTGGTACTCATAATTTTTGCTTCCCATATGCATATCCAGTCTACACTTGAAACTATTTTTATCTTCAGTGGCTACCACTGCTTCTGGCATCCCATTCCATGCTGTTACTACCATCTGAGAGAACCACTTACTTTGTTTAGTTGCTTTACTCACCATCCCTTTTATCTTCATCCCATGACTCCTTGTGCTTCTGCTAACTTCCTGTGTTTTCAGTCCATTGGTTTCCCATTTATATGCATCTCTGGATGCACTATAGACAAGACTCAGGTCCCCCCTCAAACATCCATAACACAGAGATTACAGACCAAATTCCCCCAACCTCTCTCCTTATGTCCTTTGTCTCCGGGTGCCTGTTTGTTTTGCTGCCCATCTCTGCACCCTTTCCATGAGTTCCTGTCCTCCCTTTAGAAACATAGAATTTGATGGCAGATAAGGACTGCTTGGCCCACCCAGTCTGCCCATTTCCCTACCTAATGGATAAGCTGCAGATCCTAGTTAACCAACAGCCTACTTCTTCCTACCACCACCTCCTAGAATTGCCTTATGACTGGCCCATGCATTCTTGAATTCCTCCACTGTTTTTGACTCCACAACCTCCTCAGAAAGGCTGTTTCATGCATCCACAACACTATCCATGAAAAAATACTTCCTCACATTACCTCTGAGCCGTCCCCCTTCTATCTTCAAATTGTGCCCCCTTGCTCTTGCACACCTCTTTTTCTGAAATATGCTATCCTCTTGGACTTTGTTGATTCCTTGAGGTAATTGAAAGTTTCTATGATGTTCCCCCTCTCCCTCCTCTCCTCAAGGTTATACAAATTATGCTCCTTAAGTCTCTTTTTATATGTCTTCTGGTGCAGACCCTGCACCATTTTAGTTGCCCTCCTTTGGACTGCCTCCATCCTGTCTATGTCTTTGTGGAGACTGAGTCTGCAGAACTACATGCAGTACTCCAGATGGGGTCTCACTAGCTGTCTGTATAGAGGGATAACAACTTCCTGTTTTCTACTGGTGATGCCTCTCCCTATACATCCCAGTATCCCCCAGCCCTCTTTACTGCCCTATCCCATTGCTTGCCCACCCTTAGGTCATCTGATATGACTATCCCCAGGTCCCTTTCCATTTCTGTTATTGTTAGTATCTCAACCCCCATTGTGTACTCTTCCCTGGGTTTTTGTTTCCCAGGTGCATTACTTTGCACTTCTTAGTATTGACTCTAAACTGCCATACATTTGCTTGTGGTGCACAGAAGGATCCACAATACTCCATATGTGGTCTCACGATGGAGGTACATAAGGGTACTAGGACCGCTGCATCCTTACTTGAAATATTTTTACGTATACATCCCAATATTCTGTTGCATTGTTTCACCTTGTTCTTAGTGAGAGTATTAGCCAGAAGCCAGAAGAGGAAGGAAGGAAACATATTCAATTCAGTGCTTTAGAGTAACTGGTAATTGGTATTTTTCTTTTAAACTTAGATTGTGGGCTTGTAGTGACACTATACTTTCTTTCTTTGTTGTCTTTACTTATAATTGTTTTGGGCTGTTGAAAATTTAAAACATAGTGGTGGTGTAATTCTGTGCTGTCTTTAATTGCTGCAAATTTTATCTTGGCTTGTTTGACTGTCCTGTAGCTGGGTGAATGGTGTTAATTGTCTGGCCTCTGACCTCAGCTACGTGATAACTGGAGCGGGGCTTAGTCAGGGTTAAAGTAGCAAACAGAGGTTGATTTTCTCAGAAGAAGCCAGAAGGAGAAGGAAGGAAACATATTCAATTCAGTGCTTTAGAGTAACTAGTAATTGGTATTTTTCTTTTAAACTTAGGTTGTGGGCTTGTAGTGACACTATACTTTCTTTCTTTGTTGTCTTTACTTATAATTGTTTTTGGGCTGTTGAAAATTTAAAACATAGTGGTGGTGTAATTCTGTGCAGTCTTTAATTGCTGCAAATTTTCGCTCTCCCTCCCCTTCCCCAACTCTTAATTATATGCCCTGATAAATCTGATTGACAGGAGCTAAACACAGGGTATAGTAAGAGGTGTGAAGTAGGAGGGGCCTAAGGGGGAAGAAGCCCACCCTCAGCACGACAAGTGTTTCGACTCATTTATTTATTTATTGGTTTCTTTTTCCTTAAAAAAAAAATATCTGAGGATCAGTTACAGGATTTTTACTACTGTAAATTAATAAAAAGAGAACTAAGAGAGTTTCAGTAGCAGACAAGTTGTTGAATTGCAGTATAATGTGGGGACTAGTGCAATGCAGTGGCTGTAGTACGGCCATATTCAGGCAGACCTTCTGACACTGAGGTGCTGCCCTATCTGCATGCATCTCTCGGGACTGAGGGATGAGGTAGCCAGACTCAGAGCGGAAGTAAACTGGGTCAGAGTACCATCACCCCTGTCCAGGAACCACCCAGTTCAATGCAGCTGCCTCAAAGGATGCCGAGAACGAGGAGCACTTGGATGACAGTGGGCTGAGGGAGGGTTAGAGCAGTCAGGCAGAGGCACATCCCAGATCCTATTCCTCTCAAGAACTCATATGCCACACTGGCAAATGAGGACAACCAAATAGAGGTACCCAGAGAAGTGGAAAGAAAGGATGTGGAGGTTAGCCAAGGAGGTGACCTCAGTGGGGAAAGCAGTGGACCCCAGAGGAGGAGGAAGCGAATCCTGGTGGGGGACTCCATCGTAAGAGGGATCCAGCTAGGAACACAGGAGGAAGAGGACAGGGAGGTGAGGTGCCTTCCAGGTGCCATGGCATGGAGGGATGGAAGGAAGATACTGGGGATCACTGGGAAGGCAAGATGGGAGGGTGAGCTGGATGTCATTATCCACCTAGGTACTAATGACTTGGCAAATGGGGAACCAAAGGAAGTTCAGGAAGAGTTTAGGAAACTGGGGAGGGGTCTCAAGCAAGTAGCTACTTCTGTCACTTTCTCAGAAGTACTACCTGTGAGAGGCAAGGGAGAGCATAGGAGTGCATGCACCAGGAACTTTAACTCATGGTTGAAGAACTGGTGCTGTGAGGAAGGGTTTGGATTCATTGGTGACTGGGGACCCACCTGGAGGGATGGAGGTTTGTTCAAGCCTGACGGCCTGCATCCATCCTGGAGGGAATCCAAGTACATCAGATAAGTTTAAATGCTACATTGACAAGCATTTAAACTAGCAAAGGGGGTGGCAGGCCAGCAAGGAGGGTACCTACTTGCTCACCCCACAGCTAACAGTGGAACCAGTGAACCAGAGGAATGGCTATCTCTGCAAAGCGGTGTGCAAAAGATGGAGATTAGTGTCCAAAAGGTGGATAAGCAGAAAAGGGGCAAAATTCAGCAGAAGGGCAGACAGCAAGGAGAACCAGGGATAAATGACAACCAAGGAAGGGGCTGGAGTAGAACAGTGAAGCAGACTAGGGAGGTCAAATCATGGAAAGCCATGTGTGCAAATGCCAGGAGCCTTAGCAACAAGATGGAAGATCTGGAGGCTGTCATGGTACAGTCAGACCTGGACATTGTGGCCATCACTGAAACCTGGTGTAATGATAACAATGACTGGGAGATGGTTATACCTGGCTACAACATATTCAGAAGAGACAGAGCAGGCAGGAAGGGAGGAGGAGAGGCACTGTATGTGAAAAATGACATAAGGGCCACAGAGAGATCCAGGAGGAACAAAATGGGGAGAGATACTGTGGGTTAAGCTAGAAAGGAAAATGGGGCCAGCCATCCGCAGACAGGTGTGGTCTATAGACCACCAGCCCAGGAGGAAGAAACAGATTGGGAGTTGATGCTAGCCATCCAAAGGATGGCAGACAAGGTGAGGTAGTACTGGTTGAGACTTCAGTATTCCAGACGTGGACTGGAGCATCCCAGCAGCAGCATCAACTAGAACAGATTTATCCTGGACTCCCTTCAGGGTGCCTTCCTCAAGCAACTGGTCATGGAACCAACTCGGCAGAAGGCAATACTGGACCTTCTGCTCACAAACAGGGACAGTGTGATGGGGGTAACAGTGGGGGAGCACCTGGGTAACAGTGACCACCAGTCATTATGGTTTGAAATCACAGAAAGAGCAGAACCAAACCACACAAAAACACGTATCCTGGATTTTAGGGGGGCAGACTTTGGGAAAATGGGGAAATACTTGAAAGAGGCATTAAGGGGAATGGGACAGGAATCAGGGGTTGAGGAACACTGGGCAGTATTTAAAATGGGGATTATAAGAACAACAGAATTATGCATTAAGCAGGTTAGCAAGAGGAAAAGGAAGAGGAGACCATTATGGTTTTCCAAAGAGGTAGCAAAGAAAGTGAAAGCCAAAAGATAGCATTCAGGCAATACAAAAGACACAGGCAGAAGGGATAGGGAGAAGTACCAGGAGAAACAAAGGGAGGCAGGGAAGTCAGTAAGGAAGCCAAAGCTCAGACAGAAGAACACATTGCAAAATCAGTGGTTAAGGGGACAAAACCTTTTACAGATACATAAGGAAAAAGAAAGACAAAGGAGGGATAGTGAGACTGAAGGGGAGGATGGGAGTCACGTGGAGGATGACAACAGTAAAGCTGACATATTGAACAGGTATTTCTGCTCAGTCTTTACTGAGGAAGAGGGGTAATGGGTCTGAAGGGAGTACAAGGGGTGAGAATGGTGCAGAAATGGACACAAGTCCCTTTACACGAGAAAGGGTCCTGAAGGAACTGGAAGTAATAAGAGTTGACAAAGCAATGGGGCCAGATGGTGTCACCCCAGGGTCCTTAAAGAACTAAGAGAGGTGGTGGCTGAACCTCTGGCTATCCTGTTTAGCCAATCACTGGAAACAGGGGAGGTACCCAAAGACTGGAGGACAGCAAATGCAGTCCCCTTATACAAAAGCGGGAACAAAGGGGAAGCAGGGAACTACAGACCAGTCAGCCTCACCTTGGTAGTGGGAAAGATCATGGAAGCACTTCTGAAGGTGAGATTGGTGGAACATCTGGTTGTCAATGGACTACAGGACCCAAGGCAGCATGGTTTCACCAGGGGGAGGTCATGTCAGACCAATCTCATTGAATTTTTTGTCTGGGTGACTAGGGAGGTGGATCAGGGGAGGGCAGTGGACATGGCCTATCTGGACTTCAGCAAGGCCTTTGACACTGTGCCACATAGAAGACTATTACACAAACTGGGGAATATGGGTGTGGGCAGGACAGTAGTGTGGTGGGTAGGTAACTGGCTGGGTGGCAGGACACAGAGGGTGGTGGTAAATGGCTGTCACTCCACAGAGGGAAGAGTGACCAGTGGGGTACCACAGGGATCAGTGCTGGGACCGGTCCTATTCAACATCTTCATCAGTGACATTGCACAGGATCTAGAAGGCAGAATTTCACTGTTCACTGATGACACAAAGCTCTGTAACAGAGTAGACACACCAGAGGGTAGACAGAATGAGAAGGACCTGCAGAAAC
This sequence comes from Neoceratodus forsteri, assembly GCA_016271365.2. Taxonomy (NCBI): domain Eukaryota; kingdom Metazoa; phylum Chordata; order Ceratodontiformes; family Ceratodontidae; genus Neoceratodus; species Neoceratodus forsteri. The sequence goes on from CM057455.1 coordinate 66,065,208, forward strand.
TTGAAGAATGGTCAAGGGTTTGGCAGTTGAAATTCAATGCCAAGAAGTGCAAGATAATGCATATGGGGCACAAAACCCTGCACAATATATCAGTTGGGGGTGAGGATATAGCATGCACCAAGCAGGAAAGGATCTTGGGGTTGTCATCTCTGATGACCTCAAGGTAGGGAAACAGTGTGACAAGGCATCAGGTAAAGCAAATAGGATGCTAGGATGTATAGGCAGGGGCATCACCAGCAGGAAAAGGGAGGTCATAATTCCGCTATACAAGACACTAGTGAGGCCCCACCTGGAGTACAGTGTACAGTTCTGGAGACCATACCTACGTAAGGACATAGACAGGGTAGAGAAGGTTCAGAGGAGGGCAACAAAGATGGTGCATGGATTGCATCACAAGTCCTATGAAGACAGGTTGAAGGAACTGAACATGTACTCCCTGGAAGAGAGGAGGGAGAGAGGGGATATGATAGAGACATACAGTATCTTATAGGGAGAAACAGAGTGCAGGAAAACACTATTTTAAGCGAAAACGATGTTCCAGGACTAGAGGGCATGGGATGAAGTTGGAGGAGGACGATTCAGAGGAAACATGAGAAAGAATTTCTCACAGAACGGGTGGTGGACAAGTGGAACACCCTGCCAGAGGAAGTGGTGGGAGCTGAAACAATCACGGGATTTAAGAATGCATGGGATAGACATAAAGGAATTCTAGAGGTCAGGGGTAAGGGGAAACAGACTTCTAGGAAAACAAACTGAACTTACAAGCTCAAATGGGCAGACTGGGTGGGCCATAGGCCCTTATCTGCCGACACTGTCTATGTATCTATGTAAATGATAAATCTCTAGTTATTGTTACCCCAAAATCTATTTCCTGAGTGGTCTCCTTGAGGCATAGACCATTTGCTATATACTCATACTTTGGGTTACGTTGGCACAAGTGCATAACTCTGCACTTCTCTAGATTAAACTTTAGCTTGTGGTTTCAGCCCACAGCTGTAGCCTATCAAGTTCTTTCTGCAGTATTTGGCATCCTGTTCTGTTGTCAATAATTGCCCCAACTTTGCTATCATCAGCATATTTTGCCGTCCAGATGTTATCTAAAACCTGCATTATTGATACAACTAAATTAAACAACATGGGCCCAAGAACTGAGCCGTGCAACACCCCACTCACAATCGCCCCCCAGTCCGAACAATATCCCTGAATACACACCGTCTGTCTTCTCTCAGTCAGCCAAGATCTAACCCATGATATTATATCTGAATGTAGTTGTATAGTAATTAATTGTTCCAATAACACATCATGGTCTAGAGAGTCGAAGGCTTTTGCATAGTCAAGGAATACTATATCCACCGCCATCCCCTTGTCGAGAGCGTAGCTCACTGGTTCATAAAAATATAATTGATTTAACACAATCTCATCTCCTATCATTTCACCTACGGGGCCGAGCCAGCCAGGATACTACAAATGTCGACAATGTCCACCGGACTGCATAATCTGCCTCCTGCCTCCCCCCCTACCCCCCTACCTGCCCTCACTCCACCAACTCCAAACTCCACCACCCCACAGGTTTTCTGTTTCACTTCCTGCACCAACAGCCACCAGTCATCACCATGTTATAGCCTGGAATGAGTACTGACTCCTGTCACTATATCACCACATCAGCTAATCTACCATACCTAAACTGAAATGTCTTGACTTGGGGTGTCTCTCCTAATGACTCATGTGTAACCACTGTAAAAATTATTGTAAATATGTCTGTAACTGGTCTATGAAACACTGTCTGTATCTTCAACTATGTAACGCTGTTTTGTTCTCTCTATGACGAGGTGCCTTTGTAAACGAGTCTGACTCAAAGGCTGTAAATCCGAACTTGTACAAACAGATAAAAAATAAACAATAATATTTGAACAGTCATAAAAGAAAACAGTACAAGTCTGCAGTGCCAGATGTGGTAGGTGATAGTGCTAGTTAGTTCAAAGACAGATCACAGATTGAGTCACAATTAACAACAGCAGTAGTGAGGTCCAAGCAAGAGGGGGTAAGATGAGAGAAGGCAAAAAGTCTAGGGGAGATGACAGGGACAGGAGGGAGGGAACAGGAAGTTGTCTTAGCTGACATCTAAAGGCAGGGAGTGAGAGGGAGAAGTGTAGGGAAGGGGGTAATTGGTTGCAGAGGGAAGGAAGGCGGTAGGAGAAAGCAGCTTGTCCAGCACAGGAGTGAGGGTGGGGAATGGAGACGGTACTGGAATCCCTGGAGGTGAGAGATCAATAAAAGAAGACGGCCAGGGAGATGAGTGAAGAAGCTAGAAGGGAAAGGATCTAAACCCATATTTAGCAATGTGGGAAGCACAGTGGGACTGGCAATGAGACAATAGCAGGAGGCTAGAGAAGGAGGAACAGAGGGAGAACTGTGTTTTCTGCTGTTCATCCTGTTCTCTATTGCTGAGGGGGTCTCAGCAGCGAGCCAGAATTCTAGTGAACCAAGTTTTAGGGGCGAGGTGTACAGCTTTTTAAAATGCCTGTGCTGCACCATTTCAACTTTTCACACCTGCAGCCTTGCAGAGAACACCGTGCACCAGTGTCAGCCCTCAACTGCATCACCACCATAGATTCCAGCCGCTGACTGTAGGAAGGACTGTGTTTTCCACTGTGGGTCCTGTTCACTATTGCTGAAGGGGTCTCAGCAGTGAGCTGGTAATCTAGTGAACCAGGTTTGAGGGGCAGGGCATATAGCTCTTTAAAACGCACGCGCTGCACCTCAGCGCAAGTGTGGTGTACAAGTGTGTGTGGCACAAGCGCCACTCGGTTCAGTATTTTTTTAAACTTACTTGTGCAGAATATTTATTTAGTCTTCCCAGTGTTTGGAACTTGTTAAGGTACAGCTAGTTTTATATTGCAATTATTTATTTTAATTATGTTCTTTTCTATTATTTATGGTGGGGTTTTGTTAAGTCTGATTTTTAAATGTGACAGCACTTGTAACAAAACGCTAGAGTTAGATAGCAACCAGGAAAATTTGTTTCTACCAATTGCCTATGTATGTTTATCCACAGATCTGAGGTTTGCCATGATAGGTGTTCATTTTAAAATCTTATCATACTGCATTTCAATTGCAAGTACCTAATTTTAAAAAGGTAACTAGTGGCCCATTGATACATATTAAGCATAAAAAGATGTTTTTGCCTTTCTTAAGGAGCTTTATCTTAATAATCATACTATCTTCAGGCAATGTCCATGCAAACCCTGGACCTTCTGTCACTCATAACCACTTTTGTCTGCAGGAATTTAACGAGCAATCAGGCTTGGGGTTAGGGCACCTTAACATGAGGCGCTTGTTACCAAAAATTGATTATATCCTCACATGGGTGCACAACTCCAAACCTGATGCATTTGTTCTGTCAGAAATTTGGTTGAATAACAAAATTCAGGATTCAGAGGTTTGTATTGATGATTATAATATGTACAGGCAGGACTGATCTGTTAAAGAAGGAGGAGGTGAGGCAATTTATTTGAAAAACAGTTTTTCTGGTAAAGCAAGGCAAGGCAAATTTTATTTCTCAGGCAACAATTCCCAGAGGCTCTGGGCACCTCACATAAAATCATAAAAGACTAATGAACAACAGTAACACATAACAAATAATGTGCATTAATACAGCTACAGGAATAAAAGTTGGAAACAGGTCCGCTGTCTACTCCATATACTTAGAGGGCTATGTCTGGGTAAGACAAGGCAAAGAGATGGACATTAAGGTGGCCTTTGAACACCTTGACTGAAGGGGTCTCCCTGATGGCTGAAGGGAGCAAATTCCACAGGATGCAGCCAGTGATGCTAAAAGCCCTGTTGCAGGTGGTTTTAAGCCTTGACCTGGGAATTGCAAGGAGGCCCCTAGAGGAAGATCAGACGGAGTGGACTTGGGAAGCAGGTGTTAGAAGATCCAACAGATAGCAAGGGCCTAGTCCATGTAAGGCCTTAAAGATAAGTAAACCCACCTTGCAGATAACCCTCCACCTGACCAGCAGCCAGTGCAGTTCACGCAGCACTGGAGTTACATGGCAAGACCTCAAAAGGCCTGTCAGCAACCTGGCAGCTGTGTTCTGCACTAGCTTCAACTGGCAGAGGGTTACCTCCTGAGACCCCGAAGTATAGACCATCACAGTAATCAAGCCAGGAAGTCACAAAGGCATGAATCAGAGTGTGCAGATTCTCAGGCGGAACTAGGGGCTTGATCCTAACAATGTTCCTCAAGTGGTAAACACCACTTTGGACAATGGATGACACATGAAATTCAAGTGTCAAACCATCATTGAAGAGCATACCAAGGTCGCGCACCCTAGAGGAAGCTATAAACAGTGTTGGCCCCAGGAAAAGTCCAGTTGCCACACCAGAGGCATTCCTATAATGCCTTCAGCCCACTCCCACTACCAGAACCTCCATTTTGTTGGGGTTCAGTTGCAACCAGCTGGAGAATATCCAATTGTTGATCTCAGCCAGGCAGGTGTTAAGTACATTTACAGCATCAGGTGTTCAGGGGCAAAGGATAGATACAATTGGTATCATTTACATAGCAGTGAAAACCCACATTGTACTTCCTAATGAGCTCACTCAGGGGCAGAATGTACACTGCGAACAACCTCGGCAACAAGATTGATCCCTGAGGTACACCACACAACAGGGACTTCGGGAAAAGGAGAAATTCCCCATCATCATCTGTTGCTTCATATATGTGAGATAGGAATCAAACCAGTGGATGACAGTGCCAGCAAGTCCACAATACTTTCTAAGATGATCAAGTAGCATGAAGTGATCAACAGTGTCAAATGCTAAGGAGAGATTGAGGAGAATGAGAACTGACCCATCTCCTTGATCCCTAGCCCTAAGGAGGTCATTATGCACCTGAACTAGTGTTGTTTCCATGCTGTGCCTGGCTCAGAAACCTGACTGGAATGGCTCATAGATATAAAAGGTCACAAGGTGCTCCTCAAGCTGAAGCACCACAGATGTATCAACAACCTTACTCAGAAATGGGAGGTTGGAGATGGGTTGATAATTGGTCAAGGTGTCTGGGTCCATTCAATTAGCTACAATGGAGTCAGCCATGATGAAGTGTACTAACTTGCAGTAATTACATCACAAAATCCTGCATGACAAAAGGGCTTAATTGCCATTGACTTACAATGGCCCCAGCAGTAAACTGCAGCATTCTGTGATATTCTGCAACATTTCTGTGTTGCATCCTGGCTGTCACATCTGTAAATCTTTTACTAAAAAAAAACTGGATATTATCACTACAAATATATGTGTGTCTCAAAATTTCAGCTTTAATCTAGCAGTATGCTATAGATCTTCCTCAGCTTCTCCTAAAGCCCTTCAGTTATTTGGGACTATGCTTGGTCCTTTCATAGACCAGGCATTATTAGTAACTTGCAATTTGAACTGGAATATGTTGAAACCTTCTGCTCAGGATCGCCGGAGCAGCTGCACAGGGGAGGGAGCTGGATGTCATTGTCCACCTAGGGATAAATGACCTAGCTAAGAAAGAGATTAGAGCAGTGCAGGAAGAGTTTGTGGAGTTGGGGAGGGCCTTAGACAAGTAGCATGCACGGTAACCTTCTCAGAGATGCTGACTGTCTATGACACGGGGTGAGGCTAGGGTGCTCCACACCACGGGAGTCAATCAGTGGTTGAAAAACTGGTGCAGAGCTCAGGGATTTGGATTCATAGGGGACTGGGGGTCCACCGGGAGAGATGCAGGCCTATACTGGCATGATGGCCTGCATCTGTCCAGGAGGGGAACCAGGATCCTAGGTGATAGGTTTAAATGCTTCATTGGCAAGCATTTACACTAGCCTAGGGGGGATGCACTGGAGAGGAGAAAGGAAATCCTATAACCCCCCAAAAATCAGGGTACTAAGTGAGGTAAACACCAAGACAGAGATGTCAATTGGGAGAAGGGCAGGGGTAAATGGAGAAAATGACAAACGCAATAAGGACAGGGATGGGGCAAAAAGGGGTAAGGTCATCAAGAAATGGAGGGTAATTAGTACCAATGCCTGTAGTCTGGGCAACAAGCTTCCTGAACTGGTGGTCTTGATGGAAGAGGGATGCATGGATATCGTAGTAGTCACAAAAACATGGTACACAGAGAACCATGACTGGGATGTTAACATACCAGGGTACACAACCTACAGGAGAGACAGAGAGGGAAGAAGAGGGGGCGGAGTAGCTCTCTATGTAAGGGAAGGGATAAAAGCAACTGAACAAAAGAGTAAACAGGGAGAAGAGGAGGCACTGTGGGTCATCTTAGAGACTGGAAATGGCACCACAATCCACACAGGGGTTGTATATAGAGCCCCATGTCAGGGGGAGGGAATGGACAAGGATATGATTGAAGGCATCCTTAGGATGGCAGAGAATGGGGAGATACTGTTGATGGGGGACTTGAATGTGCCAGATGTTAACTGGAGCACCTTTGCTGTAGCTGCATCCAAAACCAGGGCCATTCTCGATGCCCATCAGTGGGCATGCCTCAGACAGCTAGTTTTGGAACCCACTTGTGAGAGAGCAATCTGAGGCCTCATACTCTCAAATGGGGACAGTGAGAGGATCTCAGATCTATAAGTGGGTAGCCATCTGGGAACAAGTGACCACCAAACAGTGTGGTTCAAGATTTACTCAGCTACAGAGTCAAGCCATACAAAAGTGAGGGTTCTGGACTTCAGGAGGGCTGACTTTGGCAAGATAGGTGAGTGCCTTAGAAAAGAACTAGCAAACAGGCGAGAAGGAGGGATGGAGCAACAGTGGGGAAACATCAAAACTGCCATCACAGAGGCAACAAGTCTTTGTGTGAAACAAATAAACAAATCAAAATGAAATTAAAAGCCACTATAATTCTCAAAAGAGGTGGCGGTGAAGGTTAGGGAGAAAAAGACAGCATTTAGGAAATATAAGGAAACACAGAAGGAGCAGGACAGAGAACTGTGCCAGTTAAGGCAGAAGGAAGCAGGGAGGGTAGTCAGAAGACCAAAGGCCCAAACTGAGGAAAAGATAGCCAACTCGTTTAAGAAGGGGGACAAAACATTTTATAGGTATATCAGGGAGCATAAAAAGACAAAGGGAGGGATAATGAGGCTGAATAGAATGAACGGTGGATAGGCAGAGAGGGACAGTGAAAAAGCAGGGATACTGAACGAATACCTCTGCTCAGTATTCACAAAAGAGGAGAAGGGGTAGGTGCCTAATCCAATTAAGAGAAGGACTCTGTATAGGGGGTCGATCCCAGTCCATTCACAGAAGAAAGGGTTCTGAAAGAACTTCTAAAACTGAAGGTAGATAAAGCAATGGGGCCTGATGAAATGCACCCCAGAATTCTAAAAGAATTAAGGAGAGAACTAGTGACACCACTGACTACCCTTTTTAACAAATCATAGGAGGATGGTGTGGTACCTGAGGACTGGAGGAAGGCAGATGTGATTCCCCTTCATAAAAGTGGGAGCAAGACAGAGGCAGGAAACAATAGACCTGTCAGTTTGACCTCTGTGGTAGGGAGAGTGATGGAATCACTTCTGAAGGTAAGAATTATTGAGTACCTAGAGGCTAGTGGGGCACAGGGCACAAGGCAGCATGGGTTTACAGCAGGAAGGGCATGTCAGATGACTCTAATTGATTTATTTGACTGGGTGACCAAAGAAGTAGACCAGGGAGAGACTGTGGACATGGCCTACCTAGACTTTAGCAAGGCATTTGACACAGTCTCACACAAAAGATTAATAGTCAAATTAACCAGCCTGGGAGTGGGTCCCAGGGTAGTAGCCTTGGTAAAACATTGGCTGGACAACAGGACACAGAAGGTAATTGTAAATGGAGTCCACTCTGAACAAAGAGGGGTTACCAGTGAGGTACTGCAGGGTTCAGTACTGGGTCTAGTCCTTTTTAATGTCTTTATAAGTGACATTGCAGAGGGACTGGAAGGAAAAGTATGCCTCTTTGCAGATGACAAAAAGATGTGCAGCAGGGTTGATACACAAGGAGGCATGAAAAGGATGAGAAGGCACTTGGCAAGTTTAGAGGAATGGTCAGGAGTATGGCAGCTTGGATTCAATGCAAAGAAATGCAAAATAATGCACCTGGGAAACAAAAACCCAGGCGAAGATTACACAATGGGGGGGGGGTAGTAACAACAAAAATGGAAAGGGACCTGGGGGTAATCATATCAGATGACCTTAAGGTTAGCAAGCAGTGTGAGAAGGCAGTAGGGAGGACTTGGGGGATACTGGGATGTATAGGGAGAGGCATCACCAGCAGAAAACAGGAAGTTGTTATCCCTCTGTAAAGACAGTTGGTGAGACCCCATCTGGAGTACTGCATCCAGTTCTGGATACTCCATCTCCGCAAGGACATAGACAGGATGGAGGCAGTCCAGAGGAGGGCAACTAAAATGGTACAGGGTCTGCAAGAGAAGCCATACAAGGAGAGACTAAAAGAGCTTAATATGTATGCCCTTGAGGAAAGGAGGGAGAGGGGGGACATGATAGAAACTTTTAAGTACCTCAGTGGAATCAACAATGTCCAAGAGCGTAGCATCTTTCAGAAAAAGAGATGTGCAAGAACAAGGGAACACAATTTGAAGATAGAGGGGTGATGGCTCAGGGGCAATGTGAGGAAGTATTTTTTCACAGAGAGGATGGTGGACGCAGGGAACAGCTTCCTGAGGAGGTTGTGGGGTCTAAAACTGTGGGAGAATTCAAGAATGCATGGGACAGACATAAGGCATTTTTTGTGGAGGGTAGGAAGAAGTAGGTTGTTGGTTAAATAGGATCTATAGCTTATCCTGTAGGTAGGGAAATGGGCAAACTAGGTGGGCCAAACGGTCCTTATCTGCCGTCAGAGTCTATGTTTCTATGATTCTATGTTCAATTATTGAATCAGTTTGTGGCCCTTAATCTTACAAAGACCATAGGCAGTATAGCCTAGAGGTTAGAGTAATGAACTGTGGACACAATTCTTACATCCAGCAGACCAGATCTGGGTTTGATTCTCACAACATCCACTTGCATACTGTGTGACTCTAAGCAAGTCACTTAACAGCCCAGTACTCCCAGGTTGCCCCTGAAAATAGGCATTTATGCCTAGTAGGCCTTACCTGGTTACCAAAGACTAAAATAAAAAAAAAATAAATCATTGATTCACCAACACCTCCTAATAACATTTCTAATGATATAGATACCCTTTTGGATTTAATTTTAACCACTACCCCTCAAAGATATATTTTTTTCAGTGTTTGACACAGATGTTAGTGAGCACTGCTATGTAGCTTGTCTTCATCATCAACTTAAATTACCTAGGCCTGCCCATGTTATAATTTCTAGGAATTCTTCTAAGTTCTACGAGCAGACTTTTCTTTTTGAAATGCTGCAGGTTAATTGGTCACTGGCCTACTGTTGTCCAGGTATCCACTCAACATGGAAGTATTTCAAAAATTCCCATCTGGAGGTAGTTAATAGACATGCCCCTTTAGCAAAAAGAAGAATTAGGTCTTAACCTCCACCCTGGTTCAATGGACAATTAAAAAAAACTACTGTGCTTAATGAGAAAGACCAACTTTGGAAAAAAGCTAGAAAATCAAAATTACTAAGGGATAAGCAGATTTATAGGACCGTTAGAAATAAGTGTACACATGAAGTTAGATCAGCTAAGAGTCATTTTTATAATTAACAATTTCAAAATGCATCAGGTAGTAATAAGAAGGTTTGGGATGGAATAAAACAAATACAGGGTAGGACTTATATAGCAACTTTACCTAAAATACTACAACATAAGGATGTGCCGATTTGCAAACCCCTTGAATAAGTTAAAGTTTTAACAAACATTTCTTGGAGGCAGGAAGCATATTTGATAAAAGATTTCCAAATCTACCAGTAGATACACCAGATAAAAATCTTGATTGTCAAATTACTAGACCCCTGTTTGCTTTCAGTGAACTTAGTGAGCAAGATGTACTAACTGAGTTAGTTAAACTAGATGTATAGAAGAGTGCTGGTCAGGATAGTATAGACCCTATTTATATATGATTGGAGCACCTGTATTAGTTAAATATTTGGCATGTTTATTTAACTTCTCATTAAGCACCTCTGAAACAACTGTTGATTGGAAAACTGTCTATATTATACCAATTTACAAAGGTGGCAATGAGTCTGACCCTGGATGTTACCGACCTATTTCTGTTTTGACACCCATTTCTAAAATGTTTGAAAAATTGGTTTACAAGCAATTATCAAATTATTTGGAGAACTATAAAGTCCTGACGGATATCCATGCTGTTTTTTGTAAGGGTCATAATACTATGTTCTCTACTTCCAGGATAACTTATGACATCTTTACCACTTTCAAGCAGGGAAGTTTAGTTCCTGCTATATTTTTGGATCTTTCAAAAGTGTTTGATTCTGTTAACCATAATAATCTGTAAAACATATTAAAAGCCTTAGGTATGGGTTTAGGAGATTTGTTTTGGTTCTCCTCTTATTTGTCTTCTAGATTGAATGTGTTAAAGTAGGTGAACATTGTTCAGATTTTGTAAGGGTAAACAAAGATGTCCCCCAGGATTAAGTACTGGGACCCCTTTGGTTCCTTTTTTAAGTTAAAGGAAAACTACACCCTCATATATTTTAAATTTTGTTTCCATGTCAACAGACAACTCTTTTCATATAGCTGGTAGAGATGCATGCAACTGCGTTAGTCTGTTTTCACTCTTCATTCTAGGTCCTGTAACTGTTCTGGGAGGCTCTATTTGATGGTTGTTGAAATCTCATTGTCCCTGACAGCTGCATTAGCATTTAAGAACATGATGCAAAATCAAAATTTAAAGTCCCCAATATGCCTGTCTGCTTAGTTAGTCTTAAAAAAAAAAAGCTACAAGAAGGTATGAAATACCACTTTTACCTTCAGAGAGCTTTGCAAACTATTTGAGTTGTAATGCAGGGTTTTCCACTTTAAACATCATTCAGTTTATGTGTTTCCAGAGAGTTTTTGCAGGGTATTTGTTCTTTCAGTGGAGAGACACATGATACAAATGGTTGATCTGACATTATGTGCTCATATGCTAATGCAGTTCTCATGGACAATGAGATTTCAACAACCATGAAATGGAGACCCCTAGGGTAGTCACATGGGCTACAATGAGCAGTGAAAACAAACTAAAAGTAACACATGTAATCTTAACAGCTACAGGAAAGGAGTTGTCTGTTGGCATGGAAACAGATACAATTGAAATGATATGAGGGTGTAGTTTTCCTTTAATGATCTGCCTAATAGTATCTCAGTAAATTCAAGCATTCTTCTCTATGCTGATGATACTACAGTAGGTTTGTATTAGGGGACACTGGTCAAGTATGGGACTGGTTACCAGTGGCGTTCCTCAAGGTTCAGTCCTGGGGCCTGTACTTTTTTCCATTTTTATATCGGATACGACATCTAACCTAAACAACCACACAATCAATCAATCAATCATAATTTATTTATAAAAAGCGTCTTTCTAAAACCAAGGCACTTGTACATAGCATAAACAATACAGTACATAATTTGAATTCAAATTAAATCTTATATTTAAATTTCACTATTAAGTTACTGTTCATTAAAACCACCATAAAATTTGCAGACGATACAAAAATAGTTGCTAAAGCTAAATCAGATGAGAACATGCTTACTATGGAAAATTATCTGAAATTTTATTTTTATTTTATTTATTAGATTTTGATGACTGGATAGGCCCACTGAGCCCTGATGGTCCCTTTTTCAGGAGCGACAAATTACTAGAAGAATGGGCACAAATAAATAACGTGTCTTATAATATGGATAAATGTGTAGTTATGCACTTAGGAGACACAAACACCAAACACCAATATACATTAAATGGCAGAATTTTGAAAGCAGTCCTTAATGAAAAGGACCTTGGGATAATCATCTCCTCAGATTTATTCTTTGGTAAACATTGGGGACAACTAATTAACAAGGCAAACAGAATAGTAGGATATATTAAGAAATGTTTTGTATATAGGAATAGGGACTGTATTCTGCCCCTTTACAGAGCCTATGTTAGACCACACCTGGACTATTGTTCACCGCTATCCATATCTGAAGAGAGATGTGAATATATTAGACGGGGTCCAGAGAAGGGTCACAAGGATGATTAATGATATGCATAACAAAAGCTATGTTGAACAGTTAATGGATCTAAACATGTATCCCTTAGAATTACGAAGAACCAGAGGTGACTTGCTCCTTATGTTTAAAATACAAAGATATAAGGAATTAATGTCAGAATTAAACATGCCATTTAACAGAAGGGATTGTAACCTGAGAAGTCAATAATATCAGCTTCCATTAAAATACCCTAAAAGAGACACTAGATGTTTCTTTTTTACACAAAGAATAATCCCACTGTGGAATTCACTTCCAAAACACATAGTCAATGCTAGCAGCCCTGAGATTTTCAAGAAGAATTTAGGCATTCATTTATTAGGTGATTGGCGATAAATCCCAGCTTGTTGGAGATGTACTTATATGGGTCATGGCCTTCTGTACATCTATCAAATCCTAGTATGAATAAGGATCTTACAGTGGCTATAAATACCCTACAGAAAGAATTTGATAATATTCAGCATACATTAGTTAATTTATGATTATTATTAAATGTAGGTAAAACACAATGAGTTTTGTTTTCAAGTAGAGTGAAGGCAGAGAACCTTAATATTAGCATAAAGGCTTTGGATGGAACTGAACTGAATGAAAGATCTTCATATAAGTACTTGGGTATTTTACTTGATGAATCTATGAAATTTGACCTGCATATACAAATGCTGTCTAACAAACTTGAAAAGTTGTTGTCCTTTTTTTTTATTGAAGTAGGGCCCATTTTAGTCTTACTATTCGTAAACAGTTGGTAAATTCATTATTCTTGTCCCAAATTGACTTTAGTGATTGTATTTATATGACAACAGATACTATTTTGAAATCGCATGACCCCTTGCACCATAATGCTTTGAGGTCTGTCTCTGGCCTGCCATGGAGAACCCACCATTGTAACCTCTATTCTGAGGTTGGGCGGCAATCGTTGGCAGACTGGAGACAAATTCGTTGGTTAATTTATGTTTATAAATTTGTATTAAAAAACCTTACCTCCTCCAATTCTCAGTATCTCCTTAATGCATACCAGCTTCCCATCCTAAATGGCTGATAAAACATGCCTGACGTGGAACATCAAGGGGCTTAATACCCCTAACAAAAGGGAACAGGTGCTACAGCACCTTAAGAGGCTGAAGGCAGAGGTTGCCTTCCTCCAGGAGACTAAGCTAACCAGGGGTGACCACGAGAGACTAAAGAGGGAATGAGTGGGCCAGGTCATCCATGCCTCAGCTCCCATCAGAAAGCGGGGGTTAGTCACACTTCTGCAAAAGGCTCTGCGCTGGAAACTCATGAAAAAGTGAGTTACCCTGAGCAGAGATGGGTAATGGCACTTATGGATATGGCGGAGGGATCTCTGTTATTGAGGAATGTATATGCCCCCAATGAGGACTCGCCTTCCTTTTTCCATAAGCTGGTTCAGGTGCTAGGAACATAGAAACATAGAAACATCGAATTTGACGGCAGATAAGGACCACTTGGTCCACCTAGTCTGCCCATTTCCCTACCTAACGGATAAGCTGCAGATCCTAGTTAACCAATAGCCTACTTCCTCCTACCCCCCACTAGAACTGCCTTTTGCCTGTCTCATGCATCCTTGAATTCCCCCACTGTTTCTGACTCTATGACCTCCTCAGGAAGGCTGTTCCATGCATCTACAACCCTCTCTGTGAAGAAATATTTCCTCACATTACCTCTGAGCCGTCCCCCCTCTATCTTCCATTTGTGCCCCCTTGTACATGCACATCTCTTTTTCTGAAAGATGCTACCCTCTTGGAATTTGTTGATTCCCTTGAGGTATTTGAAAGTTTCTATCATGTCTCCCCTCTCCCTCCTTTCCTCGAGGCTATACATCATAAGCTCCTTTAGTCTTTCTTCATATGTCTTCTGGTGCAGACCCTGCACCATTTTTATTTATTTTTTTTATTTTAGTCTTTGGTAACCGGATAAGGCCCACTAGGCACAAGTGCTTGTTTTCAGGGGCAACCTGGGAGTACTGGGCGGTTAAGTGACTTGCTCAGAGTCACACAGTATGCAAGTGGAGGTTGTGAGAATCAAACTCAGGTCTAGTCTGCTGGATGTATCAAGCTCGTTCACACCTCATTCCTCTAACCTCTAGGCTACTCTGAACAGCCTCCACCCAGTCTATGTTTTTGCGGAGATGGGGTCTCCAGAACTGTACACAGTACTCCAAATGTGGTCTTACCAACTGTCTGTACAGAGGCCCAACAACTTCTTGCTTTCTACTGGTGATGCCTCTTCCTATGCATCCCAGTATCCCCTCAGCCCTCCTTACTGCCTTCTCACATTGCTGGCCCACCTTTAGGTCATCTGATATGACTACCCCTAAGCCCCTTTCCATTTTTGTTGTTGTCAGTATCTCACCCCCATTATGTACTTTTGCCCTGGGTTTTTGTTTCCCAGGTGCATTACTTTGCACTTCTTTGCATTGAATCTAAGCTGCCATACATTTGACCATTCGTCCAACCTTGCCAAGTCCCTTTTCATCCTTTTCACCCCACCTTGCATATCAACCCTGTTGCAGATCTTTGTGTCATCTGCAAAGAGACATACTTTCCCTTCCAGTCCCTCTGCAATGTCACTTATAAAGACATTAAAAAGGACTGGTCCCAGTACTGAACCCTGCGGTACCCCACTAGTAATCCTCCTTTCTTCACTGTGGACTCCATTTGCTACTACCCACTGTATCCTGTTGTCCAGCCAGTGTTTTACCCAAGCTACCACCCTGGGACCAACTCCCAGGCTGGCTAATTTGTTTATTAAACTTTTGTGTGGGACTGGGTCAAATGCCTTGCTAAAATCTAGGTAGGCCATGTCCACAGCCCCGCCCTGGTCTACTACTTTGGTCACCCAGTCAAAGAAATCAATTAGATTTGTTTGACATGACCTTCCTGCTGTGAATCCATGCTGCATTGGGTCCTGTGCCCCACTGGCCTCTAGGTACTCAACAATTCTTTCCTTCAGAAGTGATTCTATCATTTTCCCTACCATTGAGGTCAAACTGACAGGTCTATAGTTTCTTGCCTCTGCCTTGCTCCAACTTTTGTGAAGGGGAATCACATCCGCCCTTCTCCAGTCCTCAGGTACCACACCATCCTCCCATGATTTATTAAAAAGGGTAGTCAGTGGTGTTATTAGTTCTTCCCTTATTTCTTTTAGAATTCTGGGGTGAATCCCATCAGGCCCCATTGCTTTATCCACCTTCAGTTTTAAGACTTCTTTCAGAATCCTTTCTTCTGTGAAAGGACTAATATCAACCTCCCTATCCAGAGTGCTTCTATTGACTGGATTAGGTATCTCCCCCTGCTTTTCCACTGTGAATACTGAGCAGAAATATTCATTCAGTATTCCTGCTTTTTCACTGTCGCTGTCTGCCCAACCACCGTCCTCTTTATTCAGCCTCAGTATCCGTGCCTTAGTCTTTTTTTGCTCCCTAATGTACCTATAAAAGGTTTTATCCCCCTTCTTAACCGAGTTTGCTATCTTTTCCTCAGTTTGGGCCTTTGCTCTTCTGTCTGCCTCCCCCGCTTCCTTCTGCTTTAACTGGTTCAGTTCTCTGTCCTGCTCCTTCTGTGTTTCCTTATACTTCCAGAATGTTATCTTTTTTTCCCTTACCTTTCCTGCCACTTCTTTTGAGAACCGTAGTGTTTTTTTCCTTTCGGTTTGATTTGTTTATTTGTTTCACACAAAGGCTTGTTGCCTCTGTAATGGCAGTTTTGATGTTTCCCCATTGTTGCTCCACCCCACCTTCTTGCCTGTTTGCTAGTGCTTTTCTGAGGCACTCTCCCATTTTGATAAAATCAGCCCTCCTGAAGTCCAGTACCTTCACTTTTGTGTGGCTTGACTCTACAGCTAAGTTTATTGTGAACCACACTGTTTGGTGGTCACTTGTTCCCAGATGACTACCCACTTCAAGATCAGAATTCCTCTCTCCATCCCCATTTGAGAGTACCAGGTCTAGGATTGCTCCCTCCCAAGTGGGTTCCAGAACTAGCTGTCTGAGTCATGCCCCCTGTAGGTCATCAAGAATGGCCCTG
This sequence comes from Neoceratodus forsteri, assembly GCA_016271365.2. Classification (NCBI taxonomy): domain Eukaryota; kingdom Metazoa; phylum Chordata; order Ceratodontiformes; family Ceratodontidae; genus Neoceratodus; species Neoceratodus forsteri. The sequence goes on from CM057455.1 coordinate 66,081,443, forward strand.
CTCTTGGATGTGGCTGCAGCAAAGGTGCTCCAGTTAATATCTGGCATATTCAAGTCCCCCATCAGCAATATATCCCCTTTCTCTGCCATCCCAAGGATGCCTTCTATGATTTCCTTGTCCATTTCCTCTCCCTGAGATTGGGGTCTGTATACAACTCCTGTATGGACTGTGGAGCCATTTCCAGTCTCCAGGGTGACCCACAGTGCCTCCTCTCCTCTCCTCCCTGTTTACCCTTTAGTTCTGTTGCTTTGATCCCTACCCTTACATAGAGAGCTACTCCTCCTCTTCTTCTTCCCTCCCTGTCCCTCCTGTAGATTGTGTACCCTGGTATGTTGGCATCCCAGTCATGGTTCTCTGTGTACCATGTTTCTGTGACTGCCATGATATCCAGGCATCCATCTTCCATCAAGGCCACCATTTCAGGGAGTTTTTTACCTAGACTACGGGCATTGGTACTCATTACCCTCCATTTCTTATGGCTTTATTTATTTTTGCTCCATCCTTGTCCTTACTGGCTTTGTCTTTTTCTCCATTTACCCCGCCCTTATCCTTATTGACTGCTCTATCTTGGTGTTTACCTCACTAACTAACCTGATATTTTGAAGGGATAGGATTTCCCTTCTCCTTTTCAGTGCCTCCCCCCTTGGTTAGTTTAAATGCTTGCCAATGAAGCATTTAAACCTATCACCTAGGATCCTGGTTCCCCTCCTGGATAGATGCAAACCATCGTGCCTGTATAGGCCTACATCCCTCCAGGTGTAGCCCCAGTCCCCAATGAAGCCAAATCCTTGAGCTCTGCACCAGTTTTTCAACCAGTCATTGAATCCCATGGTGCGGAGTACCCTAGTCTCATCCATGCCATAGACAGGTAGCACTTACGAGAAAGTTACCTTGTGTGCTACTTGTCTAAGGCCCTCCCCAACTCCACAAACTCCTGTTGCACTGCTCTGATCCCATTCTCAGCCAGGTCATTTGTCCCTACGTGGATAATGACATCCAGCTCACTCCCACTTGCAGCTACTCCCATGATCCTAAGGATTCATTTCCTGTCCCTCCAAGCCATGGCACCGGGCAGGAACCTTACCTCCTTTTCTCCTCCCTTCCTCCCTCCCCCAGTTCTAGCCCCCTAACAATTGAGTCCCCCACCAGGAGTTGTTTCCTTCCCCTGTGGGGTCCTGTGCCACCTTCCTGTGGGTGTCCATTGTGGAGGTTCCCAGCATCCTCCTTGGTCTCCACTGTGGGTGTCTCCATAGAAGAACCATGCTCTGCCAGAGTGGCAAATGAATTGTGGAGAGGCACAACTGGAGGGATGCACCTCTGTTCCACCACCTTCACCCTCCCTGAGCCCACCGTGGTTCAACCACTCCTCTTTCTTGGCAACCTCTGAGGTAGTGGTGGTGGCCTGGGTGGACCCTGGGTGGGGGAGCAGGTTTCCCAAAACATTGCCAGGTCAGCATGGAGACGAGCAACCTCCTCCCTCAGACCAGAGAGGTGCCTGCAAATAGAGCAGCAACGCAGTTTCCAGAATGTCTCCTGGAAGACTGCTGCTCCACAGCCAGTGCATTGCACCACTCCCCACATGTCTTGGTCCTTTCCTGTTACAGATGCTTTTCTTTTGTTTTTTTTTTTGTTCTTGTTTTAGCGTGTGCAAGCTTGTGAGTGTCTCTACCCTCTATTCAGTGTGCTGTGCCTTTAAGGATATGAACAGGTGTATGTTGCTAGCAGTTTTGGGGAAGTGATGTCAGAACCCCTGGGATAAAGGAAGTTATGTGCTTGGGGTGGTGGGGTGAAGGGAAGGGTGAGAGAGTAAACCCATGTCGTCCAGAAAAATCAACTACAACTCTGATCCTCCACCCCTGGGAGTGCCTTCCTTCCTTTCAGACACCTATTTCACAGAGGTTAAGTAACAGGTCTAGTCACAAATGACTGCAAATATCTCCCAGCTACAGTTCCTCCCTGGCAAATTAAAGTTAAAACTAAGACAAGTCAACCCCAAAAACAGAATCAATACTAGTTACTTACGCAGGTCCAAAAAGTAATAATTCAGTTCAGTGTAGTCTAGAAAATAACCTCCTTGATTTAAGAAAAATCTGGCTGTTTTCTCTCTCTCTGTGTCTCAGCAGACAGAGACCACAAACAACTCCTATTTTAAGTCCACAGTTCAACTAGGCCCCTTTCAGCTCCTCCCCTTAACAGACACCTATTTCACAGAGGTTAAGTAACAGGTCTAGTCACAAATGACTGCAAATATCTCCCAGCTACAGTTCCTCCCTGGCAAATTAAAGTTAAAACTAAGACAAGTCAACCCCAAAAACAGAATCTCTGACTTCAGGTGACACGTCAATGTTAATTGGGTGGGATTTCAACCTTACCTTGGACCCGATTCTGGATAGATCCCCCTGCAACCTTGAGCCCCACTCCAGGGCTGTACTGGCACTTGCCCAGCTGCAGCAGGACATGGCCCTCACTGACATATGAAGGATTTTCCACCTGTCTGTGCATGATTACACCTTCCACTCCATGGTGCACAGCTCCCATAGCCACATAGACTTCTGGCTTACCTCTCCCAGTATCACTATGAGCATCATTGACACTACCTTTCAGCCCTTGGTCATTTCAGACCATGCCCCAGTGAGGCTGTCTTTCAACTGGGGTCCCCCACCTCCCCAGCCTGGAGGATAGATCCTCTGTTACTCTGCAATCCTGAATCCCCCCCCCAGGTCCAGCAAGAGGCCAAGGATTTTTTCAGAACAACCATATCACCAACATCTCAGCTGGCACCACGTGGGAGGCTTTTAAGGCCTCCCTGAGGGGGGCTATAATGGATGCTCACAAGTGCTGGAAGAGGAGGGAATACTGTCTTAAGTCCCTAGAAAAATAGCTGAAGGAGGCAGAGGAAGCCTTCAAACCCCTCCAAAACCTATCACTTCCCTCTCAGGTGGGTTGCCAGGTGGCCACTCTGAGGATGCAAGTGATTGAGCTCGTCTTCAGGAAAGCCAAAATCTCCATCATCAGATTAAAACACAAGTATTGTCAGGGTAGAGAAAAAGGGAGGGGAAGATCCTTGCCTACCCACTGAAAAAAACAGCAAGCTGAATGACATATAGCTGCCCTGGTGGACAGGGAGGGAAATGCCCATACTACAACGGAGGGTATTAACCAAATAATGGCCTAGTTCTACTCCTTGCTGTATAAGTCCTCTAGACATCCCAACCCTGAAGGAGTTCTCCCCTTCCTGCAGTCCCTTCACCTCCCCAAAAATTCAGAGCAATAGGCTATGGCCCTAGAAGCCCTGATCATGGTGGAAGAAGTAGCCACTTCATTGTTATCCTTTAAGAAGGGTAAAGCCACAGGAAGGGATGGTTTCCCCCTGAAGATATGGCAGCTCCTACAGCCCCTATTCTACAGCACATGTTCACCAAAGCTCTGCAAGCCAGTGCCCCCCCATTCAGCGAAGCGGTAATCTCCATCCTGCCCAAGAAGGGGAAAGATACCCTGAAAGTGGACAGCTATTGGACCTTTTCTCTACTGAACGCTGATAGTAAGGTGCTGGTTGGCCAACATACTCAATCCACTCCTTCCCATCCTTGTTCACTCCTCCCATGTAGGATTTGTCAAAGGTCATTACAGATCGCTGGTGAATTTAATACACAAGGCCAAGTCTCCCCTATGCCAGCAGCGGCAAAATATTTTGAGAAGGCCTTTGACTCCCTTGAGTGGGACTTTGTCCAACAGTTTCTCAGTACTATGGGGACACGGGACAGTTTCAGAGCTTGGTTTGGGGTGTTATACTCCTCCCCTGTGGCTAAGGTGTTCACCAACTCCAGGTTGTCATCTCCCTTTCATTAGGTAGGGGTACATGCCAAGGTTGCCTGTTATCCCCACTACTTTTTGTTCTAGTGGTGGAACCACTTGCCATTGCTCTAATTAGGCAGAATTCCCTTATCCAGGGGGTAGCAGTGGGGGGGTGAGGGATACACCACTCTCATGTATGTGGATAACCTCTTGCTCCCTCTAGCTGTCATTGTCACAGCCCTCCCAGCCCTTCTAAGCACCCTTTCAGTCTTTGCCACCTTCTCAGGGCTCAGGCACAATCAGTCTAAGACTGAAGTCCTCCCTCTTAATGCTAAGTGTACTCCAAACATGGCCACTACACGGTCTTCATTGGTCACCTGAGAGAATCACATATCTTGGTATAGGCATCACCTGTGACCTTACCAAAATCTGGGAGGTGAACCTGAAGCCACTGTTTGCATCCATTCATACTGAACTAGATAGATGGATGACCCTCCAATTTACCCTAGCTTGCAAAATCTCAGCATTAAAAATGGTCACTGCTCCCAAGATTATGTATCTTTTATCACACATCCCCCTGAAACTCGTGCAGTTCTGGTACGCTAAGCTAGATGCCATGTTAGGGGCTTTCATATGGGAAGGGAAAAGGCCTAGGTATAGCAGGAATAAGTTGAGGTCCCACTGGTCAGAGGGTAGATGGGGTCTCCCATGGTTTAAAGGCTACAAATTGGTTTTCTAGGCCTCCCAAACACTAAAATGGGTTGCAGGTCCCGGGCAAGATACCCCTCAATGGCTAGCTATGAAGAAAGTAGCTTGTAAGATGGCACATCTGACCCTGAAGCTCCACAACCACCCCCCAAGGGGAATCCATCCAACAATAGACCCCTCCCTGGACTACTGGGGTGCTTTACATAAGAAACTCAGCACTAACCCTGCCCCACTGTGTCTTATTCCACTGTGGGATAATAATGACATCACACTAAACAAGAAGCCCACTTCCTGGGCCACCTAGGCTGCTTTGAGTGTGACACATCTCTAAGATGTATTTTATTTTTATTTATTGAGAGTATCGGATAACAACCTTTGAGTCAGGGACTCATTTCAAAAGGCTCCACGTCAGGATACAATACATATCAGTATAAAGTAAAGGGAATAACAGGTACGAACAATATGAATCAGATAGCAGGCATTATACAATATTATAGTGGGACAACAGGGTTAGTCCAGTACTGTCGGTCCTATACAATTGGGCAGCTATACATGCCCAAGGTGGGCTTGTTAACATCAGAGAACAGTACAATCAATATTATGGTGAGGCCTATACTCTAGCAGGTGGTGTGAGCAACCAGGATACCAACATTGTCATCAACACACAGTAATAACAGAGGGTTAAAGAGAACTCTAACCCAAAAAATCTCCAAAAACTCCCACCCCAGGTACCAATACCTTAGATTCCTTTGAGGGTCTGTGTGACTCCCATGGGATCCCCTCTAAGGACTTCTGGTGCTTCCTTCAAATCAAGAGTGCTATTACTGAGTATGTCCTCAGGCACCCCTTGGGCAGGCCCACCTCATCTGTAAAGAATTGGCTGGATAGGGGCCAGACCAGCTGTATATATAAGGCCTTCAGTACCACTCTCCCCTCTCAATCTCAAGCCTCCAAACATAAATATGAACAGGCCCTGTGAACACAGATCACAGCCCAGGAATGGAAGTCATGTCTGAGGTTATCTCACACAGCCTACCCTGACACCAGAAGCCTGCTAATACAGAACAAGATTCTTCAGTCCCAGTATAGGACCCCTGTGGTCCTCAAGAAAGCCAAGCTGACTCAGGATGACCTCTGCTGGAGGTGTCAGGAGGAGCAAGGGGACCTGATCCACATTTTATGGTGCTGCAGATTAATTCAACCACTATGGCTGGTGGTAAGTAATTTGGGTTCTAAAATACTACAGAAACCTGTACCCAGAGGTGCTGATTTTAAGCTTTTACTGCTAGCAGTTTTTGGTCCAAAGGGTGAAGGTGGGGACCTTTGCCCTTTGGACCAAAAACTGCTAGCAATTGTAAGTATGCAGGTCAAGAGACTCCTGTTATGTAGGTGGAGGACACAGGAGGTCCCCACAGTCACAGAGGTGTTAAATTCTCTCATACAGATAGTTAACAGGTCCAGAATGACCCACATAGTGCCAGACAACCTCCCTCAGTACGTAACTCTATGGCAACCCTTCATTCTATTCCTGAAGCCCAGGGAGGGAACAGGCTGACTCTAAACACTGTAGAATTGACCAAATACCTACTATCCATGATGGCAAGCCCTTGCAGGAGGTTCCTTCAGTCCAGATCTGTCCCAGGAGTTAAGTCCGATTGTGGAACAAAAGCTTAATCAGTGTGTGTACAATGCAGTATCTGAACTTGATGGAAGGTAGTTTGCTTTGTGTGTGAACTTTTTATTTTTGTTGCAGGTTTTGTCCTGACATTAGCTGGCCCTAGATCTTCCTAGATCCAAAAGGGGCTCACACCCCAGAGAAGCCACCAAAGGAAGAACCAGGTAGGCCTTGTGACATCACTCTCTTGCAGGCTTGATTATTATCTTGGTGCAGTAGGGCTCCACATTGTTAATTATTAGGAAGATGTTGTTAGCCTAACTAGAAGGATCCCAACTGGCATAATAATCTATATTTGCTCCTTAAGGTATCGCACTGTTAAGCTTTCAGCAGGATCCATACAGTTTAATATAAAGTTTTCGTTCTTCACCATATTGTAACAATCTGATTATCCAATGTATTGTCGCCTCTTCCACCCATAGGTTTTTGGCCCCAACCACTTCTCCTCCCCCACACTTATTTGCTCTCATGGCCACCCTACTCCCCACCCTCAAGCAGTTCCTGGCCCCTACTGTTCCCCTCCGGTCTGCACCTCCCCCCCCCCGCATGCTGTCTGGGATCCCCTCCCCTTCTAGCTCCCTCCCTTGGGGCTCCCGAAGCTCCCTTCACTATCCCCAGACCTGCCCACTGGGGCCTGTCACTGGATTAGGCAGTACTCCACAATGCAGCTTAGATTCAATGCTAAGAAGTGCAAGGTAATGCACCTGGGAAACAAAAACCCAGGGGAAGGGTACACAACGGGGGGTGAGATACTAACAACAACAAAAATGGAAAGGGACCTGGGGTAGTCATATCAGATGACCTAAAGGTGGGCAAGCAATGTGAGAGGGCAGCAAGGAGGGCTGGGGGGATACTGGGATGCATAGGGAGAGGCCTCACCAGTAGAAAACAGGAAGTTATTATCCCCTCTGTACAGACAGCTGGTCAGACCCCATCTGGAGTACTGTGTGCAGTTCTGGAGACCCAGTCTTCGCAAAGACATAGACAGGATGGAAGCTGTCCAGAGGAGGGCAACTAAAATGGTGGAGGGTCAGCACCAGAAGACATATGAAGGGAGACTTAAGGAGCTTAATATGTATAGCCTCGAGGAAAGGAGGGAGAGGGGGGACATGATAGAAACTTTCAAGTACCTCAAGGGAATCAACAAAGTCCAAGAGGGTAGCATCTTTCAAAAAAAGAGGTATGCAAGAACAAGGGGGCACAATTTGAAGATGGGGCGTCTCAGAGGTAATTTAAGGAAGTATTTTTTCACAGAGAGGGTTGTGGATGCATGGAACAGCCTTCCGGAGGAGGTCATCGAGTCAAAAACAATGGTGGAATTCAAGGATGCATGGGACAGTCATAAGGCAATTCTAGGGGGTGGGGGTAGCAAGAAGTAGGCTGCTAGTTAACTAGGATCTGCAGCTTATCCAGTAGGCAGGGAAATGGGCAGACTGGGTGGGCCAAGCGGTCCTTATCTGCCATCAAATTCTATGTTTCTATGTTTCCCCTGCAGCTCGTGCTTGCCTTTGCCGTGGTGGTCCTCCAGGTTGGGTTCCTCACCCTCTAGCTCAATGCTGCCCACTGCAAAATCTCGCCACCCCCTGCCCATTTTCCCAACCGCCACATGGGGTGTCAGTGGATTCAGCCCTTCCCCTCCATCTAGCCACCTGTACTTGTTGTTCTCCTCACCCCTGCCACAATGTGAACTTATTTCTTAATCAGCCTGTAGTTGTATTCTCGTTTGTCGCTTTGACCATGTACTATTGTCTATATACTGTTACTCTGGCCCCACCTGTGTGTGGGTGAGACTGTTCTTTGTCCATTCAATGTCCTGTGTACTATTATTCCATTTGGCCCACTTGTAGTTGCAGGCCTGTATGCTACCATGTATATGTATGATGTTTCTCTGTACTGTAACCTCCCGGGTCGCACCTGAAAATAGGCACTCACTGTCTAGTGTGCTTACCTGGTTAACTAAAACAAATAAATAAATAAATATAAAGTTAAAACAATAAGAACAGGTTACTCACCTGTAATAGTAGTTCTAGGAGTGGTATACGTTTTTCATCCACACTTGTTGGCATGTCCTCTCTCCCTTTAAGGATCACCGGAAGTCTTCAAGCTGGCTCCTCCCACCCACCCAGGTGGTATAATCCTTGGCTCTGCCTCATGATACCAGATCTTAGCCCACAGGAAGCTAGATGTTGTGTGTCCACAGCCGGGGAGGTCAGGTGGGTCCTTGTGGATGAACAACATATACCACTCATAGAAAGTACGGGTATGTAAGATCTTACCATAACAGTAGATCTTCCAGGAATGTCTCTTGCAGTAGGTCATTACATCTGGGAGGTTCCAGCAGGTGGCTCCATCACATGGCAGCTTCTTCCAGCAGTCTTTTCACCAGGGACCACCCACATACGACATCACTTTCTGGCTCTGCCTATAAGCGTGACTGGTCCCTAGTACTCTCCGTTCCCCACCGGATTCAGCTCATAAGTGAGGGTCTGAGGGAAACCGAGGTACCAGTGAGTCCCAACCCTAAGCCCTTAGATTATCATTTCCCCTATTAGAAATGGTAGGGGGATGGAGGGTGGGAAGCCTCCTACTGCAAGAAACATTCCTGGAAGATTTGCTGTTATGGTAAGATCTTACATAACCATACTGTCTTCTATGGAATGGTCTCTTGCAGCAGGTCATTACTTTTGGGAGATTCCCAAGCAGTTATATGCCAGTGGGGAGGACAGCCGTGGGACTGTGCCTTATAGAGCAGTGTGGCCAAATGACCAGTAGTTATCTAAAGGCAATATCCAAGTTATATTGCCTGGTAAAGGTTTGGACAGTGTACCGCATTGTAATGTCGGTGATAAAATCATTGGTAAAACAGCCAAAATGGCTGCTAGTGGTTTTCTCCTGTGGAGTTAGTGTGATCAAGACCCGATAAGGGTGTACTGTATTTATTATAGTAATAAATCATGTGACGGATTTATCTGTATAATGGAGTGACTGGTAGGTCCCGGTGGCCTGTAGCCAAGGATATAGAAGTTGAAAAAGTCAGATCCTATGGTGGAAAAGGTCTGAGTAAGAGGACTGAAGTGTAATATGTCCATGAGGAATATTCTGGTTATCCAGTTTCTGGTACATACATGGTAGAAATGGACAATTAACTGAGGTTTTTAGTGAATAATCTAATGAAATAGTATAAGGATCTTGTAAGTAGGTAGTAATATGAGCCCAGGGTTTAAAAGAAACCCAAATGATACAAATGTGTTCATTTAGGAGTATTACTTAGTAGCTTGTCAAGGAAGCTGCAAAGAAATGTATGCTAAGTTGTTATAAATGATACAAATGTGTCCATTTAGGATTGTATGTGTCACTTAGTAGCTGTCAGGGAAGCAGCAAAGAAGTATCTGCTATGTTGTCATGAATTAATAATCTCATTTATAAGGGAGTCCTTGGGCGTTAAGTCTGGGATTGCAGACCTGTCAGGTTGTGGTGTTTTTAGGGTTTCTCCCTTTGCATTTGAAGTCTGGTTTGGGTATTAATTTTACTGTAAAGGCTACTAAGTGTTGTTGTAGCCTGTAATGCCAGATTTGTCAAGGCCATGTATGGGCCTGTTCTCGTATTGGTGCATTAATATCCCTTTGATCTTCAGTGATATAGGATCAATAAAAGAAGGTCTCGTCCAAGGTCAGGATGTGGCATTAATGAATTTTTCATTTAGGATATAATATATAGTTATGTTTCAGGTAATTTATATGAAAAACTGGGATGGTGATCCCTTTACTTGTTCTGTTGGGTAAAGAGATATCTGAGTAGGGGTTCTGGATGGCGGGTAGGCATAAGCCGCACGGCAACATCCAAGGCAAGAGAGTAATATGAGATTGTGCAGTGGGGTTGATCCACATGCCATGTGTATAATTTGGGTTTTGGTGTTTCCCATTTTAAAAATTGCATCTGTTATTTGCATTTAATGTTTTAATAGGCCCTAGTTGAGGTTGGAGTCATTGTCCACCATGGAAGGGCACTATATGATGCAGGCGGGATCCAGATGTGATGGTCTCAGCAACCCGTGCTTGATCTCCACTTTAAATTGTCCACTGTTAGGGACAGCACCTCCTTATCTCCTTTTTTTTTTCTGTAAAGCCTCTTTGTTTGTGTCTCTGAATATACTGGCAGAATAACCTCACAGTTTCATTGAAGCCCTAAGGAGAGGGTAGGGGTTCAGATATGTGAAATCATAGAGGAGTAGGCACTGTTGTTGCCAGAATGAAAGGCCAGATAGGCCCAGAGGTAATGAATGTGCCTTTGTTATTTATCCTTTGTTTTCAGATAAACACCTCTTTAGTGGTGATAGTTATTTCTCATTTTAAAATCATTGTATTGGTTATATTATTTGCAGTGAAGTTTTTGTATTGTAAGTAACAGTCTGCCTGAGGCTTGTAAGTTATCCAGAATAGTTTGTGTTGCTGGATCAAACCGTTTATGGCCTGAAAACGGGACGTTAGCTGCTTCATGTTGTATAACATGTATAAGGCCGGGAATTGTGGACCAGGCCTGATGTAGTATAAAAATACTTGTGGCAAGGTATCCATTATATCATATCCTGGTCTTTAAGGGATGTCGATAAAGGTATTAGTAACAGGTATCAGTTATTCCTTTTCAGGCAAAGGAGGTGATAAGAATATTCAAAATACACTGGTATTTAGCATGTGGCCCATACAATTCAGTATCCAAGTATTCGGAATACCTGGGCAAATATTCTCCCTATAATTAAGGCTTCTAGAGTTTTGTTTGGGGTTGTTGTTTCAGCTCTGTTTTGTGTCCTCTTTGTAGGAAGTGAAGGTATAGTGTGAGAGGGGAGGGGTTCAGGTGGATCGGGTGTATGATCAACCCCCAAGGAATTTTTTTTAATATGCTCAATATTAGATACCTGTAAGGGGGTAGGTCAATAATTTTGTGAGCCCATCATGATTGCTGTACCTGATGGTAGTGGGCATTATGGTGGATAGATGTATGCCTCCTAGTAGTATAATTATGCACTCCTTCGGTAAGGATTTTTTTTTTTTGGTCATATAATGAATGTGGTATAGCCATGACATAAAATATGTTGGTTTGAAACATAGAAACATAGAAACATGGAAGTTGACGGCAGATAAGGACCTCAAGGCCCATTCAGTCTGCCCATTTCTTTTTGTACCTTATAAATGTGCCATTGGCCTTTGCTCTGTCAGTGACCTATCTATTCATAGTCATTTGTATTGTTCCCTTATGCCTATCCCATGCCTGTTTGAAGCCCTGCACTGTATTCATAGCCACCACTTCTTGTGATAAGCCATTCCATGCATCCACCACCCTTTCTGTGAAAAAGAATTTCCTCACATTCCCCTTAATCGGCCTCCCTCTAATCTCATGCTGTGTCCTCTTGTCCTGCTATTTTTCTTATATTTAAACATGTTAGACTCTTTCACCTTGTTTATGCCCTTAGGTGTTTGAATGCCTCGATCATATCACCTCTCTCCCTCCTTTGCTCAAGGGTATACATATTGAGCTCCGTTAATCTGTCCTCATATGTCTTCTGATGCAGTCCCTGCACCATTTTGGTTGCCCTTCACTGGACTGCCTCAATTTGGTTAATGTCCTTGTGAAGGTGTGGCCTCCAATACTGCACGCAGTACTCCAGATGGGGCCTAACCAGTGTCTTGTACAGAGGGATTATTACCTCCCTCTTACGACTTGTGATACCCCTACTAATACACCCTAACACCCCCAAGCCTTACCTACTGCTTTAGAGGTCTGCTTGGATGATTTTAGGTCATCAGTGATGATGATGCCCTAGTCTCTTTCTTCCTTTGTGACTGCTAGCAACTCCCCTCCCAGCCTATAGGTAGCTTCAGGGTTTCTCTTCCCTATGTGCATGATTTTGCACTTCTTTGCATTAAATCCCAGTTGCCACTCTTCTGACCATTCTGCTAGTTTATCCAGATCTCTTCTCATTCTGCCCACCCCATCTGGATCATCTACTCTGTTGCAGATCTTGGTGTCATCTGCAAACAGACAAGCCTTCCTCTAGTCCATCTGCAAGGTCACTAATGAAGATGTTGAAGAGGACTGGCCCCAGGACTGATCCCTGAGGTACCCACTTGTGACTTGCATCTCTTCTGACTGTATACCATTTACCACCACTCTCTGTTTTCTGCCCGTCAACCAGTTTGCCACCCAGTTGACCAACTTCTGACCCACCCCGAGCCTACCCAGCTTATTTATCAATCTTCTATGTGGAACAGTGTCAAAAGCTTTACTGAAGTCAAGGTAGGCGACATCAACTGCTCCCCCTTGGTCCACCACTCTGGTTACCCAGTCAAAGAAATCTATGAGATTAGTTTGACAGGACCTTCCTTTTGTAAACCCATGCTGTCTTGGATCCTGTGCCCCTATGGATTCCAGGTGTTGCACTATCCTTTCCTTAAGGAGTGCCTCCATAATCTTGCCCACTACTGAGGTAAGACTGACCGGTCTGTAGTTCCCCGCCTCCTCCCTGCTACCACTCTTGTGGAGCAGGACCACATGAAACCTTCTTCAGTCTTCTGGGACCTCTCCTGTGCTCAGAGACTCACTAAACAATTCTGCTAATGGCTCTGCTAGTTCCTCCTTTAGCTCCTTAAGTACCCTGGGATGTATGCCATCAGGCCCCATTGCCTTATCCACCTGAGCTTAGCAAACTCTTGTAGGACCCTTTCTTTGTGAAGGGAGTAGTGCTCACCTCCTCCCCCTGTGTCCATGATGCTGAGCTGTGGGCCCTGCCCTACCTTCTCTTCAGTAAATACTGAGCAAAAGTATCTATTTAGGATAGATGCCTTTACAGGGTCCTCCTCCTCACATGCTCCCTTTTCTCCATTAAGCTTAGCAATACCCCCTCTGGACTTTCTCCTTTCACTAATGTATCTATAGAAAGTCTTGTCACCTTCTTTTACTGTTTGTGCTAGTGTTTCCTCAGTTTGGGACTTTGCCTGCCTTACTGCCTTACCTGCTTCCCTTAGGGCAGTTTGGTATGCCTCCCTATCTTCATCCCGCTGTGTTCCCTTATATTTCCTGAAGGCCAGCCTTTTGGCTCTGACCTTTTCTGCTACTGTATTTGAGAACCAAAGTGGTTTCCTTTTCTTTTGCACTTCCTTTCTGTCTAACACAATGGGATGTTGCTTCAAGTATTGCATCCTTAATGCTTGCCACTCTGCCTGTACCCCTCACCTGTGTTTCTTTTGCCAGGGCTAGCTTAACTCTGTTGGCCATCTTATCAAAGTCAGCTCATCTGAAGTCCCATATGTTTGCCTTGGAATGGGATGATTTAGATGTAGTAGCCAAATTGAATCATACCATGTGATGGTCACTGGCCCCCAGGTGACCTTCTACCTGGAGATCTGTGATCCCTTCTTTGTTAGTCAGTACTAGATCTAGGATAGCCCTGTCTCTTGTGGGTTGCTGTACCAGTTGTTTGAGGCCCTCCCCCTGCAGGGAATCCACTATGAGTCTAGTTCTGGCAGATGTTCCTGCTGGTATTGATCAATCTGTATCTGGCATGTTGAAGTCTCCCATTATCAGAACCTCCCCTTTAGCTGTCATGTTTTGTATATCTTCTAACAGTAATGTGTCTATGTCCTCCCTCTGGTCTGGGGGCCTGTAGACAACCCCAGTTCTTATGGCTGTCCCATTTCCTGTTTCCAGGGTGACCCACAGTTCTTCTGGCTCCTTATGTGTATTCTGAATTTCTGTAGCTTTGATATTTTCATTAACATACAGGGCCCCTCCTCCCCTTTTGCACCTCGGTCTCTTCTGAACAATACATAGCCAGGTACTGAAGTCTCCCAAGTGTGGTTACTGGTAAACCACGTCTCACTAATTGCTACTATGTCCAGTTTAGCCTCTGACATTATTGCCTGCAGGTCTGGGATCTTATTTCCCAGGCTGTGAGCATTTGTGTACATGATTTTCCATTGGCCAGATTTTGGTGTGTTAGTTGTTGGGTGAAGTTTGGCATTACTCCTGTGCATAGTATGGGGAGACAAACCTTTTTCTTACCTGGTGATGCAAATGAATGGCAAACACGCTGAATTCCTGTTTGACCACTAGCTGAGGGGAGGGTGTTCTTCCCATTACGTATGGGGTGCTGCACCCCTCTCCCCATTGCTAGTTTAAATATTCTGCAAAGATGTCAAACTTCTGCCCAATGCACTGACTCCTCTTTAGTCAGATGCAGTCCATCAAATTTAAAGAACTTTCGCTCCCAGAACTGTTGCCAGTTCCTACAAATCTGTGTCCTTTTCCTGGCACCAGTCCTTGAGCCATGTGTTTAGCTCCCCTATCTCCCTTCTCTGACCTTCCGTCCATCTGCTCCCTCTCCCAGACTGGCAGGATCTCAGAGAAGGAGATGCCGGATGAAATAGATGATAGTTTGTCACCCAGCCTAGTCAGGTGTTCCTTGGTCTCCACAACTGACCGGCTGGCCGGATCGATAGTCCCTATGTGAACTAGGACATCAATGTTTTCTCCTGCTTTGTGAACAATTTTAGCAATGCGGTCAGTGTCTCTCCATGCTGATGTACCTGGGAGACATCTGACCATCACCTGGCTGGAGATGGGTATCAACTCCCAATCATGGAGTCTCTATAATCAGAGTTTTTTGGACTTCCTTTGTGCTTGTTTAGTTTTGGTTCCTGATTTGGGTGAGTTTTGTTGTGCTAGCTCCTGTGCCGCAGTGTCCTGCTCTGCAGTGTCTTCTGCCTCTTTATTTGATTTCAGAGATAGAGGTAGATACCTGTTTGTAGTGTTTATATGGTTTTTGGAGGTAATGTGTTGGAGAGCAGAGAGTGATGGGGCACCTGATTTGCTCCTCCTAACCACCTGCCAACCTTGCCAACCTTGCCCCTTTTATCATGATGTGTGACTCCATAATATGTGGTGAGGTGTCCTCATGGGTATATGCAGGAAAAGTGAGATGTCTTTATCATCAAGTTTAGGGCCCTGAGGGGCTGACGTCGAAATAATAGTCTCCGTTGATGAAGAAATAGCCTCTAAAGGTATGATTTCAGGATGAAAAACCTGCTCTGTCGATGTTGGAATGTGGCCCGTTGACAGGACAGCATAAAATAAGGGGAATTCATCCTTGCTACTGGAACCACGAGCCCGGCTGCATCTTGCTGGGGCAGGCGGTAAAGCCATAAACTGACTCTAAGGTACGTTCCTCCGAGGTCTGTTGAGTTTGCTGCGAAAAAAGGTGCTGCTTGGCCGATTGACTGTTGCACTTGTGGCTGGACTGCTGATTGGTGTGCCTCCTTCATACTGCCTGCCAATTGGTGCACTTTCAATCTCAGCTCTACCCGAAGGTCTGGAGTGCCCCTAGGTTACTTGCCGCGGTCGAGGAGCCGTAAAAGGTTTTTTCTGAACTTTCTGCCTGCTAAATAGTTTCACTGAAATAGCTGTTCTTACTTGATATCCTGGTGTGCGGCTCCCTCGGGGCCTGACTTTTGCTAAAGCGTACAGGCGACACTTCCTGCTGGGCGCTTTGCGCTCCTCGCCCCTCGCCCACCCTGAGTGGGCACTTACTTATATAGTTCTCGGCCTGTCATATGACTAAGTCCCTAAAATCCCATTTGCTCCTTATACTGCACTACCACTAGGGGTTGTCTTAAATGGTAATTTGCAGAAAATAACTAGGCTTGTCTTAAACGGTAAATTGCAGAAAATAACTAGGCTTCCTAAAAAAGCTTGTACTGGCTATAAATCCTCTGTTGGTCCCTCACTTACTAGATTCACTGTATTTCCTCCAAATTGTGCCTTACAAAGAGGATTTCTGCTCATTTTGTGGTATTTTTACTCCTTTCTGCTCCATCAGTATCCTCTTGTACTGCTATTATCAGTCATAGTCCTCTCTCAACTGCTGCCTACCACAGCTTAGGGAAAAACATTTTTTTTACCTTGATCTCTTGTTTTCAAAACTACGACGTACCCAAACTACTCCAAAATGTCACATACCATACTTGATGAAAACACTGTCCCTAGTCCCATAGAGTACCTTACATAAAGAAATAAGGGCTTTCTCAGTCCGGGGGTTATTCTCCTTGTCATACTTGCTCTTTTCAATATGAACATAGTGTCACTCCTATTTCCCAGTGACCATCTTGGTATAGGGTCTGATACCCCGGGATTTTACTTTCTCTAACTCACTTGTTACCAAACATAAGCTGGCACCTGCTTGGCTATTTATCCTTTACCCTAAAGGCTGTGCCTATTATATGCTTCTTGGCCATCATAAGTGGTGCAGAAGGTTTGATCAGATCCAAATCTTTCTCCAGGAAAGGTCCTGCCGCCTGGCACTGTTATTACTCCTCCTACCAGGAGATATTGAGGTGAATCCTGGCCCTCTCTATCACTTCACTGCTCATACCTTATCTGACCTTCCAAGGAAAGGGCTCCTTATTGCCCACATGAACATCAGGAGTCTCACATGCCATAAGGATGAACTGGAGGCTTGGTTAAAAGGTTACAACCCTGACATTCTCTGCCTCTCTGAAACATGGCTAAAACCTAGCATACCTGACACCCTATGCAAGATTGCCAACTACTCCCTGATATGAAGTGATAGATTAAAAAACTAAGTGCGGGGGTGGTGTAGCCATCTATTACAGATCTCACCTCAACCTAAATACTGTCCTTAACCCGACCTCTGCTGAGGTATGTGAACATCTACACGTCACAGTTACATTAGGGGCAAAAAAGCTCCATATCATATGTGCCTATAATCCTCCCTCTGGTGGTCTTACAGGATTACAAGACCTACTCAAAAAGACCTTTTCAAATATAAACCAAAATGAGACAATAATTCTTGGTGATCTTAACCTAAACTTGCTGGGTCCTGCTCATAGTTCCCTGGTATCAGTTATCAGCACCTTTAACCTACATCAGATGATTACTGAACCAACGAGGGCCCTAAATACTACCAAAACTGGCACCCTCATAGACTGGTTACTTACAACACGACCTGAACATTTGATCTCCACAGGGATCCTTGCGGACGCTATCACAGACCATTCCCCGATTTTCTGCATGTGGGCCTCAGGTGCCCCATCACCTCCCCCCACTGCATTATGTCACCTTTTCGAACTTTGCACAGCTTGATGAAAAGGCGTTCCTCCAGGACATTTCTTGTGTAGATTGGTCTGACATCTACCACACAAACAGTGTTGATAAGGCCCTGCACATCTTTCTCAATAAGTTCACTGCTATCCAATCAAGGCATGTCCCCAAGATCACCAGGAGAGTTACAGGCAAACAAACCAAGTGGCTACACAAGGACCTCATTTCTGATCTACGCCGCAGAGATAAACTATGGAAGTGTTTCCAACAAACCAGGAATATGGATGATTTTAACTCCTATAGGGCTAGTAGAAATCTCTGCAAAAAGAAAATAAGATTAGCAAAAAGTAAATACTGCCAGGACCTGCTCGTGAATGCAGCATCTGACTCAAGGAAATTTTGGGCCCATATCAAAACCTTTCTGGGATCTCCACAGGCCCATACCCCCAAGGATATGATATTAAATGGGGTGCACTGCAACGATCCTAAGACCATTGCAGACGCTCTTAACCAGAAATTCTTAGACCTGTCTTTGTATGCCTTTGCTTTCATGCCACAGACATCTCCCCTCCAGAGTAGTGAACCTCAAAGACTACCTGGCTCCTCTACTACTCTCCAAATATTTCAGCATACACCTCCTTTTTACTTTAAAGAGATTACCACATTAGAGGTCTTTAAACTTATCTTATCCATATCTGGAAACACCAGTATGGGGTCTGACCTCCTTGAACCCTGTCTACTAAGACTTGCTGCTGCCCACATAGCCTCACTATTAGCTAAAATATTTTCACTATCCCTGATCACTAGCACTGTCCCAGTCCTGTGGAAGTTTGCACGAATAACTCCTGTATTTAAAAAAGGTGATAAAAAGGACATAAACAACTACAGACCTATTGCTATTGTCTCCATTTTGCCCAAACTACTAGAAAAGGTGGTTGCTATCCAAACACGTGACTTTCTAAACAAGTGGAAAATCCTATCTGATGCCCAACATGGTTTCCGTAAAAACCATAATACATCCACTGCACTATCAAAACTTACCTCTGACATAATCTCTAACATGGACGGAGGTAGACTCACAGGTGCCATATTCATAGACCTTACAAAGGCTTTCGACCTTGTGGACCACCCCTTACTCCTATCCTGCTTGCATAGCCTAGGATTCTCCTCTCCAGTTATACATTGGTTTAGTAGCTATCTATCCGATAGGTCTCAAGCAGTTAAATTTAACGCAGCCATTTCTGACTCAGCCTCAGTAAATGTGGGGGTTCCTCAAGGCTCCATCCTTGGTCATCTCCTTTTCTCACTCTTTATAAATAATGTCCCCTGTGCCCTACAGAGTTGCTCATCTCTCTTGTATGCTGATGATCTTTTCATTTATGCCAGTGATAAAAAGGTGGAGAATCTAAACTCAGCACTTCAGACTGATTTCACAAATATACAAAACTGGCTGTATGAGCACAAGCTGGTCCTAAACATAAAGAAAACCAAGGCCATGCTTTTTGGCTCTGCCCCTAAACTCGTAGGAGCCCTGTCTCCCTTACAGTCTATGACTCAGGTGATACAACACTAGAAACTGTCTCATCATTTAACTATCTTGGTGTCATGCTTGACCAATCCCTCGATCTGAGCCTGCACATTCAATCCATCTGCAAGGCTGTAAACTGCAAACTCGGTGCTGCTTACAAATCTGGATACTTGCTTACGCCATCTGCTAAAAAAGCCATTGCCAGGGTGAACTCCTACCTTCCCTAACCTACAGTGCCCCCATCCTCTCTAGTGCTCACAAAACTGCCCTCCAGAAATGGGATGTCACCTTTAATAACATATGTTGATATGCATCCTCATCCTCAAGACAAAAGCACCGCTGTCAGCTTTATGATGACTTAGGATGGCTCTCCCCCATGGCCACAAGAAAATATTATCTTGGCTCCCTTACTGACTCTGTTGTAAGGCTCAAATCCCCTAAATCTCTGGCAGAACTTTTAATTCCACACTCCATCCCTCGCGGGCTGAGGTCTGCGGAAAACTCTCTACTCCAAGTTCCTAGATGCTCTACCACAAAAGGCACTGGGGCTTTCAAATGGGCTGCTCCCATGTTCTGGAATACACTTCCGCCTCAGCTCAAATTGGCTGAGACTCATCAGAGTTTTAAAAAAGAACTTCACTGCTATCTATTGCGCACTGGCCCCTGCACTTGCTTTGATCCTACCTGATGGCCTTGTTTAAGATGCGTTGCCCCTGATTTCTCTCTCTTCCTTTCTTTTTCCTCTCAGATTAAGTCTGGTTCCCCATACTTTTTCCCTTAGCCCTAAAGACTTGCCCTTCCTTGTTGTTCTTCCAATCTCTCAGTCCTCTATCTCCCTCCTCCTGTATCCCCGCTCTTGTTTCTCCCTCATCCTGTATCCCATCTCTAGATTCCTCATGCAATGATCCCTCTGCCCTGGCACTCTTGCCTGTCCTCTACTTTTCTACCTCCCTCTTATACATGTTCCCTCCCTACCCCAGCTCCATCCCACGACTCCTCTGCCCTATCTCTCTCCTGCCCTATCACCCACCTTTCTCATTTTCCCCCGGCCACTCCTTCTTTCCCCTTGTCTCTTCTCACTTCTTTTCCTCCCCTGCCCTCCTCCTCTACTCTAATTTCAAAAGACCTTTTAGTTTGACCTTTTACACAAAATCTCTGCAAAACTGTAATTTGCTTTGACCTATCTTTGTTTACCCCCAACAATTGCTACTTGCCTTGCCCACTGTGGCCTACAGATGTTTGTTTCCCTCCTATTTAAACCCTGGTATCTGTTTCTCACCACGTTAAAACCTGAAATGCTACCTATTAACTCTGTTATGTTAAAATGTTTTTACATTATGTACCGTTGCCTAAAACTTCTGTTCACTTTCTCCCCATGTTAAAAATGGAAATGTTTTGTACCTGTCTTATTTTATATTGTGCTCTCCCGGGTCATACCTGAAAATAGTTATTGTGTTGGCTAGTGTACTTACCCGGGTAAACAAAAACTAAATAAATAAAATAAATAAGTGCTCCGTCAATGATATAGGCACTCCCATTGATGGAAAGTCATAAATGCAGGTTCCGTTGATGGGAAGGCAGTCCCATAGTGGAATTCATGGGTTCTGTTTGATGGGGGGGTTAGCTCCATTGATGAGAAAATGAAATCCATGTGCTCCGAAGATGGGGGGAGGCAGTCCCGTTAATGAGAGAGTGAAATCCATGTGCTCTGTCAATGGGAGAATTAGTCCCATCAACAGGAGAGGCATTTTAAGAGTTTCCTTCGATGGTGGAGTGTGCTCCATCAATGAGAAGTGGTGTTTTGGTGATGTCATCGATGGAAGAGTTGTCTCTGTCAACAGGAGAGTATAGAAATGATGCTCCGTTGATGGGGAAAGCAGTCTCATGTATGAGGAAGCTGGTTTCATGTACCCCATCGATGAGAAGCCTGGGTATAGTGCATGAAGCACTGTCGACAGGGAAAGTACTCCCATGTATAAGGAGGCTGGAGATATGCACCCCATCAATAAGGAAGAGTGAGTATGTGCTCTGTTGACAGGGAAAGCACTCAGATGTATGAGGAGGCTGGAGTTATGTACCCTGTTGATGAGAAAGGCTGAGTATATGCTCCATCAACAGGGGAAGCACTCCCATGTATGAGGAGGCTGGCTGTACATGTCCTGTCAACCAGAAAGATTGAGTATTGGTATGACACTCCATCGATGGAGAAAGCACTCCCATGTATAGGAGGTTAGGCTTTAAAATGCCCTGTCAACGATGAAGATAAGACATTTTTTTGTTAAAGTTGCCTTTGAAGTGCAGTATGGCAGGACTTGGGAAGAAGGTATTTCCTTCTCCTCTTTTGTTTTGGAAGATAACTCAATAGATCTGGAGCCCTTGGTGTGAGCCTCCCTGAGTCTGTAACATAGTATTTTGTCTTCCTTGAAAAAGGTTTTGTTTGTGGCATAAAGCACAGGAGTACCTCGGGCTATAAAGGTTCAGTTCTCGTCAATGACTGCTTACACAGAAGATTGAGCTAGCTGCTGTGTGAGCTGAAGCCAGCGGGAAAATGAACGGAGAGTGCTAGGGACCACCCACTCTTATAGGCAGAGCCAGGAAGTGATGTCGCATGTGGGTGGTTCCTGATGAAAGGACTGCTGGAAGAAGCTGCCATGTGATAGATCCACCTTCTGGAACCTCCAAGAAGTAATGACCTACTGAAGAGATCATTCTGTAGAAGATCTACTGTTACAGGTGAGTAACCTGTTCTTCTAGGATTGTGGATACGTTGTTCATCCACACTTGTTGGCAGACTTCTAGCAGTTCTCCAGGAGGAGGGAGGCAAGGCATACACCTCCTACTTAGGGAACAGAGATTGGAGAACTGAGGCCCCAAAATCAGCATCCTGGCATGGCTCGAAGTCGATGTGGTAATGGATGTTGAAGGTGTTTGCTGACTTCCAGGTAGCAGTCAGGCAGATTTCCTGGATAGGGATGTCCCTGGAAGCAATTACCGATGCAGCAGTGTGGCCAGTGGGGTAAGCTTTTATACCTCTGTGAGGCTCCTTGCCCACCAACTCATAGCACAGACTAATGCATGATGTAATCCACCTTGCAATAGTCCATTTTGCTGCAGGTCTGCCAGAAGCAGCTTCAGTGTAAGTGACAAACAGCTGGTGAACCTCTCCCCAAATTTCAGCCGTCCTCTCCTTGTAATAGGAGAGAGTATGTCTCAGGTCAAAAGCATGAAGCCAGTATTCAGCCTCTGAGGTGTAATTGGGATAGTATGCTGGCAGAGTTAATACCTGGTTATGGTGAAACTCTGACACCACCTTCGGAAGGAATTTCGGGTGGGGGCACAGGACAACCTTGTCCCTGTAGAAAACAAGATAAGGGGAGTCCACTGAAAGTGCATGGAGCTCCCCTGTCCTTCTGGCAGATGTCATAGTCACCAGGAAGGCTGTCTCCCATGACAAGTGTGACAGTTCACATTTGTGCATTGGTTCGAATGGCTTGTTCATGAGCTTTGCTAGTACCAGCAGTAGATCCCACAGAGGTGAAGGTTCACGCACTGGAGGGGATATGTGGTCCAGGCCTTTGAAAAAGGACCTGATCACTGTCTCCTGCACCACCATTGGCTGACCAGAGGACTGAGTTCATGAGGGTGGGTCCCAAGAACCCCATGTTGAAAATTTGGTATAAAAATTCCCCACAATGGCTGAGATATGCACCAAAGTTTAAAAAAAAAAACATTTATGCCATTATACAGCTTACCGGCATTTCTTCAGTTTGCAGTCAGCTTTGAAGAGTGCAGACATGTTCCCACTCCATGAAGATCATTGTGCTGGGCTCCGGAGGTAAGTATGGGGTGAGGTGGGGGTGTAGGGAGGTGGGGTACGCAGAGGTGGGCTCCCAGCATGGCAGATGAAAGTTTGTTTGGGGGGATGTAGTGGAGCTGACAGGGGATTGGGCACCCCTGTTGACTGTAAAGTGTGCTGGTGGGGACGCATGAGCCATGGGGGGTGCATTATGCTTACAGGGATTGGGTTAACCCATCGGCAAATTAACTGGGAAGGGGGTCATGCCAACAGGAGGATTGGGCACCCCATCGGCTTTTTGGTTTTTAATTTATTGAACTGTTTCACCAGGAAGGCACACTGAACAGCAGGCAGCGGCTTTCCATCAGCTTCCTAGAGACTGTGAGAGGCCGACAGAGAAGCTGTCGCCATGAGGACACCATGCAATCAGCTGTTTTGGTAGCTTGTAATGCACCAAAGCAGCTGATTGCATGGTGACATGGCCGAATTTCTTGAAGCATTGTGGCATGCTCCCTAACTGCTGATTGACGCAATGTGTTTCTTACACATGCGTGCAAGCAACACAAAATGTTAAAATTGATGTCTCTGATATCTACTTCATATTTTAAATATTTCCAGGGCAGGATTAACAAAGATCTTGTGCTCAGAACATCTCAAATGCCCTGGCACAAATAAGATGCACTGAGCACCAACTATGGTATTCACAGAAGATGCGCCGGGTAATGCTTCTGGCACATCCCCTCTGTAAATACACCAGTTGAGTCCAGCCCTGGATGCAGTGGTGCAACCCCCTGGTTGGGCTGGGAATACAATGGGCAGCACATCACATGATGCACTGTGCCCAAAGTTGCTATTCAGTAACAGCAACATGTAAATGGGGCCATTAGGCATGCTTGGTGCAGTGGGGCCATTTGCATATCATGGTCCCGTTTGCATGTGCTGTGGAGGGATGCACCCGGCCGAATGTGCCGGGCACCCTGCTAGGGCTGAGGTCCACACAAAAATGCCCAGCCCATCCAGACAACCCCTCCTCCTGGCCCGCATCTCCATTAACATGCCACACTCAGCGAAGGTGCATGCCATAAGTCTAAACCCCCCTCTGCCCAGCCACATCTCTGTTATAATGCAGCTCCCTGCAGTGATACAGTGGTAAAATCAGAATCCACCCACCCCACCCGACTGGAACGCACCAGCGCCTGCATGCTATAAGACCCCCCAGTAACCCAGCAAACCTCCCACCCCAACTCACTGAGGCATCCCCTACCCTTCCCACTCACCCCGTCCCAGCATACTCCCACCATTGGCATTCAACACAACCCACCTTCATATCACCATGGCTGCCTGCTGACAGAGCTGTCTGCAAATGACAGCTACTGTAGACTCTGCAGCCCACTGGTGGACCCTGTCGACCAATGGGCTTGCAGTGTGTACTGTACACAGTCATTCACATGTGAATGACAGTGGTCAGTACATACTGCAAGCCCTTGTGCCCTAATGACACATGTATGTAGCTGTTTTAAATGAAATGCATAAACAATGTTTATTGTCATCTTGTTTTATCTCATGTTTGTGAACATTTGATGTCTTATTTGTTGATTTTTGGATGCAATTGTAAAAGAGAGGTCACTCTCGATTTTACTCTTCAGTAAAATGATTGAATAAATAAGAAATGAATGAATTTAGGAGGGCATTACTGTCAAGAGACCTGAATGATCTGTGCCAAATGTATTTAGGAGCAGAATGAGTGTGCCTCATTTTCTTGATACAGTGGGTCATACAGTGGTCACTGAATATATCCGGTAGAATATCTGCTGTAGTGATTCAGTGAGGGTGGGGGAGAGCACCCAGTCCAAGAGGAAGTGATTATGGGAGTGAGAATTGTTCCAAATGGGTTTGATAACTACAGTAGTTGGAAGAGGTTAAAGAACGCAATCCTGTAAAGGGTGGACCTGGAGGCAGGGGAGAGCCAATTTATGTTGAAGTCCCCAAGGAAAATGAGATCACCAGAGGCAGCATGGGAAATGACAGGGAGTCAACCAGGGAGG
Organism: Neoceratodus forsteri; assembly: GCA_016271365.2. Classification (NCBI taxonomy): domain Eukaryota; kingdom Metazoa; phylum Chordata; order Ceratodontiformes; family Ceratodontidae; genus Neoceratodus; species Neoceratodus forsteri. The sequence continues at coordinate 66,106,099 of CM057455.1, forward strand.
AGAGGGAGATTTTAGGAGAGGCATAGAAGGTCACGTGATGGCAGCCTAGCGGTACACAGCAAACTCCTGTAGCTCTGTTCCTCTCCTACTGATTTCTGCTGCTAAACTACTTAATTTTTTGAGAATTATTCTTCTAACCTGCTGGAATTGTGACTGAAGATCTTCTGGTGCCTGCAGACTCCAACATCATGGAAGTTTATATGTGCAAGACTCAGCTGTGGCATTCTCTGCCACCATCCCAGGAGAAAGACAAGGCCTCTAAGTGGCCTAAACAACAGGCTAATATATCTACCATGGGGCCTACTCCACCAACTGAGGAATGCTTCATTGAAATGATGAGACCAATGCAAGACTCTATTTCTACTATTACAGATTAAATACACCACATCAAAAATTCAATTGACTCCTTAACAGTGAGAGTCGGGGACTCCAAAGCCAGACATATATCCTTAGAAAAGAGATGTGAAAAGACAGACCTCGGTCATGTTATTGCCACTCAAAGAATTAAAAAAATAGAGGAGAAGCTAAAGGACCTGGAGGGGAGAAGTCGACGAAACGACTTACTGGTCATTGGGATACCAGAGCATGAAGAAGGTAGCTCATCAGTTCTTTTTCTCCAAATATTTTGTGAAAAAATAGCAGGTGCCTCTCTGAATGGATCTACCTATATGATAGAGAGAGACCATCGAGCACTTCACCCACCACCACCACCTGGCTCGCCACCCCCAGGCCTCTCATCTTCAAATTGTTAAATTTCTTGAATAAGCAACACATTCTGGCCCACGTAAAGACTTTGCATGAGGTTCAATGGGAAGTCAAAAGAGTTAGAATTACTCAGGATTTACTGCAGTCTGTATGAATAAAGCGACAGGAGCTACATCCTATCGTCTCCAAATTAATTGTTGCCGGAAAGCCATTCAGAGTGAAATACCGAGTGGTATTACATGTCAAGGTCAGAGAGCAATGGCTAAGCTATGAAACACAAGAGCAAGCTCTGACTGAGCTAAAGAAAGTACTACCAGAGTTATTCAAATGACTTCACCTGATCGGCCTGTGAGTACTATTTCCACTAGATAGTAAATTGAAAGCATCCAATCCTAAAGGTCGCAAGGAGAGCTGACTAATATATATACAAATATATATATATATATATATATATATATATATATATATATATATTTCAGAGATCTCCAGGCTTGGGGCTAGGCTGGTGTCGAGAAACACCTTGGGATTTGACATATCATGGCTTGTTTTTAATGGTCTGTTAGGGAAATGCATTACTCCAAATGGGGCTCCATCAATGTTTATGTTGGTGAGTGGAAGAAACACCATCTTACATAAGAGAAATGACTTTCCGCTCATTTTTGTGAACTTTGGTGAATTTTACCTACTAGTTCCAAGCATATTAAGGTTATACTGCTCCTGTGAGTTTAACAGGCAGCCGGATTTGTTTAATCACAGGTTTAATTTTTTCAGTGTTCCTTTCTGAAGCTACCTTATACTTTGGTCTTCAGATATAAAACCGATAGACTACCAATAGAAATATGTTGTTTTACTTTTTGGTCATCTAATGCACAGTGGGAGGGAAGGGGGGTATCTGTTTCGTGGGTTTACGCCACAACATCACCTGACATGGTGAATATATCAGTGCAGGTGGAAGAACTGGGGGTAGCTATTAGGATTATCATAGGATTTTGGGGGGGTTGGAGAGGGAGGGATGATTTTTTTTTTAATTTGAAAACACCAAGTGTTTACTTATCCTAATTATTGTGAGCCTTTCTCTTTGATAAATGTGCAGAATGTACACTATTGTGAGCTGGAACATTAGGGGTGCTCGAGATAGATGTAAAAGACAAGTTATTCTAAAACATCTAATGCATCTTAAAGTGGTTATTGCATACCTACAGGAAACCCACCTCAGAAGAGAAGACACCTCCTTGCTGTGCAAAGGATGGGTTGGACAGGTTTTTGGAGCGGGGGTCTCCACTAATTGGGGGGAGCTGCTATACTAATTAATAAACTTATACCCTTTAGATTGGAACGAGAGGTTTGGGATAGCAATGGACAGTACTTATTACTTATAGGGTTCCTAGGCTTCCAACAGATTTTGCTTGGATCTATTTATGGTCCAAATGTAGAATCCCCACAATTCTTTATATCTCGCCTAGATTTAATGGCCTCCATCTTGTCCAGAACACTACTTTTGGGTGGGGACTGGAATATTACTCCTCAGGTGTTGCTGGATAGGTCAGATTCCAGGAGGATTGGTCTTTCACCAGTGCAGAGAGCCTTGAAGGATCTAATTCATGGAGTTGGGTTAATAGACATATGGAGAATTTTATATCCCACAGAAAGGCAATACACCTTTTTCTCCTCTCCTCATCTCACTTGCTCAAGAATAGATTACCTACTGGTCAGTTCCCATATCCTTTCAGGCATTCTGGATGCATGTATACATCCACGAGTCATCTTGGACTATTCCCCTGTCTCCCTTACTTATTTTCTGGGCCCTGGAATTAGAAGAGACTCTCTTTGTCATTTAAATAACCAACTGCTCCAACTTCCTAATTCTCGAGCCCATCTCAAGGATTTCATTTCTCAATTTTTGGAGACTAACAAGGGGACAGTTTCTAGAATTGACATAGTTTGGGTAGCCTTGAAATGTGCAGTGAAGGGGGGGAATGTATCCATTTGGCATCCACTAGATGCAAACAATTTAAGGCCCAGGTTAAGGATTTACTGGATACTATCAAACTCCTTGAACGAGACATCAGTCGTCATTCAACAGATAGTGACTGGACTAAACTACATATTTTGCACGCTGAATTTTCTGACCTGATGTCTCAAAAAGCTGAGCTTTCACTTAGGAGAACCAAGCTAAAATACTTGGAATCGGGGGGGGGAAAGAGCAGGCAAATTGCTTGCCATTTGGATTAAACCAGCAGAAGCTACACATTTAATACCCACTATGAGTCTAACAAAAAACGGCCCTTTAACCATGGGTCCAAAAGAAATAGCTTCTGGATTCGGGCAATACTTTGAGGCCCTTTATACTGTCCATGAGGAAGAAACCCCAATGACAGAAGACATTGAAAAACACTTTGAACCATTGAATCCTCATGGCTTATCCCCAAATGAAAGCTCTTTATTAGGCTCTCGCATTGAGGAATAGAAAGTCATACAGGCAATCAAATAATTCCCTTCAGACAAATCCCCTGGGCCTGATGGCCTCTCAGCTAATCTATATAAGTCCTATATCCTGGAACTTTCCCCATTTTTGACAGCTGTTTTTAACTCAAGGTATGAGAATGGATTCTCAGATCACAGTTTTCTAGAGGATCTCATTGTTCTCATTCCTAAACCAGGCCGAGACTCCTTTTACCCAGAAAATTACCGTCCCATATCATTACTTAATGTGGACATAAAAATCTTAGCTAAAGTATTAGCCAATCGGTTGGGACTTCTGATGGGCAATCTCATCGGTAGTGAACAGGTTGGTTTCATGATTGGCAGATCCTCCAGCAACCATATGCGTCGACTACTACACCTTATTTCTCTAAGTAAGACCTCAGATACCCTAGCTGCCCTCCTCGTGTTAGATGCAGAGAAAGCCTTTGATTGAGTACTGTGAGATTTTCTTTTTCATGCCTTACTTAGCTTTGGTTTCCCACAAGAATTCATTAACTGGGTTAAATTATTATGTTTTCCCAACTGCCTGAGTCTGGTGCAATGGTGTCCTCTCCAACTCATTTGCATTATACCGGGGCAGTAGACAGGGCTGCCCACTTTCCCCTCTACTTTTTAATCTCTACCTGAAACCCTTCATTCGGAGACTAATTATCTCCCAGAACCTTAGTGGAATTAAAGTGGGGTCACAGCAACACCTTCTGTCAGCTTACGCTGATGATTTACTATTGCACATGGAAAACCTGGTGGTTGGTATACCAATTTTGTTGCAAGACATTGACTCCTTCTCAAAAGTATCCCACTATAAACTCAATCTTTCCAAAACCAGTATCTTTCACCTGAATGGTAAATTGTTGCCAACGGACATAGAGGAGTATGGCTTAACATGGGAATCGAAGTCCTTGACTTACCTGGGTATTAAGGTTTCTAGAGAGATTTCTACAATGGTTAAAGAAAACTTTTCCAATTTACTTAATATATTAAAAACAGACCTTGAAAGATGGGGAGCTTTACCAATCTCCTTATGGGGGAGGATCAACACAGTTAAAATGAATATTCTGCCCTGGATCCTCTATCCCTTGAATATGATAGGTTTATTTTTCCCCAAATCTTGGTTTACTAACCTTCAAAAGTTATTAAATCATTATATCTGGAAGGGAAAAGGAGTTAGAAGAGCCTGTCTTGAACTCAATGCACCAAAACTACATGGTGGTCTCTCCCTCCCATCCTTCTATTCATATTATGGGGCTATCCACATCAGCAAATTAGCACATTGGGTCTGTGCACCCACTTCAGGTGGCATGGGGTCCTATCTCCCTCTCTGGTTAAAAACTGAGAAGATACTGGCTCTCAAATCTTCCTGCACTCTTTCAGCCTTACTTTATTCCTCCCAGAAAAGCATTCCCAGAAAATTATGGACAAACCCAATAGGGTGGTCCCTCAGGGCCTTGCACCAAGTGCAACGTCATTTGAATATTGATTGGCACAAATCTCTGGAACAGTCATTGTTTGATAACCCCATTTCCAAATTCAGAATCTTCCTATCTCTTCTTCATACTTGAACCCCTTGGAGGGACTCAGGCTCAAAGATATTGCTCCTAATGGTAAAGTGCTTTCTTATCTACAATTCCAACAAGGCACTCATTGCTCACTGGGAAGCCCTTTCAAATATTGGCAGGTCAGGTATGCAGTGGTTTCCTTCCTTAAAACTATTTCAGGAATGGATCCACTAAAACTGGAATTGTCTTCTCTCCTACAAGCAGCAGACCAACCACATTCAGTTTCCAGGGTTGCAATCTCTGGATTCCCAATTACCCAAAGGCATCTGTTATTATTGGGCACACAAACTATCTCTCGACATGGAACCTGATGTCTGGCAGCACATGTGGAATAATCTATACAGATCTGTTAAGCGAGACTGACTATGTGGAGTACAATATAATATCATGCACAATCTGTACTTTACCCCTGTAAAGTTATATAAGACTGGCAAACTACCCTCCCCACAATATCATAGGTGCCTGGGCACAAATGGAGACTTGTATCATATGTTGTGGACCTGTTCAAAGGTTCAAACATTCTGGATGACCATAAAAAACTCACTAGACCCTTTACTGGGCTTGGATCCACTGTTTCTACCTGAAACCTGCTTGCTTAATTATTTCCCTCCAGGGACCATAAAGGTAAGGAAGACCCATATAGCCCTAATATCTGCAGTTGCTAAGCTCATAATCATGAGACACGGGAAGCCTGAATCCTTATCGCCTGTACTGGAATGGCACAGAGAAATGCTCCTGGCCCTTCAGTTAGAAAAGCATATAGCTGTGATGAGCAATAGGTTGCAGAGGTACCTAGATAAATGGAGCACCCATGATGCTTTATTAGTGGCATGGAAACCTTAAAATGTTATATAAATTATTTTGAAGTCTAAATTTTTCATTTCCTTTTACTTTGTACTAAACAACAATAGACTCTTACACTTGGTGCTAACGGGGGAGTGGGGCAAGGTTTTGATTTATTCTTATTAGTTGTATAACATGTCTCTGGAATGCAGTCTCATATGTCTCAGCTGCTTACTGAATATGTAACCAAGACTGCTTCATGTATCCTTTTCTGTATCATGAAGAAAAGTGGAAAAAGTATATTGTATTAAAAAAAAAGGAGAGGCATAGAAAACACCTACAAAAATGGGGAGAGTGGAAGGGAGGGATAGCTTGGCTAGAAGAAGTTTGTGAGATGAAGGGGCTGGCTCTCTGAAGGTGATGTAGCAGGATAGGTTACTCCCCGGGTTACTCGGTGTAGTTAGACACAAGACAGCAAAGTCCATCGAGAGTTTCTCCCACTCCTAGCGTGTGGATTAGCTATGATGATTCATGGGCCAGTTTAGATGCTTATCCAAAAGGGTTTTACATTTTCAGAAGGAGCTTGAGTCAATCATTTCATGTGGAAGGGTATGCCAGGTCTTAGCTACCCTTATGGTGAAGAAACAGTCTCTTTTGTATGTTTTTGGTTTTGGAATGAGAAGTTGCTTATACTGGCTTCTATTTTTACCATTTATACTGCATATTTGAATTCACATGGTCCTGCTGGATATATATGGCAACACAACTACTATGCTTACCACGGTCCTGACAGTAGAGGTTGTAGTCAGGGAGAAGGAAACTGGAGCCAGACAGCCTGGTGGACAGCCAGGATTTAAAGATACACAAAAGGTCAGGAGAGTGTTGAGACATCCAAACTTTAAGAGGGTTGAGCTTTGAGAGGAGGTTACTACCACTAAGGTGGAAAATGCTAAGGCATTTGGGGAGAGTAGGAAGAGAAGAGGAAGAAGAGAGGCCAGAGTTGGGTTCAAAATTGCCAGCAGGAAGGAGGAGAATAAGGAGGAGAAGGAGAATAGAGTGGGACTTCTGCCACCTTGAATGAGGGAGAGGAGGAGGAAGAAAGGAGAGCGGTTGGAACGATGGAGAAATTCAAGGCTTGGGGGTATGGAGAAGCTGTGGGTGCATGGCAAGTGTAAGGTAGGGGGAAGGGAAGGAGCGGGTGGGGAGAGAGGACAGGAATGAGTAAGGAGGGGTATAGAAGGGGGAGGAGAGTTGAAGGGGAAGGGGGGAGGTATGGGAAAGGTATGAGGAGGGAGGGGTATCCAGTGAGTATAGTGAACCAATATGTTCACCTCATCAAAACAGCAACTCATATTGGGCAAGATACTCATGGGCTACCCAGCAAGGGCAGTGACCCTACATGAAGGTGAGGTTGGGGAATGGCGACTGGAAGGGGAAATAACAAGGGGAAGGGGAGGGACAAGGAAGAGGTTTTTAGGGGACTGGTGTGCCTGCTACTGCTAAGCTGGCTGTGTGGTGTGGCGTGGTGGTGAGGATGGCTGGCTCTAGCGGAGCAGGTACCAGGTTCGTAGATGGGGACTGGCGCAAAAAGTTTTGCCACTGCCTGCTGCTGCTGACTTTATTTTTACTGCAACAACCAGAGTGTCCCCCCTGCTTGACATGCACTCCCCTGAAATTAGTAATCTAAATTTAGAGGGGTGCACCCCCCCAGCAAAAACTCTTTTGAGGTTGCCGGATGTTGGGTCGCTGTGAAGTGTATATCGCCATTTGCTTTTCAGCGATATACACTCACCATAATAGCGATCGATATTTTGCAGTCACTATTATAACATGGAACCGGAGGAAGGGGATAGAAATAACAGAGAAAGTAGAATGAGGCAGACAGGAAGGGTATGGGGGCAAAGTGAGGTGTAATTAGAAGCAGCTGACTGAGCCTAGGTTGTTCAAATAATAAATACTTTGACAGTGGACAAAAGTGCAACAGCTACACAACTTTCAACCTAGTCAAGCAGGGCTAGACAAATAGCGTGAGTAAAATGGCTATAAACCTAGAGATAACCATTACAGCAGGCTTGATAAGCAGCTCTAGGCTTACTGAGGTAGAAGTAGCAAATAAACCACACAGAAAATTATACAAACTACTGATATAGGAAACTCAAGTGCAAGGTGATCCTGCAGGGAGTATGCAATTATTAACATTTTGGCCTGAGTTATACAAATTCACCTAATGGAGTTAAGCACAACTCAACTCAACTTTATTTATAAAAAGCGCAATTCAAAATACCAAACCATTTGTACAATAGTTAAAATTATAGCAGTTAAAATATCAATAAATATTGAAATAAATAACCATCTTGGCAGTTCATTCAAATCATGGGAAAACAAGATTGTAAAAAATGTGTTTTTAATGCAGATTTGAAACTCTCCACAGTGAGACAAAATAAACAAACAGTGAGTATCAGAACATCAAGATCAGGGTGACCCAGACAGACATTAAACAATGATTAGCATTTTAGCGTAACAAACAAAAGACCCAAGAGTGGTCTCCTGGCATCTTGCCAGTATGAACTTACTTCCCTCTGTGGCTACTGGGGCACCATCCTAAGGCATGGATGCATTTTGGTACATGGGGAAAGCAACTAGTTATTGTTCACCCATGTCACCAAGTACAGCACTACCTGAAGCTCCAAGCGCCCTTGCTGGTATGAATTTACTACCCTCTGTGGCTACTGAGGCGCCATTCTAGGGCATGGATGCATTTTGGCACATGAGGAAAGCATCTGGTTACTGTTCATTCATGTCACCAAGCATGGCACTACCTGCAGCTCCTAGCCCCCTTGCTGATATGAACTTACTTCCTTCTGTGGCTATTGGGGCACCATCCTAGGGCAGGGATGCATTTTGGCATATGAGGAAAAGCAACTGGTTACTGTTTATCCATGTCACCAAGCACAACTCTAACTGGAACTCCTAGCACCCATGCCAGTATGAACTTAATTCCCGCTGTGGCTATTGGGCCACCATCCTAGGGCATGAATGCATTTTGGCACATGGAGAAGGCAACTGTTTACTGTTCACCCATGTCACCAAGCAGAGTACTACCTGCAGCTCCTAGCACCCTTGCTGGTATGAACCTACTCCCCTCTGTGGCTATTGGGCCACCATCCAGATCATGGATGCATTTCAATACATGGGGAAGGCAACTGGTTACTGTTCACCCATGTCACCAAGCAGAGCACTACCTGCAGCTCCTAGCACCCTTGCTGGTATGAACTTACTTCCCTCTGTGGCTATTGGGGCACCATCCTAGAACATGATGTGGTGCAGATGTTCCCAGTAAGTTCATTAGCATAGAGTAGGAGTCTGGGTGGAGAATTGTTTTATTTAACTGGGCAGTTTCAGAAGGTAGTGGTGGGGGGATATCATCTCACAGGAGTGTCATCAGCGGGGTCCCACAAGGGTTGGTGTTGGGCCCACTCCTGTTTAATGCTTACATCTTGGTCATCAGGAATGGTATCAGAAGTGAGATGTGCCTCTTTACCAATGACTCAAAGCTGGGGGACAGTGTTGGATGATGAGGAGGGCAGAAGAGCCGTGCAGTGGGATCTGGAGACTCTGGAGAGGTCATCATGTACCTGAAAACTGAGGTTTAATGCTAAGAAATGCAGTGTCCTCCACTTGGGGATTAGAAATCCTGCTCATGATTACTTTTTGGGTGTGGAGAAACTGCAGGTTTCAGGAAGGAAAAAGGATCTTGCAGTGGTTGTGGATGTCAAAATGAACAACTCTGAGCAGTGTAGGAGGGCTGTGGCTAAAGTGAATAAAATGCTCAGGTGCATCACCAGGGGGAATATCTCGAGGAGGTGGCAGGTGCTTTTCCCTCTGTATAACTGCCTGATTAGACCACATCTAGAGTACTATGTGCACTTTTGGTGCCTGTACTTGAAAAAGGACATTGCCCTCCTGGAGAGTGTCCAGAGGAGGGTGACCAGGATTATACAGGGTCTGGGGGAAAGAGCCTATGAGGGGAGATCTGAGGACCTCAACGTCTACTTCCTGGAGGAGAGGAGGGACAGAGGGGATATGATTAAGGTCTTTAAATATCTAAAGGGAGTATCAGGGTCAGCCAGAATAAGCTGTTCCAGCTGAGGGAGGAAGGGGCCTCCAGGGGTCACTCCATGAGGCTGGTTGTTGGGAAGTTCAGGGGGGAGACTAGGAGATGCTGCCTCACCAAGAGGGTGGTGGACCCTTGGAATGCACAGCCTGCTGGCTATTAATACAGTGAAGGGATTCAAGAGGGAATGGGACAGGTATATGGGGAAGGGAAAACTGAGTAATGCCAGATCTGGAGGTGTAATTCCGATGGAGGATGGGGTCGGGGGCAGGGAATTACGGGGAAAGCAGGGAGGGCAGCAGTGGTGTCTTGACCGGGTGCTGAATTTTGAGCAAACTCAGTAGACCAGTAGGCCTACTCTGCTGGCATCTTAGCATGTTAGTATGTTAGCATTTACTTTTTATTAATCAGATAAGCACACTAGACAATTATAAACCATATTTCCAGTGATGACCCAGGAGATTTACAAATCAATGGGACAACTGCATCACAAAGTAACACACAAGAGTCTAAGGTTACAGGAAGGCTTCAGAACCAGCAAATTTAGTTCTTCTTCATGGGGGGGGGGCTACTAGGAGCAACCAGAAACTACAGACCTGTCAGTCTAATCTCTATCATAGGGAAGCTGATGGAGTCACTAGTCAAAGATGAACTTGTAGAGAGAGCAACAGGCTTCAGGATAGTAAACAGCACAGATTTGTGACAGAAAAGTCTTGTCAGACAAACCTGAAGGTTTTCTTTCAATGAATGATGTAAGCAATAATACCCGACAGGGTGGGTGGTATTGGGCAATACCGGACCACTCAGGGGCGTAATGAGGCCCGACGCTGCAGGCGGAGGGCCTTATAGCCCTTGGAAGGTCCGGTATTGCCCATACCGCCCACCCTGGAGGGTATTATTGCACTTAGAAAATGGGCTACCGGTGGATATTTTAATAAAATAATAAAATAACAGAGGAAATTACTGTGCAAAAATATATATAAGCACTACAACATTTTCTTTTCGGTAAAGTAGTCCCTGGTTTCTGTGCTGTCCCATCTTATGTTGCACCCCCCTCCACAGAGCTATTATCTTGTACATATGCCCCCCCAATTTCCAGAAGAAGATACAGTTTCTAAACGTTTTGCCCCAGTAGTCTCTTAGTGTCACTTTTTGAGTTTAAAATTAATAAAATGTTTTACCAGTTTTCTTGTTTTTCTTCTTTCTGAGGTCGTAAATTGAGACTGTTAAGATTGGGAGCGTTACCCTGCGATGGCTGTGAATGAGAAGCGAGACAACTGGAGTGAAAAGGGAGCTGGTATCAGCTTTTTCTTTTTTTTAAAGTAAGTTTCAGCAGCTATTTCCTTAAGATGGTGCAGCGAATGTCATGGGTAGGGGAGCCTGGGCGTGGGGGGAAGACTGCATGCTGTTTGCAGTCGAAGAATGTCGCAAACAAAACAGGCGGCAAAAAGAAAAGAAAGATGTGCTTTATACTACAATCGCAAGTCCAGGTTACTGTTTTTCACCCTCTTTACTGAACAGCAATCGAAAGTACAGGGATTTCTATTTTTTTTTCTTTCTTTTCGCATAGCAGTCAATTCTTCAGACCTTTCAAGTGTCCTGATTTTTTACAGATGCTGGCATCCCATTTTTGGCCCCTCCATTTCAACTCCTGCTCGAATTTACTGCTGCTGCCATCCTCTCTGCATGTTATGGTAAACAACAGACCGAGTTGATAGCAGGTGGCAAGCTGGATGAGGAGGTCGTGAGAGCACAAACGGAGCCGCTGCTACAGTCTTGCAGGGTTTTTTTTTTTTAGGTTTGGGCTCACATTGTTTAAATAAACAGCTGGATTCTGAATGCGGGGTTACATTTATTAAAAGGAAGGCATTAGTGGAGTTATGGGAAGTGGGGTCATGCTTCGTTTTGGATTCAGTCGTCAAAGGAGTGTATGGAAGCTGAGCGAACAGTAAAAGCAGTGCAGTTGATTAGTGTAGTGCAGTATAAGGTATGCACCACAGCTGTTCCTTTTTTTTTTTTTTTATAGAAAGAGTTTTTCTTTCTTAACTTACATTGGGTGACTACTGCCATGAGTGCCGTTGTTGGGGGGGTGAACACTCACTCGCTAAGTGATTTAATAAAATGGCGTCGATTTAAAATTCATGCCCAGTGCTTTGGCCAATGAAGAAGCGGGGTGGGCAGAGGGATACATAACTGGGTGAAGTGTCAGTTTGGCTGGTACTTTTAATACCCGGGGCTCCATTGTCTGATAGATGCCCACCTTGCCAGGGGTATCAGCCAATCAGAGCCTGGGATTTTTCCAGCCCATTTTCTAAGAAGAAAATAGACGGAGGCTATACTGTGGATCTGCTGTACATGGACTTCAGCAAGGCTTTTGAATCAGTACTGTACCTCAGAAATGGCTGCTAAACATGATAAAGATAACCTTCCTTCCACTATCTCACAGACACATCTCTCACTGCATCAAACTAGCCTACAAATTCTGGTTGGGGGGGCTCCCCTCTCTCTCATCTTCTCTCTCTCTCTCTCTCTCTCTCTCTCTCTCTCCACTCCACCTCCCCCCACCCACTCTCTCAGATCAAATGATGCCCGCACCTTGATTGTCCCTCGCCACTCCACCCTCATCAGTCAGACTGGTTTTGTCCATCATTTCCCTAAAATTTGGAATTTCCTCCCCCCTCAAATACAACACTCCTCCTACAACTACTCCCTTACCTCTGCCCTACACAGTTACCTTTCCCTCAGCTGTTCCTACTTTAACCCACCTTAATACCTATCCCCAGTTTCTGCCTTCCTACCAGGACCTCCCCCCAGCAGGGTTCTCAACATCCTGAAGGGGGAAATCAGGAAATGGCTACCCTTTCTCCTCATATTCTGTTCTTGCCTCTAGTCTCCCCCCCCTCTCTTCTCCACCTGCCCTTCTGGGTCACCAGTGTGCACAACCTAGCCCATCCTTTTTACTCCAACAGCACCTGCGTACTACCTAGAGCCTGTTCCTGGTACACTCATGCACTATAAATGGTTCTATTGCATTATTACTGTTTTGTACGTTCATATGTTCTTTTGTATGATTTTGGACGTGTATTGTAATTTACCCAATGTTCCACTACTGCTTATTGTACAATACCTTGTGTTCCAATCTGTGGCACAATCTTACAATGTTGTATTGTTTGTACTACCCACATACTATTGTAACTGATCTTCCTTCACAACTCTATGTAACCAATTCCCCCAGGTTGCATCGTGAGATGAGCAACTTTTTGTTCAGTGTGCCCTCCTGGTGAAACATTTCAATAAATAAATGACGGAGGAACTGGATGCAGCTAAACTCACGGCAAACTGGGTGGGTAACTGACTAAAAGGGACACAGCATAGGATTGTGGCCAAAGGGTTAAATCAGAAGTGAGGGAGGTCATGAACAGGGTCCCATAGGGATCTGTACTGTGTCTGGTCCTCTTCAACATGTTCATTAGTGACACTGGAGAGGGAATCTCGGGCAGCTTGTGTCTCCTTGCAGATGACACGAAGCTATGTGGGATGGTGGATAATGGTAAACAATAAGGGAAATGCAGAGAGACTTACAAAAGCTAGACATGTGGTTAATAGTTTGGCAGTTGAAAGGCAATGCTAGAAAGTGCAGGGTAATGTACCTAGAGAACAAAAACCCCAAGACAGAGTGCTGGATGGAAGGGGAGAGACTTAGCACTATGGCTGAGGAACAAGCTAATAGAGTGCAGTACATATATGGAGGGGTACTAATAACAGAAAAAAAGAGGTAATATTTTCCGTCTATAGATCCCTGCTGAGTCCTCATCTGGAGTACTGCATGCAGTGTTGGTATCCTCACCACAGAAAGGATAAGGGTAGGCATAGACAGTGCAGTGCAGAGTAACAAAAATGATTCAAGGCCAGCAGGGAAGATCCTATGAAAAGCGTCTCAAGGCACTGAACATGTATACCCTGGAGACCAGGAGGGAGAAGGGAGATATGACTGAGACCTTCAAATTCCTTACAGGAATTAACAAAGTGAACTGTGGGGAACTATTTAATCTAAAGACTATGTCACAGTCTCATGGTCTTGGGTGGAAAATAGCAGGAGAGAGGTTCAGGAGGAATGAGTGCAACTACTACTTTACAGAAAAGATGTTGGAACCACGGAACAGTCTGCCAGCTGAGGAGGTAACAAAGTGAACCGTAGGGAACTATTTAGCTTAAACACTATGTCGCAGTCTCATGGACCTGAGTGGAAAATAACACGAGTGAGGTTCACGAGGATTGTGTGGAAGTACTAGTTTACAGAAAAGGTGTTGGAACCACAGAGTAGTCTGCCAGCTGAGGTTAGAATGTGAGAACAGGGGATTCAAGTAGGGCTGGCATAGAATAAAGACAGTCTTGTGGTTGTTTGGAGCAACAGAATCAAGGAGGAGAATGTAGGGAGGACAGGGAGGGTTAGTACCATGGAGGAATAGTAGATTCTAGGGCCTATAGGGAACATGGGCAGACTGGATGGACCACTGGTCTTTTTACTGCCATTGATATCTATGTTTCTATGCTTCTAAGGCAAAGTGCAACCATGCAACTGAAGCTGGAATACAAAAAATGAACTAGTACAGACACCAAATACTTAAGGCTATAGAGTCTGGTGATACGTAGGGTTGCTGGTCATGGTGTCCGGATATTAAACCAATAAATCTATAGCTTGATGTGTTCTGAGTGTGCACTATTTAATTTTTCGTATCAAGAGTCCAAGGTTACAGTAAGACAAGGTGGCACACGTTATACAATAAATGTAATAGCAAATGAAGAATTCATCTGCAAAATGGTGACCACAATCTGGTCAACTAGAGGAAACGGTGAGTGTCCAGGTGGGTAGAAGCTTGCAAATTAAGCCATAAAACAAGAAAAGGTGAAGGGATAGGCAACCAATGAGGAGAAAAAGTTTAAAATGAAACATATTTAACCCCTAAATGGTGCTATCCTATGGGCTACTACCCCTGCCTGCGTGACTATGCACAGGTTGAGGGGCCTGAGCTCGGTAAACGGGTGCTTCCACCTGGAGGAATGGTCTTGTGTACTGTAACTGCTGTTAGTATAGCCCTCCGGGAAGCTATAACTGACCACCAACCCTTCTAGTGGCCTAGACAGTTCAAAAATAAGACAATCACATATACCTTATGACAGTAATGATATGCTCACACTTCTTGTATTTACCACCAGGGACAGATCTGCCTCAATTGCCCTGGAGACCCCCTGGAAAATAAGACCAGTGATATAAAAATACAGTAGCAATACAATATCCCCACCAAGAAGGTACACACTAGCCAGGTTAAACGTAAATAATCACAATCTGATTTATTCAGGGGAATGTGAACAAGGGTGGGGCGTGAATGTAGCAGGCGATTAGCAGATCTGATTAAACTCAGGCTGAACAGGCATGCACTGTAAGTCCCTCTGACACAGTCACACAACCCTGGGTACCCAGTTGTTACACAGGTTATCTTGAAATGTTTCCCAGCATAGGCCAGCGTTGCAGCTGTTGTTGGAGTCCTTAGCAAAGACAAGAATTAGCATGCACTCAACCCAAAATTTTTAATCCGGAGCCGGATCGCTCAGTTTGTTGCAATAAACCCAAAACAAGCAAATCAGATGACACACAATGATTGTAGCTTATGTTGCAGGGAGCTACCCTGTTTGTACTTGCACTACCCAGACCAGGATGCAGAACAAACACAATGAAGACCTCTGGATGTTGTACTGGATTGCCAGAGGAAGCAGGGCAGACATGACTCATCGTGGTGGTCGCTACCTATTCGGTGGTGTTGAGCAGGGGCTGAATTCCCAAGCGGGTCTCTCACCAGAATGTCTCTGAATCAGGAGCAGAGGCCTAGGCCGAGGTGGCAGGGCCCAGGCAGAGTAACAGTTCAGATGAAGTCCGTTTGCAAGTGCTGGAATAGCCTTCAGCTGGCGTAGCAGAACTCGGTGTGGGGAACTAAATCGCGACCCACACTACACTTTCAGCGCACTTATAAGCACTTTGAATCTTTGGCCACAGTTTGGATAAAAGTCCATTTGCAATAACACAGGATCTCTGCACAAACCTTTTGATCTGAGGCTTACTTCGGTACCTGATAGGCTGATCGCTTCTGGAGCAAGTCTTCGGTCCACTTGCAGGCAGCAGGTACACACTTTTCCCTTCGGGTTTCAGATCTTGATCCAATAATTGGATAACATCTATCCTTTGCACTCAAAGCAGTTCTTCACTGGAAGATGTGGCAGACAGGCCAGCAGAGCCTTCCTGCCAATTCTTCTGAGCTCCTATGTAAAAACAGCTGCTCGATGACTTGAGCTGTTCACTCTCCAACTTCCAACTCTCAAATGGCACACTGCTGCAGGCAGCTCTGGGCTTTCCCAGTGATCCAAAATGTTTGGTTGGCTGAGGGATCTGTCTGTCACAGCAAGGGCTCCCCCTCCAGGTCCATTTAGGTGGTCAAATCTTAAAAACTACAATTTCTACAGATTTCAATCCCACAAGACCTCTGGGGACGTCTCCTTCTTAGGTCCCCTGAGGTTCTGATTGGTCCACAATGGCAGTTCCAGAACCAAAATGGTGGCTCCAATCCAAATGATCATGCTACAAAGGAAAGCAGGTTAGACAACCTCCTATATTATTATTATTAAAGCAGATAAACAGCAAATAATCACAGTTCCTAACAGGGCTCCCTCTGCACCAATAGCGACTTCAGAATGGAGCAGAAATATGTACTATCTGGCTGGTCGCGCACCTTAAATCACTTGGACCTAACCCAAATTAATCTTCTTTTCTTCTCACACAGCATAAGGGTTCTCTTAAAGAGACAGGAATGGAGGCTTACTATAGCACTCTCTTGCAGGCAATATTTAATGGTTAGACACAGAAGACCATCCTGATAATAGGCATTAGACAAGCCCAGGAAGGCATTATAGGAACCCCTATTTGTGGGGAGGTTACACATATTTTTTAAATAGTGATCTATAGCATCAGATTGTTATCCTTGATAGTGGACATACGGCCAAGCCATACAGGAACCCAAACCCCATGTAAAGGGAAACATTAGATCATACTTTGAGAGGGCTCTTGCAGTAATTACTAACAGATAGGACTAAGCCAGCAGGCATCAGGACCCCATGGAAAATCTTCAGGCTAGCAGTTCCTGGCAGGACTGCCCCGGACGTCAGGTGACCGATGTCAGCGGACATCAGATAAAAGGGGTGGTCCCACGCCCACCCTCCAGTTTTTTCCCACTGTTGGCTACTGTTCATTCACCTCGTGGAAGTTCTTCACTCTAGCAGTTCAGCTAAGTGCTTTTTTCTCTGATTTCTTTATTTTTCTTTGCTGTTCATGATTCTTGCAAGTCATCCCATACTCCATCCGAGTCGCATAAGAACAAGTGTGACTCTTGCGGGTCTCAACTCCTGCACAAGGACAGGCATTCCCTGTGCCTCTTCAGTCCAGGCCCAGACCACCGCATGGAAGAATGCAAGCACTGCCAGAAATTTACCTCTGCCACCAGGAAGAGAAGGCAGCAGGCCCTAGAAGCCAATACCCTCAAGCAGAAGATGGCCTCCATGGAGAAAGAGTTAAAAAAGCTCAGGCAGATGTCCGATTCTCCTGAAGGGCACCATCGCAAGAAATGCGACAAGGAGAAGCACAGGAACAAGGACCCAGTATCCACAACTCCATCAGCCCCGACTGGAGTTGCAGTTCTAACTGTTGCCTCCCCTTCTGGGGATCCATCTCCGACGACTGCCTTGGTGGTGTCCGGGTGTGCGTCGTACCCCTTCGGACTCGCGTGAGGGCCAGATGGGAGCCTCCGGGGCAAAGGAGGCTAGCGCTCCCGCCAGACCTCAGCCTGGTGGTGTTGGCATGTCCAGTAAGTTGAACTTGAGTTCTGCCAGTTCCCACCTGGATAAGGCCGGTAAATCACATGTTGGGCCCTGGAGTGCGCCTGGCTGGCGTTCCCCCATCAAGTCCTGATGCCTTGCCTGATGTCCGGGGTTCACTGCAGGGCCTTGCTGAGACCCTGCTGTTGGAGGCTCCTCTGCCCTCTCCCCCTGCAGAAGGGGACATTGATCAGGAGCCTCCCCCCCTCTGGAGTTTCATCCTCCATCACCTGAGCCTCTGACCCCGCAGCTGACTCCCGTTCCTGGGGTGCCTCAGTCTGGCATTCCGATGCCCGATGACCGGCCTTCAGGCCCTCTGTTCGGGCCACTGGGGACTGAGGATGTGGTCCCTCCTTCAGGGACGATGCTTCCTGCACCTCTGCCCAGTGAGCCAACACCTGGTCCATCCGCTTCCCCATCAAGGCCTCCTGCAGGGCTGTCAGCACCTCCGACACAAGGCTACTTGACACCAGGGCACCGGACGCCAGGGTATCCGATGCCATACTACCCGGTGCCCTCTTACCTGATGCCACACTACCCGATGCTGGCCTATCCCAATCCAGGTTTTTCACAATTGGGCTTTAGGTACCCATCTTAAGGGTATCCAGGTTACCCACCTCAGGCCCCGCCACCTCCTCAAGTGGATCTGAAGCAGGTCCTGTCTTCCTGGTGGGTGGAAGCCAGGTCTCAAATGACGTCAGAGCTGGATTGACATCACCCAGCACCTGTACTGATGCCAGACCCAGGACATCTCCCTTAGGGACCATCTACTCTGACACCTGTTTTGGTCCCGGCAGATTCCATGGCCAGGGTCCCCAGAGAGTACGTCCAACCTGTTGACACTTCCAGGTGAATAGACATCCCCCTACCTAGCGGGGATTCATCCAGTGTATCTTCCTCAGATTCTGAGGATGGGTATCCCTCTGGGATCGAAGAGGATCCTCGCACGCTGGAGGCTCCTAAACTGAAGGGCTCCCTGAAGTCCCCTCTGGAGGACCCCTCACTCTTGGACCTTCTACAGGAAATTCAAGCTGCCCAAAACTGGAAGTTGGTGGACCAGGATGCTCAGCGACAGCACTTGGCTGAACACCTGTCCCTCAAGGAGGCTCCTCCCACTCTTATACCACCCTGGTTGGAGCCCCACGAGGACTTAGTTACCACCATTTGGAAGCAGACCACATCCTTGGCTATGGTGGCCTGCAAGGCAGACAGACTTTATCAACCCCAGAGGGCAGGGAGTTCCTCAGTTCCCAGCCTAAGGCCGACTCAGTGGTCATTAGTGTGGACTTTGACAGGACAGTTACCCCAAAACATTGTAGCTCTGTCCCTCCTGACAAAGACTCTAAATTCATTGACCAGTTCAGTAGGAAAATGTTCTCCTCTGCACTCTGGGGTTATGGCGCCCTCAATTATGTAGGCCACATGGGGGACTTTCAGAAGTTTGTCCTCACCCAGCTGGTCTCCAAACTGGATACCCTCCTTCCAGGAACTTAGTGAGCTGGTCAGAATGGACTGTTCTGGCTATCGGCATATGCTCAGGGCCACGCATGATACAGCGGATTAGTCCAGCCATTCCTCCGGATTCACCATAGGCTTGTGTAGGCATTCCTGGCTCAGGATCTCTGGTCTGGTGCAGGAGGTTCAGACAGTGACCATGGACACCCCCTTCAGAGGCTCTGCCTTGTTTGGGGGCAACACTAAGGACATAATCACCCGAGCTTCAGGACAAAGGACAAGTCCTGAGGTCGGTGAGGGGCATGTACCACAAGCTCCAGTCACAGAAGTGGCCTTTTCATCGCCAAGCCAGGGCCCAACACAAAACTTGGCCTTCCTGTCATAAAAGAGGGGCCACAACAGCTGCTGGGGCACCCCCAGCATAGTCCCATTAGACTGCGGGAGCTCGCATGGCTTCCCAGCCCACCACCTGCTGACTTCTTGCCTCTCCCCCTCCACCCTGTTCCCCTGGAGGGGCCGGCAGATGGGTGGTTTTCCCACCACCTCCTGGAGTGGGAGAGGATAACGTCCTGCTCTAGCTGATTGCTCAGGGGCACTCAGTAGAGTTACATAGAAACATAGAATTTGACGGCAGATAAGGAACGCTTGGCCCACCCAGTCTGCCCATTTCCCTACCTACTGGATAAGCTGCAGATCCTAGTTAACCAGCAGCCTACTACTTTCTACCCCCACCCCCTAGAATGGCCTTATGACTGTCCCATGCATGCTTGAATTCCACCACTGTTTTTGACTCCACAACCTCCTCCGGAAGGCCGTTCCATGCATCCACAACCCTCTCTGCGAAAAAATACTTCCTTAAATTACCTCTGAGCCATCCTCCCTATCTTCAAATTGTGTCCCCTTGTTCTTGCACACCTCTTTTTTTGAAAGATGCTACCCTCTTGGACTTTGTTGATTCCCTTGAGGTACTTGAAAGTTTCTATCATGTCCCCCCTCTCCCTCCTTTCCTCGAGGCTATACATATTAAGCTCCTTTAGTCTCTCTTCTTATGTCTTCCAGAGCAGACCCTGCACCATTTTAGTTGCCCTCCTATGGACAGCTTCCATCCTGTCTATGTCTTTGCGGAGATTGAGTTCTTCAGTCTTCCTCCATGCAGATCTCCTCCCAGCTCTTTCTACCCCCCCGGCCCATCTTCTGCTGGTCCGGGAGGAGATCATTTCCCTTCTACAGAAGGAAGTGCTGGAACCTGATCCCCATCAGTTTCAGGGGTTGGGTTACTACTCCCACTTCTTCTTGGTCCCCAAGAGGATGGGAGATCTGCGGCCCATTCTAGACCTCAGCTCCCTCAACCTCTTTGTAGCTTGCAAGAGGTTCAGGATGCTCTCCCTTTAGATTCTCCTACCCCTCCTCAAAGAGGATCTGTGGCTCTGCACCCTGGGTATGCAGGACGCATATCTTCACATCCTTGTCCATCCTGCCCACCACAGGTTCCTCCGGTTCTGCTTTCAGGGGGAACACTTTCAGTTCAGGGCTCTGCCCTTCGGACTGACCTCGGCTCCCCAGGTGTTTACCACATGTCTCGCAGTGGTGGCAGCCCACTTGCTCACCCTTGGTGTCCAAGTGTTTCCATACCTGAATGACTGGCTGATTGCAGTTCCCTCTTAGGAGGACCTGTGCCACTTGTTATCCCTAACTCTGGAGGTCTTTTCCAAGTTAGGCATTACGATCAATGTGGCCAAATCCTGCTTGGCCCCCACTCAGCTTTTAATGTTCATTGGGGCAGTGCTGGACACCACTCTGGGCAGAGCCTTTCTTCCCCAGAGTGAGTGGAGACTCTTTGCTCTTCTGCTCAGTCCTTGGCAGCCCAGAGATGCGTCCCCTCCTGTTGCGTCCTTCGGATGCTTGGGCTTATGGTGGCAGCCATTCCCATGGTTCCCCTCACCGAGCTGCACATGAGGGTCCTACAATGGACCCTCAGAGCCCAGTGGGACCAGGCAGAGGATGACCTGGACCAGGAGGCTCTGGTCACATCTCCTATGGTCAAAGACCTTCTTTGGTGGATGTCCCTGAAGAACCTTTCCAAGGAAATGCCCTTCTGCCTGGAGCTTCCCTCTTGATCTCTGATCACCAATGCATTAGGAACGGGGTGGGGGGCCCACTTGGGGTCCAACAGGACCCAGGGCATTTGGTCCCCAGAAGAGGCTCATCTTCACATCAACATGCTCGAGATGAGGGCAGTTTTTTTACGTCCTTCAGGCCTTCAACCTCTTCTTCCTCCTCTGGGTCCTCTCATGGTACACTCAGACAGCATGTCAGTTGACTGGTACCTAAACAAGCAGGGGAAACTCAATCCTACCTGCTTTGCAGGGAAGCCATGAGGGTTTGGGATCGGGCAGTTCTCCTGGGCTTAAATTTGACAGTGCTCCATGTTCCGGGACGCTAGAACTGCCTGGCAGACGCTCTCAGCCAGTCTCCGGTGAGTGCACACAAGTGGGAGCTAAAACAAGACATCATACACAACATCATCTCCCGGTGGGGAGTACTCCAGATCAATCTGTTCGCATCCCCATTAAACACCAAGCTTTCCGTCTTCTGCTCACTCGTTTCCAGACCAGTCGTTTTTTGTCTGGATGCGCTGTCTCTATCCTGGAAAGGCAGATTCATCTATGCTTTTCCTTCAATTCCCTTAATCCCCAGAGTTCTGTTCACACTAAGGGGAGAGTGCGTGAGGATGATCCTCATCTCTTCCCTATGGCCACACCAAGCTTGGTTCAGTATTCTGCACCAGCTAGCGATCCTACCACCTTTCCCTCTTCCTCTCTAGCAGGATCTGTGGACCCAGGATCATGGGACTCTGGTCCATCCAGGTCTCAAGTCCCTTCATCTGCATGGTTGGCTCCTGCAGTCTTAGCTGCCTCCCCCTTTGGCATCTCCCCTGAGGTGGCCAATATTCTAGTGGAAGCCAGGAAGCCTTCCACTCGGTCCACGTATGCCAGTGGAGGCGCTTCTCTATCTGGGCAGAAGTTTGCTTTCTGGAGCCCTTTTCTTGTCCTGTAGTCAAGATTCTTGACTACCTTAAGTACCTTTTTAATTTAGGCCTCAGTTATTCCTCCCTCAAGGTCCACCTTTCAGCCATCTCAGCCTACCACCTCCCATTGGGAGATAAGTCAGTAGCCCAATTACACATTTCCAAGACCTTCCTGAAGGGAGTCCTTCATCTCAGACCTCTCATCCGCAATCCAGCTCCTCCTGGGATCAGAATTTCATCTTTTGAGCCTGCAGCGGAGGTGGATTTGCGTTTTCTTTCTTGGAAAATCTTATTTTTTAGTGGCTATCACTTCTGTTAGGAGACTATCCAAGCTCCAGGCCTCGATGTGTCATATCCCTTATCTGATTTTCCATAAGGATAGGGTGGCCTTGAAAACTAACCCCACATTTCTCCCTCAACTTGTGGATGAATCCACCCTCAACCAGTCGGTTGAACTGCCTACCTTTTTCCCAGGTTATTCCAACCCAGGAGAGCACCTTCTCCATACCTTGAATGTGCACTCATGCTAAGGTATTATACCAACCCCACAAAAGATTTCAGGCAAATGAACCAGCTGTTTGCCTCCTTCACTCCTAAGAAGGAAGGTCACGCTGTTTCTAAACAGTGTCTCTCCAAATGGTTGGCTAACTGCATTGCCTTTTGTTACCACAAATACAACAAGTCCCTTCCAGGTCAGGTGAAAGGGCACTCTACCAGAGGCATGGCAGCTTCTGCCACATGCTTCAGAGGCATTTCTGTGGCAGATATCTGTGCTGCTGCCACTTGGACCTCTGTTCATACCTTTACCAAACATTACAGTCTGGATGCGGCCTCCTAACGTAGAGCGAGTTTCGGCCTTGCTGTCTTGCAGGGCATTCTGTCCTAGTTTCTCTGCCAGACCTTTTGTGGACAGCTTCTCACTGGTCCTCTTCCCTGGCTTCTTTGTTCAGTACTGCTTGGGACTCAGTCCTATCTGTTAGTACCTACTGCAAAAGCCCTCTTAAAGTAAGATAGTACAATTACATAAGAACTTACCATAACAGCACATCTGCAAGAGAGGCTCTTGCAGTAGGTACTGCACTCCCTCCCTCAGTCCTCTTGTCTCTTTTCTTTTTCTCCTAGAGTATAATATTTCACTTTAGTTGCTTCTTACTGGATTGCTAGTTTTAGGAATGACTGGACACCATAAGTAACTTCTAATAGCTCTGATGTTTATTCAACAAACATACATTAGATAGAGCAGCAGGCCTCAGCAGAACTACTACTACAATCTGCTTGTGAACTTTCTAAAACCCAGTCTCCACCCAAGATGTACCATTAGCCCAAAACTGCAGGGGGATGTGGACTACACCATTCTACACTTTTTCTAGGGTAAGTTACCATATTCTACATCTCCGCTTCTAGTAAAAGAAAGCAATTACCTTAATTTCGGTTTGCATAATAATGACAAATAACTACCAAGCACTATTAACATAGTGGTTGAGTCTTACTTTGTGATGAGTTAGGGTCTAAAGTCACTGGTACTGAACTCTTTTGAAATAAGTCTTTACTACTGACTTAAGTCATAACAAAATCTCTGAACCTCTCAGGAACTTTAAGCAGATGCCCTATTCTGGTCATTCGAGTAGACTGCACACTGGGTATAGCTTCAGAACTTTCTGGCAAAGTATCATTGAAAACAACAGGTCCCATCTCAGGTTGCTCATACTCTTGACAAGTGTCCTGTTCCTGGCTATTGTCCCTGGATTCCACTGTTTGTGACAATATGGATTCAGTTGACTCATCTGCCTGTTGCTGTTCAGCCTCCAAAGCAACTGTTCAGTGTCTCCTCAGGTGTCTCCTGTTCCTGCAGTATCGCTGTCCTGCAGGTGTAATCACACTATAGGATCTTGGCTCATCACAGATTCTTTCCACCGTAGCAGGTTGCCACCCACTAGGAGTCTCTATGCATACCCTTTCCCCTTCTCTAAATGGAGTAAGTGGAGCTGCATTCCTGTTGTAATACTGTTTCTGTCTTCTCTGTAGTCTTTTCAGATGTTTATGTGCATCCTTAGGTATTTCAGGTTGCAGTGCACTTGCATTTGCAGATAATGTTGTCCTCAACATTCTGCCCATCAACAGCTGAGAAGGTGTACAGTTCAGTCCTGTGACTGGTGTATTTCTAAGACTAAGCAATGCAAGATGTGGATCTGTCTAATCTTGCATAGACTTCAGAAAGATTATTTTTACTGCCTGGATCATTCTTATAGCTAAACCTTTAGATTGTGGGTATCCTGGGCTGGAATGAGTTATTCTGAATTCCCACAACTTTGCAAATTGCTTCATTTCATGACTTGCAAATGGTACATGATCCACTACCAGTTCTGTTGGAATTCC
Organism: Neoceratodus forsteri; assembly: GCA_016271365.2. Classification (NCBI taxonomy): domain Eukaryota; kingdom Metazoa; phylum Chordata; order Ceratodontiformes; family Ceratodontidae; genus Neoceratodus; species Neoceratodus forsteri. Next base: position 66,130,520 of record CM057455.1, read on the forward strand.
ATGTCTTGCAAATACAGCTTTCAGTTTTGCAATAACTGTAGCTATTGTCCTGTCAGGCATTCTGAGAACCTCAGGGTATTTTGAAAAATAGTCCACTACTATAAAGTAGGAGTGTCCCATAAAGTCAAAAATGTCTGCACCAAGCTTTAACCATGGCATGTCAAGTATTTCATGTGGACACATTGGCTCTTTATGGTTGCTGGTAAGAGTTCCTGGCAAGGTCCACATGCTTCAACCATCATTTCTACTTCTTGATTCATGCCTGGCCAATACATCACAGCTCTGGCCTGTGCCTTCGACCTTTGTATTCCTTGATGTGCTGCATGAAGTCTTCATAGCATATCGTTCTCAGCTCTTTGGGTATGATGATTCTTTTACCCACCATTATGAGTTTATTTTCTATGTAGAGCATTCTGTTCAGTGATCATCTATGCTGTGATTTCCCTGCTCTGACTGATATTCATCTAGCCGACAGAGTGAGAGACTGTTTCATGCTGAAAGGGGAGGAGGGACCAGCTTTTCACACAGTGCTGCTATGAGCGAGAAGTGTAAGAAACTGTTTGACTCCACCTGATTATTTTGCACAGTGACGGATTGTGGGGGGTTCAGGTGTAAACTGCTGCTGATGCTACCTGAGAGGCAGGGCAACTCACAGTTAAATTCCCCATTCTGCTCACAAGTGCGAGCGCAGTGAATGGTGCGAGCACCACTCCGAGTAGAAAATTTAAAAGTTGCTGGGTTTGGGTCAGTCAGAAAATGAGTTTACTGCTACTGAGTTTGATTTTATTGGATGGTTGGGGGGTAGGTTTCAATGTTCAGGTGATACTTATAATTTTAAACAGTTTAATTGTTTATTATTTCATAAAAGTGCATTTAATGGAGACCGGAGATGGGGAACATTTATCTCATTGCTATGTTTCATTTCATTCCATTGAGTGTTTTTTACTTCAGGATACCTTTTCTGTAAATAAGACTAATTCTCAGTATTGCATGTTTTATTTTTGCAAAAAGTACTTGAAGCAATGTTTTATTTTTAACTCTGTTCAAAGGATTAGATATTTGGGGGACAAGTGTCTTGCCAATGGAAAAAGGCTGAGATGAATGGTTATTTTGTTTCTATTATTGTCCTTCTCTGTTCATCCTAATCCTGATCCTCAAAGTAATGGTAATGGTAACTGGGGTGGTGGTGATTCTTCTTCTTCTTCTTCTTCTTCTTCTTCTTTGCATATTGGTCATTTAAACATTCAAAATGTGGTGCCTAAAATGAGCCTATTTGAAAGTTGGGTAATGGAAAACAAGTTTGATATTATTGCCCTGATGGATACTTGGTTAAATGGCAGAATAAGTAATGACAAAATATATTTGCCAGGTTACTCTGTATTAAGGAAAGACAGAGTAGGTAAAAGGGGGGGGAGATTGTTTGTTTTATGTAATTGATCATTTAAAATTTGTACAACATTCTCTAGAATTTAATGGCCCTTCATTTGAATTATTGTCTATTGATGTTGAAATTGGTGGGAACAAGCTGATAACTATTAATGATGTGTATTTACCACCAGGAAATCAAAAAATTGGACTTGAGTCCTTTCTTTCAAATTGGGGTCATTTGCCAGTAAATAGAGAGAGGTTGATATTGGGGGATTTTAATCTATTTTTTTTTTTTAATTCAAAGTTTATTAATTTTTTTCACAATTACAAATAGGAGCAGCTCTTTACATTGCTTATGGCATTCCACTTGCAAGATTTTCATACAACTATTGAAGAGACTGCTCTCCCCCAATCTTCCTCCCTCCCCTTCCCCAGCACAGCTCAAATTCTCCAGGATAACCTGAGCGATTACTTGGAAATGTAATTTAGATACTTAACAGTGTGTATATAGGTTCCCAAATACTTTTGTATTTAGTCAGCTTGTTATTTAAACTAGCCACAATTTTTTCCATCCTCAGGTTGGCTAAAATCTCTTTAAGGCACTCTGAGAAAGAAATGTCTGCATTATCCTTCCAGTGCCGAAGGATGACCTTTTTGATCGATAATGAAACTAAGACCATATGATACCTCCTAGATACAACTGGTATGGAGGTGTAATCTCCCAGAAGGCACACCTTGGTGTTGAAAAGGTCAGAAAGGCCCAAAAGCGGGTCCATCCTATGACGAATATCATCCCAGAGAGTAGTGTCCTTCGGGCACGGCCAGAATATATGATACAGTGTACCCTCCTCCTACCCACATCTGGAACAGAGGTCCGAGTCTATAAGGCCGAACCTATGAAGTCTCTGAGGAGTGTAGTATACATTATGCAAGATATGAAACTGTATCAGTTTCAACCTGTCCTGCGTAATATATTTGCGAACATTTTTCCAGTGAGCTGCTCCATCTACCTCTAGACTGGGAAAACAGGCTGCCCAGAATGTCTTGGTATGAACTCTTCAGGATATTTGCAGTCATATAAACTTTTGGAAATCTCGGACACAGAATGTCTATGTTCTATGAATGCTCACAGTACATCCTGGAATCTTTTCTTATCTGAAAGGGAGAGGACCGGCCCAAACTCTTTTACTAGTAAGTGCTTTAACTGATAAACTTTGAAAATAGACTTGACAGGTATCACAAGCCTGCTCAAAATAGTGGTGACTGGGAGCCATGAGCCATCCTGGGCCACTAACTGGGCAAGGGTAACATTGCCCAGCTGTGGGAGCCAATTTCTATTAATTGGCTTGCCATCTAATTTTATGTTAGGATTGCCACAGACCAGTTGGACCAAGTCCATCACCTGCCTATTTTCCATGCTGGAACATATCTGTGCATGCACCTTAACTGAGATTGCCAGCGGGGTGAGTCTCAGTTTCAGAGGGAGGTCACTCGGCTTAATGTGCAGCAAGGATAGTGGCGTCAGACCCCCCTGCTTAATATAAGACAACTCAACTTGCAACCATATCGGAAGGCTCTCTGCGGAGGCAGGTTCCTCCTCATTCTCCAACCATCTTAAGTACTTAACCATATGGCTCGCCCAGTAATAAAAGACCAGGAATGGGAGGTGAAGGCCCCCTCTCTCCTTTGGGACAGCTAATTTATGGTTTGTGATTCTGGGTTGCCTTTCAGCCCAAATAAAGTTAGTTATTATTGCATTAACTTTGTGAAACCATGTACTAGGAATCCACATGTTGAGCAAATGTAATGGGTAAAAATTCCTAGGGAAGAGATTCATCTTGATGAGATTTACTCGCCCCCAGAGTGTAATAGATAGCTTGGACCATCTCTTCAAGTCTACTTCCAAAGTTTTAATTAAATCATCCAGATTTAACTTTAAAAGTCGAGCCAGATCTCTAACCACTTGAATACCCAGATATTTTAAGGAGTTCGAGGCCCAAGACATGCCACTTTGGCCCTGAAGATTGCATATTCGGCTTTATCTCTCAATAATTCTAAGTAGCCCTCCTTGAGTTTAACTAATTTCTGTTTTTCAAGTTCTGTTAAAGGTGGACTTACTCTGGCCTCTTTATGCTGTATTTCCTGCAACAATCCCTTCAATTTTCTCTCTTTTTCTTTTTTCAGGAAAGTAGCTAGGCTAATTAAAACGCCCCTCGTAGATGCCTTAAAGGCTCCCCACAGCATATCCAACCTTTCAACTGAACCAGAATTGGTTTCTATGAACTGATAAATATGTTCACAGATTGCTTGGACCATTTTGTCCTCTTTTAACATGTAGTTATTTATCTTCCACCTGAGAGGCTTCTTAGGTGGAACGAAGGGCGCTAGGTGGCATACAACTAGAGCATGATCAGATGGGGGACCTGGCTGCAGGAGAACTTCAACCACCCTGGGAAGAAGGTTGTGTGAGAGGAAAATACAGTCTATGCGGGATGATGTGTTATGGACCGGAGATGTGAAAGTGAATTATTTTTCCTTAGGATGGAGCACTCTCCAGATGTCACAAAGAGCATACAACCCTAAGAACTCTAATAGGGCTCTTCGGGCTGGTGAGCATGCTCTGCTCATAAAGGTGGAGCGGTCCATTGAGGAGTCCATCACCACATTCATATCTCCCCACACAACCATCGGTAACAAGGAATATGGCTGTAGAACATCAATTAACTTCACAAAGAAGTCAGGGGAGTCAGAATTAGGCCCATAGACAGTCCCCAACACAAGCTCAGTAGCGCACAAATACCCATGAATAAAGAGGAAATGGCCCTGTAGATCTTTGATTACTTGTTTCACTGCAAAGGAGACCTTTCTGTTAATCACTATGAGAACTCCCGCACTATTGGTGGTCCTCTCACCGGAAAAAACTTGCCCAATCTGCATTCGCCTCATCCAGTTAGCCTCCGAATCCAGCAGGTGGGATTCTTGGATAATCCCTATGTCTAGTGATAACAAATCTAAATGCTTGAGAACTTTGTATTGCTTGAGACGCTGTCTTAAACCCTTGACATTCCAAGTGGCGAACCTTATGCCGCTAGCCCTATTCACTAGTTATGGAATAAGACCCTAACAAAACTCGGACGCCTGGCAGTGTAGTCATATTACTATACCCATTGAGCTGTGCTGAGGACCCCCCACACATACGTCCCTTATCCCCTCCTTGAACACTCAAAAGAATATGAGGAAATACCAAGATACCATCCCTCCCCACGACGCCTTAGTAACAAACATGCCACCCCTCCCACCCTCAAACCACTGAAAAACATGGGCCAAGATCCTTAATTGACCCCTTGTATCAAACGTTCCCCAACCCTCCTGTCACAGTTACGTGACACAGCGAGTCCCGCTGTGGTCCTCAGCCATAGCCCTCCCGCCATCCCAAACTCCTTAGATGCATAACTCTTTGGGGGGGTGGTATCTTGGGATGGGTGCTTATGCCCAGACTTCATGTCCAGAGGTTATGCACTTGACCTCCTGGAAGCCCCCGTACTAGACCCCTCTTGTAGGTCTCGCCTGGGGCACCTCTCATGTTCCCACTTTGCCTGGGGGAAAATCCACCCACATCACCATCCACAACCCAGGCTCAATGAACAGGAGCATGGAGTAACCTTCAGCTCCCCTCTGGGACTCTGTAAATAGCCTTGTTCTGGACAGCATCTGGGTTCCTAAAGCAGCACATCTCTTGTGAATGAAACCCCCCTCCCCAAATATTGGGACAAAATTGTCCGTAAAAGCACTTTGTGTCCATCAGTCTTCTACAACTGGATCTGTAGCAATAAAGTTTGTAACCCTCAAAACAAAAGATCGAGAGAAAACAGGAACTCTTCTCTTTCCTGACTCTTAGACTTAAAAGAACCATTGAAATCTGCATCCTCCAAAACATCCGCCATCTTCCTCAGATCTTTCTCCGGTAGTCTTCCCCCACGGCTCACCTCACTTAGGCCTGAAAAGGTCTGGAAACTCCTTCTGCAAAGTCTTTATAGCCAAATCGGCATCTTCAAAGGATACCCAGGCCCCCGACACCATCACTTGCAGACGGGCCGGGTACCCCATACGGAATTTTATACCTGCTGCGATAAGCTTCGTGATGACAGGATGGAAAAGGGCACTTCTTTGTCACACAGAAGCTGTCAAGTCTTGGGTGACGCCTATAGGCTTGCCTTCACAAAGGACCTTCTCTAATTCTTTCATCTTGACAAGTAGATACTGATTTTCTTGATAATTCAGTAACTTAGCTATCAGGGGTCTGGGCTGCTGGCCTGGGGCTGGTATCGGCCGCAATGCTCGATGAGCCCTCTCGAGAATGTATGACGGGCCATAGGGAGAGGGGCCGGCGAGCTTTCCAAAAAGCCTTTGCAAGAATAAAATTGCATTCTGACCCTCTTCTTTTTCGGGCACTCCTAAAATGACAAGATTATTCTGTCGGGATCACCCCTCGAGGTCTTCTACCTTTTGCTCAAGCTTTTTGATGCTCTGGCGGTCGCTCACCGCGGTTTCCTCAGTTCGGTTCAACGCTTTCTCAACAGATGTTACCTGGACTTCTACATCCATGACCTTGACATTTACATCATCCAGGGCCCCTGCCAAGTGCTTAATTTCAGAAGCTACTGCCTTCATATCTTCTCTTAGTGGCAGTAATTCTCTCCGAAGCAACTCTAAGGTGAGTGGTGTTGTCTCTGGCTCCAGCGCTTTCAGGGCTGTGCTAGTTAGCGCTTGCTGCCACTTGACAACTGGGCCTTGGGTCTCTTCCCGGATTTCTCGGGGGAGACAGGCAGAGTATGTCGGGGCATTGCTGGCTTCATTTCAGCCTCCATACCGCAATGTAGACTTGCTCCCTCAACTTACGAACCATGCAGGCTTCTTCTGCGGTGCTGTAAATCCTCTATAAAGCAGTTTGTATCGGGAAAAGAGTTTAGGATAGTGGGAGCTCTGACTTGGTCCAGCTACTCGGGCTGCCTCGTTATGTGATCTTGGGATTTTAATCTTAATTGGGAAGCTAATCAAGCTATTGATGCTAAGAACTTATTAACTGAGCTAGGGCTTTTTCAAATGATTGTTGATACCACTAGTGTTAATTACCACTCTAATTATGAGTCAATACTAGATTGGCTCTTAACTAATTATCCAACTCATATTAGTGCTTCAGGTGTGTTATCTGATAGTCTTAGTGGCCATAGTCCTATTTTTTGTCATTGGTCAGTCAAAATTAAAAAAACTTTCTCCTAGTGTATTCAATTTTTGTAAGGTTAGTGATATGGATGAACACATTTTTACTACAGCTATTGAGGCAGGGGATTGGTGTTTTTTGGATGATATAAAAGATATTGATTTTGCTTTGGAGTCCTTTTGTAAACAGTTCATAACATTGTGTGATGAGTTTTTGCCTTATAAGAAGGTTAGATGTAAGAGAGTTACTGAAGAATGAATTACTCCTAGCCTTCTAAAGATGTTTAGAACAAGGAATAAATTACGGTCTAAATACCATAAAAATAAAACTGATGTGAACCTTCATGCCTATAAATATATGCGTAATCAATGTAAGAATGAAGTTCATAGGGCAAAGGTTAATTATTTTAGAGCTAGATTAAGATTTGATCAGGGGAATTCTAGGGCTACTTGGAATACCCTAAATTCATTATTGGGGAGGGGACAAAGTGTGGATCCTATGATTATTGAGTCAGAGGGTAATTTAATTAGTGATCCCTTACAGGTGGCTCAGTTGTTTAATCTACACTTTTCTAGTTTGGACAAATATAGACTACATGAACATCTGAATACTGGTAATACCAATGTATCAGGACCAGTAGAAGGTGAAGGTTGTGCTGTTCCTAAGTTTTATTTTCAGGCTTTATTGCCTGAAGATGTATTCTTTCAAATTAAGTCCTCATCCTTATATTGGTTCTGATAATGTTGATTTTCAGATTCTCAAGAGAGTTGCCTATATTATGGCTCAATTTATCACAAAATTGGTTAATCATTACCTCTCCTATGGTGCTTTTCCACATGTTTGGAAGTGTGCTTTGGTTAAGCCTATTTTTAAAGCCGGTGTAAAGACTGATTTGAATAATTATCATCCTATATCGCTTCTTGCCTCGCTATCAAAAGTCCTAGAAAGGATTATTAGTGATCAAATTAATGAGTTTATGGGGAAATATAATCTCTGGACCCCAGTTCTGCATGGCTATAGAGTGAGTCATGGTACTGAAACTGCCTTGGTGAGGTTCACAGGCTGTGCCCGTTCCGCCATTGATACTAGTGTTTTGGTGGCTGCGGCCTTTGTGGACCTCACCAAGGCATTTGATCTTGTTGATCATGATATTTTGTTACAAATTTGTTAAAGGCACACTTTTCTGATGATGTGATCTTGTGGTTTGGACATTACTTGAGAGGTAGAACTCAGAGAACCTGTGTTGGTGATTCCTTGTCTCAGGAGAATTTAATGAGATATGGGGTTCCTCAGGGGTCCATTTTAGGACCTCTGTTGTTTTCTTGTTTATTAACACATTGCCTGAAATTTGTAATGATATTGAGATTGTCTTATTTGCAGATGATGCAGTATTATTTAGTATTGGTACTGATGTTCAAAAATTACAGAATATTCTTCAGAGGGACTTTAATAATTTACATTCTTGGTTTATTCAACATAGATTAACACTTAACTCTACCAAAACTAAATTTTTGATTTTCTCTGGTTGTAGAAATCAGACTGATCATAATTGTGTGCTTAAGGACAATTTTGGTAATATAATTGAGAGGGTTTTTAATTTTAAGTATGTGGGTATAATGTTGGATCAATACTTAAATTTTGATCAACACATTGTTTTATTAATTACTCATTTACATCAGTGACTTGGTGTGTTGTTTCATGTCAGAAAATTTCTGGATTCTGAGACTAGGACCTTAATAGCAAACTGCTCTCTATTTTCTCTACTCAGGTATGGTTCCATTGTTTACTCGTGTTCAACTGTTAAAATGTTAAACAAACTCAATTGTACCTATCACAGTGTCTTATGTTTTATTACTGGCCTACCTAGGATGACTCATCATTGTGCTCTTTATGATAAATCTGGTTGCTTACCTCTTAGTGTTTTTTTTAAACATAGGTCTTTAACTTTTTTGCATAAGATTCAATTAGGTTTTGTACCTGATAGTGTTACTAGTATGTTCCCCATCTCCATGCCCACTGTTATGACTAGAAACAGTTCAAGTAGGAAGTTTAAGTTACCATTGATTAGATCAAATTTTATGAAGAACTCAATTAATTTTGAATCGATGATTCAATATAATCAATTATCTAATGTAACAGTTTGTTGTACTGTGTCAGGTTTTAAATGTTTGCTTGAACAAAAGTTTTTGTCTGAGACTGTCATTGTTTCTAATGTTTTTGTAATAATATGTTTTTTGATGTATTTATGTAATACTGTTTTTTATATTTTTTTTTTGTAATTTGTCACTGGACATCTGTGAAAATGGGCATTCTTTGCTCACAGATTTTTTTCAGTATAAAATATATGAAATGGAAATGAAAAATGGAAATATATTGTGTCTCATGGGCCAATAGTGCTGAAGTTTGATGCTGACTTGTTTTTTATTTTCCTGTTAGGCCATCTTTGAGGTGCATTTCTTTAAGCAATTGTAAATCACTGTCCTTCTCTGTGGCCTGTTTTAGCCTCTCTAACATGTTGTCAGGCAGTGTCTCTGTTGCTTGGATTGAGTATATGACCTTTTCACTGGTTAGATCAATGTCTCCCTCTGCTGAGTTTCTTGCTATTGCCCTGTAGGAAGTATCTGCAATCAGAACCTCTTTTTCTGGAGTATATATTACCTGTATGTCATATTTCTGTATCTGTAACAGCATCTGCTGCAGTCTTGCTGAAGCCTTTCCAATTGGTTTGTTCAGTATGAATTGTAGTGGCCTGTGATCTGACTGTACTTTCACTGACCTCCCGTAAACATACTGATGAAATTTCTGTAGAGAGAACACAGTTGCTAGCAACTCTTTTTCTGTCTGTGCATAGTTTCTTTCAGCACTGGACAATGACCTAGGTGCATAAGCTATTGGTCTGTTTCTTTGTAGTAGACAAGCACCTAGTCCATCCTTAGATGCAGCTGCTTGGATTTCAATGTCCTCTTTTGGATCAAAGAATTTTAATACTGCTGCAGAAGAAATAGTCTCTTTAAGCTTTTGTAAGGCTTTTTCCTGTGCTGGCTGCCACTGCAACATAACATCTTTTTTGAGTAGCTGACTTAGTGGTGCAGTGAGGCTTGCTTCATTCAGAATGTACTGCACCAAGTATTGATTAATTCCTAACAGTCTCTGTAGTGCTTTTTTATCTTCAGGAGGGGGCATTCTCAGCTATTGCTTCTACTTTGCGTTCATCAGGCCGTAGCCCATTTTCAGTTATGATATGCCCCATGTATTTCACCTCAGTCACCAAATACTGTATTTTGTGACTATTGAACTTAACATTGAGTTCCACTGCTCTGTCTATCACTTTTCTCAGAATATTGTCATGCTCTTCCTTGGTAGCTGTGACTGTAAGCATGTCATCAGCTATTATAAAAACACCTGGTATGTCCCCGAAGTGTTTAGCATTTCTCTGCTGGAATACTTCATTCGCAGACCTTATACTAAAAGTAAGTCTGTGAAATTTGTACCTTCCCCATGGACTGTTGAATGTACATAGGTCTGCAGATTCGTCATCTAATTTGATCTGCCAGTACCCATCTTTTTCATCTAGAATTGTAAAAACTTTTTACCTTCTAGCTTACTCTGAATATCCTCCAATATGGGGATAGAGAAGTGATGTCTTCTGATAGCTTTATTTAAGTCTCTAGGGTCCAAACACACCCTGATCTCACCATTTTTATTTTCGGTAATTACAAGGCTATTTACCCATGTTGTAGGTTTTCTTACCTTGCTAATCACCACAATTTGCTCCAGCTGTTCCAGTGTTTGTTTTAGTCCATCTGTGATTGCATATGGGACTTTCCTGCACCCACGTATCACATGAGTAACATTTGGGTCAGTATGTATGTGGTAAACTCCTGGGAAGTCTCCTAAGCCTTCAAATACTGTTTTATATTGTGCACAAAGTTCCTCTTTTGTGCTTGGTGACTTGGTTTTAAGCACCTTTACTTTGCGAATCAGATCCAGGATGACACACACCTGTTGACCCAGTAGAGAAGCTCCTGATGTGTTAGTGATAAAAAACTGCAGATTGGCCTCTCTGTCTTGTGTCTTACACTTTAGCATCACTCCACCTTCAGGATTAATTTGTGCTTCTCCATATGCTACTACGACAGTACTGGTCAGTTTGATTTGTACCTTGCATAGAAACTGTGCAATCACTTCTTTAGTCAGTATATTGGCTTCAGCCCCAGTGTCCAACTTGAACTTAACTAGCTGTCCCATTATCTTCAAGGTTGTGTACCACCCTTCATCTGGTACTTGTGTCCACACCATTTCTTGTTTTCTTTTTATGGCACCTACAAATAGTGCTTCTACTCCTTTAGTCATTTTCTTGTGAGGTTTGTTGGACTTTTTGGACCTGCACATTTTTGCGTAATGGTTAAGGCCACATTTATGACATTCTTGTCCATACGCTGGACAAGCCTTTGGCACATGTCCCTTGCCACACCTCCCACAAGTGTTTGATTTCTGTGCACGTGTCTCATGTGTTGGTAGCTGGCGGTCTGGTTTTCAGACTGTTTTATCATCCTGCCTCGATTTATGTTCTACAGCATGGATGAACTTATCAGCAGTCCCTTGTGACATCGCTCGTGCCTGTGCCCTTGTTACGTCTTTGGCTCTGCATATGTTCACTGCTTTGGCCATCGTGAGGTCTGGGGATTCCAGTAGCTTTTATCGGAGACTGTCGTCGGTGATGCTGAAGACAATTTTGTCTCAAATCACTAAGTCCTCAGTCTCTTTAAATTCACAATTCTGAGCTTTTTGCCTGAGCTCTGTAACAAACTTGTCTATACCTGAGTGCTCATTGAACTAATGGACCCAAAACTGATGCCTCTCAAACACGGAGTTTTTTCTTGGTTCACAATAGTTCTTAAATGCTTCCATAACCTCAGCTGCTTTTTTAGCTTGTGGGTCAGAATATGTTATATTGAGGGTATTGTACACCTCGAGGGCCTCATCCCTGATCATGTGCAGCAGAACTGCAATTTTCATTTCCTCTGACTTATCATCTAACCCCATGGCTGCGAAGTACAGACTTAATCTCTGTGCCTACCTTCTCCATTTTTCTGCAAGATTTCTGGTCAACAATACTGGTGGAGGTGACTTCTATTGCTCCATACTGCCAAAAATATTTTGTTATATAGTCTCGGAAGAAAAATAAAATTTATGCAGTGGTATTGCATTAAACTACCATTCTGAAAGAAGGAATTTTAATAAACTATGGATAAAGGACTTGTAATGTTAAACCTATCAAGTATAGTGTTTAGATTCTATAGTTGACACGACTGTTTGTACCTTTGTAATCAGACTTATTGTAAATCAATACTGCAATTTGCCTGCGATGGCTTGTTTATACAGGCCACTCCAGTAAGCCCTAAACTGTGTTTTACATGTTGAAGTCTAACTTTTCAATTGGAAAGTATGCTTTATTTTTATGCTGAGTAACTAAGTTATCCTGTTAGTTAAGATTAAGGTAGCATGTTGAAGCCTGAATTTTACAGCATTTTTTATATAAATTGAGTAGTTACTTTACAAATAGCCCATTAGGATTAGGACAGAGATATTCTATTTGTGAGGTAGTTATTAAATTCCTGTTTTGACCCAAAAGACACAGTGGCATGTAAAAAAAAATGCAAACTCTAAATAAGCTGATAATTAGAGTAGCTGTGGGTATATCAATTTTGGCAATCTTGGCCCAATATAAAGTCTTGATTAAAAAACAAAGTGATCTTTCAAAGTCTTGTGTATCTATTCAAATAAATCAAACAGAGGGAAAACTGAGTACCTTGCACAAAAGGAGAAATTCATTTATTATAATAAAACAAGCACTACAGTATAAAAAAAATCCAGAAATCAAACTAAAGACCCATATAGTAAAAAACCAAGTATGGTTAGCATTAATATTAAGTGGAGATGTGGAACAAAACCCTGGACCCCAGTACACAGGTAAGGTAAAACTACTGTATGATAACGCACGAAGCTTGAAAAATAAAGTAGCTCTCTTTTGGACTTGGATTAAAGCAGAATCCCCAGAAATTGTAGCCTTAACAGAAACTTGGCTCAATACAGCAATAAAAAATGAAGAAATTGAATTATAAGGATTCAACACTCATAGACTGGATTGGAACAACAAAAAGGGGGAGGAGTTCTACTATACACTAAATGGGATTTGGGTTTAACTAAAGTGATATATAAGGGGACTATATATAAGATAGATTGTTTACTAGTAGAAATCTTAAAATGTTATTGGGTAGTGGGGGTTATTTACTCACCACCAAAAATGAAAACAGAAGTGTTTGAACAAATAGCCCAATTGTTAATGGACTGTACTATTGGGAAAAAGTTAACTTTAATTGGGGACTTTAATGCAGCCTGGTGTTGTCCCAGGGGAAGAGCCTTACAAGATAGTTTTAAACATCTGAGTTTGACCCAAATTATCACTAATACAACTAGAAAGACTATTCAAGAGAGTGCTGGTAGTGTACTGGATCTAATATTTATAGCCAAGGATATCCAAGCACATAGTGTCTAGGTTAATCAGCCAATTTTGGCAGATCATAACTCCCTTAGTTGTGAAGTAAGCCTGGATGGTTATAGTAGAAAGAACAGGGACAATAATAATACAAAATGGGTCAGAAGCTTTAAAAAATATTCTATTAAGAGGTTCCAAGACAAATTAAGTAAATTGGTCCAGATTATTTCTTATACCATCTATACATTTGGCAGTACAAGAATTTCAAAATGTGTTCTTGGAAGTTTGCAATGAAATAGCCCCATTGTGAGAATAAATAAAAAAACAAACATGTACCATGGGTTACAGAAAAAATTAAAAAAAGAAATGAGGGTGAAAAATAGGTTGTAGAAGAAAGCAAATCAAACGTTGGACCCCCTAGATTGGGAAAACTATAAAGTTAATAGAAATTGTCTCAAAACAAAAATAAAAAATTCTAAAAAAATGGTACTATACTCAAAAAGTGAGGAGACAAGGGGGACAGGAAAATACTGGTCATTAATAAAAACTTTAGAAAAACCAGCTAAAAATCAGGTACAAATACAAATGGTGGAAAATGGGGTCATGGTAAATGAGTTAAGATCAGCAAATATTCTAAATAATTATTTTACTAAACTACCAGATGCTGTAGGACTGGAGGAAAATTAAAAAAATGTAACTGAAGATCAAGAAACTGAATTAAGTGATCAGAATACCCCAAAATTCAGATGTAGGAGACTAACTAGTAGGGAAGTTAAAAAGGTAATAAGGAAAATGGATAAAAATAAATCCCCAGGTATTGATCAGCTGGAAATATGTTTTCTAAAAGATGCAAATGACATAATAGCTCCGATCTTGACAAAACTCTTTAACTAGAGTCTATGTGAGGGAATCTTCCCTTCAATTTGGAAAAATGCTAAAATTGTCCCAATTTTTAAAAAAGGAGACCCATTAAATCCTATGAATTATAGGCCTATAGCATTGTTTTCTATGGTTTCTAAAATTCTAGAATGACTGGTACACGGACAGGTTTATGATTACATAGAGAGAAGTGGTCAACTGTCTGGGTACCAGTCTGGGTTCAGAAAAGGACATTCCATGAGCACTGCACTCACCAACATAATTGACATCTTGGTTTCCTCTCTCGACGGGGGGATGTCAGTGGTTGCAGTGTTCGTAGACTTGTCAAAAGCTTTTGACACAGTGCATTACCAAATATTGTTGAGAAGACTTCAAAACTCTGGAATGTCAGAAGAAGTGAGGAGATGGTTCTGGTCCTACTTGTCAGACTGTACTCAACAGACTGTGGTGGGTAAAACATTATCACTGAAAGCAGAGGTTAAACGAGGGGTGCCACAGGGTTCAATCCTGGGCCCTCTTCTGTTTTTGGTTTATTTGAATCCAGTAGCTCAAATAGTAAAAGTTTCAGATATTCGTCTATACGCAGACAACACTGTTTTAATATTTAAGAGTAAAGATGTTTGTCAGATACAGTCAGAATTGCAAGTAGATTTTGATAGAATTCAGGCATGGTTTGGGAGGTCCAATCTAGTTTTGAGTGCTGAAAAATCAAAGATTATGTTTTTCACCCAGAAAACCAAGGACATGGTGAATCAGAAAATTACAGCAAAGGATGGTAGGGAGTTAGAACAAGTGAGTGAATATAAATATTTAGGTTTCTGGATAGACCAGAGACTGACTTTTGAATATCATATTAATGAAAAGGTAAACAAACTAAATGGAAGACTAGGGGCTTTGTGTAGAACAGGCCATTGTATAAATGAATCCATGAGGAAGTCTATAGTAAACAATATGTCGGTACCAGTACTAGAGTATGGAATAAACATCTACATGTTTGCTAAGGTCTCTGTAACAAAAAAGGGTTGAAACCATGTACCATAGGTTGGCAAGATTTGCCTTGAGAGTAGATAGGAGGACCCATCATTGCACACTTTATGAGAAGTTAAATTGGCTCACTTTAGAAAGTAAACAAAAAATCATTTGGGTTACTACGACAAGGCAACTTTTGGATTCAGGGAGACCATTTTACTTTAGAGGAAAATTACAGAAAGTGGAACATACATTTGGTTTAAGAAATATAACAAAACTGAGGGAGTTTAAAATAACTACACCAAGAACCAGGATAGGAGAAATGTCTTTTGCTTGTGTAGCAACAAAATTCTGGAATGAGTTAAACATTCAAGGAAAAAACACAGAAATAGGTTCACATGAATTTAATACAGCCTTGATGAATGAACTAGTAGTAAGATGTATTTGCTTTGATTAAGTAGTGAAGGTTTTATGCAAATGTATGACTGTAATTATTGTATTTTGGATACGTTTGATATATGTAACTGATATTTAGCATCTAAGACAGGAACACCTTATAAACAGGATTTTATCCTAATGGTGTAAAATGTGAAAGTTAATTTTGTATCCCGTATGAAAATAAATGCTTTTTACTACTACTACTACTTTATTAAACTTTGGATTCTCACAAATACTGTCTTTTGTTTCTTTTCTTGGCAGCACAAACTCTTCTTCTTGCTTGCAACTGCAGCACTGCAAGTTCACTTCTGACACCATATACTATTTCAATTTAGTTGCTTCTTACCGGATTGCTGGTTTTAGGAATGACTAGACACCATAAGTAACTTCTAACAGCTCTGAGATTTATTCAACAAATATACATTAGCTAGATCATCAGATCTCAGCAGAATTACTACTACTACAATCTGTTTGTGCACTTTCTAAAACACAGTCTCCACCCAAGATGTACCATTAGCAGAAAACTGCAAAGGGATGTGGATGACACCATTCTACATTGTTACTAGGGTCAGTTACCATATACTACTTAAAGGCCATGTTTCTGTCTCTTGCCACAAGCTGCCTCTGGCAGGAGAACTGGAGGGTGGGCACGGGACCACCCCTTTTATCTGACATCTGCTGACATTGGTCACCTGATGTCCAGGGGCGGTCCTGCCAGGAACTGCTAGCTAGAAGATTTTCCGTGGAGTCCTGACACATGCTGGCTTAGTCCTATCTGTTATTACCTACTGCAAGAGCCTCTCTCAAAAATCTACTGCATAGGTGACGGAAGTTTTGTTATGGTAAGTTCTTACATAACTGCACTTTATGTTGTGGTATAGAGGGATAGAAAGTGCTCTATTATTAGGATAATGAAATGGAGTCCTGCTTTTCTTTCATAATGTTACTTATAGTGAATAATTGTGTGGTTATATTTTGGCTTTTAAACTCTATGAAACACTTGAAAACAGGGCTCTTAAAGCAATGCAGATGGTGTCATTGGTGCGTTAATAATAAAACATTGCAATGGGTCAACTGGGTAGCAAGAATTCAGTTGGGCGCTACTGATAACAGAGATGGAGGGGGCTTGTTCAAACTACTGTACGATAGTAATGGGAGACTGTTGAGTGATTTTGTCACTTCAGTCTATGTCAGCTGCCATTTGCAGTAGATCTGCTATATGCTTGAAACACAGAAATGTAACCCCTTAGGAGGCGCTACTCCAAGGGTTACTACCCCTGCCTTAGTGGCCACTGACAAGGTTGAGGTGCCCGAGTTCCCAAGATCTACTTTAAACTGATTCTAATCCTAGATATTATATTTTTACGGTGCCTTCACTCAGAGTTTGCTTTAAGTGGGCTAGCATGTGACTTTGTACAATCCCATGGGATGCTGTACCCACCCACTATTAACACAAGCCACCCCAAACATGGCCCGATAACATTTCCCCACATTTATTATATTTTATCATTTATTGACTTGAACCTGATAATATGCTCATGACACAGATATCTGCAAAATGACAACACCGTGGTTCATTTACAGGTAGAAATGACTTAGGATGAGGGGAATAGAGGGGTAGAGGTTATGCTGTTCATTATTTACAATTGGTTTAAGGGTTTTGATTTGTGCTGGTGAAACCCTCCAGCTGGGAAGGTAAGTTGCATTTTAAATCACACATTGTATTCACATATTTCACGAACCTCCCAAATAACCAGAGTTCTGGCTATTTAACTAAGCTGCATAAATCAGATGACACAGGAAACATTATTTTACCCACACTGGTTCCAGTCCCCAACCTTCGGTATGAGACCCCTCAATCCCAACCCTAATCTGAGTACCCAGTAGCCACAGTCCATTTAAAGGTGCAGGCCTGCTGAACGGTGCAGCTGTACATTGGCTGGCTAAATCAAGAAAATTAAGGCTTAGCTTGAAACCTTTAAATACCATTAAATCCCCTTCCACCCCCCCACTTCTCTACCTAGTGACATATCTACCTCTGTCTCTCCTTCCCTTCTCCCCCTCACGTAGTTCCTAGCTATGGCTGACCCCTAATCTCTACTGCACTTGTAGTTCACTTGCACTTCTGTTATACCTTAGCCAACCTGTTCTGCCTGTTTACTCCTCACTAACTTCCCTAGATCAAACTACAGCTATTGTATTCAGCCATTTTCTACTACACAGTAATGTGTCATTTAGTGTATGCCTAAATGTTATTTTGTGTTGTTGTATCTATCTAGTCCAAAAGTGTTGGCATAGTTTCTGTCTAGTTTAAAACTGTTAACATCCCACTATTTCATTACTCCTGTACAGTCTCCTCAAACTATTTGAAAGTAATCTACTGTAAATTTATATTGTGTACCAAATCTCTGTATACTATCCTCATGTTCCCCTACCAGCCCCCAAGTCGCACCAGGAGATGAGCAACGTGTTGCTCAGCGTTCCTTCCTGGTGAAACATTTCAGTAAATAAACTTGAACTATTTACACTTTCTTGGGTTTGTGAAGGGGAGGCCCTGCATGTTAAGACTGGTGCCCCTCTTCTGGGATGAAAGCACCTGTAGTGTAACTAGCCAGTTACATTTCATTTAACACATTTTGCATTCTCTGAACATTCAGCACATTTATTTATTTGTTTATTATAACAATCGGAATTACAAACCTTTGAGTCAAGGACTCCTTTGCAAGGGCTTCACATCCGGGTACAAAGTAAACATTATAATACAGTAGTAAAACATTACAAATGCACAACTAAGGCAAGTCCAGAGAATATATTACAAGGCAAATTTACAATGTATATACTAAGGTGCATACATATAACAATCTAAGGTAGAGGTTGACCCAGCATTTAACGGATACCTAAAGTAGAAGTACATGAAATCCAGAGAATATATTTCAAGGAGACCAGAGGTTACACTGCAGTGCATATACTCAAAGGGTTAGATAACACAGACTAGGGTAGATGTTGATCCAGCATTAACAGAACAGGTAGGATACATGTACAAAGAGGAGCCCAATATGGGGGGGTGCATAGGGTTGCAGGGAGAGGCAGAAAGGGTCTAGGTGCAGTTGCATGGTGAAGATTTGAGGAGTAGATTCCTAAGGCTGGACTTAAAGGGGTTGAGTCTGGGTTCTAGGGAGATTGTAGCAGGAAGGTCATTTAGCCAGAGGGGGGGCTCTGTGGGAGGAAGCTCTTTGGCCAAGTGATGTCCTGCAGCGGTGAACTAGTAGACGGACTCTGGCAGCACTTCTGGAGGTCCTGTGCTGGGGGTGGATATAATAAGGTTGTGTAGTCCAGGTGGGGCTAGCCTGTGGTGGATTTCTTTAGCAAGCAAGCAGGTGTGATGTTTGAGTCACATCTCAAAAGTTATCCAGTTTGTGAGCCTGTATAACTCACAGGTGTGGGTCAGTCTCTAAGGTACCCCTTCCCTCTGTCCCTTCTCATGACTTGCCTCAGCAATCAGTCTGTGTCATGATCCTTCGGCCCCCACCACCCAACTTTCCCCCCCTTCCCCCAACTCCCAGTCCTGCCAGTATCCCTAATAGTCACTACTAATGCAAGTTGCCTGACCATGCCCCCTCACACCCCACCATTTACTCTAGCATGTCTTCTCCATTCAGCCTCCCCTCACCCCCTATTTCTCCCTATACCTTATCACACTTCTTCCCTCACCCTTCACCTCCACTGCAGTACCTACCTCTATCTCATACATCCTTTCTTCAACCCACTGCCAGCCATCCCCGTCCCTCTGAACTACTGACAAGGCACTTTGTGGCTGCTTTTTCCCCCCTCCACCCTCATAAAGTGTTTTTCTTGTTCTTTAACCTGTACCTATGTTTTGAGTTATTCTGTAAGTTCTAAATCCAAGCTGTATCATTCATTGTGATGCACCTTTGCTTTCTCCTCAATCAATCAATCAAAATCTTTATTTATCCAGGCGGTCATCATTGAGCAATGCTCATTTGCAAGATGGATCTGGTTGGAACATATTCACAATTTGAACAAATCCACACGATAATATTACATTCAGGTGAAAGGTACACTAGATAATACAAGGCATAGATAAGATAGTACATTACATCAGTTCATATTGTCATAGCATAGTACTGGCAAGGTATCAGGTACAATACACATGTACATACAAGAGGCAGCTACAGGGATGAGGCAGTGGGGTGGGAAAAATATAATAATATAGGGAAGGGAGGTGCTTGGGTGGCAGAGTGGATTAAGGAGAGGAGAGGGTGAGGAAGGGTTGAGGGAGTAATGAATAAGGGAACAGGGTGGGAGAAGAAAAGTAGTGCTGGGGTGAAGTAAGGCTAAAAATAGAACGCTGGGTACACAGGATGGAGGGGAGGAGGCTGGGAGGGTTGTCTTGACCAGGGGTGGGGGCTCCAACCCAAAGAAGGCAGACTGGAGGAGGGGATGTTATGGCATGTCAGTAGAGCAGGGGGGAGGACACCTATTGCTGGAAGGAGGCAAGGCAATGTGATAGTAACTTATGGGCGGGTCGGAGCTAGGAAGTGATCCAATGTAGGCATAAGAGCAGGTCCTGGTAACACAAAACAGTTGCACACTTCTTTGATTGCATGGGAATATAGCGCCTTGAAAGCGGGTAATGAGACAAAAGTGTTCAATTTAAGGGTTCTTTGTAGGTTGTTCCATAGGGTAGGCAGCGCAAAGCTTATTGCTGCTCTGCTGAAATGAAATTTTGCCTTAGGCACTTTGAGAGTGATGAATGAGTAGCTTCTAAGTGCATAGTTTCCTATTTCACTTAGGGGTAGGCAGCCAGAGATGTAGAGGGGTAGTTTTTTTGTGATTGCTTGAAAGGTCCAGAGTGTGGCATTTTTGTGGCACCTATGTTTAAGGGAGGTCCACCCTACAGCAGTGAATAGTGCACAGTGATGCGTGGCAAAGGGAAGTCCTGTGATGAACCTCAGGGCTCTGTGGTAAAGCGTGTCCAATTTTACCAAGTAGGAGCTAGGGCACTGACTGTAAAGGAAATCTGTATAATCAACCAGCAATAGAAAAGTGGATTGGACCAGTCATAACTTGGCATCTCTGGTGAGAAATCGGTTGATTCTAAAGAAGAGTCCTAGGCTCTGTCAGAGTTGTTTTAGTACGTCCTCGATATGTTCGATGAAGGAAAGTCTGTGGTCAGTCCATACTCCCAGATAGTTGAACTTTGCGACAAATTCTAGTTTTTCTCCTAGGATTGTAGTAATTTGAGGAACTGACCCACAAGATGCTGGGTTGGCTGCATTTACTTTGTTTTGCAATCTACGATGTGTAACTTTTGCAAAAGAGCTTGCACTCAAAGGTCTTTTCCAAATCACTAAATAAATAAATAAAGTCTATCACACCGTGTAACAAGTTGACACACTTTATTCAGTGCTGTTTTGATATGACGAAGGACAATGAGGTCAGCAGAAACATATATAACTATGCTGTAATCTACCAGGGAGAGGACAGATGATGATGTAGCTAAGCATAATGCCTCGGTGGGGAGGCAATGTTTGTGGCAGTATAGGAGTCCAAGTTGGGCATTAATGGCAGTGGAAAGGAGGTGGATGTGGGTGTGGTAAGAGAGGGAGGCATCCAAAGTCTATATCTCTTGAGCATTCAGCACATTTATAATCCCGGCACATATAGCACATTTATAATCCTGGCACATTCAGCACATTTATAATCCTGGCATATTTAATACTTTAGTTCTTCAACCATGGGCCAGCATGGCCACCATGGTCCTTTCCAACTTTAAATCTTTTGGTGGGTACTTGCTCCCTTGGGATAGGGTGACACAGTTCTTTACATTCCATCTCAAACTAAAATACTTTTACTTCATAATTCAAACAATTACTGCAGCTCTTTTAACGCAAAACTTAATGTTGCAGTTCCACGTGGCAAATGGATGGGATTTACAGCTTCCACAGGATGTCCCAACAATACATGAGCAAACACTGGACCTCCCAGGCAATGTCAGGAAGAGCCCCAACTCTGAGTACTCCCCTTTCAGTCCTGCAGGCACTCAACAATTCAAACACAATTCAAGCACATTTATACATTCACAGAATCATCCACGATCACTACTTTGATAAGTGTTTACCCTTTCTATGCTTTTGATTAAACTCAGGGTGCAGATAGCAAACAGTTCTAACAGTCTCTAGGGCTCTCCCTACAAAACAGGGTACTAAACGAGAAAAAGACTGAGGTAGAAAGGTCAGTGGGGGATGCTACAACAGAAGGTAAAGCCATCCAAAAATGGAGAGCAATGAGTACCAATGTCCGTAGTCTGGGTAACAAGCTTCCTGAATTAGTGGCCTTGATGGAGGAGGAACATCTGGATATCGTGGCAGTCACAGAAACATGGTCCACACAAAACCATGACTGGGACGTAAACATACCAGGATACACTATCTACAGGAGAGACAGGGAGGGTAAAAAGGAGGAGGAGTAGCTCTTACATAAGGGAAGAAATAAAAGCAACAGAACAAAAGGGTAAACAGTGAGGAGAAGAAGCACTGTGGGTAAATTTGGAGACAGGCAATGGCACCACAATCTGCACAAGGGTTGATACAGACCTCTTCTCAGGGGAGGAAATGGACAAGGAAATGATAGAAAGTATACTTAGAATGGCAGAAAAAGGGGAGATATTGCTGATGGGTGATCTGAATATGCCAGATGTTAACTGGAGTGCAGTTGCAGCAGCCACTTCGAAGAGTGGGGTTATTCTAGATGCCCTACAGGGGGCATGCCTTAGACAACTAGTATTGGAGCCCACTCGAGAGGGAGAAATCTTAGACCTGGTTCTCTCAAATGGAGATGGAGAGAGGATCACAGATGTAGAAGTGGGTAGCCATCTGGGAGACTAACGACCATCGAACAGTATGGTTCTCAATAAACACAGCTGTAGAGTCAAGCCATACAAAGGCAAAAGTACTGGACTTCAGGAGGGCTGACTTTACCAAAATGGGTGAGTGCCTAAGGAATGCACTAGCACATGGGCATGAAGGAGGGGTGGAAGAACAATGGGGAATAACAAAAACTGCCATCACAGAGGTAATAAGCCTTTGTGTGAAGCAAATAAAGCAAAATGATGGAAGAAACTACTATGATTCTCAAAGGAGGTGGCAGTGAAGGTTCAAGAGAAAAAGAAAGCATTCAGGAAGTACAAGGAATCACAGAAGGAGCAGGACAGAGAATTGTATCAGTTAAAGCAAAAGGAAGCTGGGAAGACAGTCAGAACAGCAAAGGCCCAAACTGAGGAAAAGATAGCCAACTCAGTTAAGAAGGGGGATAAAACCTTTTATAGGTACATCAGGGAGTGTAGGAAGACCAAGGGAGGGATAGTGAGGCTTAATGAAGGTGGGGGGGGGCAGAGGGTGATGGTGAAAAGGCAGAGATACCAAACAAATATTTTTGCTCAGTATTTACAAATGAAGAGGGGGAGGTACCTAAACCAAACAACAGAAACACTCTGGATACAGAAGTTGCTACCAGCCCATTTACAGAAGAAAGAGTTCTGAAAGAACTCTTAAAACTTAAGGTGAACAAAGCAATGGGGCCTGATGGGATTCATCCCAGAATTCAAGAAGAACTAAGGGAAGAACTAGTGACACCACTGACTACCCTCTTTAATAAATAATGGGAGGATGGGGTGATACCTGAGGACTGGAGGAGGGCAGATGTGATTCCACTTCACAAAAGTGGGAGCAGGGCAGAAGCGGGACCTACAGACCTGTTAGTTTAACCTCAGTGATAGGGAAAATGATGGAATCACTTCTGAAGGAAAGAATTGTCGAGTACCTAGAGGTCAGAGGGACACAGGACCCAAGGCAGCATGGATGCACAGTGGGAAGGTCATGCCAGATAAATCTAATAGATTTCTTTGACTGGGTAACCAAAGTAGTAGATCAAGGAGGGGCTGTGGACATGGCCTACCTAGACTTTAGCAAGGCATTTGACACAGTCCCACACAAAAGATTAATTTACAAGTTAGCCAGCCTGGGAGTGGGTCCCAAGATGATAGCCTGGGTAAAGAACTGGCTGGAGAACAGGACACAGAGGGTAATAGTAAATGGAGTCCACTCTGAAGAAAGTGGGGTTACTAGTGGGGTACCACAGGGTTCAGTATTAGGACCGATCCTCTTCAGTGTCTTTATAAGCGACATTGCAGAGGGACTGGAAGGAAAAGTATGTCTCTTTGCAGATGACACAAAGATCTGCAACAGATTTGATGCACAAGGTGGGGTGGAAAGGATGAAAAGGGACTTGGCAAGGTTGGAGGAATGGTCAAAAGTATGGCAGCTTCGATTCAATGCTAAGAAGTGCAAGGTAAAGCACCTGGGAAACAAAACCCAGCGGAAGAGTACACAATGGGGTGAATACTAATAACAAAAATGGAAAGGGACCTGGGGGTAGTCATATCAGATGACCCTAAGGGTGGGCAAGCAACGTGAGAGGGCAAAAGATGGTTGGGGATACTGGGATGCATAGGAGAAGCATCACCAGTAGAAAACAGGAAGTTGCTATCCTCTGTACAGACAGCTGGGTGAGACTCCATCTGAGTACTGTGTGCAGTTCTGGAGACACAATCTCCACAAAGACATAGACAGGATGGAAGCTGTCCAGAGGAGGGCAACTAAAATGGTGCAGGGTCTGCACCAGAAGTCATATGAAGAGAGACTTAAGGAGCTTAATATGTATAGCCTCAAGGAAAGGAGGGAGAGGGGGGACATGATAGAAACTTTCAAGTACCTCAAGGGAATCAACAAAGTCCAAGAGGCTAGCATCTTTCAGAAAAACAGGTGTGCAAGAACAAGGGGGCACAATTTGAAGATAGAGGGGGGTACGGCTCAGAGGTAATGTAAGGAAGTATTTTTTCACAGAGAGGGTTATGGATGCATGGAAAGGCCTTCTGGAGGAGGTTGTGGAGTCAAAAACAGTGGTGGAATTCAAGCATGTGTGGGACAGTCATAAGGCAATTCTAGGGGGTGGGGGTAGGAAGAAGTAGGCTGCTGGTTAACTAGGATCTGTAGCTTATCCAGTAGGTAGGGAAATGGGCAGATTGGGTGGGCCAAGTGGTCCTTATCTGCCATCAGATTCCATGTTTCTATGTTTCAGTGTTCAGATTAACTAACTCCCTGCCTAGACCAGAACCTTCTGTTATCACCCCAGGAGTTGGTAAGCATCTCCCTATGGTATTTGTCTTTTGCCTGGTGAGTCTCCCTTGTGCAGTTGTTTCTAGCAGCTTTATAGGCTTGTAGGTCCTGCTGCTTACCAGTGACTTTTGCACAGTGCCAGAGATGGTCCCAAAACTTCATGTGGGAAAGGAGCTCAGGAGTGATCTGGTGGTTAACCATGCCAGAGACCTTAATCTTTTTGAGAGGGGCATGCCTATTACAAGCAGTGTTGAAAACCCTTATAAAGTGACAGAGGGCTACATTAACATCATTGGTTGAGTCCAGGATGTTCCAGTTTTGGGCACGAAGCTGTTGTTTTTGGTGGGAGGTCCAGGTGGCCCCTTCTGAGAAACCTGCTGTACATAATTTGGGGAGGGGGATAAGGAATTTATTAATCCAACTGCATGTGATTGGGGAATGGTCACTCTAAAATGGTAAGGATTGACTTTAGGGGTGCAGACTTTAAGAGTATAGAGGGGATCCTCAAGGGGCATTTGGATGGGATCAGACCGGGCATGGACACAGAAAGCGGGTGGGAAATTATCAAAAGAGGACTCCTGAAAGCTACCAAGGCCTGTACAAAGGCTCAGCACTAGTTTGGCAGAGACAGAAAACCAAGTTGGTGGATCAGGGAGGTCCAGGAGGCGGTGAGGGAGAAAAGAGCAGCTTATGGGGAGGAGGGTAGACAAGCCCTGTAGTGGGACCTGGAGACTCTAGAGAGGTGGTCATGCACCTGGAAACTGAGGTTCAGCCCCAAGAAATGTAATGTTCTCACTTGAGGCTTAGGAACCCAGCTCATGAGTACTTTTTGGGAGTGGAGTAGTAGCTGCTGATCTCAGGAGAGGAAAAGGACCTCAATGTGTTTGTGGATGCCAAAATTAACAACTCAGAGTGGTGTAGGAGGGCTACAGTGAAAGCAAATAAAGTGCTCGGGTGCATCACCAAGGGAATAACCTCAAGGAGATGGGAGATACCGCTCCATCTGTATAATTGTCTGGTGAGCACATCTAGAGTACTGCATGCAGTTTTGCCATCCACACCTGAAAAATGACATCACACTTCTGGAAAAGGTCCAGAGGCAGGTGACCAGGGTGATTCAGGGTCTGGGAGAAAGATCCTATAAGGAGAGACTTGAGGAGCTCAACTTGTACTCCCTGGAGAAGTGGAGGGACAGGGGGATAGGATCGAGGTCTCCAAGTACATGAAGGGAGTAAATAGGGTCAGCCTAAATAGGGTATTTCAGCTAGGGGGGAGGGAGGGGCTATCCAGGGGCATTCTATGAGGCTGGTTGGTGGGAGGCTCAGGGGGGAGACTAGGAGGTGCTACTTCACTGAGAGGGTGGTGGACCCCTGAAATGCACTGCCTGTGGAACTGGTGGCTATTAATAGAGTGAAAGGTGTCAAGAGGGGTTGGAACAGGAATATGGGGAGGGTTAAACTGATTAATGCTGTGTCTGGTGGTGTAACTCCGATGGGGGGTGGGGTCAGGGGGTTTGACGGTGGGCAGGGGAGGGCAGCAATGGTGTCCTGACTGGGTGCTGAATTTTGAGCAGACCCAATAGATCATTGGGCCTACTCTGCTGGCAACTTACTATGTTAGTATGATACTGTATAATTTTAGTATCTTAGCATACATATAGTTATTGTGAAGCGTGACAAGAGCATTGCTATTGTTTACTATGCTATGACACCTCAATTATTTTGGGGTGTTATATGAGACACATATCATACTGTGATGGTCTATCATACACAAAAAAGTAATATGCACGAACTTTTGCACTGTGATAAAACATATATGTTGTTTGCTTGCTATGGAACAAATAGGTATATGCATTACCGTAGTGCATGCTTATCATATAAGACACTTATGATAACTGGGAAGTGTTTTCTCCCATAGAGAAACCTGGTTATAATTTGCCGTTATAATCTGCTGGTTATAGTGGCGAACAAGTGTCGGGTTTCTCTCGCTCCACACATGAGATGCCTGCAGTCTTCCCATCCTCACTGTAAACCCAGTGTCAGTGGCTCAGTAGGTAGCACACTTGCCTCTGAGGCTGGGAGATCAGAGGGCTGTGAGTTCAGTTCCCACATCTGGCACTTGGGTTAATATCCCAGAACTGACACTGTAGTGCAGCATGAGAGGGGTGCTGCACTTCTGAGGTGCTGTCTTTCGGATGAGACGTTAAACCGAGGTCCCATCTGCCTGGACTGGTGGTAGTTCAGGTGGATGTTAAAGATCCCATGACACTTATCAAAAAAGAGTAGGGGAATTTCCCCAGTGTCCTGGCCAAATTTCCCTCATTCACTAAAAATACCACCAACAGCTTAATCTGGTTCAAGGTCAGTTGGCATTCATCTGTATCCCCCTACCCTGGGTCATGCCTGAAAATAGGTAGGATTTGTCTAGTGCACATACCCAGTCAACAAAAACAAGCAAAAAAAAAAAAAAAAACAAGAACCACTGCTCATCTATCATTACCGCAGGCAATACAAGGAGTCTCGTCAGCTCATTTCTTAAATTCTATGTATCTCCTTTCAAAATCCACATTTTTGTTTCATTTTCAACCCCACAGACTGTAGCACAGCCTTGTCACTGTTCACCATCACAAAAAGAAAAAAAAGAAACTGAAAATGGCAGTTGCCATGGCCATGTTTCTTCCAAACAATCTTCCTCAGCTGTAACAACAGAAGAGAGCTGACAGAGGCAGGGGTGCAACAAATAGAAAGTGCACACACACACACACACACACACACGACCCTCTGGCTAGAGGTCCTCAAACCTTGCACCATTCTCGATGTAGTGCTCTAAACTACAGCACCATCTACTGGCTGTGCTGTTTTTTATGTTTGCTGTGTAGTGTTTTCAAGGTGAGAAAATGCTCCCCAGTATTTATATAAAACAATACATGTGAGGGGAGTGCAAAACTAGAATTTAATACACAGCCTCTGGGTGGGATGCTTTGATAAATCTCTCAGGCTTTGCCCTCAGGGTTTATGTAGCATCCCACCGCTTGGGTGTGCATGAAATTCTCATTATGCACGCTCCCCCCCATGCATTATTGTATATATTATACAGTGGTGTTCTGTAATACACACAAAAAAGTGTATATACACACACTTTAACACTATAATAAAACGTGCATATTTGTATGCTTGCTATTGAACGAACAGGTAATTCTATTAGTGTAATACATGCTTATCATATGAGACATATACACAAATTTTAGCACTATGATAAAACATACATATTGTATCTATCTGCTGTTGAACCAACAGGTATGTGTAGTACTGTAGTGCATGTTACTTTGACATCAGAGGCCCGAAATTCAAAGGTTTATGCCTGGTGTCTAGTGGACACCCCCCTTCAATCCCCAGGCAGGTCATAAAATATGGAATCCATGGTGCCTAGCATCTTCCCCTCCCCCAACACCCAAATCCCAGCCCCATCACAGAGAAGTCACCTTCCCAGCTCTCAAGCATGTATCTGTCCAAATATTCAATCAATCAATCAATCAATCCATCATTTATTTAGCCAGGTGAAAGTTCAGAGAGCAAGATCATTTTAAAGAAGGGCCTAGTAGGTACAGAATAAATAATTCAGTAGTACAATAGAACATACAGCACAAATGGGCATAGTAATACAATACATAGCAATAAAAACAAGGTAGAAGGGTAATCATTGATGCCCGGTCGTAAGGTGAAGCCTCATCCCAGTAAACAGTACAGCAGAGAGGTGGAAGCAAGTCAGCACCAATGTGCCGACCAGTGATTTTAGATACTGATAGCTCTAGTAGAGCAGAGTTAATGCTAGTGACAGTGCAAGCTGGGGGCTCAGCAGCAAGTAGAAAGCAAGGATGAATCCAGGAACATGGCACAGGGTAATCCTAACGAGAGGATAGAAAGTGTAGAGGGTTGACTGTAAGAATAGCAATGTATGGCTACAGTTTAGTGACAGGGAGGGCAATGGCAATGCTCCAAGAAGTATCTCAAATAGAGTGACTTGAATTCCACAAAACCAATAGGATGTACCAATTTTATAGATTTCTGGATGTTGTTCCACAGCTGGGGCAGCACATAGCTGAAGGAGGCTTTGCCGAAATGTGAAAAGACTTTAGGCACAGCTAGTGAGATGTACAAATGGCTTCTTTAGGCATAGTTTTGTAAGATGCAGGAGGGCAGACAGTCAGAAATGTAGAAGGGTAGCATCTTGGGTATAGATCCATAGGTCCAGAATATAGTATTCCTTTGCCTCCTGAACATAAGTGAGGTCCATCCTACTGTGGAATAGAGTACACAGTGATGGGTATTATATGCTGCACCCGAGATGAAACATAAGGCCCTAAGATAAAGGGTGTCATGCTTAGATAGAGTGGGTTTTGGGACTTGGCCATACAGGAAGTCTGCATAGCCCAAGATAGCTAGGAACGTGGTTTGAACTAAGCTTTTTCTGGCCTCCTGGGTAAGGAGATTTTTTTTTTTTTTGCAATTTATTTTACATTATCTTGCGAGCCCCCTAACCCTTGACGGGCTCCTGCAGCCACAGTACCCGACCTTACTCCGGTAAGCCCCGGAGTGGGGCCTGAAGTGGAATATGTCATGGCTGAAGAGTCAGGCACCATGCCTGACTCATACACGGGGGCCAGTGATTTTCTACTTTAGGATCCTCTTGGAGCTAGGATGTGCAATGATGCTCCACCCCACGTCTAGGTGTGGCACATTTGTCCCTCCAGCCTCCGCTAGAGGGCACTCCACGCCGACACTCGGGAGTCCCCTCACCCCACAGAAAGAGAGCAGTCCTTCGGATGCTCAATCCTTCTCCTCCCCCGACAACCTATGCCCGTTCCCGAACACGGGTCACCAGCGTGGCGTCCAGCACCTCAACCCTCAGCACCACCGGGCTGGTTGGGTAAGCAGATGCTTGATTCTAAAAAAAGTCCAAGCCTCTAAGTTTTTTTGAGAGTTCATCTATATGATCAGCAAAAGAAAGTCTGTTGTCAATCCACATACCTAGGTACTTGAACTTGGTCAGATAGTCAAGTGACTCCCCAAGCAGGGTGGTGATAGAATGTTTCTTTTTCTTGGAATGCAGTTATTCAGATGTGTGCAGAGTTCTAGCAGTGAACATTCATCTGTCCCCACACAATCACACACAACAGAAGGCTCAGGGATTCAGTTATTTGTGGGCCTGTGTCACCTGCAAAGATCTGCATGCTAAGCATGTGAGGATGGGGGTGGGGGGCCATGTTCAGGAAAGGAAGCTTGGAAAAAATATAACTGTGAGTAGAGCTTCCTTGTAAGTTGTTATGTGTGTCAGGAGAATGCCATAAGTTCACAATTGGTATTGGTACTACTATTGTCACTGCTACCACACTGACTCTGTGAACATGGCAGCCAGAGGCTGAAACATAGAAATTGTTGGCAGATAAGGACCAGTAGGCCAATCCAGTCTGACCGTAAGCCATGTACTTGACTACGGCTTCTGATCCTCCCTCAGCTGTACCTCTGTGGTTCTCCCATGCCTATCCCTTGCATGTTTAACTCCCGCCACAGTACTCACACTCATCACCTCCTGCGGCAGACCATCCTATGTGCCCACCACCTTCTCTGTGAAGAAAAGTGTCCTCCTATTCCCTCTTAGCCTGCCACCTTCTAATTTCATGTTCTGCCCCCTCATTCTTGTATTTCTTATCAGAAAACATTTGAGGACAGATTAACGGAGCTCAATATGTATACCCTAGAGCAAAGGAGGAGGAAGAGAGGTGATATGATCGAAACATTCAAACAACTTAAGGGCATTAACAAGGTGAAAGAGTCTAACATGTTTCAATATAAGAAAAATAGCAGGACAAGAATGAGATTAGAGGGAGGCCAATTAAGGGGTAATGTGAGGAAGTTCTTTTTCACAGAAAGGGTAGTGAATGCATGGAACAGCCTACCTCAGGAAGTGGTGGATATGAATACAGTGCAGGGCTTCAAACAGGCATGGGATAGGCATAAGGAAACGATACAGATGAGTATGAATAGATAGGCCATTGACAGAATAAAGGCCTATAGCACATTCACAAGGTAGAAAAAATGGGCTGACTGGATTAGCCTTGCGGTTATTATCTGCCATCAGCTTCTATGTTTCTATGTTTCTCCTTCTGTGTTGAAAGATATCTTCCCCTGCACCTTGTTTATACCGAGTAACAAAATGACTGAGATATCAACATAAGTTGAAAACGCTATTGACTGGCATTATACAATGCTTACCTTGATTGTTCAGTTTTTGTTTGAGCTTTCAAGAGTGCAGACGTGTCCTGGTCCAGAGAAGACGACAGCACTTGACCCCCGGTGGTAAGCAGGGTAGGGGTGGGAGGTGGATGCATAGCAGGATGGTCGGGATGGGGAGGGGATGGGGGACATGAGGAGGGACCTTTTCTTTTTTTTTACAGGGTTAAAAATAAATAATAAAGATGTCGGGAGATGGTTTTCCTTTTTTAGGGACAGGAATGTTTTGGCTTTACTGTTACACTCTGCTGGACCCCTAATCAAGGCCAACAAATAATGGGTCCGGCAGGAGCACTCAGTGGCCACCCTTGCGAAGGTCATGTGGGGGGGTAACGGCACAACAGACAATGATGGATGGTTTTCTTTCTTTCAGGGAGAGTCTGCTGTACAGTTGAGGCCACTAGGGGATTTGACACTCCCAGTGTCAGTATCTGTTTGGGGAAGGTATAGGGTGGTGGTGCTTAGAGGGAGGGTTGTGTGGTGGGGTATAACATAAAAAAATGAGGGGCAGTTTTCAGCAATATTAGAGGCAGGGAGTGAGAGGAAGTGAGGAGCCAACCACAGTGGCTTGCACATTGAACTGCGTGGCAATTGGCAACCCAACCAAGGGAGGGATACTGAAGTTTAATAAAGGGGAGGGAATGTGGGCATAGGGTGACAGTGAAAAAGTAGGGATACTGAATGAATATTTCTGCTCAGTATTCACAAAGGAAGAGATGGGGGAGGTACCTAAACCAAACAAGAGAAACACTCTGGAGACAGGGGTCGATACCAGTCCATTTATAGAAGAAAGGGTTCTGAAAGAACTAGTAAAATTGAAGGTGGACAAAGCAATGGGGCCTGATGGGATTCACCCAAGAATCCTAAAAGAACTAAGGGTAGAACTAGTGACACCGCTGACTACTCTGTTTAACAAATCATGGGAAGATGGGGTGGTACCTGAGGACTGGAGGAGGGCAGATGTGATTCCACTTCACAAAAGTGGGAGCAGGGCAGAGGCAGAAAACTACAGACCAGTTAGTTTGACCTCAGTGGTAGGGAAAATGATGGAATCACTTCTGAAGGAAAGAATTGTTGAGTACCTAGAGGCCAGTGGGGCACAGGACCCAAGGCAGCATGGATTCACAGTGGGAAGGTCATGTCAGATGAATCTAATCGATTTCTTTGACTGGGTGACCAAAGTAGCAGACCAGGGAGGGACTGTGAACATGGCCTACTTAGATTTTAGCAAGGCATTTGACACAGTCCCACATAAAAGATTAATAAACAAGTTAGTCAGCCTTGGAGTGGGTCCCAAGGTGGTAGCCTGGATAAAAAATTGGCTGGACAACAGGATGAAAAGGGTAGCAGTAAACAGACTCCACAGTGAAGAAAGGAGGGTTTCTAGCGGGGTACCGCAAGGTTCAGTACTTAGACCAGTCCTTTTTAATGTCTTTATAAGTGACATTGCAGAGGAACTGGAAGGAAAGGTATGTCTTCTTGAAGATGACACAAAGATCTGCAACAGGGTTGATACACAAGGTAGAGTGGAAAGGATGAGAAGGGACTTGGCAAGGTTGGAGGAATGGTCAAATGTATGGCAGCTTAGATTCATTGCAAAGAAGTGCAATGTAATGCACCTGGGAAACAAAAACCCAGGGGAAGAGTACACAATGGGGGGTGAGATACTGACAACAATAAAAATGGAAATGGACCTGGGCTAATTATATCCAATGACCTAAAGGTGGGCAAGCAATGTGAGAAGGCAGTAGGGAAGGCTGGGGGGATACTGGGATGCATAGGCAGAGACATCAACAGTAGAAAACAGGAAGTTGTTATCCCTCTGTACAGACAGTTGGTGAGACCCCATCTGGAGTACTGTGCGCAGTTCTGGAGACCCCATCTCCTCAAAGACATAGACAGAGTGGAGGCTGTCCAGAGGAGGGCAACCAAAATGGTGGTGGGTCTGCACCAGAAGACATACGAAGAGAGACTAAAAGAGCTTAGTATGTATACCCTTGAGGAAAGAAGGGAGAGGAGGGACATGATAGAAACTTTCAATTACCTCAAGGGAATCAACAAAGTCCAAGAGGGTAGTATCTTTCAGAAAAAGAGATGTGTAAGAACAAGGTGGCACAATTTGAAGATCGAGGGGGGACAGTTCCGAGGTAATGTGAGGAAGTATTTTTTCATGGAGAGGGTTGTGGATGCCTGGAACAGCCTTCCTGAGGAGGTTGTGAAGTCAAGAACAGTGGGGGAATTCAAGAATGCATGGGATAGACATAAGGCAGTCCTAGTGGGGGGTAGGAGGAAGTAGGCTGTTGGTTAACTAGGATCTGCAGCTTATCCGTTAGGTAGGAAAATGGGCAGACTAGGTGGGCCAAGCAGTCCTTATCTGCTGTCAAATTCTATGTTTCTATGCGGCTTTACTGTTACACTCCGCCAGACCCCCAATCAATGCCAACAGATAACAGGGCCGGCAGGAGCATTTGGTGGCCACCCAGGACTGGGGGGAAAGGTGGCACACAAATCTCTGCATGTCTTGGTGCACTGGTGAGGGAAGAGATAGATAGGATGGAGGGAGTCACGTCAGTCAGGCTGATCAGGACGTTACTTCTGTTTGCTGGGTGATGTCCTGCAGATGACAAGAAAAAGCTGCATTATGATTGGTGCAGCATTTTCTTTTCAAGTGCAGACCATTTCAGGCAAAATAACGTCATGATCAGCCTGGCTGATAGTTGGTGTGGCACTGTCCTGTCCCTTGCAGACCACTCTGCATTGGACAGACAGTGACACACCTCTCAAAAATCACTCTACCACAAGAAGTTCACTGTGCATGCATGCATGGCAAGCTTAAAAACTATGTCGAATCAGTTTGATTGTTTTGTATATTTTGAGGGTGGTTAATATTTGGGCCAAGGTGATCTCTTCTTACTGAGTAATTGTGATGCCCAGTTTGTAATGGAAATCAGGATTTTCAAACATGTATTGAAAGTGTTACTGTGATGTGCTGTGCTTGGCAACATATTTTTACCTGTGTGTTGTGCTTTTGCAATGGATGGGTCATAACCAGTCAGGATGCAGTATGTTCCTTACCTATCCTGGGTCAGTCCGGAAAAAGGACCTCTGGTCCAGTGTCCCTACCTGATTAACAAATAAATAAATAGATAGATTTTTTAAATAGTATATACAAATGCACTTTACTTTTTTTTTCGTCAGACAGATGATCGTTTTAATGTAATTCTACATCTGAGCTGTCATCTGAACTGCTAACAATGTAAGAGATGGTACCACTGTACAGGTTTCCATGCAAGATGTCTAACTAATAGTATTAAGTGTCATCCTGTAGTTGTTACATACCATCATGCTCAACGAGGAGGGTTCACCCAGGTTGCGGCGACAGGAAAAAGCATGACTGCCATTAGGGTGCAAACACAATGCCGATGGCGAGCATCATGCCCCGGCAATTGTGCCACCCAACCCTCAGAGTGCTCAATGCTCTGGGGCATGTTTTGCCTGTTTGTGGGGGGCTGTGCCCCACCCCCACACCCCCTGTACTTAAATATAATCACCTCCAGGTGGAGGTGTATGGGGGCGCAACACTTGAATGGCACCGTCCCTGCCGAGTGCAGCAAAATCTAGGCTGCCTGCATGACAGGTGAACTGGTTGTGGTGCCCTCATTGCAGCACCATAACTGCAGCACCCATGTAACGTATACCAATGATGTGCATCTCCTCTTCAGAGTTCACTGGATCCTCCTCTATCACATTGACTGGGACTGGTTCCAGTTGGGACCTGCTTGCTGGCATGGCAGAAATGCCTGGATGTTCTGCAGTAACAGAGAAGCTATAAAGATAAATTATGAGGTTCAGTTCAGTTCAAGAATATTTAAGAGACAAATTGAGGTTTTAGTATGTTGAACTGCAAGTAAAGAACATGTTAGTATTTTCTGAACACTTCTAAATGTTGTATAAAAATAGGCTGTGTGCTATTGTCACCCTTTATCACAATGAACATGGAGTGATAAAGCAGAAATCTTATAACACTGAGCATCACTTGTGGAGTATCTGATACTTTTTTGTAGAGATTACACTAATAACATCTTTGTTTGACAGTCAGAAGTATTGATACGTGCTGTTGTTCCATGTCAACACATGCAGTGCCTGCCAAGTCCTACCCATTGGATATTGGGCTTATTTATCTATTTATTTATTTAAGCGTATTACCAGCAGGCATACAGAGCAAGATACCGCTTGATTCCAGATGTGCCCTTGGGGGGGAGTGGGAGAAATACAGTAGAAATACAAATAGCAATACAATCAAATGTACAGTTCAGCAACAGTGGAAAATACAATGGAGTAAATGGACAGCATGTACAACTTACTTGTGCCCTAAAGAAGAAAAGACAATAATGCGACATGTATCGACGAACGCAGTGGGTACAGTTGTGCAGAACTACTAGCTGAGGGGCCTATATGCATAGCAGTACTCACATTGCTGAGTTGTAAGACAGTAAACATTGTGTTAAGGCATAGATAGGAGTCTGTGAAACTCAAGTGTGGAGCAGTGCAGCTCAGTAAATTGGACAGAAATTGGTGATGGGCATGATACTAGGCCCTCAGCAGTGCAAGCTATATGAGTATGTAGCGGAAAAGTGCATCTTGAGGAGGGAGTTGAGATGTTGTGTGTTGGAGGTGTGCCCAATGTCTACCGGCAAAGAGTTCCATAATTTTGGCATGCAGTATTTAAAGGCAGCCTGGCCAGTAGCAGTGGACATGTGAGGGACGTGGAGAAGCTGGGAATCAATGTTCCTGAGCGAGTACACAGGTGGTGGTAGAGCTGCTAGTGCAGCCACAAAGTAAGAGGGGAGGGACTGTGCCCAGAATTTCGCTGTGGTCCTGGCACAGTGGATCAGTCTCCGATCATAGAGAGAAGGGAGGTCTGAAGACCAGTATAGGTTGCAGTGATGGGTTGGGGGGGCAGTCCAGGGCAGAACGACAGAAAGAGTGGAAGAGAGGATCAAGTCTGGCTAGGGAGGACTTGGGAGCTGCACTATAGACTACGTCCCCATAGTCCAGTATTGAGAGGATCATTTTATGGACAATTGCTGAGCGTGTTGGCAGGGGGATGCAACTTCTGTTGCAGTATAAAGCACCCAGCATGGGGTGCAGTTTCTTGTGAATCGCATCGATATGTGCAGAAAAGTCAAGGTGCTGATCTAGCCAGACCCCAAGGTATCTGAAGGATGTACAAGCCTCCAGAGAGGAGCCATCAAGGGTGCAGAAGATAGGGGTGGTGGAAAGTCAGGAGAGTTTTGCCCTCATGATGAATGTTAGGGAGACAGTTTTCTTAGGTTTTAGAAAGAGCTGATTAGAATGAAACCAGAGTTGGACATTGCTGAAGTCCTGCTGAAGTCTGGTTGCTACTTCAGATGAGGATGGACCTGAGGCATACAGTACTGTATTGTTTGCATACATTTGAATGGAAGTATGTGGGAAGGCTGAAGGCAAATCATTTAGGAAGATGAAGAACAACATTGGGCCAAGGACTGAGCCTTGGGGGACCCCTCTAGTGACAGGGAGGGAGGTGGAGGTGGAAGAGCGAATAATAGTAAGCAAATGATTTGATGAGCAAAATTATTACCAATAATGTATGCTACATATTTATAAGATAGTATGACATGAATAAGGAGATGATGCATTGAAACAACAACTCGGGATTTTTCAAAGATTTGTACAAATTGTAATAAAATTTGTTGTGTGCTCCTCTGTGTGTTAACAGTGTTAGTATGTCCTGGTACAGTACTGAAGATCTCTTATAGTCATTTGCTGAAATAATTTATTTTATTTTTTTAAATGTGGTAACTGTGAAAGGCACATTGAGTCAGGACCCATTTTCAGCTGTGACCTGGGGAAGAGGGTAATGGGTTATACAACAGAGTAGCAAACATCAAAAATATCTGGATGCCCAAAGAAGAATAACATACTGTATATCTAGGTAACAATACAACAAGATACATATTGTATATCTAGGTAACAATACAACAAGGTATATATTGTATATCTAGGTAACACTACAACAAGGTACATATTGTATATCTGGGTTAACAATACAACAAGGTACATATTGTATATCTAGGTAACAATACAACAAGGTACATAGTTGGAGCAGCATAAATTTACAAGGTGCAGCGTGCAATAGGCAGTATAATACAGCATAAGCAATTATACATAAGCAAACATAAATATATACATAGAAACATAGAACAAGCATTTGTCAATGCTGAATGTTGTCTCGCTGGCATTGGCATTGGTAGTGCAGGAGTTGGAGATGCATAATAGGAATGGCAGTGAAGTATTGAACTGATGCCAACCCCACCCCCACCCTGCAGAGGCTGACAGGCTTTGGGGTGTGCCTTTGGGGCATCAGCTATAATGCTCATGCCATTTTACCTCACCCTACCATGTAGACACTGACAAGTGTTGTCGTGTGCTTTGGGGTCTTTCAGCCTTATACTTACCCCATTCCGTAAGGAAATATGCTGAGACGGGTGCAGTATAGGAGAATGGGGTGAACTTTAGGGCCAAAGACTCCAAGGCACACCTTGATGCCTGTCACTGGCTGCAGGGTGGGGGTGGGGTGGAATGGCATAAGCATTACAGCCAATTATCCCAAGTCACACCCCTGATGCCTGGTAGTCTGTACAGGGTGGGGTGTTACAGTTGGAAACCCTAACGTCATAGGAGTTTGTTGGTATTGTCACTCCAAATTTTCAACATGGGCTTTTTGTGACCCCAGCT
This sequence comes from Neoceratodus forsteri, assembly GCA_016271365.2. Taxonomy (NCBI): domain Eukaryota; kingdom Metazoa; phylum Chordata; order Ceratodontiformes; family Ceratodontidae; genus Neoceratodus; species Neoceratodus forsteri. Next base: position 66,168,161 of record CM057455.1, read on the forward strand.
CATGAAAAGCGGCACAATCAGTTTGTTAGCCGAAAGGTGGTGTTGCACAGCGGCTATGCCATTTGCCGACACAGGGATGAAAACAAATTTTGGGCAGGATGTGAAAAATGACACCTATATTGTTCATGAGGAGGTGTAAAAAATGGTAACATTGAAAATCTGGAGTGGAAATATTAAAAATTGGTGAAGTCATGTGCATGCATAGAAACTGTGCAACACACATCCATAACCCAATTATTTTGGGGATTATTTTAACCACATTTTCATCATAGGCATTTTGGGACCTCCCCTCATGAACAGTAGTGCTGTGATTTTGTTAATCTGTTCCAAAAGTTGATTTCCCACAGTGACCACGCCATTGTGCGCCACAGATGCGGAAACACATTTTGGGCAGGCTTTGAAAAATGACAGCTGTACTGTTCATAAGGAAGTGTGAAAAATTGCCAGTGTTGAAAATCTGGCATGAAAATATTGCCAATTTGTGAAGTTACAAGGGTGCGTGGCAAATGCATGACACACGCTTGTAACACAGTCATTTTATGGACATTCATCACCAAATTTTCAACATAGGCATTTTAGGACCTCTGTTCATGAACAATTCACCATCATTTTCTCAAACTGTTCTGAAAACTGGATTTCGCACAACGACCACTCTATTCTGCGCCGGACATGAGAAAACATATTTTGGGCAGGATATGTAAAATGGCAGCTGTACTGTTCATAGGGAGATGTGGAAAAATGGCAATTTTGAAAATCTGGAGTGAAAATATTACAAATTTACAAAGTTACACGCATGCATGGAAACTGCGCAATGCACGCTCGTAAAACAGCCATTTTTGGGGATTTTTTTCACCAAATTTGTAACATAGGCTTTTTGAGAGCCCCTCTCATGAACAGTGGCACTGTCATTTCATTAATCAGTCCTGAAAGATGATTCTGCGCAGTGACCGCAAAATCACCTTTTGGGACTGAATAACACTAGACAGTGACTGAATTCATCAGGAGGGGTCCCAATAACCCCATGTTGAAAATTTGGTGCCAAAATTCCCCAAAATGCCAGAGATATGCATCAAAGTTGAAAAAACCCTATTTATGCCATTATGCAACTTACCGGCATTTCTTCAGTTCACGGTCAGCTTTGCAGTGTGCAGACGGGTTCCCGGTCAACCGAAGATTGTTGCGCTGTGCTCCGGAGGTAAGTATGGGGAGAGGGGGGTGTGGGGAGGCAGGGTGCGCAGAAGGTGGGTGCGGGTTGGGGAGGGCCACCGGAGATGACGAGGGACTGTTTTCTGCTTTCTAGGTTTAAAAAAAACATTGCAGGATGGTTTTTCTTTCACAGGGTCATTTGGCACGCTGGGGTGGGCTCCCAGCATGCCACATGAGTGTTGTTTTTGAGGTAGGGTTCTGTAGCCTGGGGATTGGGCACCCCCATCGGCACACAACAAATGGGGGGGGACATTATGCCGATGGGAGTGGGCTCCCTGTAGGCAAATGAAACCAGGAAGGGGGGACATGATGCCGAGGGGGATTGGGCACCCCCTCAGAACACACTGTAATGGGAGGGGGGGTTGCATTATGCTGACGGGGAGTGGGTGCCCCTGTCAGCAAATGACGTGGGTTGGGGCATGCCAACTGGGGGATTGGGCACCCCTGAAGTTGGCTCTCCACGTGGTGGCAGTCAGCACTGCCATGTTAATGGAACAGCTTCACCAGGAAAGGCACGTGGGGGGGCGTGTTTTGGTGTCGCTGCATGACGAGCTTGGCTGTCATTGCAGTGGACCTTTCCTTAGATGTGCTCGCCACATTATGTATTCCTGGTGTGGCGCCTACATGCTGGCTTATTGGGGAATGAGGGATGCACCTACTGATGCATGCCCTGCATTCACCCAACAGTGACCACATCTCCAAATCTGCTACTATTACAATATGTTGGCCATGCAAGCATGCGCCAACATAAAAATAGATCTTGATGACAGATAAGGACCGCCTAGCCCACTTAGTCTACCCATTTCCCTACCTACTTAAGCTCCAGATCCTACATGATCAGCAGTTTACCCTCTCTTTCCTACCACTAGGGCTGCCTTTTTTCTATCCCATGTATTCTTGAACCCCCTCAATAATTTTAGCCTTTATGACCTCCACTGGGAGGCAGTTCCATGCATCCACTACCCTTTCTGTGAAAAAATACTTCTTCACATTTCCCATGAATCTCTCCACCTCTAGCCTCATATTATGATCCCTTCTTCTTGCACATCTATTTTTTTTGAAAGATGCTGCCCTCCTGGACCTTGTTGAGTCCCCTGAGGTACTTGAATGTCTATATCATAATCCCCCTCTCACTCCTTTCCTCCAGGGTATACATATTGAGATCTTTCAATCTTTCTTCATATGTTTTCTGGTGCAGTCCTTTCACCATTTTTGTTGCCCTTCTCTGGACTGCCTCTATTCTGTCAATGTCCTTCAAGAGATCAATCAATCAATCAATCAAATCTTTATTTATCCAGGTGAATATCGTTGAGCACAGCTCATTTGCAAGAAGGACCTGGTAAGGTCAAGGTTCAATTTACATAGATACATAAAAAATATTCAATACACACACACTCTAGGATACTACATAGAATATTGAGTGTACACACAGTCTAAGGATACATTTTAATCAGACTATACATTAAATTCAGGTGTCGTGGTAATAAGGGGTGAGGGGAAGGGGGGGAAGTGGTGTGCCTGGCTGGTGGGGGAGGAGGAAGATGGTGGGGGCCTATACTGTGGAACGGATAAACTGTGGGCCTTATGAAGAGGCAGGAGGGCGGCACTGGGGGTTGTATAACAGGGTATAGGGCTGTGATATATGACAAGGGATTAAGGGAGGCAGATGGAAAGGAGGGGTATGGAGTGTGAGGGGTGGTGACTCTTAGTAAAGGTGGATACCTTCCGGAGTTGGCTATCTGGGGGGAGATGGATAAGATTAGGAATACTCTACTGTTTGTGGAAACAATTACATTTTTCTTTGATAAGCCTCGAATACAGATATTTAAAGGATGTAAATGAGATGTATCTGTTCACTTTCAGGGTCTTCCGCATCGTATTCCATAAGGCAGATAAGAAATAGCTGATAGCAGATCTAGCATATCGAGAATTGAATTTGGGCACTTTAAGCATGATGAAGTTTAGACTTCTTAGGGCATATTTTCTTGATGTGATTTGTGTGAAGCAGTCTAAGATGTAATTTGGTAGCATCTTTGATATTGCTCTATAAGTCCATAGTGTGGCATTCCTGTCTCTTCTAAATTGGAGCGAGGTCCATCCAACTGCAGCATAAAGCGAGCAGTGGTGAGTGCTGAGAGGAAGATCTGTAATAAACCTCAAGGCTCTATGGTAAAGTGTGTCCAGTTTGCTCAGATATGAGTTGGGGCAACGACCATATAGGAAATCTGCATAATCTAATACTGATAGAAATGTGGCCTGGACAAGCTTCTTTTTAGAATCACTTGTAAGAAAGTGCTTTATTCTGTAATAGAGCCCAAGCCTCTGATGGAGTTTTTTTAGCAGATCTTCCAGATTATCTAAGTAGTCGAGTCTACTGTCTACCCAGACCCCCAGATATTTGAATTTTGTAACATATTCAAGATTTTCACCAAGGACAGTGGTTATATGGGGGAGATTGTTTGGGAAGGAGTGTCCGGCTTGTGTTTGGGGGCAGAAAAACATTGCCTTTGTTTTTGCATTTAGCAGGAGTTTTTTCCAGTAGTTGGTGTTGTAATGGCGATTTGAATTCTGCTTGTAGCTCTATGCATGCTGTTACGGAGAGGTGATGACATACAATACTGTATCATCTGCAAACAGGTGTACAGTGGCTTTGGTGAGGTATTGTTTGATGCTATTGATATAGATGGCAATAGGATTGGGCCGAGGATGGATCCTTGGGGAACTCCTCTTTGGAGAGATTTGAGTGGTGATAGGTCTCCTTCAGCCTTCACCTGCTGGGTCCTTTCTGTGAGATAGTTATTAAACCATCTAGTTGAGGTTGAGTCGAGTCCTATGGATTTCAGGGAGGAGAGGAGCAGTTCGTGGTCAACCATATTGAATGCCTTACTCAGGTCTAAAAATACAGCACAGACACAATTTTTTTTGTCCAGTTCGAGTTGTCAATCATTGGTTACTTTAGCCAGGGCTGTGATGGTGCTGTGGTTGGTTCTAAACCCAGATTGCACTGGATTTAAAAGATTAGCCTCTTCAAGATATCCTCTTAGTTGGGTGCTTACAATTTTTTCTAGCAGCTTGGATAGCACAGGGAGGATAGAGAGTGGCCTCTAGTTGTTGAGGTCCATGAGGTCCCCTGCTTTCAGTAGCGGGATAACTTGGTCTGTTTTCCAGATCGATGGAATAGATCCTAATTGTAGTGAGAGGTTAAATAGGTGTGTTATTGGCACTGCTAATACTTGTATGGCAATTTTTAAAAAATAGGGATCAAGGGAGTCTGCACCTGCACTTTTTTTGGTGTCCAGCTGTGATATTAATTCTTCCACCTGCTTCAGAGAGGCTGGTATGAAGGAGAAGGTGGACTCCGTTACCCGTGCTTCAGTGTTCTTGCTACCTAACTGGGAATGCATTTGGTTAGCCAGAGAGGTGTCAAATGCTAGACCAGCAGTTGTAAAGTGATTGCTGAATGATTCCAGGACTTCCAGTCTATCAGAGATGGTTCCCTTGCCATTGTGTATTTTGGCTGGGAGTGTGTTACTTGGATCGTATCCTGTTATGTCTTTTATGGTGTTCCAGAACTTGGCAGGGTTGTGGCAGGAGGAGTCTAGTTCAGGCATATAATAAGCAGCCTTAGCATCTCGTACTTTCCTGGTACAGATATTCCTGGCTTTTTTGAACAGCTCCCAGTCAGTTGATATCTTAGTTTTTCGTGCCTTTTTCCATAACTTGTCTCTGTCAAGGAGGGTGGTTTTAAGGTCAGGAGTGCCTCCAGAACTGAACACAGTATTCCAGATGTGGCCTAACCAATTGTCTGTACAGTGGCATTACCATCTCCTGTTTTCTATTTGTGATGCCCCTCCCTATGCACCCAACATCTCTCCGACCTTCCCCACAGTCTTTTCACATTGCTTGGCCACCTTCAGGTCATCTGTTATGTTTACCTCCAGGTGCCTTTCCAGTTTTGTTGTTGTTAGTACTGTATCTCCCCCCCTCCATTTTGTATTCTTTTCCAGGATTCATGTTGCCCAAGTGCATGACTTTGCACTTTTTTACATTGAATTTAAGCTGCCACTCTCTTGACTACTCTCCAATTTGCCTAGGTCTCGTCTCATTTTTTCCACCCATCTGGAGCGCTTCAGGAAAGGAAGGCAAAAGTGCAGCTACACTTACAACCACAAGTTAGACACCTTTGGAATTGACTCTTGCATTAAGGCAGGGTAAAAAGGGGAGAAAGGGAAAAAAAGTCAACCATAGTCATGTTGGGAGAGGTGCAATGCAGTGGCTGTGGGACGGCAGTCTTCAGGGGAGGTTCTGGAGACTGTGGTGCTGCCCCATCTGCAGGTACCTCTCTGGCTTGAGGGGGGAGGCTGCTCATCTCCTGGCCAAGTTAGCTATGGTTTGGGCAGTCTGCCCCGCCCAGGGACCACCAAATCCACACCCGATGCCTCAAAGGATGTCGGGAATGATGGACGGTTGGACAAAGCTGGGCTCAGGGAGGGTGAGGGAGGTGGGGCAGAGGCACATCCAACCTGAGGTTCCAATCCACAGCTTCTACACTGTTCTGGCAGGGTGGGACTGTTTGAATGAGACACACACAGTGGTGGACAAGGTGGATGCAGGGATCCTCTACAGTTGAGATCCCCGGGGGATTGCAGGAGACACCAGAGGAGAAGGAAGCAACTCCTAGTTGGGGACTCTATTATTAGGGGGGTAGTCCTGGGGGCAGGGAAACAAGGAGGTCAGGTGCCTACTAGATGCCATGACTTGGAGGGATCAGAAGCAAATCCAAAGGATTTCTGGGGTTGCAAGATGGGAGGGTGAGCTAGATGTCATTGTCCACCTGGGGATGAATGACCCGGCTGGGGATGAGGTGAGGGTAGTTCAGAGGGAGTTCACAGAGTTGGGGAGGGGTCTTGAGTGGCATGCACTGTAACTTTCTTGGAAGTGCTACCTTTCTACAGTATGGGGAGGTTAAGGTACTCTGCACCAGGAGATTCAATGAATGGCTGGTGCAGAGCTGAGGGATTTGGCTTCATTGGGGACTGGGGGACCCTCTGGAGATATGCAAGTCTGTATGGGAGGGATGGCTTACATTCATCTTGTGGGAGGGAAATTGAGACCCTTAGTGAGAGGTTTAAATGTTTCATTGACAAATATTTAAACTAGCCAAGGGCGGTGGTGGAATACTGCAAAGAAATACCAACTCCCCCCCAGACAGGTTAAGGTAGACAAACAGACAGATGCTTCAGATGCAAAATGAACATTTAAACAAGCCAAGGGGATGGCAGAATTAAGCAGGGAAAAAACAACTGCTGCCCTCGACAGGGTGAGGTAGACAAACAGGCTGATACCAGGGCTGTGGAAGCAACGAAAGGAAACAGAAAGGAAAAAAATAGTAGGGGAGGCACAGAGAGAGAACATAGTGATCAAGATGGGAGAAACTAGCACAGGTGAGGGTACAAAAACATGGAAAGCCATGTGTACAGCTTCTCAGAGTCTGACAAACAAGACACCTGACCTAGCAGCCTTGGTGGTGGAGGAAGACCTAAACATTGTCGTGGTCACTGAAACATAGTACACAGGAAACCATGGCTGGGATGTTACCATACCAGGGTACACAGTCTTCAGGAGAGACCAGGATGGCAAAAAGTGGGGAGGGGTGGCTATGTACATCAGAGAGGGGATCAAGGCAACAGAGATAGGGGAAAACAGGAAGGGGAAGAGGCTCTATGTGTCACTTTAGAGATGGGAAATGGCACCACCATCCACACTGGAGTTGTCTACAGACTTCAAGCACAAGTGGAAGAAATAAGACAGGGTATTAGTGGAACCCATTCACAAAATGGCAGAGAAAGAGGAGGTGTTGCTGGTGGGGGACCTAAAAATGTCAGATAATAACTGGAACACTTATGCAGCAGCCACTACCAGGAGCAGACACATCTTGGATGACCTGGAAGGGGCATGACGCAGACAGTTGGTGAAGCAGCCCACACGGGAGGGAGCAATACTAGATCTGATACTCACAAATGTTGACAGAATAACTGATCTATCAATGAGCAGCCATCTAGGGTCCAGTCATCACCATACAGTGTTTTTTAAGGTGAAGGCAATAGTAGAGTCAAGCCACTCAAAAGTAAAGGCCCTGGACTTCAAGAGGTCAGACTTTGCTGAAATGGGGGAATACCTCCAGAGTATCCTGGTGAAGGAGGAGGGAGGTGGAGGAGTGGAGGAACAGTGGCAGAAACTAAAAATAGCCACAGCACAGGCAACAGGCCTCTGTGTAAAGCCAATAAACAAAGCAAAAAGAAGGAAAAAAACAGTATGGTTTTCAAAAGAAGTAGCAGGGAAGGTTAAGGAAAAAAATATGCGTTCAGAAAGTACAAGGAAACACAGAGGGAGGGAGACAGGGACGTGTATCAAGCAAAACAGAAGGATGTGGAGAAAGCAGTCAGGTGTGCAAAGGTGCAAACTGAAGAAAGGATAGCAGTCAGTAAAAGAAGGTGACAAAGCCGTTTTCAGGTATATCAGAGAAAGGAAGAAGACCAATGGAGGGATTGTGAGGCTGAATGGGGGGGCAGGGAGTGTGCAGAGGGGGACCTAGAAAAAGCAGAAATTCTAAAAGAATACTTCTGCTCAGTATTTACATAAGAAGGGGAAGGGGAGGGACCAAAATTAGGGGAAGAAACACACGGTGGGGGGGGAGAGGTGAACACCAGTCCATTCACAGAGGAGAGAGGCCTAAAGGGACTCTCGAAACTAAAAGTGGACAAGGCAATGGGACCGGATGGGATGCATCTCAGAATACTGAAAGAACTGAGAGATGGACTAGGGGCACCACTGACAGCCCTATTTAATAAATCACCGGAGAAGGGGTGTGGTGCTAGAGGACTGGAGGAGGGTGAATGTGGCACCACTACACAAATGTGGGAGCAAGATGGAGGCTGGAATTACAGGCCAGTCAGCATGATCTCAGTGTTGGGGAAATCATGGAATCCATGTTTAATGAAAGGATTGTTGCATATCTGGAGGCTAGTAGGGCATGAGACCTAAGCCAACATGGATTCACAGCAGGGGAGATCTTGTCAAACAAATCTGATAGATTTCTTTGACTGATTAACCAAGATGGTGGATCAGAGAGGGGTGGTGGACAAGACCTATCTAGATTTTAGCAAGGCATTTAAGACTGTCCCACACAGGAGGCTAGTAAACAAGTTGTGCAGTGTGGGAGTAGGTCACAAGGTGGTACAATGGGTCAGAAATTGGCTGAGCAACAGAACACAGAGGGTGGTGGTGAACAGAGTTCAATCACAGGAGAGAGAGAGGTGACCAGTGGGGTGCCACAGTGATCAGTTCTGGGGCCGGTCCTCTTCAATGTCTGAAGATATCACCAGAATTCTGTGCTGGGTAGGCTGTATAGTATTCCTTGAAATGAATTAAGGGTGATAAATTGTAGTAAGAACAAATCGGCGAGGTTATGGATCCCTATCTTTTCTCAGCCTTCCCATTGCATAGCAGCCTCTGCTACTAGGATAACAGGATTACCCTTGATGGAGTGAGAGCTGGGTGAGCTAGGTTGAGTCTCAATCAGTTATTCGACTGCTTCCAAGCCTGGAAGGATGATTTAATGCTGGGAGGTAGATGTGTGCAAGGTTTTACATCTGTTAAGAGGTAGGTCAATGGATTTGTCATTCCTAGGATGCTAGCTTCAATAGAGGTCCACAGGGGAAGTGTAGGGCCTACAGTACTAAGCCATTTGGTATGTTTAGCTACTCTGAAGGCCCAGTAGTATCCTTTAAACCAGGTAAGGTTCCATCCCCCCATGCCAGGGGGTACATAGTTTAGCCATACTATAACGGGGTTTTTGTCCTTCCCATAGGAACTGACCTATCATTTTATCTCTCTACTCAAACCATTTTTGAGGTATTGGTACTGCAAATGAGATATCAGGTGGAACAGTTTGGGATCAGTTACCATTTTCATTGCTTCAGTCTTGCCAACCATTGATAGTCATGCCTGTTTGAAGCACTGCACTGTATTCATATCCACCACTTCCTGAGGTAGGCCATTCCATGCATCCACCACCCTTTCTGTGAAAAAGAACTTCCTCACATTACCCCTTAATTGGCCTCCCTCTAATCTCATGCTGTATCCTCTTGTCCTACTATTTTTCTTATATTGAAACATGTTAAACTCTTTCATCTTGTTAATGCCCTTAGGATGTTTGAATGTTTTGATCATATCACCTCTCTCCCTCCTTTGCTCTAGGGTATACATATTGAGCTCCATTAGTCTGTCCTCATATATTTTCTGATGCAGTCCCTGCACCATTCTGGTTGTCTTTCTCTGGACTGCCTCCATTTTGTTAATGTCCTTGTGCAGGTGCGGCCTCCAGTACAGCACGCAGTACTCCAGATGGGGCCTAACCAGTGTCTTGTAAAGAGGGATTATTACCTCCCTCTTACATCTTGTAAAACCCCTACTAATACACCCCAACATCTCTCTAGCCTTACCTACTGCTTTAGTGGTCTGCTTGAATGATTTCAGGACATCTGTGATGGGCCAGGTGGTCCTTATCTGCTATCAAATTCTATTTCAGTGTTACTATAGGCACTGTCTGCTTGCAACAATGTCTGTCTGTCATCTTTAATTAATGGAAAAACTAACTTGAAATTGTCGTTGCCTTTTTTACACAGATGGTGAGTGCCTGGCTTTGGAACTTTTAATTCTATGTTTGTGTCAAGAGCACCTCCGTTACAGTTTGAACTCTTCTGTCTGTTTTAGTGTTTAGAACTGCTATGTGATCTGGATGTAAGGGATACTTCTCTTGCTGCCAGTTGGGTTTCCAAGGAAGCCACTTGTTTTTTCATGCTCTTTGCAGTGATGGACCACATATCCTGTGATTCTATTTCTGAGAGTGGCCTTAACTCCTTCACTCCCATAGCTACCATATGGCGTCGGAAAGATCCATTGCTAAGCCTGACCCAAAATGGCCACCGGTAGAGAATAAGTTAAAGGCCTCACAAAGTACAGACACAGATGTAGAACCATTGTCATTTTCTACAAAGTATTCACCTGTGGCTTTTTGAAGCCATCATTTGAATTGTGTATCTAGTAATAGAATCGGGTCTAGCCTCCAACTGGGCCAGCATTATGGGAAAATTCCAAATAAGAGAGCTAATATTTTTCAGGTGGAAGCTACCTCTGGCTGAAAGCTGAAATACTGAACTGAGAATCAGTAAGAAAGACAGTCTTGCTCACAGCAGAGGGAGGTGTACCTTACTTTACATTTTACAATTGCTATTGTTCTTTTCAGTGAAGGGGCTTGCAATACTGCTTTGGAGATTGGGAGTTTAAACCCAGAGGGATTGAAATGCTGTTTACTGTATCTTTCCTTGTGCACAGCTGACTTGTTTTGGGGCTGATTGCTTTCAGAGAACAAATCACCAGCCTGTATTGGGGCTGGGGAGGTTTACCTGTGTTTGACTCACCTGTTGGTTTGTTTTTTCCTCTGTTTGATTAGCAGGATATTCTCCCTGTTAAATTGTTGTGTAGGTTATCTTGATGACAGGAAGGTCAACACTCATTGTAGTTGTTGGCCAGAGCTCTTAGCTGATTGTTTTGAGAGGGCACAGTTTGGGCCCAAACCCCCCTTCCCCTCACCCCACCCACCCTTGGTACCATTTCCTTTATACCAGGGGTTCTGACCTCATTTCCTCAAGAAGCAAGGTGCATACCACTGTCATATCCTTTCTAGCATACTGCACTAACAATATAAGCATACACATTATATAATATATATATATTTATATATAACAAAACAATCACTGAAAAAAAAACTTACACAGGATAAATAGGAAGGTAGACAGACATGTGGGGAGTAGTGCAGTGTACTGGCTGTGGGGCAGCAGTCTTCTGGGAGTCTTTCTGGAGGCTGAGATGCTTCCCTATTTGCAGGCAACTCTCTGCTCTGAGGGAGGAGGTTGCCTTTCTTCTGGCCACACTGGACAGTAGTAAGGGAACCTCCCCCACCCAGGGAGCACCAGGGCCACCCCCACTACCTCAGAGATTGCCAAGAAAGTGCAACATTTGTACCACAGTGGGCTCAGAAAGGGTGAGGGTGGTGGAACAGAGGCACACCCAGTCAGCTGTACCACTCCACAATCCATACACCATTCTAATGGAGCATAGTTCCCCTATGGATGCACCCACAGTGGAGACTAAGGAGGTTGCAGACAGCCGTCATAAGGGAGCCACACAGGAAGGAGGCAGAGGACACCACAGGGAAAGGAAGTAGCTCCTGGTGGGGGACTCAATTATTAGGGGGATAGAACTGAGGGAGAAGGGAAAACTGAAATAAGGTGCCTGTCTGGTGCCATGGTTTGGAGGGACAGGAAGCACATCATCAGGTTCATGAGAACAGCTGCACGGGAGACTGAGCTGGACATCATTGTCCACCTAGGGATTAATGACTTGTCTAAACATGAGATTAGAGCAGTGCAGGAGGACTTTGTGGAGTTGGGGAGGGGCCTAAAGCAAGTAGCACATACAGTATCCTTCTCAGAGGTGCTGCCTATCTATGGCAAGGGTGAGGCGAGGGTACTTTGCACCGTGTGATTCAATGAATAATTGAAAAAATGGTGCAGAGCACAGGGGTTTGGCTTCATTTTGTACTGGGGTTCCACCTGGAGTGATACCAGCCTACACTGGCAGGATGGTCTGCATCTGTCCAGGAAGGGAACAAGCTTTCTGGGCAATCGGTTTAAATGCTTCATTGGCAAGCTTTTAAACTAGTCAATGTGGGGAGGCACTGCTAAGCAGCAGGGAATTACCAGTCTCCCCCTATAAAACAGGGTACTAAATGAGGTAAAGACCAAGATAGAAAGGTTGGTAGGGAGCAGGACAGGGGTGAATGGAGAAAGCAAAGTCAATGAAGACAGGGATGGTGCTACAAGAGGTAAAGCCTGTCACAAACCCACTCAGCAGGTTCGCCTTCTACTCCCAAATTACCAACCTCTGAGTGCAGTCTTGTGAACAGTTTAACAGAACAAGGTCACCCACTTGTCTGTTTTGTGGGTTTGAATCAACCTTTGGTCTCAGTTCTGGAGGGATTCAAATGGTTAACCTCCTGCTAACATACCCAATGCACAGGCTCAGATAATTCTGTCTTTGGGGGGCACCAAATATCTTTGCCTACAGGCACCTAACCAGGTGTACAAAAATGAACCCTTAAAAACTCTGATAAAGACCTCTGAATAAATTCTTACCTTTTTCCAGTTTGGTATCACCATTCAAGCTTATGCACAGTGTCTGCTTTAACCATATATGCTTCGCTTGGTAAAGAAAAGAAATTCAAAGACAGACCAAGTAGGCTCTAAAAATAGAGTTTTTATTAAAATAGATAAAAATATGTAAAACATAAAATACAGAACCCTATATCACCAAACATACAAATATTTTAAAAGAACAAGGTTTAAACAGTGCAATTCCTACTACAGTACTTAGATGTGTCTCCCTCTCTCTAAATACCTGCTTAAAGTGCTCAAAGATGTTTCTTTTTCAGAGTCTAGATAAGAGTGTGTCCTCTGAAGGACAACAGAATATTGTTTAAAAGCTGGCTTTGCCCACCTCTTTGCATGAGGTCACCTGGTTCCTCCCTGTCAGAATATATAAAAAAATGTATCTATACAAAAACAGGATGTCTTTTCAAAGTATTAAATTTTGTAATCCTCAGCACAACTCATTTTCTTTTTCAAAATGACATTTCTTTGATCTTATGATCAGTTTCCCCTTCCCAGGACATCAAAACATCTTTTATGACTTCACACTAAAATGTCACAACCTGCTCTTCTTCCTCTAAGCATTATAACATTTTATGATTTTCCCTCTTAGCAACTACAGCTATAATTAACTTAGTTAAAGTCTGTAATTAGCTTCTGGCATTCCAGGTAACACCTAGTATCTAAAACATGTGTGTGTGTGTGTACGCTTGCGCGCGTGTGTGTGAGAGATCTCACATGCTGTTTCAGCATCTCTCATGACACATTTTTATACTACAAAAAATGATACAGTGATCAGAACCAGCTGTCCAAGTGTCACAATTCCTCCTTACCTAGACTGAATTTGGGGGCTCTATGCCCTGCATGGGATGAGCTTCCCAAATCAGTTCACTCCTCATAGACCCTAGACAGCCCATCTGAGTTCTGATTTTTGGCTCCAGCCCTATGTAATATTGTCATATCATACCCCTGCAAAGCAAGACTCCACCTTAGCAATCCAGCATTGTTCTTTCCCATCTGTGTCAGCCAAACCAGGGGGTTGTGGTCAGTCTGCACCACAAAATGCTGCCCATATAATTTCTATAGGGCCCACACTATGGCAAGACACTCCTTTTCCACCATGGAGTATGCCTGCTCCCTGGGAAGTAACTTCCTACTCAGGTACACTACTGGGTGATCTTTCCCTTGGCTGGATGTCTGACTCAGTACTGCCCCAATACCCATGTCTGAGGCATCAGTCTGAACTATGAAGGGTTTGCTATAGTCAGGACTTGTCCAAACAGGAGCACTGCACAGTGCCTCCTTTAATCTGGTAAAGGCTGCCTCACAGGCTGGGCTCCAGGTAATTTTCTTTGGCATTTTTTTCTTTGTCAGGTCAGATAGGGGTGCAACCAGGGCACTGTAATTAGGTACATATTTCCTGTAGTACCCTGATGTCCCTAGAAAACTCCTGACCTGCTTCTGTGTTTCTGGTCTGGGCCACACCTGGATTACCTCTATCTTTATTTGGTTAGGATGGAGCTGTCCCCAGCCTACCACATGCCTGAGGTATGCCACTTCTCCCATGGCCAGCTTGCACTTTTTGGCTTTGACAGTGAGCCCGGCCCTCTGTATCCTGCCCAACACTTCCCTAAGGTGGGACAGATGTTCCTCCCAGCTGGTACTAAAGATGGCAATGTCATCCAGGTACACCATGGCATACTCCTCAGTGCCATTTAACACCTGGTTCACCAACCTTTGGAAAGTGGCCGGGTCATTCTTCATTCCGAAAGACATTACTTTAAACTCAACTAAGCCTATTGGAGTGAAGAATGCCGACCTCTCCCTAGCTCTGTCTGTTAACTCTAGTTACCAATACCCCTTTGTCAGGTCAATGGTTGTAAGGTAGGTCGCCCCCCCCAACTTGTCCAGTAGTTCGTCTGTCGGGGGCATAGAGTGGGCATCTGACTTCATGACTGCATTCAGCCCATGACAGTCCACACAGAAACAAGTAGAGCCATCTGGCTTAGGCACAAGGACTACGGGTGAGGCCCAGGGGCTGTGGGATCTCTCGATTACCCCTAAATCCAGCATCTCCTCCACTTCCCTCCTAATGTCCTTTTGGACAGTCTCTGACACCCAATATGCTGTCCACCGCATGGGTATCTGTGTCCCTGTCTGAACATCATGAGTCACTAAGGAGGTTAGTCCAGGCTTGGCCCTAAACAATGGGGCAAAGTCTGCTAAAACCTCCCTTACTTTCTGGATCTGGTCCGGGGCCAGCTGGGGAGACAATTTTACTGCCTCCACAGAGGACTCCCACTTACTTTCCTCTGGCAAGTCCAGAAGGGGGTCTCCTCCATCTGTCCCCTCCCCAGGACTACACACTGCAAACACCATGTCAGCCCTATTTGCATATGGCTTCATCATGTTGACATGGTACATCCTTTCTGTCTGTCTTTGGTCAGGTAACTCCACAATGTAGTTCATATCATTTACCTTCCTAACCACTTTGTATGGTTCTGCCCGCTCAGTCTGCAGCTTGTCTTTCCAGACCGGAATAAGGACAATGACTTCCTGACCCACCATGTAAGAGCAAGCTCTGGCTCTGGGGTTGTACCACAGTTTTTGTTTCTGTTGGGCAGCTGTCAGGTTGCTCTGGGCTGTCCCCATAAGCTCCTTCAGCCTTTCCCTAAACCCAAAAACATAATCCACAATGGGAGTTCCCTGGGTGGCATGCTTGCTTTCCCAGTCCTCCCGGATCATGTTTAGGGGCCCACACACCCGGTGTCCATATAAGAGTTCAAAGGGGGGAAAATCCTGTCGACTCTTGGGGTACCTTCCTTTATGCAAACAACAGGTGGGGAAGGTATTTCTCCCAGTCCCTCCCATGCTGTTCAGCAAACACCTGGAGCATTGATTTTAGGGTACCATTGAATCTTTCCACAAGCCCATTGGCTTTTGGGTGATACAGTGTTGTGCATCTCTGCACCACCCCACACTACTCCCACAAACACTTCATCAGATCCGACATGAAGGAATCCCCCTCAATCGGTGATAACCTCCTGTGGAAACCCAACATGGGAGAAAATCCTAAGTAAGGCATCTGACACTTTGTCTGTCCTCAGTGAGGATAGGGTGACTGCCTCTGGGTACCGGGTGGCATAATCCACCACAGTCAGGAAGAATCTCTTCCCTGAGGAGCTGGGAGTATTTAAAGGCCCCACAATATCCATTCCTGCCCTCTGGAATGGCTCCTCTACTATGGGCAATGGAATCAGGGTGACTTGGGTTTTCTTGCCTGCCTTCCCTATTTCTTAGCACCGGTGACAAGACCTGCAATACTCCTTCACTTGCTGGGTGAAGTTAGGCCAGTAGAAATTCTGGGCCAACCGCTGCATAGTGCACGTGATTCCCAGATGACCAGACAAGGGAATATCATGTGCAATCTTGAGTAACTGCTCACGATACACCTGGGGAATGACAAGCTGCCTGCCTAGCATCCCTCCCTCCCTCTGTCTGCACAGCCTGAGTATACATAAGTCCATTTTCCCAATAAACCTTATGTCTGCCGTCACCTCCCTGTGCACCACCCGAGCCTGCCCAAGCCCTCAGCTTCTCTAAACTAGGGTCACTTCTCTGAGCAGCTGCGAACTCCTCACACATTCCCAAGGCATGGCACAGGTCCCCTTCAGTCACTAAATTAGGTCCCCTAGCACTAGTGCCACAGCACTCAGGAT
Organism: Neoceratodus forsteri; assembly: GCA_016271365.2. Classification (NCBI taxonomy): domain Eukaryota; kingdom Metazoa; phylum Chordata; order Ceratodontiformes; family Ceratodontidae; genus Neoceratodus; species Neoceratodus forsteri. The sequence goes on from CM057455.1 coordinate 66,184,356, forward strand.
CACTGTCAATCCCAACCCCCTGACAATGAGTCACCCTTCCCTCTTCAGAGTAACCCTCTGTAGCTGTGTGGTTACTTGCTACTGGGGAATTTTCTACCCCCTTTTTATTAATCTCCCCATCTGGAGACACATGCTGGGGAACCAGCCTCTTAGTGGTTTCCACAATGGCTTTTGTGGGGTTCAGGGAACTACAATTTTCCTTTGCCACTTGGCTACAGGTAACTGCACATACCGTCCCCTGTTTTAGATTGCTGCCCAGGATCACATCCACTGCTAAGGTTTTGGCAACAGCTACTTGTTGCACTGTTGCACAGTTCCCCCTGTTTCACCCCAGTCCAGGAGAACACTAGCCAGTGGCAATGTTTTCTCTCCACCACTAAAATCCTGTACAGTGATGTATTTATTTGGTATAAGCTGACCAGGCTCTACTAGATCCCCTTTCACTAATGTCAGGGATGCCCCTGTTTCCCTTAACCCCTGTGTCTGTACACCATTCATCATGACTGGGTGCATGTGTTCCCTCATGTTCAAAGGAATGCTTCCAGGGACACACAAACTACCCACTTCTGTCCTAGCACCCAGTTGTGTATTGTTCACCCTTTTGGGACACTGTCTGGCAATATGCCCAGTTTCTTCACATAACCAACATTCACTTCTCCTTTCAGAGAAATCTTTTCTTGGAAACCTGGGGCTAACTGGTTTTAGTGGAGACAGTGAGGGTTTCAGCTACCCTGATGGTGCACTTTTCCCTTTCTGTGCTGCCATGCCTGCCCCATTCGCTCTCAGAGCAGGTCTGCTCTTGGCATAGCAGTCCGAGAGTTCAGCAGCCTATTGCACTGTTTTGGGATTTCGGTCATCTAGCCAGGTTTTTAGCTCTGCTGGGCATGCCCAATAAAACTGTTCTAACAAAATCACATTTTCAGTTTTATCAACAGAGTTTGCCTTAATTCTTTCCCACCGTTTTAAAAACTGACATTCTTTCATGGCTAGCTCCTCGTAGCTCATATCAGGGCTTCTCCTGAGCTTACAGAATTTAGCTCTGTATGATTCAGCAGTTAATTTAATCTTTTTTAACAGTGCAGCTTTAAGTTTGCTGTAATCAACACTGTCCTCATTGTCCATTTGATCCAATGCATCCCAATCCTTCCCTGTAAGTAGCGGGGATAGCTGGAAGCTCCAGGACTCTCTAGGAATTTTAGCCTGAATTCAAACTTTTTCAAAATAATTTAAAAAGGCATCCATATCTTCCCCCTCTTTAAATTCTGCTATTAATTTGGAATTAAATTTGTAACCCAGTCTTGTAGTCCCAGTTAAACTGAAGCCACTTACCTGCTCTGGTGTCACTGGTTGGAGTCGTAGCTTCTCCAGTTTGTGTTGCCTCTGGCACTCCTGCTCCTCACGGTCTGTGTCTCTGCATTCTCGCTCTCTCCTCTCCTCTACAACTCGCTGTTGCTAACACTCCTCATGGTCTGTGTCTCTCTGTTCTTGCTTTGCTTCTCGGTGTTCTTGCTGTGCCTCCCTTTGTTCACTGTCCCTCTCTCTGGAACTCCAGCTCCATCCTGTGCAACTCAATTTGCAGCCTGAGTACTTCTGGATCCAGGATACTGGTGACCTTCCCCTGCTGCTGTGGCCCTTCACTGACAGTGGCCCTGTTGTCCTCCTTATTGGATCTGGACACTGCACTGGCCACTAGCCCTGCCACACTCAAGGTCTGGTCCTTTTCAGTCATGGTCCATGACTCGCTGCTCTGGGTATCTGCTACCAACAGGGCATATATGAGGTTCTGCTTGCTGACTTTTGCCTCGAACGGGACTCCTCTGCCCTCGCACAACTGCCTTAAGTAGTCTACAGGGTGCCTGCTGTAGCTGGAAGCCATCTTTCCTGACTACTGCTACTCTGATTTACACTTTAGGAAAAAAAATAAAATGGGTAGGAACTTGACTGTACGCCAAGTGATATAGTTCTGTTTCCTTTTTAAAAATAAATCACTACCTTTTTCTTTCTTTGCAAGTGAGCTAAAGGTCTCAAGCTGACACACTGAACAATAAGAGCTTGTAATACCAAAATGTTCACACTGCTGCCAACCAATCTGTCACAAACCCATTCAGCAGGTCAGCCCTCTACTCCCAAAGTGCCAGCCTCCGAGCGCAGTCTTATGCACAATTACCAGAACAAGGTAACCCTCTTGTCTGTTTTCGTGGGTTTGAATCAACCTTTGGTCTCAGTTCTGGAGGGATTCAAACTGTGAACCTCTTGCTAGCATACCCAATGCACAGGCTCAGATAATTCTGTCTTTGGGGGGACCAGATATCTTTGCCTACAGGCACCTAAACAGGTGTACAGAAATTAACCCTTAAAAACTCTCATAAAGACCTCAGATTTCTCTTACTTTTTTCAGTTTGGTATCACCATTCAAGCTTATGCACAGTGTCTGTTTTAACCATGTATGCTTCACTTGGTAAAGAAAAGAAATTCAAAGACAGACAAAGTAGGCTCTAAAAATAGAGATTTTACTAAAATAGATAAAAATATGTAAAACATAAAATACAGAACCATATGTCACCAAACATACAAATCTTTTAAAAGAACAAGTTTTAACAGTGCAATTCCTACTACAGTACTTAGATGTGTCTATCTCTCTAAATACCTGCTTAAAATGCTCAAATATGTTTCTTTTTCAGTCTAGATAAGAGTGTGTCCTCTGAAGGAAAACAGAATAGTGTTTAAAAGCTGGCTTTGCCCACCTCTTTGCATGCGGTCACCTAGCTCCTGCCTGTCAGAATATATTAAAAAAAAATATCTATACAAAAACAGGATGTCTTTTCAAAGTATTAAATTCTGCAATCCTCAGCACAACTCATTTTCTTTTCCAAAATGACATTTCTTTGATCTTGTGATCAGTTTCCCCTTCCCAGGACATCAAAACATCTTTTATGACTTCACACTAAACGTCACAACCTGCTCTGCTTCCTCTAAGCATTATAAAAGTTTATGATTTTTCCCTCTTAGCAACTACAGCTATAATTAACTTAGTTAAAGTCTGTAATTAGCTTCTGGCCTTCCAGGTAACACCTAGTATCTAAAACCTATGTGTGTGTGTGTGTGTGTGTGTGTGATCTCACATGCTGTTTCAGCATCTCTCATGACACATTTTTATATTACAAAAAATTATGCAGTGATCAGAACCAGCTGTCCAAGTGTCACACAGGGTTCAGACACTGGACCCCCAGTGGCCATGGCTCTGGTGACACCAGCCATCTGCTGGAAGGCCACCATCTCATCTTTAAGTCGTCCAGAGCCTAAGACCTCTATGGCTTCCTCTTTCAAGTCCACAGATTTTGCATCTGGGTTTTGATGGTGCAACATCCACAGCTTCTGATGTAGAGGCTCTCCCCAGGCCCCCATTGAACCACTCTATCAATACTTGGTCTGTGTCATGGTCCTCACTCGGGTCTTGTTTTTGCAGGGCCTGGTGTGCCTCTTGCAGGCTCAAGGTAAAGTCCTGCAGTGTCTCCCGGGGGCTCTGTGTGTGAAAGAATAACTTCATTTTAAGGTCTGAGACACTCTGCTTGTTGAAGATGTCACTTAGCTGTGTCATGATCCATTCAGCAGTGTTCTTTTCTCCATCTGACCAGCTTTCAACCTCCCACTTGGCAGCTGCTCCCAGCTGCCCAATCAGGTTTTCCTCTCTCTGTTGCTCTGGCACTTGATAGAGGTGGAACATAACATAGCCTGAAGCTTCACCTGGAAGTTGACAAGGCTGAAGCTGTCTGAACTTGGGTCCCCTGTGTACCTTGGTAGCCATGGTGCCCCAAAGTAATAAGGCACCATTATTGGGGGTTATTGAACTAAAGATGAGGATGATGCTGTGGTTCTATCAGTATCTGAAGGCATCTTGGGTTGGAGTTGCTCTGACTTTGGGCTCTTTGTTGAATCTTATCCTGTCGACTACACCATGTTTTGTGGTGGACGAGCTGTGGTGGTTCGTACCCCTATAGTTTTGGGTGATGCCAGATAAATCTGGAAGGAGAGGCTGGAGGTGTACTCTAGAGCCAAGATGCAAGGTTTATTAGCAACAGTTGGAGCACACAGAAAAGACTTAGCATTCACTAACACTATCACACATGAGAAAGAATGAATAAGATTACTGGGACCACAACCTGTCTCCACTAATGTCATACAAAAGTCCAGGTTATTCAAGTTCTAAGGATGTAGCAACCCGATGCACCAAGCTTGGGTTTCTAGTACTTTGGTCAGCTGATCACTGAGTGTGAACCTAAGGAAGCGCTTCCTATACAGACCATAAAATGGGGCATCCCCCAGTGAACCAGAAACAGTGTAAAGCACTGTAGGCCTCCTGGCCCTGGAAAGAAGGTGACTCCTGGTGGCACTGAGGCAATGTCAAAAGGGAAGCACCTGGTTGAGGATGGGTGTTGCCCGGTTGTGGATGAAGAGAACCCTTATCTGGAGTTGTCAGCTGCAGTGATCTCCGCAAGGTGATCACCAGTCGAGGAAAGGATGCTGGGTGTGATGATCCACTGGATGACCTCAGGGTAGATCCCTGGAACCCTTACCACCTCACCTCTGCAGCTTCAGAATTTTGCAATCTTCAGTGTGACCTCTTGATGAGTTACTGGAACACGAGACACCTACGAATGGTACAATCATGAGTGTGGTGACCCTCGATGTGGCCTCTTATGTGGGCCACCGGTACTTATGCCACCTTGTGGGATGAGGCACAGAGCCTGGCAATCCTCACCAAGGCCTTGGTATAGGTCACCGGTACTATTGCCACCTTGGGACAACGTCTATGCAGGAGAATGGTGAACTTGACTCCAAGTTCGGTGGATGACTGAAGTCCCTCAAACTAGAGCTGGGGTGGCCCCTAACCTGACTCATTTTGGTGGGCCCTAGCTACCAGCGGACTACCCCTTATGACCAGCAACTCGAACCTGGGGCATCATGGTGAGCACTTGGAGTTGGTGGAGGTCATTGGAGGTGGGTGCAGGTGATACTGGGCTTCCCGGCAACCCTCCCTGAGTTGAGGAAGAGGCACCAGAGGAATCCTAGATGAGGTGTGAGGTGTGTGCAGGAGTCCCTGGAGTTCAACAAGGATTTCTGTACCCTGGGAAATGCACAACCACAAAGGGGTGATAAGGCCTCTTCTGCTGGAAACTGCTACATAAAAGGTCCACTGGGTCTGTTTCCTGGCCAAATAGACTGACTCGCCACACTGGGGGACCCAACTAGATGGCAAATTTCTGCAAAAACTGACTGAGACTGCTACTGCAGGTCTTCTGGAGGGAGTTACACTGAAGGGACCCAGGGGATTCACTGCAGCCTCCTAACTGGGAAGCAGCCTTCCATTGCCTTTCTATCCTTCACCCTCCCTGGTCAAACTCTCTCTCTCCTGACTACAGCCTGTGCAGATCCTCCTCTAGACTGGGGCAGTCCTGGCTACCTGCCAGGAGACTTGCTCTTTCATCCAGAGGTCAGCCTCCTGAGGCTGGGTTAGTGGCTTAAAAAAAAGTCTCCAAATTTGAATCTACTCTGGCCACAGAGATTGGCTGAGAAGGCTCAGCCTGGCTTCTTTCTCCCTTGTGGGACAGGAATGTGGCCCAACTGGTTTGGTTTTGGCTGACTAGGTGTTGGTCTTGAGCAAGAGGAAAGGAGGACAAAGAAAGGGGAAAAAAATGGTTTTCTTTTAAAACCCTGAATTTAGATTGCTAGGACTGTCTTCTGGAGTGGGGCCATTCTGTGTTTCAGAGGGTCACCAAAGCTTTTCAAGGGTTTCCCATTAAGCTGCCAGGGTTCCCATAACTGTCTGACCCCTCATATCTCTGAAGATCCCCTATTTTCTGTGATGCCCCCAATTCCACTATTTTCTGTGGTGCCCCCAATTTCCCTGGGGCACTACAGTTGCAGATGGAACCAAGGAACCAGGAATATATACCTGACAGCTGAGGTAAGATTCCTGCTACACTCATGTCATAGCTTACACACAGCAGGGAGTGAGGAGTGTTAAGGTAACCTATTAAGTTTGGGACTTAGTGATATACCCAATCTAGGGTAGGGGTAGAGGAGGGTTTAAGAGTAAGCAGAAAGTTTGGGATTAAGCTAAATATCCAGTACAGGGTGGGAGTAAAAAAACAGATGTTTAGAAGTTAACAAAAAGATGGGATTGGGCCAAATGCCCTAGCAAGGGTAGGAGTAAAATATGGGTTTAAAAGTAAGCATAAAGAGGAGATTAGGACAAACACCCTATCTAGGGTAAGGGTAAAAAGAGAATTAAAGTAAGCAGTGGTCTGGCAATAGTTGAAGCACAATATCTAGTGTAGGGGTAAGAAAGGGTGTAAAGCATATAAAGATAGGCAGGGTAGAGATTAGATATGTTGGGAGTGGTGAAGTGCAGTAGCAGTAGGGTGACAGTGTTCCAGGAGACCTTCTGGAGACTGCAGTGCTGCTCCATCTGCATGCACCTCTCTTGGCTGAGGTTGGAGGTTGCTCAACTCCAGGCTGAGTTGGCTAGGATTTGGGGGGGGCTCTTCCCTCACTCAAGAACCACCTGCCTTTCACCATTGCCTTAAAGGATGTCATGGAGGAGGGTCAGCTGGCCTATGGTGGACTCAGGAAGGGTGAGGGTGGTGAGTCAGGCAGTATAACTACACAGCTCCTACACCATTCTGGAGGGGCAGGACTGTCCCATGGAGACACCCACAGTAGTGGCCAAGGAGGATGTGGGGATCCTCCATGGTAAAGACCCCAAGGGGGGTGGCAGAGATAGTCAGACAGACAGACAAACCTCCTTCCCAGTGGCTCAGAGCACTGCACAATTTATAAAACATCAAATAGCAAACAACAGCAGTCACCTTGCAGGGTAAATAAACAGTTTAGATAAAATCAGAATAACCTCTAAAAACAGATTATACATCACACATCTATCTATCTGTCTATTGAGACAAGACAGTCAGTAAACATACATTTATTTCCTATGATTATATAGCACATAGGCTTGACCGAACAGAAATGTTTTCAGGCACTGGTTTCCACCAAGGGTGCCTCAGTGAAATAGCTTGGCAGTGAATTCCACAGGGCTGGCCTGCCCACCGAGAAGGCCCAATCACCCGACTGCTGCAGTCTTGCTCTGGGAACCACTAGGAGGCAACACTCAGAGGAATGGAGAGAGCAGGTAGGTCAATGAGGAACCAGGAAGTCTTGTAGGTAGTCTGGTCCCCAGCCATGTAGGGCTTTATAGGTCCATAATCTGACCTTGAAGACAATCCTCCACCTTATTGGCAGCCAGTGTAGTCTGTAAAGAAAAAGCGTGATAGGATCAGACCTTACTGCATCAGTCAACAGCCTGGCTGCCACATTCTGCATCAGCTGCAGATGGCAGATGTTGCCTCCAGATAGCCATAGGTAGAGATCATTGCAGTATCTAACCTACACATGACGAAGGCATGCACTAGATTGGCAGGGTCCTTGGCTGGTAACAGGGCATTGATCTGGGCAATGTTCCTCAGATGGTAAAAAACACTTTTTATGATGGCTGACACCTGAACATCAAGTGCCAGCCCATGATCAAAGGCCACACCCAGATGCCTAACCTGATTGGAGGGGAACAAAGGAACACTTAGCTGCAAGCCAGGATCATTACCAAACCCTCCTCCATCCCATAGATGACCAGGATCCACCACCAGTACTTCTGTCTTGTCTGGGTTGAGTTGTAGCCAGTTGTGAGTCATCCAGTTCTGGATCTTGGCCAGGCAGGTGTTAAACACAGAGGCTGTCATCTGGTTTCCAGGTGCACAGGACAGGTACAGCTGGGTATCATCAACATAGTAATGAAAACCGAGCCCATATTGCCTGACAATGTCTCCAAATGGCAGCATTTACACAGTGCATGACAGAGGCACCAGGATTGAACCTTGCAGAACTTCACAATGCAGTGGCATCGGGTTAGATGAGGATAACCCCATCATCACCCTTTGCACTCTGCCCGAGAGGTAGGATCTAAACAAGCTGATGACAATGCCAGTTAATCCACACCAGTTCCACAGGCAGTCCAATAGCACCTCATGGTCCACAGTGTCAAATGCTGCAGAACGATTGAAGAGAACAGGGATGGTACACTCTCCCCTATCTCTTGTTATTTGGATATCATTAAGCACCTTCACCAGGGCAGGCCTAACTCTAGACTGGAAATGCTCAAAAGTGGCCTAGAAAGCAAGACAAGCCTCAAGCTGAATGGCCACCACTTTATCTAAAACCTTCCCTAAAAATGAGAGGTTTGAGACTGGCCTGTACTTGGTGAGACAGTCCAGGTCCAGTGAGGGTTTCTTCCAAAGGGGTCTCACCAAAGCCTCTTTCAAGGCCACCTGGAAGATCCCACTCCTCAAGGAACACTGGAAAAGGACTCCAGAGGATGAGGAAGCAACTCATGGTGGGGGACTTCATCATTAGGGGTGTAGATTTGGGACCAGGAAGGGAGGGAAGGAGGTTAGGTGCATACCTGTTGCCATGTCTTGGAGGGATGGAAAGCAGATCCTGAGGATCACTGGAGTAGCAGGGTAAGAGGGAGAGCCAGATGTCATTGTCCACCTGGGCACAAATGATCTGGCTAGCAATGCGGATACAGTAGTGTAGGAAGAGTTCAGTAAATTGGGGAGGGGTCTTAGGCAGGTAGCATGCTCAAGTGACCTTTTCTGAGGTATTTTCTGTCTGTGACAGGGGAGGAGAGGGTATTCCACACCAGGAGCTTCAACACATGGTTGAAGGAGTGGTGCAGAGAAGAGGGGTTCAGCTTCATTGGGAACTAAGGTCCGACCTGGAGGGATGTAAGCCTATACAAGGGAGATGGCCTGCATCCATCCGGGAGGGGTACCAAGGTACTCAGTGAATGGTTTACATGCTTCATTGGCAAGCATTTAAACTTGCAAAGGGCAGTGGTGGAGGGAGGCAGGGAGAATCAAATAAACCCCCACAAGGGGAAGAGGCCAGTAGGGAGAACCTTAAGGAAGGGGAATCCTCAAAGGTATCTAAAAGTGGGAAAAGCAGACTGGCTGAAAAAAAGAGGGATAAGAATGATAGCATAGAGTGTAAGAAGAATAGGCAAGAGGGACATGGGGGTTGACAGGAGGGGTGGTAGCAGAATTTGGAAGGCCATGTGTGTAAATATTCACAGTTTGGGAAATAAAATCCCAGACCTAGTGGCCATTATGGCAGAGACTGACCTGGACATTGTTGCTATTACCGAGTCATGGTGCAATGAGAACCATGACTGGCATATAACCATACCAGGCTATACTCTGTTCAGGAAGGACAGGGTGGGTAAGAATAGTGGAGGAGTGGCTCTTTACATGAGGGATAACACAAAAGCAACAGAAATACAGGAAATACAGGGAGGTACGGAGGCACTGTGAGTCACCCTAGAGGCAGGAAACAGCGCCGTCTTTCATACTGGTGTGATCTACAGACCTTCAGCACAGGGTGACATGACAAAAGAGAGGTACTGCTGGTGGGGGACTTAAATTTGCTGGATGATGATTGAAGCATTCTGGCTACAGCTTCAGCTAGGAACAGGGACATCCTAGACTCCCTGAAGGGTGCTTTCCTCGGGCAATTAGTAAAACAGCCCACTAACGAGGAAGCAATATTATACATTGTACTCACCAATGGGGACAGTGTTGTAGACATCACAGTGGGTGAACACCTTGGGACCAGTGTTCACTGAATGGTGTGGTTCAATATAAGAACAGTGGCTGAGTTGAACCACACAAAGGTAAGAGTCCTGGACTTCAGGAGGGCCAACTTTGCAAAGTTGGGTGAATCCCTCAGGCATGCTCTGCTGGGTGGAGGACATAGGAGGTGTAGAGGAACAGTGGGTGAAATTAAAAAAATCCATAGTGAAGACAACAAAACTGTATTAGGCAAGTAAGCAAAAGTAAGAGGGAAAAAAATCACTATGGTGCCATAAAGAGGTAGTTAGGAAGGTAAGGCAAAAAAGTTAGTATATGGAGACACAGAGGAAGGAAGGCAGGGAAGTGTACCTGCAGAAGCAGAGGGAGGCAGGGAAAGCAATCAGGAGCAGAAAGGCACAAATGGAGGAGAAAATAGCCCAAGCAGTAAAGAAAGGGGACAAGGCATTTTTAAGGTATGTAAGTGAAAGGAGAAAGACCAGGGTAGGAATTATAAGACTAAGAAGGGAAGGAGGGAAGTGGGTATAGGGAGACCAGGAAAAAGTAGAAAACCTGAAAAAAATATTTTTGATTACTATTCACAGAAGAAGGGGAAGGTGAGGAACCACAGATAAGTGTGCAGGGTCTGCACCAGAAGACATATGAAGAGAGACTAAAGGAGCTTAATATGTATACCATCGAGGAAAGGAGGGAGAGGGGAACATGATAGAAACTTTTAAGTACCTCAAGGGACTCAACAAAGTCCAAGAGGGTAGCATCTTTCAGAAAAAGAGGTGTGCAAGAACAAGGGGGCACAATTTAAAGATGGGGGGGACGGCTCAGAGGTAATGCGAGGAAGTATTTTTTCATGAAGAGGCTTATGGATGCGTGGGACAGCCTTCCTGGGGAGGTCGTGGAGTAAAGAACAGTGAGGGAATTCAAGAATGCATGGTACAGACATAAGGCAATTCTTGTGGGGGGGTAGGAGGAAGTAGGCTGTTGGTTAACTAGGATCTGCAGTTTATCCATCAGGTAGGGAACTGGGCAGACTAGGTGGGCCAAGTGGTCCTTATCTGCCATCAAATTCTATGTTTCTATGTCAGGAGCATCAATTGAAGGGAGGTGGACACCAGTCCATTTACAGAGGAGAGAGTCCTGAAGGAACTCGCAAAACTAAAAGAGGACAAGGCGATGGGGCCAGACGGGATACATCCAAAGATATTGAAGAAGCTAAGAGACATATTGGCAGCACCACTAAGAGTCCTGTTAAACCACTAGCTGGAAACAGGAGTGGTTCCAGAGGACTGGAGAAGGGTAAATGTAGTCCTACTTCACAAAAGTGGGAGCAGGGAGGTGGCTGGAAACTACAGGCCAGTCAGTCTGACCTCAGTGCTGGAGAAATTAATAGAATCACTGCTAAAGGAAATTACTGTGGAATATCTTGAATCCAGTGGCTCAGGATCTGAGGCAGCATAGATTCACTGAGGGGAGGTCATATCAAACAAATCTGATAGATTTCTTTGACTGGGTTACCAGGGTATTAGATCAGGGTGGAGTGGTGGATATGGCCTACCTAGATTTCAGTAAGGCCTTTGAAACCATTCTACATAGCAGAATTATAAACAAGCTGGACAGCCTGGGAGTAGGTCTATAGGTGGTAAACTGGATTAGAAATTGGTTGAAGGATAGAAAACAGAGGGTGGTGATAAACAGAGTTCACTCTTAGGAGGGAAGGGTGACCAGCGGGGTGCCACAAAAATTTGTACCGGGGCTAGTCCTCTTTAATGTTTTCTTTAGTGACATTGCAGAGGGGATAGAAGGGAAGGTATGCCCTTCTGCAGTGGACACAAAGACCTGCAACAAGGTTAACACTCTGGGGGAGGTGGAAAGAATCAGGAGGGATCTTAGTATGCTTGTGGAGTGGCCAAGAGTGTGGCAACTAAGTTTCAATGCAAAGAAGTACAAATTCATGCACCTGGGACACAAAAACCTAGGAGCAGAGTACATGATGGAGGGAGGAAGGACAGATGAAGGAGGCAAAAAGGCAAAAGGGGAGATGATAATAGGAGAAATGGGAAACATGGAAGGCCATGTATACTAGTGCGCACAGCCTAGGAAATAAAATCCAGACCTGGTGGCCTTAATGATGGAGGCTGACCTGGATATTGTAGCTATGCTGAGATCTGCTATATTGGAAACCATGACTGGGATGTAGCAATACCAGATCATACTCAGTTTAGCAGAGACAAGGAGGGTTAAACAGGAGGGGGGGTTGGTTCTTTACGTAAAGGATGGTATTAAAGCGACTGAGATACAGGGAATGTGGATGGGCAGAGGTACTGTTGGTCACCCTTTAAACGGGCAATGGCACAGCTATTCACACTGGCATGATATACAGACTTCCAACATAGGGGGAGCCAAAGGGGATGTGCTGCTGGTAGGTGATTTCAATCTGCCTGATGTGGATTGCAGCATACCAGCTGCTGTCTCAGCCAGGGGAGGCAGTATAGCACAGTGGTTTAAGGCTCTGAGCTGCAAATCTGATGACACCCAGCAGAGCAGACCTGGGTTTGAATCCCATAGCTTCCATTTGCATACTGTGTGACCCTGAGCAAGTCACTTAACTTCCCTGTGCACCCAGGTCACACCCGTAAAAAAGCTTTCAGCTTAGTGTGCTACTCCTGGTTAAACAACTAACAAAAAAAAAAGGAACAGGGACATCCTGTACTCTGTGTGAGGAACAGGCCTCAGGCAGCTAGTGCTACAGCCCACCCAGGAGGGTGCAATTTTGGACCTGGTACTCAACAATGGGTACAGAATTGTGTAAATCAGTGTAGGTTGACACCTGAGGCCAGTGATCATTGCACAGTGTGGTTCAAGCCACACAATGGTGAGGGTCCTGGATTTCAGGATGGCGGACTTTGCTAAGATGGGGATATGTCTTAAGAATGCCCTGGCAGGGAGATATGAATGGGGGGGTACTTGTGGAGGAGTGGGCCCATATGAAAGGAGCCATAGCGGAGGCGACAAACTTTTGCATTAAGCAAGTAAACAAGGGCAAGAGAAAGAAAAAAAAAGATGGTTCTCAAAGGAAGTGGCTGGTAAGGTAAGAGTGAAGAAGATGGCTTTCAGGAAATATAAGGAAACACAGAAGGAGGACAACAGGGTAGTTTTTTTTCCCAATTGTTTAACCAGGTGAGACACACTAAGCTGAAAGCTTGCCTACAGGTGCAACCTGGGAGCACATGGAAGTTAAGTGACTTGCTCAGGGTCATACAGTATGCAGGTGGGGGCTGTGGGATTCAAACCCAGGTCTTCAGATTTGCAGCTCAAAGCCTTAAACCACTGCACTATACTGCCTCCCTGTGTACCTGAATAAACAGAGGGAGTCAAGGAAAGCAGTCAAAAGTGAAAAGATACAAATGGAGAGAAAAAAACAGCACAGGAGGTAAAAAAGGGGACAAGACTTTTTATAGGTACATTAGTGAAATGAGAAAAAAATGGGTGGATTTACAATGGACTTAAAGGGGAAGAAGGGAAGTGTGTGGAAGGGGACCTGGAAAAAGCATCAGTACTGAACAAATATTTTTGTTCTGTATTCAAAGAAGAAGGAGATGGTGAGGCTCTTCAGTTAGGCAACATGAGCAAATATGGGAGGGAGTTGGTCACCAGTCCATTTACGGAAGAGAGGGTCCTTAAAGAACTCACAAAACTGAAAGTGGACAATGCAGTGGGACCAGATGGTATACATCCTAGAATATTAGGAGAACTATGGGAGGTGCTGGCAGCACCAGTGGGAGCCCTGTTCAATGAATCACTCTATACAGGACTGGAAGAGTGCTGGTGTAGTCCCTCTTCACAAAAGTGAGAGTAGGGAGGAGGCTTGAAACTATAGACCAATCAGCCTCACCTCAATAGTGAGGAAAATTATGGAATCACTACTTAAAGAAAGGATTGTGGAACACCTTGAATCCAGTGGACCACAGGATCCAAGACAGCATGGGTTCACAGTGAGAAGGTCATGTCAAATAAATCCAATTGATTTTTTTGACTGGGTGACCAGGGAAGTGGATCGGGGGGAGTGGTGGATATGGCCTACATGGATTTCAGGCCTTTGATACCATTCCACATAGAAGACTTGTGAACAAGCTGGGCAGCCAGGGAGTGGGTCACAAGGTGGTAAACTGAGTTAGAAACTGGTTGAATGACAGAAGACAAAGGGTGGTGGTAAATGGAGCTCAATCTGAGAAAAGGAGGGTGACCCATGGGGTGCCACTGGGATAAATTCTGGGGCCACACTTGTTCAATGTCTTCATAAATGACATTGTGGAGGGTCTTGAAGGGAAGGTGTGCCTTTTTGCAGATGACACTAAGATCTGCAACAGGGTGGACTCTCCGGGAGGGGTGGAAAAATGAGAAAGGACCTAGGTAAACTGTCGGAATGGTCTACAGTGTGGAAGCTGAGTTTCAATGTGAAAAAGTGCAAAATCATGCATTTGGTATGCAAGAACCCGGGGAGGATTACATGATGGGGAGGAGGAGATACTGACGATCGTCAACAAGGCATCATGCTAAGAAGTGGGGGGTCCCTCGGGGAACAGGAGAAGGTACTTCTTCACAGAAAGAGTTGTGGATGCATGGAATAGCCTCCCAGCAGAGGTGGTGGGGGAAAAACAGTAACAGAATTACAAAAATGCGTGGAATAGGAGTAAGGGAACTTTAGCAGTTAGGAAAGGGAGAGTATAGCCAGAGATCAAGTAGGGTCTGTGGTATTGCAGTAGGTAGGGACAATGGGCCAACTAGGTGGGCCAAGCAGTCCTTATCTGCCATCAGTTTCTATGTTTAAAAGAAAACAGAGAAGCACAATATGAGATATCCTTAGGCACTAACCATGAGTGCTGCCACAGACCCTCTTAGTCGGGTGTTAAAATCAAATGACTCAAAGAAGCAGGTTCCCTCTTACAGTAGCTGCTAAAAAATAATTTAAAGCCTGCAAGGCTGTAACTCTCAGCAGGTTGCAATTGCTAACAGAAAATGGGCACGTATCAAGCCAGGTGCCGTACTCAGTACTGCAGCAACATCTGCATGTTAGGCCAAACATCAAGGCTGTATAGCAACTCAGAGAAGTGAACCACTACATGACCTGTGAAGTAAAAAGAGGAGCACTCGCCCATGCCTGGATATCAGAGTGTAAGCAAATACACCATATGAATCAGGATGAAACCCTATGTATTATACACATTTTGGGAACTGAAAGGCAGATTTCTAATTGATATGAAAGGAGATTATACATATCAACTTCCTATCTTTCTCCTTTCTGCTGGTACCCTTTTTGAACACAATTATGAGTTAAACTTATGGCTGTTTCTTAAGAGAATTCAGGAACAGCGAGTTAAAATAAATCCAAAAGTACATCTCGGTACCTCTGTAAGTAACAAGCAATGGCAATTTGTCTTTTGAGTGGGAGTTGCAAAATCACATACCACCAGTCTTTACACTGAACACAAAGTTTGAAAAACAAGAACCCAAAACAGTTGAGTACAGGCCTCAACATAGTCATGCTTAAAAGGCCCAGATAAAGGTCAATTGCCTGCAAATGAGAAACAGCATGGGTTGCAGGTAGCCCAAGGTACCAGTAATTAACATTCTTACCAGCACCTTTATTCACTATGATCATCTACCTTGTTTGCCAAGAGCAGATGTATTAGTTGAAAGCAGCTTTTTCAGCACATTTTAGAGAGTTATCCAGTGTGAGCCTGAGTAGGGAGGAGGGGCGAGTCAGCACTGGACAAGATAGGGACAACCACTCTAAAACAGATCACAGCATAAAAGAGCTGACAGTGCTGAGCCCACCACAATAAAAGGCATACTTATAGGGTCATCTGCTGGCTTTGGAATTGCCCCAATACCCAATTCAAAAGTACAAATCAGAGACTTTTTCTTTATTACAAAATAAAATGTTTCTCAACTTTATATTTATTTAAACAAATTATTTACTTAGAAATGCATTTTCCTTTTTCTATTAACCCAGGTTAACAATGACCCATTTTATAATTTGATTAGCCATTTCAGGGTGTGCACTAAAGAAATGGATAAAAGACACCACATGACCATGCATTCTCCCACTATGACCGCATGCCTAAGTTACTTTCCATCCCTCACAACCTACTCATCAGCAGCATGTCACTCCACACATGGCAGACTGCCATGCACACACCTGGTACACACAGGCTGCCAAAACCAAATGGCAGTAAAACTATATAACTTTCCCACACCGCAAAGAAATTACCTGGCTTATACAGCTACAAGTAATGACTAACAAACCTTATCTGGTTGATCCTGAAATTTTAGAGTGTTTTCCCCTCTAAGGACTTTCACTGTCTTCTTTGTAGTATTACCAAGCAGTGCTCACCCTGGCAAGGGACATGCTTGCAAAGCTTTAGAATAAGGAAGATTTTCTTGGTAAGTGTGTAAAGTGTGGTATTTTAGGTAATTTTTAGTGAAATTAAAAAAAGAAGACATCAACTTTAAGGAGACTGAGTGAGTTGACAGCTTCATCAGAGTACAGCAGATACAAGCATGGGCGAGTGGGTATACAATTGTGACAACGATGGTAAAATAGCAAAGATCAGTACAGCAACAGAATCTTCTGCTTGCTGTACTGGACTGCTGTGTTACCGATGCCACTGTCACTGGGGAGCTAGCCCCCTCCTTGAAACAACTCTGACTCTGAGTTGTTTATCTTTAGTATGGCGGTAGATTCCTCCCCCACATGGGATGTGCAAAACACTTGTGTCCCTGGATGGCCCAATGCCAACTGTTGGCATTGTGCCATTGCTATAATGCTGTTTGACAGTATTCCTGTCAATGAGCATGGTGAAACTGAGTGAGTGTCGCTATATCAGTGGTCACTTAGGCTTGTGTCTGCACTTCTCAAACCACCAACTTGCTCAGTTTCCTCTACCCAGATGCATACTGCTGGCCTCTTGAGATCATCTGTTTTGTAAAATCTGAATACAAAATCTTGCAGTTAGACAACATTTCATGCAGTAAAGCCAAATCAGATTTAGCTGCCTCTATTAAAGCTATACCCATTTTATAGCCCAAATTATTGCCTCCAAGATGAATGAGCAGTACGTCTGGCTCAGGGTGAGTGTCAAAAAGTCTGTGCATTGTTGGCACGAGCTGCTCCCACCTCATGCCACTTTTACCAAACAAGTGGACATGACAGTTTTCCAGTTACAAATCATTCCCCATATCACTTTTCCTGGCAAACTGTCCAGCCCTTCTCACAATTAAACTACTCACAATCCAAATTGTGTTGTGAAGCCTTCTGCCATGCTTAATCTCTTTGAAGATTGCGCAAGTGACAGCAATCTTAAATATGTGTCTGCCTCAGTCAGCAATCTTTGCCAACTGATAATTTCAGTCTGTCAATTTCTTTATTAAAGCAGGAGTGCATGATATTGGTGAACATTTGTACCTACAATTTTTGATATTACTTTAGATTGTTCCTTATCTCCTGACTTGTGTGATACTGTTCTTTCTCTGTTTTGAGTCTGCTTCAGTACTTTTTTCATATTTGAAATAATAAAAGGAGCGTTCCTTTTAATATGGCTTGGACTAGGTTTTCATCAGTATTCTCAGCTGGTTTGGAACACCTATTGTTGCTTTTACTGTTCCATTACAGTCCATTGAAGTCACAACAGAATGTACAAATACAGCTGAAAATATTGATAAAAGCCTGGTCTGAGCCATATTAAACAGAGCACTCATTTTATTATTTTAAATCATGAAGTACATACAAATATAATATTTTAATGCTTCCAGATATTTATCCTGATAATACAAGATACCAGATCAAGACTATGGGGAACAATAGTTTTACAAAAATGAAAATAAAATGTGTGTTGAACAGTAAGATACACATTTTAAAACCTATTTCTCTCTCTATGTCTTTACTTATTTAGCAAGGTAGAATAAGCTTGCTAAATGAGACACTTTGGTAAATCAGGACAGACTCGAACCCTTAGATGGCAACTGTTTGTTGTTTCAAACCTGAATGTTTCTTTCAGGCTATTCCAGATCTTATGACTTTCTAACTGCAATCCATGACATGTCATCTAACATGTCTCTCTGACATCACAGATTCAACATTCTTTGTGTCTGGAGAGCTGGGTCCTCATAAAAGAAGTAGTCTGATTTGAGCTTTGGGCTTTATGTATGCAAAGACATCTGTTTCGACCCACGTTCTGTCTATCACAAGAGCAATGACTCTGCTATGAATCATGAAAGGGATATTTTCTGCTTTCAGCTATTCTAGTAACTGTCCAAAGAGTTTGCAATCTCTCCCCAGAGCCACCTAGAATGTTCCTAGCCTAGCATTATTAGAAAACTTCCATCTTAGCTGAGATACTTGCAAAAGGGCTACTATTAAAAAAATTAAACACAGGAACATAAAGCAACACAGAACAAGTTACACAGATGTTATTATAGGGATATGTAGTACTTATGGATAAGTGGGCTGACACAAAGATTACTGCCAGTAGTTATTGGTAGTTATTTTCTTTTTAGTTAATTTAAATCCCCCATTAGCAGAGTTGGGCTGAGTTCTGTTTATGCAGAAAATATATATGTATCCCCAATTGTTAACAAGTTCATGGATTAGTAAAATATTAATCATTCTTTTGGGTAAATATGACATAATTATCTTTTCTTCTACTATACATCATATGGATGTAAACCTAGGACAAAAAAAAAAACTAAACTGAAAAAAAAATGATTTGTGGCCAACAATTTTCAGGGTTCAGGTATAAGAAAATAATTAATATGATCTAAGAACCTCAACCTTACATGAAGGATCTTAATGATTTGTGAAATATGGGCCTCAAAAGAGGAATGACTGTCAAAGACCACAGTTAAATAATATCCATTTTGTACTCTTTCAATTAGATTACCTATTAATTCAAAACTTTGAAAAACTAGAGTCATATTTTTCATGGATCCAACAATACCTTTTTGGTTTTTGTTAGTGTAAAGCTATGCTTATGGGACAAAACCAGTATTGTAAATTATCAAAATTAGACTGAGTTTTACAATGTAGTGCAAAAGGATCCTTACTGCAACTAACAATAACAGCATTGTTTGCATAAAGAATTAATGTGTATATGCTATAGACAGGTGGAATGGTGTTTAAAAAAAAACACATAATTGTACCCTAAGGGAATCCACATTTGATTAACCAACTCTCAGAACAGATTCTTTCAATAACAGTATTCTAAAATATGTCCTCCACATAGCCTTTGTACAGGACGGAATATCAGAGAAAAATTTAGCCAAAGAGTAGAACATAACCTTATGGTCAAACCTTGGTGAGGTCTGTAAAGTCTTATGCCACATAAGTAAGCAATAAGACATGACAGGGTGTGTGCTAGATTCTTCTAATGCATGGCGAGGGGCGGAGTGAGGCATGACACTGCACGCTGAGTGCTTTCAGCTCCTCACCATGCACTATAAGTGTCTAGCGCGCACCCCAGAGTGTCTGATTGTGCTTATAAAATGGGCAGCTAGCAGATAATGTTTAGAGAGACATGGTTTACAATGACAATGCATTTTCAGATGATATTTAGAGAGACATGATTTACACTTGGGCTGTTACTTACACCTAAACAGAGGAGACAACTTTTCCTTCATTTTATTTATTGTATTGTGGCAGTGTTGGGAGGGAAGGGGTGTCTAGAGGGGCAGCAGCACATGGGGTGGGGAAGCAGGCGTAGGTGCTGTTTGATAAAGGTATATGAGGGAGAGTGCCATAGCTGTGGCATTTGTCTGTTCCATAAGGATGTGAGTCTGTAGGAGAAAACGGATTTGCTAGCTGACAAAGAGGGTTGGGAAAGAGAGAAGGAGCAGGAGTCCCTGGTACGTAAGGTGTTGGAAACATAGAAACATAGAATTTGATGGCAGATAAGGACCGCTTGGCCCACCCAGTCTGCCCATTTCCCTACCTAATGGATAAGCTGCAGATCCTAGTTAACCAGCAGCCTACTTCTTTCTACCCCAACCCCCTAGAATTGCCTTATGGCTGTCCCATGCATGCTTGAATTCAACCACAGTTTTTGACTCCACAACCTCCTCCGGAAGGACATTCCATGCATCCACAACCCTCTCTGTGAAAAAATACTTCCTTACATTACCTCTGAGCCGCCCCACCTCTATCTTCAAATTGTGCCCCCTTGTTCTTGCACTCCTCTTTTTTTGAAAGATGCTAACCTCTTGGACTTTGTTGATTCCCTTGAGGTACTTGAAACTTTCTATCATGTCCCCCCCTCTCCTCCCTTTCCTCGGTGCCATATTAAGCTCCTTTAGTCTCTCTTCATGTGTCTTCTGGTGCAGATCCTGCACCATTTTAGTTGCCCTCCTCTGGACAGCTTCCATCTTGTCTATGTCCTTGTGGAGATTGGGTCTCCAGAACTGCACACAGTACTCCAGATGGGGTCTCACCAGCTGTCTGTACAGAGGGATAACAACTTCCTGTTTTCTACTGGTGATGCCTCTCCCTATGCATTCCAGTATCGCCCAAGCCCTCCTTACTGCTCTCTCACATTGCTTTCCCACCTTTAAGTCATCTGATATGACTGCCCCCAGGTCCCTTTCCATTTTTGTTGTTGTTAGTATCTCACCCCCCATGTTGTACTCTTCCCCTGGGTTTTTGTTTCCCAGGTGCATTACCTTGCACTTCTTAGGATTAAATCTAAGCTGCCATACATTTGACCATACCGCTAACCTTGCCAAGTCCCATCTCATCCTTTCCACCATGCCTTGTGCATCAACTCTGTTGCAGATCTTTGTGTCATCTGCAAAGAGGCATACTTTTCCTTCCAGTCCCTCTGCAATGTCGCTTATAAAGACACTGAAGAGGACCGGTCCTAATACTGAACTCTGTGGCACCCCACTAGTAACCCCCCTTTCTTCAGAGTGGGCTCCATTTACTATTACCCTCTGTGTCCTATTCTCCAGCCAATTCTTTACCCAGGCTATCATCTTGGACCCACTCCCAGGCTGGCTAACTTGTATATTAATTTTTTGTGTGGGACTGAGTCTAGGTAGGCCATGTCTACAGCCCCTTCCTGATCTACTACTTTGGTCACCCAGTCAAAGAAATCTATTAGATTCATCTGGCATGAACTTCCTGCTGTGAATCCATGCTGCCTTGGGTCCTGTGCCCCTCTAGCCTCTAGGTACTCGACAATTCTTTCTTTCAGAAGTGATTCCATCATTTTCCCTATCACTGATTTTAAACTAACAGGTCTGTAGTTTCCTGTTTCTGCCCTGCTCCCATGTTTGTGAAGGGGAATCACATCTGCCCTCTTCCAGTCCTCAGGTACTACCCCATCCTTCCATGATTTGTTAAAGAGGGTAGTCAGTGGTGTCACTAGTTCTACCCTTAGTTCTTTTAGAATTCTGGGATGAATCACATCAGGCCCCATTGCTTTGTCCACCTTCAGTTTTAAGAGTTCTTTCAGAACCCTTTCTTCTGTAAATGGGCTGATATCAACTTCTGTATCCAGAGTGTTTCTATTTTTTGTTTTAGGTACCTCCCCCTCTTCATTTGTAAATACTGAGCAAAAATATTTGTTTAGTATCTCTGCCTTTTCACCATCACCTCTGCCCACCCCCTCCCCTTTATTAAGCCTCACTATCCCTCCCTTAGTCTTCCTTCGCTCCCTGACGTACTTAAAAGGTTTTATCCCCCTCTTAACTGAGCTGGCTATCTTTTCCTCAGTTCAGGCCTTTGCTGTTCTGACTGACTTTCCAGCTTCCTTTTGCTTTAACTGATACAATTCTCTGTCCTGCTCCTTCTGTGATTCCTTGTACTTTCTGAATTCTTTCTTTTTCTCTTGAACCTTCACTGCCACCTCCTTTGAGAACCATAGTGGTTTCTTACATCATTTTGTTTTGTTATTTGCTTCACACAAAGGCTTGTTACCTCTGTGATGGCAGTTTTATTATTCCCCATTGTTCGTCCACCTCCTTCCTGCCCATCTGCTAGTGCATTCCTTAGGCACTCACCCATTTTTGCAAAGTCAGCCTCCTGAAGTCCAGTACTTTTGCCTTTGTATGGCTTGACTCTATTGCTGTGTTTATTGTGAACCATACTGTTCGATGGTCACTAGTTCCCAGATGGCTACCCACTTCTACATCTGTGATCCTCTCTCCATCTCCATTTGAGAGGACCAGGTCTAAGATTGCTCCCCCTCGAGTGGGTTCCAATACTAGTTGTCTAAGGCATGCCCCCTGTAAGGCATCTAGAGGTGGGAGTTGTAGGGAATAGCATATCAGAGAGGTAGGGATGTAACCAGCTGAACCAGAGTTTGGCTATCAGAGAGATTGAGTGCATGTGACATTGATGGGATAGGGACAGGATGCTGAGGAAGGAATAAAGGGAACAGTGGTGAATCCTGGGGGCAAAGCAGCAGAAAGCATTTAGTAGGGCGTCAAGTCTGGATAGATAATAAGCAGGAGCTGTGCTGTATATTACATCTGCATAGTCAAAAATTGGTATGATGGTAGTGCACTGGCGCTCCAAGGACATGGCGGCATAATGGGAGATCTCCCACGAATTGGAATTTAAATAGAAATAAATAACATTTTATCACTACGGTGATCATATTCGTATACATCATAAGTTACTATGCAAAGGCATACATTCAGTTAAGTAGTCGGGGCTAAATCTGTCTTGTATTTATTGACACTTTTGAGTTTCAAATCACAGCACCTATCTTCAATAAAATATGCCATCTGACAGTCGTAGTGTGATGGCAGGGCACTCAAGCCACCTCGATTCCTCTCCCACGGGCCTTTCCAGTGGTCATCAAAGGTACACCTAAAATAAATAAAGGTGGCACGGAGATATGTTCAAGTGACATGGAGTACATTAGGGAGAAATTACAAAACATGCATACAGATATTGGAAACTTAAAAGCACAAGAAAATCATTAAAGAAATAAATCAGAAATAGTTGAAAAAAGGCTTAATGTTGTGGAAAAAAGAAAGGCTTACAATGACATTCATTATGTTCTGCAAGAACTACAAATCTCATATTATGTTAAGTACCCTGCTATGTTAGTTATGTCTACTAAGGATGGCTCATATAGCTTTAAAATACCAGAGGAGGCTTGGGGTTACATTCTTAAGTCTTGGTCAGAAGCTAATCGCATACTAAATAAAAGACCCACATTTAATGTAAGACAGCAATGTACATCTGATTCCCCCGGTAAGTTTGCAAATCCTGTGAGTTCTATTCAAGAACATCAAGCATGAGATGCCACCACTCAGAAGAGTCACCATGAGGCAGCAGGAATCACCAGAGCGTCAGGATCTCTTTGAATGGTTCAGCAGAAAAATACACAAATCCCTGTGCCAAAAACACCTTCTAGATTTGCTGGTATATCAAAGCCACTTCTGAAATCTGTTACTTGGCCATCCAAGATTAATTGGAAGTCTCAAAGCTTTTATAAAAACAAACTGGCATTACGGGCTCCTGCCATTTCTAAATTACCAAATACTTCAATGTGGAGCCTGCCCCCAGTTAAAGCAGTTAGAATCTCTCTTGCTGTCCATTCTCCCAGGGAATTACCTGAATGCTTAAGAGATCCGTGCAGTCCAGTTGCTGATATGTTTGAAGAACCATCTTCTCCTGAGGCCATTTTGAAACAATCTGATTCTCTAGCAACATAAGGGAGCTTCTGACTGCATTTCTGATATAGAAGTCCTGTAACAGGAAATGAAGTTGGGTTGAAGGTTTCTGAACAGCCTATCAGATCTTTTCATCAATCTAAAGCAGTTCTAGTAAATATTTTTTTACTGCACCTTGTCTTTCTGTATCATTTATACACATTATTTAATATCTTTTTTTATGAAGCACATTTATCGTCTGTGCTCTGCAGGTGGGTGGAAGGTAGTAGGTCAAAGGTGATGAAGGTCATGCATATTTTTGATCCCTCACAGGAAAGAAATAGGAGATTGGTGTGGGTAAGGTGTGAATATAGTGGAAATCTCATTTGCATTACGTGTTTTAGCCATTTCCCTTACAATTGTAGCTAGGAAGGTTAGTTTTCTTTTTTTTCCCCTATAAATTATTTTTATTCTGAAACAACCTCAAAGGTGATGTTGTCATGTTTGCCTGTAGAGGGTCTGGGAAGGATCAAAGCCTTTGTATCTATGATGTTGCTCTTTTGCTGTGCTGAAAGCCTTTAAAATTTCATTGCAAAATAAATAAACATATCTCTAAATGTAGAATTAAGCTTTTTTTAGCTATTCTTAAAACATGAAGGTTGTCCTTTACAGTTTATTATTACTTGTGTCTCCCACTGATGTTTTAAATGTCTGAAAGGGGAAGAGAGGTGGAGAAGGTTAAAGACGAGGAGAAGGGAAAGGAGGAGTGTCAGAATACGATGCAGATATTTGCAGGGTTTGATTTCTTTGCCTTTTTTGAATAAGGTTTGCTCAGTTGATTTTCTTTTTGGGATGGTTTTCATTTGTATCAATACCTAATGTATAAAACTTAAAGTGTTGTGGTGAGAGACAGCAAAGAAAGCTTAGCATGATACAGTATTTTATTTAATTTAATCTAAGTTTGGCTACTTCTTGCAGTATCATAAAAACCCGTGGTGATTGCCTAAGCCTTTTAGAGACAACCTTCTTTTACAGACTGACTACGTTATAAAAGGGGTACTAAGTAGCTTATGAGGGTATGTGAAAAAATTTATGAATGGTCAATATGCATGTCTTTATGGTATGCTGGAAAGCTTAGATTTTACTCCTAATTGCTTGTCAATTTTGTAGGGAGAGGCGAAGCCTGATGGTGGAATACTATGATGGTCTTCTGTAAGGCAAGAAATAAAGGCATGCTAGAACCACCAAGGGTAAGGTAAATATTTTATAAAAATTAATAGTGTGATTATAGTGCCAACTTGACATAGGTTTCACCAATTAGATCATTCTGATATACTTTGGATAAAATAATTACACTAGCTATGTGTTTTGTTGATTTCTTTGCTGCCTGCTTACTACAACACTTAATTCTGCGGTACTCTAATATGATAATTGTTATATTGAGCAATTATTCAGGGAGGTAAAGAATCACCCTTTTATCTCCCTTTTCTTCTTCTCTTTGCTGAAGGTTCCCATATATATAGATATTAGTACACATTGTTATACATGATTAAGGTGGGGTTCTCATAATGCTGCCTAAAAGATGCATGTTGCACCTTGAGGAGATCCTCTGTGAGTTTTTCATACACCTTCCTATTGTGTTTGTAGTGAGTGTGTGTGTGTGCGTGTGTGTGTGTGTGTGTCGGGGGGTTAGTATTAGGGTTGGGTTTACCTAAGTTTTTATCATTTTCAGTGTTTCTCAAGTGTTTGTTTTATTTACTCACCTAGTATGGGTTCAATAACTGTTAGTTCATGGAATGTGCAAGGGTTGGGTTCGCCCATCAAGGGGTATAGTGTGCTTAATAATTTTAATAAGCATAAAGTGGACATTGCTATGATGCACAAAACTCATCTTATACCTGAGGACGCAGAAAAGCTAGCTAGACGTTGGACTGATTCCGTCTACCATTGCTGTTTTTCTTCCAAAAAGAGAGGGGTTGCTATTTTGATTAGGAAAGGGGTTAACTTCATCAAACATAACCATTTGACTGATCCAGAGGGTTACTTTCAAATACTTTTGGGGAAATTATATGGGAAGAATGTGGCTATCTGCAATGTTTATGCTCCTAATACACAGTTGGAATAAAATATTTTATTCCAAAATCTATCTGTTGTGTTAGCTAATATAGGTGAATATGAAATTATTTTAGGAGGGGATTTCAATACAGTTATGGATCCATTATTAGATAACCTTCCTGAATTTTGAATAGAAGATCTATCTGCTTCACAAGAAAGTCTGTGTAAAATGTTGAATGATTTGGGTCTGTTAGATGTCTGGAGATTGATGCACCCTCAAGTTAAGGATTATTCCTTTTTATCAACCAGATTTGGGACACTTAGCAGATTAGATTATTTTTTCTTTCCATTAGATATGTGTAATAATACAAGTCAAATTTTGTATGAGAATCAACTCATTTCAGACCACTGCCTCCTGAAAAGCTCTATAGTTTTTGAGAACAAACCAGATAGATCAGTTAGTTGGAAATTGAATGCATCGATTTTAAAGGATGTTGATTTCTGTGAATGGATTTAAAACAAGTCCAAATAATACTTTAAGATCAATTGTAATGGGGAGGTTAGTCCTAAAATAATTTGGGAAGCATACAAAGCTTATATGGGGGGTAGTTCTGCATCCAGAAAGAAAAAAGACACATTGAGGGCTGTAAAGGATAAAAAAGATATGTTGAAAGAAGCCTTATCAAACTTAAAACCTGGGTTGCCAAATAGCAAGGTGTCAATATTTAAGGTGCTTAGACTTAAGTATGAAATTAACAAAATTCACTTGGTGAAAATTGAATATTAGCTCTTTAGAGTAAGGCAAAATTATTGGGAGACAGGTGAAAAGGTGGAGAAGTTATTGGCTTATAGATTACATAAAATTCAAAATCAAAATATTATTAAGGGAATTAAAGATGGTTCAGGGGAAGTAATGTATAATATTTAAAAAATTAACAATTGTTTCAAGATTTTTTATGAGAACCTGTATAGATCTAAAGGTGTTATACAGGCGGATATAATAGATACTTTCCTTAACTCAATAAAGCTTCCATACCTGACTTCAAAAGACAAAGGAAAACTTGATCAACAAATCAGTGCTCAAGAAATATGGGAGGTTATTTTGCAAGCTCGTAAGGGGAAGGCACCTGGTCCGGATGGATTTTCGGAGGAATTTTATAAACATCTTAACAATATTATGGCACCCCATTCGTTGAAGGTTTTCCAACTCTCTTTTGAGGATAGCACTCTCACAGATTCTATGAATGAGGCTCATATATGCCTTTTAAGTAAAAAAGGGAAAGATCATCTGGACTGTGGTAATTATAGGCTGATATCACTGTTGAACTTTGATTACAAGATTTTAACTAAAATTCTGACAAATAGAATATCAAAAATCCTAAATAAATTAATAGGTAAGGAACAAGTGGGCTTTATAAGGTGTATGCAGGCTGCAGATAATTTTAGGAGGCTATTTTCGGTACTTTGGGTTGCCCTTTCTTCTCCTTCTTCTTCTTCTTCTTCTTCTTCTAAAATTAAGTCTTTACCTACCATGGCTACTTCTTTAGACATATGTAAAGCTTTTGATTCACTGGAATGGGAATATTTATATAGAGTTTTAGAGAAAAATAATTTTGGCCCTATTCTATTAAGATGGATACAGACCATAAATGCTTCGTCTAGAGCCTGTGTGGTCACAAATGGTTTTAGATCCTCTCCCTTTCAATTATATAGAGGTTCCAGACAAGGATGCCCTCTTTCTCCAGTATTGTTTGTATTGGCACTAGAACCTCTCATAAGGAAAATCATGCAATATGAGGATATAGGGGGTATTGATACAGGCAAGTATAGAAATAAAGTTTTAGCATTTGCGGACGACATACTCCTCACACTATGTCATCCTACTGTCTCCGTGACGGTTATAAAAAAACTTTTACAAATCTTTGGGAATATATCTGGGGTGTTTGTTAACTGGTCCAAAACTGAAGGTTTAAAAATAGGGACAGCCATGCAGGAGTCTGACATAATGTCAATTATCCTAGAACTAGTTTGGCCTGCAGATGGCTTGACATACTTAGGGGTTAAAATGTTTGACTCACTCAAAAAATAATTTCATAATATGACCAAATGAAACTTGTAGAAGAATTGAAAAAAAAAATCTAGATAGGTGGGCAAAGTTACATTTATCTCTGTGGGGAAAGACAAATTCATTAAAAATGATTTTTGCTCCCAAATTATTCTATTTAATTAATAATTATTCTGCAAATATTGCCACTGTTTGGTTTAAGAAAATTAAGAAGGTTATTTCTTCTTTTTTATTGGAAGAGAAACCTCCAAGGTTATCAAAACACAAATTAAGAGCTCCAGTTAGGAAAGGAGGGTTTGCCTTACCCTGGTGGCAGGGATATTTCTGGGTCTTTAAGGTGAAGCAAGGAGCCTTATGGTTTAGGTCACATATGAAAACCCCTTATGGCTACAGATAGAAAAGGAGATGGTACATCCATTAAAGTTGACTGATTAATTTTTTTGTAAAATACCACACCATTTGATAAATCAACCTGCTCTTCAGGTTACTGTAATGGTCTGTAGAAAGTTCAATTCTCCTAAAAAAGTAGAATATCTCCCATGACAATTTATGCCATTATAGGACAATCCCACGTTAACCCCAGATAATAAAGAAATTAAGAATATTGGCTGGAAACAAAAAGGTATGACAGTTATAGGAGATCTGTTAGATGATCAGGACAGATGACTCTCTTTTATGGACTTGAGGAGTTAGTTTAAGTTAAATAAATGTGACTATTGTATATATTTACAGATCAGAATTTTTTTCCACAACAAATATTTACATGCATCTTATAGTCTTCTTTCTTCCTTGGTTTGGCAGAAGTTTTTTTTTTAAAATATGCTATCAACCTAGGGGCTTTAGTTTAATTTATGCTTATCTAATTGAATCTGATATTCAATTTGCAGAAAATGCTAGATTGAAATTGCAAGAGGATCTAGGTCTAAACATATTGCCAGAGTCATGGGAAAGGCTATGGAACTATGCAATTAAATCCTCTAGAGAGGTACAGGGAAGACTTCTGCAATTTAAAATATTACATTAGTATTATTCCCATGTTCAGTTGTTTAAAATGAGGGCAGAATCTGATAGTAAATGCTGGAAATGTGGCTTTACAGATGCAGGCCTGGCACATTTATTCTGGCATTGTGATAAAACATTGTCTAATTGGAGACAAATTCATACCTTCTGCCAAGCTGTTGGGGCAAATATATCTTTTTCCCCTTTATTATATATTGAGGGACATTAGTCTAATTTCAGATATCCCCAAACAAAATAAATTATGGGTGCTAACATGTGCTTTGGCATATAAAAGACTAATCCTTCAGTACTGAAGAGATAAAAATCACCCCAGCATTCAACAATGGTTAGAGAATTTGGTGGGGATTGCAAACAATGAAAAAATACGTTACTCTCTTTTGAACAAGACTGGTGTATTTCAGAATATATGGGGCTCTTTTATAACTCTTTCCATGTAGGTTTATTGTCATCACTTAAGTCTTACTACTGTCAATTTTCCATTTTTAGGTTGTATTATAGATATTATATAAGAGTGAGACGGTATACTTCATAGCACTACTAGTGTTGTAATGGTCTAAGAAGAAATTGTTTTATGTGGTTGTGCTATTCCACGGATTATATAGCTTTGTAATGATGAATTGATCTAAACTTGTATCATAATTGCTTTGTAATGTGTATTTTGGAAAATTAATAAACTTTAAATTGGAAAAAAAATTGGTGTGATCATCTTGGTTACTGTTTTGCATCTGACTAGAAGTGGGAGGGAGTCTCTATTGCAGTGCAGCATACCTAGCTTGGGGCAGAGCTGTGATGTGATGGCATCTATGTGAACTGAGAAGTTTAGGTGGGGATCAAGCCACAATCAATCAATCAATTTTTATTGAGAGAAGAATGCATAAAACAAATTGTTACATTTATTTTTTATTTATTTATTTATTTATTTATTTATTTTAACCAGGTATAGCACACTAAGCTGAAAGCTTTTTTACAGGACTGACCTGGGAGCACAAGGAGGTTAAGTGACTTGCTTAGGGTCACACAGTATGCAAGTGGAAGCTGTGGAATTCAAACCTACATTACCCACGTTACGTACAAAACATTTTTTTTTTAAATCAAACAACTAAACACATGCAAATACATAAATACCTTATCTCATTACACAGATCCAGACAACACATGAAAACTAATTTCTGGCATATTCCCCTTGAACATTTAAGCGTATATTTTACTACAGGATACATTTTATATATAAAAACCTATTTCCCCAGTAGCGTATATAAAAAAGCATCCTCTACCACCTCTGTGGTTCACATCAATTGCACATTCAATGGTTTAAATCATCTAACAAAATCCTCCTAAACATATGTCCTCTGATTATAATCATTTCTGATGAAACTTACACATCACCTTAGAGGCAAAACTTGCCAAAGCAAAGGCTTTTACTTTATTATTTTTAACCATATTAAATATTGCACTTGTTTTTAACTTTACTTTTATTTCAGTATTAAAACACTGATATAGGAGTTTCTCCCTTTCCTCTTTGAATTTTGGGCATTTTCATATCAAATGCATCACACCTAATCTTACATTTTCTTTACAAAAGAAGAATCTTCCACACACTGCACATTATGCATTTTCCATACATTCCCAAACAGCTCAAATCTTAACTTTGTAAGTGCTTTTCTATGTTTTATATTTTCATAGAACAATAAGTACTCTTCAGTGCAAAAAGTTATATTTATTTGTCTGAATATTTTATATCTGTTGGATTTTCTGATGCTTTCCAGATCTCCTTGCATGGCAATATCTACTGTACTCTGAACTGCTATTCTAGAGGGTTCCAAGCCATCAGGGAGCAAGCATCGTAGGTCCAGCAATGACAGCACCAGCAAAACAGTGGTAATGGTATGGGCAAACCTGCAATTAGGGCGCCAGTGACACAGTGTGCCTTGGATGTGGAATACTGCACTGCAGGCAACATGGGTGCCAGGCCAGAGAGGCATGCCTGATGTGATTGCACACATGGCAATACCCCTCACCATGGTGATGGTAAACTTACTGCCAGACAGCACTGTACAGTCCCCAGGCTCAACCTTAACAGCATGGAGGGAACAGCAGCCCTAGGCTACCTGCTGATGATGTACTATGGACTGTGGCATTCCCCTTGTGGCATGCATCACTGCAGAGGATCAGTGGTGTTGGCTGTTGGCAACCAAGGTGCAGCTGCTCCTACATGGGGTGACACCCAGTTTGGGTATGGGGGTGGAGATCATGATGCAGGCACATCTGATGACCATGCTGGCTATGCTGGTGGGGAGGGGACACTGTTGGTGGCCGAGGTTGCTAGGAGGTATGCTGCACAGTGGCACCGGACCTGTGTCATTGTGTGGGTGCTGTGTTTGCCCTTCCTGGTGTCCTGTTGTGGTATGCATTATGTCTGCAGGGAATGTGTGCCAGGTGCACTCATGTCTGTGGTGTCCTCTGTTGCTATGATTCCTGTGTCCCTGATGGTGTTTGACAGAGGGGTTGACGGGGTGTGGTGGTGTGCACTATGTGCCAGCGCCACCATCGGTGGGCGCCCCTGCTTCCCTGTGCACTGTTGCTGCAATGATGAGGTTGCAGATGCTGTTATGCTGGTGATCTCATTGCTGGCACTGCTATGCCGGTACCCTGACTGCCCGGAACCATTCTAGAGAACCTTTCACAATTTAAATGGATATCTAGCAAAGCATTGTATGATAGCCTGGCTTTATTCATTTCCTGATTTAATCTTGCAAACTAACCTTCTGTTCCCTTGATTAGGTTATTCAACATATGAATTCTACAGCTGACCAACAGACTAGCTTCTGGGGCTCTAATTTTTTTTCAAATAGCAGATCGCTATTTTTAGGATTCTTGATTTATGTGGCAGTATTCCTGTCTCAGCACATACTGTGCTATTCAGACTATATAGGGAGACCCCAGAATATTCATCAAAAATATAGTTTGTATCGTCTCAAGTTATTTTATATTAGCATAAACACCCCATCGTTCTACTCCATATAACACTTGTGTGTTCATTTTGAACTCAAAACATCTGTACTGTGCTATATGAGTCTTTTGCTTATGAGTACGCAGACCTATTAATTCTTAACAGGCAACTTTTCACAGTCTTTAATTTTGCTAATGTGTGATTTCCATTTAACATGTCATTGCTAAAAATACACTCCCAAATATTGAAATTCATTAACTTCTGCAATATATGTACCATTGATATTCCAG
Source organism: Neoceratodus forsteri (assembly GCA_016271365.2). NCBI lineage: Eukaryota > Metazoa > Chordata > Ceratodontiformes > Ceratodontidae > Neoceratodus > Neoceratodus forsteri. Next base: position 66,216,087 of record CM057455.1, read on the forward strand.
GGTTCTAACTTTTTCTTTTTTGCTCCATATGTTACAGTCTTTGTTTTTCCAGTATGTAGAGATCATTTCAATTTCTTCAGGCTATCCTTAACTGAGGTCATTGCCGTTTTCAGACACAAAGTGGTTTGGGCTTATAGAATCATATCATCTGCATACACTAGAATCTTAACTGATATTTGGTTAACTTTAGGAGCAAAATTATCAATCTTCAATGTATCTTCCACTAAAGTTTCAATATAAAATTAAAAAAGTGTAGGCGCTAGGAGACAGCCTTGCTTTCCCCCACTGAGTGCCTCAAATTGCTCTGCAAGTGCCCCATCATTACTATATCTTACTCTCAGAACTGTATCTTTATGCAGCAGCATTATCATGTCAAGCACATTTTTTTCTGTACCTTTGGACTTCACTAGATCCCAGAGGATGTTTCTATTTACAGAATCAAACGCAGCCTTTATATCCACAAAGGCAGCATATATCTTTCCTTTCTTTTGTCATAGAAACATAGACTTTGATGGCAGATAAGGACTGCTTGGCCCACCCAGTCTGCCCATTTCCTACACTAGTGGCTTGTAATAGACTAGCTAAACTGGCAGGTAAAGTAAGACTAACTGATGCATAAAACAAGTAATTACATTTACAAATATTCAGTCCAGAACACAGCACAGAAAGAGATTTCCCTGAGATCAGTAAGCACCAGGTGTTTGAAAATCAGCCAAGGAGCAGAACCTGCCAGTCAGTGCCTGGATCCTCCACTGTGCATCCAGTCAAACAGCGGCATTCAAAACCACGAGTTTCAGAGGTCTGGTGCATACCTGTATCTGTCTGGGGGTCAGTCAGGTGGTCTATTTGCTACAGCTGGGTCGGACAGTGCCAGGGCCACAGGAGCAGCTTGGGAAGCCCACAGATGGACTATCTGTGGAAGAAGGAGGGAAAGACAGAAAATTAAATACAGCTTGAGTACAATAGCAACCTCAGTGGGGGGCAGGCAATGGGGAAGGACAAAGCACAAGGTAAAGAGGTGGCAAATGCAGGGCAATTATTTTGAGATAGAAGAGGAGTTAAAGGGGGGTTCAGTGCTTTGGCACAGGATGTCTGAGGAGGACAGCAGCAGCAGGAGAGGGTGTAAGAGAAGAGTTTGTAGGTAAAGCAGAGAAGAAATTAAGTTGTTTAGAGAGACAGCATTACAAGTGGGGCGGAGAAATTAATAATTAGCAAAGTGACCAGTGTGGGGAAGGGAACAGGGTTTGGCAGTAGAGGCAGAAATGGAAAACTGCAGCAATCTTGCTCAGTAGCTAGGTCTAAGCAGTCAAACATCAGCTGCTATACACTACAGTTTGTCCAGCACTAGTCGCACAGCAGCAAATAACACCAAGAGGCTAGACTAGTGGCTTGTAATAGACTAGCTAAACTGGCAGGTAAATTAAGACCAATTGATGCATAACATAAGTAATTACATTTATAAAAATTCAGTCCAGAACACAGCACAGAAGGACATTTCCCTCAGAACAGGAAGTGCCAGGCATTGGAAAATCAGCCAAGGAGCAGAAACTGCCAATCAGTGCCTGGTTCCTCCACTGGGCAGCCAGTCAAAAAAACGGCATTCAAAACCACGGGTTTCGGAGGTCTGGTGATTACCAGAATCTGTCCAGGAGTCAGTCAGGTGGTCTGTTAGCTGTAGCTGGCTTGGGGAGTGCCAGGGACACAGGAGCAGCTTGGGAAATCCACAGATGGGCTGTCTGAATCTCTCTGGGGGTCAGTGGGGCAGTCTGTTAGCTTCAACCAACTCGGAGAGAGCCAGGGCTATAGGAGCAGCTTGGGAAGCCAGCAGATCGGCTGTCTGAATCTGTCCAGGGGGTCAGTCAGGTGGTCTGTTAGCTGCAGCCAGCTCAGAGAGTGCCAGGGCCACAAGAGCAGCTTGGGAAGCCCGCAGATGTGCTGTCTGAATCTGTCTGAATCTGTCCGGGGTCAGTCGGGCAGTCTGATAGCTTCGGATAGCTTGAAGAGTGCCAGGGCCACAGAAGCAGCTTGGGAAGCTCGCAGATGGGCTGTCTGAATCTGTCCAGGGGTCAGTCAGGCAGTCTGTTAGCTGCAGCTGGCTCGAAGAGTGCCAGGGCTACAGGAGCAGCTTGGGAAGCCCATAGATGGGCTGTCTGAATCTCCTCCTGGGGGTCGGTTGGGCGATCTATTAGCTGAGGCCAGCTTGTAGAGTGCCAGGGGCACAGAAGCAGCTTGGGAAGCCCACAGGTGGGCTGTCTGACTCTGTCCTGGGGTCAGTCAGGTGGTCTGTTAGCTGCGGATGGCTCGGACAGGGCCAGGGCCACAGAAGCAGCCTGCGAAGCCTACAGATGGGCTGTCTGTGACATATCAGGGATAATCAGATGTTACAGACTTAGGAGGTCCCGTTAATTATGAATATGGGTATGTTAATCTATTTATACAAAAAGGGGGACAAAATATTGTTACAGAACTGGAGACCAAGCTGCCTCCTAAATACAGATTTCAAAATTCTAGCAAAAGTTCCTGCTAAAAGATTAATGACTGTGGCCAAGCATCTTATATCTGAAGCTCAGGCGTCTTCCATTCCAGGACACTGCATTGAGGACCATTTAATATTAATACGGGAACTGTATGACAAAGGTAATGCTGGACAACTTTCAGGGTTTATACTGTCATTGGACCAAAGTCAAGCTTTTGATGCAGTGAATCATGATTTTTTATGATTAGACTTGGAAGCCTACCAGGTACCAGGAAACTTTATACAATGGATCAAAACCCTATAAAACACAGCTACAGTGTTTCCCCTGGTTAATGGGTGGAAGGGGCCTTTAATTAATATTAAATGGGGGGTGAGACAGGGCTGTCTCCTAAGTCCGATTTTATATGTATTTTTTTGGACCCCCTACTCAGGATAGTCATTTCGCCATGACGGTTCTCTCCACTGACTGACGTATCAGGGATTAGAGCAAGTCCAGTGGTGGCCTCTGCAGATGATATGTGCCTTTGTGTGCAGAATGAAGCGTCATTGGTAGAAGTCATAAGTCTTTGTAATTTGTTTGGTAGAGCAGCTGGGGCATTTTTAAACCTCCAGAAATGTGTAGGTAGGGTTTTAGGAGACACCCCACATTCATGGAATGTAGTGAGTGGTATATCACTGACTATACTGCAGATTAAAATATTGCAGATACAGTTTGGATCAGGGCATTTGCATATCTTGAACTGGGAGGAGAAGTTAGCACTGGGTAAGGAAAAAGTTGCTCTTTGAATAAGTGGAAATTGGGGAAAAAGAAATGAACATACTTAATTAAAACATACCTTGTTCCAATCTTCCTATATATTAGTTATGTCCCTTCCCCCAAAAATTTAGAGACTCAGTTGCTGAGAATGTTTTTTCAAGCAGCTTGGGGCAGCTGCCTTAACCCCATTAGAAGGAATGTCATTTATTTCTCCATCCATCAGGGGGGATCAAACATGATAAACCCCTTGTTGTTTTATAACTATTTTTTTGATGATGAATGTGAGGCCCACTCTGGTCCATAATAACAAAGGCTGGGAAATGTGGGTGTATGATACAATTAAACCTTGGTTTCAATTATGGGGTAGAAATATACTACGAATTGTGAAACATCAACGTTTGGTGCCTCTTTATTGACGGGAAATATTCACCAGACTTAGTCAAAGGAACATTACCAATCAAATGTTGAGAACATTACAGAGGAAGGCTTTATATTCAGACCTATTGGAAAATATTTGTAGACTCCCAAATGTGTTTGAGCATTGCCCGGCAGTACAGAGGCTTGCACTTTTTAATTTTTTAAGGAACCCCAGAATCTCCTCACACATGTGGGATCTCCACTGGCTTAGTTGTCACAACAGAATCAATGTCAAAGACAACCATAAACATAAACAGGCCATAGGGAGACTTTGTAGCAGACCCCAGTGTATACGGCAGATAGAGACAATTAGGCATCTTTTGTTTCAGTGCTCTTATATTCATGATTTTTGGACCTTTATAGCACAGTCATGGTCTGTGCCTGTTTTTGCTTCTATTAGCTATGAAAATGTAATGTATGGGGATACCTCTAGTCCTTGGAGGCACTGGCACAAAGTAACCTTAGAAGTTATTTTCACAGTTTTAAGTGGCATATTTGGAATGCCAGTTGTTTTTTAACTTTGCAACAGAAGGATATCTCCTTTCACGAATTGCTGGATACAGTTGAAAAGGAATTGAAAGCTATTTGTAATAAGGAAAGAGTTAAAATTTCAGAACACCAGTGGTTAGAAACTGACACAGTATGCCCTGGGTAATGGATTCAGATTTTCCTACTACCCAAAAAGTTGGGACTTAAGGTACAAGACTATTATGCTATAAAACAATAGATGAGCGACAGTACATGTTGCAATTGTATGAAGGTATGCACAGTAGGAGGCTACACTTCTGATACCTTCCTTGTATTGCATTGTATGGACATTATGATTTTTCATTTTGGTTTTCCATGTATGTTCTTCTTTATTCGGAGGAGCCATTTGATCTTGGTCCTCCTTGATCTCTCCGCAGCATTTGACACCGTAGACCATGGGATGTTGCTAGAACACCTGTGGCTACTCTGTGGACTGTCGGGGACAGTCCTCAGATGGTTCCACTCTTTCCTCATGGGCAGAACTCAGAGGGTAGTATCAGGAATCTTTTCCTCTGCTCCCATTGCTCTGCACTGTGGGGTGCTGCATGGTTCTGTGCTTTCCCCCATGTTGTTCACGGTGTATATGCTGCAGTTGGGAGACATTATAAGTCATTATGGGCTGAGTTTTCACTGCTATGCAGATAATTCTCAACTCTATATGTCCTTTGTATCAGAACAAAATGATGCAGTATCGGTCTTTAACAACTGTCTTTCTAAGATTCAGGACTGAATGAGTGCTAACTGGTTGAGACTGAATCCGGACAAGACTGAGGTGCTGGTGGTGGACCCTGGACACCGTGTAGAGAAGTTGACTCCTGGATCTTCCTCTGGCCTTGTGTTAGGGGGTAACCAGTTGTGACCTTCTGAACAGGTGCAAAATCTGGGTGTAGTACTTGACAGCGAGCTGATGCTTAAGATGGAGGTGTCAGCTGCTGTTAAGTCCTCTTTTCACCATCTGAGGAATATAGCCCGGATAAAACACCTTGTTCCGCACGATGACCTTCCTGTGTTGATTCATGCCTTTGTATCTTCATGTCTTGACTACTGTAATGCTCTATATTTAGGGTTACCGGGGGTGGATCTCCATTGCCTGCAGCTGGTGCAGAACGCTACAGCCAGGTTGTTGACTGGGCTACCAAGAACTTGCCATATCACACCTGTGCTGCACGAACTGCACTGGCTGCCGGTGCAATGGAGGATCACCTTCAAGGTTGCATTGCTGACCTATAAGACCCTACATGGACAGGGACCGGACTACTTGCAAGATCTCCTTCGGCCCTATCGCCCTCTCCACCCAATCCGTTCCATCGACAAGGGATTACTAGAGATTCCCAGGGTTCATCTTCAGTCATCTGGGGCCAGAGCTTTTTCTTTTGTGGCCCCAACCCTGTGGAATTCTCTACCTCATTGGATTGGAGAGTGCCTGTCCACTGAGTCCTTTAAAACTGCATTGAAGAGTTATTAATTTGAATTAGCTTTTTAATATAACATCTAGTTGTCCTGCTGCTTTTTAAATGTTTTAAATTTGTATTTATTAGTGTCATGTGTTGCTATATCTGTTTTGTATTTGGGCTTTGGTAATCTGAAAATCACATTATAAATAAATACTGATTTGATTTGATTTTTTTGTGGCAGCAGATTTTGTTTTCCAGACACATTGTATATGTTGATATGTATTACTATTGAGTTTGTATTTTTAGTTTCTGTCTTAATAAAATTCTCCTACTCTTTTCAAGAAGTGACATGAGATCTTCAACATCCACCTGAAATACCTCCAGAACTGGCAGATGGGACCTTGGTTTAACATCTAATCTGAAAGACATCACCTCAGGTGTGCAGCACCCCCCCTCATGCTACACTACAGTGTCAGTATTGGGATTTATCCCAAGTGCCTGTTGTGGGGCTAGAAGTCATAGCCTTCTGATATCCCGGCCTCAGAGGTGAGTGTGCTACCTACTGAGCCACTGACACTGCTTTAATAGATGTAATCATATTACAGATTAGTATATCAGTCCACAATACATGTAATTATTTCACAGTTTCATATATCAATCCACAATACATGTAATTATTCTACAGTTTAATACATCAGTCAACAGTACATATAATCATTCTGTAATTTAATACATCAATCAATACATGTCATTATTCCACAGTTTAATACATCAGTGAGCAACTCATGTAATCATTCTAAAGTGTAATATATCATTACACAGTAGAAGTAATCATTCCTTGGTTTAATGCATCAGGCCACAAAACATGTAATCATTCTGTGGTTTAGTGCAGTACAACAGTCCATAATACATGTAACCATTTCAGAGTTTAATACATTGATCCACAATACATGTAGTCATTCCACAGTTTAATACATCAGTCCACATCATTGTGCAGTTTAGTATATCAGTCCACAATACATGTAATCATTCCATGTTTTTAATACAACAGTCCACAATACATGTAATAATTTTGAAGTTTATATAATGATCCACAAAACATGCACTCAGTTCCCAGTTTTATACATCAGCCTGTATCATTCCACTTTTTAATATATGAATCTACAATGCATGTAATCATTCCAAAATTTCATACATCAGTCTACAGTACATGTAATCATTCCATGGTTTAACACATCATTCCACAATACATGTAATCATTTTGCAGCTCAATGCATCAGTCCACAATACATGTAATCATTCTGCAGTTTAATACATCACCCACAATACAAGTAATCAGTCCATGGTTTAATACATCAGTCCACAATACATGTAATCATTTTACTGTTCAGTACATCAGTCCACAATACATGTAATCATTCTGTGGTTTAATACATGAATCTACAAGACCTGCAACAATTTCGTAGTTTAATAAATCAACCCACAATACATGTAATCATTCCACAGTTTAATACATCAATCCATAATACGTGTAATCATTCTACTATTGAATACATCAGTTCACAATACATGTAATTCTTCCACCGTTTAATACATCAATCCATGATACATGTAATCATTCTGTGGTTTAATACATCAGCTCACAATACAAGTAATCATTCAATATTTCAGTGACCAGTTCTGTAGAATTTCATACCATGGTTTAGTACACCAATACATCCATGCATTCTGCCCTACATCCATGCGTTCTGCCATGCATCCCCCACCTCCTCTTTGTCTGTCCCCTTCCCCTTCTTCCTTTAGATCTTACTTGCTACTGTAAGTTTATTGTATATACCTTTGAAATTTTGATTGTTTTTTGAAGTACTTTTTCTTTGTTTGACTAATTTTTGTAAATACCTGTATGCTGTATGTCTATATTTTTTTGCCATTGCTTATGTTGTACCTCAATGTCTGCCATTGTACTTTCTGTATCTTCTTATCTGCCATTGTACTTTGTACCAATGTATTCTTGCGATTGTCTTTCTGTTATTTTACCAAGAACCCAGATCAACCCTGAAAAAGAGATTGTATTGTCTCGGTGGACTTACCCAGTCACCAAAATTCAAATAAATAATGTATGTACTCATTCCATGGTTTAATATATCAGTACACAATACATTTTAATTATTCTACAGTTTAATACATCAGTCCACAGTATATGTAATCATTATGCAGTTTAATACATCAGTCCACAATACATATAATCATTCTGCAATTGAATATATTGATGCACAATACATGTAATAATTAAACATTTTAAAGCAGCAGTACTAGATAAAAAAAATATTTTGCAGAAGTGTGTTTCCTTTTTTCTGTTGAGCACTTTCCTAGTAATCTTTCTTGTTTTCACTGCATTATCACCACATAATTTATTGTTTTTCTTTGTTTTTATGAACATTTCTCTCACCTGCCATGCTGGATTGGAACCCTCTGCTGCTATGTCCATAAACATGGCGACCCCAAAGATGTCAATAACTATCGTCCCATTGCTATACTGTCAGCCGCCTGCAAGCTTCTTGAAAAGGCAGTTGCTTTGCAACTCTCCCACTGCCTCCAGGGTTATGGTATCCTATCCCCTTACCAGCACTGATTCAAAAAAGGACACAGTACATTGACTACACTTGCTGTGGTCATCTCTGAGATCAGGTCTGCGACTGACCAAGACAAAATGACTGGGGCCATATTCATTGATCTTTGATAGGCCTTCGATCGGGTTGATCATTCCCTCCTCCACTCAGCTCTGCTGTCTCTCGGATTCTCCCTCCGAGCCCTTGACTGTTTCTCCAACTACCTTGGGGGTAGGCAGCAATACACCTGCTTTAATCAAACCCTCTCAGCCCTCTCCTCAGTTAACTGTGGGGTCCTCCAAGGTTCCATCCTTGGACCCATTCTGTTTTCCCTGTTCATCAACGAACTGCCCTCCGCTACCACTGATGGGCACCTAACTCTATATGCTGATGACCTAGTCATCCTGGCCAGTTCACAGGATATCACCAAAATCAACTCCCAGCTTAACTCTGATTTCTCTCTTATCCAGATCTGGCTTGATGGCCACAAGCTGACCAACAACCTGAAGAAAACCCAGGCTATGCTCTTTGGCTCTGTAGCCAAAACCTCTTCCTGCCCGATGTCTCTAAAAATCCATGGAGCAAATGACTCCCTCCTGCCGGTCATTGACTCTGTCAGGTATCTAGGAGTTACCCTTGATCCACAACTGGATCTCTCCACGCACAATCAGAATGTATGCAAAGTAATGAATGGCAAGCTTGGCCTTGCCTACAGAGCTAAGGACTGCCTCACCCCCACTGCCCGGCTTGCCATAGCCAGGGAGATTCTCCTTTCCCACATTTTCCTATGGGCTTGTTGCCTTTGCCCTGTCCCGAACTCTAACCTTGCCGAATGGGACAGCTTACAACAGCATGCTACCAGACTTTCTGCCCCGCCTCCGCCATCTTCATCGGCTGGAGCTTTACTCTCAATTGGAGTGGCTACCCCAGCACCGCATTCTCTCATCCTTGGCAAATTCATTGATAATATAGTTATAACAGCCACTCCCACTGCGCTCGCCCTTCCCCTAAAACACGCTACCCCTGTCTACCACCTAAGATCGAGCACAGCTCAGGCCCACCTGGTCCCCAAGCACCACACCCTCACAGGTGATCGGGCCTTCACCATCCACATGCCAAGAATGTGGAACTCCCTTCCCGCATGAGTTTGTGCCTCTCCCTCCCATCCTTGCTTCAAAACATCCCTATGGAACTTCCTCAAAACTGCATCGGCCTGTTTGTGTTCCACACAAACCCAGCATCTCCCTCCCCCCTACCCTCTGGGGGAGTCGCCTAGTGAGCAGTTTCCTCTGGCCACTGTTAATCTCTGCTGATAACCCTCTTAAGGCACTTACCGCCCCCTGGCAGAGTGGCAATATTGTTCATAACAATATCCGCCTCCTGTACCACTGAGTCTCTACTCTTCTTCTCCTCACCTTGGCTATTACGGTCAGCAAGTCCACACATGTGTGTTTAACAATTTTGATGTTGCTTCCTTTTGGGTTGTTCTTTGATGCTAATTTCGAGTGTTATTTGATGTTATTCTACCTCCCAGTGCTGTCATGCCAATTTGTTACTTGATTGCTATCAGTCCAGTTTTGAGCCTGTCTGTACCATAAGCTGTACCACCCACTTGTGGGAGCATGTGGCTCCTGTATGTTACCTCGACTCTGCATTGTCTCATTGTTACTCTGTAACTCTCCTGGGTCGCACCTGAAAATGGGCACTTGGATGTCTAGTGTGCTTACATGGTCAACAAAAGCAAATAAAATAAATATGCACATGTGAATGACTCACAGTACTAGACAGGGACAGTGAAAACACAACATAAGATCCTATGGAAGTAAACAAAAGGCATGATGTAATGTGAGTGGGGGAGCTTGGCAGCAAATTAGGAAGCAGCCATATTTACTGTGGATCCAAAACAATTGAAATACATTTTAAATATCTGAAAAAGGAAAGACTGCAAGAAAAAAATATTTACAGATCTGGAAACAGGAACTATGGCTGCATGCTTTCAACCCAAAAGCAGAATTTTGATATCAATACCTGATTATCTATTACTGCTGCTTTAATACATCAGTGCACAGCACAGGTAATCATTTTGCAGATGAATACATCATTCCACAATAGATGTAATATTCCACGGTTTAATATATCAGTCCACAAGGCATGTAATTATTTTGGAGTTCAATATATATGTCCACAATACATGTAATTATTATCTGCAGTTTAATACATCCCCAGATCCTGAGCCCCTGAATTGGGCTGCACCAGCCCCGTAGGCACAGGCGCGGCTCTCAGAACCTGCTGCCCTGCAACGCATCCTCCTGGCCACCTCCTGGATCCATGGTGATGGATCCTGAGCCCCTAAATCGGACTGCACCAGCCCCGTAGGCATGGCTGCTGCTCTTGGAACCTGCCGCCCTGCTATGCATCCTCCTGGCTGCCTCCTGGATCCACGGAGATGGGTAAGAAAGCCCTCCTCGGACTGGGAAAGCAGTGTGTGCGCCGCCATTGGCCCAGCACACTCAGGGCTCTACCCTGATTGTACCTTGCCTTCTGCCTGACCTTATCGGCTGTTCGCTGACTTTAGGAATGAGTTTCAGGGCTGTTGTTCATTGGAGTTGCACCTCCTGAGCACTGCTGGAAGTTTTTTCTCGGTGACTGCTGTTGCTATCTCTCTCGTTTCCTACAGACCGGGAGCTGGAGTGAACCTTGCCTCAAGATTAGCTGCCTTGCAGAAGCTTTATTATTTGTGTTAATTGTTTCTACTGTTTGCTACCAAATCAGACCAGACTTTTGATACTGTTGTTATTATTCCTGCTGGAATGCCCCATGGACTCTCTCTGTCTTCCCTGCTCTCGGGCTTGGAACTGCCCCCCCTCCACCTCCTCTCCCTCTCCTCTGCCTAGTCTACCTTCCACTTGCTCACCTGCCCAAGTTCCTGTTGTCTCTGCATACCCCCACTCCCACCGTTGCCAGGCTGCGTACTGCTTTCACTTGCCAGGCAGTCCCCGCCCTCTCCATGCCCCCAGTTCAGCCTCTGCACTGCGCCACTGTCTTTGTCTGCTCCCTCATGCCCCTCTAAACCTCTACTCTCCCTCCTCCCTCATTCCTAGATCCTGAACCCCTGAATCAGGCTGCACCAGCCCCAGAGGGTACGGGCACGGCTGGAACTCCGCTCCTGCAAACATCCTCCTGGTCCGCATCCTGGATCCACGGTGATGGGTAGAAACCTCCTCCGACCAGGAAAGCTGTGTGTGCTATTGGCCCAGCATGCTCAGGCTCTACCCTGATTGGACCTTGCCCTCTGCCTGGCCCTGACTGACTGCAGCCCTCGCAGACTTTAGGGATCTGAACTCAGGCTGTTGTGCCCATTGGCTTTTGAGAGCTCTGCCAAGAGTTTTACACCTGCCCTCCTCCCACCTCCTCTTTTATTAATTAGCCTTCTTGCCACCCCTGGTACCTGCCAGCTCCCCTTTCACACCCATTGGATCCTGCCTCTCCTCCCTCTCATCTCACACCTCCCTTTTTTTTCCTCTCAGTCTTCTTTCTACTACAGTTTCTACTTGCCTTCTTTCAGCTCCTTCTTTTTCCTTTCCCCAAACTATGCCACCCTCCTACATTATGCCCTGCCTATCACCTCCTCCTTTACCCCTCACCCCACTGCTCCAGCTCCCACACACTGCTTCCCTCCTCCGCGATAGCTATAAGCAATCACACATATAGCCACACTGGCACCATTCTTAATGAAAACATTCTTGCCCTTAGAGCTCATCCCATCACATTGTACCATCACACCCTCATGCTAGGGTGTGGTGTGCCCCGCTGTCACCTCAGCTCACAATGCTCCTTCTGTGTACATACAAAACTACCTCTATCAACTCCTCCTTCTCAATAAAGTACCACAAGCTCTCCCCTATGGAACTGCGCCTGGCCACCCTGGTAACTCTATTCCTACTGTGCTACTATCTGGAAACGTCCACCCTAACCCAGGCCCTTGACCTGCTATGACCTCCACCCAAACCAAGCGTGTTGGCTCCCTCTCCATTGTCTGCCTGAACATCTGCAGCTTACTATCTAAATTGGATCAACCACAATCCTTAGCAAATGCCCACCAGCCCGATATTCTAGCAGTGGTAGAAACTTGGCTCACCCCCTTGGTTCCTGATCAAACAATCGCCTTCCCTGCCTATACAATCTTTAGGCTTGACTGAAAATCAAAAAGAGGAGGAGGTTGCGCCCTTTACCTAAAGGACAACCTGATGGGCCACACAGCCCACACAAACCTACCAACTCCAAATGCCCAGCTACTGCACATCAGAATCCTGCTAGGAGCCCAGAACAAAGCCCTCTCGGTCATCACCATATATATACCTCCAAAAGAACAGGGACCAGGCTTCCACGCAGTACTGGAGTACATCAAATCACTCCCATCCGACTCCAAAATCATCACACTTGGCGATTTCAACATTAACTGGTTGGGACCTGAGGCTGGCGATGCCAGGGAGATGGTCACATCGCCAAACCTCACCCAGATACTAGACTCCACAACCAGAAGGAACTACAAAACTGGCACCAGCCCTTTACTGGACTGAATCCTGACTATTCACCCCTCCCGGATCCCTAGCTATGCCATACTGGCTGAATGTCTCAGTAACCATTCCCCCATCAGCTGCACCTGGTCAAATAATTTCTGGAAATCTCCTGCAAAGGTTATCCTCAGCGGAGTCCTACCCCATGTGAAGCTAATCCACCTAAAATTACACCTACTAAATCAAGACTGGTCCCCCATTGACCTGGCTGCAGATATGAATACAGCCCTTGACCAATTCATACACATCTTCAATGAAGCATGCAACATCTTTGCCCCACTAAAAAAGCACAAAAGTAAAGCCCTCTGCAACCTCTGGCTCATGGGTTCCCTCTTAAAGAAGCTAAAACACAGGGACCACCTCTGGGAACTGGCCAGAACAACTGGAAACCAGGCAGACATCCAAAACTACAAAAGAGCAAGGAATGATTGCACCAAGTCCATACGCCAACAGAAATCAGAATACTACGAGACTGCACTCACTGACACATGGGGAAATACAAGAGCATTCTGGAATAACATAAAAGATGTCACCGGGAAGGAGTCAAAATCACCCCCGACTGCTATCACAATAAATGGATATACCACTCTAGACCTAAAAGTCATAACCAACACCTTTAATGATGCCTTCACTGACCTCAGCAGCATCCTGCCCCCTGACTTTTTCAACGATAGCAACACCCCTCTTCCCACCCATCAGTCTACACCAAAAAAATGCCCCCCTTTCTACTTCAGAGCGGTAAACAAAAATAGCGTCAGGAAATACATTTCCAAAGCCATCAAAAACACCAGAGCTAGTGCTGGCACACTGGATCTCAAACTTCTGTCCCTCACACTAGAAGAAGTTCTGGGGCCTCTCACCAGGATCTTTAACCTCTCCCTCTCTCTCAGCCAGTTCCCTGACAAATGGAAGTCAGCAACAGTCACACCAATCCATAAAGGCAGTGACCGGATCAACCATGGGAACTACCGACATATCTCTATCTTCCCACCCCTCTCTAAGGCCCTGGAACAGATAGTAGCAGACCAGCTCACTCATCATCTGGGCAAGTACAACATCCTTTGCCGGCAGCAGCATGGTTTTAGAAGAGGTAACAGCACTGCCATAGCCATTCTTGAGTTCACGAGAGTCATACACAACTCCCTTGACCATGGTCTCCTAACCAGAGCTATATTCATAGACCTGTCTAAGGCATTTGACACTGTCCACCATCACCTCCTTCTTCGTCAGCTACTAAACATTGGGCTCTCTGCAGAATCAGTGGCATGGTTCAATAGCTATCTTGACAACAGGACCCAATGTGTAAAAATAGCAGGCGTGTTCTCCGACACTAAAGAGGTATGCTCTGGTGTCCCCCAAGGCTCCATCCTGGACCCACTGCTTTTCAGCCTGTTCCTCAACTCTCTTCCCTACTCCACCCCTCAGCAATTTATACTGTATGCAGATGACGCTGTGATTCTTGCCTCCCATCATGACCCAAGCCGCCTGCAACAAACCCTTCAACATGGTTTCACTTCAGTTGAAAACTGGTTCAAAGAACACAAGTTAATCCTTAACCAGAAAAAAACCAAGACCATGATTTTCACCAGTCACCAAAACAGGCACAAACATCTCCAACTCACCCTACACACCTGCCTCAGCAACTCCCTGGAACAGGTTGACTCCTTCAAATACTTTGGAATCACCTTAGACCCCCACCTGTCCTTTGGAACCCACATAACAAATGTTGCAAAAACAGTGAACACCAGTCTGGGTTTACTCTACTGGAGACGATGGCACCTGACTAAAGAGGCCCTCAATGCCGCTGTTCAAAGCTCTATCATCTCCCAGATTGACTATGGTCTTCTCATCTATGGCACTGCCACTACCTCGACACTCAGAAGGATAACCACCACCCTCAATAAAGCCCGTCGACTTATCACTGGGTCCGAGTGGCTCACACACACCTGCGACCTCTACTCACAAACAAACTGGCTTCAACTTGAAAATAGAATCCAGTACCACACCTGTGTGGTTGCAAAGAAAATCCAGTTAGGAATTGCCCCTCCTGGAGTCTGCTCACTCCTTCAACCAAAAACTAGCTACAGAATCACCAGGGGATCAAAGCCACAACTATTTCGCATCCCCCGCTGCTGCACAGCCCATGGCCAGCGATCATTCACTTACAGGGCACCCACTTGGTTTAACGGACTTGCCTATGATATTATCACTACTATCGGGCTAGGGGCATTCAAATCCAGGCTCCGAAATACCCTGGTAGCTTCCAGCACCTGCAACTGCCATGGTTAATCAATGCAACACTGCTCATGTACTGCTTGCCCTACTGAGCTCCTTTCCCAATGCACTTGCCCTAGTAGGCCTCTGCCCCACCTGCACTTCTGAATCTTGACAATGTCACCAGTCTGGCTGCCTCTCACCACCACTCCCCCCAAGTTCTTATTCCCTTCCTTACCCTTGCCTCTCTTCTCTCCTTCTCCTGACCTCCTATACACTGCCCCCCTTCATCCTACTACCCCCCCTCTTTACTTCCCACACCCTGTCTCTTCCATGCAACATGTGTAATTGTAACCTTTTATGTGAAACAAATGTTTTTTATCTTATGTGATACCAATGTCTTGACGTGGAACCTTTGTAAAAGAGCCCTGAGCTCAAAGGTAACTTGTAATCCTAGAATTGAAATAAATAAATAAACATTAGTCAACAGTACATATAATCATTCTGCAGTTTAATACATAAATCAACACATGTAATTATTCCACAGTTTAATACATCTCTGCACAACACATGTAATAATTCTACAGTTTAATATACAATTACACAGTGGAAGTAATCATTCTTTGGTTTAATACATCAGTGCACAAAACATGTAATCATGTGTTTTAGTACATCAGTCCACAATACATGTAATCATTTCAGAGTTCAGTAGATTGATCCACAATACATGTAATTGTTCTGCAGTTTAATACATCAGTCCACATCATTCTGTAGTTTAATATCTCAGTCCACAATATATGTAATCATTCCACAGTTTAATACAATAGTCCAGAATACATGCACTAATTTTGAAGTTTAATATATTGGCTCACATTACATGTAATTATTTCTCAGTTTAATACATCAGTTCACATCATTCCACATTTTAATATATCAGTCCACAATGCATGTAATCATTCCACAGTTTAATACATCAGTCCACAATACACGTAATCATTCTGTGGTTTAATACATCAGTCCACAATACATGTAATCATTTCGCAGTTTAATACATTAGTGCCCAAAACATGTAATCTTTCCTTAGTTTAATACATCAGTGCATATTACTCATAATAATTTCAAAGTTTAATGCATTGATCCACAATACATATAATCACTTCGCAGTTTAATGCATCAGTCCACATCATTCCACATTTTAATATATCAGTCCACATTGCATGTAATCATTCCACAGTTTAACACATCAGTCCACAGTACAGGTAATCTTTCCATGGTTTAATACTGTACATCAGTCCACAAAATGTTCAATCATTCCACAGTTTAACACATCTCTCCACAATACATGTAATCATTTTTGAGATAAATACATTAATGCACAATACATGTAATCTTCTGCAGTTCAATATATCAGTGCACAATGCATTTAATCACTTTTCAGTTTAATATATCATTCCACAGAAGATGTAATCATTCCATTGTTTAATACATCAGTCTCCAATACATGTAATCATTTCAGAGTTTACTACCTTGAACCACAACACATGTAATCATTCTCCAGTTTAAAATGTCAGTCCACATCATTCTGCAGTTCAATACAGCAGACCACAATACATGTAATAATTTTGTTTAATGTACTGATCCACAATGCTATGTAATCATTCCATAGTTTAATATATCAGTCCACAATACAGCACATGTAATCATTTCATGGTTTATTACATCAGACCACAGTATATGTAATCATTTCACAATACATGTAATCTTTCCTCAGTTTAATACATTTATCCACATTACTGTAAAAGACACATTAAACTGTTCCGCGTCATCAACTCCCATGACACCCTCCATGTGTGGGGTTATGAGCTTTGGGAAGGAGAAAAGCAAGTTTTCACACCAAGGCAAAACAGAGTGTAGCAACATCCTTTACATATAAATTAGGATGACATTAAGGGGATGCAAGAGAGGGAATAATTGTTCATGCATGCAAACTACATATGTTTACAAAAAATAGGAGGCAGAAACTTTCCCTTTAAGGGCCTAAGGGCACTGAAGGTGGACAAATCCCCAGGGCTAGATGTCATGCACCCAACCGCCCTAGTAGAATTAGCACAGTCTCTGTCAGATCCCCTGGCAGACCTGTTTAACACCTCTCTGGAGTCAGGAATCATGCCCTGAGATTGGAGAACTGCACATGTAATTCCTCTCCACATACATTGTCTGATGGATGAACCAGTGAACTACAGGCTGGTCAGCCTGACCTTGATAGTGGCCAGCTGATGGGGACTCTCCTGAAAGAGAAACTGCTGAACTTTCTGGTGGATAATGGGCTCCAGGACATGAGGCAGCATCGATTTGTATCGGGGGGGCCTGCCAGATGAACCTAATTGACTTCTTTGACTGGATCACCAGGAGAGTGGACAATGGTTGATATCCTGTACCTGAATGTTAGCAATGCCTTCAACTCTGTACCCCACTAGTAACCCCCCCTTTCCTTGCAGTGGACTCTGTTTACTATTATCTTCTGTGTCCAGTTGTCCAGCCAGTGTTTTACCCAGGCTACCATCTTGGGACCTACCCCTAGGCTGGTTAATTTGTTTATTAATCTTCTGTGTGTGACTGTGTCAAATGCCTTGCTAAAGCCTAGGTAGGCTACATCCACAGCTCCTCCCTGGTCTACTACTTTGGTCACCCAGTCAAAGAAATCTATTAGATTTCTCTGACATGACCTTCACGCTATGAATCCATGCTGCCTTGGTTCCTGTGCCCTGCTGACCTCTAAATACTCAAAAAATCTTTCTTTCAGAAGTGATTCCATACTTTTCCCTATCACTGGACATGGCCTACCTAGACTTTAGCAAGGCATTTGACACAGTCCCACACAAAAGATTGATAGTCAAATTAACCAGCCTGGGAGTGGGTCCCAGGGTGGTAGCCTGGGTAAAACATTGGCTGGACAACAGGACACAGAAGGTAATTGTAAATGGAGTCCAATCTGAAGAAAGGGCGGTTACTAGGGTTCAGTATTGGGTCCAGTCCTTTTTAATGTCTTCATCAGTGACATTGCAGAGGGACTGGAAGGAAAAGTATGCCTTTTTGCAGAAGACACAAAGATCTGCAACAGGGTTGATACACAAGGAGGTGTGGAAAGGATGAAAAGGGACTTGGCAAGGTTGGAGGAATGGTCAGACATATGGCAGCTAGGATTCAATGCAAAAAAGTGCAAAATAATGCACCTGGGAAACAAGAACCCAGGGGAAGAATACACAATGGGTGGGGAGGTAGTAACAACAACAAAACAGGAAAGGGACCTGGGGTAATCATATCAGATGACCTTAAGGTTAGCAAGCAATGTGAGAAGGCAGTAGGGAGGGCCGGGGTATACTGGGATGTTAGGAGAGGCATCAGCAGCAGAAAACAGGAAGTTGTTATCCCTCTGTACAGACAGTTGGTGAGACCCCATCTGGAATACTGTGTCCAGTTCTGGAGAACCCATCTCTGCAAGGACATAGACAGGATAGAGGCAGTCCAGGAGGGCAACTAAAATGGTGCAGGGTCTGCAAGAGAAGCCATATGAGGAGAGACTAAAGGAGCTTAATATGTATACCCTTGAGGAAAGAAGGGAGAGGGGGGACATGATAGAAACTTTCAAGTACCTCAAGGAATCAACAAAGTCCAAGAGGGTAGCATCTTTCAGAAAAAGAGACTTGCAAGAACAAGGTGACACAATTTAAAGATAGAAGGAGGGCGGTTCAGGGGCAATGTGAGGAAGTATTATTTCACAGAGAGGGTAGTGGATGCATGGAACAGCCTTCCTGAGGAAGTTGTGAGGTCTAAAACTGTGGGAGAATTCAAGAATGCATGGGACAGACATAAGGCATTTCTTGTGGGGGGCAGGAAGATATAGGCTGTTGGTTGACTAGGATCTGCTGCCTATCCTGTAGGTAGGGAAATGGGCAGACTAGATGGGCCTAGCGGTCCTTATCTGCCGTCAAAGTCTATGTTTCAGTGAGGTCAAACTAAAAGGTTTGTAGTTTCCTGCCTCTGCCTTGCTCCCACTTTTGTGGAGGGGAATAACATCTGCCTTCCTCTAGTCCTCAGGTACCACACCATCCACCAATGATTTGTTGAAAAAAGTAGTGAGACGTGTCACTAGTTACATAGATACATAGACAGTGTCGGCAGATAAGGGCCTATGGCCCACCCAGTCTGCCCATTTGAGCTTGTAAGTTCAGTTTGTTTTCTTAGAAGTCTGTTTCCCCTTACCCCTGACTTCTAGAATTCCTTTATGTCTATCCCATGCATTCTTAAATCCCGTGATTGTTTCAGCCCCCACCACTTCCTCTGGCAGGGTGTTCCACTTGTCCGCCACCCATTCTGTGAAGAAATTCTTTCTCATGTTTCCTCTGAATCGTCCTCCCTCTAACTTCATCTCATGCCCTCTAGTCCTGGAACATCTTTTTCACTTAAAAATAGTGTTTTCCTGCACCCTGTTTCTCCCTATAAGATACTTGTATGTCTCTATCATATCCCCTCTCTCCCTCCTCTCCTCCAGGGAGTACATGTTCAGTTCCTTCAACCTGTCTTCATAGGACTTGTGATGCAATCCATGCACCATCTTTGTTGCCCTCCTCTGAACCTTCTCTACCCTGTCTAGTGTCCTTACGTAGGTATGGTCTCCAGAACTGTACACTGTACTCAGGTGGGGCCTCACTAGTGTCTTGTATAGTGGAATTATGACCTCCCTTTTCCTGCTGGTGATGCCCCTGCCTATACATCCCAGCATCCTATTTGCTTTACCTGCTGTCTTGTCACACTGTTTCCCTACCTTGAGGTCATCAGAGATGACAACCCCAAGATCCTTTCTGCTTGGTGCATGCTATATCCTCACCCCCCAACTGATATATTGTGCCAGGGTTTTTGTGCCCCATATGCATTATCTTGCACTTCTTTGCATTGAATTTCAACTGCCAAACCCTTGACCATCCTTCAAGTTTCTGCAGGTCCCTTCTCATTCTGTCTACACCCTCTGGTGTGTCTACTCTGTTACAGAGCTTTGTGTCATCAGCGAACAGTGAAATTCTGCCTTCGAGATCCTGTGCAATGTCACTGATGAAGATGTTGAATAGGACCGGTCCCAGCACTGATCCCTGTGGTACCCCACTGGTCACTCTTCCCTCTGTGGTGTGACAGCCATTTACCACCACCCTCTGGGTCCTGCCACCCAGCCAGTTACCTACCCACCACACTACTGTCCTGCCCACACCCATGTTCCCCAGTTTGTGTAATAGTCTTCTATGTGGCACAGTGTCAAAGGCCTTGCTGAAGTCCAAATATGCCATGTCCACTGCCCTCCCCTGATCCATCTCCCTAGTCACCCAGTCAAAAAATTCAATGAGGTTGGTCTGACATGACCTCCCCCTGGTGAAACCATGCTGCCTTGGGTCCTGTAGTCCATTGACAACCAGATGTTCCACCAATCTCTCCTTCAGTAGTGCTTCCATGATCTTTCCCACTACCAAGGTGAGGCTGACTGGTCTGTAGTTCCCTGCTTCCTCTTTGTTCCCCACTTTGTATAAGGGGACTACATCTGCTGTCCTCCAGTCTTTGGGTACCTCCCCTATTTCCAGTGATTGGCTAAACAGGATAGCCAGAGGTTCAGCCACCACCTCTCTTAGTTCTTTAAGGACCCTGGGGTGCACCCCATCTGGCCCCATTGTTTGTCAACTCTATTACTTCCAGTTCCTTCAGGACACTTTCTCGTAAAGGGACTTGTGTCCATTTCTGCACCATTCTCACCTCTTGTACTCCCTTCAGACCCATTACCCCCCTCTTCCTCAGTAAAGACTGAGCAGAAATACCTGTTCAATATGTCAGCTTTACTGTTGTCATCCTCCACGCGACTCCCATCCTCCCCCTTCAGTCTCACTATCCCTCCCTTTGTCTTTCTTTTTTCACTTATGTACCTGTAAAAGGTTTTGTCCCCTTTAACCACTGATTTTGCAATGTGTTCTTCTGTCTGAGCTTTGGCTTCCCTTACTGACTTCCTGCCTCCCTTTGTTTCTCCTGGTACTTTTCCCTATCCCCTTCTGCCTGTGTCTTTTTGTATTGCCTGAATGCAATCGTTTTGGCTTTCACTTTCTTTACTACCTCTTTGGAAAACCATAATGGTCTCCTCTTCCTTTTCCTCTTGCTAACCTGCTTAATGCATAATTCTGTTGTCTTATAATCCCCATTTTAAATACTGCCCACTGTTCCTCAACCCCCGATTCCTGTCCCATTCCCCTTAATGCCTCTTTTAAGTATTTCCCCATTTTCCCAAAGTCTGCCCCCCTAAAATCCAGGATATGTGTTTTTGTGTGGTTTGGTTCTGCTCTTTCTGTGATTTCAAACCACAATGACTGGTGGTCACTGTTACACAGGTGCTCCCCCACTGTTACCCCCATCACACTGTCCCTGTTTGTGAGCAGAAGGTCCAGTATTGCCTTCTGCCGAGTTGGTTCCATGACCTGTTGCTTGAGGAAGGCACCCTAAAGGGAGTCCAGGATAAATCCTGCTCCTAGTTGATGCTGCTGCTGGGATGCTCCAGTCCACGTCTGGAATATTGAAGTCTCCTACCAGTACTACCTCACCTTGTCTGCCATCCTTTGGATGGCTAGCATCAGCTCCCTATCTGTTTCTTCCTCCTGGGCTGGTGGTCTATAGACCACCTGTGAGGATGGCTGGCCCATTTTCCTTTCCAGCTTTACCCACAGTATCTCTCCCCCATTTTGTTCCTCCTGGATCTCTGTGGCCCTTATGTCATTTTTCACATACAGTGCCACTCCTCCTCCCTTCCTGCCTGCTCTGTCTCTTCTGAATATGTTGTAGCCAGGTATGGCCATCTCCTAGTCATGGTTATCATTACACCAGGTTTCAGTGATGGCCACAATGTCCAGGTCTGATCTGTACCATGACAGCCTCCAGATCTTCCATCTTGTTGCTAAGGCTCCTGGCATTTGCACACATGGCTTTCATGATTTGACCTCCCTAGACTGCTTCACTGTTCTCTCAGCCCCTTCCTTGGTTGTCATTTATCCTGGTTCTCCTTGCTGTCTGCCCTTCTGCTGAATTTTGCCCCTTTTCTGCTTATCCACCTTTTGAACACTAATCTTCATCTTTGCACACTGCTTTGCAGAGATAGCCCTCCTCTGGTTCACTGGTTCCACTGCTAGCTGTGGGGTGAGCAAGTAGGTACCCTCCTTGCTGGCCTGCCACCCCCCTTTGCTAGTTTAAATGCTTGTCAATGTAGCATTTAAACTTATCATTGAGTGCTTGAATTCCCCTCCAGGATGGATGCAGGCCATCAGGCTTGAACAAACCTCCATCCCTCCAGGTGGGTCCCCAGTCACCAATGAATCCAAACCCTTCCTCACAGCACCAGTTCTTCAACCATGAGTTAAGTTCCTAATGCATGCACTCCTATGCTCTCCCTTGCCTCTCACAGGTAGTACTTCTGAGAAAGTGACAGAAGTAGCTACTTGCTTGAGACCCCTCCCCAGTTTTCTAAACTCTTCCTGAACTTCCTTTGGCTCCCCATTTGCCAAGTCATTAGTACCTAGGTGGATAATGACATCCAGCTCACCCTCCCATCTAGCCTTCCCAGTGATCCCCAGTATCTTCCTTCCATCCCTCCATGCCGTGGCACCAGGTAGGCACCTCACCTCCCTGTCCTCCCCCTCCTGTGTTCCTAGCTGGATCCCTGTTACGATGGAGTCCCCCACCAGGATTCGCTTCCTCCTCCTCTGGGGTCCACTGCTTTCCCCACTGAGGTCACCTCCTTGGCTAACCTCCACATCCTTTCCTTCCACTTCTCTGGGTACCTCTATTTGTTTGTCCTCATTTGCCAGTGTGGCATATGAGTTCTTGAGAGGAATAGGATCTGGGATGTGCCTCTGCCTGACTGCTCTAACCCTACCTGAGCCCACTGTCATCCAAGTGCTCCTCGTTCTCGACATCCTTTGAGGCAGCTGCATTGGACTGGGTGGTCCCTGGATAGGGGTGATGGTACTCCTGACCCAGTTTACTTCCTCTCTGAGTCTGGTTACCTCATCCCGTAGTCCAGAGAGATGCATGCAGATAGGGCAGCACCTCAGTGTCCAGAAGGTCAGCCTGAATATGGCTGCCCCACAGCCACTGCATTGCACCACTCCCACATTATACTGCAATTCCACTACTTGTCTGCTACTGAAACTCTCTTAGTTCTCTTTTTATTAATTTGCAGTACTAAAAATCCTGTAACTGATCCTCAGATTTTTTTTTAAGGAAAAAGAAACCAATAAATAAATAAATGAGTCAAAACACTTGTGCTGAGGGTGGGCTTCTTCCCCCTTATACCCCTCCTACTTCACACCTCTTATTATACCCTGTGTTTAGCTCCTGTCAATCAGATTTATCAGTTTAAAAGAAAAATACCAATTACCAGTTACTCTAAAGCACTGAAATGAATATGTTTCCTTCCTTCTCCTTCTGGCTTCTTCTGAGAAAATCAACCTCTGCTTGCTACTTTATCTCTGACTAAGCCCCACCTCCAGTTATCACGTAGCTGTGGTCAGAGGCCAGACAATTAACACCCTTCACCCAGCTACAGGACAGTCAGACAAGCCAAGATAAAATTTGCAGCAATTAAAGACAGCACAGAATTACACCACCACTATGTTTTAAATTTTCAACAGCCCAAAAACAATTATAAGTAAAGACAACAAAGAAAGTATAGTGTCACTAAAAGCCCACAATCTAAGTTTAAAAGAAAAATACCAGTTACCAATTACTCTAAAGCACTGAATTGAATATGTTTCCTTCCTTCTTCTTCTGGCTTCTTCTCTCTCTCTCTAGTTCTCCCCTTAGTTCTTTAAGAATTCTAGAGTGAATCCTGTTAGGCCCCATTGCTCTGTTCATTTTGTGTTTTAAGAGTGTTTTCAGGACCCTTTCTTCTGTGAATGGACTGGTATTGACCCACCCCTATCCAGAGTGCTTCTATTGTTTGGTTTAGGTACCTCTGCCTCCTCTTCTTTTGTGGATACTGGGCAAAAGTGTTCATTCAGGATCTCTGCCTTTTCACTATCACCCTCTGCCCTCCTCCCCTCTTTTTGTTAAGCCTCACTATCCCTCTCTTGTTCTTGTTTTACTCCCTAATGTACCTATAATAGGTTTAACCCCCTTCTTAACCAAGTTGGCTATCTTTTCCTCTGTTTGAGCCTTTGCTATTCTGACTACCTTCTCTGCTTCCTTCTACTTTAACTGATACCATTCCCTGTCCTGCTCCTTCTGTGATTCCTTATACTTCCTGAATGCTATCTTTTTCTCCCTAACCTTCCCCACCATTGAATTTGAGAACCATGGTGGTTTTTTTTCTTCATTTTGTTTTGTTTATTTGTTTCATACAAAGGCTAGCAATAGTTTGCATTAAGGCAGAACACCCTATCTAGGATAGGAGTAACTAAGTGTTTAAAGAAAGTAAAACAAAAACAGGCAGGGTAGAGTAATAGTTTAGGCAAGTGATAAAAAAGGTCTAAAGGAGACCAAGCAGATAAAAACAGGCAAGGTAGAACATAATTATGCTGGGTGTGGTGCTGTGTAGTGGCTGTAGGGCAGCAGTCTTCAGGAGACTTTCTGGAGAGTCAAATGCTGCCCCATCGATGGGCTGAGGAGGGAGGTTGCTAGATTCCAGGAAGAGTTGGCAAGTATTTGGAGTGCCTTCAGTTCCCACCCAGGAACCAGCAAGTTTGCCACTGCGGCCTCAAAGGATGTCAAGGATAAGGAGCGACTGGACTACGGTAGGCTCAGGAAGGGTGAGGGTGGTGTGTGAAAGACACATCCCACACATGCTACCACTACAAAATTCCTATGCCACCACAGAGTCACCTGCAGTAGTGACCAAGGGGATGTGGGGATCCTCCATGGTGGAGACCCCATAGTGGGTGGCAGTAGACCCTAGTAGAGGATGAAGCAACACCTAATGGGGGCACCATTGTTAGGGTGATAGATTTGGGGACAGGAACAAAGTGAGAGAGTGTGGCTATGTGCCTACCTGGCACCACTGCTCGGAGGGATGTGGAGCAGATCCTATGTATTGCTATGGAAGCAGGATGGGAGGGAAAGCTGGATGTCATTGTCCAAATGGGGACAAATCACCTGGCTAGAGACAAGGCTTGGAGAGTGCAAGAGAAGTTCAGGTAGTTGGGGAGTGGTCTTAGGCATGTAGAAACATAGAAACATAGACGGTGACTGCAGATAAGGACAGCAAGGCCCATCCAGTCTGCCCAGTTTATCTACTGTACCTTATGAATGTGCCATAGGCCCTTGCTCTGTCAATGGCCTATCTATTCATACTCATCTGTATTGCTCCCTTATGCCTATCCTATGCCTGTTTGAAGCTATGCACTGTATTCATATCCACCACTTCCTGAGGTAGGCAGTTCCATGCATCCACCACCTTATCTGTGAAAAAGAACTTGCTCACATTACCCCTTAATCAACCTCCCTCTAATCTCATGCTGTGTCCTTTTGTCCTGCTTTTTTCTTATATTGAAACAAGTTGCAGTCTTTCACCTTGTTAATGCCCTTAAGATGTTTGACTGTTTTGATCATATCACCTCTCTCCCTTCCTTGCTCTAGGGTATACATATTGAGCTCTGTTAATCTGTCCTCATATGTTTTCTGATGCAGTCCCTGCACCATTTTGGCTGCCCTTCTGTGGACTGCCTCCATTTTGCAAATGCCCTTGTGCAGGTGTGACTTCCAGTCTGCATGCAATAGTCCAGATGGGGCCTAACCAGCGTCTTGTAAAGAGGGATTAATACTTCCCTCTTATGACTTGTGATACCCCTACTAACAGCATGCTCAGAGGCTTTTTCTGAGGTGTTGCCTGTCTATGACAGAGGGGAGGACTGCGTACTCCATACCAGGAGTTTCAATACATGGTAGAAGGAATGGTGCAGAGAGGAAGGATTTGACTACAGTGAGGGTAGGGGACCCATCTGGAGGGATAGAGGCCTATACAGTGGAGATAGCCTGCATTCATCCAGGAGGGTAACCACACTCCTCAATGACTGTTTTAAATGTTACATTAACAAGCATTTAAACTAACCAGAGGCAGGGGTGGAGGAAGAAAATGGGGAGACACAAACTGCCCCCCCATTCAAAATGAAGTAGGGAGAGACCTATTGGAAAGTAATCCCCAAAGATTCATGATGAAAAAGGAAACAAACTGGCTGAGGTGAAGAAAGATGTGACTGACAGCAGAGAGGGTAAGGAAAGAAGTCAAAAGAGGACAGGGGATATGGACAAACAAGGTGGTAACACATTCTGCAAGGTCATATGTGCAAATGTTTGAAGTCTGGGAAAATAAATCCTGGACCTAGAGGCCATCATAGCAGAGGTTGACCTGGACATTGTGGCCGTATTTAAGTCATAGTGCAGTGAGAACCATGACTAGGGTATAGCCATACAAGGCTACACTATCTGCAGAAAGGACAGGGTGGGAAAGAAGGGGGGTTGGCTTTTTATGTGAAGGATAGCATAAAAGCTACTGAGATGCAGGGAAATCGGGAAGTGGCATAGATACTGTGTGTCACCTAAGAAACAGTGAAGGAAGGTGCTATTTGCAATGTCGTGATCTCCGGACATCCAACATGCGGGGGGGTGGAGTTGGATAAGGGTCTGGTGGAAGTGATCCAAAAGATGGCAAAAAAGGAAGAGGTGGTGCTGCTGGGGGGGACTTCAACCTACTTGGTGTAGATTAGGGCATCCAGCTGCAGCTTCAGCAAAGAGCAGGGACATCCTGGACTCCCTGATGGAGGCATTCCTATGGCAACAAGTGAAAAAGCCTACTCATGAGGGGGCAATGCTAGACCTTGTGCTCACCAGTAGGGACAGTGTTGCAGACAGCACTGTGGGTGGCCATGAGAGGACCAGTGATCACCGTACAGTGTGGTTCAGTACAAGTACTGCAGTAGAATTGAACCACACAAAGGTGATGGATCTAGAATTCAGGAGAGGTGATTAAAAAATTGGGGGAATGCCTCAGGGATGTTCTGGCGGGGGGACTACTTGCAAGGAGTGGCAGAACAGTGGATAAAACTAAAAGAAAAGATACAGAAGGCAACAAACCTCTACATCAGACAAATAAGCAAAAGCAGAAAAGAAAAAAGAGACTACTATGGTTCTGAAAAGAGGTTGCTGGGAAGGTAAGGGCAAAAAAGTTAACATTCAGGAGGTATACGAAGACACAGAGAAAGGAGGACAGGGATGTGTATCAGGTGAAACAGTGGGAGTCAGGGAAAGCAATTTAGAATGCAGAAATGCAGACAGAGAAGAAAATAGTCCAGGCAGTGCAAAAAGGGGACAAGGTATTTTTTGGGTACAGTATGTAAGTAAAAAATGAAAGACCAGGGGAGGGATAGTAAAGCTTTGGAAGGAAGAAAAGGATTGCATGGAGGGGAACCAGGAAAAAGTGAACATCTTAAACAAACTAGTACTTTTTTGTTCAGAGTTCACAGAGGAAGGGGACAGTGAGGCATCACAGATAAGGGCCAGGAGCATGGAAGGAAAGGAAGTACCGGTAGACACTAGTCCATTTACAGAATAGAGGGGTCTGAGGGAACTCACAAATCTGAAAGTGGACAAGGCAATGGCGACAGATGGGGTACATCCAAGGAATTGAAGGAGCTCAGAGAGATGCTGGTTGCACCTCTGACAGCCCTGTTCCACCACTCACCTGAGATGGGAGTGGTTCTAGATGAATGGAGGAGGGCAGATGTAGTTCCACTTCACATAAGTGGAAGAAAAGAGGAGGCAGGCAACTGCAGGCAAGTCAGCCTGACTTCCGTTGTGTGGAATGTAATGGAATCACTACTGAAGAGAAGGGTTGTGGAATACCTGGAATCCAGTGGCCTTTATGATCTAAGGCAGCACAGATTCACTGGGGGAATATTACATCAAACAAATCTGATAGATTTCTTTGACTTGGTGACAAGGGAATTGGTTCAGGATGGAGTGGTGGATGTGGCCAACCTAGATTTTTTTTATTGTTTCTTTATTTATGTCTTTGTTAACCAGGTAGGTGTGCTGATCCAATGGACCATTTTCAGACATGACCCTGGCCACAATGTGGCACCAACATTGTTCAACAGCCATAAATTTATATAGACAGTGGTAGCTGTTACACAGTGATGAACAACAGACAAAGGTCAAAACATGAGTCAAACATGTCTGTACAAAACCTCAATATGAGGTCAATAGGGGTATAATGTAAATCTGAGCTGAGGCATCGGTAACAACTCAGATTACAGAGGATAAATGGTACAAAAATAACAAGCAGTAACTTTTATAATTAGATGCAAAATATCCATTTCTCCATTTAGCTGACAGACTAACAGACAGACTTGATAAGAAGACCTTGTAGGTCAAGGAGAAAGGAAACCAGAGACAGCTAGGAGGTCAAGATCTGATAGGACAGAGATACATAGCACCTGGGGAGGTTTGTGGGCACTACTTGTTGTCCACGATACAATTGCATAGGGATTCAGATAAGAGCCAGGCTCTTAGATTCATTTTGAAGGACAGGTGGGAGGAGGACAAGCAAAAAGGCAGTAGTAGACTGTTCCATAGGTTGGGGGCAGAGACTGAGAAAGCTTTAGTTCCCATTAAAGTGGAGACACTTGGTACTTCCAGGGAAGGGACTGAGGATATCCTGAGGCACCTGGAGGCAGTCCTGTGAGTGAGCAATGGAGAATAGGGGGACATCTGGTTGCACCTGAGTGCATTATCCACAACACAGCCCATAGCATACTCAAAGTGACCTTGCAGAGGAAGCCACCCTATGGACTGGTAGAGTGAACAATGATGGCTGGAGTAGGGGGCTTGAACAACAAAGTGACAGATGGAGTTGTAAGTTGTGATTAGTTGAGAACATAGAGTGGACACAAAGGAATATATAGGGGAGCAGTAGTCAAGAAGGGGCAATAGCTTACCTTGTGTGATAGCAAGATGAGCTTCAGGGAACAGAAGCTGTTTAATATGGTAAGCATCACCTAGTTTTTGGTGTATTTTCTGAACAGTGCTGCTTATGTGGTCAGAGAAGGTTAGTGAGGGGTCAAGGGTAACACCTAGGTACTTTAAAGAGGGGATATTTTCAAGGGAGGCCCACTGGGGTACATACCAGGAGGGAGGAAGTGGTTTTAGTGACCTTGGTAAGGAAAGGTTTTCAGCTGAAGAACATAACCTTTGTCTTTTTTTCATTGACTAGGAGCGTACTGGAGAGGAACCAATGATGTGCAGAGGCATAGTTACGTGAGAGGGCAGATGAGATAGAATCAAGTGACTTATCGCTGTGATAGGTGACTAAGCCATCTGCATAAAGAAGGGCATGACAGTTTAGGCTGACAGCAGGGAGAGCACTGATGAAAATGGAAAAAAGTAGCGGGCCAAGTATAGAACCCTGGGGGACTCCCGTATGGATAGCTAGGGTATCAGAAAGTGTTTACCTATTTGGACAGCCTGAGATCTGCCACAGAGATAACTGCAGAACCGCTCCATAGAATCAAGGGGAGCAGCCAAACTGAAGTATGGTTGAATGTAGAAGCTGATGGTCAACAAGGTCAAAGACCTTAGATAGGTCCACAAACACTGCTCCAGTGGCCTTGCCCTTATCCATATTTGCTAGGATATGATCAGAGAAGAGGGCTAGTGCAGAGGAGGTTATATGATTCTTCCAGAAACCATGCTGGAGGGGACATAGGAGGTTATATTTCTATAGATGTTCCACTAGCTGGTGGTGGACAATTTTTTCCATAATTTACTGAGGTGTGGGAGAAGTGAGATGGGTCTATAGTTTTCAGGGGAGAGGGGATCACCTGTCTTGAAGACAGGTACCACGTGTACACTTTCCATGTATCAGGCACAGTGGATAATGAGAGGGCCAGGTTAAATATGAAGGTAAGTGGTTTAACAATGGCTTGCAGGGGGTTAAATAATTGATTAGCAGTTTTTTTCTTGGGACAATGCTAACTGTACAGAATGTTTTTATATAGGTTTTCTATAAGTATTATGTTTGTTAAACACAGTGAGGCAAGTGCTATGCATTTTCACAATGTTTTAGCACTTTTATGAGAAAAACGCTAATCAATTTTTGGAGTTAAATAAATCCATGGGCTTGGGAGATAATCTTGAGAAAATTGGGGTAGAGTCTATCACTGCCAGGGCTGCCTCTGGCTGGTAAATTCTTTAGGAGCTTAGTAGTGACTCACTGCCCAATGGCTCTGAAATAGAAAGGGTGTGGCAGGGTGTCTTTTAAAGCATTGCGGATTCAGTTTGATTGCTTCTTTAGGTCAGGGGAGGCCAAAGGGTAGCTTATTGAGGTAAGGGGAAAGGTCAGTGAACATTTTATTGAAGGTATCTGCAATCATAACCGGGTCAGAGACAAGGCCCAAGGGGGATGAAAGTTGAGAAATTTGCTTGTTTCCTTAGGGTTTAGGAGTGACCATAAGGAGGCCTAGAAAGTACAATGATTACTAAGCAAAGTTTGTTGCTGGCCACGGTAAAATGTGTGGTTTAGGGAATTTGCTGCCTGTTTGCAAGAATTGTGCTGTTTTCTGTATGCATTCCAGAGCTGTGGGGAGGGGGATGATTTAAAGGCTTTCCATTTATGATCCCTGTCCTTCATTTGTGCCAGGAGTTCCTTTGATAGTTAATGGTTTCTGCCCCCCCAATCCTCCTGGTTTTGAGGGGGAAATGATTGTCCTGCAGTTTTCAGAGGGTAGCAGAGAGAGAGAGAGAGAGAGAGAGAAACAACTGCAGCTGAGAAGTCCTTGTGTGGATAGAGATCATACCAGTTAAGCATGATCAGGGCAGTTGAAATTTCTAAACAACAGATATTTAGCTGGGGACAATTTGCTTTGTATCCCAAAACAATGTATGTAAGGGTACAGTCACTAATAGAGTTGGACATAGTGCCCACCTGGAGGATCATGTCTGCCCAGTTAGTGGCAATCTGGTCAACTGTGGTGTGGTTTAAGGAGCAGGAGTTGTGCCTTATTTTGGAGGAAGTGACTTGCTCCAAGAGATGCGTTTTTGGTAAGTTCACATACTCAATCTGAGGAGCACCTAACCAATTAAGGATAAAATCACCAAGAATGATGGTTTCTCTGGAACAAGAGTGACCACCTAAGTCATCAAGGAAGTTATTTAGGAATGGGATGTGTCCTGAGGGGGGATTATAACAGCACCTGAGATGTATTTTTTTGGATGCACCCAGGATAATCTCAGCCAGGAGCCATTCACTTGGGGAGGAGGGAGTAGAGCAGCAGATGAAAGTGACAGAGATATGGTCTTGAACATATAGTGCAACTCCTCCACCCCACTTTCTTCCTGGTCTATCCAATCAAAGGAGAGAGTAACCGGGGAGTTTATAGGCAGCATCAGTGAGGTAAGGTTTTAACCAGGTCTTGGAGAGGCCTAGCACATGACACTGAAACAGGGCCACCCAAGCCTCAAGCTCTGGGAGCTTAGATGGGAGGCTACAGATATTTAGGTGGGAGACTCAGAGTCCAGCTTGTTTTACCCAGATGTTGTCAGAGAGGTCAGTATGTATATTTGTTGGGCCTGGGTTTGTTTCTCTGTCACTGACAAGAAGCAAGAGGGTAAAGAGGGAGAGGGGTGGGACCAGGAAGGGAATTTGATAGAGATGGAGTGAACAAACAGGCCAAGCAAATGATGCTCATAGTTAGAAAATAGAATGAGCATGACTGAGGGTGAAAATGTTGATACGTGTCTGATCACTGTATGTGGGGTGTCAGAGGGATTTAGGGTCTTAGAAACATAGAAACATAGAAACATAGATTTTGACAGCAGATAAGGACCACTTGGCCCACCCAGTCTGCCCATTTCCTCTACCTAATGGATAAGCTGCAGATCCTAGTTAACCAGCAGCCTACTTCTTCCTACCCCCACCCCTTAGAATTGCCTTATGACTGTCCCATGCATGCTTGAATTCCACCACTGTTTTTGACTCCACAACCTCCTCCAGAAGGCTGTTCCATGCATCCACAACCCTCTCTGTGAAAAAATACTTCCTTAAATGACCTCTGAGCTGCCCCTCTATCTTCAAATTGTGCTCCCTTTGTTCTTGCACACCTCTTTTTTTGAAAGATGCTACCCTCTTGGACTTTGTTAATTCCCTTGAGGTACTTAAAAGTTTCTATCATGTCCCCCTCTCCCTCCTTTCCTCGAGGCTATACATATTAAGATTCTTTTGTCTCTCTTCATATGTCTTCTGGTGCAGACCCTGCACCATTTTAGTTGCCCTCCTCTGGACAGCTTCCATCCTGTCTATGTCTCTGCGGAGATTGGGTCTCCAGAACTGCATGCAGTACTCCAGATGGGGTCTCACCAACTGTCTGTACAGAGGATAATAACTTCTCTGTTTTCTACTGGTGATGCCTCTCCTGTGCATCCCAGTATCCCCCAGCCCTCCTTGCTGCCCTCTCACATTGCTTGCCCACCTTTAGGTCATCTGATATGACTACCCCCAGTTCCCTTTCCATTTTTGTTGTTGTCTTAGAGAAGTAATACAGGCTTTGCTGATTGATAGTGAGTATAGAGGCAGAGAAATCAGATACCAAGAGCAGACCAACCATGGAGGCTATTAAGAGAGTAGTGAGGAGTATATTCATTTTCGCACTATCCTAGCAAGAGGTGACAGAGGAGGAAGTGTTTTCTGGTCTAGCAGCTTGGTTTAAAAGTGCCATGCAAGTAGACAGTAGCTGATTTAAAGTGCCTAGCAAGCAGGGCAAATGAGAGAGTACTGTTTACGGTCACCTTGTCCTGGGTAAGCAAAGTACCTAAGGTGGTATGAGATATTTAAGAAGTAAGATGATCGTAGGGACAGACAAGCCCAAGGAGAAAAAATATTATGGCAGCTAGGAAGCAGGGACTTAAATCACCGTAGTGATATCAGGGGAAATATTTAGACAGCAAGGTAAAGGAGCTTAAAATTACAGTACTTAGTGCAGGGAAAGGGAGTTAGGGGGAGGGAAGCGGGAATATAGCACAGTAGCAGAAATGTATTTAAAATGGATTATATCACTTTAAGAGGTGTGGACAAATTGGGAGAGGTTCAGATAGAGGCAGAGGGTAGGCTAAGCAAGAGCATTTAAATGGTGTTGAGGTGGGGCAGGGTTGGTGGGTGCAAAAATTGGAGCAGGAAGTCAGTAGGCAGCTATGAAGAGCTCAGAGAAATCAGCACTCCTAAGCTCAGTGTGCCCAAGATGGAACCGATTGGCCACAAGCACCCAGTCCACTGAAGTGTAGCCAATCAGGAGAAGAGCATGGTCAAGTGCCGAAAGTTCCAATTTAAAAAAAAAAAACAGCAGAAGATTTGGTGATTACCTTCTCCCCAGACAGGAGCTTCAGGACTGGGAGGGAGGGAGGGGGGTAGCAGCGGGTACAGGAGAGCAATTTGCACCACCACCGCAGGCAGGGCACTCAATCAGGGGTGAGTTGGAGATCTGGGGAAAGAGGGAAAAAATGCACTCTTTAATTGGCAGAAAGTCAAGCAGGGGGGAGGTCAGAGATCAGAGCAGTAGGGGTAGAAGACAGAGGGAAAATAGGCAGAACAAAAGGACAATAGAGAGTGGGGTCCTAGATATTTACAAGTGAAAAGGTGCAGAGCAGGGAAAAGGTTTACAGCTGCTAAAGATTGGAGATTAGGCAGAAAGACTGAAGAATACAAATAAGTTCTGAGCAGTATTTAAATTGCTGAAAGAGCCAGAAAAAAATCACCTCCAGACACAGAAGCCAACTTTAACAACCACAGCTAAGATAAATCAAATGGCTGAAATTAAGCAGGTATGGCTCGATAAAATGAAACAGTTTAAAATTGTACAGAAATGAATTGTAGATTTAATTAGTGTGAGCTGTAAATCAAAAACATTGGCTTAATATGGAACAGAGAAATTAGATCCAAAGGCTTAACATAAATGCAAGCTTCAGAAAGGCTTGAGATGAGCCCAAAAATTGGAGCAGGAAATCAGTAGGCAGCTATGATAAGCTCAGAGAAATCAACACTTCTAAGCTCAGTGTGCCTGAGATGGAACCAATTGGCCACAAGCACCCAGTCAACTGAAGGGTGGCCAATCAGGAGAAGAGCGTAGTCAAGCACTGAAAGCTCTAATTTTAAAAAAGCAGTAGTGGATTTGGTGATTACCTTCTTCCCCGACAGGAGCTTCATGACCGGGAGGATGGTGGGTAGTGGAGGGCACAGGCCAGCATGTAAAAATAGATACAAACTAGGAAACTATGTACAAATAGATAGAAACTAGGAAACTATGTTACAATAAACACAAACTAGGAAACTGTACAAATAGATATAAACTAGGAAACTATGTACAAATAGATACAAACTAGGAAACAATGCACAATAAATACAAACTAGGAAACTATGTACAATAAATACAAACTATGAAACTATGTACACATAGATGCAAACTAGGAAACTATGTTAAAATAGATACAAACTAGGAAACGTTGTACAATAAATACAAACTAGGAAACTATATACAATAAATACAAACTAGGAAACTATGTACAAA
Organism: Neoceratodus forsteri; assembly: GCA_016271365.2. Classification (NCBI taxonomy): domain Eukaryota; kingdom Metazoa; phylum Chordata; order Ceratodontiformes; family Ceratodontidae; genus Neoceratodus; species Neoceratodus forsteri. The sequence continues at coordinate 66,250,684 of CM057455.1, forward strand.
TAGATAAAAACTAGGAAACTGTATAAAAACAGATACAAACTAGGAAACTGTACAACAAATACAAACTAAGAAGCTATGTACAAATAGATGTAACTAGGAAACTATGTACACATAGATGCAAACTAGGAAACTATATACAATAAATATAAACTAGAAACTATGTACAATAAATATAAACTAGGAAACTGCACAAATAAATAAAAACTAGGAAACTCTATAAAAATAGATGAAAACTAGGAAACTATCTACAATAAACACAAACTAGGAAACTATGTGCAATAAACACAAACTACGAAACTATGTACAAATAGATGCAAACTAGAAAACTGTACAATATATGCAGATTAGAAAACTATGTACATTAGAGACAAACTAAAACTATGTAAATATAGATACAAACTAGGAAACTATGTACAAATTAATGCAAACTAGGAAACTGCACAATCAATACAAACTAGGAAACTATGTACACAAATACAAACTAGGAAACAATCTACAATAAATACAAGCTAGGAAACTATGTACAAATAAATACCAACTTGGAAACTATGTAAAAATAGATACAAACTAGGAAACTATGTACAATAAACACAAACTAGGAAACTATGTACAATAAATACAAAAAAGGAAACTATATAAAACTAGATACAAACAAGGAAACTATATACAATAAATGCAAACATGGAAACTATGTACAAATAGATAGAAATTAGGAAAATATGTGCAGATAGATGCAAACTAGGAAATTATGTACAACACATACAAACAGGGAAACTGTACAAACAGATGCAAACTAGGAAACTGCACAATCAATACAATCTAGGAAGCTATGTACAATAAATACAAGCTAGGAAACTGAACAAATAGATACAAATTAGGAAACTGTAAAAGTAGATACAAACTAGGAAACTATCTACAATAAACACAAACTAGGAAGCGATTTACAAATAGATACAAACTAGGAAACAATATATAATAAATACAAGTGAGGAAACTATGTACAAATAAATACAAACTTGGAAACCAGGTAAAACTAGATACAAACTAGGAAACTGTACAATAAACACAAACTAGGAAACTATTTACAAATAGATGCAAACTAGGAAACTGTACAATAAATACAAACTAGGAAATAATATACAATAAATACAAAATAGGAAACTATGTAAAACTAGATACAAACTAGGAAACTGTACAAAAAACACAAACATGGAAACTGTACAAATAGATACAAACTAGGAAATTATGTACAAATAGATGCAAACTAGGAAATTATGTTCAATAAATACAAACTAGGAAATTGTACAAATAGATGCAAACTCGGAAACTATGTTAAATATATACAGTCCAGGAAACTATGTACAATAAATACAAACTAGGAAACTATTTACAATAAATAGAAGCAAGGAAACTATGTACAAATAGATACAAACTAGGAAATTATGTACAGATAGATACAAACTAGGAAACTATGTACAATAAATACAAGCTAGGAAACTATGTAGAAATATACACAAAACTAGGAAACTGTACAATAAATACAAACTACAAAACTATATACAATAAATACAGACTAGGAAAATATGTAAAAATAGATACAGACTAGGAAACTATGTACAATAAACACAGACTTGGAAAATATGTACAAATAGATACAAACTAGGAAACTATGTTCAAATAGATGAAAACTAGGAAACTGCACAACAAATACAAACTAGAAAACTATGTACACATACATACAAACTAGGAGATGATGTACAATAAATACAAACTAGGAAACCATGTACAATAAATACAAACTAGGAAACTATGTACAATAAATACAAACTATTTATTTGTTATTTATTCACGAAATCAGAATTACAACCCTCTAAGTCATAGACTCATTTCCAAAGGCTCCTTGACAGAATAAAACATAGACATTCATACAGTACATACATAGAATAAATGTGGGTGAGCAATCATACAGAGTATAAGTGCACTGAGTGTGGGTTAATGAGTATACATTTGGTAGCTAAAACAGGGCACAGCTATCGACATATTTACCTAATGAGAGGTTAAGACCTATACAATTGGTAGCTGAAGCAATGGATGATATTAGTTGGTAGCAAGCCACCTAAGGGAGGCCTTGTCTTATACATAATACAATGCATTCATAGTCCAATGCAGCTATACAGTAACTGAGGGAGGTGAGGAGCCTGAAGGCTAGAAATAGTGAGGGCTCTCCACTGCCTGGCCAAGAGTGGGTGCATGGCCTAGCAGTGTGGTGCAGGATCCACAGGTTACTGGTTACACTGTCATTGACTTGAGAGGATATGGGCCCTTAAGGCAGCTTTAATAGGACCTAGATTGGTGATTGATGTGACAGCAGGACAGAGGGTGTTGTACCAGGATGGAGCTCTAAAGGGGAATGATAACTGGGTAAGGGTGGTTGTGATAGGGTGGGTAACCCTACCCCAGTTGGAAAACTGTAGTGATGGTTAAAGCAGCTCAGCTTCAACAAAGTTTACCCCATGGTGCCAAATTAGGAATGTGTATAGCATGCAGTAGTCCCTGGAAGTAAAATAAAGTTGTAGTTACCTTTTCCTTCCTCTATGTAAGTTTGTTGTACTTTATATTTTGTTTATCTTTGAGCCTTGCTAGCTGGCCACTATCAGGGTAGTCTTCAATCTAGTTCATGTTCTGTAACCCCCCCCCCCAAAGAATGTGGCATGCTGGTATATAGCCATAAGAAGTATTACATGAGGGGTTTGCTTTCAAATAAGAGTAAAAGAAACTACCCAAGGGGTGTAATCTTCCAGCTAATAAATGAATAAAGTTCTCCTAGCTGTAAAAACTGAGCATGGCAGTTTGGCTATGTAATGGAAGGATGCAACCCCCCTCCCCCCCAAGTGCAAGTGTAACAAAGTGCTGAGCAGTAAATTCAGGCAAATATACCTGTGCTAAATAGTTTGTAGTTTACAGGCTGCTACTGATTTTAGGAAATAGTTGAGACTACATTTCTGTGAAACAAAACATGATATAAAGAAGCATTTGATAGCTTTAGAAAAAGACATGTTTATAAATTATAAAAGTATATGCAGGATAACAGATAAAGGTTGAGTTCACCTCTAGAAGAATCTATGCTTTTTAAAGGTAGTTTGTACCTGGAAGCTGGGAGTTCAGAGGTTCCTGGGTGTGTGTTTCTATTGCTGCCTGTCTCAGCAGCTGCAGCCATTTTAGAAAAATGTTCCCTTAGGGAAGGGCTGGCCCTTAATTGCATTAGTATATAGGGAAGGCTTGGGTCTGGTCCTGCCAGTAAGTGATTAGTTTAAAGGGATGAAATTTCTGAAAAGGATATTTGTTTGTATGTTCTTATGTTTACGCTTTTGTAGGGGGTTTAGCATTGTGTAACAATTGCCCCTATATATGTATCCTGTATGTTTCTTTGAAAATAATGCAGTTGTGTGAATTATAAATCTGGTATTCCTTTAATTGTTTAATAGAACATGACTGATGAATCATGTGACACCTGAGCTGTATATAAGGGATGCTCAGGTAACCTACAGATAGATTTACTTTGGGCTGAGGAGCAGAGAGGAACCTCAGGGAGAAGCAGTGTGGAGCCAGAGAAGCAGCCAAACGTGAGAGAGAGACATGCAGTGTTGAAGTACTGAGATCCTGGTTACCCAAAGGTGAAGGTGAGGCAAGCTTAAGGTGGAGTTCAGGTTGAAAGTCCTGTAAAGCCTAAAAACAAGGAGGAATCACTGTGGCCTGGGATTGGCCCTGGACCTTCAAAGGTCAGGTTTGGGCTACCTGGATGCTAGAAGCTGCTCACTTGGAATTCACCAAAAGGAGAGGACTCAGACTGGCGAGAAGCTGCAGAGGCCTGAGTGGGCAGATACTCCGACTGCAGAGGAACTTGCAGAAACCCAGGGGGTATTGGCAGGGTGACCATACCATGTGATGGGTTCAGTTCCTGGTTTCTAGAGGGCATTGTAAGGTCCAACTGCAGTGTTTTTGTGAGAGGTCTCCTAGCTAAACTCCCAGCCCATACTTTTTATTGTTTTTCTTATAGTAACCTGACAAAAGTTTATATCTGAAAATGCCATCTATTCAAACCTGGCAGTAAAACAGCACCTCAGGGTGTTTTACACAATATTTTATGATTCCTGCTGTCTTCCTGAATTGAACCCTGTGACATTTGGCATCAGAAGTGGGACTTGAACCCACACCTCCATTTGGAGACCAGAATTTGAGTCTGGTGGCTGCCTGAAGAGAAGCCAAGACTTCCCTTTCTGCTCTAGTTGCCCCCCCCCACTGGATTCTACCCTCACATCTTGGTATACCCAATGCTACACTTTTCACCCTCTTGCCACCCTTCCTACATTCCTTCTCCTCCTCCACCCTCTTCCCTCTCCCTATGACTCTGGCACTTCTTATCTGTTGTCTATTTTCTCTGACAAATGCCTCTGGCTGCCTTGTTACAATGCTACCCTTGAACTGTATTAATCTTTACTCTGTTTGCAATGTCCACATTGTTGTAATGCCTGTCTTGATGTTCCCCATAATTTGTATTTCTCTGACGTGGAACCTTTGTAAAAGAGCCATGGCTCAAAGTTATTTGTAATCCTAGACTTGATAAATAAATAAGACACCTATTGGGGTTAAACCCAGGTGGATTTTTTTGGTGACGAGATAGGTCTGGTATAATAGTCTTTTCTCTAGGGAGATGATATTGGTGAGTGCATATAGGGTGCAGGTATGTGTATTTCAGTCAGCACCACAGAGGAGCCAGCAGGTCTTATTGATGACTACTTGTATTTGATGAAGCGCCGTAGGGTCGGCGGCAGCATAGATTGTGAGGCTATAGTCCACCAGCGATAAGACTGAGGAGGTAATGGCTAGGTGAAGTGCTTCAGGTGGCAGGCAGTCTTTATGTCTGTAAAGGAAACCAATGCGGGTGTTGGTGGCAGACGTGAGGATTTTTATATGTTTGTGGAATGAGATGGAAGAGTCAAATGTAATACCTAGATACTTATACTTTTGGACCTGTTCCAGTGGAATGAGAGAGGTGGAGAGTATTTCCAAGGGGGAATCCTTTGATCTGTTTTGGCAGTGGGCATAGAGCATTGTCTTAGTTTTTTTTTTTAATGTTGACCACCAATCTGTGTTCAGCAAACCAGTGTTCAGTCTGAGAGAAGGAGTTTTGTAAGGTGAGAGAGAGAGAGAATATCGGGTTGTGTGGCATAAAGAACAGCATTGTCCACATAGAGTATAAGGTTGCCGGGGCAGGATTTAGGCAGAGCATTGAGGTAGATGCTGAATAGCAGGGGACCCAGGATAGATCCCTGGGGAACTCCTGAGCACACAGGTAGCATAGTAGATACGGTATTATTAATTTTAACACATTGGGTTCTAGATGAAAGATAGCTGGATAACCATGACAGTGGACAATGAGAGACCCCAATTTGTTGTAATGTGTTAAGAAGGAGGGGATGGGAAACTGTGTTGAAGACCTTTGAGAGGTCTATAAATACAGCCCCTGCAAGGTGCCCCTTGTCAAGAGTGGAGTGCAGGGAGTTAGCAAATTCTGTGAGGGTGGTCATAGTGCTATGACCAGCTCTGAAACCATTCTGCTCCCTATATAAGAGGTTGTGTGCAAGGAGGTAGTTAGTGAGCTGATTGGCCATGATGTTTTCAAGGGCTTTAGAGAGTGGGGGGAGAATCAAGATGGGCCGGTAGTTGTTTGGGAGAGAGCTGTCACCACATTTCATATTGGTGTTGTCATTGTCATTTTCCATGAGGTTGGGAACGGGCCTGGGTACAGGGACAGATTTAGAGTGGCGAGATAACTGAGTCATGCACAAGGTATAGGATATGCATATCAAAGGCGTCTAGTTTTTTCACAGAATGATTGTTATGAGATTGCTCACTTCTTTGTGAATAAGGTGGCTGACATCAGGCTGGAGTGCCGCCAACTTCATTCTAAGGGTGTTGCTGTTGATCAGTGCTTTGTCACAGTGCCTGGAATTTCCTGGAGTGCCTTTGACCTGCTGGATTTCGTAGATATTATGTGGACTGTCCAGGAGATGCATCTCACATGCTGTAGTTTAGACCCTGGCCCTACTTCCCTGATTTTAGGTTGTAGCAACACTATCAACCCGGTCTTAGCTCGGATTGTCCGGTGCTCTTTGGATTTGGGTGAGTTCCCTAGCTCCCTGAAGGAAGGAGTGGTGACCCCCCTTCTGAAGAAAGCTTCTTTTAGACCTGGAGAACCCAGCAAACTACAGGCCTATCACTAACCTCCCTTTTGTGGGGAAGGTTATTGAGAAAGTCGTGGTTCCTCAACTGGATAACCATTTAACCATCCATAATTTATATGAACCCCTCCAATCGAGTTTTCATAAGAGGCATACTACTGAGACTACTCTGGTTCGGGTGCTCAATGATCTCCTGATGGTGAGAGATTGGAAACACCATTCCATCTTGGTTCTCCTGGATTTATCATCAGCTTTTGATACTGTGGACCATGGGATTCTGCTCGAACATCTGAGATTCATCTGTGGGCTGTCTGGTACAGTCCTCAGATGGTTTTCATCTTTCCTTGCTGGTAGAATACAGAGAGTTGTCTCGGGTTTATTTTCTTCTCGGCTTTCTCTCTGCCCTGCGGGGTACCTCAGGGTTCGGTGCTGTCTCCCATGTTGTTCACAGTATACATGCTGCCCCTCAGAGACAATGTAAGATGGTATGGGTTGAGGTTTCATTGCTATGCTGATGATACCCAGCTCTACCTGTCTTTTGCTCCCAACCAGATTAGTGCAATCTCAGTACTGAACAGCTGCCTCGTAGAAGTTCAAGATTGGAGACATCAAGTAAAGCAGCGAGCCGAGTAACAGCTCAACTGCTCAGCTCCTGCTGCCTGGGGATTTTAATAGCCCTTCTAATAACTTTTTCTGCATCAATACATTGCTGGTGGGGGGCTGATCACACGCCAAAATACTGCAGAAGAGATCGACCTGGACAAATGGAAGTGGAAATGCGAGCAGCACCTCCGAGACATATGCCTCCGGTCTCACCAGAAAAACAGAGTAAGCGGCCTAAGTCCCAACAAAGCCACATGGGGAAATTATCACTTGCCAGCACGATCCCTGTGAGAGAAACTGGAGATTCACAACTGACACTCGAGAGGTTCCTGGCCGAGTTTTCCCCCCTTTAGAGAAGATGTCGAGACTCTCATGTCAGAAGTAAAACTGATGAACACGGCACTGGAGGATCTTACCACCCGGATCTCTGATAATGAAGTTTGTACTGTTTCACTGGAAACAAAAACAGATGTTATTAAGCAGGAGATGGTGGAAAGCCATTGCAGGATTAAAAAGCTGGAGGCAAAACTAGAGGATTTAGAAGGGAGAAGCCGCAGAAATAACGTCATTATCACTGGTATTCCTGAAAGAGAGGAAGGTACTGATACCATCAGCTTTACGCAAAAATTGCTGGAGAAATTGGCCAGTCCATCGCCCTTTGGCAAAGTATATATGATTGAACGCGCACATAGAGCCCTAAGACCCATGCCTCCACCCAGAGCCTTACCCCGCCCAATTATCGTTAGATTCCTTAACTACCAAGAGAAGCACTATTCCATGGAGAAGATAAAAGAACTACAAGAAATTAAATGGGAGAATGTAAAAATCAGACTAACTCAAGATCTCCCTGCCTCCATCAGACAGCGACGTACTCTATTCCATCCGATTGTCTCTAAGTTGATTGCCGCGGGGATAAAGTTTAAAATGAGTTACCCGGCCAGGCTGCAAATATTGCTTGGGGGCTCTTGGGCTGTCTTTGAAGAAGTGAATGTTGCAAACGTGACCCTCCAAAAATCCCTGCCTGACTTATTTGGGAACCGTTGAGCTCTCCCATATAGGAAGCCGGCAATAGCGTTCCCCACTGAATGTCTGTTTCATTTCAGCTAACTGGCTGATCATTTAGCATTTGCAGTCTTGAATGGCGCCCTCCTCCAGCTGATGACTTCTGTTATTTTATTTTCGGGACTTGAGATGGAGGATCCCTATTTATATGAGGTGGGTCTACTGTAGATTAAGGCTTCATTACTCCATTGACTATAAGTTTGATATGAAGGGCAGGTTTGTTTTTGGATTCCATACTGCCACCTCGAATATCGACATGTAATTGTCTCGGAGCACCACTAGAGGACCCCTTCAGACTGTAATGAAACGGATGTTTTCACCTGGCGAGAGCAGATCGTATTGATTTCATGTTTTGTTACTGAAGACCTGCAGTCCTACTCTCTTTGTTCACTGTTTATCTCTGGATCATTACTGATATCCATAATGTGGAGGGGAGTTCCCCTCCTCTTTTTTTCTTTTTCTTTTTACAGGTTTTCGAGCGTGGTGAATTTCCACATAAGTATCTACGGAGGACAGTACCCTGATTTGGAATGGCAGATGTAGGCAGACTAGTTTGTTTTTAGTATAATATGATGGTTAGGTCTGATCCAATAATGGCAGTATGGCTGTAGAAATTTTGTAAAGGTCTGTGTGGGTCTAATGGTTCTAATTTTTTGTTAGGGGCAATGTTATCAAGGGAGCTTAATCTGAGCATGCTCTTCCAAGGAAAAGTAATTTCCTGGGCTGAATATGGGGGTTTCTTTCCATGAATTTATCTTCTCTCACCTCTTAAATTCCAGTGTTGATCTATCTTTTCTTTTCTCCCGGCTCATTTTGGAATCAGGCAGCAGAGCAGAATGGCTGGAATAGTAGTGAAAAGTGGCTCTGCATTCTGTGGGATTAACAGAAGGGGGGTTAAATCTGGGCTATTCCTACAACAGTGAGATTTCCTGCTGCAAAGAGGGGAGGGAAAGAGGATGGGAGGGGGTTAACGAGGAAAGGGGGGGATTGGGGGGTGGGCACAGCACAAGGTATACACCTTTTCACTCAATCTACTGACTGGTTCTGTTTCCACATTCCCGTCATAGCAAAACTGAGAGTCAAAACTTTATGGCTACTCCGTTAAAGGTTATTACCTGGAACATTAAAGGGGTCAGAGCTAAAACTAAGCAATATATGATCCTTAAGCATTTAAACTTAGTCCAAGCTGAGGTTATGCTTTTGCAAGAAACACATCTTCTAGATGTTGAAACCACCAGACTTTGGAGACAACAGGTAGGGCAGGTTTTTGCAGCTGAAGGCTCTAAAAATAGTGGTGGCACCATGATTTTGTTGTACAGAAAGCTTCCTTTTGTGCATCGCGCACTATTAAGGACCCAAAGGGTAGATTTATTTTAGTATTGGGCAAGCTTTATGCAAGGGACTTAATTCTGGGAAGTATTTATGGGCCGAATTATGATTCCCCTAATTTTTTACACAAATTTTTACTATTCTGCTTCCCTTCCTCTGCAACCCCTATGATTTTAGGAGGGGACCTCAACCTAGTGTTTGACCCAATGGTAGATAAATTGGGAGCCACAAGGAAAGGCCTCTCCCCTGCTCAGCGCACTCTCAGGGACTTAATAGACCAGATGGGTTTATGTGACATTTGGAGAGTTTTACACCCGGGTGTCGGGGAGTACACCTTCTTTTCCCCAGTCCACAGAACCTCATCCAGAATAGATTATTTGCTCATTTCCAAGGCCTATATTCCACAGGTTATAGAATCCTCGATAAGGTCTGGCCCCCTTCTGATCACTCTCTTGTATTTTGTCAACTGACCATCGAGCCTTTCTGTAAGGGCAGGGGAAGGTGGAAACTCAATGACCAACTTATCAAACACCCGGAAATAGCCAGTAAAATACAGACCCACACAGACCAATTTATTCAACATAATCAGGGCTCAATCCAAAGACCGGATTTCCTCTGGTGTGCTTTCAAAGCCTACCTAAGGGGAATACTCATTGGGTTAGCTTCACATAAGAAGAAAGCTAGGGAGCAGGAATCTTCCCATTTGTTAACATAGATAAGAGATATTGAAAAAGATTTGTCACCTTTAACCCCAGAACATACGCTTCAAAGGCTCACTCAGCTAAAGGCAGCCTACCTGGAGATTCTCTGAGATCAGGCAGAATATGCTATTATAAAAACACAGGCATCTTTTACCGACCGGGGGAAAAAGCGGGGCGTCTCTTGGCCAGTAGAATAAAACAGATGGAATCCTCCAGGTATATCACCTCCATCCGGTCCCACGAGGACGGTCTTCTAAAGACCTCCCCGAAGGAAATAGTCCAGGAGTTCCTCATTTATTACACTGATCTCTATTGCCCAAGGGTGGAGCCCCCAAAGGTGAAGCAAATAGATGGATTTCTCAATGAAACCCCCCTACCGAGTCTGACAGAGGACCAAAAAAGTGCACTTATTGTGCCTATTACTAAGGAGGAAATTCTGAAAGTCAAAGGTACGTTACCCCTAAACAAAGCCCTAGGAATAGATGGCTTATCAGCCTACTTTTATAGCAGGTTCAAAATGTCCCTCACCTGTTTACTGCTCCCCTTATTACACTATATACTTTCGGGAGCTGTAGTAGACTCCTCTATCTTTGAAGCACTAATTGTGCTTATTCCTAAATCGGACAAAGAGCCTGAAGATGTTGCAAATTACTGTCCTATTTCCCTGTTGAACCAAGATGTCAAGATCTTGACCAAATTAATTGCTGGCAGCCTTAATCTGATCCTCCCGTCCATTATAGGTCCTGAACAGGTAGGACTCATGAAGAGTAGATCATCTTCGGATCATCTTTGGAACCTCGTGCATGTCTTCTCAGCATTCAGGGATGCCCCATATCCAGCTGCCTTAATCTCCCTGGATGCTGAGAAGGCATTCAGTAGAGTTAGCAGGCAGTATTTGTTTCAAGCCTTGGAGGCCTTCAAATTCCTCAATGTTTTCTGGTACTGGATCGAATCCCTTTATCACTCTCCCACAGCACGAATCTCAGGAAATGGAGTGATTTCTGAATCCTTCACCCTCTACTCTGGTACCAGACAAGGTTGCCCCCTCTCCCCATTATTGTTCAATATATACAGTGGCGTGAAAAAGTATTTGCCCCCTTCCTGATTTTCTCTATTATTGCATATTTGTCACACTGGATGTTTTCAGGTCTTTAGACAAAATATAATATTAGATAAAGGGAACCTGAGTGAACAAATAACACTTTTTTTTTTTTTTACTTATTTCATTTATTTAATGAAAAAAGTTAACCAACACCAACTGGCACTGTGTGAAAAAGTAATTGCCCCCTAGTTAAATCAACCCAATTAAAGGGCTAATTAGAGTCAGCTGATTGAACACAGCCAGGCTTGATTACAGCCAGCCCTGCTCAATATAAACTTCACTTATTTTGGCCCTTACCATCAGAGTCACGTTGCCAGCACAAAGATTCAACAAGCACATTATGCCATGATCAAAGGAAGTTCCTGAAAAGATCAGAAAAAAATTTATTGCCCTCTATCAGTCTGGAAAGGGTTACAAAGCTATTTCTAAGGCTCTGGGACTCCATCAAACCACAGTGAGAGCCATAATCTCCAAATGGAGAACACTTGGAACAGTAGTGAACCTTCCCAGGAGTGGGCGGCCTGCCAAAATTACTCCAAGGGCGCAGTGCAAAATCATCCAAGAAGTCTCAAAGGATCCTAAACAACATCCAAAGAACTACAGGCTTCTCTTGCCTCAGCTAAGGTCAGTGTTCATGACTCCACAATCAGAAAGAGACTGGGCAAAAATGGGCTTCATGTGAGAGTAGCAAGGCGGAAACCACTGCTAACCAAGAAGAATATAAATGCTCATCTCTCATTTGCCAAGAAGCACCTGGATGATCCACAAGCCTTTTGGGAAAATGTTCTATGGACAGATGAGTCCAAAGTGGAACTTTTGGACAACATGGATCCCATAATGTCTCACAGAAGCAAACACAGCATTCCACAGTAAGAACACCATACCAACAGTCAAACATGGTGGTGGTAGTGTGATGGTGTGGGGATGCTTTGCTGCCTAAGGATCTGGATGACTTGCCATAATTAAAGGAACCGTGAATTCTGCTCTGTACCAGAAAATTCTTAGGAGAATGTCCAGTCATCCTTCCGTCAGCTGAAGTTGAAGCTGAAGTTGGGTCATGCAGCAAGACAATGATCCAAAACACAAAAGCAAGTCCACATCAGAATGGCTAAAAGAAGTAAAATTAAAGTTTTGGAGTGGCCTAGTCAAAGTCCAGACTTAAATCCAATAGAGATGCTGTGGCAGGACCTGAAACGAAGCAGTTCATGCTCGAAAACCTACCAAATGTTACTGAATTAAAGCAGTTCTGCGAGGAAGAGTGGGTTAAAATTCCTCCACAGCTATGTGAAAGACTGATATTGAATTATAGGAAGTGTTTGGTTGCAGTCATTGCAGCTAAATGTGGCATAACCAGTTATTAAGTGTAAGGGGGCAATTACTTTTTCACACAGTGCCAGTTGGTGTTGGTTAACTTTTTTTCATTAAATAAGTGAAATTAAAAAAAAAAACAAGTGTTATTTGTTCACTCAGGTTCCCTTTATCTAATATTACATTTTCTCTAAAGACCTGAAGACATCCAGTGTGACAAATATGCAATAATAGAGAAAATCAGGAAGGGGGCAAATACTTTTTCACGCCACTGTACCTTGAACCCCTAATTTGCCGATTGCAAACCTGCCCAGAGATACAAGGAATCCCGATTTTTCCCATGTGAGGTTAAGATTTCTGCTTTTGCAGAAGACCTTCTCCTCCAGGTTGCTAACCCCGTTTCGTCTATTCCCCCTATGTTAGAGATTATCAACTCCTTTAGCGTAGTCTCTAACTATAAGTTAAACTTGAACAAAACCATTGTATTCCCTCTCAATCATAAACTTCTTAGAGCAGAAATCTTAGAATTAGGTTTGGAAACAAGATTCCCTGCGATACCTCGGCATTGAATTAACTAGACTCCCGGGAGATAGTATCAAGTTGAACCTGAGCTCCCTTATACAGGTGGTTAAGCAGGATCTAAGCCGGTGGGCCTCTCTACCAGTATCTATTTGGGGCAGAATAAATCTACTTAAAATGAACGTATTTCCATGTCTCTTCTACCCCTCTTGATGCTCAATATCTGGTTACCGCTTTCCTGGTTTAAAAAGGTAAATAGTATATTCTCAGATTTTATTTGGGCACATAAGTCCCCTAGAATTGCATTTCATAAATTAACTGCACCCAAGTCTAGAGGTGGTTTACAGGTGCCTTACCTAGGGCTTTACTTCTGGGCTAGTCACCTAAATAAATATTATAGATGGACACTACCTAATCCAATGGGATATACCCCACTCTGGCTAATAATAGAAAGTACCTTGATCAGTTCCTGCGGCCTAGCACCCAAAGCACTATTACACATTTGAAACAATCTCCTCCCCACCAGATTAAAAAATACTCCTATTGCTTTATCACTGAAGGTGCACTCTCAAATGTGTCAGTTTCTTCAATATGAGAACCAGAAAGATGTAACTCAAAGCCTAGTTGGAAACCCTAACTTTAAGATAGGTGAGAAATGTATACCCCCCAATTGGTTACCCCAGTTGAATGGTGCCACACTTTACTCGTTAATAGGAGATGACAACGCGTGGCTACCCTCTCACAGTATAGTGCACAAGTACAAGATTCCTGCTAAACATTTTTTGAGTCACTCAACTGAGACACTTATTGATCAAAGAACTGGGGTTAAAACCACCAGTACATGTAGACTCTCCTCTACCCCCAGAATTGGCTCAATGGGTGGGGCAACAGAAAGCAGTTTCCAAGATTTTCAGTCTGTTGTTCGACAGGGTACATCCAGATTATTACGGCCCCACAGGCTACTGGTCCTCCTATTTTCCTACTTATGATGTCAACTGGAGTAACCTCTGGTCTAACTGCCATAAATTCATAACGCAGGACAGACTCAGGATGACACAAATGTTCATCCTCTATAATGCATAGTTCTCTCCTGAGAAAATGTTTAAATTTGGACTTACTTCTTCTCCCTAATGTGTGAGATGTACTAATCAGGACGGTTCTCTATTCCATATTTTTTGGACATGTTCCAAAATTAAGCCCCTTTGGACCAGCATTTGTAATAAACTGGATCCCATACTGGGACTGGATGAACTATTTATGCCCGAAATCTGTATTTTAGGTGACTTTTCTGACATTAGGTCTCCAAACAAAAAATATTACATGGCCCTGATATCATTGTCACTGAAGAAACTAGTTTTAAAACATTGGAAAGACCAGTCTGAAATTAAGTATGGTGAGTGGCTAGCTGAGCTTCTTACAAATCTCAGAACAGAAAAAGTTATTGCTAGTCTCAACAATAAACTGAGCAGGTTCAAGAAAGTGTGGGACCCCTTCCATACCTTACTCTCGATTCAATATACTGCAGAATAAGGCTTTCTTTCTTGTTACCGTATCAGTATTCCTTGATATGTACTGCAATATACAAATTGTAGTGAAAAGGTTCTCTGTTGTATTTGTACCTTGGGAGAGGGGCAAGAAATTTTGGGGGAATTGGGTGGGTGGCAGGTCTGAACCTATGTAAACTGTATGTATGACTTATATTTGTTATGGAAGATCTGTCTTGTATGGTAAAACTTCAATAAATGTTAAATTGAAAAAAAAAAAAAGAAATTCAAGATTGGATAAATACCAGCGATCTAAAGTTGAACCCAGGAAAGACTAAGGTTTTGGTTGCGGACCTGGGTCATAGGGCAGAGGGGGTTGAGGACTTGGCTCCCTTCTGGTTTAGTCCTTTGGGAGGCCCAGATTCTCAGCTCTGAATGGGTGCATAACCTAGGGGTGGTGCTTAACGACGGTCTGTCTCTTAGTCATCAGGTTTCGGCAGTCATCAAGCAGGCCTTTTACCATCTTAGGAACATCGCTAGGATTAGACACCTTGTTCCGTCCAATGACCTACCTATCTTGGTCCATGCCTTTGTGACATTGTGCCTTGATTATTGCAACTCCCTTTACCTAGGGCTTTCTGGGGTTGATATCTGCCGCTTGCAGCTAGTGCAGAACGTGGCAGTACGTTTGTTGACATGGGTTCTTGGAAGATCTCATACCACCCCTCTGCTGCATAATCTGCACTGGCTGCCTATTCAGTGATGGATCACCTTTAAGGTAAGTCTTCTGACTTACAAAGCCCAACACAATTTGGGTCCTGATTACTTGAAAGAGCTCCTGGTTCCTTACACCCCTCTGTGACAGCTCTGCTCAGCTGATGAGGGGTTGCTGGAGATTCTGAGTGTCAATCTAAAGTCATCTGGTGTGAGTGTCTTTGGATTTGTGGCACCGACCCTCTGGTACTCTCTACTCCATCAGCTTCAGAAGTGCTGGACGGTGGGGAGTTTCAAGCAAGCACTTAAGACTTTTCTATGGAGGAAAGCTTTTCCAGTATTTTCTTGATTTTATCTTGTATTTATTGTCTTTTGTTTTATGTGTACTGTACAGCGCTTTGGAATTTTGAAAGGCGCTCAACAAATAAATTTTGTTATTATAAATATTTGCAGAAACTGGAGCTCTGGAGGACTTTGGACAGGTAGGCTTTCACTTCTGTAGGGGTAATAACGCTGGGGTTGGAGGAACTCGGGTGGTGGGGTAGGCTGAATTGGATCAAAAAAGTTGCTAGGGAGGACTGAGTTGAGGTCTGAGAAGGTGAAGTTGAGGCAGTTAGCTATGTGAAGTGTGTCTGTGGTGGTAGTATCATTAATACTAAGTTGTGGGGGGGGAGAGTGAAATTTACCATTAAGCTCCTTGATGTTATTCCAGAACTTTTTTGTGCTACCTCAGGAGGTGGCTAGGGTTGGTCTGTAGTGCTCCACCTTAGCCTTGCAGATTGTCCAGTTACACTTACTGCAGGCAGTATTATAAGAAACATAACATAGAAACATAGAAGTTGACGGCAGATAAGGACCGCAAGGCCCATCCAGTCTGCCCATTTCTTTTTCTACCTTATAGATGTGCCATCGGCCTTTGCTCTGTCAGTGGCCTATCTATTCATAGTCATTTGTATTGCTCCCTTATGCCTATCCCATGCCTGTTTGAAGCCCTGCACTGTATTCATAGCCACCACTTTTGTGGTAAGCCATTCCATGCATCCACCACCCTTTCTGTGAAAAAAATTCTCATATTCCCCTTAATCCGCCTCCTCTAATCTCATGCTGTGTCCTCTTGTCCTGCTATTTTTCTTATATTTAAACATGTTAGACTCTTTCACCTTGTTTATGCCCTTAAGGTGTTTGAATGCCTCGATCATATCACCTCTCTCCCTCCTTTGCTCAAGGGTATACATATTGAGCTCCGCTAATCTGTCCTCATATGTCTCTGATGCAGTCCTGCACCATTTTGTTGCTCCTCTCTGGACTGCCTCAATTTGGTTAATGTCCTTGTGAAGGTGTGGCTCCAATACTGCATGCAGTACTCCAGATGGGGCTAACCAGTGTCTTGTACAGAGGATTATTACCTCCCTCTTACGACTTGTGATACCCCTACTAATACACCCTAACACCCCCCTAGCCTTACCTACTGCTTTAGAGGTCTGCTTGGATGTTTATAGGTCATCAGTGATGATGATGCCCAAGTCTCTTTCTTCCTTTGTGACTGCTAGCAACTCCCCTCCCAGCCTATAGGTGGCTTCAGGGTTTCTCTTCCCTATGTGCATGATTTTGCATTTCTTTGCATTAAATCCCAGTTGCCACTCTTCTGACCATTCTGCTAGTTTATCCAGATCTCTTCTCATTCTGCCCACCCCATCTGGATCATCTACTCTTTTGCAGATCTTGGTGTCATCTGCAAACAGACAAGCCTTACCCTCTAGTCCATCTGCAAGGTCACTAATGAAGATGTTGAAGAGGACTGGCCCCAGGACTGATCCCTGAGGTACCCCACTTATGACTTGCATCTCTTCTGATGGTATACCATTTACCACCACTCTCTGTTTTCTGCCCGTCAACCAGTTTGCCACCCAGTTGACCAACTTCTGACCCACCCCGAGCCTACCCAGCTTATTTATCAATCTTCTATGTAGAACAGTGTCAAAAGCTTTGCTGAAGTCAAGGTAGGCGACATCAACTGCTCCCCCTTGGTCCACCACTCTGGTTACCCAGTCAAAGAAATCTATGATACATAGATACATAGATACATAGACAGTGTCGGCAGATAAGGGCCTATGGCCCACCTAGTCTGCCCATTTGAGCTTGTAAGTTCAGTTTGTTTTCCTAGAAGTCTATTTCCCCTTACCCCTGACCTCTAGAATTCCTTTATGTCTATCCCATGCATTCTTAAATCCCGTGATTGTTTCAGCCCCCACAACTTCCTCTGGCAGGGTGTTCCACTCGTCCACCATCCGTTCTGTGAAGAAATTCTTTCTCATGTTTCCTCTGAATCGTCCTCCCTTCAACTTCATCCCATGCCCTCTAGTTCTGAAACATCTTTTTCGCTTAAAAATAGTGTTTTCCTGCACCCTGTTCCTCCCTGTAAGATCCTTGTATGTCTCTATCATATCCCCTCTCTCCCTCCTCTCCTCCAGGGAGTACATGTTCAGTTCCTTCAACCTGTCTTCATAGGACTTGTGATGCAACCCATGCACCATCTTTGTTGCCCTCCTCTGAACCTTCTCTACCCTGTCTATGTCCTTATGTAGGTATGGTCTCCAGAACTGTACACTGTACTCCAGGTGGGCCTCACTAGTGTCTTGTATAGCGGAATTATGACCTCCCTTTTCCTGCTGGTGATGCCCTGCCTATATATCCCAGCATCCTATTTGCTTTACCTGATGCCTTGTCACACTGTTTCCCTACCTTGAGGTCATCAGAGATGACAACCCCAAGATCCCTTTCCTGCTTGGTGCATGCTATATCCTCACCCCCCAACTGATATATTGTGCCAGGGTTTTTGTGCCCCATATGCATTATCTTGCACTTCTTTGCATTGAATTTCAACTGCCAAACCCTTGACCATTCTTCAAGTTTCTGCAGGTCCCTTATCATTCTGTCTATACCCTCTGGCGTGTCTACTCTGTTACAGAGCTTTGTGTCATCAGCGAACAGTGAAATTCTGCCTTCTAGATCCTGTGCAATGTCACTGATGAAGATGTTGAATAGGACCAGTCCCAGCACTGATCCCTGTGGTACCGCACTGGTCACTCTTCCCTCTGTGGAGTGACAGCCATTTACCAGCACCCTCTGTGTCCTGCCACCCAGCCAGTTACCAACCCACCACACTACTGTCCTGCCCACACCCATATTCCCCAGTTTGTGTAATAGTCTTCTGTGTGGCACAGTGTCAAAGGCCTTGCTGAAGTCCAGATAGGCCATGTCCACTGCCCTCCCTGATCCACCTCCTAGTCACCCAGTCAAAATTCAATGAGGTTGGTCTGACATGACCTCCCCTGGTGAAACCATGTTGCCTTGGGTCCTGTAGTCCATTGACAACCAGATGTTCCACCAATCTCTCCTTCAGTAGTGCTTCCATGATCTTTCCACTACCGAGGTGAGGCTGACTGGTCTGTAGTTCCCTAGCTTCCTCTTTGTTCCAACTTTTGTATAAGGGACTACATCTGCTGTCCTCCAGTCTTTGGGTATTCTCCCTGTTTCCAGTGATTGGCTGACCAGGATAGCCAGAGGTTCAGCCACCACCTCTCTAGTTCTTAAGGACCCTGGGTGCACCCCATCTGCCCCATTGCTTTATCAGCTCTTATTACTTCCAGTTCCTTCAGGACCCTTTCTCGTGTAAAGGGACTTGTGTCCATTTCTGCACCATTCTCACCCCTTGTACTCCCTTCAGACCCATTACCCTCCGCTTCCGTAGTAAAGACTGAGCAGAAATACCTGTTCAATATGTCAGCTTTACTGTTGTCATCCTCAACGCGGCTCCCATCCTCCCCTCAGACTCACTATCCTCCTTTGTCTCTTTTTTCACTTATGTACCTGTAAAAGGTTTTGTCCCCTTACCCACTGATTTTGCAATGTGTTCTTCTGTCTGAGCTTTGGCTTCCTTACTGACTTCCCTGCCTCCCTTTGTTTCTCCTGGTACTTCTCCCTATCTCCTTCTGCTCATGCCTTTTGTATTGCCTGAATGCAATCTTTTGGCTTTCACTTTCTTTTGCTACCTCTTAAGAAACCATAATGGTCTCCTCTTCCTTTCCTCTTGCTAACCTGCTTAATGCATAATTCTGTTGTTCTTATAATCCCCATTTTAAATACTGCCCACTGTTCCTCAACCCCTGATTCCTGTCCCATTCCCTTAATGCCTCTTTTCAAGTATCTCTCCATTTTCCCAAAGTCTGCCCCCTAAAATCCAGGATACGTGTTTTTGTGTGGTTTGGTTCTGCTCTTTCTGTGATTTCAAACCACAATGACTGGTGGTCACTGTTACCCAGGTGCTCCCCACTGTTACCACCATCACACTGTCCCTGTTTGTAGCACAAGGTCCAGTATTGCCTCTGCCGAGTTGGTTCCATGACCAGTTGCTTGAGGAAGGCACCCTGAAGGAGTCCAGGATAAATCTGCTCTAGTTGATGCTGCTGCTGGGATGCTCCAGTCCACATCTGGTATATTGAAGTCTCCAACCAGTACTACCTCACCTTGTCTGCCATCCTTTGGATGGCTAGCATCAGCTCTCTATCTGTTTCTTCCTCCTGGGCTGGTGGTCTATAGACCACACCTGTGCGGATGGCTGGCCCCATTTTCCTTTCCAGCTTAACCCACAGTATTCTCCCCATTTTGTTCCTCCTGGATCTGTGTGCCCTTATGTCATTTTTCACATACAGTGCCACCCTCCTCCTTCCTGCCTGCTCTGTCTCTTCTGAATATGTTGTAGCCAGGTATGGCCATCTCCCAGTCATGGTTATCATTACACCAGGTTTCAGTGATGGCCACAATGTCCAGGTCTGACTGTACCATGACAGCCTCCAGATCTTCCATCTTGTTGCTAAGGCTCCTGGCATTTGCACACATGGCTTTCCATGTTTTGACCTCCTAGACTGCTTCACTGTTCTACTCCAGCCCTTCTGTGATTGTCATTTATCCCTGGTTCTCCTTGCTGTCTGCCCTTCTGCTGAATTTTGCCCTTTTCAGCTTATCCACCTTTGACACTAATCTCCATCTTTGCACACTGCTTTGCAGAGATAGCCACTCCTGGTTCACTGGTTCCACTACTAGCTGTGGGGGTGAGCAAGTAGGTACCATCCTTGCTGGCCTGCCTATCCCTTTGCTAGTTTAAATGCTTGTCAATGTAGCATTTAAACTTATCATTGAGTGCTTGATTCCCATCCAGGATGGATGCAGGCGTCAGGCTTGAACAAACCTCCATCCCTCCAGGTGGGTCCCCAGTCACCAATGAATCCAAACCTTTCTCACAGCACCAGTTCTTCAACCATGAGTTAAAGTTCCTGGTGCATGCACTCCTAAGCTCTCCTTGCCTCTCACAGGTAGTACTTCTGAGAAAGTGACAGAAGTAGCTACTTGCTTGAGACCCTTCCCCAGTTTCCTAAATTCTTCCTGAACTTCCTTTGGCTCCCCATTTGCCAAGTCATTAGTACCTAGGCGGATAATGACATCCAGCTCACCCTCCTGTCTTGCCTTCCCAGTGATCCCCAGTATCTTCCTTCCATCCCTCCATTCCATGGCACCTGGTAGGCACCTCACCTCCCTGTCCTCCCCCTCCTGTGTTCCTAGCTGGATCCCTCTTACGATGGAGTCCCCCACCAGGATTCACTTCCTCCTCCTCTTGGGTCCACTGCTTTCCCTACTGAGGTCACCTTCTCCTAACCTCCACATCCTTTCCTTCCATTTCCCTGGGTACCTCTATTTGGTTGTCCTCATTTGCCAGTGTGGCATATGAGTTCTTGAGAGGAATAAGATCTGGGATGTGCCTCTGCCTGACTGCTCTAACCCTCCCTGAGCCCACTGTCATCCAAGTGCTTCTCGTTCTCGGCATCCTTTGTGGCAGCTGCATTGGACTGAGTGGTCCCTGGATTGGAGTGATGGTACTCCTGACCCAGTTTACTTCCGCTCTGAGTCTGGCTACCTCATCCCACAGTCCTGAGAGATGCATGCAGATAGGGCAGCACCTCAGTGTCCAGATGGTCTGCCTGAATATGGCTGCCCCACAGCCACTGCATTGCACCACTCCCCACATTATACTGCAATTCCACTACTTCTCTGCTACTGAAGCTCTCTTAGTTCTCTTTTTATTTATTTACAGTACTAAAAATCCTGCAACTGATCCTCAGATATATATATTTTTTTTTTTAAGGAAAAAGAAACCAATAAATAAATAAATGAGTCAAAACACTTGTCGTGCTGAGGGTGGGCTTCTTCCCCCTTATGCCCCTCCTACTTCACACCTCTTACTATACCCTGTGTTTAGCTCCTGTCAATCAGATTTATCAGGGCATATAATTAAGAGTTGGGGAAGGGGTGTGGGAAGCAGAAAATTTGCAGCAATTAAAGACACACAGAATTACACCACCACTATGTTTTAAATTTCAACAGCCCAAAAACAATTATAAGTAAAGAGACAACACAGAAAGAAAGTATAGTGTCACTACAAGCCTACAATCTAAGTTTAAAGGAAAAATACCAGTTACCAGTTACTCTGAAGCACTGAATTGAATATGTTCCTTCCTTCACCTTCTGGCTTCTTCTTCTATGAGATTAGTTTGACAGGACCTTCCTTTTGTAAACCCATGCTGTCTTGGATCCTGTGCCCCTATGGATTCCAGGTGTTGCACTATCCTTTCCTTAAGGAGTGCCTCCATAATCTTGCCCACTACTGAGGTAAGACTGACCGGTCTGTAGTTCCCGCCTCCTCCTGCTACCACTCTTGTGGGCCGGATCACTTGAGCCCTTCTCCAGTCTTCTGGGACCTCTCCTGTGCTCAGAGACTCACTAAACAATTCTGCTAATGGCTCTGCTAGTTCCTCCTTTAGCTCCTTAAGTACCCTGGGATGTATGCCATCAGGTCCCATTGCCTTATCCACCCTGAGCTTAGCAAGCTCTTGTAGGACCCTTTCTTTGTGAAGGGAGTAGTGCTCACCTCCCTCCCCCCTGTGTCCATGATGCTGAGCTGTGGGCCCTGCCCTACCTTCTCTTCAGTAAATACCGAGCAAAAGTATCTATTTAGGATAGATGCCTTTACATGGTCCTGCTCCTCACATGCTCCCTTTTCTCCATTAAGCTTAGCAATACCCCTTCTGGACTTTCTTCTTTCACTAATGTATCTATAGAAAGTCTTGTCACCTTCTTTTACTGTTCGTGCTAGTGTTTCCTCAGTTTGGGACTTTGCCTGCCTTACTGTCTTACCTGCTTCCCTTAGGCAGTTTGGTATGCCTCCCTATCTTCATCCGCTGTGTTCCTTATATTTCCTGAAGGCCAGCCTTTTGGCTCTGACCTTTTCTGCTACTGTATTTGAGAACCAAAGTGGTTTCCTTCTTCTTTTGCACTTCCTTTTCTGTCTTACACAATGGGATGTTGCTTCAAGTATTGCATCCTTAATGCTTGCCCACTTTGCCTGTACCCCCTCACCTGTGTTTCTTTTTGCCAGGGCTAGCTTAACTTTGTTGGCCATCTTATCAAAGTCAGCTCCTCTGAAGTCCCATATTTTTGCCTTGGAATGGGATGATTTAGATGTAGTAGCCAAATTGAACCATACCATGTGATGGTCACTGGCCCCAGGTGACCTTCTACCTGGAGATCTGTGATCCCTTCTTTGTTAGTCAGTACTAGATCTAGAGATAGCCCTGTCTCTTGTGGGATGCTGTACCAGTTGTTTGAGGCCCTCCTGCAGGGAATCCACTATGAGTCTAGTTCTGGCAGATGTTCCTGCTGGTATTGACCAATCTGTATCTGGCATGTTGAAGTCTCCCATTATCAGACCCTCCTTTAGCTGTCATGTTTTGTATATCTTCTAACAGTATGTGTCTATGTCCTCCTCTGGTCTGGGGCCTGTAGACAACCCCAGTTCTTATGGCTGTCCCATTTCCTATTTCCAGGGTGACCCACAGTTCTTCTGGCTCCTTATGTGTATTCTGAATTTTGTAGCTTTGATATTTTCATTAACATACAGGGCCACTCCTCCCCTTTTGCACCTCGGTCTCTTCTGAACAATACATAGCCAGGTACTGAAGTCTCCCAAGTGTGGTTACTGGTAAACCACATCTCACTAATTGCTACTATGTCCAGTTTAGCCTCTGACATTATTGCCTGCAGGTCTGGGATCTTATTTCCCAGGCTGTGAGCATTTGTGTACATGATTTTCCATTGGCCTGATTTTGGTGTGTTAGTTGTTGGGTGAAGTTTGGCATTATCCCTGTGCATCGTATGGGGAGACAAACCTTTTTTCTTACCTGGTGATTGAAATGAATGGCAAACATGCTGAATTCCTGTTTGACCACTAGCTGAGGGAGGGTGTTCTTCCTTTCGACGTATAGGGTACCACCCTCTCCCCATTTGCTAGTTTAAATATTCTGCAAGACATCAAACTTCTGCCCCAATGCACTGACTCCTCTTTAGTCAGATGCAGTCCATCAAATTTAAAGAACTTCGCTCCCAGAACTGTTGCCAGTTCCCTACAAATCTGTGTCCTTTTCCTGGCACCAGTCCCTGAGCCACGTGTTTAGCTCCCTATCTCCCCTTCTCTGACCTTCCGTCCATCTGTTCCCCTCTCCCAGACTGGCAAGATCTCAGAGAAGGAGATGCTGGAAAATAGATGATAGTTTGTCACCCAGCCTAGTCAGGTGTTCCTTGGTCTCCACAACTGACCGGCTGGAGGATCATTAGTCCCTATGTGTACTAGGACATCAATGTTTTCTCCTGCTTTGTGAACAATTTTGCTTAGCAGTCAGTGTCTCTCCATGCTGATGTACCTGGGAGACATCTGACCATCACCCTAGCTGGAGATGGGTATCAACTCCCCAAATCATGGAGTCTCCTATGATCAGAAGTTTTTGATTTCCTTTGTGCTTGTTTAGTTTTGGTTCCTGATTTGGGTGAGTTTTGTTGTGCTAGCTCCTGTGCTGCAGTGTCCTGCTCTGCAGTGTCTTCTGCTCTTTATTTGGTTTCAGAGATAGAGGCAGATACCTGTTATAGTGTTTATATGGTTTTGGAGGTAATGTGTTGGAGAGCAGAGAGTGATGGGGCACCTGATATGCTCCTCCTAACCACCTGCCAACCTCCTGGACCAACTACCCTCTGCGGTCGAGGTTTTTCTGTTGGATGCTGGGGAAATGGTGGGTGGTTCTTATAATGTATTTCCTCTTCAATATGAAATTTGAGACATGCAATCTCTGCCCATGCTGCCTGGAGCTGAGCCCTAAGATCTCCAAAGGCCTAACATGTAGGACAGTGTCCTACATCCTGTAAGACTGTCCTTCTGAAAATTGTTCCACAGTACCTGCAGTTAATGAAATCCATTCCAAATAAGTTGCTGGGTTTGTAACCTAGTCAGAGTAATTAGAAGGAAAAAAAAGGAAAAAAATGCAAGTAATGGTTTAATTGTGCTTTGTTTAACTTGTTATAACAAGTTAAATTACTAGTGCCCCTGTAAATGAGATCACCTTGTGGAGGCTCCACTGATCCGCCCCTTCCTGCTCTGCCACAGGAAATGTCACAACTGTGGTACCCTATAAAAGGAGTGTAGCATGGGGTGGTTGGGGATGGGGGTGGGTGGCTGGGCCCTTCCCCTGCCTAAAAAGAAGAACCACAGACGAAAGAACAAGGAGGTAAGAGCAGAAACAATTTGTCAACAACAAATGCAGTAACCCTGAAAGCTTATCCTAATGTTAGATAAAACTGTAAAACCTGTAAAGCACCACCTGTAATAATTTCAGAGAAGATATACGCTGTAAGAAACACTTTGCTCCAGAGAAAAATAAAGCAGTAACAGAAGATATACCTTGCAAAAGACAATTTGAATCAGAAGATTACAGCAGTAATCTGTTAGCACACACCTGTAGGCACACCTTGTAGTAATGCAGAAGAAGGTATACCAGCAACAACAATTTGAATCAGAGAAAAAATAAAGCAATGAAATGTTAGCAACAAACAGTAGCAATCCCTGTGAGTAAAAAATAAAAACACCACCACACAGTAAATCTGCTTAGCCAAACTAAGTCTTAATCCTTCTCCCTTGCTCTGGTAAGTTTCTCTACTCTGCCTTTCAAGCAGTCTTAGAAGGAAATAGCTCAGGTGAAGCTAGGTGCCTTGGCCAGCAAACCAAGTCTTCTACCGGCCTGCCTATCACTTAACAAACCAGAGGCAGTGGCAAGATGCCAAACATTGTCACACATTTTGAACTGTTGTAAGAGTCCTGGGGTGATACAGGGGGGCACTATGCTTCTTAGTGGTCACTTTGATGGTCAGTGCAAAAGTATCACAGGCAGTATTAAAGGTGGTGGTGAAGTAGTGCAATGCATGATCTATGTGCTGGGCTTGGGAAATAGTGGACCAGTCCCAGTTAATTAGATATTGTTTGAGTTTGGCTATGCCTCGTGGTCATAGTCAATGATGAGAGGTGATATTCTGTGGCAGTTTAGGTAGCTGACAGGACCAGTTGAAGATGACTGGGGAGTGGTCACTTAAGGCATTGGGTAGGACAACCAGGTCGGTAATATGCTGGGGATGATTAGTGAGCAGGATATCTAGTAGGGTGTGAGTTCCATTAGTCGGGTTGGCCCTGGTAGGCTGGGATACCTATAGGAAACTACAACAAATACAAGCTAGGAAACTATGCACAGATAGATACAAACTATGAAACTATGTACAAATAAATACCAACTTGGAAACTATGTAAAAATAGATACAAACTAGGAAGCTACATACAATAAATACAAAATAGAAAATTAGGTACAAATAGATACAAATTAGGAAACTAGGTACAGATAGATACAAACTAGGAAATTGCACAATAAATACAAACTAGGAAACTAAGCACACATAAATACAAACTAGGAAATGATGTACAACACATACAGACTAAGAAACTGCACAATCAATACAATCTTGGAAACTATGTACAATAAATACAAGCTAGGAAACTGTACAAATAGATACAAATTGGGAAACTGTGAAAGTAGATTCAAACTAGGAGACTGTCTACACTAAACAAAAACTAGGAAACTATGTGCAAATAGGTACAAACTAGGAAACTATATATAATAAATACAAACTACAAAACTATGTACAAATAGATGCAAACTAGGAAACTGCACAATAAATACAATCTAGGAAACTATGTAGACAGATACAAACTAGGAAACGATGTACAATAAATACAAACTAGAAAACTATATACAATAAATACAAACTACAAAACTATGTACAAATAGATGCAAACTAGGAAATTGCACAATAAATACAGTCTAGTAAAGAATGTACAATAAATACAAACTAGGAAACTATGTACAATTAATATAGACTAGGAAACTAGGTACAAATAGATGCAAACTAGGAAACTGCACAATAAATACAAAGTTGGAAACTATGTACAATAAATGCAAGCTAGAAAACTATGTACAATAAATACAAACTAGAAAACTATGTACAGATACAAACTAGGAAAAGATGTACAATAAATACCAATTAGGAAACCATGTACAACTAGATACAAACTAGGAAACCATGTACAATAAGTACAAACTAGGAACCTATGTACAATAAATACAAACTAGGAAGTCATGTACAATAACACCACTGGCATTGTGGCTTGTGATTTTAAGCCACTGCTTGCCTCACCAGACACAAGAAGCAAAGCTTCTGCTGCAGCCTACTTTCACCTGGTTCCCCATGGATCCCCAGACAACCTGAGCAAGGCATGGTAGTCTGAGACACTGCTGCATTCTCAACTGCTGGTGCCCAAGTAAGTTATTTTATCCATTTGCATACTTTACTGGGGCAGTGGCCACTGATTGGCTAGTTTCTGTAGCCATCTATGTTTTCTTTGCTCTACTTTACTCACGTGTTACAGCTCTTTTGGACTTTGTATACTGTTAAACTGCATTTTATGGGTACAAACAACTGTTTAGTAATTGCTGTTTAAACCAAAAATGTGGTGTTAAAATTCTCTTTCTACCTCTGCCTTCTGTAAGCTCTTTGCTCTCCCCCTGCTAACCCACACCCTTTTCTGACCTATTCTACCTAATCGTACAATATATTGCTCTCCTCTGCTAACCCAACCACCTGTAAGTGTCTAGTTTTCCATTGGTAGATTACCTGCACCTTCCACTCGAGGGCCTTATTATTTTTTACTGTAATGCCTGCCTCACTTCCCATGCTAACCTCACTTTCAAGTGCTGTGGGATTGTAATACCTCACAACCCTATTGTGCTACCAAAAGCAATGGATTTTCTTCACACCACACTAGAAATACTTCTCTTAATTGCTTTGTTCAGCCAAGGTATACCACAAGAACCTACACGACAACAGCAAGGAATTACCTTCTTACACAACATACACTATGACCCCGGCATTGTAACCAGTAATCTGTTATGCACTTCCAAAGTCTTGTGGACTCCTCCTTGGCTCCTGGTGCACCTGCAATCCATCAGGGAATTCAGGCCCTGCTCACCACTGTCATTACCACTTAGCCTTACTGTGATGCACATAAAAAGAAGGAAGAGCTCAAACTCATGTCAGTCTCACAAGTCAAATTTCAAAATAGTGAAAGGTTTCATGCTAAGACTCATACTAATGTTGTTGTTACTGCCTGGAAATGTGCACCTAACCCTGGCCCAGCAAGATCTGCTTCACGAAGCATCACAAACAAGACAGGTTCAATTGCATTGGCGTCTATCAATATCTGCAGCCTGTTATGTAAGATAGACTCCAAGCTTGGGTCACACAGCAAAACCCTGACATCCTGTCTGTAGTGGAAATGTGGCGTTTCCCGATTATCCCTGACTCGGCTGTTGTATACTTGGTTACTCCATCTTTAAACAGGCTAGACTCAGAAAATGATGTGGTGGCTGTGCCATATACATCAAGGATACACTCATAGGACATACATTACCTATGGGCAACCTAGGCATTAGCCATTAATGTTCTACTTGGGGCCTACAATAAAGCTCTAACAATTGTCTGTCTGCATACCACCTAAGGACCAATTCACAGGCTTCCATAACTTGATGGAGTATGTTACAAACCTGCCCCATAATGCTGAGATGATAATTATGGGTGATTTCAATGTCAACTGGCATTCCCTTGAAGTAGGTTCCTTTATGGATGCAATCTCTGCACTCAACCTTACCCAGCTTGTTCCATCACCTACTAGGGCTAATTATAAGATGGGCACGATAACCCTTCTTGACTGAATACTGTCCAATCATCCAGACTTTATCACAAATGTGAATTTTCTCCCTGACGCATTAAGTGACCACTCCCCTATTACCTGTAACTGGTCAAATAAATTCAATAAACCTCCTGCCAAAACAATTTTCAGGAGGGTGCTAAAGCGGGGACACCTGGAACCCCTGAAACAACACCTCTGTAGTATTGACTGGTCATTACTTAATGCCACAAAGGATATAAATATAGGTCTGGACCACTTCATCAAGCTCTTTAATGAAGCTTGCAATATCCATGCCCCCCTTGAGAAGGATGAAAATCCCAGGCACCATCAATCCCTGGTTATCCGCCAATCTCATTAGCCAGATAAATCACAGAGATCACCTCTGATGTTGTGCAAATGCTACTGGCAAGCATACAGATGTACAAGAATATAAAACTGCCAGGAATAAGTGCATCTGGGCTATTCGCATTGAAAAAACAAGTACCATAGGGAACGGCTTGCTAATATGTGGGGTGACAATAAAAACTTTGGAACAAGTAAAGATACTAACATTGCACCCATCATGCTAAATATTAATGGTTCCCCCACCCTTGACCCATTGACCATAGCCAATGATTTTAATAACACATTCACTGACCTGGGCAGTGTCCTCCCACCAGACTTCTTCAAGAACATCACTGAAGACACTGAACAGAGGGCAGATAATTCACTTCCTGCACCACCTCCTTTCTGTTTCAAAGAGGTCCCACTATATATGCTCAGGAGATACCTAGTAAAAGTACTGAGAAAGTCAAGGCATAGCGGTGATTCCTTAGACCTCAAATTAGTTGCTCTTACCACTGAAGAATTGCTGGTGCCCACTGCAGAGATTTCAAATCTCTCACTGAGGCTGGCACAATTCCCCCAAATCTGGAAGTCAGCCCTTGTTACCCATGTTCACAAAAGTGGAGACCACACTATACACACAAACTATAGATCTATCTCTATACTTCCACCTCTGTCTAAGGCACTTGAATGCAGAGTTGCGAATCAGCTGGTGAAGTATATGGAAAAATACTTGATTCAGTGCCCCCAGCAGCATGGATTCAGAAAGCAACATGGCAGTACCACAGCACTGCTAGAATTCACTGGTTTTATTCATCAATCTCTGGATCAAGGTAGATTGGTGAGTACGGCTTTCATAGACCTCACAAAGGCCTTTGATACAGTGAACTACACTCTACTTCTTAAGCAACTGTCCTCAATTGGCCTCTCAGCAGATGCTGTGTCCTGGTTCAAAACCTATCTTGTAGGCCACTCCCAATGGGTGAAGATAGCTAATGTCACCTCTGACCATTAACATGTCTTCTGTGGAGTACCACAGGGCTCCATAGTGGGTCAACTTCTCTTTAGCATCTTTCTTAACAATGTTCCTCACTCTTGTCATCAGCAGATCCTCCTCAATGTGGATGATGCGGTCATATACACTAGCAAGACTGACCCTGAACTACTGGAACGCTAACTTCAGCTCAGCTTTGAAGAAATGGAGGACTGGTTCAGGAAACACAAGCTGATTCTGAACTACAAAAAAAATGAAAGTCATGTTGTTCAGCGTTGTTCATAGCAAACACAAATCTAGTGTCCTAACCATCAGACACTCCTTTGGCATCCCACTTGAACAAATTCAACATTTCATGTATCTCGGGGTAACTGTGGATAGCGCACTATCATATGCCCAACATGTTGAGAATGTTGCAAGGTCTGCCAGTAACAAGACAGGGTTACTCCATAGACATAAACACAATCTAATGCCTGAAGCCCTTAGACTAGTTATCTATAGCTCCAAAGTATCCTTTGTTGACTATGGTCTGGATATCTATGGCTCAGCTTCCACCACTACCCTCTGCAGAATATCAAGGGCACTCAATAAAACATGCCGACTTCTTAATGGATCAGCAACTCTTACCACACATGAACTGTATGCACAAACAGGTTGGCTTCAGCTAAATGGGAGGATTCACTATCAAACCTGCTTGCTAACTAAAAAGGCACTTCTCAAGCTCCTGCCTTCTGGTGTTACAAACTTACTCAACCCCTCTTACAGCTCCCAGCACATGTGTAGCTCAGTCAACCAACTCTTCTCTGTCCCAAGATGCCGGACTACACAAGGGCAATGATCATTTGCATATAGATCACCACTATGGTTTAATGCGCTGCCCAATGACAGCTCTTCCTTACCAAAATTGGGACCACTTAACGATACTCTTCATCAGCATCTTACAGCTGACAGTTCCTGTGACTGTTTCAACTGACATGGCACTACCTCAGCAGTATTGACACAATGTTGTGTACCTACTTCTTCCCTTTTCTCTGTGAATGACCACTTTCACACTAACCACTCTGCCCTATTTCCTGCCTTCTTCCCTGATCCTTCTTTCACCTCACCCCCTCACCCTCCACCTTCTTTCCACTGTTTATCATCACTTACCTGAACTTTTGTTCACCCATATCTACCTATACCAGTTTGACAAAGCACCTTGGGCTGTCCCCTTTTATTAGGTTATTTTTGATTTTCTATGAGTTCATAGTTTTAATTTTAGTTGCAATGTTAATGTTATATTGTCATTTTAAGTACCATCTTTTCAAAATTTTATGTAATACCATTCATTGTATGTCTGTCAACCTTCCCACTGATATGGAACCTTTGTAAAAGAAAAGGTATGTGCTCAAATATATTGTAATCCAAGAATAAATAAATAAAAATGCAATCTAGGAAACTATGTACAAATAGATACAAACTAAGAAACTATGTACAATAAATGCAAATTGGAAACTATGTACAAATAGATACAAACTAAGAAACTATGTACAATAAATGCAAATTGGAAACTATGTACAAATAGATACAAAGTAGGGATCTATGTACAGATACAAACTAGGCAACTATGTACAATACATTACAAATTAGGAAACGGTACAAATAGATGCAAACTAGGAAACTGTGCAATAAATACAGACTAGGAAACTATGTACAAATAGATGCAAACTAGGAAACCATGTACAACAAATATAAACTAGGAAACCATGTACAGTAAATATAAACTAGGGGCCAGATATTCAAAAGGGTTGCACCATGTGCAACAGGGTTGTGCATGCTCAAGTCCTAAATTGCACCATTCTGCGATATTCAGCAGGAGGCAGTTGCACCACTGAAAACAGGCTGAGCAACAGCGCAATGCAAATGAATGCATGCTCAACTGGAGGGGGAGGAACCATGTATAAACTGCACAGCCTGATATTCAGCCAGGCTGTGCAGAGTTGTGCAGGCGCAACCCCCAACCTGAGCCTGCAGGACCTTGAGCCAAAAAAGAAAGGCTTAAGTCGAGGGCCACCCACGGGTGAGCTGCTGTATTGCAGGGTGCAACACAGCAGCTGCCACCTGTGGCTGGCTCCCAACTCAGTCCCTGTGCCCCCCTGTGGCCCGATCATGGGCATAGTGTACCCCCCACCAGCCCGATCGTGGGCATCAATGTGGCTCCCCCCATCCCGTTCACATCCCTGGTGGTCCAGTGGACCGAAATGCCCGATCATGGGCAGAAAGTAAACACAACACCCCAGACATCCCCTTGTGCCCGATTGTGGGCAGAAAAGTAAGCATAACACCCCAGAACATCCCCCTTTGTGCCTGATCGCGGGCAGAAAGTACATTGAACCCCCACCCGAACATCTCCCTGGTGGTCCAGTGGACCGAAATGCCTGATCATGGGCAGAATGTAAATTGACCCCCCTAAACATCTCCCTGGTGGCTAGTGTCCCCCCCACCCACCCACCCAGGAAGCCCCACCACCCGCTCCCCGGCGGCGGTGGGCGGCAGCATCCACCTGCCTGCTGCCCGGCCACCCTCCGACTGACTGCCCATAGGGCTGCGCCCTATTGGTGCAGAGCAAAGCCAATGGGCATGCAGCCCATACATTACATGACAGTCCAGATTTGTGAATGAATCTTTCACAAATCTGGACTGTCGCGGCGTATGGGCTGCAGCCATTGGCTCTTGCTCTGCACAATGGGCGTGCAGCCCTACTGGGCAGCCAGTCGATGAGCAGCAGGGCGGCAAGCGGGTGGGATGCTGCTGCCCGCAGGCTGCCGGGGGCGGGTGGTGGGGGCTTGATGGGTGGGTGGGGTGGGGACACTAGCCACCGGGAGATGTTTGGGGGTTCAATTACATTCTGCCCGCGATTGGGCATTTTGGTCCACTGGACTACCAGGGATATGTACGGGAGGAGGTGGGGGAGACACATTGCTGCCCGCCATCGGGCTGCAGGGTGTGTCGGTCCCCGACAGCTGCTGCCTGGCAGGGCACCAGGTGCAAGTCCTCAGAGATCGGCGCATCTACATGCTAATGGCATGCAAATGGGGCCATAATTAGATGCAAATGGCCCCCTCTGCGCCTTGCATGAATTATGGCCCCATTTGCATGTCACCTTTGAATATATCGATTTTGCATGGCACAATGGTACTCACGCCACTGCAAGTTGAATGCTCCACTCTGACAACTTGCAGTGGCGCAAGTTCCACTGCGCCATGCACAGTGTCTGTGGCTGGGGGGGGTGATATTCAAAGGAGTTACTCAATAGCGCAACTCCTTTGAATATCACCCTGGCCACACCCCTGCACAACTATTTTGCACAGCCCAAGGGCTAGCGCCTCAGAATGGTGCAGTTTGAATATCCAGCGCAAGAAAACTATGTGCAATAAACACAAACTAGGAAACTATGTATAATAAATACATTCTAGGAAACTATATACAAATAGATACAAACTAGGAAATTATTTACAATTAATACAAACTAGGAAACTATTTACAACAAACACAAACTAGGAATCTATGTACAATAAATACAAACTAGCAAACTATGTACAATTAGATAAATCTAGGAAACTATGTACAGTAAATATAAACTAGGAAACTATGTACACATAGATACAAAATAGGAAACTATGAACAGTAAATACAAACTAGGAAACTACTGTATACACAATCAAATACAAACTAGGAAACTACTGTAAGAACAATCAAATATAAACGTGGAATCTATGTACACATAAATACAAACTAGGAAACTATGTACAATATATACAAGCTAGGAAACTATCTACAATAAATACAAACTAGGAAATTATGTACAAATAGATACAAACTAAGAAATTATGTACAATACATACTGTGGTAGGTTCTGGACAGTGTCTTTAAAGGCTTGCTAGGGAAATCCTTTAGTGTATTCTTTTGGATCCTGTTTTTTTTTTTTGTTTGTTTGTCTTTAAATGTAAGTATGTCATACATGGACTGGCCACCCGTGTAAAATGTCTAGTTGTTTCATTTTCATGTCCCCCCCCCACCCCCAGCATCCTGTTGCCGAGAATGGATTTGAGTCTAGTTGTAGAATTCACCATAGAACTAAAAAGTAAAGTCAAAAGACAAGTGGATCAATTAATAAAATGATTTAGTGAAACCATCTGTGGGTAATTAAAAAAAAAAAAAAACAGGAGGTAAAATAAAACAAAATACACCCTGTTGTAGTGGTTGTGAATACCTCTGTATGCAGCGTCTTTCCTGCCGACAAACCGATAACTGTATTTTGTTTTACTTTCTCAGTTTACAATGACCTGCCATGAAGCATGCGAAGTACCAGGACATTGTAGGCAGTTAAACTGTTTTATGTTGAAATTCTTTGTTTCTTCTTCCCCCCATGTAGAAAATAAAACATCCTGTGCCTACCTGTCAGAGATGTGTTGAGTCACAGAGATAGTACCGCAGACAAGGAAAAGTGCATAGAAACTAAAAATGCTTACAAAATAAAGTACAGTATGCACTTTGTAGAGGAGAGCTCTGTGGATAGAAATTGTGTTGTTTTGTGAGCAGGGAGTATCCTGAAAAGAAATTTATTAATAGGAGTGATTTTCTAAGTGCTGTACTTTAGAACTCCTCGGAGCTGCATAAAACAGCAGCATTTAATCTCTCCATTTAAAAAAAAATAAAAAAAGCCGAGGACACTCTATAGTTACAGTAATGCAAAACACTACCCCTAAACAACTCTTGGAATTAAAATGTATACTGCAGGCATTTGTTTAACCCAAGGTTTTATTTTGTCAAATGCTTACCGTAGTGAACAAAGTCTTCTGTTGAAGTTTCCTCCTCACAACTCTTCTCACTAAGAGCCAGCCAGCCTCATTCCTAACACACTTATTCAGAGCATAGTTGGAGAAGGGACTTGCAGAATTATGTTTTCAGAGAAAACTGGATCCAGTGATTAAAAATAAGCTACCAAAGTCTTGTTATGATGTATATAAAGTGCTGAATTTGGGGGTGTGGCCAACAGCTGAACGGAATGGTCGCATAAACGGCTTGCTCCAGACAGTAACCCCTAAATCTTGGAGTACTTTGTTTATTTCTGCACAACGCTGAAAAGAATTGATTTAGTACTGACTGATGGCTATCCTGATACAGTTATTCTGGCCGGTGCAGTGCAAATCATATGCGTTTTGACCAAATTGCTTTCTCGTTTATGGTGGGCCTACGATCTGCGCAGCTGTTACCCGGATCGACTACGCACAGTATGGAGGCCTCAACTACGTCTTCCCCAACAGCAACTGAAGGTAACCTAATAGAAATTAGGCAAATGTTTGCAGAAATCATGCACCGTATACAGGGAGTAGATGTGGCCACGAGAAAGAATACAGAGGACATTGTGGATTTGTTGCAAACGGCTGACGTCCACGAGCATAGGCTAGCTGAGGTGGGGGATGGCTGGCATAAAGCGGGGGCTAAATTGCAAGAGCAAGGACAAATGATCCAGCACCTTTGGGCCTGGGTGGAGGATCTGGAGAACCGCAGCCGCTGACACAATCTTAGATTCGTGGGGTTCCCTGAAGGCTGTGAAGGGAATGATACAATAGCTTTTCTCCAACGGGAACTGCCCTTACTGTTGAAATGCCAGTGCAGGTCCCCATGGGAGCTGGACAGGGTGCACAGAACCCTGGCCCCGAGGCTTCCCCCTGGGGGGTGCCCCCAAACTATCTTAACCCATTTCCTCCGATTTCAAGACCGCGACTGGGTGACGCATTTAGCACAACAGAAGAAGGAGCTAACTTGGAATGGACATAAAATACAAATATTTGTGGACTATTCACTGGAGGTCATGAATAGGTGGAAGGCCTTCACAACAGCTCAGAGGGTGTGTGCAGAACTTGGCCTTTAATACTCCCTGCGTTGCCCCGCATCCTTACGGATTGTGATTAATGGATCACCACGGGTTTTTGATAATCCGTTATTAGCCGAGGACTTTATTGTTGCACAAGCACCCAAACTAAACTGGGGCAAGTTGCATTCATCCTATAGCCCAAGACCCCTTCTTGCTCAGCCTGCCCCAATGGACACTGCTGGACCCGTAAGCCCAAAGGAGGTGGCAGCTTTGACTTCTCTCTTGGGTGGACATACCTTGACCCCCACCCAGTCTACTCCTCATAAATCCCCAGGAAGTAAGAAGAAGAACAGAAAAAGGGCCAGGATTGAAGGAGGTTATGTAGACAAAACCCCACAGCTTCACTCCAGAATCAGAAGCAGGAGTTGCAGTCCAGAGCCGAATTCCTCTCATGACTCCTTTGCCCCAGATATGAGTAATAATCAGTACAAAGTCCTGATGGATCTCCCTACCGAGGATATTCCTCGTGACCTCCCTCTCCCACCTAGGTGTCCCAGCTCGGCCGGTTCAAAATCATCAGCAGCCAAGCAATTGAGTTGGGCTGAAGGGGCAGCTGACACCTCTAGGAAGAACTCTGAGGCCCCGGCTGTTGGACAGGCCTTAGAATTATCCGCAGGCAACATGGATACTCTTACCTCTGCAACAATAGCAACTGGTTGATTGTTAACACTGTATGGTTTTTTGAGTTCTGTAATGCTAGGCTTGCCTGTGGATCAACAGACATTGCCGTGTTTAGGGAAGAACCACTACGCATAGAGTTAATGGGGACTTCCCATCAGAGGACAGCTTAGAGTGGCCCTCCAGCCCCTACTCAAGCAGTTTTCTTATGCTGTCACTTGCTGTCCCTGGTTACTCGAGGTGTAGATCTGGGGATCCTGGGCCTGTACTGACTGGTATGCATGACTAACCGAGCCCAATAGGGGCTGCTCAGGGCCTAATTTGTGGCTCTGTACATTGTAAACCTGCCTTAGTTACTAATACAAATATGTGAGGGGTCTTGCTTAGTTTTCTGTAACTGGCCCACTTCATTAAGTTGGAAGACAGCATTTTGACCGTTGTTGTGTGGAAGTTTTTATTTTTTTTATTTTTATGTCTCTCCTTTAAAAGGGGTTACTAGGAGAGTCTATCTACTTGGTTGTGATGGGTCTACGGCGTCACTTACCTCCCAGCGACCTCCACTGGTGTCTGGGCTTGCTTTTGTTTTTAGCCGATGCGTACAGTGGATGCTGGTCTTTTGTGGGTTTGCAAGGGTACGAACAAGGGGGTGGGTTTTGTTATTTTTGAAGAGTTGAATTGCTCTCAGTTAGTAGGAATAGTACATGTTAATATATATCCCTGTCAGATTTTAATGTTGATATTTGGGTGTTGTGTTTATGTTACTATGGCAATCTTTCTAACGGGGCCAAGGGGTGCTCCGTTAATGTTTGTTGGAAAGGGAAGAAGAAGAAGGGGGGGGGCTCGCTTGGACCCACCATTTAGTGTTTCTGATTATAAAATCCAGCTAACATGTCGTCTTATTTTAGGTTTGAATGCAGCCTAAGCTAATATCATGGAATGTGAGGGGACTTAACTCACCCATTAAACGGAAGAAGGTTTTAATCCACCTAAAAAAGTTAGCTCCTACGGTAGTCTTCTTGCAAGAGACTAAACTCTCCTCTAAAGAGGCCACCAAGCTTAAGCTAGCTTGGGTGATTGAAGAGCTTCACAGTGTGGCCCCCACCAATGAAGGGGGAGTTTCCATACTTTAGCACAAAAATCTGGGATGGAAGGTGAAGGACTTTATACGGGATCAGGAAGGGAGATGGATTATTGCGGAAGTCGAAACCCCTGAAGGTCCTCTGGTTTTGGCCAATATATACGCCCCTAAACAGGATTGCCCTCAATTCTTCCATACAGTTAATCAGGCTATCCTGGACTTTAATAAAAACAGAG
The DNA here is from genome assembly GCA_016271365.2 of Neoceratodus forsteri. Lineage (NCBI taxonomy): Eukaryota > Metazoa > Chordata > Ceratodontiformes > Ceratodontidae > Neoceratodus > Neoceratodus forsteri. Next base: position 66,288,146 of record CM057455.1, read on the forward strand.
CCCCAATACTATTAGGAGGGGATTTTAATTTAACATTGGATCATACCCTAGACAGAAGCAATAAATCCCCTGAACCCCATCAACAGGCCAAGGTAGCATTGGGGAAACTTATGTCTGAACTTGATCTATTAGATGCCTGGAGGGTACTACACCCAGGCGACCATGATTATACTTGCTTTTCCCCAACCTATGGCTCCTCCAGTAGGATAGACCTTTGGCTCGTATCCTCAGGGTTATATGAGAAAGTGGCGGGGGCTTAGATTTACCCAATCTATGTTTCCGATCATGCTCCACTTCAGTTAGTTCTTAAGAGGGGATTAGACCCCCAACACTCTCAGTCCTGGCGGCTAGACTCATTACTGCTTGAAGATAAAAAATGACTTAACTGGTTTGGCCAGGCTGTAGCAGAATATTGGACGGATAATGATAATGGTGAGGTATCTGATTCAACCTTATGGGAGGCCTTTAAAGCCACCATTCGTGGCAGGATAATAGCTTTTGCAGCAGCCAGAAGGCATAGCCGGGGGGCTACTCAGAGGGCCTTGGAGAAGAAATGATATAGCTTGGAAGCCCAGTAAAAAAGCCCTAGACAATAAACCTCCCTCCCCCGAGCTGTTGGCACAGTTAGCCAGTACCCAAATCTCTCTCAGTGCACATTTATCTCGGCAGTCGGAGCTCAATCTTAGACACATGCGCCATGCTTATTGGGAAGGGGGAGAAAAGGCCAGCAAGTTATTGGCCTATCATCTTAAGCGCCAGCATGCTTCTAAGATGATATATGCATTGGCAGATTCGTCTGGGAACCCCTGTCATGCTAACTCAGGGATAAATTTGATCATGTCTCAATTCTGTGAAAAGTTATATGCTTCACCAAACCCCTCTGACCTAGCTCAAATCCAAGCTTACTTATCCTCGTTACCCATCCCCAGCATCTCCAGTCAGGATGCCAAATTGTTAGAATCCCCCTTTACAACCGAGGAAATCATCCAAGCGATTCACGCTTTAAATCTAAGTAAAACCCCAGGGAGAGACGGACTGCCTATTGATCTGTACAGACTCCCTGGTGTTAACGTCTGGGAGGCAGTATAGCGCAGTGGTCTAAGGCTCTGAGCTGCAAATCTGGTGACATCCAGCAGACCAGACCTGGGTTTGAATCCCACAGCTTACCCTTGCATACTGTGTGACCCTGAGCAAGTCACTTAACCTCCTTGTGCTCCCAGGTTGCTCCTGTAAAAAAGCTTTCAGCTTAGTGTGCTATACCTGGTTAAACAACTAAAAAATAAATAAATAAATAAATAAATAAAAATAAACGAGGCCCCTTATTTGGCCCGGGTTTTTCGGCACTCCCTAATGATTGGACAACTACCCCCCTCTACGAGAGAAGCTGTTATTACAGTACTTCCAAAAAAAGGGAAAGATCCGCTTTCCCCAGGCAGCTATCACCCTATCTCCCTAATCAATGCGGATGCCAAGATTTTGGCTAAGGTTATCGCTGCCTGACTGGAACCCCTCCTGCAGTACCTGGTGGGTCCTTCCCAGGTGGGCTTTGTGAAAGGCCATTTAGGATCTGACCATCATAGAACGCTGGGGTCATTAATGTATTTTGCTAAACTCTCACCAACCCCCTCAGTTGCTATGGTCTTTGATTTTGAAAAGGCCTTTGATTCGGTTGAATGGGCCTATTTATTTCAATCAATCAATCAATCAATCAAATCTTTATTTAATCAGGCAGACATCATTGAGCAAAGCTCATTTACAAGATGGACCTGATAGGTCAAGGATAAAATTGAAGGTACAATAGCAGACATATACAGAACACTTATATTTAAACAGATACAGTAATATAAACATATATACAAATGAAGAATAAGGATGATTCAACCTAACAGGACAAGGTAGGATACAATAGAAGTACCCTAGAAGAAACCAGAATGTCCAAGATCCAATAGAGGAGCCAAAGCAAGCACACACTACATGGTAACTGGTGGTTACAGGCTCCAGGGCAAACTAACGCAGACAGACAGATGTAATGATTTATGACTGCAAAAATAATGATAAGCAGCCTCTGAAGAATGACATGGAGGTGCTGGTGGGAGATTCAGAGAGCGGCTAAAGCTACTAGTAGTAGGAGGTATGGAGGAGTGGTTGGGGTAGAAGTAAGTGCCAGGAATTGGTGTGGAAGTCTTAGTCAGGTGAAGCTAAGCTGTAAAAAGGTATGAAAGGGGGCTGAGATACAAAAAAAAGGGGGCTGTGAGGGAGGGAAAAAACTAAGGGGAAGATTTATGGAAGAGCTGTCAATAATAATTGCTGACTGAAAGGGGGAGGGTTGTGAATGTGACTGGACTAGGCCTTGTGATAGCAATTGCATTTCTCTGGGAAGAGACTTATGTAGAGCTTTTTAAAGGATGCTAGAGGTATAAAGTTGGTCAACTTTAGGGTCTTCTGTATAGAATTCCATGCCAATGCTAGAGAGTAGCTGATTGCAGACCTCCCATGCCGGGTGTAGGCTTTGGGTAACTTAAGCGTGATGAAGTTGTTGCTGCTTAGGGCATAGGACCTAGCTGTGGCCAGTTTAAAGCAGTCTAAAATATAGGATGGAAGTTTATTAGACAAGGCTTTGTATATCCATAGTGCAGCATTTATGTTCCTTCTGAGGTGTAGGGATGTCCAACCAACTGCAGCATAGCGAGAGCAATGATGAGTGTTGAATGGAAGATCTGTAATAAACCGTAGTGCTCTGTGATACAAGGTATCCAATTTGCTTAAGTAGGAAATAGGACAGTGACCATAAAAGAAGTCTGCATAGTCGATACGTGAGATAAATGAGGCCTGGATTAGTCTCAGCCTTGAGTCTCTGGTTAGAAAATGTTTAATCTGAAGAATAGGCCGAGCCTCTGGCGAAGTTTTTTCAGAAGTTCTTCAATATGATGAGTGCAGTCAAGCCTGCTATCAATCCACACCCCTAAGTATTTGAATTTGTCTATATAGTCCAGACTTTCTCCAAGGATGGTGGATAAATGGGGAAGATTGCTTGGTGAGGAAGTGTTAGTATGGTTATTAGTGGAGAAGAACATAGCTTTTGTCTTCTTTGCATTTAGGAGGAGTTTTTTCTCAAGTAATTGGTGTTGCAAGAGGAGAATTCTGATTGTAAAATTTCACAGAGCCACTGCAGGCGATGGGTTACTGACATATAAAACAGTGTCATCTGCAAAGAGGTGAACATTGGCTTTGGTGAGACTAGTGTCAATGTTGTTAATGTAAATGGCAAAAGGATGGGGCCCAGGATAGATCCTTGAGGAACTCCTCTTAGAAGCGATTTTAATGAGGATAAGTCACCTTCAGCTTTCACGTGCTGTGTTCTATCAGTGAGGTAACATCTGAACCACTTAAGAGAGGTGGGTCTAAGCCTATGGAGTGTAGTGAAGAGTGGCAGCTCATGATCCACGGTGTCAAATGCTTTGCTTAGATCAAGAATACAGCACAGACACTGCTCTTTTGTCAAGCTCAGTTTGCCAGTCATTTGTGACTTTGGCCAGTGCAGAGATGGTGCTGTGCCTGGCCTAAATCCAGATTGAGCAGGATTTAAGAGGTTGTTAACTTCAAGGTAGTCTCTTAATTGGATGCTCACTAATTTCTCTAGCATCTTGGAAAGCACAGGAAGAATGGATATGGGCCTGTAGTTGTTAAGGTCCATGGGTTCCCCTGATTTTAGGAGGGGAAACACTTGGGATGTTTCCATATCGAAGGAATAGAGCCAGAGGTTAATGATAGATTAAAAAGTTGTGTTAATGGAACTGCAAGCACATGAGTTGCAATTTTTGGAAATTAGAGGTCAACAGAGTCTGCACCTGCGCTTTTTTTAGTGTCCAAATGCAGTATTAGTTCCTCTACTTGCTTCAATAAAACCGGTTTGAAGGAGAAGGAAGAAACAGCCCTCTGAACCTCAGTAGACTGGGAGTTTAGTTGTGCCCGCAATAGATTAGCTGGAGAGGTGTCAAAAGCAAGGCCAGCCGCAGTGAAATGATTATTGAATGCATCCAGTACTTCCCCGTTTATCAGAGATAGCAACCTTATTAAGGTGCACTTGAGATGGCAGAGAGGTGCTAGTGTCCTGTCCTAAGATCCCCTTGATGGTGCCCCAGAATCTAGCAGGATTGTGGTAAGAGGCGTCAAGTTCGGCCATATAGAAGCAGCCTTAGCATCCCTTACTTTCTTGGTGCAGCTATTTCTGGCTTTTCTGAACAGCATCCAGTCATTTGGTTCCTTAGTCTTCCTTGCCAGTTTCCATAGTTTATCTCTGTCCAACAGTGCAGATTTAAGGTCGGCTGAGAACCAGCGGCAAGATTTGCTTTTTGTTCTGACACTAGTGATTGGTGCATGAGTGTTAAAGGGCACCTATGATTATGCTATTTAACACCTGATGTGCTTTTTCCACAGAATGCGTAAGGTAGAACTCCTGCCAGCATGTAGAGTGGCTTAGGTCATGGAGATATCCCTCAATATTAAGGTTTTTCTTAGATCTTCTCAGAAGGAATTTTACTGGGTTAGCTGGTTTGCCGGATGATCTTATTCCTGCTATGAGATAGTGGTCACTTATGTCACTGAATAGCACTCCAGCGTGTGAGAATAGGTGGGGTTTGTTTACCAGCATAATGTCAAGTAGGGTGCTACTACTTCTATTCTTTAAATTGATTCTTGTTGGTTCATTTATTAGTTGTGTAAGCCCATGTGTATCACAGAATGATACTAGAGGTGCAGCTGTCTTGGAGAGCCAGTTTAGGTTTAGATCACCTAGGATTATGATATCTTCAGGGGCCAATTTGATTAGGTTCCCCAGATGGGTTAAGAGTCTGTGGTCAGCAGAGGGGGGCCTATAGCAACCAACTAGTTGAAAAGCTGCCATGTTGGGGAGAGTTATTTTAAGGGATATATATTCAAATTCTCTAGGCAATGATGTTGCACTAAGGCAAGATGCAGATATATTTGACTTTACATAAATAGCTACTCCACCCCTTGTCAGCGATCTGCTCTGAATATTTGGTAGTTGGGTGATTTACCTCCCTGTCTGTTGTTGCAGGTTTGAGCCATGTCTCGGATATTACAGAAAGTCTGGCAAAGTATGGGCGACCCAGGCTTGTAATAATGAAAGCTTTTCAGGAGGCTGCATGCATTGATATGAAGGAAGCTTAGTCCTTTGATGGAGGCAAGATCTACTGGGGAGGTGATGCCCTCTGGAGGGCCTGGATTGATTTCAACATTACCAATACAGATCAGCAGAAGGAATAAGAGTTTCGTAAGGGCTTCGAAAGACAGGAAGATGGGACTGTCTTTGGGCCTTCTCTTCTTGCTCGGAGGCCACTGCTTTGAGGTGATCCACTTGGGGTTGCGACTTGGTATCCTGTCACAGAGTGCTAATTTGGTGGACAGGTGTAAGAGGGAACTGTGGACCCAAAAATGGAGCATTGAGCGTAAAAAGTACATGACAGGTTACGTCCCTTTTTATGGGTTACCCCACTGATTATGATGTAACATCGGTAGGGCAAATGTGAGGATCCGGTCAACATCCACTGGAGGTGTAACAGAGAGGCTAGGCTGGTGGGCCGCATTATTCAGTATGGTATGGATCGGGATGTCTTCATCCTCACGAAACATCACAAATGAGAGAGAAAGAGAGAGAAACAGTAAGAGGAGTCTCCCCACTTTGAATGCGGCAGTTATTAGTTACCTACAATGAGAACAGGGGAAGGACTGCAGAGTAGGTGGCGCCACAGGGCCACTGACAGATTATTGGTTAGAGTAATGCTGTGGGCGGGAGATAAGAATTTCGGTGGGAAGATGCCTATAAATGTAACACGCGGGTGGGCAAAAATTTTCATACTCTGTCCATCATGGGTTTTGGCCCCGACTATATTGCCTGGATAAGTTTGTTGTATTCTGCATCCCGAGCCTCGGTGCTGACCAATGGCACCATGTCTAGACCCTTCCAATTGCAAAATGGCACAAGACAGGGATGCCCTCTTTCTCCACTCCTATTTATTTTAGCTGTGGAACCTCTGGCTATTGCATTTAGGTCTTCCAGTGATATCCCGGGGATCCAGGTGGGGGACATTAATTACAAGACCTTTCTCTGTGCAGATGATCTGCTCATCATGACTGAACACTCTCAATTGGGGATTCAGACAATTTTACGAATCCTGAATGAGTTTACTAAGATCTCAGGGTTAAAGCTGAACCAGTCCAAAAAGGAAATTCTACCATTAAATTCCTCAACCTCAGGTTCGGATTTTACTGCCTTAGGGCTAAAGTGGTCCCCGCTGAGTATTTAATACTTGGGTGGTATTTTGCACCCAGATCCACTTAAAATTCTTGTGGCCAATTTCAATTCTCTGATTGACTCGCTCAGGGTTGACATGGGAAGATGGAAGGCATTAAAGCTTTCACTGGCCGGGAAAATCGATTCGATTAATATGATGGCTGTTCCGAGGATGCTCTATCTACTAGCCCACTTTCCCTATTTTATACCCCAGAAGTGGTTTCAGAAATTGGAGACCCTTATGGGAAATTTTATTTGGGAGGGTGCCCCCCCCCCATTATAGCAAACTGAAACTCCAGCAGCACTGGAGAAAGGGGGGGTGGGGACTCCCTTGGTTACAGTGGTACCATATGGCCTTTGTGTTGACCCAGACTCTTAGATGGTTTTCTAAAATTGGACAGGGCTCTCCACAGTGGCTTCAGTTAGAAGCATCCCCAATTCATGCTGTTTCTCCAGTGGTCACTTTATATGCCAAGAAGAAACTGCCTTCAAGCCTTTCTCCCCCCCCCCATATCACTTTCAGTTAAATATTGGAAACAAGCCATGACTATGCTGGGCTATGATCCATCCCCATGGGAATACATGCCTTTATGGGATAATTGGGCCCTGAAAATAGGGGAATCTACCCTGCACTGGAAATTGTGGGAAAGACAGGGCTTATCCTCAATACATGATCTCCTAATCTCTGGGACAACTGTTATGGATTCCTTTGAGTCTCTGAGGGTGAGGTATTTGCTTCCTACTTCTCATTTCTGGAGATATCTTCAGTTAAGAGATGCAATATCTCATCTTCCAAAGTTGCCTTCTAGTAACTCTTCACAACAGAAAATGCACCCTATTGGTTCATGGACTAAATTTACCAAGAGTATTGCTAGTAATATACATCACGCACTCAGGGACTCCACTCCAGATCCTACCCAGAGCGCTAGGCAGCAATGGGGGAAAGAGCTACAGACCTCAATTTCTAAACAACAATGGGAGGATGGGTGGATACATATCCATTTGGCTTGTCAGGATGGCCGCATGAGGCTTATCATGAACAAGACTCTTCATAGATGGTATAGAGACCTGACGAACTAGTTAAGATGGGACTTATCCCGGTTGACACTTGCTGGAGATGTGGCAACCAAGGGGCTCATCTTCTTCATGTTCTCTGGGATTGCCCGAACCTTCAACAGTTCTGGCGACCCATTGAGTATATGTGTCAGCAACTGTTCCCTGATATCGTCTCGGGTCCTGATCTACTCCTTTTGGGCTGTGGCAGTTCTGAGATTCCTAAGCATAGTCCGGGGGCACAGTGGATCACTATGGTTGGGGCATTGGCCAAAAGTCTCATCCTGATGAGATGGAGAACCCCTGACAGCCCTACCTTCCATCAGTTTCTTTTGGCCCTAGTCCAAGTGGCCACGTTTGAGAGGATCTTGAGTTTTGCCCATGGTTCCCTATTTCATTATGACCAATGTTGGCAACCGTATTTAAGGTCCAAGTATTGTCACAATACTTCTTCCAGTTTCGTGGTTTAGACCCCCTCCTCTCATTTAAAGGGTGGGGATGCCCCCCCATTTGCAAAGTCCCCCTTTTTTTCCTTTCTGCTTTCTTCTGCCCTTTCCATACTTCCCTTTGATATATTTAAACATGAAGAAAGATTGCCAAGGTTGTATATAGTTAATATTTCAACTACATAGGAATTCAACACACCTATGGTAGAGTGACCAGATATTCTGGATTTCCTTTGTTATAGCCCTAGTTAAGGTGGTTTTTACTTTATATCGTTCTATGTTCTCCTTTGTTGAGAGGACCTGATTCTTTATGAAATTGTCTCTTGTATGGCCACCAAGTCGGTGGTGTATAGCATATGTGAAATGACACCCTGTATGGTCACCACTAACTGATAGACTGCTGTGTCAATTGTTATTACTGATCAAACCCCAACTGTATGTCATGTATGGATTCTCTTTATGTACACTCTGCCTTGCGTGTATGATCTGCCTTAATGTCAACAATAAAAAAAAAATGTTTAACAACAAAAAAATAAAGTGCTGAATTTGGATATATTATAATAATTGGGAAAAGAGCTACTAGGGGAAAATAAAATGGATTAACACAACACTTCTATAATTGACAACTGGGTGGACCAATCCTAAAGTCCAGCCCCCTTTATATTCCAGACAGAGAGTAATTGCAAGGCAGAATCAAAAAGGATGTTGAAGGTACAACACCCTTCAGCCTAGTACATTCTAGTGCTGCCGGTTAGACAATGTTAATTTGCTGAATTTAAGCCTTTATTTTGTTTCCCTCATTTTTTGTTTGTATGGAAGGTTTCCAGTCCATTTTTATTTTATTCTGTAAAATATTTCATTAAATCCAGAATTTTGAGAATTACCTCGGTGCAAGCGTCCCTCTGTTATCCCACAGCCTTTCACAGATGGTGGCAGTGGTGGATTTCTGTCAGTGTTAGTGATCGATTAGAAGGTCTGGACTGAGACCTGGTGGACAGCTGATGCTACAGAACAAAATGGATGCAATAGAACCTCCTGGAGTGGTTACAAGATCTGTGACAGTGAAGTAGCAACTTCCATTGCTATCCGGATTTGATCCAGGGGACAGGCGGAAAGAGAAGAGGATACTGGCAGGTGAGCCTAGGGTACAAATGGATGTGAAAGAGCATAAAAGTGACCTAGAGGCTTAAGCAAGTGGGGAATGGACCAAGGAGGAAGCCCCCCCAAGAATCAGATGAGTTGTTAAGATGGCGTTGTATTAGACAAATGGAAATGGAAAGACATAGGGAGAGGTACCATAAAGAAAGTGAAGCTAGGTGGGCAGATACCCTTCATGTCATACATGTGTTAGGTGCCAGCAGACCACCCCCAGCTCCTGTAGGTGTTGGACAAAAAGATATTAAGCTAACAAGAATGGGTTAGAAAGATGATATAGAAGCCTATATTACAACCTTTTGAGAAGGTGGCTGCTGTGTGTATGTGGCCCAGGGACCAATGGGTCATACGGCTGGCCCCATATTTAATGGGGAAAGCCCAGTTGGCCAACAGCCATGTTGACACAACTCATATGAATGACTATGACCATGTAAAAGCAGCCATATTGAAAAGATATGACATTAATATGGAGATAATATTGACAGAGGTTTCGTACATATAAAGATCATGCTGCTGACAACCCTCAAGATGCTTATTTACAACTTAAAGATCTCTGTGGTAAATTGCTGCAACCAGCCACTAGAACTGTTGATCAAATTTTGGAAGCAGTTGTAATGGAACAATTCATCCATATTGTTCCCCAAGATGTTCAACTGTGGGTAAAAGAGCATTGACCCGACACAGCTGAAGTAGCCATAAAACAGGCAGAGGACTTTTTAGTAGCAAGGCCTTATAGGCAAAAAAACCCCCATACCAGCCTTTCTCAGTCTCTAGTAAGATCTCCTCCTTCTTCTGCTGCTAGTACCTCCAGTGGGAACAGTAGTACCTCTGGAGTAAGAAATAATCAAACTGTAGGTAAAAGGTACAACCCTAAGATCATATGTCATAAATGCAAAGGAAAAGGCCATATAGCCAGGTTCTGCCCAAAAAAAGACATTTGAGGCAGCCCATCTTGTATTAGCCAACTGTGGACAGTATACTATACCTGTAACTGTTGCAGGTAAAGATACACAAGGGTTATTAGACTCTGGGAGCAAATAGACTCTGATTCAGGCTAATATACTGGATCAGCTGCCCACAGTTGGAGGGTCGACTATTAAGGTGACTTGTATTCATGGGGATATACATAATTTTCCATTGGTAACAACTGAAATAACTATTCAAGGACATACCCAATTTTTGAATGTAGGAGTTGTACCGACTCTACCTGTTCCATTACTCCTGGGACATGACCATCCCAAATTCCAAGCTCTGCTTACTGCTAATGTCTGTGCTGCTGTTACTAGAGCTCAAGCTCATGTCCAAAACACTGTGGGACAGTATTTCCCTTCGATGAGGAGGTATATGGCTCAGAGAGGAAGAATAGAAAAAACAAGTGTCAAAGGAGGAATGAGAAATATCTCTGGAATAATACTAATGTAAATGAAAAGGTTATAGAATTGGTATGGAATTTATTTATTTATTTAGATTTTGTTTACCAGGTAAACACACTGAGACCAAAGGTCCCTTTTTCAGGGGCGACCTGGGGTGAATACACCACCAACTTTACATTAGGTACAGTATACAGCTTTGAAAATACATTTACAATTTGTATATAAGGTACAGCATACAGATACAAAAAGAAAAATAAAGAAATAATATATATACAGTTCAAACAGGAGGTTGCGTAACTGTAAGTCAGAGACAGAGAGCAGGTAGGAAGTACCAGCATTCAGAGAAAAATTGCATTGCCCAGCGGAAAAAACAAAACAAAAGTCCAAGGGTCATTCAAAGAGAGGAACATAACACAGTTTGTAAAGAGTATACAGTTGATAGAGGTTAGTTGGTACCAGGGGTGCCACAGGGTCATAGATGGTCACATAAGGTCATGAGGGTTAGGGAGTTTATCTAGTGGTTACAGCAGCAGTGGCTCAGTTCTAGGAGGTAGACTTTGAGACGGCCTTGAAAGAGGAATCATGAATTTAAAATTACACAACAAAGCGATGTTATCTTACAACCTTTGTTCCGACAGGGTGAGAATGTCACTGATTCACAGCAGAATAAATATAGGGTTTGCAATGGTCTATTATATCGAGTATGTACTAACCCTAGAACAGGGGAAGAACTAGAACAATTATTAGTACCCCAAGACTATAGACAACAGTTGTTACAATTGGCACCAGATATACTCTTAGTGGGACACTGGGTCAGGATCATACTCTTAGCCGGCTCCTGCACCAATTTTTTTTTTTTTTGGCCTGGCATTCTTGAACAGGTGTCAGATTATTGCAGATCTTGTCCTGGATGTCAGAAGGTTGCTAAACTTGGAATAAAAAATAAGGTTCCACTAATGCCCATGCCCTTGGTTACCGCCCCATTCGAAAGGGTTGCCATGGACATTGCTGGCCCCCTTCCCAAGAGTTCAGAAGGTAACAGGTATATCCTGGTGCTTAGTGACTACAGGACAAAATATCTTGAGGCCATTCCCTTACGTACCATCCCCGCCACCAGGATTGCAGATGAGCTGGGTAAGATATTTAGTCGGATGGGCACTCCTAAAGTTATACTAGCTGATCAGGAAACCATTTTTGTTCACTGTTGTTGAAGTGGTTCTACCAGACCTTAGGTACTCAAGCCATCTATACAACACTTTATCATCTTCAGATGGATCGTCTGGTAGAACGCTTCAATCAGACATTGAAAAAGATGATTCAAAAATATGTATAGGAGGAAGGGAGGAACTGGGATCTGTATTTACCTTAATTTCTGATTGCATATGGAGAGGTGCCTCAAGCATCCACAGGATTTTCTCCATTTGAACTATTATATGGACACAATCCCAGAGGACCCTTAGATATAGGAAAGGAGGAATGGGAAGAAGAGAAAAATCCTAAAGGAATGGCACCTTCTGAATATATGAGTCAAATGAGGAAAAAAACTAATAGAATATGTACAGAAGGCCCATGACATCAATCAAACTCAGCAAATGAGACAGAAAGCCCAATATGACAAAGGGATAGGTCACAAAGAATTTATAGAAGGCAACAAAGTTCTTTTATTGTTACCGTCTTCAGACAACAAGTTTCTTGTGAAGTGGCAAGGACCTTATACAATAACAAAAAGAATGGGTCCTGTCACCTATGAAGTAACTATGCATAATAAAAAGAAACAAAAACGTATCTACCATGCTAATTTGTTAAAAGCCTGGGTAGATAGAACTTCCCCCTTTTGTGGCAATATATACCCAAAGGCTGCAGATAGTGAATTAAATCAAGCAGATCAATGCTTAGAAGTTGTAGGGGAACTCATAGATCTGCATATTAACCCAGAACTCACAGCTCAACAAGCCGCAGAACTACAAACGCTTCTTCAAGCACACCAGACAGTTTTCACAGGAACACCGGGAAAAGTTAAGAATGCAACACATTCAAATAGGCTTGAGTATAGATTATTGTGTGTCTACTTGTCGGAGCGGTGGATAAATAACACTTGGCTGGGGGAAGGGGGAGTTAGGGAGGATTAGATCTAGGGGGGGAGGGACTGAAGGTAGGGAAGGGCAAATGGTGGCCATGGGTTGGGGGGGGGGATTGCCTTGCAATTATATAATGTATACTGTGTATTATTTTTACTGGCATCCTCCTTGGGGGAATATGTGTTTTGTATTTTTATGTTATTTGAAACTAATAAAGCTTACTGAATTAAAAAAAAGAATGCAACACATCACATTACACAAGAAATGCCAATGCAACAAAAAATGTATAGGCTACCTGAAAGAATTAGAGAGGAGGTAGTGCAGGAGTTATGGAAAATGCAAGAATTTGGCATCATTGAACCCTTACAAAGTGAGTGGTGTTTTCCGACGGTGGTAGTTAACAAAAAAGAAGGGGGAGTGAGGCTCTGTTTAGATTTTAGGTGACTGAACGCTGTTTCAAAACCTGACAGTTACCCAATGCTCCATACAGATGATATACTAGATCATTTGGGTAATGCTCAGTTTATTAGTACATTAGATTTAACCAAAGGTTACTGGCAAATACCTTTGGATCCTTCTGCCAAGGAGAAAACAACGTTCAGTACCCCATTAGGGCTGTTTCACTTCAATGTTATGCCATTTGGACTACATGGTGCCCCTGTCTCTTTCCAATAGGTAATGGATAGAATATTAACACCTCATGCTGTTTACAGTGCAGCTTATCTTGATGATGTAGTTATTTTTAGCCCATCTTGGACTGAACATCTACATCATTTAGCATCCGTTTTAACTGCTATTTCTAAGGCAGGGTTAACAATCAACACAACCAAATGCACATTGGCAATGAAGGAAATGCAGTACCTGGGGTTTCAGATAGGAAAAGGACAAACCCGATGTAAGTAAAGTGGCAGCAGTTGCCAACAGTCCTCGGCCTACTACTAAAAAGGAGGCACGATCCTGCTTAGAGCTAGCAGGCTATTACCGCCATTTATACCCACATTTGCCCCTTAACCTGTCCTCTTACAAATTTGACCAAAAAGAATAAGCCTGATAAACTGGACTTCTGAATGTGAGGAAGCATTTTGTAGTATAAAAGCCAAACTGTGTTCCTCACCAGTCCTAAAAACCCTGGATTTTTCTCAGCCATTTATTTTACAAACAGATGCTTCCAACTGGAGTATAGGGGCAGTTCTCACACAGATAATCCAGGGTGAAGAGCATCTTATCATTTACGTGAGTCGCAAGCTACATGAAAGGGAAACACAATACTCCACAACAGAAAAAGAGTGTCTCGTCATACGATGGGCTATTGAAGCACTCTGTTTTTATTTGTGGGGTGCAGAATTTGAATTGTGGACCGATCATTATCCCTTATGTTGACTTCATGTAATGAAGGTTTAGAATCCATGAATCATGCGCTGGTACCTATGTCTTCAACCCTATTGCTTTACGATTAAACATCGAAGAGGAAGTGCCCATAGTAATGTAGATTACCTGTCCAGATATGAATAGTATACCTATTACCAAACCTCAGGGTAAGGAAGAAGTTAAAAAAAACTTCTTACGAATACGTAGGAAGTTAATTCTTGCAAAAACAAAACAAGAGACCACGAGGTGGAGCCTATGGAGATGGGTGGGCCATGGCTCCATCTATCCATGTATGAGACATCTGATGTATAGGTGTGTTATGTTATTATAGAGGTGGGGAGGAATGTGGTAGGTTCCGGACAGTGTCTTTACAGGCATGCTGGGGAAATCCTTTTGTGTATTCTTTTGGATCCTGTTTTTTTTTTTTTGGTTGTTTGTCTTTATATGTAAGTATATCATACATGGCTGGCCATCCATGTAAAATGTCTGGTTGTTTCATTTTCATGCCCCCCCCCCCGCATCCTGTTGCCCAGAATGAATTTGAGTCTAGCTGGACAATTCACTATAGAACTAAAAAGAAAAGTCAAAAGACAAGTGGATCAGTTAATAAAATGATTTAGTGAGACCATCTGTGGGTAATTAAAAAAAACAAAAAAAAACAGGAGGTAAAATAAAACAAAATACACCCTGTTGTAGAGGTTGTGAATACCTCTGTATTCAGCGTCTTTTCTGCCAACAAACTGATAGCTGTATTTTATTTTACTTTCTCAGTTAACAATGACCTACCATGAAGCATGCGAAGTATCAGGACATTGTAGGCAGTTATACTGTTTTATGTTGGAATTCTTTGTTTCTTCTCCCCGTCATGTAGAAAATAAAACGTCCTGTGCCTACCTCTTGGAGATGCACAGAGTCACTGAGTTAGTAAACCACAGACAAGGAAAAGTGCATAGAAACTAAAAAGGCTTACAAAATAAATTGCAGTGTGGATTTTGTAGAGAAGAGCTCTGTGGATAGAAATTGTGTTGTTTTTTTGAGCTGGGAGTATCCTGAAAAGAAATTCATTAATGGGAGTGATTTTCTAAGTGCTGTACTTTAGTACTCCTCGGAGCTGCACAAAACTGCAGCATTTAATCTCTGTGTTTTAAAAAAAAGCTGAGGACACTCTATAGTTACAGTAATGCAAAACGCTACTGCTAAACAACTCTTGGAATTAAAATTTATACTGTAGGCATTTGTTTAACCCAAGGTTTTATTTTGTTAAATGCTTACCATAACCAAATGGAAAACCATTTAACCATCCATGACATCTAAGAACCACTTCACTCTGGTTTCCAAAAGAGGCATAGCACCAAGATAGTGCTGGTTCAGGTGCTCAGTGATCTCCTGTTGGCTAGAGATCAGAAGAGCCATTCCATCTTGGTTCTTCTTGATCTCTCTTCAACCTTTGACACTGTGGACCATGGGGTACTTCTTGAGCACCTGGAGTTCATCTGTGGCCTGTCAGGTACAGTCCTCAGTTGGTTTAGATCTTTCCTCACTGACAGAAAACCAGAGAGTGGTGTCGGGGATTAATTCTTCCAGCCCAGTCTCTCTGTCATGTGGGGTTCCCCATGGCTCGGTGCTGTCCCCCACATTGTTCATAGTGTATATGCTGCCCCTCAGAGACATTGTAAGAAGGTATCAGCTGAGGTTTCATTGCTATGCAGATGATACCCAGCTCTACCTATCTTTTGCACCTGACCAGGATAGAGCTCTCTCAGTTTTTAATAGCTGCCTCACTGAAATCCAGTGCCGGATGAATTCAAGCTGGCTGAAGTTGAATTTGGAGAAGACTGAGGTAATGGTTGTGGACCCGGGTTGTAGGGTAGAGGGGATAGGAGCTGGTTTACCCTCTGGTTTATTTCTGGGAGGTGTCCAGCTCCCTACCTCTGAACAGGTGTGGAACTTGGGGGTGATTTTTGACAATGAGCTAACACTGTGTTTGCAGGTGTTGGCAGTTGTCAAACTTTCCTTTTATCATCTTAGGAACATTGTCAAGATTAAGCACCTTGTTCCACCTAGTGATCTGCCTACACTGATCTACGCTTTTGTGACCTCACGTCTTGATTATTGCAACTCCCTTTATCTAGGGATTCCTGGAGTTGTTATCCACCACTTGCAGCTGGTGCAGAATGCTGCAGCCTGGTTATTGACGGGTACGTCTCGTGCCCGTCCTATTTCTCCAGTTCTGCGTGATCTGCACTGGCTGCCAGTACAGTGGCAGATCACCTTTAAAGTTGGTCTTTTGACTTACTAAGCCCTACATGGAGAGGGCCTGGACTACTTGAAAGAGCTTCTTGTTCCCTACTGCCCTAAGCTATCTTTCCGCTTGGCAGACGAGGGGTTGCTAGAGATTCCGAGGGTTTCTTTAAAATCTTCAGGAGCTCTTGCTTTTTTGCATGCTGCCCCTACCCTCTGGAATTCTCTACCCCGTTGGCTTCATCAGTGTATATCTGTGGAGGAATTTAAAAAGGCCTTGAAGACCTATTTATGGTCTAAGATCTATTTTAATTAACTATTGTGATATTATGAGTTCAGATTGATGTTTTATTTGTTTTATTTGCAATTATTCTAAGGCGTCATGAATTTGAGAAAGGCGTGGTATAAATAAAGTTTTAATATTATGAATGAAGTCTGCTCCTCACAATTGTTCTCACTAAGAGCTGGCCGGCCTCATTCCTAACCCACTTATTCAGAGCATAGTGGGAGGAGAGATTTGCAGAATTATGTTTTCAGAGAAAACTTGATCCAGTGGTTAAAAATAAACTACCAAAGTCTTGTTATGATGTATATAAAGTGCTGAATATTGATATATTATGATAATTGGGGAAAAGAGCTACTAGGGGAAAATAAAATGGAATAACACAACACTTGTATGATTGACAACGGGGAGGACCAATCCTAAAGCCCAGCCCTCTTTATATTCCAGACAGAGAGTAATTGCAAGGCAGAATCGAAGAGGGTGTTGAAGGTACAACACCCTTCAGCCTAATACATTCTAGGGCTGCCGGTTAGACAATGTTAATTTGCTAAATTTAAGCCTTTATTTTGTTTCCCTCATTTTTTGTTTGTATGGAAGGTTTCCAGTCCATTTTTATTTTATTCTGTAAAATATTTCATTAAATCCAGAATTTTGAGAATTACCTCAGTGCAAGCATCCCTCTGTTATCCCACAGCCTTTCACAGATGGTCGCAGTGGTGGATTTCTGTCAGTGTTAGTGATCGACTAGAAGGTCTGCACTGAGACCTGGTGGACAGCTGATGCTACAGGATAAAACAAATACAATACAACCTCCTGGAGTGGTTACAAGATCTGTGACAGTGAAGTAGCAACTTCCATTGCTATCCGGATTTGATCCAGGGGCCAGGTGGAAGGAGAAGAGAATACTGGCAGGTGAGCCTAGGGTACGAATGGATGTGAAAGAGCATAAAAGTGACCTAGAGGCTCAAGCAAGTGGGGGATGGACCAAGGAGGAAGCCCCCCTCAAGAATCAGATGAGTTGTTAAGATGGCATTGTATTAGACAAATGGAAATGGAAAGACATAGGGAGAGGTACCATAAAGAAAGTGAAGCTAGGTGGGCAGATACCCTTCGTGTCACACAGGTGTTAGGTGCCAGCAGACCACCCCCAGCTCCTCTAGATGTTGGACAAAAAGATATTAAGCTAACAAGAATGGGTTAGAAAGATGATATAGAAGCCTATATTACAACCTTTGAGAGGGTGGCTGCTGCGTGTATGTGGCCCACGGACCAATGGGTCATACAGCTGGCCCCATATTTAATGGGGAAAGCCCAGTTGGCCAACAGCCATGTTGACACAACTCATATGAATGACTATGACCATGTAAAAGCAGCCATATTGAAAAGATATGACATTAATATGGAGATAATATAGACAGAGGTTTCGTACGTATAAAGATCATGCTGCTGAGAACCCTCAAGATGCTTATTTACAACTTAAAGATCTCTGTGGTAAATTGCTGCAACCAGCCACTAGAACTGTTGATCAAATTTTGGAAGCAGTTGTAATGGAACAATTGATCCATATTGTTCCCAAAGATGTTCAACTGTGGGTAAAATAGCATTGACCCGACACAGTTGAAGTAGCCATAAAATTGGCTGAGGACTTTTTAGTAGCAAGGCCTTATAGGCAGAAAAAAACCCCATACCAGCCTTTCTCAGTCTCTAGTAAGATCTTCTCCTTCTTCTTCTGCTGGTACCTCCAGTGGGAACAGTAGTACCTCTGGAGTAAGAAATAATCAAACTGTAGGTAAAAGGTACAACCCTGAGATCATATGTCATGAATGCAAAGGAAAAGGCCATATAGCCAGGTTCTGCCTAAAAAAGAAATTTGAGACAGCTCATCTTATATTAGCCAATTGTGGACAATGTACTGTACCTGTAACTGTTGCAGGTAAAGATACACAAGGGTTATTAGACTCTGGGAGCAAACAGACTCTGATTCAGGCTAACATACTGGATCAGCTGCCCACAGTTGGAGGGTCGACTATTAAGGTAACTTGTATTCATGGGAACATACATAATTATCCATTGGTAACAACTGAAATAACTATACAAGGACATACCAATTTTTGAATGTAGGAGTTGTTCCGACTCTACCTGTTCCATTACTCCTGGGACATGACCATCCCAAATTCTGAGCTCTGCTTAGGGCTAATGTCTGTGCTGCTGTTACTAGAGCTCAAGCTCATGCCCAAAACACTGTGGGACAGTTATTCCCCTTTCGATGATGAGGTATATGGCCCAGAGAGGAAGAACAGAAAAATCAAGCGTCAAAGGAAAAATGAGAAATATCTCTGGACTAATACTAATGTAAATGAAAAGGTTATAGAATTGGTATGGAATCATGAATTCAAAATTGCACAACAAAGCGATGTTACCTTACAACCTTTGTTCCCACAGGGTGAGAATGTCACTGATTCACAGCAGAATAAATATAGAGTTTGCAATGGTCTATTATATTGAGTATGTACCAACCCTAGAACAGGGAAGAACTAGAACAATTATTAGTACCCCAAGACTATAGACAACAGTTGTTACAAGTGGCACATGATATACCCTTAGTGGGACATTTGAGTCAGGATCATACTCTTAGCCGGCTCCTGCACCGATTTTTTTTATTTATTTATTTATTTATTTTTTTTGGCCTGGCATTCTTGAACAGGTGTCAGATTATTGCAGATCTTGTCCTGGATGTCAGAAGGTTGCTAAACTTGGAATAAAAAATAAGGTTCCACTAATGCCCATGCCCTTGGTTACCTCCCCATTTGAAAGGATTGCCATGGACATTGCTGGCCCCCTTCCCAAGAGTTCAGAAGGTAACCGGTATATCCTGGTGTTTAGTGACTACAGGACAAAAAATCTTGAGGCCATTCCCTTACATAGCATCCCCTCCACCAGGATTGCAGATGAGCTGGGTAAGATATTTAGCTGGATGGGCATTCCTTAAGTTATACTAACTGATCGGGAAGCAATTTTTGTTAATGTAGTTGAAGTGGTTCTACCAGACCTTAGGTACTCAAGCCATCTATATAACACTTTATCATCCTCAGATGGATCGTCTGGTAGAACGCTTCAACCAGACATTGAAAAAGATGGTTCAAAAATATGTATAGGAGGAAGGGAGGAACTGGGATCTGTATTTACCTTAATTTCTGATTGCATATGGAGAGGTGCCTCAAGCATCCACAGGATTTTCTCCATTTGAACTATTATATGGACACAATCCCAGAGGACCCTTAGATATAGTAAAGGAGGAATGGGAAGAAGGAAAAAATCCTAAAGGAATAGCACCTTCTGAATATATGAGTCAAATGAGGAAAAAAACTAATAGAATACATACAGAAGGCCCATGACATCAATCAAACTCAGCAAATGAGACAGAAAGCCCAGTATGACAAAGGGATAGGTCACAAAGAATTTATAGAAGGCGACAAAGTTCTTTTATTGTTACCGTCTTCAGACAACAAGTTTCTTGTGAAGTGGCAAGGGCCTTATACAATAACAAAAAGAATGGGTCCTGTCACCTATGAAGTAACTATGAATAATAAAAAGAAACAAAACTGTATCTAACATGCTAATTTGTTAAAAGCCTGGGTAGATAGAACTTCCCCCTTTTGTGGCAATATATGCCCTAAGTCTGCAGATAGTGAATTAAATCAAGCATATCAACCCTTAGAAGTTGTAGGGAACTCACAGATCTGCATATTAACCCAAAACTCACAGCTCAACAAGCCGCAGAACTACAAACACTTCTTCAAGCACACCAGACAGTTTTCACAGGAACACCGGGAAAAGTTAAGAATGCAACACATTCAAATAGGCCTGAGTATGGATTATTGTGTGACTGCTTGTCGGAGCGGTGGACGAATAACACTTGGCTGGGGGAGGGGGGAGTTAGGGAGGATTAGATCTAGGGGAGGGACTGAAGGTAGGAAGGGAAAATGGTGGCCATGGGGTGGGGGGATTGCCTTGCAATTATATAATGTATACTGTGTATTATTTTTACTGGCATCCCCCTTGGGGGAATATGTGTTGTGTATTGTTATGTTATTTGAAACTAATAAAGCTTACTGAATTAAAAAAAAGAATGCAACACATCACATTACACTTACACAAGAAATGCCAATGCAACAAAAAATGTATAGGCTACCTGAAAGAATTAGAGAGGAGGTAGTGCAGGAGTTACGGAAAATGCAAGAATTAGGCATCATTGAACCATCACAAAGTGAGTGGTGTTTTCCGATGGTGGCAGTTAACAAAAAAGAAGGAGGAGGAGTGAGGCTCTGTTTAGCTTTTAGGTGACTGAACGCTGTTTCAAAATTAGACAGTTACCCAATGCCCCATATAGATGATATACTAGATCATTTGGGTGATGCTCAGTTTATTAGTACATTAGATTTAACCAAAGATTACTGGCAAATACCTTTGGATCCTTCTGCCAAGGAGAAAACAGTGTTCAGTACCCCATTAGGGCTGTTTCACTTCAAGGCTATGCCATTTGGACTACATGGTGCCCCTGTCTCTTTCCAATAGGTAATGGATAGAATATTAACACCTCATGCTGTTTACAGAGCAGCTTATCTTGATAATGTAGTTATTTTTAGCCCATCTTGGACTGAACATCTACATCATTTAGCATCCGTTTTATCTGCTATTTCTGAGGCAGGGTTAACAATCAACCCAACCAAAGGCACATTGGCAATGAAGGAAATGTGGTACCTGGGGTTTCAGATAGGAAAAGGACAAATAAAATCCGATGTAAGTAAAGTGGCAGCAGTTGCCAAGCATCCTTGGCCTACTACTAAAAAGGAGGTATGATCCTTCTTAGAGCTAGCAGGCGATTACCACCATTTTATATCCACATTTGCCTCTTAAGCTGTCCTCTTACGAATTTGACCAAAAAGCATATGCCTGATAAAATAAACTGGACTCCGGAATGTGAGGAAGCATTTTGTAGTATAAAAGCCAAACTGTGTTTCTCACCAGTTCTAAAAACACTGGATTTTTCTCAGCCATTTATTTTACAAACAGATGCTTCCAACTGAGATATAGGGGCAGTTCTCACACAGATACTCCAGGGTGAAGAGCATCCTACCATTTACGTGAGTCGCAAGCTACATGAAAGGGAAACACAATACTCCACAATAGAAAAAGAGTGTCTCGCCATATGATGGGCTATTGAAGCACTCCGTTTTTATTTGTGGGGTGCAGAATTTGAACTGTGGACCGATCATTATCCCTTCTGTTGACTTCATGTAATGAAGGTTTAGAATCCACAAATCATGCGCTGGTGCCTATGTCTTCAACCCTATTGCTTTACGATTAAACATCAAAGAGGAAGTGCCCATAGTAATGTAGATTACCTGTCCAGATATGGTCCAGATATGAATAGTACACCTATCACCAAACCTCAGGGTGAGGAAGAAGTTAAAAAAACTTCTTACGAATACGTAGGAAGTTAATTCTTGTAAAAACAAAACAAGGGACCACAAGGTGGAGCCTATGGAGATGGGTGGGCCATGGCTCCATCTATCCATGTATGAGACATCTGATGTATAGCTGTGTTATGTTATTATAAAGGTGGGGAGGAATGTGGTAGGTTCTGGACAGTGTCTTTACAGGCTTGCTGGTGAAATCCTTTTGTGTATTCTTTTGCATCCTGTTTTTTTTTTGGTTGTTTGTCTTTATATGTAAGTATATCATACATGGACTGGCCACCCATGTAAAATGTCTGGTTGTTTCATTTTCATGTCCCCCCCCCCCAGCATCCTGTTGCCAAGAATGAATTTGAGTCTAGTTGGACAATTCACTATAGAACTAAAAAGAAAAGTCAAGAGACAAGTGGATCAGTTAATAAAATGATTTTGTGAAACCATCTGTGGGTAATTAAAAAAAAACAGGAGGTAAAATAAAACAAAATACACCCTGTTGTAGAGGTTGTGAATACCTCTGTATTCAGCGTCTTTTCTGCCAACAAACCAATAGCTGTATTTTATTTTACTTTCTCAGTTAACAATGACCTACCACGAAGCATGCGAAGTATCAGGACGTTGTAGGCAATTATACTGTTTTATGTTGGAATTCTTTGTTTCTTCTCCCTGCCATGTAGAAAATAAAACATCCTGTGCCTACCTCTTGGAGATGCACAGAGTCGCTGAGGTAGTAAACCACAGACAAGAAAAAGTGCATAGAAACTAAAAATGCTTACAAAATAAAGTGCAGTGTGCATTTTGTAGAGGAGAGCTCTGTGGATAGAAATTGTGTTGTTTTTTTGAGCTGTGAGTATCCTGAAAAGAAATTTGTTAAAAGGAGTGATTTTTTTAAGTGCTGTACTTTAGAACTCCTCAGAGCTGCACAAAACTGCAGCATTTAATCTCTCCATTTAAAAAAAAAAAAAGCCGAGGACACTCTATAGTTACAGTATTGCAAAACGCTACTGCTAAACAACTCTTGGAATTAAAATGCATACTGTAGGCATTTGTTTAACCCAAGGTTTTATTTTGTTAAATGCTTACCATAACCAAATGGAAAACCATTTAACCATCCATGACATCTATGAACCACTCCAGTCTGGTTTTCGAAAGAGGTATAGCACCAAGACAGTGCTGGTTCAGGTGCTCGGTGATCTCCTGTTGGCTAGAGATCAGAAGAGCCATTCCATCTTGGTTCTTCTTGATCTCTCTTCAGCCTTTGACACTGTGGACCATGGGGTACTTCTCGAGCACCTGGAGTTCATCTGTGGCCTGTCAGGTACAATCCTCAGTTGGTTTAGATCTTTCCTCACTGACAGAACCCAGAGAGTGGTGTCGGGGATTAATTCTTCCAACCCAGTCTCTCTGTCATGTGGGGTTCCTCAGGGCTCGGTACTGTCCTCCATGTTGTTCATAGTGTATATGCTGCCCCTCAGAGACATTGTAAGAAGATATCAGCTGAGGTTTCATTGCTATGCAGATGATACCCAGCTCTACCTATCTTTTGCACCTGACCAGGATGGAGCTCTCTCAGTTTTTAATAGCTGCCTCACTGAAATTCAGTGCTGGATGAATTCAAGCTGGCTGAAGTTGAATTCGGAGAAGACTGAGGTAATGGTTGTGGACCCGGGTTGTAGGTTAGAGGGGACAGGAGCTGGTTTACCCTCTGGTTTATTTCTGGGAGGTGTCCAGCTCCCTACCTCTGAACAGGTGCGGAAGTTGGGGGTGATTTTTGACAATGAGCTAACACTCTATTTGCAGGTGTTGGCAGTTGTCAAACTTTGCTTTTATCATCTTAGGAACATCATCAAGATTAAGCACCTTGTTCTGTCCAGTGATCTGCCTACACTGATCCACGCTTTTGTGACCTCACATTTTGATTATTGCAACTCTCTTTACCTAGCGCTTCTTGGGAGTTGATATCCACCACTTGCAGCTGGTGCAGAACGCTGCAGCCTTGTTATTGGCGGGTGCGTCTCGTGCCCATCATATTTCTCCAGTTCTGCATGATCTGCACCAGCTACCAATACAGTGGCGGATCACCTTTAAAGTTGGTCTTTTGACTTACAAAGTCCTACACGGACAGGGCCCAGACTACTTGAAAGAGCTTCTTTTTCCCTACTGCCCTAAGCTATCTTTCCCCTCGGCAGATCAGGGGTTGCTAGGGATTCCTAGGGTTTCTTTAAAATCTTCAAGAGCTCGTGCTTTTATGTATGCTACCCCTACCCTCTGGAATTCTCTACCCCATTGGCTTCATCAGTGTGCATACATGGAGGAATTTAAAAAGGCCTTGAAGACCTATTTATGGTCTAAGATCTATTTTAATTAACTAATGTGATATTATGAGTTCAGATTGATGTCAGATTGATGTTTTATTTGTTTTATTTGTAATTATTGTAAGGTGCCTTGAATTTCAGAAAGGCGTGGTATAAATAAAGTTTTATTATTATGAACAAAGTCTTCTGTTGAAGTCTCCTCCTCACAACTGTTCTCACTAAGAGCTGGCTGGCCTAATTCCTAACGCACTTATTCAGAGCATAGTGGGAGGAGAGACCTGCAGAATGATGTTTTCAGATAAACTACCAAAGTTTTGTTATGATGTATATAAAGTGCTGAATATGTATATATTATGATAATTGGTAAAAGAGCTACTAGGGGAAAATAAAATGGATTAACACAACACTTGTATGATTGACAACTGGGAGGACCAATCCTAAAGTCCAGCCCTCTTTATATTCCAGACAGAGAGTAATGCAAGGCAGAATCAAAGAGGGTGTTGAAGGTACAACACCCTTCAGCCTAGTACTTTCTAGTGCTGCCGGTTAGACAATGTTAATTTGCTGAATTTAAGCCTTTATTTTGTTTCCTTCATTTTTTGTTTGCATGGAACATTTCCAGTCTGTTTTTATCTTGTTCTGTAAAATATTTCATTAAATTCAGAATTTTGAGAATTACCTCAGTGCAAACATCCTTCTGTTATCCCACAGCCTTTCACACATACAAACTAGAAAACTATGTACAATGAATACAAACTAGGAAACTATATACAAATAGATACAAACTAGGAAAATAGGTACAATAAATACAAACTTGGAAACTATGTACAATAAATACAAACTAGGAAACTATATACAAATAGATACAAACTAGGAAACTAGGTACAATAAATACAAACTAGGAAACTATGCACAACAAATAAAAAAAATTGGAATCAATGTATGAATAGATACAAACTAGGAAACTCTGTACAAGAAATACAAGGAAGAGTGCAAGCTATTATACAGTGGTTTGCCATGAAATGGAATTTAAGGCATATTGTGGTCAGTCACAGACTAGGAAGGGGAACAGTTGCAGAAGGTGACAGGCTGGTCTGAGAAGGTACTTAAGATGATAGAAGGCAGGAGAGAGATTCGTTAGGATGGGAATGATATTCCAATGGAAGGGAAACTTGTAGGAGAAAGAGAGTTTGCCAGCTGAGGTGTGGATACGATTGAGAGAAAAGGTACTGTCACAGCTAGAACATGAATTATAGGGTGACGGAGAAGCTGGAGAGAAGAGGGAGGCAAGGTACTGTATAAAGGAAAAGTCCAAAACCAATGCTTTGCTATGAAGGTGTAGCAGTGTGCCGAATGCCTCTGTGCAAGTAACTGAAAAGAGAGGCAAGAGTAGCGGTCACAGTGGTGAGTTAGTGGGGAGTTAGTTGGAGGCAAACCTGCAAAAAGCATGGAAGAGGACATCCAATTTGGCAAGGGAGGTGGCCAGGGCAGCACTGAAAACTATGTCGGTATAGTCAAAGGTAGGGAGGATCCATTTGACTTTCAGATCATGTCTTATGGGGAGGCAGAGGCTGGCATTTGATAAAGTAACTAAATTTAAGGTGCAGTTTGGTGTGGAGCATACTGAATTGGGAGGAAAAATCCAAGGAGTGGTCAAGCCAGACACCAAGGTGCTTGTAAGTGTAGATGTTGTCAAGAGGGGTGTTAGCTGATGAGAAGAAGACCGATTAGTGGGGGAAGTCTGGCAAGTTTTAGTTTGGAGCCAAAGGCCATGGCAGCAGTTTTCTTGGTATAAAGTCTTAGGCAGTTGGCATCAAACCAGGCAGTGACCACAAAGAGGTAATTTTGAAGGGGGGATTGGACAGCTTGTGTGGATGGGCCAGACAGAAAAAAGATTGTATCATCCGAGTACATGTGGATAATTCAGTGGATGCATATGGAGGGAAGGTCATTTATAAAGAGTGTAAAGAGAACTGGCCCAAGAATAGAGCCCTGGGGCATGCCAGCGTGGATGGGGAGGGTAGGGGAGGAGATATTGTTAATTGAAACTGACTGGGAGTGACCAGTTAGATAAGTACAGAACCAGGATGCTGAGGCAGAGGATAGGCCAATGGAGTGTAGCTTAGAAAGTAGAAGGGGATGGAAGACCAAGTCAAAGGCCTTGGCTAGGTCAATGAATATAGTTGAGGTGATATGGCCAAGATCCATGGCAGTGTGGAGAACATTGGTGAAGTGTAGGAGGGAGGATGTGGTAGAATGGGATTTCCTGAAGCCTGACTGGAGAGGGGAGAGGGTATTGGTGGTGGCTAGGAAGTTGTTTAGCCTGGAGAGGATGAGGGATTCTTGAACTTTGGCAAGGGAAGGCAGAAGAGAGATGGAGCGGTAGTTGCCAGGGATGGTGGGATAACTGCCTTTGAAAAGAGGGAGAACATTGGCAGACTTCCAGGCTATAGGAACTATGGCAGTGGAGAGCGAGAGGTTTAGGATGTAGGTTAAAGGGGTAATTATTGATGGGGTGGAGATTTTGAGGAGCCTAGGGTGAAGTTCATTGGGGCTGGACTTAAAAGCATTTAGGGATGTAAGGGCTTTAAGTACCTCTGAAGGTAAAATGGAAGTCATTTAAAACCAAGAGGGCTGTGGGGAAAACTGAGGGGAGGAAGGGGGGAGGGCGGGCTCCCAAGAGGAGCCACAGAGGAAGTGAAGTGTTTGTTTTAGGACTTCCATGACAGTTGGAGGGGTCAGAGATAAGTAAGCCAGCCCCCAGGATAGAGGGAGGGAGGAGTCAGATTCGGAGTGCAGGAGTGAACGGAGATCCCACCAGAAAGAGGAAGGAGTACTATCTGAGGGATACAGATGGAATTTAAAGAAATCTGATTTAGCATGGTGGATGCTTTGGGTGCAACTGTTGTGCAGGGTATGAAAGATTTGGTGGGAGACTTGGTCACCTAAACATTTAGAGTGGAGCCAAGCACGGTCACGCACTCTATAGTTTGCCAGGATGTCGGGTGATCCAGGGATGGTGGGCACATTTCACGCTGGATGTTTTTAGATGGGCACCCCGAATGTTTAGTAAGATGGAAGAGAAGTGGGTAATGGCAGTGTCAACTGAGAGGGAGCAGAGGACTGGGGACCAGTTGGCCAGGGTCAATTCTTGAAGGAGTTGATGGTTGGTTGGTGGCACTGTGTGAACACTGTTGTGATGCTGTTGTTTGTGTGAGCTTGCTTCAGTGTGTTTTGTTCATCTGAAGTGTCTGTACCATTCCCAAGCAGCAATATCATCCATGTGTGGTCTGTCCCATACAATCAGTGTTCCTGTCTGTCCACCTACGTGTGTATGTTACTGTAGTATGTGTAACAGCCATTGCATATTGACTGTGTTTTACATTCTGTCTCCTCAGTGCCATCACTCCCTGGGACAGGTGATGTTCACACATGACACTCTTTCATTCAGCCTGCCCAGGTGACAATGGTCGGCTGTGGGGACACTGTGGGTAACACAGACATGGGTTTTCACTCTAGGGGGAGACGGACAATGACAATACTGATGATGGGAACTCCTCCCTGTTTGTTGGGGACCTGTTGCTTGATGTGATGGACATTCCCATGGATTTCGGCAGCAGCCCATCCACCACCAGCATCACAAATGCCTCATGCCATGGGCCGCAGGTCAACCCTCCAGCCACTGTGCATTCCATACACCATCATCCAGAGCTGGCCCCTGTGCAGCAAAAGGACCACCACAACCAGGCAGCCACTGGGCAGCAAAAGGGCAACATAACATAGCCTGCACATTTGTAGCAAAAGGGACACAGTGCCCAGCACACATGGCAGTCTGTGCAAGGTGCCCAGCCACATCCAGGACATGTGCAGGATCAGGCACCCCCTAACTATGTGGTGCATGCACATGGCCCTTTGTGACTGCCCTGCCAGGTAGCCATATGCCACCAGAGGCTATATCTTCCCAGCAGCATCCCATATTTGGGGACCATAGTTCAGTTTCATGTGTATGTGAAAAGTACTTGAAAAGAGACTGGTTAATAAATCTGGAACCTAGAACAGTAAAGCACAGACATTTTAACAGGTATAGTAAAGAAGCACTCCTATGTAAATTTAAAAAAATATCCCTTGGAATAGGTTATTTTTAATTCCGGAACTTGATTGGGCAATAGATAAATTTACTAGATTATTTGTGCAGACCTGTGATGAAGCTGCCCCCTTTAAAAACAGTGTAAAAAAATCTTATGTCCCCTGGATCACAGATAAATTAAAACAAAAAATAAGATATAAAATAGTTTATGGAAAAAGGCCAACAAAACCTTGGCTGCAAACAATTGGACAAAATATAAAACTGAACGAAATAAACTCAGATCCAAAATCTGAACTTCAAACAGGTGTTACTATAAACATAAAGTAGAAAAATGTACAGATCCACACCAGTACTGGACCTTAATTAAATCCTTCTAAAAACAAGTGGAAAAGAGGCTGCCTATACAAATTCAAAACAAAGTTATTTTATTGTAATCACAAAACTAAGCAAAGAAATTGAATAAATACTTTGTCCCACTTCCTGACAGAAATATTCCACAAAGAGGGTATATAGGGGATAAACTGATAGATCTATGGCCCTCAAATGTGGTGAAATTTAGATTTAGAGCTATCACCTGTAAAGATGTAAAAGAAGAATTGAGGAAACTTCACTCACACAAGGCCCCAGGTTTGAACCAGACAGAAAATACATTTTTAAAAGATTCCCTTTCGGTAATAGCTCCAGTATTAACAAAATTACTAAACTGCAGCTTAATGGGTAAAAAGTTCCCTACAGCATGGAAAAATGCAAAACCTGTTCCAATTTACAAAGGGGGTTTACCTACATAATCTATTAATTTTAAACCAATTTCATTGCTGTCTGTGGTGTCAATGGTCTTGGAGAGGCTGGTGCAGAAGCAAGTAAGTGGTTATCTGTAGGAGAACTCCTTGGTGTGCTGTTACCAGTCTGGCTTTTGTAAAGGCCTCTCCACGGACACGGCGCTCACTGACCGGGTAGATAACATTGCTACCCATTTAAATGGGGGCAGGTCAGTGGGTGAGGTGTTCATGGACCCCTCCAAGGCCTTCAACACCATAGATCATGATATTTTGTTTCATCGAATGGCAGAGATGGGGATGGATGAGGAAACTCTTCCATGGTTTTGATCATACTTGACCAAAAGAGTATAGCAAGTGCAGGTGGGGGAAGCCTTGTTGAGACCAGCCTTTATCAAAAGAGGAGTCCCACAAGGCTCGATATTAGGGCCATTGTTATTTACCATATATATAAATGAACTGTCTAAAGTAGCAGATCATACAGCAGTCAGAATGTACACAGATGACAGTTTTATTGTTCCTTGGAAACTCAAACCAAAGGAATCTTATCTTCAAGAAGACTTCAGTAAGATGGAGAGATGGCTATCTCAGTCAAAATTCATACTAAACAGTAAACAATGAAGTTGATGACCTTCTTGATATGTAAAAGGAAAACATCAGGTCTTCAACATAAAATTCATATAAAAACAGCAAATAATGAAATACTGAACCAGGTGGAAACATGTAAGTATTTGGGAATTAGTTTGGATGAAAACTTATAATTTTTGATATTCATCTACAGGAGTTGGTGAATAAGACAAATAAAAAATTAGGTACTTTCCAGAGATCTGGATATTATATAAATCAGAATATGAGACTGGACATAGTAAACCAACTAATTATACCATGTATAGGCTATAGATGCCATGTTTATAGCATGGCTAGTAAAACTAATTTAAGGGCAATACAAGTATTATATAACAACCTGGGCAGATTTATTCTAAAATGCAAATATGGCACCCATTATTGTGATACGTGAATAACATTACAATGACCATCTCTAGATCAAAAAAGAGAATTAAAATGGCTAAATCAAATACATAGGGTGGTACATAAACATAAGAAGGATTGTCTACAAAGGGGCAAGCCCCTTTGTTCTAGGCCTGGGAGCCCAGAAGGAGGCATGGGGGGGCAGGTAAAATGAAGGGTCTGGGCCTGTGTAGTGAGGTCAGTGGGGAAGGGCCTAGGTAGAAAAAAAGGCTCGGCTCCAGGGGGAATGACATCATCAATAAGGGCTAGGTCTTTGGAGGAAGGAGAACAGAGTATAGGCCAGAGGAGGGGAGAGAGGGGAAAGACAGCAAAGGGGTGGGGGCAAAAGGGGGGATATAAGGGGCTGCACAAATGAGCTCTCCCTCACTTTTGTATGACAAATTTGATTTGCTCAAGCACATCAGAGAGTACCTGAGATGAGGATTAATTTTTATCTTTCTTTGGTTTGGTAAAGTATTAAACTTTTTATCTTAGAAACTTATTAAGTCAGCATAAGTGGGTTTTTATTTTAAAGGAAAAATAAAGAAAAACAGCTAACCATGTGACAATAATAGTAACATATATATATATATATATGTATATAAATATAGCAGTGATAACAAGGAAAAACGTATGGAGAGTAATCAGGGTTTTTTCTGAGCTCATGAATGAGTTGGTTACAGTCATGCAAGATAGAGTTTAAAAAAATGTATGTCAGGACCTGTCTGGGTAGCAAGGATAGGAATTGCTGAGAAGTAGAATTGCAGAGCTTGATAATCTCACAGAGCAACATTAGAGGTAGGATAGGACCTGTGAAAAAGTGGCCAGAGGAATTGAAGTCGGTGCAGCAGGCTTGTGGTTTTTTTCTTATGGTCTTACCGATGGGGCTCCGGGGTGAGAAGTGGCCGGCAGCTTGGGATTTGAAGTTGGATGAGCCAGAGGAACAGGGAGGGCCAGCAGAAGCCCAATATGGAACAGAAAGAGAGGGTGGTCACAAGAAAGCCTCTGATAGCAAGAAGTAGCCTCCAAGCACTAGAAAGTGTACCAGGGAGACAAACCGCCTATGAAGACATGCGGTAGGGGTTGCTTATGCCGGTTTTTCCAGGTGGGAGGTCCTCAGTACAGGGTTGGGGGGTCTGTGGGCCATGCGGTGGGATTGGCAGTGGCAGGATAGCGTTTTTTTGTTGGTAAGGTGGCCACCAAGAAAGCAGGGTCTCTCCTCGCACAAGTAGGTCTTTTCCAGGAAATAAGACTAGCACATTCAATGCCTGGAAAATAGGGCAGAATTGAAGTCAGTGGGGTGGGGAGATTTCTCGAGGGCCACAGACAGAGCTACCATGTGGTGGGGGATGAGGGATGAAAGTGCAAGGAACCATGTGGGCATTAGGGGTAAGGGAGGAAGTGACAGGAGAAAGGGGCCCCGAAGCAGAGAGGGGTAGAAGGGGAAATAAGCAGAGTGAAGTATTAAAAAAAACAAGAAAAGAAACAAGGATAAGTTAAAAGATGGGGGGGCATGCACTAATGCAGGGGCCCTCCAGGCACAACTAGGGCTACATGTTGCTAGTTGACTCGTGACACATTTTGGTATTACAGATTTCCCACATAGGTTATATCATGACAGCATGAACACCAGAGGAACAAGGGCCCTGAAGGCGGATGCCATGAAATTGATCATGGATTTGGTGGATAGGGCACATAGGGTATTGGATGCGGTGGACAATACGGGGCAGATGAGCAGGTTCTGGCAGGGAAAAGGAAAAAGAAGAAGGGTGAGGGAGGGTCTGAAGGGAAGGGAAATGGATATTAAAAGGGGGGAGCCCCAAGGGCATCTGCCCCCAAGGGTCCAAGGCGTAAGCCTGCCAGGCTGGAACCTGTACCAAATCCTGCACCTATCCCAGCCCGATGCCAATCCCAGTGGTACCTGTGCCTAGTCCATTCCCATGGCCAATGCCCACACTGCTGCCCATGCCCCTGCCAATGCTAGTACTGACCCAAGCTCCGCTAGGCCCACAGCCTGGGGCACCATCAGGGCTGGTGCCCACCCCAGAACCAGCCCTGGTACCAACGCCACTCCCACAACCACTACAGCTGCGTGGGGTGGAGGCTATTCCCATGCCAGTCCCAGAGCCTTTACCATGACCAGCAGGAGTGCCAACAAATACTGCAGGTACTAATAATATGACTGTGGAATGCAGCATGTAGGAGTATGTCAAATAGTTGTTGTTAGGTATGGGGGGATGGGATTGAAAAACTGCAAAATGTTTTGGGAGAGCTGGAAAAAGGAAAGAAAGTAGAAAGGTAGTAGACCCGACAGAGATGGGGAAAGTGGCAGCATGGGGATGGGGCAAGATCAGGGGGAGGACAGATAGGTGACCATGTCCTGTAGGTCATGAAAGGAAAGATCTGGAAGGGTGAACTTGTGGATATTTTTGCACTAGTGGATAAAAAGATGGCAGAGCAATATGAAGAAAATGATGGTTTTGGCAAGAAGAGCTAGCAGCAGCTGTAGTGTTGGTTAAGAAGGGGGAAAGAACAGAAGGGGCCAACCTATAGGGGCAAGACCTGGGAAGCTTTGACCCTGGGTTTCATGTATTAGGGCACGATTGTGGTGGAGAAAAGGCTCGAGATGGGGATCCCATTGTTGGCCTATTCTCTGATCATTAGTTCAATTGTGCTTAGGCAACTAGATGAGATGCTTGTATGACTTGATTTACTTTGTGGCTTTCCACCTCTCTATCCATGGGATATACCACCCTGTAGGGGTACAATGCATGGAACCCTAGAAGAGGGTTCTCCCCTTACAGAGAACAGACAGAACACCAGGAGAAAGGAGCTACTGGTATAACTAAACTTCTCTACTGGGACTAAGAACTAGAACTCTTGTACTGGGACCTTCAATTTAGGGTAAAAAAAAAAGTTAGTGTGTTTGTTGGAGGTAGTTGAAGTAAATTGTTATCTGTTATCTGTGTACTTGTCTAGGTGTTTGTCACAGGTGTCAGAAGGGAATTGTTATCTGTGAAATTAACTAAGTGTAGAAAGATTTGCAAAGTAGGGGGAGTGGCTTAGCTAGAAGGAGCCAGGTTAAAACCAGATTTAAGCACTGCCCTAGATAGCTTGTGCCAGAGAACAGACAGAACACCAGGAGGAAGGAGCTACTGGTATAACTAAAACTTCTCTACTGGGACTATATTGCCCTCCTTCCCTGCCCCCCACCCTAAACCAGTTCTATTTTTATAGGCACAGCATTTAACTGACAACAGGAACTTCCTGTTAGGGAGCAGGAAGTGAGTGATCACAGAGCCACCAAAGACTCACCATCCTAGAAGGGCAAGAGTAGCTCTCGGCCCCCCCCCCAGCTGCTGGAGGTCTGACTCTGAGCAAGTAAGGAGACTACTGAGCAATATAGGAACTTCTTGTCTCAGAACAGGAAGATCATGAGCTAAAAGGGCACAGAGGCAGTAAGTAGGGGAAGAAAAAAAAAAGAAAAGAAACAAACAGAGAAAAGAGTAAGTATTCCAAACAACAGTTAGGGGGCCAGAAAAAAGACATGATGGGAGTGGTGTAGTGCAGTGACTGAGGAGCAGCAGTCTTCTGAGAGATGTTCTGGAGGATGCAGTGTTGTCCCATCTGCAGGCACCTCTCTTGGCTGAGGGAGGAGGTTGCTTATCTCCAGGCTGAGTTGGCCAGGATTTGTGGGACCTCCTCTCCCACCCAGGGACCACCAGGGTCACTGTCGTTGCCTCAGAGGTTGTCAAGAAAGAGGAACATTTGGACCACAGTGTGCTCAGGGAGGGTGAGGGTGGTGGAACAGAGGCACATCCCTCCAGTTGTACCGCTCCACAATTTCTATGCCATTCTGGAAAAGTGTGGTTCCTCTATGGAGGCACCCACAGTGGAGACCAAGGAGGATGCTGGGAACCTCCACAAAGGAGACCCACAGGAGGGTGGCATGGGACCCACAGGGGAAGGAAACAACTCCTGGTGGGGAACTCCATTGTTAGGAAGGTAGAACTGGGGGAGGAAGGGGAGAGGGTGGTAAGGTGCCTGCCTGGAGCCATGGCTTGGAGGGACAGGGAGCAAATCCTCAGAATCAAAGGAGCAGCTGCACAGGGGAGGGAGTTGGATGTCATTGTCCACCTAGGAACAAATGACCTGTCTAAGAAAGGGATCAGAGCAGTGCAAGAAATGTTTGTGGAGATGGGAAGAGGCCTTAGACAAATAGCACACACGGTAACCTTCCTGGAGGTGCTGCCTGTCTATGGCACAGATGAGGCAAGGGTGCTCCACACCATGGGATTCAAACAGTGGTTGAAAAACTGGTGCAGAGCTCAGGGATTTGACTTCATTAGGGACTGGGGATCCACCTGGAGGGATGCAGGACTATACTTGCATGATGGTCTCCATTTGTCCAGGAGGTGAACCAGAATCCTAGGTGATAGGTTTAAATACTTCATTGGCAAGCATTTAAACTAGCCAAGGGGGGAGGCACTGGAAAGGAGCAGGGAAATCCAAACTCCCCCCAAAAATCAGGGTACTAAGTAAGATAGACACCAACATAGAGATGTCAATAGGAAGAAGTGCAGGGGCAAATGGAGAAAGTGACAAATGCAGTAAGGACAGGGATGGGGCAAAAAGGGGTTAGGCCATCAAGAAATGGAGGGTAATGAGTACCAATGCCCATAGTCTGGGCAACAAGAACCCTGGACTGGTGGCCTTGATGGAAGAGGGATGCCTAGATATCATAGCAATCACAGAAACATGGTACACAGAGAACCATTACTGGGATTTTAACATACCAGGGTACACAACCTACAGAAGAGACAGGGAGGGCAGAAGGGGGGGAGTAGCTCTCTATGTAAGGGAAGGGATAAAAGCAACTGAACAAAAGAGTAAACAGGGAGAAGAGGAGGCACTGTGGGTCACCTTGGAGACTGGAAAGGGCACCACAATCCGCACAGGGGTTGTATACAGACCCCCATGTCAGGGGAGGGAATGCACAAGGATATGATAGAAGGCATACTTAGGATGGCAGAGAAAGGGGAGATACTGTTGATGAGGGACCTTAATATGCCAGATGTTAACTGGAGCACCTTTGCTGCAGCCACATCCAAAAGCAGGGTCATTCTTGATGCCCTTCAGGTGGCATGCCTCAGAGAGCTAGTTTTGGAACCCACTCATAAAATTAGCAATCTTAGACCTATTACTCTCAAATGGGGACAGTGAGAGGATTTCAGATCTAGAAGTGGGTAGTCATTTGGGAGCAAGTGACCACCAAACAGTGTGGTTCACGATAAACTCAGCTACAGAGTCAAGCCATACAAAAGTGAGGGTTCTGGACTTCAGGAGGGCTGACTTTGGCAAGATGGGAGAGTGCCTTAGAAAAGCACTAGCAAACAGGCTAGAAGGAGGGGTGGAGCAACAATGTGGAAATATCAAATCTGCCATCACAAAGGCAACAAGCCTTTGTGTGAAGCAAATAAACAAATCAAAATGAAAGAAAAGTCACTATGGTTCTCAAAAGAA
This sequence comes from Neoceratodus forsteri, assembly GCA_016271365.2. NCBI lineage: Eukaryota > Metazoa > Chordata > Ceratodontiformes > Ceratodontidae > Neoceratodus > Neoceratodus forsteri. Next base: position 66,323,639 of record CM057455.1, read on the forward strand.
GTGGCGGTGAAGGTTAGGGAGAAAAAGATAGCATTTAGGAAGTATAAGGAAACACAGAAGGAGCAGGACAGAGAACTGTACCAGTTAAGGCAGAAGGAAGCAGGGAGGGTAGTCAGAATAGCAAAGGCGCAAACTGAGGAAAAGATAGCCAACTGTTAAGAAGGGGGATAAAACATTTTATAGGTATATCAGGGAGCGTAGAAAGACAAAGGGAGGGATAGTGAGGCTGAATAGAATGGATGGTGGGTGGGCAGAGAGTGACAGTGAAAAAGCAGGGATACTGAATGAATACTTCTGTTCAGTATTCACAAAAGAGGAAGTGGGGGAGGTGTCTAATCCAATTAACAGAAGCACTCTGGAGAGGAGGGTCGATCCCAGTCCTTTCACAGAAGAAAGGGTTCTGAAAGAACTCACAAAACTGAAGGTGGACAAAGCAATGGGGCCAGATGGAATTCACCCCAGAATTCTAAAAGAATTAAGCAGAGAACTAGTGACACCACTGACTACGCTTTTTAACAAAGCATGGGAGGATGGTGTGGTACCTGAGGACTGGAAGAAGGCTGATGTGATTCCCCTTCACAAAAGTGTGAGCAAGACAGAGGCAGGAAACTACAGACCTGTCAGTTTGACCTCTGTGGTAGGGAAAGTGATGGAATCACTTCTGAAGGAAAGAATTGTTGAGTACCTAGAGGCCATTGGGGCACAGGACCCAAGGCAGCATGGGTGAGTCACAGTGGGAAGGTCATATCAGACAAATCTAATTGATTTCTTTGACTGGGTGACCAAAGTAGTAGACCAAAGAGGGGCTGTGGACATGGCCTATCTAGACTTTAGCGAGGCATTTGACACAGTCCCACACAAAAGATTAGTAGTCAAATTAACCAGCCTTGGAGTAGGTCCCAGGGTGGTAGCCTGGGTAAAACATTGGCTGAACAACAGGACCCAGAAGGTAATAGTAAATGGTGTCCACTCTGAAGAAAGGGGGGTTACTAGTGGGGTACCACAGGGTTCAGTACTAGGACCGGTCCTCTTCAATGTCTTTATAAGTGACATTGCAGAGGGACTGGAAGGAAAAGTATGTCTCTTTGCAGACAACACAAAAATCTGCAACAGAGTTGATACACAAGGTGGGGTGGAAAGGATGAAAAGGGACTTGGCAAGGTTGGAGGAATGGTCAAATGTATGGCAGCTTAGATTCAATGCTAAGAAGTGCAAGATAATGCACCTGGGAAACAAAAACCCAGGTGAAGAGTACACAATGGGGGGTGAGATACTAACAACAATAAAATTGGAAAGGGACCTGGAAGTAGTCATATCAGATGACCTTAAGTTTGGCAAGCAATGTGAGAAGGTGGTAGGGAGGGCTGGGGGGATACTGGGATGTATAGGGAGAGGCATCACTAGCAGAAAACAGGAAGTTGTTATCCCCCTGTACAGACAGTTGGTGAGATCCCCATCATGAGTACTGCATCCAGTTCTGGAGACCCCATCTCTGCAAGGACATAGACAGGATGGAGGCAGTTCTGAGGAGGGCAACTAAAATGGTGCAGGATCTGCAAGAGAAGCCATACAAGGAGAGGCTAAAGGAGCTTAATATATGTACCCTTGAGGAAAGGAGGGAGAGGGGGGACATGATAGAAACGTTTCAGTGGAATCAACAAAGTCCAAGAGAGTAGCATCTTTTAGAAAAAGAGATGTGCAAGAACAAGCGGACACAATTTGAAGATAGGAGGGATGGCTCAGGGGCAATGTGAGGAATTATTTTTTCACAGAGATGGTGGTGGACACATGGAACAGCCTTCCTGAGGAGGTTGTGGGGTCTAAAACTGTGGGACAATTCAAGAATGCATGGGACAGACATAAGGCAATTTTTGTGGGGGGAAGGAAGAAATAGGCTGTTGGTTAAATAGGATCTGCAGCTTATCCTCTAGGTAGGAAAATGGGCAGACTAGGTGGGTCAAGCGGTCCTTATCTGCTGTCAAAGTCTATGTTTCTATGTTTCTGTGTTACAGGTGCTGCGGGAATGGTTGCGTCAGCTAAAGGTAGGTTAGGAAGAAGTCCACAGGTAAGAGAGACAAGCCGCTGGAGGAGGAGGAGGGGTGAATGGTGGGCAACAAGAAATGAATCCTGCAGAACCCCAGGTTGAGTGACCTTATAAGCCTGATGGGGGAGTGACGTAGTTGCTCCACCCATTGAACCTCAGGCTTAAAGCCCTTCCATTCAATTGTGCTTACACAACTAGATGAGATGCTTGTGTGGCTACTACACTCCTGCAACGATCACCATCCTCAGTCTTCACCATCCTCTGTCTTCTCGTGAATGTATCTGGATACCCCTTGCTCCCCTGACATCTACATGGATCTACTCCTTCCCATAAACTACTCGAGCATACCCCTCTCTGGTCCCTGCAGCCTCATGTACCTTCTTCAATCTGTGCTTTCTTTTGGGTTTTTTTCACTAGCCCGTTATCATCTTCCCTAGTCATATCCTTCTCTTTAACGACATGCATCCTCAAATCAAACGTCGTCAGCCTGGAGGGAAGGCGATCTAGGCCTTGGATCACCAGAGGTTTCCTCCTCAAAGTGGGTTTTTCCTCTTCTCAGTGTCAGTGGTCATAATATTAATTAGTTAGTCCTTTCTTAGGTTAATTAGTTAAGTTCCACTATTGAATGGAGGTGGATAATGGCCTCGGCTTTCCCCTCTCTCCTTCAAAAGTCTGCTCTTATCATCTTCTCAGAATTAACTAATTCATCACCCTCACCTACTCGATGCTCAACACCCGATTGGGTATTCTTCCTAAACTACCTTTAACCAAGGCAATCATTCCCACAGCACCTGTAAGGGGGGAACCCTCTTCTAGGGTTCCTTGTGACGTACCCCTACAGGGTGGTATATCCCATGGATAGAGAGGTGGAGAGCCACAAAGGTACAGGAGGCAGGTCGAATGACTGAGCAGCACTGTGAAGTGATTGTCACCCGAAGCCACATTGTATAGTGTATCCAGCAAAAGCACGATACTCTCGAGATAAAAGAATGGCAAGCCAGAACCGGAGCATAGATATGGGGAAGGGGAGCAAATACTGATGGTGGTAGTCCAACAAGGCTCAGCAGGGAGTCACACCAGACATGGAATGATGAGAGAAAGCTGGAGATATCAAAGAGGTGAGTGGTGTCAGCCATGGAGAAGAGACGCCGCAGGACCGAGGAGGCAGATCTAATGAGAGCAAGCCATGCTGCAGAGAAGTTGCAGCACTGAGTGGCTGAGAGCAGGGCTGCTGGTGAGAATGGGTTGCAGAGAGAACATATCCCTAGGCAGCAGCATGGGGAGAATGGGAGAAAGATGCTTCCAGGAAGGCTGGATGGGTGGAGTGGGGCGAAGGAATGATAGTAGTAGTAGGGCAGGACTGTTACAGTAGTCAAATTGTGCTGCAGATGGGGAGAAAAGGCAGAGAAATAGCAGCCTGGAGAGGGTACTGAACAGAGCAGGAAGCAGGAATTACAGTCCTCCTGAGTCGTGCCAGACAGGAAGTAAATCCTAGAGAGCGGTGCGCTCGTGAGCTGCAGATGACATGAAGGAAACGCAATGAAGGGAGAAAAGCGATGAAAGGAGAAGGCAGCAAGCTAGCAGCCGGAGGCTCCAAAACAGACCATATTGAGGGGTGAGGGAACCAGAATAGGGATGAGGAGGTTGGCGCCTCCAGCTGCAACAAGAAATGAATCCTGAAGTACCCCAGGAAGAGTGACCTTATAAGAATGATGGGGGAGTGACATAGTTGCTCCACCCATTGAACCTCAGGCTTAAAGTCCTCCCAAAATGCATATAAAATGATGGGGGGGGGGACAAACTGGCTGCAGTACAATGAGAAGTTCAGGATATGGATGGCAAATTATGGAGTGACTGTCTCTGGGACTCCCGGCATAATGACCTTTGGTGGGAGACCATGGCGGTAGCTGGGGGTTCAGAGGGGGAGTGGACGAAGGGGACAAGGAGATATCAGAAATGTTGTTGGGGGTATAACAGGGCTTATTGTTCCTTTCTCAACTGTAAATTCCGCCATGCATGTTCCAAATGTGGGGGCACGCACCCAGCATCAAAATTCAGGTCCTATGGGGACAACGGCACAGGTGGGTTGCAGTCTGGGAACTCCTTTCAGAGTGGCAAGGATGGTCAGTGGGGAGGCCACTGGGAAAATGGAAGATCAGGTAGGGGCCATTTGGGGGGAAGGTGCTACCAATAGGGGGAGGCAATAAAGGGCGGGACCAGGGTTTTTCCCATGGTAAGAACCATGATAAAAGTGGATGTAGTGGAAGGATGGATGTCTGGGTATCTGGACATAGAAGCCAGGGAGGCATTGGTCCAGGGTTTTTGGGGAATTTTAACTTACTCCATTAAGGGATGTGAAAGAAAATGTGGGCAAAGAATTTGGGGGTCAATAAAAGATAAGGAACACCTGTTGAGGAAGAAGATCGAAAAAGAGCAGAGGTCAGGGAGAGTTGAAGGGCCATTCTAAGAAACCCCACTGTAGCACCTTTTTTTTTCCCAAGTTCAAGTTTATTGCAGGAAAACTCCATTGAGCAAGCTCATTCACAAGGAGGTCCTGAGACATATACACAGATAAAAGACATTACATAATAATACAATACTTGATAGAGCAATATTGATTACAAGTATTCAAAGTGTGCACATAGTTCAAGAAATATATTACGTAATAGGATATAACATTGGAAAACAATGAACAGTGAAGAAACATATAGTTCATAGTGTGCAAGCAATACAAGGTAGAGTGCAAGCAATACAAGGTAGGGTATATTAACTTAACACTAGTGTTTGCAATAAATACTTTTAGCATAATGATCAGTGACAGGAAAGATAGGATACATGAGGTAGTCAGGTTTGAGGGATAGGGGGACAGTTGGCAAGAGTAAGGGGAGTATCATATAAGTAGAAAGCCAAAAGTAGGAAAGGGAAGGGGAGCAGGTGTGGAATTCTTGTAGTTTTGGTCACAGAGTACAAATCAGGTGCTACAAGATTACAGTTATGTCTAGGTCTAGTGCTAATGTGGACAATAAGTATGCGGCATACATAAGGGTGGGGAGGGGCTTAATAACAGTTGCAAATATGTTTTATTTTAGATGCACTTCACACTTTGTAGACGTTAACTGAGACAATGCTAGTTAGTTTCGCTACGGATTGGAGTTGGTTCCAAATAGAAGGAAGAGCATGTGCAATAGAGCATTTATCAAAGGAGGTACAAGTCCTGGATACGGCCAGCAGAATGAAGTCAGATTTCCTGAGAGTAAGCACTGAGTGAAATGCAGATAAGAGATGATAGGCAACTCGGTAGTTTAGGCAGAAGCAACTTAAGGGTCCAGAGACCAGCATGGAGCAGACGTCTGGTGGTGAGAGATGTCCAGCCAACAGCTGTGTACAGATCACAATGGTGTGAACGGTAAGGGGAGTTGGTAATGAACTGTAACGCATAGTGATAAAGGATGTCCAGTTTGCTTAGATTTACGAGAGTGGTGGAAGTGTAAATTACATCGCCATAGTCAAGTAGGGGAAGGAATGTAGCCTGAATGAGCCTGTTTCGAGTCTCGAGGGGAAAAGAGACCTATTTCTAAAAAAGAATCCTAGCTTGGCTTTGAGCATCCTGGATAAGTCCTTGATGTGGTCATTAAAAGAGAGCTTATTGTCTATCCAGATACCCAGATATTTAAATTTGGATATGACTTCCAATGGTTCACTTAGAGAAGTGACAATAAAGTCTTTCGGAGGGGTATGGGAGGTGCCTGAGGAGGTACTACGAGAGAAAATTATTGCTTTGGTTTTCTTAGCATTAAGTAGAAGCTTGGCCTTTATTAGATTATTTTCGAGCTGGGCAAAGTCACCTTGAAGCACTCCCCTAACTTCAGATAACGTTGAGCCAGAGGTATACATTACAGTGTAATCCGCAAAGAAGTGCAGATTGGATCTAGTTATACGAACATACAAAATTTGGCAGCAGATAAAGGCCTAGAGGTCTATCAAGTCTGCCCGAATGTGCAGCTAGCACCCCTTATTCTGCAGCTGCCCTTTCCTTCCACCCTTCCCTGTCATTAACCTTCCCCCTTGTCCTGTCCCATCCCCTTTTGAAGCAGTCCACTGTTCTACTGGATACCACTTCTGTAGGTAACGCATTCCACCCAGCCACCACCCTCTCTGTAAAAAGTGTCTCCTCATCTCCCTCCCGAACCTTCCTCCCTCCAGTCTCATATCATGGCCCCCGGTGGCCCTCCCTTCCCTTACTTTGAACAGCCCCTCTGTACCCATCTTGTTTATTCCTTTCATGTATTTAAAGGTTTCAATCATGTCTCCCCTGTCCCTCCTTTCCTCCAGCGAGCACATGTTCAACTCCTTCAACCTCCTCTCATATGATAAGTTCCCCAGCCCCTTGATCATCTTTGTCACCCTGCGCTGCACCCCCTCCAGTAACTTAATGTCCCTCTTCAGATACGGGCACCAGTACTGCACGCAGTACTCCAGGTGTGGTCTAACTAATGACCTATACAGTGTCAGAATCTCCTCCCTCCTCCTCGAGGATATACCCTTGCAATACAACTCAGCATTTTGTTGGCCTTGCAGCTGCCTTCCCACATTGTGCCGAGTTGTTCATTGACCCTGTAATGAGCACACCCAGATCCTTCTCCTCCTCTGTCTGGGCTAGGTGCACTCCCCAGCTGGTAACTCCTCCTTGGGTTCTTCATCCCAAAATGCAGCACCTTGCACTTTTTGGCATTAAACCCCAGTTGCCAGGTGTCTGACCAGGTTTCAAGCTTTGCCAGATCATCCTGCAATCTCTCCCCCCTGCCATCCCCCTAGGTCATCCACCACCGCGCCTACCTTGGTATCATCAGCAAACAGACTGATCTTGCTCTTGAAGTCCCATGATATGTCTGCAATGAATATCCCAAACAACACTGGTCCCAACACCGAGCCCTGTGGAACACCGCTCATCACTGCCCTTGGGTGTGAGAGCTCCCCACCCACCACCACCATCTGTTGCCTTCCCTGAAGCCAGTTTCCTACCCATCTCACCAGCTTTCACCGCCCCTGTGCCTACTAACTTCCTTCCCAGCCTTCCATGCGGCACGAGGTCGAATGCCTTATTGAGGTCAGATACAGGACATCCACTGCATGGCCCCTGTCCAGTTGCCTAGTTACCCAGTCATAGAACTCCACCAGGTTGGTTTGGCAGGATCTGCCACGTATGAAGCCATGCTGTCTGCTGTCCCTGTAGTCCTTGGCCTCTAGGAGGGCCACCAGCCTCTCCTTCAGGATAGTCTCCATTAGCTTACCCACGATGGATGTGAGGCTCACTGGTCTGTAGTTTCCCGGTTCATCCTTGGGGCCACTCTTGTGGAAGGGTACCACATGAGCCATCCTTCAGTCCTGAGGTACACACCCCGAATGTAGTGAGGCATTAAATAGGTCTGCCAAAGGTCCTGCAAGGACCTCTGCCAGCTCCTTCAGTACCCTGGGGTGGATGCCATCTGGGCCTGGCGCCTTGTCCACCCTCAGTGCTGTCAAACCCTCTCGAACTCTGCCCTCCATGATTTCCCCATCTGTCACCCCATCCCCCCCTGTTTCTGCCATTTCTCCCACCTTGGGTGTCACCCCCTTCTTCTCTTTAGTAAATACTGAGCAGAAGTACTCATTTAGTGCTTCTGCCTTATTGCACCCTGCTTCCACCCAACCCCCCTACTTCCTAATCCTTACTATGTGGTCCTTACAGCTCCTTTTCTCCCTGATGTACTTAAAGAAGTCCTTCTCCCCCTTAATGCCTTGTGCCAGCCTGAGTTCCGTAGATGCTTTGGCTCCCCTTACTGCCCTTGTCACCTCCTTTGATTCTGTCAAGTACTCCTCCCTGTCCTCCCCCTCCCTGTTTTCTTGTACTTCCTAAAGGCAGCTCTTTTCTTCCTTACCTTTTCCATGACCTCCTTGCTCAACCAGCTCAGTTTCTTAGCCCTAGCCTTCTTGCTCTGGGCTTTGCAGCAGGTTTTGGTTGCCTCCACTATCCCCAGCTTTATGAGCTCCCACCTCTGGTTAGTGTCCATACTAGATTGAATTCTGGCCAGGTACTCTTTTACCACTTCCCCCATCCTCCCAAAGTCGGCCCTCCTGAAGTCCAGCACTCTTGTGCCAGATTCCACTCCTTCCTTGCCCATATCCAATGTGAGCCATACTGAGTGGTGGTCACTCCCTGACAGCAGTTCCTCCACTGTAAGTTCTCTCACAAAGTCCCCATTTGCCAGCACAAGGTCAAGGGTATTGTTGTAGGTTATGTTGGAATCAAGGTCGTTAATGTATAGCGAAAACAAGATAGAGCCTAGAATGGAGCCTTGGGGGACTCCTCTGGCAATCGGCAGATAGGCAGAGAATAGATCAGCAGCTTTGACTTTCTGAGTCCTCCCTGTTAGGTAACTGGTGAACCACTGAGTAGTGGAGGACGTGGCACCTAAGTTAGTGAGGCAAGTGACTAACAGGTTGTGGTCAACAGTGTCAAATGCTTTACTAAGATCTAAGAAGACCTTAGGGTGTGACCACTGGGCCTTGTTCCCAAAAAACAGCCAGGGGAATATTGGGTGATCCACCATTTGTCATACCCAGAAAGGCAGTCTGTCAATGATTGTATTGCAGAAGAAGACAGCAATGGTGTCTTATGGGACGTTGGACATACGAACATATGAACTTGCCAGCAGATACAGGCCATATGGTCTACCTAGTCTGTTAGAGTGTGCAGCACTTCAGCCCATTAGACTGCAGCTTCCCCCCCCCCATTAACTCTTCCCTCCCCCAACTGCCCCTCCCATTATGTACTTTCCCCTTAAATTTGTCCCACCCCCTCTTGAAGCACCCCACAGTCTGTGCTGATACGAGTTGCTCAGGCAGTGCATTCCACCCTGTTAACACTCTTTCAGTGAAGTAGTGCCTCCTCCTTTCCCTCCTGAATCTGCCCCCCCCCACCTTTAACTTCAGGGTGTGCCCTCTGGTATCTTTTCCATTTTGGAGAGTGAACCCACCCTGGAAGCCTACTCTGTTCATCCCCTTCAGGTACATGAAGGTCTCAATAATGTCCCGTCTCTCTCTTCTATCCTCCAGGGGTATACATGTTGAGCTCTTTTAGTCTTTCCTTGTAAGTTCTATCTCCCAACCCCTGGATCATCTTTGTTGCTCTTCGCTGCACTGCATCCAGTAGTTTGATATCCCTTTTCAAGCACGGGCACCAGAGCTGCATGCAGTATTCCAAGTGTGGCCTCACCAGGAGCCTGTATAGGGGCAATATGACTTCATTACATCTGGATATAATCCCCCCTGCTATGCACCCTAGCATCCTCTTAGTCTTAGCCACTGCCTTCCTGCACTGGGCTGAGTAGTTTAATTCCCCGGTCACCAGCAACCCCAGATTTTTCTCCTCGTTGGATGTGGACAGTTTGATACCATCCATCCAGTAGCTGTATCCTGGGTTTTTGGCTCCAAAATGCATCACCTTGCACTTCTTGGCATTGAACCCAAGCTGCCAGGTGTGCAACCACTTCTCGAGTCTTGCCAAGTCCTCCTGCAGTAATTTGCCACCCTCTTCCCCATCCAACTCAGCACAGATCTTGGTGTCATTGACGAAGAGGCTGATCTTATTCTTGATCCCAACCGCTATGTCTGCAATGAAAATGTTAAACAGGACTAGTCCCAGTACTGATCCCTGTGGGACACCACTTGTCACTGCCCTGGGATCCGATGCTTCTCCCCCCACAACTTGTATAGGAAAAATACGGATAAAAGTAATTTTTTGTTATATAATAGTTGTCATCCAGAGCATGTGGCTAAGAATATCCCCACAGGACAGTTTCTTAGAGCTAAAAGGAACTGCTCTGAGCCTGGGGATTATGCTAATTGTGTTAGGGACCTTAAAAATCATTTTCAAGATAGGGGGTATAACAGCTCTGTTTTGGAACAAGCACTAGAGAAAGTGGATATTAAAAATAAAAAAATAGAGAAGATTTGTTATTATCTAGTAAGAGAAAGGGTAATGGTTTAGATCAAAGAAAGTAAAAATGTATTACCACCTTTAGCCCTCAGGCAAATTTGGTCAAGAAAATCATTAGGGATAACTGGCACATTTTAACAACAGAGAAGAAATTGGATTATGTAACTAGTGATTTTCCAGTTTGTTTATAGAACAGCGTCTAATCTTAGAGACACTTTAGTTCATAGTACCTATTGGGAAGCTAAAAAATCTCAAGAAATTATACTTCCAAATGGTACCTTTCGTTATGAAAATTGTTCTTTTTGTAGGTATATTAAGACAGGAATTCTTCAGACATCCTGTAACCAATCAGACATATCAAATAGATGGATACTGTACTTGTAATGCTAAGAATATTTATTTTTATTTATTTCATAATTCAGATTTATAACCTTTGAGTCAAAGACTCATTTACAAAGGCACCTCGTCGCAGGGAGGGTGGACAACAATTGGTGGTGGAGTACAACAATGGAGAGCATTACAGGTGAGATACAATAAAAGAACACACAAAGCAATTCCAGTAATACAAAGGTGTACAAAGGCTTCAATTAATTACAATTAGTCTAGTATATAAAAAATAAGGTACCGCTAGGGGTTCTAGGGAGCGATACCTGGGGGGGAGGGGTGGTTGCTGGGGGAGAAGGCAGTCTGGAAGGACGTTGTCTGTAAATTGGGCCAGGTGGAGCTCTAGGTATGTGCCAGTCAGGGGCATTCACAGCTTCCAGTGTCAGTGAGGTGGTTTCCGAGGGCGATTTTGAAGGGGGGCCGATTTGGGGGATGTTTGTGATATGAGTGGGGAGGGAGTTGTACCAAGAGGGAGCTTTATGGTGGAATGATCTTTGGGTGAGAGAGGTCCTGGTTCTCGGGACCTGGAAGGTGGCTTTGGTTGAGCTTTGGGTGTCGACTGAGTGGGAGGTCAAATTTAGGGATGCAGCAACCCCCAGGGAGGAGAGCCCAATTAGTGATTTTTATGCCAGTATACAGGTGTGGTAGCGCAGGCGCTCATCAAAGGTGAGTAATTTCGAGGAGGAGGAGTAGAGCTGGCATGTGTGCATTCTGCTGGGGGCACCGGTCAGGAGCCTGCAAGCCTTGTTGTTTTTGTTTATGTTGCTTCCTGTGGTGACTGTTAAAGTTTTTATGTGGGGAAAACTGCAAAAGTTTAAAATGAGAATTAGCCAACACGTTAGAAGTATATTCAACCTGATGATGTAAGTGCTTTAGCACAACATGTGAAATTGAGAGGGAAGACACATAAATGTGTTTTCCAAATGCTTGAACAAGTAAAAGAACAGATTCGTGGAGGGGATCTGGATAAAAAGCTTAAACAAAGAGAATCTTTTTGGCAGTATATGACTAAGTCATTTGTGAAACCAGGTCTAAATTACTTTTTTCAGCTGTCACCTTTTTTATGAAATATTGGGCCTTGGTAATGAAGTTTATTCTGTAACTTTTAGCATGTTTTGTATATACACCTATTTTGGTGCTTTTTAGGAAGCCTTTTTAGGTAGTTTGGTGTGAAATATGTGTATGATTTATGTGTATGCATACTTTTGTAATGTTGCATTGTCACTTTAATTGGATTGCTTAAATAGTATGATATGCTGTAGCTACCTCAGTCTTGAGAAAGTGCAAGAGTTAGCGCAAAAACGTTTGGCTGCTTGGGGAGGGACACTCTGCATCTGTGTTCTGGCATCTGTGGTGCAATAAAATTAATTTTTTGCCTATAGCCTGACTACCATATGCTGTTTCTTGGAGCCAACGGTGATATGTAGCCGTGTTGCTGTCGTTCCCTCCACAACTGGGAATTGGCAGTATAGCGTAGAGGTTAGAGGAATGAGGTGTGAATGAACTTGATACATCCGGCAGACCAGACATGAGTTTGAGTCTCACAACCTCCACTTGCATACTGTGTGACTCTGAGCAAGTCACTTAACTGCCCAGTGCTCCCAGGTCGCCCCTGAAAACAGGCACTTGTGCCTAGTGGGCCTTGCCTGGTTACCAAAGACTAAAAAAACAAACAAACAAAAAACACTACCCTCTGTTGCCTGTCTCTCAGCCAGTTTTCTACCCATCAGGCTAGCTTCCACCCTATATGAGGACTCCTAAACTTGCAGGTCAACCTTCCATTTGGCACTGATTCAAAGGTCTTGCTGAAATCTGGGTAGACTACATCTACTGCATGGCCCTCGTCCAGTGCCCTTGTGATCCAGTCAAAAAAAATCAACCAAGTTTGTCTGACAGGATCTACCAGTGACGAACCCGTGCTGTCTGTCATCTTGCAGATCATTATCCACAAGAAACTGCACCAGCCTTTCTTTGAGGATAGATTCCATCAGTTTCCCCAGAATTGCAGTGAGGCTCACCAGTCTGTAGTTCCATGGTTCGTACTTGGGCCAACTCTTGTGGAGAGGTACCAAGTGTGCCTCCCTCCAATCTCTGGGCACACATCCCATATTTAGCGAGGTGTTGAACAGATCTGCCAGTGGCTTTGCCAGAACCTCTGCTAGCTCCCTTAGCACTCTGGGATGTACCCCGTCTGGCCCATGTGCCTTGTCTACCCTCCGGGACCTAAGGCCCTCCAGCACCCTTTCCACCATGATGACCACATCTGTGGTTGTCTTACCCCCATGCCTGTGCCCCTTTTCCCTGCAGGAATGGGCTCATCCCTCTCCCTTATGAACACTGAACAGAAGTACTCATTAAGTACTTCTGCCTTCTCGGCCCCCTTGTCTACCCACCCATTGCCTTTCCTGATCCAAACTATTTGATCCTGGCACCTCCTCTTTTCCCTGATATACCCGAAGAAATCCTTTTCCCCTTCCTTAATCCCCTGTGCTAATTTCCTTTCCTTGGCTGCCTTTGCAGTACTGACTGCTCTGCTCACTTCCCTGGATTTCCTCACATAGTTCTCCCTATTCTCTGCCCTGTTGGTTCTCTTGTGCTTTGGGAAGTCCCTTCTCTTATCCCTCACCTTCTCCATTACCTCTCTGGTCATCCAGCTTGGATGCTTGGTCCTTGATTCTTTTGCTGGCTCTTGACACAAGCTTTAGTGGATTCAATCAGCCCTAGTTTTATGATTGTCCATTTCTGCTTTGTGTCTATGTCAGGGTAAATGCCATCTATGTGTGTTCTCATTAATTGCCCCATCCTGCTAAGGTCTGCCTTTCTGATGTCCAGGACCTTTGTTTTTGTATTGTGGATCTCTCTACCCAAACATAGAGAACCGCACTGTGTGGTGATCGTTACCAGCCAGTGGTTCCTCCACCCTTACATCTATGACCTGTTCTCTATCCTACAGCACCAGGTCTAGAATATTTTCTTCCCTTGTTGGCACTGTCACCCTTTGGGTCAGGAAGCCATCCTGGATTGCTCCCAGGAGGATCTGATCCCTGGCACATGTGGTGGCTGGGATGCTCCAATCCACCCCTGGTAAATTGAAGTATTCCACCACCACAGTGCTCCCTTTGCCACAGAGTCTGCTTAGCTGCTCCCCTAGCTCCCTATCCATGTCCTTTTTCTGGGTTGGGGCCTATAAACAACCCTCAATCAGACCCTAGCCCCCTTTGGGGCATGGAGTTGTATCCAAATGACTTCTGACCTAATTTCTTCGCCCTCCTCCCTGACACATCTAATCCCTTCCCTTATGTAAATGGCTACTCCCCCCCTTTACCTTTTTCACTGTCCCTCCTGAATAATTTAAATCCTGGGATGGCCAAGTCCCAGTCATGGTTTTGGGTTTCCCATGTCTCAGTGATGGCTGCTGTGTTCACCTCTCCTTCTGCCAACAGTGCCTGCAGTTCTGCCATCTTATTCCCCAGGCTCCTAGCATTTAGGAGGATGCAGTAAGTATAATTAGGGCTAAAACGGAGGCCTGGTTGGCAAAAACAGACATTGAGTCTGCATTTAGGTTGCTGCTGATCAGGAGGGAGGACTGGGATTTGTTAGGTTTCCAGATGGGGGGCAGTATTATTTTGATAAAGCCAAGCCCATGGGGTGTTTGGTAGCATGTGCCACTTTTGAAATGTTTTGTACATGGTTGAAATGGGTTTTAAGGAGGAATATGGGCATGTGGCAGTGCTTCATTACCTGGATAACTTGTTTTTGTTTAATAGAGAAGGAATGCTAGAGGTATAGAGAATGTTAAAGGACTTTCAGGATATGTGTGGGTGGTTGGGGGTGCCATTAGAAAAGATGGAAGGCCCAAGTCAGTGTTTAGAATTTTTGGGGATAGAGACTGACGTAGAAAAAGGGTTGTTTAGGCTCCCTGAGCAGAAGGTACAACAACTGAGGGAATTGTAGGTAGAAGTAATGCAGAATAGGAGAGTGACTCTTGGAAAGGTGCAGCAGGTATTGGGCCACTTGAACTTTGCTAGCAGGGCCATAGGGCCAGGACGCATGTTTACATGTCGCTTGGCCAGGGCCTCAGCAGGGGCAAGGAGGCCTCACCATTGTGTGTGGAAATCAAGGAGGACATGACAATCTGGGAGCAGTTCCCAGGGATGTATAATGGCATAGCATTCTGGCAGGAGGAGTGGTTGTTTAACACAGACCTGGAATTACATACCGACATCTCGGGAGGCTTATGGGTGGGGGCCTATTTTAAGGGAAGGTGACTCTCAGAACCATGGCAGGCAGAATGGGTGCAGAGGGGGGCCACACAGAACATCACCATGTTTGGAATATTCCCAATATGGGTGGTGACAGTGCTATGGGAAGAGGCACTATGGAACCAGAGGGTGACTTTCTGTTGTGATAACCGGGCAGTGATGGAGATACTGAATAACAAGGGGCAAAATCCAACATGGTTTTGCAGGTATTGTGACAGCTGGTGTTACAAAGTTTGAGACTCAACATGAGCTTTGGAGCCAGGCACATTGCAGGCATACAGAATACTGTGGCTGACAGCCTCTCCCATCTGCAGATGGACAAATTTTGTACGATAGCTACAGGGGCAGACCCAATGGGGGTGAAGATTCCAGAGGGACTATGGGAGATTGGTTGAAAGGAGTTTCTCTTCCGGAACTGTTGGGCATACTGCACCCTAAAGGCCTAGAAGAGTTCTTGGAAAGTGTTCCAAGCTTTCAGAGCTCTGCACAACATGGAGGTAAGTGGGGCAGTCACAGAGCAGCAGGTAGCTAAATTCGCGGTGGCAGGGTGGCAAAAAAGGAAGGCCCACAACACCATGAGTGTTCACCTGGCACCCATAG
Organism: Neoceratodus forsteri; assembly: GCA_016271365.2. Classification (NCBI taxonomy): domain Eukaryota; kingdom Metazoa; phylum Chordata; order Ceratodontiformes; family Ceratodontidae; genus Neoceratodus; species Neoceratodus forsteri. The sequence goes on from CM057455.1 coordinate 66,338,907, forward strand.
GCTGGGTAAGTACAATGAGAGGCTGGGGGGGATCCAAGCAGGGGGGTACTGATAAAAATAATGATGATGGGGTGGCAGAGGGTAAAAGGCAGGGAGTAGGATAAGAGATAGCCCATCTCAGAGCAGTTGTTAAGAGAGGTTGGTGGCGGTCATGCCACAGGTTTGCTATTCGGCCTACGAGGTGGATTTGTTCAGAGCAGTATTCACAGTCATGTATGGTGGGGGCGTTCCAGATGGGGGAGTTATTGGGGCTGGCAAAAGCAGTCCCAGGGATGGTGTTACAGGGGGAGGATGTCCATTGGAGCAGGGATGGGCTCCTGAATTTCTTAAAAGATCTAAAGTAGATCAGAAGGGAAAGGGGGAAGGGGGTCCAGGTGCCACTACAGCAGCTCAGGTCGGAGGCTATTTGCCCAGTTCATGCATTACGGGATTTCCAGGTCACTGGCCAAAGGGGGGAGTTGTTATTAGTCCACCAAAATGGAAAAGGGGTAACAGGGCATCATGTGTCTGGGGTGCTGAAGAAAGGCATCGTGGCACTGGGGGAGGACCCGAGTAGGTACTCCTCACATTCTTTTAGGATTGGTGCAGCTTCTGAGGCTATGGCCCAGGGGGTGCAGAAGGAAGGTTTGAAGGCCTTGGGCAGGTGGACATCTAGCTGCTACAAAAAGTATGTTAGAAATGCCAATCATTAATGAAGTGTTTTTTCTTTCTTTCCACAGGAAAAGGCGGAGGGGCGGGGGGCAGGTTAGGAGGACAGATATGTTTTCCACAAATATGTATTTGTATTTTATAGAGCATGGCTGCAAGAAAGAAGTGTGGTTCGTGGGGCATTCCTACATACATTGGGCTGAGAGACAGGCTGATCAGAAGCCCAGGGGGAAGCAGCTGGGGTTTGACCACCAGAAGGTACGGATCCTGTGGAAAGGCATACGAGGGATGCATTGGGGCAATTATTACCATTGATGGAGGAGACGTAAAGGACCAAACCGGAGCCCGACCTAATCATTTTACATCTGGGGGCATGATTTGGGATCATGTCCTTGGTTAGATATCTTTGTTTATATGCAAGAAGACCTAGGAAGGATTAAGAGATGGTGGCCCAAGGTTACAGTAATGTGGTCAGAGATGGTGGTGAGAAGGATATGGAGGCAGGTGCACAAACAAAAAGCCATAGAGGGTGCCAGGAGGCAGATGAATAGAAGGGTAGGAAAATGTTTTTAACGATTAGGGGTTGGGATATTGCAGCATGACGAAATAGTCAAAAGGACTGCCCATTTATATAGGTCAGATGGGCAACCAGATTTTTATCACAGAGACATAGATTCCTGGTTGGGGGACCAAAGATGAGGAGGAGAAAAGGGGGGAAGCCTGCCTTCCAATGCAGGCTGGAGACGGGCTAGTGGAAAAAGAGGAAGAAAATACTTTCTGGGTGGAGTGGGAGAAATAAGGGAGTTTCACCAAAGGGGGTGTAAGAGGAAAGGGTATGAACACCCAGGAATAGAAAATGGGGGGCAGGAAATGAACCTACCCCAGATAGTAAGAGTTAACCCCCTCAGGTTTACACCTGGGGGTGGAAGGGAAAAATGGAAAAAAGTGAAGATCCTCTTGCGTTTACACCCAGGAGCGAAATAATATGTGATATAAAATGAGATATAAAATGTGATGTATAAATTGTGGTATGTCAATAAAGAGAGTATGAATTAAAGAAATGATTAAATATGATATATAAAGGAACTCAGTATTGTTGAATAATAAAATTGGAATGTAAAGTTTTAATAAATGGTGTGCCGACTGAGCAACTAAAAAGCAATACTGAGTGTGGTGTCCTTCTTTGGGTGAAAGACTATAGAACAAGAAAGATTGTCTATAAAGGGATAGGCCCCTTTGTTCTAGGCCTGGTAGCCCAAAAGGAGGGATAGAGGAGGGGAATAGGGAGGCAGGTAAAATGAAGGGGCAGGGCTTGAGTAGTGAGGTCAGTGGGGAAGGGCCTAGGTAGAAAAAGGGACTCAGCTCTTGGGGGAATGACATCACCAACAAGTGGTGGGTCTTTGGGGGAAGGAGAACAGAGGATAGACCAGAGGAGGAGAAAGAGGGGAAAAAGAGCAATGGGGTTGGGGCAAAAGGGGGGATATAAGGGGCTACACAAGTGAGCTCTCCCTCACTTTTGCTAGACAAATTTGATTTCCCACCCACCACCCAAGAGAGGAGGGGATGCAGCGAAGGAGGAAAAAAGAGGAAGAAAATACTTTCTGGGGGGAGGGGGGAGAAATTAGGGAGTTACACCAAAGTGGGTATAAGAGGAAAGGGTATGGACACCCAGGAATAGAAATTGGGGGGCAGGAAATGGACCTGCCCCAGACGGTAAGAGATAACCCCCTCCGGTTTACACCTGGGGGTTGAAGGGAAAAAAGAGAAGATCCCCTCGGGTTTACACCCGGGGTGAAAGAAAATGTGTTATAAAATGTGATAGAATTAATAAAAAGAGTATGAATTAAAGAAATGCTTAAATATGATATGTAAAGGAACTCAGTATTGTTGAATAATAAAATTGGAATGTAAAGTTTTAATAAATGGTGTGCCTACTGAATAACCAAAAAGCAATACTGGGTGTGCTGTCCTTCTTTGGGTGAAAGGCTCTAGAACAAACCAAATTATCTTGCATTAAAATTGAAATTAGTGGAACATAGACATGATTATAGTCTTAGAGATAATAAGGGTAATAAATTAATGAAACCTAAAGTGTGCAATAGATTCGGAGATATGACTTTTGGGGCAAAAGTTGCTCAAACATGGGACCCAATAAAAAATGAGATAAAACAAATACAACACTCAAACCGGTTTATGAAAGCTATTAGATATGATTTATCCCAGACTCATCCGACAGGCTAAAGCCTCCTACTATAAGGATCTACTAACCAAAACCTGGGGTTCTGGAAGAGACTTTTGGTGCTCCCTTAAATCCTTAATGGGCAAAGCCCCTAAGACCCCCCCAGTTCTACTGTTGACTGTGAAGGGGCCCCTAAAGGAACCCATTGAAAATGCCAATAAGATCAACAACACATTCACTGACCTTTCATGTGTACTCCCTGGTAACTACTTCAAAGATATGCATGTTCAGCAATGCCCAACTGCCCCTCAAGATCCCCTTAGGAAAGATGTACCACATATACCACCCTTTTACTTTAGACGTGTCACCAAAGCTGAAATCATCAAGAATATTAAAAGGGTGCTTGGCAAGACCAGGATGGGGGTGGATCTGTTTGACATGCGTTATGATGAGGAACATGAAGTCCATTGAAACCAATAGCTTTGCGTTATTCCCCAATCCCCAAACCACTTCTCCACCAATTTTAAAGCAAAGTACATTGAAATCAATGTACTTCACATCACTTGGATGACAGTGGGCTCAGGAAGGGTTAGAGCAGTCAGGCAGAGGCACATCCCAGATCCTATTCCTCTCAAGAACTCATATGCCACACTGGCAAATGAGGACAACCAAATAGAGGTACCCAGGGAAGTGGAAGGAAAGGATGTGGAGGTTAGGCAAGGAGGTGACCTCAGTGGGGAAAGCAGTGGACCCCAGAGGAGGAGGAAGCGAATCCTGGTGGGGGACTCCATCATAAGAGGGATCCAGCTAGGAACACAGGAGGGGGAGGACAGGGAGGTGAGGTGCCTACCAGGTGCCACGGCATGGAGGGATGGAAGGAAGATACTGGGATCACTGGGAAGGCAAGACAGGAGGGTGAGCTGGATGTCATTATCCACCTAGGTACTAATGACTTGGCAAATGGGGAGCCAAAGGAAGTTCAGGAAGAGTTTAGGAAACTGGGGAGGGTCTCACAAGTAGCTACTTCTGTCACTTTCTCAGAAGTACTACCTGTGAGAGGCAAGGAGAGCATAGAAGTGCATGCACCAGGAACTTTAACTCATGGTTGAAGAACTGGTGCTGTGAGAGGAGGGTTTGGATTCATTGGTGACTGGGGACCCATCTGGAGGGATGGAGGTTTGTTCAAGCCTGACGGCCTGCATCCATCCTGGAGGGGAATCCAAGCACTCAATGATAAGTTTAAATGCTACATTGACAAGCATTTAAACTAGCAAAGGGGGGTGGCAGGCCAGCAAGGATGATACCTACTTGCTCAACTCCCACAGCTAGTAATGGAACCAGTGAACCAGAGGAGTGGCTATCTCTGCAAAGCAGTGTGCAAAAGATGGAGATTAGTGTCCAAAAGGTGGATAAGCAGAAAAGGGCAAAATTCAGCAGAAGGGCAGACAGCAAGGAGAACCAGGGATAAATGACAACCAAGGAAGGGGCTGAGTAGAACAGTGAAGCAGTCTAGGGAGGTCAAATCATGGAAAGCCATGTGTCAAATGCCAGGAGCCTTAGCAACAAGATGGAAGATCTGGAGGCTGTCATGGTATAGTCAGACCTGGACATTGTGGCCATCACTGAAACCTGGTGTAATGATAACCATGACTGGAGAGGGCCATACCTGGCTACAACATATTCAGAAGAGACAGAGCAGGCAGGAAGGAGGAGGAGGAGGCACTGTATGTGAAAATGACATAAGGGCCACAGAGATCCAGGAGGAACAAATGGGGAGAGATACTGTGGGTTAAGCTGGAAAGGAAAATGGGGCCAGCCATCCGACAGGTGTGGTCTATAGACCACCAGCCCAGGAGGAAGAAACAGATAGGAGTTGATGCTAGCCATCCAAAGGATGGCAGACAAGGGTGAGGTAGTACTGGTTGGAGACTTCAATATACCAGACGTGGACTGGAGCATCCCAGCAGCAGCATCAACTAGGAGCAGATTTATCCTGACTCCTTCAGGGTGCCTTCCTCAAGCAACTGGTCATGGAACCAACTCGGCAGAAGGCAATACTGGACCTTGTGCTCACAAACAGGGACAGTGTGATGGGGGTAACAGTGGGGAGCACCTGGGTAACAGTGACCACCAGTCATTGTGGTTTGAAATCACAGAAAGAGCAGAACCAAACCACACAAAAACATGTATCCTGGATTTTAGGGGAAAGACTTTGGGAAAATGGGGAGATGCTTGAAAGAGGCATTAAGGGAATGGGACAGGAATCAGGATTGAGGAACAGTGGGCAGTATTTAAAATGGGGATTATAAGAACAACAGAATTATGCATTAAGCAGGTTAGCAAGAGGAAAAGAAAGAGGAGACCATTATGGTTTTCCCAAAGAGGTAGCAAAGAAAGTGAAAGCCAAAAAGATTGCATTCAGGCAATACAAAAGACACAGGCAGAAGGGGATAGGGAGAAGTACCAGGAGAAACAAAGGAGGCAGGGAAGTCAGTAAGGGAAGCCAAAGCTCAGACAGAAGAACACATTGCAAAATCAGAGGTTAAAGGGGACAAAATCTTTTACAGGTACATAAGTGAAAAAAGAAGGACAAAGGGAGGGATAGTGAGACTGAAGGGGGAGGATGGGAGCCGTGTGGAGGATGACAACAGTAAAGCTGACATATTGAACAGGTATTTCTGCTCAGTCTTTACTAAGGAAGAGGGGGGTAATGGGTCTGAAGGGAGTACAAGGGGTGAGAATGGTGCAGAAATGGACACAAGTCTCTTTACACAGAAAGGGTCCTGAAGGAACTGGAAGTAATAAGAGCTGATAAAGCAATGGGGCCAGATGGGTGCACCCCAGGGTCCTTAAAGAACTAAGAGAGGTGGTGGCTGAACCTCTGGCTATCCTGTTCAGCCAATCACTGGAAACAGGGAGGTACCCAAAGACTGGAGGACAGCAGATGTAGTCCCCTTATACAAAAGTGGGAACAAAGAGGAAGCAGGGAACTACAGACCAGTCAGCCTCACCTCGGTAGTGGGAAAGATCATGGAAGCACTACTGAAGGAGAGATTGGTGGAACATCTGGTTGTCAATGGACTACAGGACCCAAGGCAGCATGGTTTCACCAGGGGAGGTCGCGTCAGACCAACCTCATTGAATTTTTTTGACTGGGGTGACTAGGGAGGTGGATCAGGGAGGGCAGTGGACATGGCCTATCTGGACTTCAGCAAGGCCTTTGACACTGTGCCACATAGAAGACTATTACACAAACTGGGGATATAGTGTGGGCAGGACAGTAGTGTGGTGGGTAGGTAACTGGCTGGGTGGCAGGACACAGAGGGTGGTGGTAAATGGCTGTCACCCCACAGAGGGAAGAGTGACCAGTGGGTACCACAGGGATCAGTGCTGGGACCGGTCCTATTCAACATCTTCATCAGTGACATTGCACAGGATCTAGAAGGCAGAATTTCACTGTTCGCTGATGACACAAAGCTCTGTAACAGAGTAGACACACCAGAGGGTGTAGACAGAATGAGAAGGGACCTGCAGAAACTTGAAGAATGGTCAAGGGTTTGGCAGTTGAAATTCAATGCAAAGAAGTGCAAGATAATGCATATGGGGCACAAAAACCCTGGCACAATATATCAGTTGGGGGGTGAGGATATAGCATGCACCAAGCAGGAAAGGGATCTTGGTGTTGTCATCTCTGATGACCTCAAGGTAGGGAAACAGTGTGACAAGGCATCAGGTAAAGCAAATAGGATGCTGGGATGTATAGGCAGGGGCATCACCAGCAGGAAAAGGGAGGTCATAATTCCGCTATACAAGACACTAGTGAGGCCCCACCTGGAGTACAGTGTACAGTTCTGGAGACCATACCTACGTAAGGACATAGACAGGGTAGAGAAGGTTCAGAGGAGGGCAACAAAGATGGTGCATGGGTTGCATCACAAGTCCTATGAAGACAGGTTGAAGGAACTGAACATGTACTCCTGGAGGAGAGGAGGAGAGAGGGATATGATAGAGACATACAAGCATCTTACAGGAGGAACAGGGTGCAGGAAAACACTATTTTTAAGTGAAAAGATGTTTCAGGACTAGAGGGCATGGGATGAAGTTGGAGGGAGGACGATTCAGAGGAAACATGAGAAAGAATTTCTTCACAGAACGGGTGGTGGACAAGTGGAACACCCTGCCAGAGGTAGTTGTGGGGGCTGAAACAATCACGGGATTTAAGAATGCATGGGATAGACATAAAGGAATTCTAGAGGTCAGGGGTAAGGGGAAATAGACTTCTAGGAAAACAAACTGAACTTACAAGCTCAAATGGGCAGACTAGGTGGGCTATAGGCCCTTATCTGCCGACACTGTCTATGTATGTATCTATGTATCTATGTACTTCGCCATCTTTATTGAGCTCAAAGGCAAACTTTGCAGTGCTTCATGGGATTATTGCAGGTTACATGGGCTCTAGATTGTTCTGCACAGCCTCAGTTCTGTGTATTGTGTGTGTGTGTGTGTGTGTAGTGGAAGATGGAGACAGTTTCCTCTCAGAGCTCTGCAATTCAAATCCTCTAAACGCTGTTAAAAAAGCCTTTTTGAGCCATTTGTTTGCTCAAAATTTAGTACATCGATTGTAGGGAACACTTCTGTGCTCATATTATCAAGCGTTTATTGTTTGCGTGTGGATTTTGAATTTTAATTTAGAATAGCCAGTCTGTGTACTGTGAAGTGCACTTTGGGGGAGGCCGTATCTGTGGTGTTGGTAGATTAACTGGGAAAAAAGGCAGACTTTCTATTTTGGTTATATTTTTCTTGTATAACTGTGTTGATGTACACACAGCAATATTTTCAGTAATTCTTGACATTTTTTTGCTGATTGTTGTGGTGCAGCAGTGTTTAATTTCAGTGTGTTTAAAACATTTGGTTATATTACTAAAGGTTTTCAGTTTGCCATGCGTTACTTGTAATGTGTGTGAGTGTGTGTGCAATGCATGCCATTAAATCAGACACCTTTCATTGTGCCACAGAGTAATTGCAGCATTGTGAACCTGCTATCCACCGCACCTGCATGAATTTTTTGTACTGCTTTGTGGTATCTTTACTGGTAGTGGACTGCTACTGCCATGTACTACCCCTCTCCAACCTGCAAAAGGTATTCTTTTCCAGATTTGGATTTCTGACAGTGAGCACTGGTTAGGTGTTGTTGTACCTTTGCGTCTGCATCTCTTCAGTGTGCAGTGCAATCTTAATCTGTCTGTGCATTTGCATCTCTTTAGGGCCCACTCTCCATCTGTAACTTAAGTCACAGTTGTTTCTTTGGCTTCCCTTCAGGGTACTGGTGTGGTGAGGTGTATATCTCTTTGCATGAAAACTACTCATTAATATGCATTTTTAAGTCAGGGGCAGGGACATCATTATGAGTCACTCATGATACAAATCATGTTCTTTATCATTATCATCACGGTCACGAATGCAGTCATGATTCACAATCACGTCATGAATCACACCATTTTTGTACTAGTTATTTGCATATAAACCTGTTTTGTAGTATCTGTCCAGGCTTCACCACTGTACTCACTGATATGAATTTTCAAATTGGGGAGTTTTATGATACACGTCATGAGGGAAGTACAGCCGTAGGCATTCATGTTCCCATACAGTTTCATATACCTGGTTATCTCACACCACACACTCATGATCTCCAACCCCAAGAAAAATAAATTCACATTTCATGGCCATGAATGCAGTCATGATTCACGATCACAGCAGCGAATCACAAAATTAATTTTTTTACTAGTTACTTGCATGTAAGCCTGTTTTGTAGTATCTCTCCAGGCTTCACCACTGTATTCATTGATATGAGTTTTCAAATTAGGGATTTTTGTGATAAAGGTCATTGTCTTTGGGTAAGTACAGCCGTAGGCATTCACGTTCCCCTACAGCATGTGAGTTACAGTACTGTAAGCCATGTGATGTGTGGGGGCCTGGGAGCTGCCAATATTGTTGTCACTACGCCTTACTTCACATTAAGGCAGAATGACAATGAGAAGTCACAATATCAAGGCAAAGTGGGCATTTCATGCTGTCCACTACGCAGACCACAGAGTCCTTCAGTAAAGGGGGGTAGAGATTTCCAGGATGTGAAAAGGAGTGAGGGAACGGATAGACCAGACTTATTGATTAAGTCAAGCTCTAACTGAAGCCAGATATGGAAGTAATCAGAAGCTTGGTGAGCTTGATGCAGAGATAGCCATTTGAAACATTTCTGGAGATGACTCGCCCAATAGTAAAATAGAAAGTTAGGTAGTTTGAGTCCACCTGCTGTCCGGGGTGTGGAGAGCTTCATGTAGAACCTCCTTGGGGTTTTATCTAGCCAGATAGACTTGATGACTAAGGTGTGTATACGTATGAAGAAGAAGGGCAACCAGAGATTCAGCATATTTAAGGGTAAAATAATCTAGGGAGAATGTTCATCGTAATTATATAGGAACAGCTAGGTCTGATGGGCATAAGTTTCTCACAGGATATTCCAACCCTCAGAAACAGTGCCCATAATAAAATATCATGCTGATTTGTGGCAAATTAGCAACATAAACTAAATGTGGGATGCAGGTATCATGCGGAGTTAGCAGTGGTGGAGTAAACATATTGGTACTTCATGGAGGCAACAAGCCTTTGTGTGAAACAAATAAAGATAACAAAGCGGAGTAAAAAAACACTATGGTTCTCAAAAGAGGTGTCAGGGAACGTTAAGGAGAAAAAGGCTGCATTCAAAAAGTATAAGGAATCACAGAAGGAGCACGACAGGGAACAGTATCAATTAAAGCAGAAAGAAGTGGGGAAGGCCTGTCAAAAAAGCAAATGCCCAAACCGAGGAAAAGATAGCCAATTCAGTTAAGAAGGTGGATAAAACCTTTTATAGGTACATTAGGGAGATTAGAAAGGTTAAGGAAGGGATAGTGAAGATTAATAAAGAAGACGGGAGGTGGGCAGAGGGAGACAGTGAAAAGGCAGAGATACTGAGTGAATACTTTTGCTCAGTATTCACAAAAGAAGAAGAGGAGGAGTTACCTAAACCAAACAATAGAAGCACTCTGGGTAGTGGGGTTGATGCCAGTCCATTTACAGGAGAAAGAGTCCGGAAAGAACTCCTAAAAGTCAAGGTGGACAAAGCAGTGGGGCCTGACGGGATTCACCCCAGAATCCTAAAAGAACTAAGGGAGGACCTAGTGACACCACTGACCACACTTTTTAACAAATCATGTGAGGATGGGGTGGTACCTGAGGACTGGCGGAGGGCAGATGTGATTCCCCTTCGCAAAAGTGGGAGAAAGACAGAAGCAGGAAACTACAGACCTGTTAGTTTGACCTCAGTGGTGGGAAAAATGATGGAATCACTTCTGAAAGAAAGAATTGTTGAGTACCTAGAGGCCAGTGGGGCACAGGACCCAAAGCAGAATGGATTCACAGCAGGAAGGTCATGTCAGACAAATCTAATTGATTTCTTTGACTGGGTGACCAAAGTAATAGACAGGAGGGCTGTGGATATGGCCTACCTAGACTTTAGCAAGGCATTTGACACAGTCCCGCACAAAAGATTAATAATCAAGTTAGCCAGCCTGGGAGTGGGTCCCAGAGTGGTAGCCTGGGTAGCAAACTGGCTGCACAACAGGACACAGAAGGTAATAGTGAATGGAACACATTCCAAAGAAAGGGGGGTTACTAGTGGAGTACCTCAGGGCTCAGTACTGGGTCCAGTCCTCTTTAATGTCTTTATAGGTGACATTGCAGAGGGTCTGGAAGGAAAGGTATGGCTCTTTGCAGATGACACAAAGATCTGTAACAGAGTTGATACACAAGGGGGGAAGGTTGGAGGAATGGTCAGACGTTTGGCAACTTAGATTCAATGCAAAGAAGTGCAAAGTAATGCACCTGGGAAATAAAAATCCAGGAGAAGAGTACATAATAGCAGGGGAGGTACTAACAACAACAATAATGGAAAGGGACCTGGGGGTAGTCATATCAGATGACCTAAAGGTGGGTAAGCACTGTGAGAAGTCAGTAAGGAGAGCCAGGGGGATACTGGGATGCATAGGAAGGGGCATCACAAATAGAAAAAGGGAAGTGGTTATCCCTCTGTACAGACAGTTGGTGAGATCCCATCTGGAGTACTGCGTGCAGTTTTGGAGACCTCATCTACGCAAGGACATAGACAGGATGGAAGCAGTCCAGAGGAGCGCAACTAAAATGGTGCAGGGTCTACATCATAAACCATATGAAGAGAGACTGAGAGAGCTTAATATGTATACCCTTGATGAAAGGAGGGACGGGGGACATGATAGAAACTTTTAAGTACCTCAAGGGAATCAACAAAGTCCAGAAGGGTAGCATCTTTCAGAAAAAGAGATGTGTAAGAACAAGTGGGCACAATTTAAAGATAGAGGGGGGACGGCTCAGGGGTAATGTGAGGAAATTTTTTTCACGGAGAGAGTGGTGGACACATGGAACCGCCTTCCTGGAGAGGTTGTGGGGTCTAAAACAGCGGGGGAATTCAAACATGCATGGGACTGACATAAGGCAATTATAGTTGGGGGTTGCAGGAAGTAGGCCGTTGGTTAACTAGAATCTTCAGCTTATCCAATAGGTAGGGAAATGGGCAGACTGGGTGGGCCAAGTGGTCCTTATCTGCCGTCAAAGTCTATGTTTCTATGTTTCTATGGTACTTCTGATTCCATCTTATGAATCCTATAGTTCAATATTTAACATCCTTCTAAAATAGAAATTACTTCTTATACAAAATGTGTTTATTGCGATTTCTGTGTTACAGATTCTTTAGTGTTCAAATCAGGTCTTAGTAGAATAACATAGCACTTTGGAAAGAAAATACAGCTCAGTAACCCAAACCCTGAGGACAAGATGGCAAATATCTCACAGCAACCACATACTTCCTTTTGTGCTCAGGTACGCTGGTATGAATGATGCCAACACTAACAAAGATTAGCATGCTAAAAGTGATGAATTTGGCCTCGTTATATCTATCTGGTAATTTTCATACTAAAAAGCAACTATGAAGCACACACTTGCCAATAGTCCAAGGTATCCCAGCATGCAATAAAACATGGTCATAGATCCTTCATTACATTCAATTATTATTTTGTCCTTGTAAGAGCTCATATTTTTCTCTGGGAAAGGTGATGAATGTCCAAGCCAAACAGTGCATACAAAGACCTGTAGAATGGCACAGGAAAGGCCTATAAAACTTGGAGTCTTGGATCCCACCCAGTTCTGATGGATGCTTCTCGGCCTCGTTGCACTAAATGCAATGACTACAGTGATTGTTTTTGCCAGAATAGAAGAGATGCAAACAGAAAATGTTATACCAAATGCAGATTGACGAAGTAAGCAGCTTGTACTGTGAGGTTTCCCAATAAATATTAAGGTGCAGAGGAAACAAAGAATGAGAGCTACCAGGAGAAAGTAACTGAGATCACGGTTGTTTGCTTTCACTATTGGTGTATTCTGATATCTAACAAAAATCCACAGAATGAAAGCAGGAATGATGGAAAGGAAAATGGCAACACCAGTCAATGTTGCACCCAGGGAATCATCAAATGACAGGTATTCGACACGCTTCAGGGTGCAGCTTATCCTTCTTTCATTGGACCAAGAATCTTCTGGACACTTGATACAGTCAGTGGTATCTGATTGATGAAAAACAAATAAATAAATTGATACACAGTATGAGCAAAAGCCATCTGTAGTTTGCATTTAATCTTCTGCACCACACTTTTATACAGTATCTACTAAGTCCTTGTGCCAGAAAGTGCAATGTGAGAATGAAATGGTAGACACACAATTTGTTGTTCACCCAGCCACTGGATGTCTTTAATTCTGATCTAATATCTAGTATTCTCTCCTCATTGAGTCTCCTACTTGATGTCTTGAATGATAGCTTGTTTCTACACACTATGAACAGCTTTGCTAAAGCATGCATCATAACATTCTTTCCAGGATGGTTACTCAAGGTTGCATTCTTTGTGATGGCCTATTCCTAACCATGAGTTCAGTCAAATAAATAGTTTGCATATAGTCTGCACTGTACAGATACATAGATATTGATGGCAGAACAAGGCTTGTAGCTGATCCAGTCTGCCCAATCTGCCTATGTATTCTCTCTTGCCCTGGTGGCAGTCACCATCTTTGTTACTGTCCCCTCTTTTTCTAACTAAACTCACATACCTCTTCCATCCCTGCAGGAAACTGCTGATTGATTTAACCTGTACAATTCCACTGCCATATAAATCCACTTGCCCATCACCCTTTCAACAAAGAAGTACTTAAGGCCCAGATGTCTTGTTTGATTCTCCCCCCTGCCAGTTTTAATGAATTCCCCTCTCAACCTAACTGCACTATCGAAGAAGACAACATTTTTGATTTTCCTCAAAGTATGGTAAACTTGACTTAGTTCATATTTCCCCATTGCATGCACTTTTTAAGTACCATTGCCTTCCCAGAGATTACTATACCAGCTGTTCAGAGTAGGGGTGTAGATAACCAGAGCTGAACCCGGAGTGAATCATGTTTCATACCCTACGTTGTCTCAGGATATTATCTAATGGCTAACTGTTGTCTTGAGTGATAAGTTCTATTCTTTATGCCATTAGAAGACTATTTGGAGTACTTTATTCCTCTGTCTTATAATGTTACCTATTACTGAAATAATAAGTGTGTCTATGACTATTAACAATAAATGGACTAAAGAGTTGGCAGAGAAGAGGCCATTGCCACAGGACATGGGAGTCCTTAGTCGGCGGTAGGATAACGGCAGGAGTCAGCGGCAGGTTAACCGCTGGAGGAGTCAGGAGTCAGTGGCAGGATAGCTGCAGGAATCTTGGGCTGAATTAACTTTGGGAGAGAGCTGATTTTTGGTGGCCATTGCCGTGGTCGGGACTTGGGCTCCCTTTTGGCAGGGGAGCCTAACAGCGAGCGCAGCAAAAAGGCACCAAGTTTAAATGAAGTCTCTGCTGCTAAAAAGCAGAGACCCAAACTGGTCTTGGCAGTAGGCATTGAAGCAGCTGTGGCTGCAGGAGACAGGAATTGGTGGCAGCGTAGCCACTGGAGGAGTTGAGAGTCAGTGGCAGGGTAGCCACAGGAGTCGTGGTCTGAATTAACTTTGGGAGAGAGCCGATTTTTTTTCTCCCACACCCCCCACCTCTTAACGCCACCTGAATTAAATTGTCTCCCTGGGTCCTCCCAGTAGAGACTAAACCTATCAGAAGAAGAAGGCAAGCTAGGGGAGTGGCAGGACTCCAGTACTGGTAAATGAGACATTTTAATGAAGAATTGTAACCTGGACTGTGTAGTTATGAAATTGTAGGTACTGGACTGGACTGGGCATTCAGAGGCATTTGCATTGAAATTTGGCTTTCTGGGGGAAAATTGATTTCTTTTATATAGCATTGGCCAGTGTCAGTGGCTCAGTAGGTAGCACACTCGCCTCTGAGGCCGGGAGATCAGAGGGCTGTGGGTTCAGTTCCCACATCTGGCACTTGGGTTAATATCCCAGTACTGACACTGTAGTGCAGCATGAGAGGGGTGCTGCACTTCTGAGGTGCCGTCTTTTGGATGAGACGTTAAACCGAGGTCTCATCTGCCTGGATTGGTGATAGTTCAGGTGGATGTTAAAGATCCCATGGCACTTATCGAAAAAGAGTAGGGAATTTTCCCGATGTCCTGGCCAAATTTCCCTCATTCACTAAAAATACCACCAACAGCTTAATCTGATTCAAGGTCAGCTGGCATTCATCTGTATCCCCCTCCCCCGGGTCGTGCCTGAAAATAGGCAGGATTTGTCTAGTGCACTTACCCGGTCAACAAAAACTAAATAAAAAAAAAAATGGGGGCCATTGGAAAAAAAGAATATAATCCTGGACTGTATAGTTATCAAATTGTAGGTACTGTATTTAACTGGACAGTCAGAGTCAATTGCATTGGAATTGGGGTTTCTAGGGGAAAATTGATTTCTTTTGTATGGTATTGCAAATGTGGCCATTGGAATATAAGGAAATCAAAGTCATTCGTTATTGAGAGCTATACATGGGTATGAAAAGGGAGTTATCTGCTAATTGAGGCAGGGCATTTTTGGAGTTTATAAATTAAAGAGAAGTGGTAAAGTAAAAAATGTGGGCAATTCTGGGAAAGGGGGTGAGGCACTGTTTCAAGGGCTACAATGAATTACTCAGGAAGTTGGAGAGGGCAGGGGCATGAGTCTTCCTGGATGAAGAGGAGGGCACTGGGGGAAGGCAGGAGAATGAGCAGAACAGTAAGGTGCAATGGATGTGGGGCAGTGATGTTTATGCAAGCACTGTGGTGGTTAGGGTGTTGCCCAATATGTATCAAATTGAGGCAATTGGAGGCAGAGATAGGCAATTTGAGGGGGGAAATGGAGAGGAAGTGTAAAGACATGGGGGAGGGAAGGAGAAACTACAACTGTAACAGCAGCAGGGAGAGGTGGAGGGCTGCTGAAATAGAAAGAGGAAGGGAGCGGGACCACCTGGGGACATGGAGTAAAGGGACAGACTGGGGGGACAGGGAGAAATGGCTTCCAGAAAAGGTGGTGGGGAATAATCGCTGGCAAGAAGTGAAGTGGAAGGGGACTGCAGGGGCTTAAGGAAGGACACATACAGTACCACAGCAGGGAGAAAGGAAAACATGAGGATGGGTATTACAGTGTTCCAATAGGAACATACCTCTGACAGGTAGAATGGAGGAGGGACTTCTGATAGGAGCAAGAGGAACAGTAAGTATAGGCCAGGAGCTGGGGATGAGCAGCAGGAAGATACAGATGGAAGTAGGGTGGACAAGGGAAGGATGTGGAGGGAGGATGGAGGAAGGGATACAGGCACAGTGAAGGGAGTGGAGGAATAAACAAGGAGGGGAATCAGAAGAGGCAGGAGAGGAGGAGGAAAGGAAGGGAGGAAAGGGGTGAGGCAGTATCAGAGGGAAATCAGGGCAAGCAAGGGCACAAGTAAACAGGGATGCAATGAAGGCAGAGTTTGGGGGGACAGAGGGGCATTGGGAGAGGATGGGCAGGTATCTTTCACCAGCGGAAGATTGGGGGGAACCGGGGGGAAATCAGGAAGGGTAGGTAGACAGTACAGGGCAGGGGGATGTGGTTAGGAGGAAAAGTGTAAGGAGGAGGGTCTTGACAAGAACAAGACAAGACCCATTAGTTATGGAGTTGGAGAATGTCATGGTGTTCGGGGACTCCGTGATTAAGGGATGCATTGGATCAATAGGGGTCCTTCACACAGGCAGAGGTTATTTGTTTGTGAATCAGAGATGTAGATGAGGAGGGCAATGCAAAATATCAGGGAGAGGGCACGGTTGGTGGGGAAACCGCGCCTTATCATTCCTATGGGAAAAAATGATCTGGCAAACTACAAAGTGGAGGACGTACAGAGGAGGTTTAAGGCACTGGCACATGAGTGCCTGAAAGAGGCTAAATCCTTGGCTTTTTCAGAGATCTTGCCAGTCCTCTGTGCCAGCACAGTTAAACAGAGAAGAATCAAGGAGTTCAATGAATGGCTCAGGGCATGGTGCAAAGAGGAAGGGTTTGCATGTATAAGAGAGTGGGGGGACACATGAGAGGATGATGACTTGTACTGGAAGGATAGACTGCATCTGAGTGAGGGGGCAAGAGTATTGAGGGGGTCTACAATGATACATTAATAAGGTTCTGGGGGTTAAACTGGTAAGAGGGGAGCACTAGGCTAGGATGGGTGACGGATTAAAAAAGTGAAGAAAACAGACTAGGAAGCACTCCCCCGCAAAAGGGAGATGGGTACTGATCAGCTATAGTAAGAAAGGAGGGTGGGCAAAAAGGAGGTATATGGTGGAAAGGACTTTCTGCTAATGCACAAAGCCTGGGGAATATGATGGTGGACTTCGAAGCTATAATGAAGGGGGTGGTCCTGGACATTGTTGCCATAACAGAGACCTGGTGGTCAGAGCACCAGAACTGGGAAGCAGGAGTCCCGGGGTAAAGGTTATTCAGGAGGGATAAGGCTGGCAGGAAGGGAGAGGAGATTGCGCTGTACATAAAGGAGGGCAAAAAATCATCAGAAGGGCAGGAAGAGCAAGAAGTAGAAATCTTGTGGGTCACACTACAGGGAAGGGCTGGGACATTTATAAGGCTGGGGGTGGTGTACAGACCTCCAATACAGAGCAAGGAAATGGACATGCAGATGCTGCGAGTGAGTCAGCAGATGGCACTAAAGGGGGAGATTCTGCTGGTGAGGAACCTTAACCTCCCAGATTTAGACTGGGATATGCCTACAGCTTGGTGGTCCAGGAGTAAGGAGATCCTTGAGTCCCTCCAGGGAGCCTTTCTGCAACAGCTGGTAAGACAGCCCACTGGGGGGGGATAATATACTTGATGTGGTACTCACCAATGGGGATAGTGTGGAGAGAGTAGGGGGTGGAGGTCAGCCTAGGAGCAAGCAACCACAACACAGTAGATTTCAGGGTTAGAGCAGGACATGAAGCGAGGCAAACTAGCACAAAGGTTCTAGACTTCAGGTGGGCAGATTTTCCCAAAATGAGAGAGGTAGTCCGGAATGAAATGGAGGGGATTGTGGGGCTGAGGAACTATGGAACAGGATCAAGGGGTGATACTTATTGCCACTGAGAGCTGTATAAGGAAGGCGAGAATGAGCAGAAAAAGAAAGAGACTGATTTGGTTCAACAGGGAAGTGAGGGGGCAATAAGGGAGAGAAAAAGGGCTTTCAGAGAATATTAGAGGATGCAGGGGAAGGAGGACAGGGAAACTGACAGGGAGAAGCTGAGGGTGGTGGGGCAGAGGATAAGGAAAGCGATAGCTGAAATGGAGGAGAAAATTGTTAGTCAGGCCAAAAGGTGTGATAAGACTTTCTTTTGGTACATAGGGGAAAAAAGGAAAGCCAGGCAGGGATTAGTTAGGATAAAGGGAGGGTGGTACATGTGGAAGGGGACTTCAAGAAGGTGGACGTGCTAAAAAGATACTTTGGCTCTGTCTTCACAGTAGAGAGAGAAGGCAGAGGACTTGTCCTAGAGGGGAAGGGAAGGGGGAATGTTGGGGTGGATCCTAGTCCAATCAGTGTGGACAGGGTCAGGGAAGAAATAGGTAAGCTGAGGATAGACAAAGCTATGGGTCCAGATGCCCTTCATCCTAGGGTACTCTGGGAGCTAAGGGAGGAGCTAGCAGCACCACTAGTGAGGTTATGTAATTTGTCTTTAGATACAGAAAGGGTGCCAGAGGACTGGGAAAAGGTAGATGTGGTGCCAATTCACAAAATTGGCAGGAGGGAGGAGGCAGGCAATTATCACCCAGTCAGCCTTACATCGGTGGTGGGTAAGGTGATGGAGACAAGTCTCAAGTAAAGGGTGGTTAGGTACTTGAAAGACAGCAGGCTACAGGAGATCCAGCATGGCTTCACAAGGGGAGGTCATGTCAGACGAACCTGATTGAGTTCTTTGATGAGGTGATGAAGGTAGTTGATCGAGAGGGGGCAGTGGACATGGCCTATCTGGACTTCAGGAAGGCCTTAGACACTGTGCTCCACAGAACGCTGGTAAATAAACTGGAGAGCTTGGGGTAGGATAGAAAATAACAAGGTGGGTGTAAAACTGTCTGACGGGTAGAAGCCAGAGGGTGGAGGTAAATGGGGTGCACTCCGTAGGGGTGGGGATGATGAGTGGGGTCCCTCAGGGGTTGGTACTGTGGCCCATCCTGTTCAATGTCTATGTCAGCAACATAGCAGAGGGTCTGCAGGGGTAGGCCTGCCTTTTTACAGATGCTACAAAGATCTGCAACAGGGTGGACACCCCCGAGGGAGTGGAGGTGATGACAAAGGATCTAAGGTTGCTGGAGGGGTGGTCAGAAACATGACAACTACAGTTCAATGCAAGGAAATGCACAGTAATGCACATGGAGAGGAATAATCCATGGACAAAATACACACTGGAGGGGGGGGAGGCATCTGAGCAGGTAAAGGGCCTAGGAATCATAATCACAGACATCCTTAACTCATTCACACCACAAGAGCTCTTTGAGACTTCCACCACTTGTGCCCTGTATACTTTTAGCACTGCATCCTGGACCTTTCTAAGGAAAATCAAACCATAATCAGCATGCCACAAACAAATGTGAATATCTCTTGAACCGTAAGTGCTACACACAAAGTATGAGTGGCAAAGTTGTTCAGCACAACATTACCTTTCCAATGGTGCTATGCAATTAACTGTAATCAATTTGGTTTTTATTTTATAGTAGCTGAAATACCAACCAACTGGTTTTTTTTTCAGATTTTTCAAGGTGCTTAGTTGAGGCTTGAGAGACAAATGTCAGCCAAGCACACCATACCTTAAACAAATGCAAATAACTCCTAAAGTATACATGATAGACACAAAGTATCAGGAGCAAAATTGTTCAGCACAAAATTACCTTTCTAACAGTGCTATGCAATCAATTGTAATCCATTTAGTTTTTATTTTATACTAGCTGAAACACCAAACAACTGTTTTTTTTTTTTCAGATTTATTCAAGGTGCTTAGGTGAGGCTTGAGAGACAGATGTCAGCCATGCACACCATACTTTAAACAAATGTGAATAATTCCTAAAGTATACATGATAGATACAAAGTATCAGCAGCAAAATTGTTCAGCACAAAATTACCTTTCTAACGTTGCTATGCAATCAATTCTAAGCAATTGAGTTTGTTTAATATTTAGGTACAAACTGCTGACTTCCTCAGAGGTTTCCTGGCCTGAGTGAAAGTCAGCTGAGTACATCTACAGGTGTTACTGGCCTGAGTGGCTATGCTTTCAGATGCCACCTACAGGCGTATCTAGGCCTGAATGAGTTAAGGTAGGCATGCAATGTAGCAATGCAGTGGGCAAAGTGAACATAATGCTGGCATGCATAGGGAGAGGGGATAACTACCGATAGTAGAAGATGGGAGGTGCTGATGCCACTCTACAGTTCCATGGTGAGGCCACACTTAGAGTATAGGGTTCAGTTCTGGAGCCCTCACCTACGCAAGAACACAGATGCCATAGAAAGAGTACAAGGAAGGGCCACAAAGATGGTGTATGGGCTAAGTGGGGAGCCATACGAAAAGATGCTGAGGGTGTTGGATTTGTACCAGCTGTAGACCAGAATGGAGAGGGGGGAGATATGATAGAAACATTCAAGTATGTGAAGGAGATCAATAAAGTGGGGGGGATCTTAGTCACAGTGTGGGTAGGTTCTAGACTGATCGAGACCTTCAAGTACCTGAAGGCCATAACTATAGTGAACGCAGAGGGCATCCTTAACGTAAGGAGGAAGGGAACAAATAAGGATCATAGCCTAAAATTGGTGGGGGGCAGATTCAAGAGGGAAATGTGGAGGTGCTTTTTCATGGAAAGTATGTTTAAGGGACAGAACGACTTGCCAGAAGAGATGGTGGCGGCAAAGACAGTGACCAGTTTCAATTAGGGATGGGACTGGGTAAAGAAGAAGGTGAGGATGGGAGGCGGCCCTGGAGGGGTGGGGTTGTGGGATGGAACCGAGATGGGGACATAAAACTCCAGGAGAAGTAGGGGCAGCTTCATGGTATGGCACCAAGTTGCACACTCAAGCAGACTTGATAGACTGCCATGGCCTGTTTCCAGTGGCAATTTCGTATGTTTGTATGTAGAATTAGAGGGCATGGATTGAGGGTGGAAGGGAGTAGGTTCAAGGGGACTGTGAGGGGGCATTACTTTACGGAGAGGGTGATGGTGCCCTGTAACAGTCTGCTGGCGGAGTGGCAGAGACAGGAACATTGGATGGGCTGCCTAAGTTATGGAGGGGGGCATGTAACAGAGAGGGGATGGGCAGACTTGATGGGCCAAGAAGGTCCTTTTCTGCTGATACATACTGTATCTACAAGTCTATGCATCTAAGAGCAACATGAAGTATTGGACTGATATAATTCATGACCATCATTATGTTGCTTAAGATACTTTCCCAACACAGTTTTTGAAGAAATCCAAATGTTTGCTTACTGTGAACTATCGTAAAACATTTGTTTGCACATATTGTAATTAATATGTGAATAGCTTTGTTTATACATCTTTTTTTGTGTCATAAATGTTCATATATTTTCAATTTTGTACACTAGTATGTGTCATAAATATTTTTATTGCTGCTTGAATGAGTCAAAATGAAGTAACTAATGAATTCCCTCTTATCCCTCTGTTTGAACTCAGGAAGAGTTCATTGGTGTCCACTCTTTTAATCCACACAGGTACCTGTACAGTATGTCTCAGTGACATGTCTCACCCCATTCCCTTCTCTGCTCAGTGACATACATGTTAAAGTCCTGTAGCCTCTCTGCACATTATTTCCCTAAAGACATGGATCATCTTAGTTGCCCTCCACTGTGCTGCCTGCACCTTGTTGCAGGCTTTCCTCAAGAGTGGTCTCAAAGTATTCCAGGTGCTGATACACTAGTGACCTGTACAGTGGGAGTATCCCATCCTGACTTCTACTGCTTATTTTCCTCCCAATGCATCCCAGAATTCTCTTTGCTTTCCTCATATGTGGGCTCCAGTACCTTGTGTAGTATTCCGGGTATGGATGCACCAGTGACAGGTATAGTGGGTGGATCCCTTCCCAGCTTCTACTGCTTAGCCCCCTCCCTATGTATTCCAGTATTCTCTTTGCTTTTCTCACCATGCTATTGCAATATGTAGACATTTTTAGGGTCTACACTATATTATCATCCCTAAATCATTTTCTTCCATAGTACTATCTGGGGTACCCCCCCACCCCAGTTGTACATTGCACAGCTGTGTTCCTTTTCCCAATGTACATTACTTAGTATTGAAGCTCAGCTGCCACATTTATGTTCAGCTGTGGTTCAAAGTCCTGGGAAAATGATTAGCTGCTCAGAATGACATTTGGGTGTGGGTAATCACCAACAGTTTTATTGCTGGTGCCATTTTCAATGAAAACACAGGAAGTAACTGCAGAATTATGTTTCAGAACATGATGCATTAATATTTTATATAACACACTTCAACAAACCTGATGCAACCCAGTGCATAGCTTTCACTTAAGCAATAATGCCTGACAGGGTGTGTGTCGTGCTGGGATAATGTCATGCCTCAGATGGTTGGACATGAGGCCACAGGCCAATTGTGTCCAGTAACTGAAGTGTGACATTATCTCAAATGACACACACCCTGGAGGGCATTATTACTGTTATACAATAGCTCGTTATTATACAGAATAAAAAATATAATTTTAAAGATGTTTTTGTGTGGAAAAATATTTTTGTTTTTTAAGAGAAGATAAAACAATCAAGCAAATGCAAATCAAGCAAACGATCATGTACAGGTTCACAGTGAGGCTGAGACTAGACCCATGATGTCATGCTGGGATAACATCATGGGTTCAGCCCAAGACTGACCAATCAGAGTCCAGGATTTTTTCTTGCCATTGTATAATTCATTTTCAATACTGTGGTGACTGTCATAGATAATGTTGAATCCCACAACTTTCCTTAAATAAGTACTGGCCAACAACAAATGTTTGCTTGTATTTTCTGTGTAGTTGTTCTGCATAGATACTGTAACAGTTAAAATTAACCAATTAACAACAAGAGTTATAAGAGTGATATTGTCATGATTGGGCAATGAAGAAGTTCACACATAATGTTAATGTTTTCTTAAATTGTGGCCCTGAATTGTCAGGGTAGTATTTTTATAACCTCAGGATGTGAACCAGACAGGTGTCATTTATCAACTGCCAAGCAAAATGTGTTTGTGCAGAATGACTGAAAAAAAAACTGGTTTTGAAGGGGAATGTGAAAATAACACCTGCCATGTTTAGGAGAAGAGGTAAATAAATGAAAAAAAGTGACACACAGAGGACAGATTACCCAAACAGCTACAGGATTAGAAAGTTGGCAGCATGGCTTCAGGAGGGATCTGAGAAGCTGGACTGAGCTAGCCTGAGGGCTTGGAGGCACAGGGATTGCATATGATTCATATTCCTGCCTACCCATATAATATCTTATGTGATGCTTAAACTGTATACTCATATAATAAGATTACAGTTTTGAATTAACAAATGTGTTATTTCAGAATACATTTGAATTCAAAAGGGGAGATATAGGAACAAATTATAAATTACAAAAAATATTTTATAACATTTGGTTATAAATGTGGATATCTGGGTGTCATGTGATACTAAGACAATTGGTGATTTGTTTAAAATTCCAAATAATCCTGTTTATTTGAATGGACTGAAATAAAGGCATGAGGACAAACTGAGTGCTTAAGTACTTCAAGATTTCCTTTTTACAGAAAGAAGTGCCCCATGCTTTCCTACAGAAAAATAAAATGTCCACTGGTGTGGGGCGTGCCTAGAGGAGTGTAGAGGTTGCCAAGGTAACTTTCATTCCAACTGCCTGGACAACTGACAAGCTCTAATTACAGTGAGGCACCAAATCTTGTGAGGAGAAAGAGACTCAATGGGCCAGATATTCAAAACTTTGCGCTGGGCAAAAATCATTTGCGCAGGTTTAGCGCGGGATTAGCGCGGGTCTGCCATATTCAAAAGGCCAAATAACGCGGGCAAACTGCATTAGCGCCAGGCAAAAGTATAATGTATGCAAGGGGCAAACTGACATGAATACAAGCGCAATGCTATATTCAGTGGCTAGCGCCGCGCTAAGTGGTTTAACGCGACCTAAGCCCGACAATTAGCCAGCAGTGAATTACCGCCAAGAAAAAAGCTGGTCTTAATCCTGGCAATCAGCTTTGCGCACATAAATGGCTATGCCGATTTGCTTGGTTTAGCGGGTCTCTATGCCGACCTCAATACATAAATATAACACTATAGATAAAGCCAAACATAGTGGAAGCTTGTTGCTAACCAATGGCATCACAATGATGCCAACATCTGCTACCAGTCCCAGCCATGCCAGGCAGTAAGTGGTGACCCTGCCGCCAGTGGACAGCATGGCAGTGTAGCCATACAGCACACACCTGCTGACCACACATATCTGTGGACAAGAACAGATGCCAGCACACACATGCAGCACTGTGGGGCATGGAGGATGTTGAGGGAGTGTGTATGGGTGGCCAGGCTGTGCCACAGACCAGGTGTGGCCACAAGGCTGGGACTCAGCATGCAGTGCACATGGGCCAGTATTAGAATACCCCAACACTAGTGTGCCTTTCGGATACTATATGCCCCCCCCCCAGCCACATACCACACAGCTGTACAACTGCCACAACACACAAAGCCAGATATGTACATGTCACTGTGGGCATCACATGCCACAGGTACAGCATCTGTGGGTCACACAACAGTGTAACAGTAATGTCGACTGTCAGTAAACACCTGCAGGTTGGGCCTGTCACTGTGTACAGTGCAATCAGCATCACTTGCCCTACACACCATAGGCAGTGCTACGTCCCTCACACTACTGTCTCCCTTGCTACTGTAGTGTCTGCTGTGCACTGTAGCATGCCCTACAGTGTGACAGTTGCATGCAGCACCACCACCACCTGTGCCTATGCTGTCCTGTCCCCTGGGGTACAATATGCTATGCTATGCTATGCTGTACTGTTTACCTGTAGCCTGTAGCTATCATCGTGCACTGCCAGACTGACCTACAGATGGATCTGCGGTTGGACCTTGTCTGCCCTGTACTTCCAGACTGACCTACAGGTGGCTCTATGGGACCCTGCAGTAACGCTAGGCAAACTGTGTGCAAATCAGGGTATAATGAGATGCTAATCCGGTTGTTTGCCCAGAGACTACCTAAGTAGGCTCATTTGCATGGCACTTTTGAATATGGCACATTTTAGCTCCGGGCAAGCGTGTTTGCTCCAGGCTAACTGCTTAGCTCCGCGCTAATGTGTTAGCGCGGCGCTAATGGTATGGGGAATATTGTAAAGTTTTGATCACTGTTCTTTCTCATCTGCTGCTTCCTGCAACTGTACTGAGTCCATGCATTTGCTGGCACACACATTGGCCACGTAGTTCGTCTGTACCTGCCCTCACGTTGCTGTGTACTGTGTTGTTGTTGTGGGTTGCACTTCCTGGTTGTTTTATTCAGTGCTGTCTTATTCCAGGGCAATGTTTGTCCTGCACTCCCAGCCCAGTTTGCATGGCCTCATTACCATGCTATATTCAGAAGCTGTTTGCCCTGGGCTATTCCGTTTGAATATGGCTTGCTTTGTGCTCCGGGCTCAGTTTGCCCGCTGGGCAGTGCTAATTTTGCCCCTGGGCAAAGTTTTGAATATCTGGCCCAATATCTTTTATTACTGGACATGCAACTATGTTTCCTGCCACAAAACCAACAAGCATTTGTCAATGCCAAATGTTTGCTTGCTGGCATTGGCATTGGTAGTGTAGGAGTGAGAAAGATGCATAATAGGAATGGCAGTGAAGTATTTAACTGAAGCCAACCCCACCACCACCACCCTGCAGAGACTGACAGGCATTGGAATGTGCCTTTGGGTCGTCAGGCATAACGGTCACTCCATTTCACCACACCCTACCCTCCAGATACTGACAAGTGTCACAGTGTGCCTTGGGGTCTTTGGGCCTTATGCTCACCCCATTCCATCAGAAAATACGGTGATATGGGTGCAGTATAGGAGAATGGGGTGAACTTTCGGGCCAAAGAATCCAAGCCACATCTCGATGCCTCTCACTGGCTGCAGAGTGTGGGTGGGGTGAAATGGTATGAGCATTACAGGCGACAGTCCCAAGTCACACCTCTGATGCCTGTCAGTCTCTACAGGGTGGGGTGTTATGGTTGGAAACCCTAACGCCTCAGGCGTTCATTGGTATTTTCACTCCAAAGTTTCAACATGGGTTTTTTGTGACCCCCGCCTTATGAACAGTGGCAACATCAGTTCATTAGCCGAAAGCTGATTTTGCACAGTGACTACGCCATTTGGCACCACAGGTGCGAAAACACATTTCGAACAGGATGTGAAAAATGACAGCTGTACTGTTCATGGGGAGGTGTAAAAAATGGCAATGTTGAAAATCTGCAGTGAAAATATAAAAACTGGTGAAGTCAATGAAGCGTGTAGGTAGAACTCGCGATGCACACCCGTAATGTAATTAGTTTGGGAATTTTTTGCAGCAGATTGTCAACACAGGCATTTTGGGACCTCTGCTCATTAACAGTGTCACTGTGATTTTCTTAATCTGTCCCGAACAGTGATTTCCCACAGCAACCACGCATTTCTGTGCTGAAAGTGCGAAAACACATTTCGGCCATGGTGTGAAAAACGACAGCTGTACTGTTCATAAGGAGGTATGTAGAAATGCCGGTATTGAAAATCTGGACTGAAAATATTACAAATTCATGAACTTACAAGGGTGTGTGGAAACTGCACAATGCTCGCTCATAACAGTCATTTTATGGACTTTTGTCACCAAATTTTTAACAGCCATTTTAAGACCTCTGCTCATGAACAGTGTCACTTTGATTTTCTTAATCTGTCCTGAACATTGATTTCGAGCACCGACTGTGCCATTGTGAGCTCATGCACAACAACACATTTTGGGCAAGATGTGAAAAATGACAGCTGTACTGCTCATACGGAGGTGTGATAAAATGGCAATGTTGAAAATCTGGAGTGAAAATATTAAAAATTCACGAGCGTGTGTAGGAACTACACAACGCATGCTCGAAACACAGTCATTTTTGAGAATTTTTTGACCAAATTTTCAACTTAGTGTTTTGGGGGGCCTACCTCATGAACTGTACCACTGTAATTTTGTTACTCAGTCCCAAAAGGAGGTTCCGCACAGTGACCGTGAAATCATCTTTTGGGACCTAATAACAAAATGACAGTGACTAAGTTAATGAGGTGGGGCCCCAAGAACCCCATGTGGAAAATTTGGTGAAAAAAATTCCCTAAAATGTCTGAGATATGCACCAAAGTTGAAAAAAAAAACATTTATGCCATTATACAGCTTACCGGCATTTCTTCAGTTCACGGTCGGCTTTGAAAAGTGCAGAGCCGGTTCCCGATCCACGAAGATTGTTCGCTGGGCTCCGGAGAGTAAGTATGGGAGGGTGGGGGAGGTGGTGCAGAGGGTGGCGTGGGTTGGGAGGGGGCCAAACAGTCAATGAGGGACTGTTTTTTTTAAACAGGTTTTTTTTTTTCTACTGCAGGAAGATGACACGGGAGTTTTGCCATGCTTGGGTGGGCTCCCAGTGTGGCAGCTGAATGGGTATTTTTGGGGGGTGGTAGTGGAGCCAACTGGGGATTGGGCACCCCTGTCAGATATACTGACTTTTGCCATGCTGGGGTGGGCTCCCAGCATGACATCCTCTACAGGAAGGTAATGCAGGACTTTTGCCATGCTGGGGTGCGCCCCAGCATGGCAGCTGGATTATTTTTGGAGCAGTGGAGCAGACAGGGAGTGGGCACCCCCATTGGCCATACCATTTGCCACGCTGGGGTGGGCTCCCAGTGTGGCACCTAGAGGTCTGTTTGGGGGTGGCAGTGGAGCCGACGAGGGATTGGGCACCCCCGTCGGTCATACAGTGCACGCGGGAGGAGGGGAGCACATGAGTACGCTGGGGTGGGCTTCCAGAGTGCTACGTAAGTGGAGGGATAACGACGAACTGTCCATGACAGTTCAGATGCAGTGAAGACATACGTGTAGGCAATTTGCATACTGCTGTTGGCAGTATACAAATTGCCTACACGTTACCACCGCTGATTGTGGTGGTATTTTCCTCTTAACTGTACAGCACTGCATCTGAACGCTGTCATAAACAGCTCGGACAGTCATTGGCACTGTGCAGCAGTGCCTGCAGAATGGACCAGGGCATTGGAATTGGGGGAGGCACACCAACGGATTCTCATATGGTGGCACTATGTTTCTTGTACATGCATGCAAGCAAACATAAAAATACCACAGGTATGGAAATAATATCACTTGATAGCATGTGCTTTTATCTGCTGGAGAATCAATGCTCAGAAATGCAGCTGTTATGAAACAGCAGTTATCTGAAAATATTATTTTCTTAATTAAAAAAATGAAAAATAAAGAAGTCTTCTGACAGCTGAACATTTATAGCATGCTATGCACGAAAAGCTGTAGACAAAGGAACATTTATTCCGAAGAGATTTTCTGACTTTTAACTTATTTTAATGTCATTATAGGTGACATTGCAGAGGGGATGGAAAGAAAGGTATGCCTCTTTGCAGATGACACAAAGATCTGCAATAGGATTGATACACAAGAAGGGGTGCAAAGGATGAGAAGGCACTTGGCAAGGCTGGAGGAATGGTCAAAAATATGGCAGCTTTGATTCAGTGCAAAAAAAAGGTCAAAGTAAAGAACATGGGAAACAAAAACCCAGGGAAAAACTACACAGTGTTGGGGGGGGTATTAGCAACAGCACAAATGGAAAGGGACCTGGGGGTAGTCATATCAGATGACCTTAAGGTAGGTAAGCAATGTGGGAAAGCAGTAAGGAGGGCTGGGGGGATACAGGGATGTATAGGGAGAGCATCACCAGTAGAAAACAGGAAGCTGTTATCCATCTGTACAGACAGTTGGTGAGACCCCATCTGGAGTACTGCATCCAGTTTTAGAGACCCCATCTCCACAAGGATATAGTCAGGATGGAGACAATCGAGAGGAGGGCAACTAAAATGGTGCTGGGTCTGCAACAGAAGCCATATGAAGATAGACTAAAGGAGCTTAATATGTATACCCTTAAGGAAAGGCGGGAGAGGGGGGACATGATAGAAACTTTTAAGTACCTCAAGGGAATCAACAAATCCAAGAGGGTAGCATCTTTCAGAAAAAGAGATGTGCAAGAAAAAGGGGACACAAATTGAAGCTAGAGGGGAGATGGTTCAGGGGTAATGTGAGGAAATATTTTTTCACAGAGATGGTGGTGGACACATAGAATGGCCTTCCTGAGGAGGTTGTAGGGTCAAAAATAGTGTGGGAATTCAAGAATGCATGAGACAGACATAAAGCAATTCTTGTGGGAGGTAGGAAGAAATAGGCTGTTGGTTAACTAGGATCTGTAGCTAATCAAGTAGGTAGGGGAAATGGGCAGACTAGGTGGGCCAAGCGGTCCTTATCTGCTGTCAAAGTCTATGTTTCTATGTTTCTATTAGAATATATGGCCAGCCCATCAGTGCAGAGGTTGGATTTCCACTCGTGACGCCGGCGACCCGGGTTTGGGAATTGACCTGGGTTGTTGGAGGGCTGGCCAGGGGAGAAGGATCAAGTGACCTTAGACTGCTCTCTCTCTCTGGGGGGAGGGTGGGTATGTGTGATTGGTGTCAAGTGACAGCCAGCGGAGGCTGCGTTGCCGCATGCACACTGATGCCTGCTTCTCTTAGGGGCGGGGTGGACACTGGACATCATTGCACATCCCTTCCCCTGCTTATGGGGACTACAAATCACTGGGACCTGGCACGTCTTCATGATGCCCTGCCCCCGGACCTCTCATTGCCTCTGATGCTGGCTCCCCTCTGCCCAGATACCAGATTTGCGGCATTAGGGACGGCACTGCAGCCCCGCCTTCTGGGAGTAAGCCAGGGGTAATGGAGGGAAAGCGCATGTCATCATCGAGGGTGGAGGTCTGAGGGGTCTGTGACCAGGGCAGATAGTTCCGATGGCTAAGGAACCACTGAAAAAGCATAGCAAATAAATAAAAAAAAGAATATATGATGGCATAATAATGACATAATGTGACTGACTTTCAAACCCAGACCTTTTAGAATCCACCAGAATGTCTTCAAACCAGATGCTGTGCAAATCCACATTAGGTGAGGCTGTGTTTTCTGGCTGATAAATATTTCCACCAAGTGCCAAGCCTGTTTTCCTACATTTGTACCAAAAGAGTTTTCCCTGTCTGCCTGCATCTGTACCAGAAGAGGTGTCCACTGCCAGTGTAGGAAGTTAAGTATAATCCAGCAGAACCAGAAGGACACTCAATAGCAGAGGAAGAATCGTTCTCCATTGTTTCTTGTAGCATGAAAAAAGAATCACATTTTGTATCAATTGCAACAGTCTGAGTGTCACTTTAATATTTTCATATATTTATTTATTTATTTAAGTCTTTGGTAACTGGGTATGTGCACTGATCCAGGGGACCATTTTCAGGCATGACCCAGGCC
Source organism: Neoceratodus forsteri (assembly GCA_016271365.2). Lineage (NCBI taxonomy): Eukaryota > Metazoa > Chordata > Ceratodontiformes > Ceratodontidae > Neoceratodus > Neoceratodus forsteri. The sequence goes on from CM057455.1 coordinate 66,368,923, forward strand.
ACGCAGGTGGCAGCTACAGAAGTAGTGACAAGTAATACAATGAGTACAAGCCATGTGGATAGACAGACATCATTGGTGCACAAAATGGAAATACAGACATCATTGGTGAACAAAGAAAGTAACATAGGAAAGAAAATTAATGAGAGACTGAAAAAGAAAACCAATCAGTACATCATGATAAGCAACAATTATTATACAATTATTTACAAAGGATAATTGCAAATTAATGCATGATGTAAAAAAAAAACATTCAAGACAATAACCAAGTGGGAGAGCCTGAGAAGCAGGTAGTGAGGGATGTCAGCAAGGAGTCCAAAGAAAAGAGAGAGGGCAGGGGAGGCCAAAGCAGCCCAAGAGGAAAAAGTCAGAAAGGTGGGGGTGGGGTTATCCAAGCTAGCAACGACATGTGGCCTCGTCAAGCAGCCAGGATTTGAGATGTGCCTTGAAAGTAGCATTGGCGTCCAGAGAGTGGATGGGCAGGGGGGAATCTGGTCCACAGAGTGGGAGCAGCTACAGGTAATGCTCTGCTACCCATAGCGGAGAAGACTTTCTGGATATCCAGGGGGGAACTGAGGATGCATGCAGACACCTCAATGGAGTTCTGGTCTTGAGGAGAGACGTATAAGGGGAGGTTTTACCACACCTAATGGCACTGTCCAGGAGGCAGCCAAGCCCATAATCAAATCTGCAGTGTAGTGAGAGCCAGCCAAGAGTCTGGTAGAGGTGGCAATGGTGAGTGGAATATGGTGCCAGAAGAGTGAAACAACATATGTTGTTGTATGTGGAGCAGAGGCTCACACGCAAGGCTGAGGATGTGTGTGTGTAAATAGAGGAGCAGTAGTCAATCAAGGGTAGCAGGTTGTCTTAGGCAATGGCTAAACAGGCTTCCCTGGTCAGGAGTAACTTTATCCAATAGGCCGCACCAAGTTTCTGATTAATACGGTGGATAATAGAGGAGATATGATTGGAAAAGGAGAGGGGATGGGTCCAGGATAACTCCTAGATATTTGAAAGTTAGTACATTTTCAAGTACAGTGTTGTCTGGTGGGACTACTGAGAGGGTGGACCAGTCTTGGAGACCTGAGATAGGAAGGGTTTTAATCCAAATAGCATAGATTTAGTTTTTTTAGCATTAACAGTTAAGCAATGTGAGTGGAACCAGGTGTGCACCACAGAGTAGTAACTGGAAAAAAACCTGGAGATATTCTCAAGAGCTTTGTCACTAGTGAAGAGGACAAGGTCATCTGCATAAAATAGGGTGTCACAAGTGAGACAGTCAGAAGAGAGAGAGTTTATAAACAGGAAGAATAAGAGTGGGCACAGGATGGAGCCCTGGGGTACATCAGTAGCAACTGGGAGGGCAGGAGAGGTAGAAGATCCTACACATACCAACTCAGATCTATCCGAAAGATAGCTTTGGATCCACTGTGTGGTCTCAGTAGAGCAGCCAAGGGTGTGGAGGGAGGAGAACAACAGAGTGTGATTGACCAGGTAGAAAGCTTTAGACAGGTCGACAAAGTTGGCACCCATTGCTCTTCCAGGGTCCATGTTCCTAAAGAATATGATTGGTAAACAGGGCGAGGGCAGATGTGGTAGAGTGATGTTTACAGAAGCTGTAATACTACCGTAATAGTTAGATATTTTTAGTGTATCTTAGGAAAGAGGTGGTTACATAATGGGAAATCTTTTAATCTATGTTAAATATGGGTATTCAAAGAAATATTTAAACATTGTATACGTAAAGAGATATTTAAATATTTTCAATAGTTTACTAAGATTGCATATTGTCTGTTTACGTCTGTTTATTGTTTTTGAAAACCTTATTGCTTTGTGTTCATTCTACCTCTTGCAATGGGCCACACAATTTGATATCTACACAGCAGCATTATTAGTTGCTTGTTTAGTGTTTTATATTGCACAGGAATAATACATTCTATTTTTATATCACTCTGAGGTTGCCACATACCATGTTCATTTATAAATTATAAGAACCTTTTATGTACAGTAGGCTGTGGACGAACACCTATGCCAATTTTCCACTGTTTTGCATGATCTATAAAGCTAAGGCTTGAGACTGAGCTAAGTGGTTATAATAAGCAACTGATATTCCAGGCTACTGTTCCAAGAGCCACATATCCTAACAAAAAGCCAATGGATCATGGACATAGGAGCCACTTCTTCAGGGCCCACAGTGGTCCAGTTGTGAAAGCAAAATATTTTGTACTCAGTAGTGTAAATCAACCTTCTATACATGCTATTAGAAAGCACATTTTGCCTAACATTCCATGACATTTTTCTGTTTTATAGTTTATACAATTTTCTGTTTTTTGTATGTAGTGCACCTTTAAATTGTAACTGTATGACCATCTAACAGACTATTCAGTGCTAGTAGAAACCTTTGGGCAGCATAGATAGACCTATTGTCCCCTTCAGCCATCATCTTCTATGTTTCTATGGGCCATGAACTCTATCACCAGTTCATTGTTCCTCATTAACCATATTATAATTACTGCTGACCCCAAATAATAACTGGATTACCAGTCTCTTCAAATGCCGCAATAACTGGAATTTGGGTTCTCATGCTCCCAAAAACCATAATGACCCAAAATCCAGTTATTACTGTATTTCAAATCACTTTCACTTTCACCACAAACTGTAACGTGACCGAACGGTTTAGTATCGTAAAGAAAACTGTTATAGTGGTACACAAAATAGCACTATTTCATAAAAGAAAGATGTAAACATTTATATTTCTACCTTTTTTCTTTATTTTCCTCAGAAGAAGCCTCCTGGTTTAGAGCAAGGAGAGGGAGTGACTCGGCAGCTTCAGAAGACTCGACATAAGCGTCACTGAGCATAGCAACACTCCGTGATGCTTGCTTCGAGTCTTCTGAAACCACCAAGTCACTCACTGTCCTCGCTCCAAACTCAGTGGCTATTCTAAGGAAAATAAAGAAATAAGGTAGAAATATAAATCTTTACATCTTTCTTTTTCGAAATAGTGCTATTTTGTGGACAATTATAACAATTTTCTTTACAATACTAAACCGTTCGGTCACGCTACAGTTTGTGACAAAACTGCAATCAACTCAAAATGAAAGAAATCTATACACCAACAATTATGAAAACAAAGAATACACAATGTAGTATTTATGGATTTTTGCATATCTTCGGTTTATGACACATAAACCTCTTGAGCTTCACTCTCGAGGTTTATGGGACATGAAACACTTTAGGTGTGCAAAAAAAATCCATAATAGACACAATATCCATTATTCTCTATATTATGTCATGATCTTTTTAAACGTCACCTCAGATGACATCACACCATGCGATTTATAACCCAACCAATTTTAATCAGTACTGTCCAGAGACCCTTACTGAAAGCAATCTGTTTACTATGACAATCACACCTACTAGGTGGGCTGATTTCTTGTTTTTTTTCAAATGTATAGAAATGCAAACACTGAACAGGATTTTTAAAGCATGGTGCAGGGTTTGCTTCCTGCCCTGCACCATGACACTTAGGTTCTGGCAGTGTGTCAAACCATTCACCACAACTGCACCCAATTTTACAATCTTGGGTGCGATTGTGACAGTTTCCATAAATTACGTCAGCTTGCACTAAATATCTGGTGCAAGCTTCATAAAAATTGGCCCCCAGGATTACCACATGTTAGACCACAAAATGCTCATTTTACTTGTGGCAATCCACATAGTATAGGAAATCCCATTAGATCGCCACAAGCCCCATGTGCCACATTGTTGGCACACTAGGGCTTGAAGTGATCTAAGACTTCTGAAAATCCTGCTTGATATACTTTAATTAAGCAATATTGCATGAGTGTGTAAGAAAGGATAACGTCATGCCTGGGATGATTAGGCACGAGGTCAGCAGGTCGCAGTGCGTACTAATCACCCCAGAAGTGACGTTATCCCAGCACAACACACACCCTGGAGTGCATTATTGCTATTATACAATGGCTCATTTGTAGAAAAATTACAAGAAAATGAGAAAATATGTTTAAAATGTTTTTCCCCACATTTTTCTTAAGGTAGGTATAATATTGAAAAATAGACCAGGGTTTCCATTGTCTGCAGCAGGTGGCACTGTTGCTATGTCTCTAGCCTGTATTTAGTTTTAGGTTATGTCTTGCCTGTTTGCCTCTGAATAAGCGTCCCAGCATATTCATTTATTGTGTCCTGTCTTATCAGCCTACCAGGTAAATTATTTAAACTGTCTAATGTGCTGTTGTTTTTAGTTCTGTTTGTGTGCCTACTGATGTACTAATAAGCGGTTCCTGAAAGTGGTCAGCTACTTGCTCAGCTTCTAAAATACTGCTCGCTCTGCTTATGTCTCTGTATGTTTGAATCAGTGAGCCTGACCTAGCGGGAACTGAAAATAAGAGCCCTGTGCTGTATGTTTTAAGTTCAGTCTTTTGTTCAGTGGAAAGGTGAGTAAAGACAGCTTAAGGAGAACCGGAAAATATTGGGAGTTGATTTAAAAGTTCTGATGGCTGCGGAGAGACGTGATCTCTGCAGCCATCAGAACTTTTAAATCAACTCCCACTATTTTCCGGTTCTCCTTAGGCTGTCTTTACTCACCTTTCCACTGAACAAAAGATTGAACTTAAAACATACAGCACAGGGCTCTTATTTTCAGTTCCCGCTCGGTCAGACTCACAGATTCAAAACCATACAGAGACATAAGCAGAGCGAGCAGTATTTTAAAAGCTGAGCAAGTAGCTGACCGCTTCAGGAACTGTTTGGTTAGCACATCTTGGCCACACGCACGCGTGCTCCATTATGTACAGCAGCTGCAGTATTGAAAAAAGACGAAAATACAGAAAAGAGTGAGGAGAAGAAAAATTGTGTGTTGAGTAGGAGTTGGTTAACAGTGTGTGTAGTTGTGGCGGCAAGTGACTCGGGACAATAAATGCAGGCTGAGAGCAGGAATTGCTGTAGCGAGCTGCCAACTGGTGATCAGCTGGCTGCATGGAGTGATCCCCATTACGTTTGATGTGGTCATCAATGTGCTGGGACTAGACCCGTGATGTTGTACTGGGATAACATCACGGGTCCAGTCCCAGACTGACCAATCAGAGCCCAAGATTTTTTTTGCCATTGTATAATTTTATGCAATTGATATTTCAAAAATAATATGGTCACATCACCATTGTTTATACTCATATCTCTTTATTTTTATTGGTATTGTATTTTATCTTTCTCTGTTTTTGTTACTTGTACTGTTGGACACCCCCCCCCCCCAGTTTCACCTGGAAATGAGCTCTATGCAGTGTCTTTCCGGGTTATCACATTTTAAATAAATAAATAAACAAACGTTGCTTGCTTGCTGAAAAGGGATTGAGGGGGGAGTTCAAGGTTAAGTGGATCTTATGTTAATGTTAGACAACCTACATTTTTTTTATGTGTCCAACATTATGTGATCACTCTGTACTGCTTCATGTTTACATATTCTACTTTATTGGTATTGTTGCACATTGTTTAAAAATTCAATAAAGCTTGCTTAATTTTAAAAAAAGAACTGTAAAACAGTGGGATTTCAAGGAATGTTGGGCAAAATGTGCATTCTAATAGCATGTATAGAAGGTTAATTTTACACTTGTGAGTAAAAACTTTATTTTTGTTCACACAGTAGGAATATTGTGAGCCCTGCAGAAGTGGCATCCTTGCCAAAAAATGTTGATTGTTTGCTAGGATAGATGGCTAATGCAAAAACTTTAATAATTACTAACATGTTTTAAAAGAAACTGGAATGCTGAATCTTCCTCAACACATACAGATGAAGTAATGTCTATTCTCGGGAGCGCTTCTTTATGCCGACACTCGTAATCCTGACATTCAGGATCCTGAGGCTGGCAGCCTGACACACACCCACCTAACAGGACAGAAGCTGGTGCTGACAGGGGTAAGATGGCAGATGTGATGAACCACTACCCAAATCCTAGTCAGGCACCACAATAAAGGGGAAAATGCAGAAGCTGACCGAGCTGCTCCAGTAGTGTAGAAGGCTAAGCCACTAGCAGCTTGGCCAGCAATTGCACCTAAGTCCATATCAGTCTCCAGACATTTGATCTTCTGAACTTGGTCATATGGAGTTCAGGAGACTGAATTTTGGAATTAGATAGGTAATCCCTGATGTCTGATGTTTCTGAACAGGTATACAGAACATTTTACTTCACATATAGTATGGGTTTATGCCAAGCTGATGAGCTTTCACTGATGAAATAAAAAAAAAATGATGACTGCTCACCGGTTTGGTTGGCAATTTCTCCTTCAGAGCATGGTACACAGTCATAACAGCAGATGGGCATTCCCTGAAGTGAAGCTTTCCGATACCCTGGAGGGCAACTGTCACTGCAGACAGAGTGGGGGGTCTTTGGAAAAATAAAACAGAGAAGGTCAATGCAGGCAGTCTGGCAAAACCTGAACAGAATTTCTCTGTACCATTTATGATAGAGTTAGAAGTTGTCCCTTATCAAACAGTTAAATACAGTGTATCTTGGAATGCAGATAGAAGTGTTCCCAGTATAAACATAGAGAATACTGGATGGGCAACCATGTACAACCAGTGTGTTATTTATTAACTTAAAATCTGATAACCAGGAAAGGCAGACAGAGCCAAGGCTCATTTCCAGGTGCAGCCCGGAGGACAGGGAAGTGCGAGTTGCAGTAGTAATATACATCTTACAGTACATGGGTGCAGAGAATTGGCATAATAAGTCATAGCAAGTGTATATACAGTACAGTCATAGCAAGTGTATATATAGTATAGTCATAGCAAGTGTATATACGGTCATAGCAAGTGTATATTCAGTGACAATAGTTAGCATATATTTGGCATATGTTCTGCCAAAGAGGGGTTCTGATTCCCTTTGACCTCAAGAGTGAAGCTCTAGAGGTTCATGGGAATCAGAAACCCAAAGTGGCAGAACTCACTGGTTGTGCTTAGAGTTAGTTTTGTACTATTTTATTTTTTTATACAAAAATGATATTGCTTGCTGCCACATTTTACCCCTTGGTTTAGGACTGGTTGCCAGGCTCAGTGGTATGGTTGTTAGAGACCAGATGTCTGTAAGTGTACAGGGTGGTATTTTATTGTTTGTAAATCATGTTTGGAAGGGATTTCTTAAAAAAAAAAAAATGGCATCTGTAATTCTTGCTTAGCGAGAAGCCAGTTATCAGGGGAGCGGCTTTTAATTTTCTGAGTAGATTTGAATATCTGGTAATCCTACATTTGTTGTTTGTTTAAGCTGTCTGGTTGATCCTGCATTTGTTGTTTGTATAATAAAGATATCTGGTTGAGCCAGCATTTGTTGTTTGTATAATGAAGATATATCGTTGATCCTGCATTTGTTGTTTGTATAATGAAGATATCTGGTTGATCCTGCATTCGTTGTTTATATAATGATGATATCTTGTTGATCCTGCATTAGTTGTTTGTATAACAATGATATTTGGTTGATCCTGCATTTGCTGTTTATATAAAGAAGGTATCCGGTTGATCCTGCATTTGTTGTTTGTATAAAGACTATATCTGGCTGAGCCAGCATTTGTTTGTATAACAATGATATCTCGTTGATCCTGCATTTGCTGTTTGTATAACAATGATATCTGGTTGAGCCGGCATTTGTTGTCTGTATAATAAAGATATCTGGTTGATCCTGCATTTGTTGTTTTGTATAATAAAGATATCTGGAGGATCCTACAATTGTTGTCTATATAATAAATATATCTGGTTGAGCCTGCATTTGTTATTTATATAACAAAGATATCTGGTTGATACTGCATTTGTTGTTTGTATAATAATGACAGCTGGTTGATCCTGCATTTTTTGTCTGTATAATACAAATATATGGCTGATTCTGCAGTTCTTGCTTGTATAATAAAGATATCTGGTTTATCCTGCATTAGTATTTTGTATAACAATGATATTTGGTGGATCCTGCATTTGTTGTCTGTATAATAAAGATATCTGGTTGATCCTGCATTTGATGTTTGTATAATAAAGATATCTGGTTGATCTTGCATTTGTTATTTGTACAACAAAGATATCTGGTTGAAAGGCAGCATAGCACAGTGGTTTAAGGCTCTGAGCTGCAAATCTGGTCACATCCAGCAGACCAGACCTGGGTTTGAATCTTACAACTTCCACTTGTATACTGTGTGACCCTGAGCAAGTCACTTAACTTCTCTGCGCTCCCAGGCCGCTCCTGTAAAAAAGCTTTCAGCTTAGTGTGCTACTCCTGGTTAAACAACTAAATTAAAAAATATCTGGTTGATCTTGCATTTGTTGTTTGTATAACAAAGATATCTGGTTTATCCTGCATTTGTAGTTTGTATAACAATGATATTTTGTGGATCCTGCATTTGTTGTCTGTATAATAAAGATATTTGGTTGATCCTGCATTTCTAGTCTGTATAATAAAGATATCTGGTTGATCCTGCATTTGTTATTTGTATAACAAAGATATCTGGTTGATCCTGCATTTGATGTTTGTACAATAAAGAAATTTGGTTGATCCTGCATTTGTTGTTTGTATAACAAAGATATCTGGTTGATCCTGCATTTGTTGTTGGTATAACAATGATATCTGGTTGATCCTGTATTTGATGTCTGTATAATAAAGATATCATGTTGATCCTCCATTTGCTGTTTGTATAACAAAGATATCTGGTTGATACTGCATTTCTTGTTTGTATAATACAAATATATGGCTGATCCTGCAGTTCTTGCTTGTATAATAAAGATATCTGGTTGATCCTGCATTTGTAGTTTGTATAACAATGATATTTGGTGGATCCTGCATTTGTTTTCTGTTTAATAAAGATATCTGGTTGATCCTGCATTTGACGTTTGTATAATAAAGATACCTGGTTGATCCTGCATTTGTTGTTTGTATAACAAAGATATCTGGTTGAACCTGTATTTGATGTTTGTATAATAAAGATATCTGGTTGATCCTGCATTTGTTGTTTGTATAACAAAGATATCTGGTTGATGCTGCATTTGTTGTTTCTATAATGAAGATATCTGGTTGATCCTACATATGTTGTTTATATAATGATGATATCTTGTTGATACTGCATTAGTTGTTTGTATAACAATGATATTTGGTTGATCCTGCATTTGTTGTTTATATAAAAAAGATATCCAGTTGATCCTGCATTTGTTGTTTGTATAAAGAATATATCTGGTTGATCCTGCATTTGTTGTTTGTATAATAAAGATACTGTATCAGGTTGATCCTGCATTTGTTGTTTGTATAATAAAGATATCTGGTTGAACCTGCATTTGTTTGTATAACAATGATATCTGGTTGATCCTGCATTTGTTGTTTGTATAACAATGATATCTGGTTTGGCCAGAATTTGTTCCCTGTGTAATAAAGATATCTGGTTGACCCTGCATGTGTTGTTTGTATAATAAAGATATTTGGTTGATTCTGCATTTGTTGTTTATATAACAAAGATATCTGGTTGATGCTGCATTCGTTGTTTGTATAATAAAGATATCTGGTTGATCCTGCATTTGTTATTTGTATAACAAAGATATCTGGTTGATCCTGCATTTGATATTTGTATAATAATGATATCTGGTTGATCCTGCATTTGTTGTTTGTATAACAAAGATATCTGGTTGATCCTGTATTTGATGTCTGTATAATAAAGATATCTGGTTGATACTGCATTTCTTGTTTGTATAATAATGATAGCTGGTTGATCCTGCATTTTTTGTCTGTATAATACCGATATATGGCTGATCCTGCAGTTCTTGCTTGTATAATAAAGATATCTGGTTGATCCTGCATTTGTAGTTTGTATAACAATGATATTTGGTGGATCCTGCATTTGTTTTCTGTATAATAAAGATATCTGGTTGATCCTGCATTTGATGTTTGTATAATAAAAATATCTGGTTGATCCTGCATTTGTTGTTTGTATAACAAAGATATCTGGTTGAACCTGTATTTGATGTTTGTATAATAAAGATATCTGGTTGATCCTGCATTTGTTGTTTGTATAACAAAGATATCTGGTTGATCCTGCATTTGTTGTTTCTATAATGAAGATATCTGGTTGATCCTATATATGTTGTTTATATAATGATGATATCTTGTTGATACTGCATTAGTTGTTTGTATAACAATGATATTTGGTTGATCCTGCATTTGTTGTTTATATAAAAAAGATATCCAGTTGATCCTGCATTTGTTGTTTGTATAAAGAATATATCTGGTTGATCCTGCATTTGTTGTTTGTATAATAAAGATACTGTATCAGGTCAATCCTGCATTTGTTGTTTGTATAATAAAGATATCTGGTTGAACCTGCATTTGTTTGTATAACAATGATATCTGGTTGATCCTGCATTTGTTGTTTGTATAACAATGATCTCTGGTTGAGCCAGAATTTGTTGCCTGTGCAATAAAGATATCTGGTTGACCCTGCATGTGTTGTTTGTATAATAAAGATATTTGGTTGATTCTGCATTTGTTGTTTGTATAACAAAGATATCTGGTTGATCCTGCATTTGTTGTTTGTATAATAAAGATATCTGGTTGATCCTGCATTTGTTATTTGTATAACAAAGATATCTGGTTGATCCTGCATTTGATATTTGTATAATAAAGATATCTGGTTGATCCTGCATTTGTTGTTTGTATAACAAAGATATCTGGTTGGTCCTGCATTTGTTGTTGGTATAACAATGATATCTGTTTGATCCTGTATTTGATGTCTGTATAATAAAGATATCTGGTTGATCCTCCATTTGCTGTTTGTATAACAAAGATATCTGGTTGATACTGCATTTCTTGTTTGTATAATAATGATAGCTGGTTGATCCTGCATTTTTTGTCTGTATAATACCGATATATGGCTGATCCTACAGTTCTTGCTTGTATAATAAAGATATCTGGTTGATCCTGCATTTGTAGTTTGTATAATAATGATATTTGGTGGATCCCGCATTTGTTTTCTGTATAATAAAGATATCTGATTGATTCTGCATTTGATGTTTGTATAATAAAGATATCTGGTTGATCCTGCATTTGTTGTTTGTATAACAAAGATATCTGGTTGAACCTGTATTTGATGTTTGTATAATAAAGATATCTGGTTGATCCTGCATTTGTTGTTTGTATAACAAAGATATCTGATTGATCCTGCATTTGTTGTTTCTATAATGAAGATATCTGGTTGATCCTACATATGTTGTTTATATAATGATGATATCTTGTTGATACTGCATTAGTTGTTTGTATAACAATGATATTTAGTTGATCCTGCATTTGTTGTTTATATAAAAAAGATATCCAGTTTTATTCTTTTATCCAGTATTTATTTATCTGCTGACAATGTCTATGTAACTCAGGGAGGAGCTGTTGGACTGTGTGAAGCAGTTATTGAGTAAGTGAGAGGTCCAGATTTATCTGCTGACAACACCTATATAACTATGTAAGATAGGGAGGAGCTGCAGGAATGAGTGAGGCAGTGATTGGGTAAGTGAGAGGGCTATGTATATCTGCTGACAATCCCTATGTATCTGTAGGAGAGGGAGGTAGCTGCTGAACTAAGTGAGGCAGTGACTGAGTGAGAACGCCATATTTTTCTGCTGACAATGCCTATGTATCTATGTAAGTCAGGTAGGAGCTGCTTGACTGAGCGAGGAAGTGACTGAGTAAGTGAGGCAGCCATATTTATCTGCTGACAATGCCTATGTATCTATGTAAGACAGCGAGGAGCTGCTGTACTGAGCTAGGCTGTGACTGAGTAAGTGAGACGGTCATGTTTATCTGCTGACAACACCTAGGTACTGTACAAGTAAGCATTAATCCATGACAAAGGTGGCATCTAATGGGTAATTCATACATGTTTGGGGGGGCTGTTGTGGGATGAGGCCAAAGTCCGAGTGACCATAACCACTCAACCATGCATTAATTCCTCAGTAGATGCCACCTTCAGAGTGGCTTAATGCGCTTGTAACATGGCAAATGTAGAAAATACAATGTTTTGTAGTAAATCAGTTTTGTTCATAAGAAAAGACAACCCGATATTACCTTGCAACAATTTTCCTGGTGTTACTTTGTATCTCGAACTGTGCATGTGCACGTTCGGTACTTAGTACTTATTTATATTGTAACTGCCATTTATATTTTGCACCACTGCTTTCTGAAATGGAACACAGACCAACGTCTGAAAATATTCGTGCCTTGCAAAAAAATAACATCTGTGACCTCGTTTGTTCCACTTCATGTTTCCATTCACTACTGCATGTAGGGTAAAGCAGCAACATTTGTATATGTTTCTACATATCGATATGCAAATGTTGCTACTTACCCAATATGCAGTAGTAACTGGGGATAGAACACCGAGGCTGAGCACTTCACACAACTCTTATTTTTTATCTCTGCTGATTGATGGCCACTCACGTAGGCTGGTAGCTGGTTGATAGCAACTTGCATTTTCTCAAAAAACACCATGGTACTGCAGGCAACACAGTGGTCCACTTTCTGTATCCAGACAGTGTATCACCTTTAGCAGTTTCTTTCCTTCGCGCCACCTATAGATCGGATTCTGATATTTTCTGCACACAGCACAAAGCTCCACTTTGTCTCTGGAAATAGTGCCTTGCCTTTCACAGTGTGTCTCTATCGCACCGCCTATTGGTTGGAATCGCCCTGTACTAAAAGATAATGAATTACATGTGGGACAAGCAATAACCTTTGAAGCATATTCACAATCCCCGCTTGAGTTCGTACCACAGGTTGTCTTTCAGCCAATGTAGTTGCTGTATTCACCTGTACATTTCATTGCCATGATACAAGTGACATCAAACTGTTCCACAAAAGAGTTGGTTTAGCATTGTTTTTTACAGTTGGCAATGCACTGACAGCTCATACTGCATTATTTGTCAGTGCTTTAGCAGCTCAAGATCAATGCTTATAAAATATTTTTGCAACTCATTTGGACTGCATCTGCAGTCCAATCACAATGCAATACAAAACCGAGTTTTAACTTTTAAGAAACATTTTATGTAAGGCTTTGTGCTGGATCCAGCAACACTTATGCAACTCTATCAGAAATGCTAAAACAGCTCATTGGAGGAACAGTTTAATGTGACTTGTACTGTATTTATGTGAGACAGGGAGGAGCTGCTGGACTGAGTGGGTCAGTGATTGAGTAAGTGAGAGGGCCATATTTATCTGCTGACAATGCCTAGGTATCTAGACAGGGAGGAGCTGCTGGATTGAGCGAGGCAGTGATTGGAGTAAGAGAGATGGCCATGTGTATCTGCTGACAATGCCTATATACCTATATAAGATAGGGAGGAGATGCTGTACCAAAACAGACAATAATTGAGCACGATAAATACTGTATAGAGAATACTGGATGGGCAACTATGCACAACCAGTGTGTTCTGCCACAGAGGGGTTCTGATTCCCTCTGACCTCGAGAGCGAAGCTTGAGAGGTCCATGGGAATCAGAATCCTGAGGTGACAGAACACACAGGTTGTGCATAAAGTTGCTCATCCTGTATTTTTTTATGGTGTATAGTAGTACAATGTGAAATGTGTGCTTTGTGTTTTTTTTTCTCTATTTTTTCATAATGAAACTGACTTGAAAAGTCACCAGAGGTTCTAGAATACAGAACTACATAGAGGAAAGCAACAATGTGCCAGGATTCCAAGTGGTTCTGCTGCAGCAGTGACATCATTACTGCAGCAGAACAACATAATGACATCACTACTGCAGCAGAACAAGCATATTCCAGGCATGGAATTTCATGCATAACAGCAGTCCACTATACACTATAGCCATATTTATCTACTGACAATGCCTATGTATACATGTAAGACAGGAAGGAGCTGCTGGAGTGAGCAAGGCAGTGACTGGGTACTTTAGAAGGCCATATTTACCTGCAGACAGTGCCTATGTCTCTATGTAAAACAGAGAGGAACATAAGAACATAAGAAAAGCATCGGTAGATGGGGACCATGCAAACCATCTTGTCTACCCTGAAAACTACTCTTCTTCCTATGCAGCTTTATCCTAACTTGTCCTTTATGCCTTTCCTATGCAAGTTTGAACTCCCTGAATGTCTTTGATGCTACCACCTCCTGGGACAGGCTGTTCCATGGGTCTATCACTCTCTTTATGAGGAAGTACTTCCTGAGGTTGCTTTTGAACCTTCCTTCCACCCAGTCTCATATCATGCCTTCTCATGCATGCTGCTGTGTTCAGTTGTAATAGATTGCCTGTCTGAGCTGTGTTATGTCCCCTCACATATGTAAATGTTTCAATCATATCCCCTCTGTTCCTTGTCTTCTAAAGGGAGTACAGGTTCAGCTCCCTGAGTCTTGCTTCATATGACCTGTAATGCAATCCATGCACCACCTTAGTAACCCGTCTCTGCACTGTTTCCAAATGGTCAATGTCCTACTTGAAGTGAGGTCTCCAGAACTAAATGCAGTACTCCAAGTGTGGCCTCACCAAAGAACTTTCTACTAGAAACACCTCTACTTATACATCTGAAGATGCCAACCGCTTTCTGTGATGCTTTCTCACATTGTTTTCCTACCTCTAATTTGTCAGTGATAATTATGCCAAGATCTCACTATGTTTGTGTCTCCTCAAGTTGATGTCCTCACAGTGTGTATTTTTTACAGGGTTCCTCTTTCACAGGTGCATAACCTTACACTTTTTGGTATTAAATTGGAACTGCCAGTCTCTGGACCAATCCTCTAGCCTTCTAAGATGTGCTGGACTGAGCAAGGCAGTGACTGGGTAGGTTAGTGGGCCATATTTATCTGCAGACATTTCCTATATATCTATGTAAGATAGGGAGGAGCTGGTGGACCAAACAAGGCAGTGACTGAGTAAGTGAGAGGGCCATATTTATCTGCTGACAATGTCTATGTATCTATGTAAGTCATGGAGGAGTTTCTGGACCGAGTGAGGCAGTGACTGATTAAGTGACAGGGCCATAGTTATCTGCTGACTATGCCTGTGTATCAATGTAAGAAAGGGAGAACCTTTGGGACCGAGCAGGGAAGTGACTGATTAAGTGACTTGGCCATATTTATCTGCTGACAATGCCTATGTATCTATATAAGACAGGGAGCAGTTCCTGGACCAACTGAGGCAGTAAATGAGTAAATGAAAGGGCCATATTTATCTGCTGACAAGACCTATGTATATAGTATTTATTTATTTATTTATTTATTTATGTCTTTACCAGGTAGGTGCACTGGTCCAAGGGACCATTTTTAGTCATGACTCGGGCAATAAAAGATGGCATAGTTAGGCAACAATTTAAATCACAAGGCACAGGGATGTTACAGGTTAAACAGAGGTCAAGAACATTTTTACATACAGGGAATAATAAATACAGGAACAAAGGCTGGATATCATGGTACAATAGGTGAGACAATAAGAGGGTACAAACAAACCCTACCATTCCCCCTTGATTCACCCCACCTTTGAAAGTCACATCTAGACAGAGAAAAGAGAGGGGGAGAGAAGAAGAGCCAGAAACAAGTTTGGGGAGAGCAGCTAAGAAGCTCCCGGAGGAGTAGGGTTAGTGCAGGATAGAGAGCGTTAGGTGTTGGGGGGGGGGGTCTACCCCTTACAGGCAGGAAAAAATTGCTCTATCCACAAGCCAGGATTTGTAGAGGGATTTGAAAGCTGAATGAGTGTTAGAGGAGTGGAGGGGAGCAGGGATCCTGTTCCACAGTGTAGGGGCATCAACGGATAGTGCTTTCCCTCCCATTCCAGTGGACACCCTTAGTACATGTAGGGGAGGGATAGTAGAGGAGCGGAGACACCTAGGTAGAGTTCTGACCTTGAGCAGGGGGAAGAGTGGGGACACGTCACAGCTTCTGATGGTACTATCCACGATACAACCAAGGGTAAAATCAAAGTGCCCTTGGAGGGGTGGCCAGCCAGGGAAACTGTAGACGTTGCAGTGGTGAGTTGAGAAAGGTGCCATGAGGTCAAAATGGCAAGCACTGTTGTAAGCTAATGTGAGCCTGGTTCTGAGGGCTGAGGATGCTCGAGAGTAGATGGGGGAGTAGTAGTCAAAGATAGGAAGTAGGGTATCCTGGACAATTGCTATTTGAGCCTCTGGGGTTAGCAGGTGGCGTCGACGGTAAGCAGCCCAGGTTTTTGATTGACCCTGCAAACCACAGTGTTGATGTGGTCCGAGAAGGTTAATGATAGATCAAGTGTCACCCCCAGATATTTGAATGAGGGAACATCTTCAAGAGTCAGATATCAGGGGATAGTATTTGGAGGGAGGAGCCGAAACTATGAAATTTAGTGAGGTGTGGTTTGGATGCAAATAGCATAGATTTGGTCTTTTTCCCATCTACCAATAACAGGTTTGCTGTGAACCAGCTAAAAGCACTGCCATAGTTCTGGGTAAGAACTGAGGAGACCTGAGCGAGGGACTTATTGCTGTGGTAAATGACAAGGTCATCTGCATACGGAAGCGATTTACAGTTTAGGCTATCAGCTGGGAGTGAATTAATGAAGATGGACAAAAGCAGTGGTCCCAGGATGGAACCCTGGAGGATGCCAGTTGAGACAGGGAGAGTTGGAGAGATGGTAGAACCAATGAACACTGATTGTATGTAAGACAGGGAGAAGCTGATGGACTGAGTGAGGCAGTGATTGAGTAAGTGAGAGAGCCATATTGATCTGCTGATTAATGCCTATGTATCTATGTGTAACCCCTCACTGGCCACTTATTTAACTAGTAGGCACACCTCACATACCATTTCTGTCTAGGGGGAAAAGAGGGAGTGGGCGTACAAAGCAAATGCAAACAGAAACACAAAGTATACACTAGACTCCACTAGACCTATACCAAAACCCAGGTCCTGAGGAGAGAACTTTTGCAGAGTGTTATTCAAGGTTTGTTTTTTCTTTACTGGGGTACCCAGTAAATCTGCATAGGAAGTAGTAACTAGATTGTCCATACCAGGTTGGGATTCTAGAGTATGGCTTTATTCTGAAACAAAGTGGGAAAACAAAAGCAAGGATAGACCCCCACAGGTTTACACTTAGTTTTTTTTTTAAGTTGTTTAACCAGGAGTAGCACACTAAGCTGAAAGCTTTATTACAGATGCGACCTGGGAGCACAGGGAAGTTAAGTGACTTGCTCAAGATCACATAGTATGTAAGTGGAAGCTGTGGGATTCAAACCCAGGTCTGGTCTGCTAGATGTCACCAGATTTGCAGCTCAGAGCCTTAAACCACTGCGCTATATTGCCTCCCTTCATGGCACAAGGCAATGCAGAACACATCTGTAGAAAACAGAAACTTGACCTTTTATATAGCATAGGATTAAACATCTGGAAGTGTTGCACTAGCCACGATGAAAACACACAAACATTCTTCTGGAAGTGGCACTAGGCCATTACTTAGAACAGTTCCCATATGGCATAGGACTAGACATCTGGAAATGTGGAATTATCCACGGTGAACACACACAAAATTCTGCTGTAAGTGGCACTAAGCCATGACTTATTTATTTATTTAAGAGTTTTACCAGGCAGGCATGCTGAGTGGAGTACCGCTCAATTTCAGATGCGACCTGGGAGAGTGGGGAGAGGAGAAATATACAGTAGGAAGTACAGTGTACTATACAAGTAGCACTCCATAATATACTATACAAAGAATATACAGTGGAAGTTACAACAGTATTGGCCCCACCTAGAATAAACAAACAAAATATACATTATAAACATATAGCCTGCATCATGGGACGCAGTAGGTCCAAATAGTGTGACCTTCAGCTTATTGCAGATGGGTAGGGGTCTGGGGCCACAAAAGTAAAGCGCCTTAGTCCATCACACTGGAAATGGGCAGAATTGGATTGCACCAAGATACTTGGTCTTATGTGGTGCTAGACGCAAATGCAGGTGGATGAGAGATGAGTCTTGAGGGAGTTTAGATGCTGAGTACAGGTGGCGTGCCTAATGTCAATCGGCAGGGTGTTCCATAGTTTAGGCATGCGGTATCTAAACACAGCCTGGCCTATAGCAGTGGACATGTGTGGGACATGGAGAAGCTGGGAGCCGATGTTCGGGAGCAAGTATGCGGGTGGGGTAAAGCTACCAGGGTAGCCGTGAGGTAAGGGGGGAGGGCCTATGCCCAGAATTTCGCTGTTATTCTGGCAAAGTAGGACAGTCTCTGATCCTGGAGTGATGGGAGTGCTAAGGCCCCGTAGAGGTCACAGTGATGGGCTGTAGGAAGGCAGTCGAGGGCGAAGCGACAGAAAGAATAAGAGAGTGGATCTAGCCTGGCTAAGGAGGACTTGGGAGAGGCACTATAGACTACATCCCCCTAGTCCAGTATTGGGAGGATAATTTTTTGTAGAATTACCTTGCGGGTTGGCAGGGGGATGCAGCTTCTGTTGCGGTATAAAGCACCCAGCATGGGGTGTAGTTTCTTGAAGGTAGCATCCATGTGCTCACTGAAGCTAATGTGCTGATCCAAACAAACCCCAAGGTATCTGCAGGAGGTAAAGGCCTCCGGGGGGGGGGTTGGTCCCATCAATAATGCGGAAAGTGAGGGTGGAGGGAAGAAGGTAGAGTTTTTGTCACGTACCAAACATTAGAGAGACAGTTTTCTTAGGGTTGAGGAAAAGCTGATTTGAACAAAACCAGTTCTGTACACTGTTGAAATCTCTCTGAAGTCTGTTAACCACCTCACAGGAGGATGAGGCAGAGGCATACAATACTGTAGCATCTGCATACATGTGGATGGAAGTGTTTGGGCAGGCTGAGGGCAGTTCACTGAGGAAAATGGAAAACAGTATTGGGCCAAGGACCAAACCTTGGAGGACCCCTATAGCGACAGGGAAGGTGGCTGATGTGGAAGAGCCAATTCTGACTGTTTGGAACCTGCCTCCCATGTAGGAGTGGAACCAGCTGGTGGCAGCTCCAGACAGTCCAGCAAGGGAGAGTTTGGAGAGTAGCAGGGCATGTGAGATAGTGTCAAAAGCCTTTGCCAGGTTGACAAAGATAGCTGAGGTAGTGTGCCCATTATCCATTCCTGAGAGGATGGTGTTGGTGAGTCTTAGTAGGGAGGTGATGATAGAGTGTGATTTCCTAAATCCCACCTGGTAAGGAGTGAAGAAGGAGGAGGAGTCTAAAAAGGAGGAAAGCTGGGAGAGAACGAGGCACTCCTGGATTTTGGCTAGGATGGGGAGAAGGGAGATAGGGCAGTAGTTGCCTGGGGAGGAGGGATCACTGCCTTTAGGGAGGGTGACAACAGTGGTGTGTTTCCATTCAGATGGGATTGATGATAGAGTGAAGGAGAGGTTAAAGAGGGCGACCAGCAGACTGGCAAAGGCAGGAGCACAGAGGAGGAGCATTTTGGAGTCCAGTCCTGAGGGGCATTTACCTTTAGAGGGATTGAGGGACTGTAGGGCTTTTTTGTACTTCAGTAGAGATAACTAAGCAAAATGAGAAACAGGAGGCAGAGGGGGGTGAGGGGTGGGATGGAGGGTGGAGTCTGCTTGGGATGTTGTGGAAGAGTGGATAAGAGGGAGGACGCACAACTTGTAAAAAGGTGTTAAACTTAGTGACTTAGAACAGTTCCCATATGGCATCGGATTTACAGAAAGGAATGTCGCACACTGGCCATGACGGAGCAAACTAGGGCTCAAATCTAGCAAAACCCACATACAAGGGGTAAACTTCTTCAGGCATTGGCCACATGCTCTGACAGAAAACAGCGCCCTTACAGATCCCAAAGTGCTGAACTAGTCACTCCAGATGGGGGGGTCTCCCACCTTTTTGCTTCCTTATCAATACCCAGCCATTCTTTCAGAGTAGCAACTCACGAATACTGAACTGTACAAATTATGCTGTCTTCAAATGTTTAACACATTTTAGCATCAGAAAACGCTGCTAGGGTGTACTAACATACTAAAATGCCAGCAGAATAGGCCTAATAGTCTTTCATGTCTGCTCGTTTGGTCAGCCCTCACCCTGGGAGCTGACCTTGCTGCCCCCCTCGCCTTCTCTGGCTTCGCCCTTCACAGTTCCGGATATTCTCGCTGCACTGGATTTTGCTTCCAGAACCATTCCGCTGTACCTGTCCCACTCCCTCTTGAACCCCTCCACTGTCTCTGCCTCCACCAGCCCCCTGGGCAGCACATTCCATGGCTCCACCACCCTTTCAGTGAAGTAGCACCTCCTCCTTTCTCCACTGAATCTTCCCCCCTCCAGCTTCCACCCATGCCTTCTAGTTGCCCCCTCCTCCTTCCTTCAAAGCACCCTGACTGCTCCTCCCCTATTTACCCCCTTCATGTACCTGAAGACCTCTATCATGTCCCCCCGGTCCCTTCTCTCTTCCAATGTGTACATATTTAGCTCTTTGAGCTTCTCCCCATAGGTCCTGTCCCCAAGCCCCAAATCATTTTGGTTACCCTCCTCTGGACCCCCTCAAGGAGTTTAATGTCATTCTTTAAGTGTGGCCTCCAAAACTGCATGCAGTACTTGAGGTGTGGCCTTACCAAGCAGTTATACAGAGGGAGTATCACTTCTCTCCTTCTGGAGGTGATCCCCCTAGCGATGCATCCCAGCATCCTGCTGGCCTTGGCTGCTGCCCTCCTACAAGTCTCCGAGTTGTTCATCTTGACATCCACCACCACCGCCAGGTCCCTCTCAGCCATAGAGACTTGTAGCATTCCCCCCTGCAGGGTGTACACTTGGCCCGGGTTTCTGGCCCCCAGGTGCAGTACCTTGCATTTCCCTGCATTGAACCTCAGCTTCCACTTTCTAGATCATCCTTCCAGAGCCTCCAGGTCCCCCTATAGAGCCACCCTCCCTCCTACCCATCCACCACCTCCCCCAGTTTTGAGTCATCTGCAAAGAGACTCATCTCACTCCTGATATCTGTCCTTATGTCAGAGACGTAGGCGATGAACAGGAGGGGCCCAAGGACTGATCCCTGTGGGACCCCACTAATGACCATCCTTGGGGATGAGACTATCCCGCCAACTACAACCGCCTGGGTCCAGTCCTGAGCCAATTGTTCAGCCATCTGACCATCTGGTTCCCCACCCCATTTCTCCCAGCTTATCCAACAGGCCTCATGAGGAACAGAGTCAAATGCCTTGCTGAAGTTCTAGAAAGAGGACATCCACTGGTCTACCCAGGTCCAAGGCATTCTCACCCAGTCATAGAGCTCCACAAGGTTTGTCTGACATGATTTCCTGTGATGAATCCATGCTGTCTCATCGTCCAGGCACCCTGACTTTTCCAGGTCCCCTAGCCTCTCCTTGACAATGCCTCCATCACCTTGCCCACCACTGATGTCAGGCTGACAGGCCTGTAGTTCCCCGCCACCTCCCTTGATCCCCCCTTGTGGACAGGCACTATATGTGCCACCTTCCAGTCCTGGGGCACCCACCCTGTCCTCAGAGAGACAGTGAAAAGCTCTGCCAGGGGTTTCGCCAGGACATCGCAAGTTCCTTTAGCACTCTGGGATGTAATTTATCCAGCCCCGGTGCTTTCTCCATCTTAAGGGACCTGAGGGCTTCCCTCACTCTCTCTGCTGCGATTTCCACCTCTGCTACCTCTTCTCCCTGCTTAGCCTTCCTCCTGCCAGTGATGCCTCCCCCTCTCCCCAGACCCGCCGACCGGGTAAGGGGTCCCCTCCTCAGTATCACTGTCTCTCCTATGTATGATGCAGCACCCCATTTTCTTGGTGAAAACTGAGGTGAAGTACTCATTTAGTACCCAGCCTGCTCTCCCGGGTCTTGTGCCCTCTCTCCTGTTTTAATCCTGCTAATCTGCCCCTTCACCCTTCGTTTTTCCCCAATGTATCTAAAGAACCCCATGTTCCTTCTCCTAATTTCCCTGGCCAGGATTTGCTCCTTCCTTGCCTTAGCCGCCCTCACCACCCAAGTGGCCCTTCTAGCCATTAGTTGGTACTCCCCTCAATCCCTTTCACTTCTTGAGCACTTGAATTGCCTATATGCTGCCTTCTTTCCCCGCACCACCTCCTGGACCTCCCTGGTCCACCAGCAGGGTTTTCAGGCCTTACCACATTTTCATCTTACTTTGGCACAGGTGCTGGTAGCAACCTGCACCCCTCTCCTGATTATTTCCCACCTACTATCAGCGTCCATGTCTGACCCAATCACATCCAAATGCTCCTTAAGGATCCTTCCCATTTCCTTAAAATCCACCCCCCTGAAGTCAGTTACCTCCGTCTTTGTGCAGCCTTCTACCCCTCCTAGGTCCAGGCAGAACCAAACCGTGGCATGGTCACTCCCCGCCAACGGGTCCCTTACATCCAGGCCCCCAATCTGGTCACTGTCTGCCAGGACCACCTCCAGTACCCGCGCCTCCCTGGTCGGTTCCCCCACCTGCTGAGTTAGGAACGCGTCTTGAAAGATATCCAACAACCTCTGTTCCCTGGCCACCGAGGATGTCATAGTCTCCCAGTCTGTTCCTGGCATGTTTAAGTCCCACAACACCACCACCCTTCCCCTGCCCAATCAGCAGTGTCTCCCAACATCTGCCACCAGACTCTCCTCCAGCTCCTCCGCCAGCGCAGGGGGTCTATACACCACTCCTATTTTTACTCTCTTGCCCCCCCTTGTTATCAAGGTGACCCAAATCACCTTCATGGTTCCCTCTGCCTCCTTTACTCCCCCTATGCCAATGCAGTTTTTGACTATTATTGCTACCCTTCCTCCCCTTCCCTCCCCCCTGTCCTTCCTGAACATAGTGTAACCCTCCAGGTTCAGGTCCCAGTCATGTCCTGCGGTGGCCCAGGTCTCAGAGACCACTGCCACATCCACCGTTCCCTCAGTTAGCATCGCATGGTGCTCAGGCATTTTATTGCCCAAGCTCCTGGCATTTAGTAGGACTACCTTCCACCCTTTCCCTATACTTCCATTTCCCCTGCTCGTGTTCCCATGGGGATTCCATTTTCCCCTGGTCTGCACTTTACCAGTCAGCCTTTTCCCGCATTCCTCCAGCTCCCCAGGGGGGTGGAGACAAAGTCCCTCCTTTATCGGACCCCTCAACAGCCTTTTCTCCCATTCCTCCCCTTCACAAGTTTAAACCCCTTTTCACCAATGAACCTCTATTTTCAACTTAAGGATTCCTCCTCCAATTTGAGATGGAGCCATCTCTAGCATACAGCTCCTTATCCTCCCAGGTCTCCCCAATCCCCATCAACCCATACCCTCTGGCCTCACACCACCTGAGCCACTGGTTTATCTCCCTAATCTCCCTTTTGTGTTCCCCATTAGCCCTTGGCACTGGAGGGATTTCTGAGAAGGAAATCATGCACCCTATGTCATGACAGACCCTGGCAAGCTCCCTGAACCTTGCCTGTATCTCTAGCTCACTATTTCCCTCAATGTTATTTGTACCCAGGTGGACCAGTATGTCCGGGGAACCCCCACAATCCTTTGCCAGCTGACATACCTCATGCTTGACCCTGTGCACCGTTAGTCCAGGGAAGCATTTTGTTCTAACTGGCCAGGCTTCCCCCTCCCTATCCCATTTGATACCCCTAATCATAGAATCCCCCAACAGGAGCACTCTGACTGCTCCTTTTCCTACATTTATCCCCTTCCATGTCCCTCATCCTTTCTACCGGCCCCTCGACCCAGCCAGCTCCTTGTTCCTCCCCCAATCTGGGTGCCACATGCCACCCCCTCATTTACCCTGGCCACCCCCCTCCTCTCCGATCCTATGCCTCTCCTCCTCCTGGGTATCCTTCTGTGCCTCGCTAACTCCCCCCTCACTGCTCGTGACTGGTCCTTCTCCCCATCTGCTAAACTAGACTGGCTCATCCTCCCTTCCTTCCTGTCTCCATTTAGTCCCTTCTTGCTTGCGCCCTGGCCTAAACCTCAGCTCCCTTTATTGTATCCTCCTTGTACTTCTGGTCCTTCTCCTTGCCCTTTCCTCCCAACTGGTCCTTCTCCTTGTGCTTTCCTCCTCTTCCCCTGCCCCTCCTGCCTGATCCACTGCTCCCCCATTTTCCTGCATTCCAGGTTCTCCCTGTTCCTCCTGCTATCCGGCCCCTCCTCCTGCCCCCACTCCCTTTTCATCTCTAACCACCCCTGTCATGGCTACATCACCCCCCCATCCTCAAGCAGAAGAAGAGAATTGAAGTGGTTACTGAGCATAAGGTCTGATCCACCTCCCCACCTTGCTTCCTTCTGTCCAGCCCCAGCCATCTGCCTACTTCCCTGAGAATGTTGTCCCTCTGGCCTCCCTTGTGAGGGTCCCCAGTTACCTGCCTGCTTCCTTGGTAGTGTCCTCCTTTGGGCCCCTCTGCCAGGGTCCCTATGTGACCCCTGAGTATTCTCCTGCACTTCTTTCCCTATGCTCACCCCTAGTGCTTTGCAACCCATGGGAGATCCCCTGCCTCTTCCCCAACCATACCTCCCCCCTTCCCCCAGCTGTCTCCTAATCCCCGCAACCTCCTCCCTGAGCTGTGCCAGCTGGTAGCACACTGGGCAACCACCGAACTTCCAAGCCCAGTCCAGTATCATGACTGCCCCACACCCTGTGCACCCCACCACCCTCCCAAAGATGCCGGCCCTAATGACGTGTGGTCCCATCCCCCTCCAAGTAGGTTTCCTTAGGTGAGCCACCATTCCCCACTAGTCCAAGGTACACCCCTACTGACTAATCAGGTCACCCACTAATCCCAGATACAGTCCCACAGTAAACCGGTAACCCTGTTACTAGGTGCAGTACAACACAGTAAACTTATAAGGGAAGTGAACAACTCCCTAAGCACCTCTGTCCCAGCTTTTAAATCCAACCCCATTGGCTAGAACTACATGAGCTGCACCTGCAGCCTTTTCTCAATTGCAGGGCAGGTGTTCCCCATAAATAAGCAGAGCTCTGGGGAGGGAGGGAGGGTGGGGAGAGGGATTTAGGGCCTACACTCAACTCTCTCGAGAGTGTATCAGCCCTGTGTCTGTCCCTCCAGGCCCTGCAACCAAAGAAACAGCCCCAAGCAAATCCCACCAAATAGGTTTTAAATCTGAAGAAACTGGCCTCCACCAGCGTAGCCTGTTACACAGTGAAACATCCAACAAATGAGCCCACTTACAGCCACCGAATCAGTTTTCAAACTTCCAACAACCCCAAAAACAATACCCTGCTAGCCCCTTAGAAGTAGTAAGAAAGAAAAGAAATAACCTTCTACTAAGTAAAATCCACAAGAAACCCTGTAAAAACAAGAAGAAGCAGCTACTATACTGAAACACATCTGATCCTGTCCCCTTCTAGTTCCTTCTGAGAAGCCAAAGCAACTAACACCAAAACCTGATTCAGCTCTGCCTCCAGTCAATTAGCTGAGTGAGACCTGGCCAGACCATTAATACCCTTCCCCCACTATGCACTAACCTTTGCAGCTAGTGAAGTCAGCAAAAAGGAATCAAAATTCAACTCAAAGCCCCCAAAATATGTTTGCTACCAAAGGAAACAGGAACCAATTCAATCAGCTTCACTAACACCACATCAAAATAGGCTTGAAATTAACAGATATCGGTCTCCAATTCAAATAACCAGCCCCAAGCAAATCCCACCAAATAGGTTTTAAATCAGAAGAAATAGGCCTCCACCAGCGCAGCCAGCTACACAGTGAAACATCCAACAAATGAGCCCACTTACAGCCACCAAACCAGTTTTCAAACTTCCAACAGCCCCAAAAACAATACCCTGCTAGCCCTTTAGAAGTAGTAAGAAAGAAAAGAAATAACCTTCTACTAAGTAAAATCCACAAGAAACCCTGTGTAGAGTTAATGTTCTGAACAAAGGGCAAGTCGCATATGGGACATCCACTGTTGTCAGCAACTTTAAAGCAATCATCTTGAGAAAATCTTCACAGAAATGGGTGAATGGGTCCCTTTATTAGAGAGTCACCACACAGAAAAAAATCAGGTACATATCCTGGCTAACTCTCAGACAGAAACTACTCACAGTTTGCACACCAAAGACAGCTTCAAAATGTTCTAGGTTGGATCAGTGGATTGCCCCTCAAAGTCCTCTGCAGTCCCCCCTCATCCCACTGGGAATGAGGGGATCACAAAATCCTGAAGATGGTTTACACTACTCCACAAGTCAGGCAAACAGTGTCCTCCACGAGGGTGAGAAAAACCGGCATTGCTCACTCTCTGAGCTGATCACTCTCTGAGTTGCTACTGGAACTCAATTGCTACACTTACAGACTACTGCAGAACTCCTGAAAATCCTAAAGCTCCCCCACACTCATAGCCAGCTATGACTTATGTTGCTGCTAGAGTTCTAAATGACATCACCTCTCTGCTCTCAGTTGAGACCAAGTTAACAGAGATGGAGCAGGTTAAAATCCATATAACTAACTATTCACCAGCTGCCTTCCCTACCTAGCACAGACACTGATGGGATTCTAGTAACTCCAGGGAACTGGGGGGTTACACTCACCCCTAGCCAGGTAAAGGACTATCTGCAGTCATTTCTCTACCTGGCACCAGGCCACCCTTCCCTCTGTGTTACCCACTGGGAAGGGTGATCAGGCCCTCTCCTACCATGTGCCAGCCACATGCAGGCAACACTAAAGGCACAGAGGTGAACAGCTGAAACTTCAGCCCCATCCTATTATCTATCTATGGAAGATCAGTGGCTCCAAGAAAACTACCTGAAGCATGCCCTAATAGACCAGAACTGAGGCCCCTACTGCAGGTCAGGATCACAGTCTGTCTATCCCCCTAGCCCTCTAGGGAAAATCTATCTGACCAAGCTGCCCAAAGGGGAACCTCCCCCCAAACCCATGGTACCTGCAAACCAAAACACCAGGAAACAATACATTACAATGCATTATATTTTCCATTCTTTCCCCACCTACACATGTGAAGAAAAATATGTTACCACCCTGTTAACAACAACAATTCTAAAACTCTAGGAAACCAAGAGGAACTTTAAAGAGCTCCCACATCCTTTTCTTTTCTTCTCTTCATTTCTTCAGCAGAAGCACCTGCAAAGGAAGAGAAACAAAAACAAAACACATTCTGCATACCACACAGTGTCTAAACTTCCATCTGAACACTAGAGAATCCCAAAAATACTTTTTAGAAAAGTAGAAAACTAGAAAAACAGACATTTATACTACACATTTTGGTGGATGCAATGCCCTAAATGTCCCGTACTAGTGACAGAATGTGTTGCCCGAGGGCAAGGTCCATAAAAGAGTCTCTCCTGGGCTGGACCTTGCTGTAGAACAGTCCTGGAACAGGACAGGGCCTGTAAAGCACTGCAATCCATGGGGAGAGTCTTTGAGGACAGTTCAAACAGTTTGTGGTAGTCTGTTAGATGTAGGGTGTGGTAGTCTTAACCTTGTTTCTCCACTTCCCTGCCTGCTCTAGTGGTTCACCCCCTCCTCGCTGGATTCTACCTTCACATCTTGGTACCCCAATGCTGCACTTTTCACCCTCTCCCCACCCTACCTACATTCTTTCTTCCCCCCCTTCCCTCTCCCTATGACTCTGGCACTTCTTGTCTCTTGTCTGTTTTCTCTGACAAATGCCGCTGGCTGCCTTGCTTACAATGCTATCCTTGAATTGTATTAATCTGTAATCTGTTTGCAATGTCTACATTGCTGTAATATCTGTCTTGATGTTCCCCATAATTTGTATTTCTCTGATGTGGAATCTTTGTAAAAGAGCCTTGGCTCAAAGTTATTTGTAATCCTAGACTTAATAAAATAAAATAATGAAAAATGTAGGGTGTGTTATACAAGTCAGTAAAACATAGAAAAATGGGTCTGACCAGTTCCTTGAAGAACAAAACAAAGATCACCTTACTTCTCCAAGCTGAAGACTCTCACCCACTAGGTGGCATCTTCGGATAGAGTTAGGATGCTGTCCTCTGGGAAACCAGGCTATGAAACAGGAAAAACAGCTGGGTTGATGTTATCTTGGAAATCAAATGATGGAACAGGAAACAGCTGGGTTGATGTCATCTGGGATACCAGGTAATGAATCAGGAAAATGACTGGGTGCTGTCATCTGGAAGCCCAGGTGCTGCAAATGGGAAAACACTGCTGGGCTGATGAATCTGAACACACTGTAGATCCTGGACACCAGTAGAGCTGCATCTTCCTCCTTGGATACTGCTGCTGCTGGATGACAGACACTGCACTGCCAAAGCTTTGCTTCCCTTGGGGCATCTTGGGCATATTCAAAGGGAGTGGCACCATTAAGGGTAATACCACTTAGGGTGAGGTGCAAGAACTATAACACCATCTGGGTGTTCAAAGTTTGATGTTGTAGAATGTTTCATTCCCTGCCTTGTCCACAATTCACACAGTGTCCATAAACAAAGTTCTGTCCAATTTCCAGAATTTTAGTCTATCACTGATGACTCTGTCTCTGATGCATACTACTGCACCAGGAAGTAAATTCTTGCTTGCCTTTTCCAATAACCAGGATTGCCTGTTCTGTTTAATTTCCTCCCAGACTCTATGAGGAAAGGTAGGAAAGGACATCCCATATATGGTGTTGTACCTCCTACATACCAGTCTCTCCTTCTTACTACTCTTAACAAGTGTATGGCCCATTGCTTGGCTTGGGGGTGGCCAGTCCTGGTTAAGCCAGTGCCACATACTTAACGAATGAATGAACTTGTCCCTGACCATATCTGTAGGCAGGTTACTGGAGCCTTCTTCTTCTGTCTCTGGCTCTTCTGAGGCAAGAGCTTGAGGCCACTCACTGGGACACTCAACATGAAGATACATTTCTTCATCCTCCTCTTCCTCACTCAGGTTCTGAGCCCAGGAGTGAGCAGTCATCCTCACTACTGGGACAGTTCATTCCTCACTGGGCATGGAGGTGGACATCTCCTAGTTCAATGTCTCTCGAAGTTTGTCCTCCCCTACTAGGCTAGGACTAGGATTCTCCTTCCATGGGTCCATGGATCCTTCCATCACACTGCCCATCTGGGACACAGGTGTGGAAACATCTCTATGTGTCTGCCCTTGCAGTAGATCCATACTCTCTCTTTCTATGCCACACTCTATGGGGTTTCCCCCAACAGGTTCAACCTGGTGCTGCGTGCTGCTACTTGCAGGGTTTCCTACTTTGGTCCAAGTGGGGGCCAAGAAAATTTGTGATGCCCTCTCTGGCACTCCACCCCTGCTCATATCATACTTCACTAGGCAATCCAAACAGTGAAGTATCAGAAACAGATCCCCTTCCAGCCCTGAAGCACATAATGCATAATCTCACTGGATAACTAGGGGTCACAACGTCTGGAGGCAACCCTTCACCATAGAAAGTTCTCTCGATTTCTCTTAGTGAGGCCACCTCCTCTGTTATCATAGCTCGGGGAGTGGGAAAGTCCCGAAGTCATGTCTGAAATTAAAACACATAAAAAGTTTGTTGTTACTACATGTTTACTAGTCTCTGCACAGTCACACAAAATGGCTCCCTGCTGCTGTGTTTACATTTGCTAACCCCACCCTGTAACAACGGCGGTAGCTCTCCTCATGCATCAAATCTGTTTCTGATTCAAAAACTGTATTTCCGACCTTTTCTGCTATTAATTTTTTGTTCAAAACTGTAGTCAACTGCACTGTTTATATCTCTCAGCACATTCATATGGTTTCACTGGACTTTGCGATCAGCATAAGAATCAACTATTTACACATGCCCAAAGTCACTTGCAAGCCACAGTATTTCTCTTTGCCAGGATTGCCTGTTTTTTGCAGCCTAATACACGACAGTCTCTCACTTGCTTAGAACATTTTACTGTTGCTGAACCCATCATAAATGCTTACAGTCTATGCTCAGAATTTTATTTGTTGTCTTGTTCCTTAAAACTCACAGTCCTTCCTTGCAAAACAATCTCACTGCTTGCACTCAGATTCAGCTAGCTTGAAAATCACAACACAGTTTGATGCACAGTTGTTTGAATTGTACTCACTGAAATCAGTAGCTGGCTTTTTCTGGTGGAAATTTTTGGCCTGGTGCTAATCCTGGAAGGCCTCTGGGGTGAATGGGCTAGTGATCCCACCAATTGTTGCCACGAATGCAACGCTCACTTTCCAGTTGGTCGGATAATGGGTTGAGTCTGAATTTGAAGAGCAAAAGTCTGTTTTTTATAGATTAGAATGTTCACAAGCCCCTCAATGGTTGATCCTGGTCTGAACAGCCTGCACATCACTTGCTTTCTCCTCCTTGAACACTTGGCTGCACTCTGAAGCTGGTTAGGGGCAGTACTGATTGCAGTCACACCAATCACTCGACGTCATGCAAATGAGAAACTCTTTCTCTCTCTCTCTCTCTCTCTCACTCTCTTTCTCTCTCTCTCTCTGTCTCTCTCTTGTTCTTCCTTTAACGGTGATCATTGAGCAGGGCAAATTTAAACTGCAGACTGTAACTTTTTTTCCTCAGTTGCAATTTCAAGGCAGGAGTGCTGTTACTGACCATTTCCTCACACAGAACTTGACAATTTCTTTGGCGACTCCCCCAGTTTGCACACAAAGCACATGCAACATTCAGGGCACATTTCTGTCTTTGTTTCCCAAAGTCCACATTACTTTTGGCAATTAAACTTGAAATTTAAAAGTTCTGTAAAACGTTCTGGATGCAGAGACAAGGACATATACTTTCTGGCTTTATAGTCCATTGTTAGTTGGCACAATCACGCAGCAGCACTGTACTAGCAGGCACACAGCAGCACATATGGATGGCACTCTCCTGTGCAAGATCCTTTTGTGCAAAGCTTCCTTTCCTGTTTTGAGCTACCAAACTGCCAGACAGACAAAATGCTAGCCATATCCTCAACAAATATCTCATGTTCCCTCCTCAAATTCAACACTATCCTTGGACGAGTCCCCATTTTTGTAACCACCCACTGACCACTTATTTAACTAGTAGGCGCACCTCCAATACCATTTCTGAATAGGGGAAAAGAGAAGGTGGGGGTACAAAGCAATTGCAAACAGAACACAAAGTGTGTAATATACACAACCAAACCTATACCAAAACTCAGGTCCTGAAGAGAGAACTTTTGCTAAGGGCTATGCTAGGTTTGCTTTTTTTGGACAGGAGTACCCAGTAAATCCACACAGGAAGCAGGAACTAGATTGTCCATACCAGGTTGGAATTCTAGAGAGTGGCTTTATTCTGAAAGAAAATTGGAAAACAAAAGCAAAGATGGACCCCCATGGGTGTACACTTAGTGACACAGGGCAATGCAGAACATATCTGTAGAAAACAGAAACTTGACCTCCCATATAGCATAGAATGAAACATCTGGAAGTGTGGCACTAGCCACGATGAAAACACAAACATTCTTCTGGAAGTGGCACTAGGCCATTACTTAGAACAGTTCCCATATGGCATAGACAGTATTAGACATCTGGAAATGTGGAATTATCCATGGTGAACACACACAAAATTCTCCTGTAAGTGGCACTAAGCCATGACTTAGAACAGTTCCCATATGGCACAGGATTTATAGAAAGGAATGTGGCACACTGGCCACAATGGAGCACACTAGGGCTGAAAGCTAGCAAAATCTACATATAAGTGATAAACTTCTTCAGGCATTGGCCACATGCATTGACAGAAAACAGAATCCAAAGTGCTGAACTGGTCACTCCAGATTGAGAGGGGGTCTCTCCCACATTTTGCTTCCTCATCCATACCAAGCCATTCTTTCAGAGTTACAACTCACAAATACTGAAATGTAAAAAAAATGATGTCTTCAAATGTTTAACATATTTAAGCATCAGAAAACACCGCTAGGGTGTAGTGTTAAAGTTTTGAGCAAAGGGCATGTCTCATATTGGACAGCCACAGTTTTCAGCAACTTTAAAACAATCTCCTTGAGAAAAACCTCACAGAAATGGGTGAATGGGTCTGTTTATCAGAGAGTCACCCAACAGAAAACAATGCAGGTACATATCCTGGGTAACTCTCAGACAGAAACTACTCACAATTTGTACACCGAAAGCAGCTTCAAAATGTTCTAGGTTGGATCAGGGGATTGTCCCTCAAAAAATTCTGCAGTCCCCCCTCATCCCACTGGGAATGAGGGCAGCAGGATATCCTGAAGATGGTTTCCACCACTTGAAAAGTCAGGCAAATGATGTCCTCCACTAGGGTGAGAAAAACTGGCACTGCTCACTGTGTGAGCTGCTACTAGAACTCAGATGATCCACTCACAGACTACTGCTGAACTCCTGAAAATTCTATAACTCATCCACACTCACAGCCAGCTGTGGCTTATGTTACTGCGAGAGTTCTAAATGACATCACCTCTCAGCTGAGAGCAAGTAAACAGAGAGGGAGCAGGTGAAAATCCATTTAACTAGATATTCATCAGCTGCCTTCCCTACCTAACACTGATACTGACACTGATGGGATTCTAGTAACCCCAGGGAATAGGGGGATTACATATTTAAGTCATGGAGGAGCTGCCAGACTGAGCGGGTAGTGACTGAGAAAGTGAGAAGGCCATATTTATCTGCTCACAATATCTATGTATCTATGTAAGTTAGGGAAGAGCTGTTGAATTGTGCAAGGCAGTGACTGAGTGAGTGAGAGGTCCATATTTAGCTGACAAGAGCTATGGATCTATATAAGTCAGAAAGGAGCTGCTTCGACCCAGAAAGGCTGAGAGTGAGCAAGTGAGAGGGGAATATTTATCTGCTGATACCATCTATGTAGGACAGTGAAGAGCTGCTGGACTGAGCAAGACAGTGACTGAGTAAATGACAAGGCCATATATTTCTGCTGACAATGCCTATGTATCTATGTATGACAGGGAGGAGCTTCTGGACTGAGTGAGGCAGTAACTGAGTAAGTGAGAGGACCATATTTATCTGCTAACAATGCCTATGTATCAATGTAAAACAGGGAGAAGCTGCTGGACTGAGCGAGGCAGTGATTGAGTGAGTAAGAAGGCCATATTTATCTGATGACAACACCTGTGTATCTACAATATGTAAGACAGGGAGGAGCTGCTGGACTGAGTGAGGCAGTGATTGGGTAAGTGGGAGAGCCATATTTATCTGCTGACAATGCCTGTGTGTCTATGTAAGACAGGGAGAAGCTGCTGAACTAAATGAGGCAGTGACTGAGTAAGTGAGATGCAATATTTTTCTGCTGACAATGGCTATGGATCTATGTAACACAGGGAGAAGCTGCTGGACCCATTGAAGCAGTGACTGAGTAAGTGAGAGGGCCATATTTATCTGCTGACAATGCCTATGTATCTTTATGAGACAGGGAGTAGCTGCCTGACTGAGTGAGGTAGTGACTGAGTAAGAGAGAGGGCTGTAGCCAGTCCAGTGCTTCAGAGAGCTCCAGAACCTCATGCTTTACCTCTTCCTACACTGGTGACCCTGGTTAGGGAACAGACTCAGGTCATCAGGGTTCAGCCATGGGGAGAGGAGAGGATCAAGCATTTGGGGGACTGCTGTCCTCTACTCTCCTCTCCTGGAGACAGATGGCATGTTGACCCAACGGAGCATGCCCCAGGTAGATGCCTGAGAGCACAGTGGCATTAGGGAGGTACTTAAGGGAGGGAACAGTGGGCACACACTAGTTAGGTGCAACTCTAAGCACAAGTACGGCACTCTGCAGTGAGGTTTGGGAAATTTATGAAATTGGTATCAGCGGGTCTCATTGAAGCCCAGTGTGGCAACTCTGCACATGTAACACTGCTTGGTCACCACACTGGTCTACCTCAGGTATGTTGAAATGTTGGGAGGATTCCCCTTCCCCTACTTGGTTCTGCCATGAGGAATAAATTGTGGGGAAATCATATGAGCAAGTAGGTGGTGTCAGAAATCTACTCTCAGGGTTAGGCCCTCTGCTCCCACAGTGCCCAACCTTGAAGTGTGATTCGTGAACAGGGGACAAACAGGGACACCCTCCTGTTGTTTTGGGTCCCAGCAAACTACCAGTCTTGAGTCCTGTGGTCAATTATGAGTCCTTTTTAGCTAGATCATCCAGGTAACAAGTCAAAATATCACAATCTCTTCAGGGAAAACAGCAAAATATACTTGACCCAGCGGGCATAAAACCAACCTGGTTCACAATCCCCTTCTGACTTAATTGAGGCCCTGATATTTTCTTACTCTGCTGGATCTTTACACAGATCCTTGTTAGTGTGGCTGCATAAGGTGACATAATAAGCTCTTTTAATGGTTATGTCAGAATTATCAATACTGTTCCACCATTCACACTCAAAATGCGAAAATGTCTCAGGCAGGCTTAAGAAAATTAAAAAGTTTGACACAATTAAAAATAGTACATAAAACAGAACATATATACATAATGATTACTGTGAGAAAGAAATGGAAAATTACAAAACAAAGTGGCTTGTACCTGAATTAAACTAGTTCTAACTCAGTTTGTTTAGTTGGTAAATGATTTGGGCTATACCTATATTGGCAGAAGTGTCCCGTAGAAGTCCAGAACAAAATGTGTCTCAGTCCCTTCAGCCAGTTTGGCAATCTCAGAGTTAAAGTCCCACCCTCCTTGTGATGTCACAGCACATGAGGTCACTCTAAACCCTTTAATTTGTAACATGACCAATGTACAGTATAACCACATGTTTCAGCTTACTGCCTGTTTGAAATCTGCAACAATAGTAATATTTTAATTATAACAAGACAATCTCTTCTTCTCATTACAGCATGATTTTTATAACAGGTTACAATATCCCTCTGATCTCTCAGGAAAACAGTCTGAGAACCACCACTCAACATCATGAAATTTGTGACGTAGACTGTCTAGGAAGCATTCTCCCTCTTGTCAGCTTGTAAAAAGGCAATATTTTCACTTCAAAGCGCCAACTCTTTGAGAACATGACTTTTATGATTTCCACACAGGTTTTGTTAGGCATGTGTTTGTTTTTTTTGAAGTTAGTCGGTTTCCTTCCACTCAGAGAGAACCGTACATTTTCAGAAATCTAATGTCCCAGGATGCCTTGTGCTGACTGCCATGTTTCACAAGCAGAATTCAAAATCACATTTATATCAAAATCATATACACATAACTGGAAGACAGTGATTCCCATTATAGGAGGCTGGAGTGGTTAGGAAGTCGGTGTGGGGGCAAAGGACCACTCTGTTGAGCTGCCCCTCCAGATGTGAGGAGGAAAAAATGTATATGGGAAAGAAGTGAGAGGGCCGGCGGGCCAGTGGTCAGCCAGCAGACTGGATCTTTTCAACAAAAGAATATAGCAGAAGTGGGAACAATCCTCATTGGAGAACACATATATTTGAATTGACAGAGCTAGTGAAGAAAGTATGTTCTGGGTAACTTATAGCTTCAAGTCAGGGTCATACATTTTATTTTTGCTTGCTTAAATTAGGCAAATATATTGCAGTCAGTCTGACATCTGAGAGGGCTTTTGGAGGCTTGGCTATCCTCTGCCTATCACAGCTTTACAATATCTAATCTCCACCCCCAGTTCCACCACTGTCTACCATTCTGCTGCATTTCACTTTTGAAGTACTTGACCAATCACTACACTATAAACTGCAAGGTGGAACTCAGTTTTCTTGTGCAGCTTGTACTTCCTACAGCCAACATTTCCCTTGCCTTTTCTTCCACTTACACAGTGCCCTTCACTGCTTTGTTTCTCTCTGTCTTGGGAATGGCAGAGATGTTGCACGACATTCCTGACTTCCTATTCCCTGCAGCTGTTAACACTGGCTGTCCCGGCCTCCCTTTCTTTCTGTTGTTTCTGAAAGCTGCTGCTCCCTGATCACTCTCTCCTCCACTACCCTCACTCTGCACTTGACCTCCCCCTCTGTACACCATACATATTTTTATTTATTAAAATGTTTCACTAGGAAGGCACACTAAGTGACAAGTTGTTCATCTCCTGATGTGACCTGGGGAAAGGAGTACAATAGGACTGAAACATTAAACATTCAAGTTACAAGATCAACATTAACATACAGTTCTAAGGCAGGTGTTACAAGCAGGGGTACAACAGTGTTGCACACAATAGGTAGAAAGAGCGATCAATAATAACTGCCAGGTTAATAAGTAAACAAGTGCTTACTTAAAAGTAAAGAAAAGGAGGGGCAGGAAGGTGGGGTGAGGGGGAAGAGTCATGTTCAAGTTACACTCAAGTCACAAGATCAACATTAACATACAGTTGCAAGGCAGGTGTTATAAACAGTGTTAAAATAGAGTTGTGCATAATATGTAGAAAAAGTGAATCAATAATAAGTGCAGGGTTAGTAAGTAACAAGTGCTTACATGTAAGAAAAGTGTGAAAGGAGAGGGAGGGGTGAGGTGGAGGGTTGTGGGGGAGGGGAGTGGATGAGGGATACAAGCCCCTGTGAGGTAGGAGAGGGACCCATAGATAGCATTTGGCATCCCTTACATTCTGTGAGAGATCAAGGGAGGCCAGTAAGGGGGAGCAGTTTAGAGGAAGAGGAGGAGAGCTAGAAATTAGGTGATTGTGGAGGGGTAGGGTTTATCGGGCTTATAGGAGGGAATTAGGGAGTGACATGGCAGAAGCAGCTAGGTACAAGTTAATTCTTGAGGGCAGAGCTGATGGAGTACACAGAGGATGAGTGTTGGATTTGAGGGGGGAGTGAATTCCAAATTTTTGGGAGGCGGTGAGAGTACATGGATTGGCCGATTAGGGTGGATTTGTGGGGGACTACCAGAGTTCAGGAGTCGGTTGATCTAAGGGAATGGGAGGATGTGGGGGTTGTTATAAAGGAGGAGGTTAGGTAGGAAGGGAGCTCACTTAACCAGTGCTTGGAGGTGAATTTAGCACAATGGGAGAATCACCAATTTGTAAGAGAGGGGAAGGATAGGGCACAATAAGGATTGCAGTGGTGGGTGCAAGGGAGGGCATCCAGGGCAAAGTGGCAGAAGGAATTGAAGAGGGTGTCCAGTCTGGCCAGGGAAGACTGAGGGACAGCACCATAGACTACGTCACAATAGTCAAAAATTGGCAGTATCATCTTCTGAACAAGTTCATGCCTAGCCGTAGGAGGGATGCAACTATGGTTTCTGAAAAGGATGCCAAGCTTGGGGCACAGTTTTTTCTGGATGGCATCAATATGTCCAGATAAGTTTAGGTGTTGGTCCAACCAAACACCTAAGTATCTGAAGGAGGATACGTCCTCAAGTAAAATCCCATCAAGGGTGTGGAAAGTTGGCAGGGAGGTAAACCTAGAGAGTCTCTGCTTGTGCCAAAAGTCATGGAGACAGTCTTCTTGGCATTGAGGAAAAGTTGATAGTTAGCAAACCAGAGCTGAACCTTGTCAAAGTCTCGCTGTAAGCTGGTTGTAACCTCAGCATGACAGGAGCCAGATACATACAGGACTGTATCATTGGCATACATCTGTATAGTGGTGGAGGTGGAGCAAATGGAGGGAATGTCATTTAACAAGATGGAGAATAGGCACTGTTGTGCTTCTAAGGCAGTTTGCAACAGTTCACCTTTCTCCCCCACCACCCAGCATGCTGTTACCAGTATTGTCAAAACAATAAGCTGCTCTATGACACTTGATGTCCCCCCAAAATAAAATGACAACATCACCATGCCGAAGCCCAGATGCCAACAAACAACACCCCCCCAACACTCTATGACACTGGTACTGCCAAACACCCCCATGACATTGCAACACCGAGTAGCTAACCCAAGGTGCAGACAAACAACACCACACTGCCACAGTCTGACACTGGTATGCTCAACCCCTGGTGCCATCAATCAACACCTCCTCTCACATTCTGTGACACCAGAACTGCCAAACACTCTCCTACACTACAACACTGGGTGCCCAACCCATGGTGCCATCAAACAACACCCCCCACCACAGTCCACCACACTGGAGTGTCCAACCTCCAGTGACACTAAACACCATACCAACAGTGAGGTGCCAAATGTCTATCCTTGTGTCCCTTTTATATATTTTTTAACCAGAAAAATGTATCTATGCTGTCTTTTAGCCCCCCTACCCCCTCTTGCCACCCACCCACCAACCCACACAGCCCCAGTCCTTCAGTTCCCTCACTAGGGCACCAGACAGTAATCCTCTCAGTGATGCCAACGATGTTTCTGCCACTGTGCCCAACACTGAACTGACTAAAAAAACATAAGTCCAGTTAATAGATTTTTAATGCATTTTGAACTTTTACTCATAACTTCATAGTTTTTTAACATGTTGGCCCCAATCTCAACATTGCCTTTTGTTTACCCGCCTCATGAACTAAAACAGGTGTAATTTTTTAAATACCATGTGAAACTTGTTTTTGAAGTCTCTCAGCAAAATCACCTTTCTGATGGGAGTTTAAATTTTACACCTGTCTTGATCATAAGGAGGAGTAATAAAAAGACTATTGAAAATTTGTGGTCAAAATCTCAAAAAACAACAAATTTATACAGAAACGTTGAAATGTTTCAAGGTTTCTTTCTTTTTTTTTTTGCAACTGAATATACTTTATTGAAAAGTTTCCAATACAACAAGAACACAACCTAATGAAGACAAAACTAACATAAAAGAGAACAAAACATAACAAACCTTCAAGACCCCCTCCCCTCCAAGGTTTATTCCTAAGTTTGCTGTTTTACAAGTTTTTGCTCCAAGATTTTCAACATAGCCTTTTTTACCCCACCTCATGAACATGACAGGTGTCATTTTTCAAATCTCACCAGAAATGTGTTTTCATAGTCATGCCCCAAAGTGACATTTGGGCAGGAATTTCATAAATGGTAAAGCAACAAATGGTAAAGCAACAAATCTCTGTGTCAGGCAGGCTAAAAAGGACAAGAGAAAAAAGAGGCCACTATGGTCCTCTAAAGATGTAGCAGAAAATGCAAGAGCAAAAAAAAGTAGCATTTAGAAAGTACAAAAATACACAGAAGGAGCAGGATAGGGAAAACTACAAAGAGACCCAAAGG
Organism: Neoceratodus forsteri; assembly: GCA_016271365.2. Lineage (NCBI taxonomy): Eukaryota > Metazoa > Chordata > Ceratodontiformes > Ceratodontidae > Neoceratodus > Neoceratodus forsteri. The sequence continues at coordinate 66,407,874 of CM057455.1, forward strand.
AAGGCAGGGAAGCAGAGATGTTGCAAAGTTTGACTTTTCCAGTGAAGCGCAGACAAAATTATAAAATTCACCTTTGCGAATTACTTCATAAAATTCCCACTTCACAATTTTGCCTAAAATCGCCTGTAAAGGTGGCAACATTCAGTGAAGTTAGGTGAAGTTAGGCAAAGCTGGGCAAAGTTACGTGAAGTTAGATGAAGTTGAGTGAAGTTGGATGAAGTTGGCCAAAGCTGGGTGAAGTTAGGTGAAGTTAGGCAAAGTTGGGACAAGTTAGGTGAAGTTAGGCAAAGTTGAGCAACGTTAGGTGAAGTTAGGTGAAGTTACATGAGGTTGGGTGAAGTTAGGCAAAGTTAAGTGAAATTAGGCAAAGTTAGGTGAAGTTATGTCAGTTTGCATAGAAAATGGTCAACTTCACCTTGCAAAAACTTTGCAAAGTCGACACTGCGCACTTTATGAATTTCACCATCTTCATGAATTAATTCTCTACAAGGAAGGCAGTTAGATGTGCAAAGGCACAAACAGCGGAGAATATTGCCCAAACTGTAACAGAAGAGGATGACACTTTTTTTAGATATACAAGCAAGAACAGGAAGACCAAAGGGGAAGAGTAAGGATACAAGGGGAAGAAGGGGTTCTCAAAGAGGAGGACCAAAAGAAGGCAGACATATTGAACAAATAGTTTTGTTCGGTATTTACAGAAGAAGGGGTAGGAGATGGGCCAAAGATAAGGGACATGGGCATAAATGGTAGGGAGGTGGACACCAGTCATTTTAAAGAGGAGAAAGTCCTCAAGGTCCTTGCACAATTAAAAGTAGACAAGGCAATGGGACCTGATTGGGTGCACTCCAGGATACTGACGGAGCTCAAAGAGCTGCTGACTGCAACTCTGACAATGCTGTTCAACTTATCATTTGAAACAGGGGAGGTTCTGAGGGACTGGAAGAGGGCAGATGTGGTCCCACTTCACAAAACTGGGAACATGGAGAAGGCAGGAAATTACAGACCTGTCTGCCTGACTTCGGTAGTGGGCAAAGTAATGGAAATACTACTGAAAGAAAGGATAGTGGAATACCTTATAACCAGTGGATTACGGGATCCAAGGCACATATGGTTTAACGGGGGGCTGCCAGGCAACCTGATTGAGTTCTTTAACTGGGTGACAAGGGTAGTGGATCAGGAAGGAGATGTGGCCTACCTGGATTTCAGTAAGGCCTTCAACACCATTCTACATATAAGACTGGTGAACAAGCTGGCCTGTCTGGGAGTGGGTCATAAAGTTATAAACTAGGTAAGAAGCTGGTTAAGCTACAGGAGTCAGTGGGTGGTGGTACAGTAAATGGAGTCCACTCTGGAGAAGGCAATGTTGACAGCAGGGTGCCTCAGAGCTCAGTACTAGGCCTGGAACCTTTCAATGTTTATATTAGCAACACTGCAGATGGGCTAGAAGGGAAAGTATCTCTGTTCATGAGGACACAAAAATCTACAACAGAGTACACACACCGGGGGTGTGAGGGATGATTTGAAAAAGTTGGAAGAATGGTAAAGGGTTTGATAGCTGGGTTTCAATGCAAAAAAGTGCAAAATGATACACTTCAGGCATGGAAACCAGGGAGTTGGGTACAACTTGTGAGGGAAAGTATTGGCAACCACCAAAGAAGAAAAGGACCTGGGGATAATCATTTCTGATGACCTGAAGGTAGCAAAGCAGTGTGACAAGGCAGTGGTGAAGGCTAGCAGGATGCATAGATGCATAGGAAGGGGTATCACTAGTAGGAAGAAGGAGGTAATATTACCGTTGTACAGATCACTGGTAAGACCTCACCTGAACTACTGTGTCCAGTTCTTGAGGCCCTACCTCCAGAAGGACACTGATTAGGTGGAGGCAGCACAAAAGAAGGCTACCAAAATTGTGCTGCATCTGCATCAAAAGTAAAACAAAACGGTTCCGCACTGGGATGGTGGTGCTCCAGTTGAAAACAACAGTTGCAAACACAGGAACCAAGCACTCACCACCCCATTTAACATGGACACCAGAGATTTGAGCACAAATATCTATTTTCTTGAATAAAATATAGGCCTGATGCATTTCGGATCAGCTTAGATCCTTTATGTCTTAGTGTTTGATAAAGGATCTAAGCTGATCCGAAATGCATCAGGTGTGTATTTTATTCAATAAAATAGATATTTTTGCTCAAATATTTGGTGTCCATGTTATATGAGGTGGTATGTGCATCAAAAGCCCTATGAGGAGAGACTCAAGGAACTGAATATGTGCACTCTGGCAGAGATGAGGGAAGGGGGGAATGTGAAAGAAACTTTCAATTACATAACCGGTATTAATAAGGTACAGGAAGGTAGCATTTTCCATACTAAAAGAAGCTCGAGGACAAGGGGTTATGCTATAAAGTTGGAGGGGGGATGCTCAGAGGAAATGTGAGGAAATATTTCTTCACAGAGAGGGTGGTGGATGCCTGAAACAGCCTTCCAGCAGAAATAGGGAGTAAAAATATGGCGACATGATTCAAGCATCTCTTGGACAGATACAAGGGAACCTTGGCAGTAAGGCAAGAGGAGGAGACAACCAGAGATTGAGTAGGGTCTGCAGTGGCAAAGTAGGTAGGGAAAACTGGGCAGACTATGTGAGCCAAGAGGTCCATATCTGCTAAAAACTTTTCTGTTTCTATGTGTGATGGTGCTGAGATAAGAGTGAGGGGTACCAACCTGTCTCAGCCAGTTAAAGAACAGAACTTTTTTTACCCCTTTTGTAATGGGTGAATAATCACTTATGGAAAACCACTGCTGGCAATCGTGTCTTGGGCTCATCAGCCCTGACAGTCACCCCATTCCATAAGAAAATATGCTGAGATGGGTACAGTACAGGAGAATGGGGTGAGCGTTATGGCTAACGAACCCAAGGTAAATCCCCGACATCTGTTGGTGTGTGCAGGGTGGGGATGGAGAGTTAGGGTTAAAAAACCTAATGCCACAATTCCCTACTTTTTGTGGCTTTAACCCTAACTAGAGCATTAACAATTTTGTTTGCAATTTATTTCCTTACTGTTTTGAGATAGTACACTCATATACTTATTTGCCTGTGTGAGCGCAGGGCCCTGAGGACCCTGCTCTCCAATCGATCAGTAGATGCGTATATGTATGTAGCTGGGGAAGCACAGGGACCTCTTGGCCCTGCACTTCCATATATAGGACAACAGTGGCCAAACTGTGAGCATAGCCATCTTATTATCCCACCTCAGGTACCAGATACAGAAAATGATTGAATCTCTGCCAGAATGTAATTCTGCACAACTGCAATGCCATTCCATGCCACAGGTGCAAAAACACAGTTTGGCCAGGATTTGAAAAATGACAGCTGTGACATACATGAGGTGGCATTATAAGATGGCTATGTTATCAGATCGTGGGGCTTCCTTGATTGGGGAGTGTGGGAGCGAGTTCCGCACCCATGGCCAGAAGTGGTATTGTTTGGGGCACACTTCTGTGTGGAATTGTCTGGGGCACACTATTGTGTGGTATTGTTTGGGGAACATTACTGTGTGGTATTGTGTGTGGCACACTACTGTGTGGAATTGTCTGGGCACACTATCGTGTGGTATTGTTTGGGGCACACTACTGTGTGGTATTGTCTGGGGGAACACTACTGTGTGGTATTGTTTGGGGCACACTACTGTGTGATATTGTTTGGCACACACTACTGTGTGGCATTGTGTGGAGCACACTACTGTGTGGAAATTTTCTGGGGTACACTACAGTGTGTTATTGTTTGGGGCACACTACTGTGTGGTATTGTCTGGGGCACACTACCATGTGGTATTGTCTGGGGCACACTACTGTGTGGTATTGTTTAGGGCACACTGCTGTGTGGCATTGTTTGGAGCACACTACTGTGTGGCATTTTTTGGGGCACAATGCTGTGTGGAATTGTTTGGGGCACACTGCTGTGTGGCATAGTTTGGGGCACACTGCTGTGTGGTATTGTTTGGGGCACACTGCTGTGTCGTATTGTTTGGGGAACACTACTGTGTGGTATTGTTTGGGGCACACTGCTGTGTGGTATTGTTTGGGACACACTACTGTGTAGTATTGTTTGGGGCACACTACTGTGTGGTATTGTCTGGGGAACACTACTGTTTGGTATTGCCTGGGGCACACTACTGTGTGGTATTATCTGAGGCACACTACTGTGTGGCATTGTTTGGGGCACACCATGGTGTAGCATTGTTTGGGGCACACTACTGTGTGGCATTGTTGGGGGCACACTATGGTGTGGCATTGTTTGGGGCACACTACTGTGTGGCATTGTTTGGGGCACACTGCTGTGTGGCATAGTTTGGGGCACACTGCTGTGTGGTATTGTTTGGGGCACACTGCTGTGTCGTATTGTTTGGGGAACACTACTGTGTGGTATTGTTTGGGGCACACTGTTGTGTGGTATTGTTTGGGGCACACTGCTGTGTGGCATAGTTTGGGGCACACTGCTGTGTGGTATTGTTTGGGGCACACTGCTGTGTTGTATTGTTTGGGGAACACTACTGTGTGGCATTGTTTGGGGCACACTATTGCATGGTATTGTTTGGGGCACACTACTGTGTGGCATTGTTTGGGGCACAATGTTGTGTGGAACTGTTTGGGGCACACTGCTGTGTGGCATTGTTTGGGGCACACTGCTGTGTGGTATTGTTTGGGACACACTACTTTTTGGTATTGTGTGTGGCACACTACTCTGTGGTATTGTTTGGGGCACACTACTGTGTGGTATTGTTTGGGGAACGCTACTGTTTGGTATTGTCTGGGGCACAATACTGCAGGACTTAAAATGTTTAATTAGTTTCATTAGCTGTAATTGTGAAAAGGAGTTGTAGGAGTTAGAAGGAGGCTGTGCAATAGTTGAGTACAGTTTCTTTTTCCGGTGTGGACATGAGGGATAGTAACTTAAAAGGCAACTGCTCGAGCTATCTAAAGTGTATGACAAAGAGGGTAAGGGAACAGCTAAGTAGGGAATCTTTAATGAAGGGAACATTTTAAAATGTATATTTAGGATTCCACTTCTGCAGGTCATTGTAAAAACATGAGTAAAATATATAGGATTTCTTTATAGAGTATGGCAAAAAGCAGGCCACTGTAAAAAGCAAAAAGCACAGAAATTGTGTAATGGAGTGTAGAAAAAATGAATGGAAAGAAGTAGCAGCAAACTGGGTTTGGGCATTTTGGCAAATAAGGTAAAACTCTACAGAGATAGTAGCTAATTGAGTTAGGGCATTCTGTTAATGAAGGGAAAATTCTAATGTGTGTAGGGAATTTTGGTAAACAAGGGAAAATTCTATAGAGGTAGCTGTTAACCAAGTTAGGGCCTTGAGATAAAGAAGGGAAAATTCTAACATAAACAGCAAAAAAGGGGAGTGCGGCACTGAAGCTAGGGCCATAATGTACTACGCAGGTTAGTAGAGAGGGCAGCGGCAAGGGGCTTTTTGGATGAGGAGAAGGGCTGCAGGGGAAAGCAGGAGTGGAGGAAGAATATTGGGGTGCAATGGGTGTGGGGCAGCAGTGCTCATGGAAACACTGTGGAGGATGGGGTGTTGTTCAATATGTGTCAGACTGAGCAATTGGAAGTGAGATACAACATAAAGATGAAATGGGGAGGAAGTGGAGGGATAGGAGGGAAGGAGGTGGGAACTGCATCATAAAGGTAACAGGGAGTGTGGGGACTGGAGTAGGGGAAAGAGGGGAGAGAGATGACTAGCTGGGGACATGAAGCAATGGGGAAGGAACAGGATGGTCAGGGAGGAAAGGGTCCCTGACCAGGTGGGGGGAGGAGTAATGGCTTGCAAGAACTGAGGAGTAGGGGAGGGGGAATTGAAGGACTCTAGGAATGGCACATATCTCAGCTGTAGGTGGAAATGAAGCACACATTGGGGGGGGATTACAGTGTCCAACAGGTACACCTCTCTAGCATAAATGATTGGGGAGGGAGTTCTAAGAGGTTCAGCGTAACAGCAAGTAGGTGCCAAGAAATTAGGCTAGGCAGAAGGGAAGAGGAAGATAGCAGCAGGTGCCTAAAAGAGGATAAAGGGTAGGGGGTAGACAGGAGGGATGGAGGAAAGGGTTGTAAATACAGATAGGTGAGCAGAGGGTGGAAAATGAACAAGGAGGAGGAGGATCAGGGGAAGCAGGAGGAGCAGGGAGGAAAGGAAGGGGAACAAGGGGTGACAAGGGGCAGGGAAGAGGCAGAGGCAAAGGCAGAAGGCAAGCAGAAAGCACAGAGGGATGAAGCTGGCAGACAGGATGAGGATATCGGGGGCTCTGACACTGTAATTGATGTTGGGGTTTGGGAGGCACCCAGGGGTGAAAAGGAGGTGAGTGCAGTTGCGGAGAAGTGGGGGAGAGAGGGGTAGAGGGAGGTGACACATCCAGCAAGGATAGTAGGCGCTAGGGGAGAGGGGGCGCAGGAGGAAATTGATTGGCAGGATCCAGTGAGGAGCTAGTAAAGGATAAGTTTATCAGGGGAACCCAATACCACGGAAGGGCAGAAGCGGTGAGGGTACTAGTTCTGGGATATTCTATAATTGGAGGTGTTAAGTGGGGTGGAAGGAGTGATGGTAGGGGGAACAGGGTTAGAGTAGAGTGTATGCCAGGTATGTCTTTGCACAAGGCCCCATTCCTAGTGGACTCCTCAGTGAAGAATGCTGGCAGGACTCCCACATCCTGTTGCATATGCATAGAAATGACATGGAGGGCAACAGTATGGAGGAAGTGCAGGCTTGGTTCAGGGAGCTGGTCAGGGTCTGTCTAGCCGAGGGGTGCTCAGCCTCCTTCTTGGAAGTTCTTCTGGTTCCAAAGGCTAGTGTGGAGAGGAAACTAAAAATTCAGGAGGTCAACAAATGGTTGAGATGATGGTGCAGAACCAAAGGGTTTGTGTTTGTGGGGAATTGGGGTGTAATTTAGAAGGACAAGGAGTTGTTCAATAGGGACATACTCCACCTGAGCGTATTGGGGTAGGAGGTTCTGAAGCAAAGGCTGGGCAACTTAACAGAAAATAGATGGGGTTTAAACTTGTAGCGGGGGGGCTGAGGCTAGTGGATCAGGTGGGCAATCTCAGCTTGGGAAGGCTTAGGCCTCCCCTCCCCGACAGTCTCAGTAGTTAGTGGAGTAGGGCAGTTGTGCGCACATGGGGTCCTGCAGGAAGTGGACGGGGGGGTAGATCTAAAGAATGTGACAAGGAGGAGGGTTGTCTTGATCAATGCAAGAAGTCTGGGGAATAAGATCCCTGACTTTCAGGCTTTGATGACTGAGGGGAGGGTGGACGTGGCTGTGGTTACTAAGATGTTGGCCATGCAGCACCATGACTGGGAGATGAATATTCCAGGGGACATGGTACTTCGTAGAGACAGGATGACAGGTAATGGCAGGGGAGGTGGCTCTGCACATTGAGCATGGTATCCAATGCAGCAGGGAGGAGATTGCTGAGGGGCACATTGAGGCTTTATAGTTTACCCTGAAAAATACTAGGGACAGGAGTGTCAGGATAGGGGTGGTGTATAGGCCACCTACTCAGTCGGAAGAGCTTGATGAGGAATTAGCAGTGAATCTGAGCTCCCACTGTAGCTTGGGCGAGGGTAAAACAGTGTTGTTGGGGGATCGGAACTTGCATGGGGCAGACTGGGAGACCATGGTGTCGGCGGTGGCAAGGGAACAGTGCCTCCTGGATGCCTTCCAGGATGTGTTCCTATCCTAACTGGTGGGGGAACCCACCAGACGGGGACACATCCTGGGCTAGGTTCTGATGGATGGGAATATGGTTAGAGACTTGATTGTGGAAGACCCTTTGGTGGGGAATGACCATGCCACAATTTGGTTCACCATAGACATGGGCGGGATTAGAATCCATACCAGGACAACATTGCTGGATTTCAGGGAGGCTGATTTCAAGAGCATGGCAGCAATACTGGTGAGGAACCTAGGTGGGATATGGCCAGGTATGAACATGGACAGCAAGTGGAAACTAATAAAAGGGATCTTCTGGAGGCCACAAAAGCCTGTACCAGGGTAGTTCACAAGAATGCCAGGGCTTGAAAGCCCAGGTGGTGGACAAGAGAGGTACAGAAGGTGGTAAGAGAGAAAAAGCTTGCCTTCTCAAGATTCAAGCAGTCAGGTAGGGAGACAGACAGGGAAGAGTACCAGAGGATCTCCAGACAGGCAGGGAGGATGGTGAGAGCAGCCAAGGTGGAAAAGGAACTGCAGTTGGTGCAGGGGATCAAATGGGGAGAAAATATTTTTTTTCAGATTTATCAGGCATGGGAGGAAGGCAAAGGAGGGAAGATTGATAGGTTAAAAATTGAGAAGGGATGGGCCAAGGAAGCAGTGGAACAAGTGGAAGTATGCAGTGAGTTCTTTTGCTTGGTCTTTACAAAGGAGGTAAGGGAACCAACTTCTCAGGGGGATTGCGGTATGGAGGAAAGGGTGGGGGGCACTCACCAATGGGGAGATGCCTTTAGAGAGGGCGAGAGAGGCACTAAAGTCCCTGTGGGGGGACAAGGACCTGGGTCTAGATGGGTTTCATCCCAAGGTATTGAGAAAACTCACAGAAGTTCTGGCTGCACCACTGATTGACTTATTTAACTCCTCCCTTCAAACAGGGTGGGTACCTCAGGACTGGAGGGAGGCTCATGTTGTGCCTCTATATAAGGGAGGTCCTTGGGAGGAGCTGGGTAACTATAGGCCAATCAGCCTGATCTCAGTGGTGGGGAAGCTGCTGGAGTCCATCTTAAAGGATAGGATAGTGGAGTTTCTGGAGGCCCAGGGTCGCCAGGATAAATGCGAGCATTGGTTCATCTGGGAAAGATCGTGTCAGATGAACCTGGTCAAATTCTATGACTGGATCACCAGGTCTCTTGTCCGGGGAAACCAGTGGATGTCCTGTGCCTGGACTTCAGCAAAGCTTTCAACTCGGTGCTGCACTGTAGATTGCTGGACAAGCTAAGGAGTCTGGAGTTAGGGGGGAAGATACTGGGATGGATTGGGAATTGGTTAAAGGATAGGGTTCAAAGGGTGGTGGTTGAGGATGAGCTCTTGTCTCTGAGAAGGTTCCTAAATGGGGTCCCCCAGGGGTCAGTATCGGGGCCGGTCTTATTTAATACATTTATCTCTGATATCGGGTCGCAGTTAGAAACAGACTGTCTATTTGTGAATGATTCAAAACTGGGGGCAGGTGATGGATGAGGAGGGAAGCAGGACACTGCAGGAGCACTTGGAGACACGTGAAAGGTAGTAGCACACTTGGCAGCTGAGTTTCAATGCCAGGAAGTGCAGTGTACTCCACTTGGGGTCAAGGAACCCGGGGCACGACAACAGTCTCAGTGGGGTGAAGCCGACGGTCTTCAGGAAAGAAAAGGATCTCAGGGTGACAACAGATGCTAAAATGAACAAATTTGAGTAGTGTAGGAAGGCAGCTGTGAAGGCAAATAGAATCTCTGGTTCTAGCTGCAAAACATGTCTTCGATTGGAGAGGGGGACTTGAAAGGGACCTGTTCAGGTGAGTGAGGATGTGTAGGGGTGTACTGGGTGGTGTGGGGTGTTAGGCGCTGAGTGGGAAGTATAAAAAATTACCAGATGAAAAATGTAGTTGTTCGATAGGGGAATGTGAGGACTTGATGCACGTTTTGTGGCATTGCACGTGGTACCTTAATGAACGTAAACACTGGTTAGGACCTTTTGTTGATGTTAAATATGGTCTAGATCTAGAAACACTGACCTCCATTATTTTATGTACTGAAGACAGCTGGTCTATGCAAAGAGTGGTGAGTTATTGTAAAGCAATAAACGTAAAAAAAGAATTAATAGTACAATTGTCTAGGCTAATTGATAAATGCTGTGGGGTAATTATAAATGCCCTGAGTAATCTTTGCTACCCTGAGATTAATAGATATGCAATAGACTGTTTTAAATAGATATAGAGAGGTAGTGGATGGGAAACACATAAATTATGGAATTATTTATAATGTTAGTGGTCCTATTATATTTTTTAAATAATAGGTGATGTACTTTGTCTGTACTTTGACCTTATGTATTTTGTAACCCCAGATGTTTTTAATGTGTATTTATTGAAGGCTTTTTAGCCAAACAATAAACTGAAACTGAACTGAGTGGGAGGTATGTATGTGAGACTGATAGGTAATGGACATTTTGTTTACTGGTTAAAAAATCATTCATAGGTTCATAGGTTTGTTTTCAATCCAGTCAGCCACTAGAGCTGTAAATGGACTTGCCATCATTCAGTGGACATAATCCCATTTACTTTCTCACATATACTGATCAAGCAACCGCTTGAATGTTGCCATATTATCAGCACCCACCACTGCCGATGGAAGAGAATTCCACACATTCACCACCCTCTGTCATACCATCTACCCCTTTTTGATGTTCTATACTTTTCTCCCAATAACTGGTAGGGGTGAAGCCTGGTTGCCCTGTCCGACTCTTTCTTTTTTATTAACCCAACACATTCCCAGAGCATATCATTCCTAAAGGGACTATAGGCATAACATAGATCCCCTCTTAATCTTCGATAAGACATTGACTACAAACCAAGGTCCATTAACGTATTAGGATAATCCTTTATCTTGACAATATTTATATTTTTGGTTGATCTATGCTGCAACCTCTCAGTGCGTTTTCTACTACCTATACTTTGTGGGGCACTAAAGGGCATACCATACTCAAGAACCGGCCTGACCAGGTACCTCTACTGAGGCAACAGTACCTTATCACTTCTACTTTTAATGTTTCTTAAAATATTACCCATTATTTTGTTTGCCGTTTTTACCACTTCTGAGTTATGTTTGTCAAAGTTTAGGGTATCAGATATTATTACTCCTAGATTCTTTTCAGATTCTGCACTTGCAATAATCTTATTGTTTATTACATAGTTGGCTTTCTTACTGTTGGAACCAAAGTGCATTACTTTACACTTATTATTGAAATTCAGTTTGTTTTTCTGCCCAGTCTTCCAACTTATGTAGTTGTTTCTGGAAGCTGGTTATTGATGCTGAATTATTTACCACTGCCCCTACTTTGGTATCATCTACAAACTTACAAAGCCATGCTCCCTCTGACACCTGCATAGTGGTAACAAACAATTTAAATAACGGTGGCCCCAGAACTGAACCCTGGGGAACCCCACTAGTCACCCTACCCAACTCCGACAGGAACCCCTTATTTGTACCCTCTGATATCATTCATGGAGCCATGCATGTATCCATACTCATAGCTATTTGTTTACCCCAAGTTCTCTCAGTGTATCCATTAGGATCCTCTATGACACTGTGCCAAAGGCATTAGCATAGTCCAGATTTACAACATCCATAATTTACTAGTACAGGATCTATCAGCTGCAAATCTGTGTTGTGACACATCCATGACCTGCAAGAGGTTCAGATCCTGTTCCAGAAAATCCTTAACACATTGAAGTACTGTTTTCTTTATTTCAGTTGTTTTCTTAATTGGGAGGGTGTGGGTGCCATAATGGGGATAGTGATCTGTGGGTGGGGGGTGCCATTAGACACCAGGGAAATGGGCAATGGTGATTAGCAGGTGGGGGTGCCACAAGAAACCAGTGAAACGGGGAGCAGCTATTGGAGTGTGTGGGGGGGACTGATATACAACGGAAAACAATTCCATTTGGACTTAGGGACTGGAAGGTGGCAGGGACCACTACACTATGGAAAAGTAATATTTTTATGGGATTGGTGATCAAGGAGGAATCACTACACTGTGGAAAACTAATGTTGCATATTGGATCAGTGACCGGAAGGGGGGGAGGGACCTCTACCCTATGGAAAGACTCTATTTAATATGGGATCAATGACCAGTGAAGAGGGAGGGACAACTACACTATGGAAATAAATTATAGGAAAATGCAAGAAAAAGGCTTTTTTTCTGTGTGACCCAATTCCTTTTTCATGACTCATGATCCTTTTTCATTTGAAAAAAGATTCACGAAAAAGGATCTTAGCAAGTGATAGTAAAGGATCTAAATAGTTAAAAAAATGTTCAGAAGCCATGGGAGGTATACAAAATTGTTAAGTGAAGCTCATCAGCTACCGATGAATAAGGTACATGTTTGGATGTCTGTAAAAGACATCCTTGGACAGTGTCATGACAGTTTGTTGTGCAAAAAACAGAAAAGAAGAAGGCGGCTCATGAAAAAGGATTATTTTCTGGCAAAAAAAGGATTTACCCTCAGGATAAAGAATCCTTTTTTGTGAGAGCAAAATCCTTTTTTGAACCTATTTCTCTATCCTAGAAAGTTATCTTCCTAATGAAAACAATGGGAACTTAAAAACTGAATAACTTTGCAACAGATTCATATTTTTTCACCAAACAAATGCATGGCAGTTCTGTTACCCAAGGTATATCTACTATAAACAAGCATTTATCAATGCCGAATGTTGGCTTGATGGCATTGGTAGTGCAGGAGTTAGAGAGATGCATAATAGGAATGGCAGTGAAGTATTGAGCTGATGCCAACCAACCCCCACCCTGCAGAGACTGACAGGCATTGGGGTGTCCCTTTGGGTGTTTGGTAGTGCAGTGCGGGAAAACATTTTGGGCAGGATGTGAAAAATGACAGCTGTACAGTTCATAAGAAGGTGTAAAACAAATGCCAGTGTTGAAAATGTGGCATGTAAATATAGCAAATTTGCAAAGTTACAAGGGTGCATAGGAAATTTATTTTTATTTATTGAAAATGTTTCACCAGGAAAGGCACGCTGAGCAAAAAGATGCTTGTCTCATGGTGCGACCTGGAAATATGTAACGCACGCTTGCAACACTGCCATTTTATGGGCGTTCGGCACCAAATTTTCAACATAGGCATTTTAGCACCTCTGCTCATGTACAGTGTCACTGTTATTTCCTCAAAGTATCCCAAGAAGTGATTTTTCACAGCGACCACGCTATTCTGCACCGGAAGTGCGAAAACACATTTTGGGCAGGATATGTGAAATGACGGCTGTACTGTTCATCAAGAGGTGTGGAAAAATGGCAATGGTGAAATTCCAGAGTGAAAATATCACAAAAATGCACTACGGTACGAGCGTGCGTGCAATCTGCCAATGCATGCTCATAACACAGTCATTTTATAGAGTATCATCACAAAAGTTTCAACATAGGCATTTTAGGACCTCTGCTCATGAACTGTGTCACTGTCATTTTCATAATCTGGCCCAAACACTGATTTCCCACAGCGACTGCGCTATTGTGCTCTGGAAGTGCGGAAACACATTTCGGGCAGGATGTGGAAAATGACAGCTGTACTGTTCACACGGAGGTGTACAAAAATGACAATGCTGAAAATCCAGCATTAAAATATTGTGTGAAGTTACGAGCCTGCGTAGCAACTGCGCAATGCACACTCGCAAAATGGGCATTTGTTGAATTTTTTCCACCAAATTTGGAACATAGGCTTTTTGAGAGGCCACCTCATGTACACTGGCACTGTCATTTTGTTTATAGGTCCCGAAAGGTGATTTCGTGCAGTGACTGAGAAATCACCTTTTGAGGCCGATTAACGCCATGACAGTGCTAGAATTCATGAGGAGGGGTCCCAAAAATCTGATGTTGAAAATTTGGTGCCAAAATTCCAAGAAATGCCAGAGATATGCAGCAAAATTGAAAAAACCCTATTCATTCCATTATACAGCTTACCAGCATTTCTTCAGTTCACGGTCGACTTTGAAGAGTGCAGATGTGTTCCCGGTCCACCAAAGATCGTCGTGCTGGACTCCGGAGGCAAGTATGGAGTGAGGGGGCATGGGGAGGCATGGTGCACAGTGGGTGGGTGTGGGTGGGGGCAGGAGACTATGAGGGACCATTTTTGTTACAAGGAAGTAAAAAATTACATTGCGTGACAATTTTTGTTTTTCAGGGAACTTGGCACGCTGGGGTGGGCTCCCAGCATGCCAGCTAACTGTTTTGGGGGTGCTGCAGCTGATGGGGATTGTGAACCCTCATTGGCAGACAATGGGGGGTGAATGTATGCCGATGGGGATTAGGCACCCCGTCGGCCTAATGACTTAGCGGTGAGAGGCAAGAGCCAGAGTTGGGCACCCCCTCGGCATATAAGAAGTGCAGAAGGGGTTGATTTATGCCAATGGGGAGTGGGCTACCCCATTGGCACACAATGAAAGTGAGGGGAGGCAAGAACTGAGGGGATTGGGCACCCCCCTCAGCATATAGGAAATGGATGGGGCTGCTCTATGCCGATGGGGAGTGGGTTCCCTGTCGGCAAATTTCCAGCGCAGAAAGCCAGCTGGGGGATTGGGCACCCCCAAAGTCGGCAGTTGGGCGGCCGTCCACCATGCTGCTAATGTGGCAGCAAGCAGAAAGGGCCCGCTGTGTCTGACGAGCTTTGCTCAGATTGCAGCGGACCTTTCCTTAGATGTGCTCACCACATTAGCATGCATGGTGTGGTGCCGGCATGCAGGCTTATTGGGGAATGAGGGACGCACCTACTGATGCATGCCCTGCATTTGCCCAACAGCAGCCAGCCCCCAAATCTGCACTTTCCCAAGATGTTGACTTGTGCACAAGTGCGGCAAGCCAACATAAAAATCATACCAAAATTTCACACCATGTGGATGCAAGACAATGAGAAAAAAAATTTCAAAAAGTGGCGACTTTTAAGGTTTTTGCAGTATCTGTATCTCAGAATCCACACATCCAACCAGAACAAAACTTGCCATGTCATGACATTTACCCCATGGGACACTATGTGCAAATCCATTGATAGGTTGCAAAGTTATTAAAGTGCAAAATTTGAGGTTTAACATTAAACAGGCTGCTCAACCCTAACTATAAGCATGACTGTACCCCTATAATAGTGGAGATAAGGACTCCAAGGACATCATTTCCTTTATTCCAGGTGTCCAAACATCCATTCCCCAAAAGGGCAAATGACATACACCTGTCATATCTTTAACAGCCCAGCATGCTGTGTAGGTGGTAAACACACACACAAGCTTGCACACATAATAGACTGAGGCAAGAGTAAAAGAGTGATGAGAAGGAAAGAAGAAGCAGGAAAGTGGAAAGGAGACAATGAGTGAGTAAAATGCACACATGCACAAAAAAGCAAACTTACTAAGGATTATGTAATGAACAGACAGCAGACTTAAAGGTTTAGCTCAAATCACTTTACTATAGGCTGCACCGTACAACAGAAAAAGTGTCCTTACAGTTGGTGGGCTTACTTATCACACACTGACCATCCAAGCATCCTGGAGATGTCTCCAAGAGTCAGGGGTTTCTTAAAGACACACTACGAAATAAACAGCAGTACTACTTAAAGCAACATTACTTCATTTCCTTACATCCATCTCCCTTTGTAAGTCTAGCATTCCATGCAAGCTAAGTAGTTTAATAAAGCACTAACGGAACTAAAATTCTAGGCAATTACTGTAGTAATTGAGCTAAACAGGCACATGCATAATTCAGTAGTGGTTAAAAGTCACTGCAGTTCAGTCCTGCAAATATTTTGCTGGCTTCTGTATCACCCAGCCGCTCACATGGCTCACGACTGGGCTGGGTTCATGACATATCGACTTGCGAGGTGGGCCCTGCACTGACTCCATTGGGGGATTTTGTTTTGTCGGTCACCAGTGGAGCCTCTGAGGATGTACTTGCTACAAGCTGCTTCTCTGCTGCAGCTATTGGAATTATAGTTAATAGGTCAGGTCTTTGCATTGAAGGAGTCCCAATCTTAATCTGCATCTCTGTTGCTTCTATTGGCACTTCGGTCGGGGGGTCAGGAATGTGTAGTATATCTTTTCTGTTTCTCTGATAATTCTTGTTGTCAATCTCAACAATGTATGATTGTGGCTCCTTGGCAGGTGTGATGACTACAGCAGGTGTCCACTCCTTATCTGTTGTTATCATCCATACCAGCTGTCCAGGGGACAGGCTTGGAAGGGACTTGGCATGTTGGTCATAGTAGAACTTTTTTGCCTTTCTTGCTTCTGTGCGAGACTGGCATGGATATCTTTGTCTATAAGTTGTGGTCTGAGCATGGCTGGCCAAGTGGGCATCAGGGTTCTAGATTTCCTGCCCATGAGCAGCTGAGCTGGAGAACCCAGACCCTCTATTGGAGTGTTCCTCCGGTCTAGTAAGGCCAGGTATGGATCCTTATGATCACTTTTGGCTATTTTGAAGAGCCTTTTTATAGTCTGAATAGTTCTTTCCACCATCCCATTAATTTGTGGGTACTTTAGTGATGAGGTAATGTGCTCAAAATCATAACTTTCAGTGAAACTTGCAAATTCAGCACATGAAAACTGGGGCCCATTGTCTGTTATAAGGACCTCCATAATGCCATGTCATGCATACTGTGATTTGATGTGGCATATAACAATTTTGCTGGTCAGGTTTGGCATCCAAGAGATCTCTATGAACTTTGAGTAGTAATCCACCATTACTAGGTAGATTTCCTTGTCAAACTCAAAGATGTCTGCTCTGACCATGTGCCACAGCTTGTCAGGTATATCATGACTCTACATCAGTTCCTTTGGTTGAGCTCTCCTGTAATGATGGCAAACTTCACACTTAGCAATCAGGTCACTTATCTGGTTGTTGATATTTGGCTAGAATAGAATGTCCTTTGCTTTTCTCTTGCACTTCTCAATGCCTAAGTGACTGCTATGTAGTTTGACCAACATCTTTTTTCTCATTGATATTGGTACAATGAGCCTTTCACCCTTCAGCAGGAGTCCCTTTTCTATGGTGCTGTCTTCCCAAAAGTGCCAGTATGGTCAGAGTTCCAGCTCTAGCTTAGCTTTCTCATGGGGCCATCCATGTAGTACGAACTCCTTAAGTTTCAGGAGTATTGGGTCATTGTTCATTTCTGTGTAAAATTCTGCCAGTTTCCCGTGACCAATGGGTAACCTTTCAAGGGTGTGCACTTCATACTCATCTATATCATTGTTGTCCTGGATTACCAGGGGACTGGCTGACTGGCTTAACATGTTGGCTATGTGGACCTCTCTTCCTGCTTTGTACTCAACTTTCAGATCGTATCTCTGCAACTTCAGCATCATCTGCTGGAGTCTTGGTGGAGCTGCTGACAGCGGCTTCTTGAGGAGGCTTTCTAGAGGCTTGTGATCTGATTCTACTTGTACACCTACTCGGCTGTAAATGTATTGATGAAATTTGTGGCCCCCAAAGACAATAGCCAGCATCTCCTTTTCAATTTGAGCACAATTTCTTTCAGACTTATTTAATGATTGGGATGCAAATGTGGCAGGATGTCTTCCTTATAAGAGACAGGCTCCCAGCCCTTCTGACAGCATGCCCACTGAAAATATCACAGGTTTGCACAAGCCATAGTATTTCAACATAGGCGGATTGGTGATAACTGTTTTCAGGTGCTGAAATGCTTTATTGTGGCATGTTTCCCAGTACCACGCAATGTCTTTTTCCAAGTAACTCTCTCAAAGGCTTCTTTATCATGGACAGATTCAGGATCAATTTTGCCAGATAATTCACCATGCCCATGAATCTTTGCAAGTCTGTTTTGTTTTGCTGGGTGGACATGTCCACAATGGCTTTGATTTTGCTTTGATCAGCTATTAGTCCATCTTTGCTCAGCTTATGTCCAATGTATGGAACTTCAGTCTTACCTGTTTTAGACTTTGTCAAGTCAGGGACAAGTAATGTTCCTGGGCCATGTCCAGGACCCCTCAGAGACGTTCATTATGTTCTTTCATGTCTGCACCCCATATCAGAATGTCATCCATTATAACGTCTGTGCCTTCTAGTCTTTCAAACATTTTGTGAAAGTTTCCATTGAAACACTTCTGGCACTGAGCAAATGCCAAATGGCATGTTTGAACTTGCAGTGTCCAAATGGTGTGTTGAAGGTCACTAGTTCAAAACTTGGTTCATCTAGTCTGATTTGCCAAAACGCATGTCCTGCATCAAGCATTGGGAAAATGTTTGCTCCTGCAAGCCTTGCAGCAGCCTCCTCCACTGTCTTCATGGGATAGTGCTCCCTTTTGATTACCTTATTTAAGTTGCGAGGGTCAATGCAGATCCTGTCGTTGTTGGGCTTTCCTATAACTTGACCCAGCTTGTAGGTTTTTCAGCCTTTTTAATCATCCCTAGTGTCTCCATTTTCTGTATTTGTACTTTGTCTTTAAGGGCAAATGGAAGCTTCCTGGGTGGTTGAATTACAGACTTGTCAACCTTTAGTGAAGCTCCCCTCCAGGTATCCTAGTTCTTCAAAAACATCCGAAAACTATGACAGTATCTCATCGGTGCTGTCTACAGGCTTGTCAGCAGTAGTTACTGAGAACATTTTCTTCACTAGTTTCATTTCTGAGCAGGTTTGGAGCCCTAGCACTGGAGTGACCTGATCATTAACCACTTGGAAGATAATTAGATGGTACTTATTTTTAAAACTTGCTGATAGAATTGCTTTGCCACAGACATCTAATTTGTGTCCTGAGTAGGAAACTAGTTTTGTCTTTGTCCACTGAATGGCTTCTCTAAACAGCTGTTTATAGAGGGTCAGGGGCAGTACATTGTATTGTGCTCCTGTGTCCAGCTTAAAGTTCACAGTCTGGCCATTAATGATTAACTGTACATTCCACTCTGTGTGGGCTGTATCTGACTTTAGCGTGTCTATACAAAAGATACTTTCACCATCAGTCTCACTGCTTGGGCCTTCATTAATCATGTGTAGAGTTGGCTTCCCAGCTGCATGATATATATTTGCAAAGTGATTTCTCTGGTTACACTTTCTGCAAGGCTGTCTGAATGCTGGGTACTGTCTGGGCTGATGCAGTCTGCCACACTTCCCACATTTGAATTTATTGGCATTTGGAGGTGTGCTGTAAGTTTTTGCCCTATAGCTTTGTACTTGTCTGACTGAGGTAGCATGCACAAGACTTTCTGCCTGAGTTGTCTCCGAAATAGATTTTAAATTAGCTTCACTGAGCTCTGCAGCCCTGCATATGGTTAATGCATTTTCTAAGGTCACGTTTTCTTGATGCAATAGCCTCCGTTTAAGTTGTTCACTTTGTATTCTACAGACCAATTTGTCATAAATTAAGGAATCTGTCAGTTCCCTATATTCACAAGACTGCACTGTCACTCTTAAATCTGTTTCATAGGCATCTATGGACTCACCGTGACCTTGATTTCCACTCATGAACAGATGTCTTTCATAGGTTAGGTGCCTTTTGGGATTGCAGTATGTTTCAAACTTGTCAATGATCTTGTCCAAATCTTCCTTATCTGCTGCTTGCTGCATTTGAATGTGTTGTATATTGCCACTGCTGCTGGCCCAGCTAGATTAAGGAATATCATTGCTTGGATTTTTTTTTATTTCTCTTCAACTCCACTGGCTACTATGTAAATTTGAAATGTTGCTTAAACCTCTGCCAGTTCTCTTTCATGTTGCTGTGCAGTGCCATGCTATGAGGCTGGCAGTATAGCCCCAAGGTTAGAATAATGAGCTGTGAACAAGCTTGGTACATCCAGCAGACCAGTCCTGAATTTAATTCTCACAACCTCCACTTGCATACTGTGTGACTCTGAGCAAGTCACTTAACCACCCAGAGCTCCCAGGTCACCCATGAAAACAGGCACTTGTACTTTCGCTGGGGGCAGTGCCCTTTCTGTTTACTGTATCAACCTCGCGTTGAATGTCACAACCTTGTATGCATGTGAAAAACAGGTCCCTCTTGCAAACAAGCTTTGCTCAACAGTGACCGCCTGTATAAATAAAGACTTTGATTGATTGATTGATTGATTGACTTGTGCCTAGTGGGTCTTACCCAGTTACCTAAGACTAAAATAAAAATAAAATAAAAAATAGTATCAAGGCAGGGGGGGTTGTCAGTTTCTCCATTCTGACACCATGTAATGGTCAGACAGTAGACTTAAAGGTTTAGCTCGAATCACATTACTGTAGGCTGCACTGTACAACTGAAAAAGTGTTCTTACAGTTAGTGGGCTTGCTTATTACACACTGACCATCGAAGCATCCTGGAGATGTATCCAAGAGTCAAGGGCCTCTTAAACACACAGTACAGAACAAACAGCAGTAATACGTAAAGCAACATTACTTCATTTCCTTACAGATTACAGGAGGGGATCAATAGAAGAGCAGTAAGCAAAAATGTAGGGAGTGGTGCACTGCAGTGGATGTGGAGCCGCAGTCTTCAGGAGGACTTTCTGGGAACTGTGGTGCTGCTCCATATGCAGTCACTTCTGTGGGTTGAGGAAGGAGGTTGCCAGACTCTGTGCCGAGATAGTAGGAATGCTGGAGACCTTCACCCCCACCCAGAGATCAGCATGCCCCCAGCAACTGCCTCACCAGACACTCGGGCAGAGGGTGGGATGAAAAACAGTGGGCTCAGGGAGGGGCAGAGTGGGGAGGCAGAGGCAAATCCCCATCCAGTCAAGCTCAAGAATTCCTACACTGTTCTGGAGGAGCTGGAGACTCCCAAAAGGGAACCCGAGGCTATGACCATGGGGGACGTGAGAGTCCTCCAAGTTGGAGACCCAGGGACCAGAGGTGGAGGACCCTAGAGGAGAAGGAAGAAGTTACTTCTGATGGTGGACTCAATTGTCCAGGGATTGGACTAGGAAAGGACAGCAGGGAGGAAAGGGAGGTCAAGTGTCTTTCTGGAGGCAGAGCTTGGAGGGAGGGTGAGCGGATCCAAGGAATAACTGAAGCAGTGGAAAGGAAGGGAGGGCTGGAGGTCATTTTCCACCTGAGAACAAATGACCTGTCCAGTAGCAAGGCAAGCTTAAAAGTGGTGAAAGAGGAGTTCAGAATGATCTGAGGGTTCCTGGGGAAGGTAACAAGTTCCCTGACATTTTTGGAGGTGCTGCCATTCCAAGGCAGTGGGGGGAGGGGGGAGGAATCTCTGCATCAGTATCCTTAATGTGTGGTTGAAGGGTTGACTCAGCAAGAAGGGGTATGGTTTCATTGGGGAGTGGGGACCCACCTAGAATGATATAGCTCTGTTCACAGGTGATGGACTACATCTGTCCAAGAAGGGTAAAGCAATAATCAATGGATAGCTTAAATGCTTTGTTGATGAGCATTTAAACTAGCCGGGGGGGGCAACAGAAGCAGGGCAACTCAAGCAGCCTACCCCCACAACATACAGTAGACAAGACAGACGTAGGGAAAGGGGTTCAGGAACAGAACAGCAGATACAGGAAGTAAGGGAGAAGCAGAGAAATCAATGCAACAAAAGAAGAACAATTGGGGAGGGGGGCAGAAGGGCTGCCAAAACAGATGCAGAGAGAGGAGTGGTGGCAGAATGTGGAATGGCATGGCAACAAACACAAGAAGCCTGGGAAATAAAATCCCAGACCCGGAGGCCTTGTTAGTGGAGGTGGATCTGGACATAGCAACAATAAAGGAGACGTGGCACATTGCAAATCATGGAAGGGACATTAATGTATCAGGCTATGCTCTGTTCAGGAGGGATTGGGAGGGGGTTAAAAATGGAGAGGGGGTGGCCCTGTATGTCAGGGAAAGTATTAAGTCAACAGAGGTGCAAGGCAGACAGGAGGCAGAGGCACTGTGGGGCACCCTAAAGGCAGGCAATGGCATAGCAATTCGAACAGGGGTGATTTACAGACCTCCAGCACAGGGGATGAAAGGAGATGGGTATCTAGTGGCCCAGATTCAAAAGATGGCATCAAAGGGTGAGGTATTACTGCCAGGGGATTTCAATATCCCAGACATGGACAGGGCAATCCCAATAGCTACATAATCCAGGAGCCATGCAATCCTGGATTCTTTACAGAGGGCAGGCCTCAGGTAGCTAGTAAGTGTTCCCACCACAGACACAGTAATTCCGGACCTTATACTAACCAATGGGGACAGAGTCACAGACATCCCGATCGAAGGTCAGCTAGGATCCAGCGACCACCACATAGTGTGGTTTAGCATGAGAACAGAGACACAAGCTAGTCACACAAAGGCAAAGGTATTAAAATTCAGGAGAGCCGACATAGTTAAAAGGGGTAGGTGTATCAGAGTAGCCCTGGAGAAGGAAGAGGTAAGGGGCGGTTGAAGAGCAGTAGAGGAAACCAAAGGGCTCCATAGTGGAAGTGATGAATCAGTGCATCAGGTTGGTGTCCAAAGGGAAGAAAATGAGGAAACCACTATGGTTCACAACAGAAGTAGCTGACAAAGTAATAGCTAAAAGGGTACCTTTCAGGAAATGTAAGGGGACCCAAAGGGAGGAAGGCAGGGAGGTGTACCTGAGTGTTTAAGAGAAGTAGGTAAGGTCATTTGGAACATAAAGGCATGGACTGTGGAAGGATTAGCGCTGACAGTGAAAAAAGGGGACAAGGCATTCTATATAAGTACATCAGTGAAAGAAGAAAAAACAGGGGAGGGACAGTAAGGCTCAAAGGGGATGAAGGAGGGTGAAAGGAGGGAGATCAGAAGAAGGCAGAAATACTAAACAAACTATACTTTTGTTCAGTATTCACTGAAGAGAAGGAGGGTCAGGGACTATTGCTGGGCAACATATGCAAAGTGGAGTGAGAGGTGGTCACCTGTCTATTCACAGTAGAGAGAGTCCTAGAAGAGCTCTTGAAGTTGAAGGTGGATAAAGCTATGGGGCCACATGGCATACCCCCAAAGATAGGTTAAAACTATACTTTGATTCCTCATTTCAACTTCACAGTTACTCGCTTCTACGTCTAGACAGGCCATGAAGAAAGAGGGGTGGTGGCAAGCCTCTGCATGTACAAGGCCACATCTCTGCCACTGCCATAAACTGCTCAACCGCCACCTCCCTGAGTGAGTGGCTCCTCACTACAATAACCCTGGGTTCATCAAAAAAAACTCTATCTAGGCTGCTTTTATAACCCTCTTTTGGGAGGTATCCCAGGCCAATATGACTTCCTCAATGGTGTAGTTTGCAGTGTACCCTAAAGAGATGCCCATTGTACTTGGGGACTTCAGCCATAACTGGTTAGATGACCCAGCACCAGTCTATGCAAATCTGCTGAAAGAATATAATCTTGAGTAAGTTCTCTCCTCCCCTACCAGACACAATGCTCACTCACCACATCACTCCCTCCCTTGATTGAGTTGCCACAAATTGAGTAGACTTGATCCTCCAAGCAGGCACAATGACCATTCCCCAACCTTCATCATACTGGCCACCAAATCAAACCGCCCTCCCCACATTACTGTCTTTCAGAAAGTTTAACTGCCAGGATCATAAGCCTGTCCTTAGAGATGTTAGGGCAATAAATTGGTTCGATCTCTGCTTACCCAGCAATATCACTTTGGCGGTTACTTTCTTTACTGCCATCCTCCATCGTCTACAGGACATTAATTTCCGCCTCACAACCAGAAGGATAAGAGGAGGCTGTACCCACTGGCTATCCAGGGAATTACTGGCACTAATGAATGTCAGGGATAGTAAATGGAAAGCATACAAGGTGTCCCCCTTCCCCTCAACTGTGGAATGCCTATAGACAACTGTGCAATGCCAGTAAACAGACTGTCAAGTTGCTTAACCACCAAATATTACCTCAACCAACAAAGCAGCAACCTTGGCAATCCTCATACTTTCTAGGCCTCAGTTGGGTCACTTCTAAACCCTAAGACCAGCAGACAAATAACTCACATGCCCCCTCTGGGCCCACCTCTGATCCTGCTGAGATTGTGACACTTTTAACACAAAATTCACAGACATACCCTCCTATCTCAGTAACCCCCCCCCCAGCCTACCTCAGACTCAAACAACCAACTAAACTGCTCCCTCTCCTCCTCAAACACCACCCTGCCCCCCCCTTTCCAGTTCAGAGCTATTGGGCAGAATGTCAATATCAAATTCTTGAAGTCACTCCTGGCCAAAGGAAGCCCTGGCAGTGATGGACTATACCCCGCATTTCTAAAACTTATCTCCCTCAACCATTGTTAAACTCTTTACTTTCATTTTCAACCTCGCCCTTTCTACATACACAGTGCCTGACTCCTAGAAACATGTGCATGTGGCACCAATTTTCAACGGTGGTGACCCCCTCTCCCCTGATAACTACATACCCATTTCCAACCTCCCTCACCAAAGTAAACTGCTGGAAAAAAATGTACATTTTTAGCTATCTGAACACCTAGAAAAATATACCCTCCTATGCCCCCCTTCAGTGTGGGTTCTGTAAGCACCAGAGTACCTTCTCTGCTTTAGACCATTTCTCGGATTACATGCTAAGAAACATGGATATGGGTCAAGCCACAGGTGCTGTTTTTGTGGATTTATCAAAGACTTTCAATCTTGTTGACCACCGCCACCTTCTCTGCTCCACCCTACTCTATTTTGGCTGCTCCATTGGAACTGCTGCTTGATTCTGCAGCTATCTTTCTAACAGGTCTCAGTCTTTCATTACAGGAAAAGCTTCCTTTATTGCCCTACCCATACACGCTGGACTACCCCAAGTTTCCTTACCTGGCTCACTATTCTTTTCCATGTTTATTAATTCATTCCACAAGGAAAGCTTCAATTGTAATACACTCCTCTATGCAGATGACCTAGAAACATGGAAACATAGAATTTGATGTCAGATAAGAACCACTTAGCCCAACTAGTCTTCCCATTTCCCTAGCTAATGGATAAGCTGCAGATCCTAGTTAACCAACAGCCTACTTCCTCCTACCCTCCCACTAGAATTGTCTTATATCTGTTCCATGCATTCTTGAATTGCCCTACTATTTTTGACTCCTCGACCTCCCCAGGAAGGCTGTTCCACCACCATCTGCATGAAAAATTACTTCCTCACATTGCCTCTGAGGAAGTATCCCCCCAGCCCTCCTTACTGCTTTCTCACATTGCTTGCCCACCTTTAAGTCATCTGATATAACTACCCCCCCAGCCCCTTTCCACTTTTGTTGTTGTTAGTATCTCACCCCCCATTGTGTACTCTTCCCCTGGGATTTTGTTTCCCAGGTGCATTACTTTGCACTTCTTTGCATTGAATCTAAGCTGCTATACATTTGATCATTCCTCCAACCTTAACAAGTCCCTTCTCATCCTTTCCACCCCACCTTGTGTATCAACCCTGTTGCAGATTTTTGTGTTATCTGCAAAGAGACATACGTTTCCTTCCAGTCCCTCTGCAATGTCACTTATAAAGACGTTAAAGAGGACCGGTTCTAGTACTGAACCCTGCTGTACCCCGCTAGTAACCTCCCTTTCTTCAGAGTGGACTCTGTTTAGTATTATCCTCTGCATCCTGTTGTCCAGCCAATTTTTGTACCCAGGAAACCACCCTGGGACCCACTCCAAGGCTGGCTAACTTGTTTATTAACATTTTGTGGAGGACTGTGTCAAATGCCTTGTTAATGTCTAGGTAGGCCATGTGCACAACCACTCCCTGGTCTACTACTTTGGTCACCCAGTCAAAGAAATCTATTAGATTTGTCTGACACGAACTTCCCAGTGTGAATCCATGCTGCCTTGGGTCCTGTGCCCTGCTGGCCTCTAGGTACTCACTAATTCTTTCCTTCAGAACTGATTCCATTATTTTATCTACCACTGAGGTCAAAATAACAGGTCTGTAGTTTCCTGCCTCTGCCTTGCTCCCACTTTTGTGAAGCAGAATCTCATCCACCTTCCTCCAGTCCTCAGGTACCACCCCATCCTCCCAAGATTTGTTAAACAGGGCAATCAGTGGTGTCACTAGTTCTCCCCTCATTTCTTTCAGAATTCTGGGGGTGAATCCCATCAGGCTCCATTGCTTTCTCCACCTTCAGTTTTAAGATTTTTTTCAGAACCCTTTCCTCTGTGAATGGACTGGTATCAACCCCTTAACCAGAGTGTTTCTATTGTTTGATTTAGGTACCTCCCCCTCCTCTTCTTTTGTGAATAATATGCAGAAGTATTCATTCAGTATCCCTGCTTTTTCACTGTCAGCCTCTACCCGCATTCCCTCCCCTTTATTAAGCCTCAGTATCCATCCCTTGGCCTTTCTTTGCTCCTTAATGTACCTATAAGTGGTTTTATCCCCCTTCTTAACAGAGTTGTCTATCTTTTCCTCAGTTTGGGTCTTTGCTTATTTGACTGCCTTCCCCTGCCTCCTTCTGCTTTAACTTATACTGTTCTCTGTCCTGCTCCTTCTGTTTCAGTAAATTTCCTGAATGCTATCCTTTTCTCTTTAATGTTCCCTGCCACCTCTTTTGAGAACCACAATGGCTTTTTCCTTCATTTTGCTTTTTTTGATTTGCTTTACACAAAGGCTTGTTGTCTCTGTGATAGCAGTTTTGAATTTCCCCAATGTTCTTCCACCCCTCCTTCTTGCTAGTTTGCTAGTGCTTTTCTGAGGCACTCTGTCATTATGCCAAAGTCAGCCTTTCGAAAGTCCAACACATTTGCTTTTGTATGGCTTGACTTTACAGCTGTGTTTACTGTGAACCACACTGTTTGGTGGTCGCTTGTTCCCATATGGCTACCCACTTCTAAATCTGAGATCCTCTCTCCATCCCCGTTTGAGAGTACCAGGTCTAAGATTGCTTCCTCCTAAGTGGGTTCCAACACTAGCTGTCTGAGGCATGCCCCCTGTAGGGCATCAGGAATGATCCTGCTCTTGGATGTGGCTGCAGTAAAGGTGCTAGTTATTTACTATAGTGATAAGTCACTTGAATCCATCTCCTTCACCCTCACACAAAACTATGGCACTGCCCATCAATGGTTCCTCTCCATCAAGCCCCTGGTCAATGAAAAAAAGACAAAATCTATTCTCTTTGGCTATAAACCATTCCTTGCCATAGTCACCAAAACTAACTCCTCCCTCGTTATACTCACCCCAGCAGGCCACCCCAAAAAGTTCCATCTTTTAAATAACTAGATGTTACCCTTGGTCCTTCCCTTACATTCTTTGAGCATATTAGCAGCACTGTGTGGAGAATCTACCAGATGTTAAGCACTGCCAATCTGCCAAAGTGCACCTTGACATTGTGCAAGGTAACCTACTGCCCCTCCTTGCCTACTGCTCCCCTGTCTACTCCCTCATTTCTTCTACACTACACTCACAACTAAACACAACATGCAATTCCATCTGTCGCTTTGTCCTTCAAGCTCCATACTGCACCTATCACTGCACACTCTACCAGTCCCTAGGGTGGCTCCCAATACAAGGTCATTTCATACAAACATAGAAACATAGAATTTGATGGCAGGTAAGGATCACTTGATGCACCCAGTCTGCCCACTTCCCTACCTAATGGATAAGCTGCAGATCCTAGTTAACCAACAGCCTACTTCCTCCTACCCCCCCCACTAGAATTGCCTTATGTCTGTCCCATGCATTTTTGAATTCCCACACTGTTTTAGTCTCCATGACCTCCCCAGGAAGGCTGTTCCATGCATCCAAAACCGCCTCTGTGAAAAAGTACTTCCTCACATTATCTCAAAACCATCCCCAACTACCTTCAAATTGTCCCCCTTGTTCTTGCACATCTCTTTTTCTGAAAGATTCTACCCTCTTGGACTTTGTTGATTCCCTTGAGGTACTTGAAAGTTTTTGTCATGTCCCCCCTCTCCCTCCTTTCCTAAAGGGTATACATATTAAGCTGCTTTAGTCTCTCTTTGTATGTCTTCTGGTGCAGACCCTGCACCATTTTGGTTGCCCTCCTCTGGACAGCCTCCACCCTGTCTATGTCTTTGCAGAGATGGGGTCTCCAGAACTGCATACAGTACTCCTGATGGGTTCTCACCAACTGTCTGTATAGAGGGATAACAACTTCTTGTTTTATACTGGTGATGCCTCTCCCTATGCATCCCACTATCCCTCCAGGCCACTTTACTGCCTTCACACTAGTCCTTGTGCTGCTTGGCGGACATTTCACTCAGAAATGGACACCGGTCACCCTGCTCATCCTTTCTAACAGGTAGGGTGGTTTCAAGGACCCTTAGGGTATCCTCAGTCCCTCTGCTGGAAGAACCACACATCTACACTGCCATGGGTAATAAAGCATTCTCCATATCTGCACCCTCTCTGTGGAACAGACTCCCATTATCCATCCACTCATCCCCTCCCATCTGTCTTTCAAAAAAACCTAAAAGACTGGATCCTGACTGTAGCCACTTGTCACTGCTCTCCACAGCAACACTAGGGCCCACAAACTGCCCATGCTCTGTAACGTGTTTTTTTGCTGCTTGCCCCTACCTCCCTGCCCCTCCCTTTCTCACCTCTGTTGTCTTATGCCCTAGCCCCACATTAGCCTATTGCACTTTGCATATTTGCTCTCTGGCCCTGCTTTGATCTCTAAGAAGTCCATGAAAGTTTGAATGTCTTTATCTGCACAGCTTTTGTTGATGGGTACCTGATGTTAATATGAAAATGCATCATG
Source organism: Neoceratodus forsteri (assembly GCA_016271365.2). NCBI lineage: Eukaryota > Metazoa > Chordata > Ceratodontiformes > Ceratodontidae > Neoceratodus > Neoceratodus forsteri. The sequence continues at coordinate 66,436,273 of CM057455.1, forward strand.
TAATCATGAGCAGCTACTGACTGTTAATTGCACTGTTGCTTTCATTGTAATCACATGTAGATACTGTTTTTTTATACTTGTCCTACTTCTATTATTGGGCCCTATGCACTATACCAACGTACCATATAACCCAGGTGCATTCACATAGCTAAACCCGAATGCCATGTAGCGGGGTCCTGTGGACCTCATACAGCATTCACAAGGGGGGCACAGAACATGAATGAACTGATCCCTTGGCCACATGGACAGCAGTGTACCAGGGGTGTGTTGGGGTTGGCCCACACTCCACGCCAGTCACAAAGGAGCGAAGTGGTGGGCACAGAGGGCACACCGTAGACCAGGCACACCCCAGCTGTATGGGCTATATGCCCTTCCAGGATGCCACCACGGGTTGTGGCGAATATGTCAGGGTACTCCAGACCACCGTGACCTGCCGCCTCAGCTCATGGAGCCATGGGGAGAACTGGGGGTGGCCGAATGGGTTCCTGCTGCTCTTGTGTCACTGGCACTCAGCATGCTGATAGACAACATCCACGACCTGTGATCACAAGGGATCCATTCATGGAAAAGGTCTGGGCATCTTATTGGATGCATGCCTAGTTGATGGAACACTCCCCTATGCACCTGCTTACCGGGGAGGAGCCATGGACAGATAGGAGCTGGTTATGCATACTGGCATGTGTGCACCTGTCTGCGGTTGTGCAGCTACACGGACGGGGTATGCATGTTTTCCACATACCCCAACCCACATAGTGCATAGGGCCCATTGTTTGTATAGCCAGTTATTACTGTACATTCTTTTCATGCACCTCATGTTGAGGTGTGTTTATCCTGTGCTTCTGTATGTACTATTAGTTTTCTTTTTTTGACTTATGTTATTGCCGTACTATGGCCTGGGTCATGACTGAAAATGGTCTTTTGGATCAGCACACTCACTCGGCCCGCCCCCACCCATTGCCGCTGCTCTGGGGACTTTTGGAAAGCACACATATTTCATATTATGTTGTTGTGTATATGTTATGAGTTGTTTGTTGGGCTGGCCACCCACCTTGTTTCATCCATTCATCTTTTGTTTATGTCCCTCTCTTCCCCGATGTGCTATCCAGACTCCTCAAAGCAGGGTTTTGTTTTTGTTTTGTAATCTGTGTTGGTATGTCGATTATGGAAAATAAAACAACCCTTTGGTATAGATAGGTATAATTCCCCTGTGTTCAGGGGAACTTCAACCCCCCGCATGAGTGTTCTCTATAGTTCTGATTGCAGGTTCCAATATGTGTCTAAGTGACTGCGGTATTACGGTCTAGCACTAGGTTTTATTTTATTTTATTTGTAAAATGGTGAACCACTACAATGGGTCACAATTCTGTGGTTTCAAAAGGGCGCTAGATATAATATAGTGTGCTGCAGCAGTTTGTTTTACTGTCCCACTATGAATGAAGCAAGAAGCAGCAAGGAACTCCATAGGCAAGTGTAAAACACATAGCGATAGTACGGAGCTCCGGTAAATGTTACCGCTCAAACGTTCACACTATCGCGAAGGAAGTTTAGCTTTTTTTTTAAATAGAAATTTAATCCTTTGAACAGAGTATACCTGTCTGGAAAGCTTAGCTTACCCCTCCTTTCTGACAGCTTGAGTGATTAAACAAGTCTGGAACTGTTTAGAAATGAGGAAGTTTGTTCCAGATCTGTGCGGTTTCCACGTCCCCCTTTCTTCTTCTTGCATAGCATGTCTATGGGCTGACCGGCCGAAATCACCCCTCCTTTATGCTGCTGGTCGGAGGGGCGGTCCTGCTGAATTTCCTTCTAGATGGAATAAATTGATAGAAGGGCTGTTATTTCATTGTGAGTTTTTTATTTGATGTGGGCAATTTGTAAACATATTATTTTATGAGCATAAATAAAATTAATACTTTATTTCTCTAGTTTAAAACTGATTATGACAAAGGCGGAGTCTTCTTGTCATAGGATTAAAAATTGCTTGATAAAGCATCTGTCTAGGGAGATCACTCAGTGAGTAAAAGGGTGTGGATCTAGCAGCACCCCATCAGAGTTAGCTAATTCTAGCTCTTCAGTTGAATCCATGTCTCTTCTGATTTTCTTTTTGTATTCTGTTTATTGTTTTGTCGCCTACCAGTCCACTGTTTTGAAATAAATGTACAATTATTTTGCTGCTCATTTTTGTCTGATGCCTTTTCTATCCCACACCAGTTCACAGGAAACATACAGGATGTGGTGGGAGGTGTTAACAATCACCCAGGAAGAAAGAGACCTGGGGTCACTATTTCAGATGACCTAAAGGTGTCAAAGCAGAGCACAGATGCTGCAAGGAAGGCCAGTGGCATGCTGGGATGCATAGGCAGAAGTAGCACTAGTAGCTGGCAGGAGGTAGTAATGCCACTATATAAAACACAAGTGAGGCCTCACTTAGAGTACTGTGTGCGCACTTCTGGAGGCCACACCTTTGCCAAGACATTGACAGGGTGGAAGCAGTCCAGAGAAGAGCAACCAAGATGGTACATGGCTTGCATCACAAAACATATGAAGATAGATTAAAGGACCTCAATACGTACTCACTGAAGGAAAGGAGGGAATAGGGGGACATGATAGAAACATTCAAATACCTCAAGAGCACTAACAAGGTTCAGGAGGGAAACATCTTCCAGTGCAGAAGGAGCGAAAGAGCGAGGGGGGGGGGAGATATGAAATTGGAGGGGGGCAGTTTAAGGGAAAATGTAAGAATGTTTTCCTTCACAGAGGATGTGGTAGATAAATTGAATAGCCTACTACAGAAGATGATAGTAGCAAGCACAGTAGAGGGTTTTAAGCAAGTCTGGGATAGGCACAAGGGGAACCATGACGAGGGAAAGAGTGATGAGAAACCACTGACCAGTTAGCATCAGAGGCCACAAACAAGTATAGGGCTTAGGGCCAGACTAGATGGGCCTGGCGGTCCATATCTGCCAACAATTTCTATGTTTCTATAACAAGTGTTTGCATATGCTTTATTTAATGTAGTTGTTTGTGTGCCCCTGTGGTAGAATCTACCAGTCCAAATACAGTACTTTAGTGGAGGGATGCCTTTCCTATCTTCTGTTATTTTCTTCCCTTTAAATCTGTTGCTCAATAGTGTCTCTGTAATCTTTTTATAATCATTTCTACCACTGTAGTAGATTGGCCACCTGCATCAGCTTTTTCTGTACTCACTAAATCATTTTCCAATTTAACTTTATTTCATTTTTTCAATATATGCATCCCTCACCAAAATCTTCCTAACTACAGTATGCACCACACAGTGTCCGGCATGCTTGGTAAACACCAAGGTGCTTAAATGGCATTAAGTGCTTGAGTATGTAAATACATATGGTTAAAGTGCATGTGTGCTTTCATATCTATATATATAAATAGGGGATACCTGTGGGGCAGAAGTGTGGTATGGAAAATATCTTCACTCCTGCAGAGTGAGAGAGTGAGACCCGGATACTCACGAGTGCCGAAGCTGTGGGTGAGAGTATCTAGAGCTCACGATGCCGGAGTGAAGATATTTTCCATAGCATATGATCTGCACATCATGTGCTCGATTTACACAATAGGGGTATGAGTTTCAGAAGTGTTGTTATGATTTGTTGTGTTCTGTTGCTGTTTCTGTGTTTGCTGTTTCTGTGTGTGAGATTTTCTGAATGGGTTGGCAGTGTTTGAAACTCTATGGGAAAAGCTGAGTGTGTTTTGCAATGCTAAGGAAGTTACCTACCAGCAGCAATGAGAAAGAAACTGTTTTGTGAAACTGTGTGCTTTACAATTTTGGCTGCAGTCAGCTGAGAGTATCACAGTAATGGGTTGGGAGTGGGAGAGTGTGGGAAGCAGCTGATAATGTTTTGCCATGGTAATTAAGTTAGCTGCAGGCAGCAGTAAGTCACTCTGAGCCATGAAGTAAATGTAAGATCTTACATTCATCACACTCTGTGCTATGAAGTAAATATCAGCCCTTAAATTTATCTCAGTCTGGTGAAGATAGATGTTTTTTTATCACACTCATTTATCCTTCACCCTATTGTATAAATATATATATTTATATATGCCATATTACAAATGAATAAAATGCTGCAGTGCTTAGGAAGGTAGATAAATAAAGTCCAGACATGCTGTAGGCTGTTAACTGTATAACTGATATGCAATCTAAATTAATACTGTGAAAGCAGTTAGAAATGAAAACATGTTACTGGGTTGTTTAATTTGGTGACCTGAGTGACCTTTGAGAAAGCTGGTCAACCTGATAATAAATAAAGCTGCTTAAAGTATAAGAAATATTGTTTAAGGCACGGCGGTAGCGCTATTGCTCACAACGCTGGCGACCTGGGTTCGGGAATGAGCCCAGGGAGCTGGAGGGCCAGCTGGGGGGGGGGAAGAAGGCTGAGCATTCGTGAGACTGCTCGCCTTCTCCAGGAAGGAAGGGGAGACAAGGTTCAGAGCCTGACTGACCTCAGGCGGTGGCCTGGGGTATAGCAAGGGCCGGACCAATCCAAGAGGGTTGGGTGTGCCAGACATCGAAGGAGCTCCACCTTGATGTCTGGGCACATGGCATGCTGAGAGAACAGGGGAAAAAACACCTCCGTTGCTCCGGGTAAATGGAGCACAGCACAGACCTCAATGGTCCTCTGCTTGTCCCACCGTGGCTGATGAAGTAAAAGTTAGTTGGTGCTTGGCTCACTTCATCCTCGCGCCTGGGGGTAGATCCGCTACATGGGGGACCACCATGGGGCTCCAGGCTTGGAAGGAACTGAGGCAGATGCCAGGCACTCCCAAAGAAGCAGAGCATAGGGGGCAGGGAAGGCGGAAAAAACAGCAAGTTAAAAAAAAAAAAAAGAAATATTGTTTAAGTAGGCAGCTTTAATAAATACTTATTTGTTCCCCTAAAATTGCAGTCCTTTAACTCTAGGACATGCTTTATTCTGTGAAAAGTATTGGAATCAAATGGAGAGGTAATTTTCTGTATTCTGTTCTTTACCGCCGCTCTGTAAAGAGAACCAAGAAACCTGCATCGAAGCCGAATTTGCAGTCACTGAGTGGCAAATTATTTACTTTTCATTGCTGCCACTCGGTGAGATCTGCCTGAACCCCCATTTTAAAAATAAATGAAAAGTTAAGGTCAGAGAAGACTCCTGGTAGCTGGCTTTACAGAAATTAAATAGAATTATGCCAGCCAAGCCATGGAGGAGTCAGCAGTAATAAAATGTGTGCAGCCAAGCAAAGCTGCTTTGACAGAAGCTAGAATCCTGAATCTATTCGAGATCAACACAGAGTGGCAAATACTTTACTGTTTATTGCTACCTCTCCATGTATCAATATTCTACCCTGGTGCCTCTTCTAAAAGAATAGACCCTGTGGGGCATATAATATAGAGCATAATGCCTGAGTAACAGTGGTTAGCCATGATGTAATCACCTCAAGCAGTTGTCAGGACAACCAAGTAAACCTTGAGAGTGCCGCTCAAGAGGTTTACAGTTGTCATGGCAACTGCAAGAGGTGATTATGTCCATCATTGACCACAGTTACTCAGACATTGTATTTTATAGTGTATGGACAAACTAGCCACTGTGGGAATAAATACTGTTTTTTTCAATGTGCATTTGTTCTCTTGCTTGGCTATGAATGTCTCCTGGTTTGAATGTTGAGCACCTGAAGTGCTGAAATTAACCATTGTGATCTATACAGCAGTGGGTCTGTAACTGAATGGAATGTCCATATTTTGAATGAATGTGCAAGCAGCAAATCACCTCTCCTTTCCAAGACTTTTGACAGGTGGTGACATTCTATCCTGTAATCCCATCATTGTGACATAAGTAAGGTTTACAACATACTGATGTCATAACGATGGGATTATCAGGTTATAAACTGATTGAAAACAGAGGTTAATAGACACTGTCCATACATTAGAATGAAATAAATAGGAAAAAAGAGAGTGGTAGAATAAAATAACAGTAAGTGGAGTGCACTCGATGCTCACTCTCTTCTCTGTCACTTTTTGAGCTGTGGCATAGTTCACAGTGGGCAACAAAACTTTCACTTTTGCCGGAAAGCAGCCCTGCTCTCTGAATGATGAAATAAGAGCTCCACTTGTATAATGAAAGGGACAGAGACATCCCTAGTATACACCAATGTATTACTGCAGCCCTAACAAAAAACAATTAAAAAGGGCTATTAAAATAAGAAACAGTGAGATAAAGAAAACACACAGGAAAATACATACTGCCCAAACAAAATAAAGATCCTCAGTCCCATAAGTTACCATTGTAAGGATGTAAAGGTTCCACATTACCATACCAAACAAACTGATACTAGCATAGCAGTATAATGTGCTATTTATAATAAAATATTATGACTGGCCAACAGGTAAGTTCCACCAGTATGAATCCTTTAGAAGGACAATGGCCTTTGGTGGCCCACTTTTATGCCAGAATTTTAGGCGAATGCTTGCTGACCAAGGGAAGGAGTTTATTTTATGAGGCTCATTAGATGATTAGCTATAATAAAATGGGCCAGCGAAATGATATTTGTGTTGTTGTTAAATAAACAAAGCTCTCTTTAACCAAGGTTTAGAAGCAACCATTTTTGCATGTATAGGTTAGGTTGTGAGCCTTCAAGAGCTACAAAATGTTTAATTACAGCAATGCGAGTGGGATTACCCTGAAGTGGGAGGGCTGCATAAACCCTCCAGAAACATGCATAGCCAGATGAGCTGAGAAGCTAGTCTCACTTGCCAGAGGTTAAGACAAGAGAAGGACCTGTGCCTGAATAGGTGCTGGAAGCAACACAACAGGGAAAGCTGACGTATTGCATTTAATACCTGAAGGAAGGTGAACAGGGATGCCATGTTTTGAAAAATGTTGTGGGTGCTCAGTGCATTTGAAGAAAGGCTGAGGGTCTGGGAGCTACCTAGGCCCCCGGAAGCTATAGGATTTTTCATGCTTTGTGATTCATTTTGAGGTGTTTTTGATGCACTTTAGAATATGTATGCCACCACCACCAGTACTCTGCTACAGAGGATACAAGAGTGCCTTTGAGGGTTCTTTGCTGCTTCCAGGTGCTGCAATTATGCACTGAATAAGGATTTTTCTTTTTTTTAATTATCCCCTAATCATACTGAGTTTCTGTACCTTTTATTTATTTTTTTAGTTTCGTGGACAAGAGGATCAACACATGTCATAAACAGTTCAAGTTTAGGCAGCTGCTCTTCCCTTCCCCACCCTACCTGGCCTGTGCTTGCTTCTGCCTGCCTCGTCTCACAACAGACTCAGACCACCAACTAAAATGTTTATTTACAAGGAGATTAAGTAGTGACTTGCTCAGCCTTAGGGTCACACAGTATTCAAACAAGTGGAGGTTGCTGAAATTAAACCCAGGCATGCTCGATGTACCAAACTCTGGCTGTGTGTCTATGCAGTGCAGCTCTAACCATGTTTTTTTTTGCTAGTTATTTAACCAGGACTAGCACACTAAGCTGAAAGCCTTTTTTACAGGTGCGACCTGGGAGCACAGGGAAGTTAAGGGACTTGTTCAGGGTCACACAGTATGCAAGTAGAAGCTGTGGGGTTCAAACCCAGGTCTGGTCTGCTGGATGTCACCACATTTGCAGCTCAGAGCCTTGAACCACTGCACTATGCTGCCTCTGACCATGTTGTTCCTTAAACCTCACAGAGGTTCTCTAGGCTGCAGAAAACCCCTTCCCTCACATACTGCCTGTCCAAGCCTCAAGACACAGCCAAGGCTGCCAAAGGTGCAAATTGATTTTCCTTTTTTTAATACTTCCGTTAATCCTCAGTTTCTTTAACTTTTCTTTATTTTTTTAGTTAGAGTGGACAGGAGGACAAGTGACCACACCAAGACAGTGGGGTCTGACCTGTATCAAATACTTCAAGTCCAGGCAGCAACCCTTCCCCTCCTTCCCACAGCCCGCCCTACACTGCTCCCTCAAGATTCTGAACACACTGGTTGTTACATGCTACCACCCTTTGCTGTTAATGAAACCCCCCTTAGCAGCAAAGTGTTGAAGTCAGTTCCACACGGTTTATTACTACCCCCAAACACATATATTTGTTTTCTTTCTAGGCTAGACCCCCCCCTCAAAAAAAATCCCACACAAATTAGCAAACTGTTTTTTTGTTTTGCTTTTTGAATCAGATTAACAACAGCTACCTCATGTTTAATTTTGTGCTGCCTCGCCCAGTTAACACCCCCCAACACATACACACACACACACCACAAAATACTTGTAAGCTTGCTTAGCTGTGTTCCAATATATTTGATGTTACTGGTATTTTTGGAACTTCTATACCAGTAACAGGTTGTCAGGCTAATAGCAAATAAATTAACTTGTCAGCTGCACACTGCTTCTTTTCTAGTTATGTGGCCTTCCAGTCACCAAAATTGTTTCTTTCTTCTAGCAGCAAGTTTATCTGTATAGCCCCTGTACCTATCCATCATCAAAGTAATATTCCATAAATCAGCAAAAGCACCGGGCATTCTATAGAAGCAGCAGTCTGCTATTCCTGCTGCTTTTATAGCTTATAAGTTTGGCCTTTCTGACCCAGTTAATCAGCTCTGGCAGCACCCCTCCCCCATACCTCTCAACCTTTCAAACCCGAATACTACACTTCAAAATTTGGAATAAATGGCCAAATGATTATCTGAAACACGTCATCATATCACAAAATAAAGCTCAGAGAATACTGTTTAAATGTATGTTTTAAACTTCACAAAGTTTTTTTTTGTGTCTGTATTGAGCAACACATTTTACATTCACTGTGGATTTCTGCTATAAAAGTTTTGGGTAAAATGCTGGGCAGTACACACTAAAATCTCAATCTGGAACTTGTAACAGAGGGCTTGAGGTGAAATGAGGAATTATTCCTCACAAATTCGCAATGAGGTACAGTTGAGATGAGAGGTATGCCCCTCACCCTCTCACAAAACTACCCCCCCCAAGTCCCCACCATGTCCGGACCAGCTGAGAAGCATAACAAATGCTGTCTGACAAAAAAATACCTATGCAGTTGGTACCTGAGTGTCTACACTGTTTCAGAATTCGATGCGCAGGAAGGACTGACCAACGCATGATGACGGAAAGGATGAGTCAGAGATCACCAAGCGATTGTATCACGATCTGCAAGCGAGAGCACAGCAAGCTCCACAGAGCGCCGAGCGAAGCTTTAGTCAGGGTGAGTCAACGTCAGTCTGCTGGTTGGGGCCAGAGTACAACAGGAGGAGACAAAGCAAGAAAGAGCCAACTAGTGTAGAACTTTTCACACAATCAGGGTCGGCCCACTGGGTGGGGTTAGCGGCGAGAGGTAGAAACGGAGCGAGGAGCCTTTTTTAAAGTGACTGGAACATTTTTAAAAGTGACTATATGGAGTTTTTTTTTTTTTTTGTTGGTGCCCAAAATGACTTTGTTGGTGCTGGGGCACCTAAGCAACCATGCAGTCGGTGCCCCTGAAGGTGAATCTGTTTATTGGACATAGCATTGTGCAATTGTTTATTTTTTTTTTGCGAATATTATTATTTTTACTATTTTCATATTTTTGTATAAAATAAAACCACGCTGAAATTACTGTGTCCCAAGTTATCCATACCCATGTACCTGTGACAGCCCTCCCCTTTCACAGATATACTGTTACCTATGATGTGTGTTGTAATGCTGGAGATAACAAGTGCGTCCATGTACTGTAGTTACTGTAATTGTTTGTGTGCCCCCCCTCCTTTCACAGATCTACTGTTACCTATGATGCGTATTTTAATGCTGGAGATAACAAGTGTTTGCAAAACCTGTACTTACTGTAGTTGTTTTTGTGCCCCCTTACACAGATATACTGTTACATGAGATGTGTGTTGTAATGCTGGGGATAAGTGCTTGCATATACTGTAGTTACTGTAGTTGTTTACACCCCACCTTACACAGATATACTGTTACCAATGATGTGTGTAATAATACTGGAGATAACAAGTACTTGCATATACAGTACTGTAATTAATGTGGTTGTTTGCGTGCCCCCTTACACATATGTACTGTTACCTATGATGTGTGTTGTAATTTGGAGATCAGAAAGAATCATAGGATCATACAGGGCCTAGAAGATTAGTGTCCATAGATCCCACCTTAGATCTAATTTTTGTAGCCTGTTGGATGCACAGACTTACAGTAAGCATGTAATTTTACTTTGAACTCTTCCATATTTCTGCTGCCTTTAATTTCTTCTGGGAGTGAATTCCAAATTGGCACTATCTTCTTGCTGAACAAATACTTCCTTTTATTGGTTCTACAAGCTTCACCCAATAACTTTAGTGAACTTGATCTAGTAATGTATACATTCCTATTCGTGTCCAGCCCTAGACAGTCCCATAAATCCACATTTGTCATTGCCTTAAAGAGAAAGCACAGATCTCCCCCGAGCCTGTGGTATACTAAAGTGAACATGCCCAACTTTTCTAATCTCTCCTCATAATTCAAGGCCTTGTAAATTATAAACCATCCTTGTTGCCCTTCTCTGTACACTCTCCAATGATTTTATCTCTGCTTTAATGCTCGGTGCCCAATACTGTGGGCAAAACTCAAAATGCAGCATAACCAGGGCTATATACAATGGCACTATCACTTCTTTCCTTCTGCTCCTAATATGTCTACTAATACAGTTTAGAATGTTTGCGGTTTTCTAAATTATATGTCTACAGTGACTTTTAAATGTTAGTTCATTATCTGCCATCACTCCCAAATCCCTCTCTTCAGTCACAACCTTTAAATATGTATTGTTTCACTTGTATCTTGTCCTTTTATTATGCTTTCTAAGATGCATCCCTGCACATTTACTCAAATTAAGCTCTAGCCCATGTTCTGTAACCCATTTCCCCTAGGGTTACCACCTTTTAAGAAGCCCAAAGTGGGACATTTCTTACTGAATCATGATTTTTTGCAGGACAGTACCTAACCTCGACTGATGCAACAGACTTGTTTTCTCTATATAATCAGAATTAAGGCTAAGTATTGTAGTTTCTTAGTTGCTTCTACTGTTTCTTATCACGTTAAGGTATTTTAGTTAAGCTATTGTAGTTTTCTAGAACATTTGGTGGAAAGTTAGAACATTTTTTTCCTACTGTAAAATCAGGACATTTAGTATTTTTCATGTTTTTTTTGCAGGACACAGCTGCCCAAATCAGGACTGTCCTGCGGAAATCAGGATAGGTGGTAACCCTAATTTCCCCAATACCCCCAATGCTGCTTGCAGCTTATATACCTCCTCACTATTAGTGACCGCTGTCCCCATTCTCATGTCATCTGCAAATTTTGCCTCCCATAGGTCATACCCAGTACTCATACTGGTAACATAGATGTTAAAGAGACATGGTCCCAAAATGGACCCCTGCAGGACACTGCTAGTTGCTGAGGTCCAACCTGAATAAATGCCTCTAATGCACACTCTCTGTTTCCTTTCTGACACCCAAGCCTCTATCCATTTTGTTATCTTACTAGGGATCTGTGCTTCAACTAATTCATCCATTATTCTACCACGTGGTACTTTGTTAAAAGCCTTTGATAAATCAAAGAACATGATGTCCATTGATTGACCACCATCCAAAGCCTTACTCACCTTACCCCAAAAATCCAACAGGTTTGTTTGACAAGAGTGGCCCTTAGTAAATCCATGCTTCACTTTATCTAACATGCCTGCCTTTACTAGGGCATCCATGATATAGTCCTTAATGATACCTTCCATGATCATTCCTATCACAGACATCAATCTCACAGCTTTATAGTTCTGTGCATCCTTCCTGTTACCATTTTTATAGAGAGGCACCATGTTGGCCCTCCTCCATGCCTCCACAACCACCCCCTCATCCAATGACTTTTGAAATATAGCTCTTAGGGGTCCCGCCAATATATCAGTCATTTGTTAGCCACTCTCGGGTGTATGTCATCAGGTCCCTGTGCTTTATTTAGTTCTAATCCTGCCAATCTACTCTTAACATCAGTTACAGTATACTAATCATAATGATATAATCATCCCCCAATGACTCATGCTGATGTTGCCTTGTTCTCAAAGTATTCTTACTATAGATAGATGTAAACACTTCATTTTGGACATCTGCCATCCTACCCATATCCATTACCAACTCTTCATTGACATCCATGAGACTAGTGACCATATGCATGTCTCCTTTCTTCTCATTTATGTAATTCTGGAACAATTTCCTATTATTTTTAACCTTCCTGGTTAAACCTAGTCCACAATTCTTCCTAGCACTATTCATTGCCTTTTTATAATGATTCAATGCTTTTCTATAAAGCTCCCAATGCACTGCTCTGTTAGCCCTTGCTTTTCCATATACTTTCCTTTTCTTGTTCATAAGTTTCTTGATTTTTACTGCCGTCCTATGTGGTATCTTGCCTAATTTGTTATATTTAACCTTTACAGGAATGAACTTCTCTGTCACCTTTTTTTTAAATTATTAGCTGATAAGTTCCACATGTGTTCCACTGATTCATTATTAAATTCACTTTCTCAGTCCCATTCCTTAAGTCCATTTCTCATGCTGTTAAAGTCTGCTTTTGAAAAAAGTTTAATTATGGTTTCTCCTGTCAGTGTTTCTTTAAGGCCAGATATACTGAAATGTACTTTATTATGGTCGCTGGATCCTAATGGTGATGTTACCCTACAATCATGTAATTTCTCTTCCATGTTACTAATCACCAAATCTAATATATTGGAGCCCCTTGCTGGTTCTTTAACAAAGTGTTCCAAGTTCAGATAATTAACTATCCAAAAATTCCTTTCCAGCAGCTGAATCTGAAGAGTTACTCTCCCAATTAAGTGCTGGAAAGTTACGATCTCCTTATGAAACCATATTGTCTGCCAGATTTAATTGTGCCAAAAATTATACTAATTTAATATTCTGCTTGCTTGTATATGAGGGTGGTCTATATAATACACCTAAGATGATTTTTGTACTATTTTTTGGTAATAGTTTAACTCAAACATGCTCTATGTCATCGTCTTCTAGCATAATTTATTCAGACATAATGCTGTTAGTCACATATATGGCAACACCACCACCTTTCCCATATTTTCTGTCTTTATTATATAAAGTATAACCTGGTATTTGTTTATCCCAGATATTCTCACCACCCCACCATGTTTCTGTGACCGCACATACTTGTATTTGATCAGTCGTTAATGTGCAGACTAGTTCATCGAACTTATTAATCATACCTCTGCCAGTGACTAATAATACTTTCCAGTGTGTGCCTTATCTTCTGAATGAATTCTGCTTCTCCCATCTCATAACTCTTTGCTTTGATTTATGTGATTTTCCCAACCCCCATTCTCCACAGGAGTAATTTTTTTTCAAACTCTATTTTTTATTCCACCTGGTGGGGAACTCTCTCCAACAGCCACTTACCCCTAGAGCTCTACCTCCAATGTTAAGCACCCTACTCCTCACCCCATACCAACCTGGCAGATCCCCCTGGCTCTGCACCCTCTGAGTTAGGGCTGACCTATCCTCCCAGGGTGCTCTATCTATAATCCAACTTGCTAGTCAGATGGGGGACACGGTGCAAGGAGAGGTGCCCGGTCTTGGACTGTGGCTCAGGAGTTTGTGGTGCTTTCACCTATCTCCACCAGTGGGAATTTTTCTTTGTTATGCCCTACCCACCCCCAGTGCCTGGACATGCCATGATGTCTGCTGACATCTGCCAAAGCTGTGTCCCCCTACTTTAGCCCTAAGCGTAGCAGTGCCTCCAGCTTCCACCAGGGGCTGCTGCAGTGCTGGGTTGTCCCTGGATCCCTCCCCAGAGAAAGGAGACCTGTCCTATGGACACTCAATCCTCTCTCTCCCCTGCCAAACCCCAGCAGCCCAGGCTCCCTCCCAAACCTGGGTTGCTGGTGTGGCACAAGATATGGTGTCCAGTGCCTCAACCCTCAGCACCACCGGGCCGGCCACTGGAGTCAGTTTAAATGACCTCTTATTACATCACAGAAGTTATTAGCCAGTTGACTTGTACCCAGCCTGCTTAGATGCAGATCACCTGCAAACAAGCTATCACGGACAAATTTTCCCAGTTACTGATAAACTGAAAGCCTTCATGTGTACTCCAACCTTTCAGCCATTCATTCATGTAAATTATCCCTCTTGTCCTTGCTAGATCTGCACTTGGCACTGAAATGACACCAGAGATGATTACATCACAGCCCCTTTCCTTCAGTTTTTTACCAACCTCCTCAAAATCTTTCTATATATGTAACATATTTCTTCTTCTAACATCATTTACTCCCACATGCAAAATGGTAATGGGTTTTTCAGAATTTTCAATGAATTCTGTTAGCATTATATTAACAATTTTCTTGCATAGTACTGTAATTACTGTAGTTGTTCCACCCATACAGCTATACTGTTACCTGTGTTGTGTGTTGTAATGCTGGAGATAACAAGTGTTTGCATATACTGTAGTTGTTTGTGGATTTGTTAATGGGTTTGTGTAATTTTTTATTTTTATTATGTCTGTTTCTTATTGCTGTATTGGTATTTGTATATTTCTATACTTCCTTACACAGATATATGGTTACCTATGATGTGTGCTGTAAAGCTGGAGATAACAAGTGCTTGCAAATACTGTAGTTACTGTAGTTGTTTGTATGCCCCCCTTACACAGATATACTGTTACCTATGTTGTGTGTTGTAATGTTGATGATAACAAGTGCTTGCACATACAGTAGTAATAGTAGAGTATATTTCTTTTGGGCACCTTTCCATGAAGGCTCAAGGCACCCTTACAACAAAGTATAGAAATATTCAAATACCAATACAGCAATAAGAAACAGACATAATAAAAATAAAAAATTACACAAACCCATTAACAAATCCAAAAACAAACTAATTCCCATGCTGACTGAGATCCCAAAATAGATTCCTCAGGTCCCAAAGACCTGCTCAAACAGGAAAATCTTAAGATGTTTTTTAAAATGTTCCACAATGGCAATGAGTTCTAGAGCATTGGGGCTGCTGCTTCAAATGCCTGGTCCCCAGAAGATTTCAATCTTGCCCTGGGGACTTCCAGGAGGTCCTCTCCAGCAGATCTGAGAAAGCGAGACAGGGTATACGGATACAGAAGCTTCTGCAGGTAGCCTGGACCCAACCCATGTAGTGCCTTGACGGTCAAGAGACCTACTTTAAAGGTGATGTGCCAGAGCACAGGCAGCCACATAGTTCATGCAGCACCAGTATAATATGACTGAGCCTCGAGTTTCCAGTCAATAACCAGGCTGGTGCATTCTGCAAAAGTTGCAGGCACCACATCAAACCTCCTCTGACCCTGAGATAGTGTGCATTACAGTAGTCAAGCCTTGAGGTGACAAAAGCATGTACCAGCATGGCCAGGTCATCAGGGGGACTAAGGTAGTCTGGGGTAATGAGGGACCAGTTCGTCCTCCCAGCTCATTGTCCAGAACAACACCAAAATTCTTCACCTTTAGGGAGGCCTCCAGGTTGGTTGGACCAATAAAAAGTCCCAACCTATTCCCAGAGGCCACCGTTCCTCCCCTTTAACCCAGCTCAGCCATCAGCATCTCAGTCTTCCCCAGGTTAAGTCCCAGCCAGTTTGACAATGTCCAAGCCCAGATCTCGGCCAAGCACTTATTTAGCAGGCTGACAGCATCAGATTTCATGGGTATAAAGGACAGGCAGAACTGAGCATCATCAGCATAGCAATGAATACTCAGCTTATAACACCTTATGACCTCACCCAGGGGCAGCATGTACACTGCAAACAGCATGGGGGAGAGGCAGAGCCTTGGAGAACTCCACAGGGCAGGTCCTTCGGGCCTGAGGAATAATTCCTCAATATCGCCCTCTGAGACCTACCTCAGAGAAAAGACTCAAACCAGCTGATGACCTTGCTGGTGAGTCCTACATACTCCCACAGCCTGTCCAACAACACCCCATGGTCTACAGTGTCAAATGCTAAAGAGAGAGCGAGGAGGACGAGAATCATTCTCTCTCCTCTATTTCTCACTCTGAGCAGGTCATTCAGCACCCTGACCAACACAGTCTCCCTTGCTATGCAAGGCCCTAATTCAGACTGGAATGGTTCGTAAATTTGAAAATCCACAAAGTGACCCTCAAGCTGTTCTGCGACCACCTTCTCAAGAACCTTCCCCAAAAGGGGGAGGTTAAAGATAGGCCAGTAATTCAACAAGATGTTGGGGTCCAAAGAGATTTTTTCAGCAGGGGCTAAACCAGAGCCTGTTTTAGAGATTCCCTGAAAACCACCATTGACAAGGAACTCCTGACTATCTCAACAAAAACCAGACCCAGAACCTTGACTCAACCAACTAGTAGTCATGTCATGTCTGAGTCAAGGTTGCAGAATGTTGGTTTGAGCCCAGAGATCACCCCACAGACCTCTGCCATTGTCACCACCTGGAATGCACCCCAAGATGACCAAGTGCGACCACCCAACCTAGGACCATCACTGTTGGAGGACTGTATTCTGCTTGGAGAAATCCTAGCCCTCATAGAGGACACTTTATCTGAGAAGAACCAAGTGAAATCCTCACTCTTGTGAGCTGAAAAAGCCCTAATGGGTTCCAGACAGGCCAGATGTACTAGCCTGTCTACAACCTGAAAGAGCTGAGCCAGTCAGTTCATTCCAGCTACAATCAGCCTAGACATAAAAGCTGCCTTTTTTTGGATGGTTGCATTCTGATACTTATCATAATGAGTAATCAGATCCCGCTTATCCTCCCAAGACCCGGTCTTCCTCCAACACTTCTCCAGCCTCTGCCTCATGGTTTTCAACTCTCTTATTCACCATCAAACCACAGTGAGCCAAGATGTGAGACCAGGGGCCATACACAGACTGGCACCAGACAGCCCAGGGCCACAATGACAGCCCTATTATAGGCCATCACAGCATTCCCCAGACAACTAGAGCAAGCCTCAAACAGAGACAAAACATCCAGTTCAATCATCAATTACTCTGGTTATAAATCTTTCAGAGAGTAGAAATGGATCATTTCCACAGGGGAAGGGACATTAAGGGGGCTTTGAAGCGGAACCTGATGGTGCAGTGATGATCCAACCAGATGACCGAATCTGTCTTGATGGTGTCTGTGAAAAGCTGGCCTATGGTAGATGGAGATGCAACACACTGGGTTTAAAGATGTCAGAAAAAAATTTACTTTTATTGCTCCAAATGTAAGTTATTGCTCCAGAAAAGCATAATCAGTCAGTTCAACTTCTCCAGCCTAGTCAGGTAACATAAAGGTTCACACACAAAACAGTTCTTTCAGGCTGACTTGACATAAGGAATCTTTGAACCACCTATGTGGGCCAGCAGTTTGATCAATATATAGTCTCAAACAAAACAAACGGTTTGTGGGCCAGCAGTTTTGAATGCACAGTCTCAAATAAAACACAAACAGTTTTCCCTTTTTGCCTTATTTGTAGGCTGTCATAAGTAGTACATTCCACTCACTGTTTTTGTCCCAGCTGGCTAGGCTGATCCTTTACCTCAGGGCTCTCTGCTCAAGAAATGGTCTTTTTCTCAGCAGCGGGTTTCAACTTCTCCCTGAAGGCTCTCTCCAACAATTAACTATTCCTATTGGCACTCTGCTCTGGTTCCTGTCTTACATTCCACCCTCCATCTTGCAGGGTTCTCTGCCTAGGAGTATCTCCTCCCTGCAGCAGTTTCTAGCTTCTCACTGACTCCTTGCTGGATTCTCTCTTCCTTTTTGCAATCACTCTAATTAACAACACCTGGGGAGGCACCCCCCCTTGCCTGTTCATGTTGCATTCCCTGAATTTCCTCAGCCTCAAACAAGATGTTAACATCTTGCTTTCCAGTGTAATGTTTACACCATCACATACCTCCCCCTTTTGTGCAAAGGCACAGTTGGTTGGCCCCTGACCATTCCCCTCCCGGGACAGGAAATCTGCATTTTCATTCTGGATCCTGGCGAGGTGGTGCACCATAAAGGAAAATGGCTGGAGGGCCAAGTACCACCTGGTGATGTGAGGGTTGTCATCCTTTATCACCTGTAGCGACCTCAGAGGAGCATGATCTGTGACCAGGATAAACTGCTGGTCATGCAGGTAGTAGCGGAGGGTGTCCACAGCCCACTTGATTGTGAGACACTCTGTTTTTATCACTGCATAGTTTTTCTCCTGGGGAAAGAGTTTCTGACTGAGGTAGAGGATAGGATGTTCCTCCCTCCCAAACTCCTGGGAGAGCACGGCTCCTAGCCCAACTTCATAAGAGTCTTTCTGCAGGATAAAGGTCCTGTTGAAGTCAGGACTGCGTAACACTGGCTCTCTGCACAGTGTTGCTTTGAGTTGTGTAAAGGCCTGGTCACACTCCTCTGACCATTGGACCTTACTGGAGGCAGATTTCCGGGTGAGGTTTGTGAGAGGGCTGGCAAGGGTGGAGAAGTGCAGTATGAACTGGTGGTAATACCCAGCCAATCCTAAGAAGGCCCTCACCTGGGTTTTTTGTGGTGGGTACTGGGCACTCAGCTGCAGCTTGGACCTTACTGACCAAAGCTCTCACCTGTCCATTCCCTATACAGTACCCTAAGTACTTTGTTTCAGCTTTGGCCAAAGCACACTTCCCTGGATTGGCCGTCAGCCCTGCTTAACATAGAAACATAGGAACATAGAATTTGACGGCAGATAAGGACCGCTTGGCCCACCCAGTCTGCCCATTTCCCTACCTACTGGATAAGCTGCAGATCCTAGTTAACCAGCAGCCTACTTCTTCCTACCCCAACCCCCCTGAATTGCCTTATGACTATCCCATGCATGCTTGAATTCCACCACTGATTTTGACTCCACAACCTCTCTCCGAAGGCTGTTCCATGCATCCACAACCTCTCTGTGAAAAATATTTCTTAAATTACCTCTGAGCCGCCCCCCATCTTCAAATTGTGCCCTCTTGTTCTTGCACACCTATTTTTTTGAAAGATGCTACCCTCTTGGACTTTGTTGATTCCCTTGAGGTACTTGAAAGTTTCTATCATGTCCCCCCTCTCCCGCCTTTCCTCGAGGCTATACATATTAAGCTCCTTAAGTCTCTCTTCATATGCCTTCCGGTGCAGACCCTGCACCATTTTAGTTGCCCTCCTCTGGACAGCTTCCATCCTGTCTATGTCTTTGCGGTGATTGGGTCTCCAGAACTGCACACAGTACTCCAGAAGTGGCCTCACCAGCTGTCTGTACAGAGGGATAATAACTTCCTGTTTTCTACTGGTGATGCCTCTCCCTATGCATCCCAGTATCCCCCCAGCCCTCCTTTCTGCCCTTTCACATTGCTTGCCCATCTTTAGGTCATCTGATATGACTACCCCCAGGTCCCTTTCCATTTTTGTTGTTGTTAGTATCTCACCCCCCATTATGTACTCTTCCCCTGGGTTTTTGTTTCCCAGGTGCATTACCTTGCACTTTTTAGCATTGAATCTAAGCTGCCATAAATTTGACCATTCCTCTAACCTTGCCAAGTCCCTTCTCATCCTTTCCACCCCACCCTGTGCATCAACTCTGTTGCAGATTTTAGTGTCATCTGCAAAGAGACATACTTTTCCTTCCAGTCCTTCTGCAATGTTGCTTATACAGACATTGAAGAGGACCGGTCCTAATACTGAACCCTGCGGTACCCCACTAGTAACCCTCCTTTCTTCTGAGTGGACTCCATTTACTATTACTCTCTGTGTCCTATTCTCCAGCCAATTCTTTACCCTGGCTGTCATCTTGGGACCCACTTCCAGGCTGGCTAACTTGTATATTAATCTTTTGTGTGGGACTGTGTCAAATGCCTTGCTAAAGTCTAGGTAGGCCATGTTCACAGCCCCTCCCTGATCTACTACTTTGGTCACCCAGTCAAAGAAATCTATCAGATTCGTGTGGCATGACCTTCCTACTGTGAATCCATGCTGCCTAGGGTCCTGTGCCCCTCTGGCCTTTAGATACTCGACAATTCTTTCCTTTAGAAGTGATTCCATCATTTTCCCTATCACTGAGGTTAAACTAACAGGTCTATAGTTTCCTGCTTCTGCTTCATTCCCACTTTTGTGAAAGGGAATCACATCTGCCCTCCTCCAGTCCTCGGGTACCACCCCATCCTCCCATGATTTGTTAAAAAGGGTAGTCAATGGTGTCACTAGTTCTACCCTTAGTTCTTTTAGAATTCTGGGATGAATCCCATCAGGCCCCATTGCTTTATCCACCTTCAGTTTTAAGAGTTCTTTCAGAACCCTTTCTTCTGTAAATGGGCCGGTATCAACTTCTGTATCCAGAGTGTTTCTACTGTTTGTTTTATGTACCTCTCCCTCTTCCTTTGTAAATACTGAGCAAGAATATTTGTTTAGTATCTCTGCCTTTTCACAGTCTCCCTCTGCCCATCCTCCATCCCCTTTATTAAGCCTCACTATCCCTCCCTTGGTCTTCCTTTGCTCCCTGATGTACCTATAAAAGGTTTTATCCCCCTTCTTAACTGAGTTGGCTATCTTTTCCTCGGTTTGGGCCTTTGCTGTTCTGACTGCCTTCCCAGCCTCCTTTTGCTTTAACTGATACAGTTCTCTGTCCTGCTCCTTCTGCGATTCCTTGTACTTCCTGAATGCTTTCTTTTTCTCTTGAACCTTCACTGCCACTTCCTTTGAGAACCATAGTGGTTTCTTACATCATCTTGTTTTGTTTATTTGCTTCACACAAAGGCTCGTTACTTCTGTGATGGCAGTTTTTATTATTCCCCATTGTTCTTCCACCCCTCCTTCCTGCTCATTTGCTAGTGTATTCCTTAGGCACTCACCCATTTTGGCAAAGTCAGCCCTCCTAAAGTCCAGTACTTTTGTCTTTGTATGGCTTGACTCTATTGCTGTGTTTATTGTGAACCATACTGTTCGATGGTCGCTAGTTCCCAGATGGCTACCCACTTCTACATCTGTGATCCTTTCTCCGTCTCCATTTGAGAGTATCAAGTCTAATATTGGTCCCTCTCGAGTGGGCTCCAGTACTAGTTGTCTAATGCATGCCCCCTGTAGGGCATCTAGAATAACTGCACTCTTCGAAGTGGCAGCTGCAACTGCACTCCAGTTAACATCTGGCATATTCAGATCACCCATCAGCAATATGTCCCCTTTTTCTGCCATTCTAAGTATACTTTCTATCATTTCCTTGTCCATTTCCTCCCCCTGAGAAGGGGGTCCGTATACAACCCCTGTGCGGATTGTGGTGCCATTGCCTGTCTCCAAATTTTCCCACAGTGCTTCTTCTCATCCCTGTTTACTCTTTTGTTCTGTTGCTTTTATTCCTTCCCTTATGTAAAAAACTACTCCTCCTCCTCTTTTACCCTCCCTGTCCCTCCTGTAGATAGTGTATCCTGGTATGTTTATGTCCGAGTCATGGTTTTGTGAGTACCATGTTTCTGTGACTGCCACAATATCCAGATGTTCCTCCTCCATCAAAGCCACTAATTCAGGAAGCTTGTTGCCTAGACTACGGGCATTGGTACTCATTGCTCTCCATTTTTTGATGGCTTTACCTTCTGTTGCAGCATCCCCCACTGACCGTTCTACCTTGGTCTTTTTCTCATTTAGTACCCTGTTTTGTAGGCAGAGGCTAGGATTTTTCTTCTGCTTGTCAGTGCCTCCCCCTTTGACTAGTTTAAAAGCTTGCCAATGAAGCATTTAAACTGATTGCTCAAAAGACTTGTTCCCTTCCTGGACAGATGCAGACCATCCTGCCAGTATAGGCTGGTGTCCCTCCAGGTGGAACCCCAGTCCCCAATGAAGCCAAACCCCTGTGCTCTGCACCATTTTTTCAACCATTCATTAAACTGCATGGTGCCAATTACCCTCGTCTCACCCATGCCTTTGACAGACGGCAACTCTGAGAAGGATACTGTGTGTGCTACTTGTCTTAGGCCCCTCCCCAACTCTGCAATGTCCTCCTGTACTGCTCTAACCTCATGATGAGCCAAGTCATTTGTCCCTAGGTGGACAATTACGTCCAGCTCAGAATCCCCTGCAACTGTTGTCATGACCCTGAGGATGCGCTTCCTGTCCCTCCAAGCCATGGCACCAGGCAGACACCTTACTTCAGTTTTCCCAGCTCCTCCCAGTTCTATCCCCCTAATAATTGAGTCACCCACCAGGAGCTGCTTCCTTTCCTTGTGGTGTCCTCTGCCTCCTTCCTGTGGGCCTCCCTTGTGACAGCTGTCCTCAGCCTCCTTAGTCTCCTCTGTGGGTGCATCCATAGGGGAGCTATGCTCCCCCAGAATGGTGTATGGATTGTGGAGTGGAACAACTGACTGGGTGTGCCTCCGTTCCACCATCCTCACCCTTCCTGAGCCCACTGTGGTCCAACTGCTGTGTTTTCTTTGCAACCTCTAAGGTAGTGGTGGTGGTGACTGTGGTGCTCCCTGGATAGGGGAGGTTCCCTTCCTACTATCCAGTGTGGCCTGGGGGAAGGTCCCTGGACTACTGTCCAGTGTGGCCTGAAGACGGGCAACTTCCTCTTTCAGGGCAGACAGTTGTCTGCAAATAGGGCAGCATCTCAGCCACCAAAAAGACTCCCGGAAGACTGCTGCCCCACAGCCATTACATTGCACTACTCCCCACATTTTTTTTGTGTGTGTGATTGGTTTGTAATATAGAAATATATATTTATAATATACAATGTGTATGCTTGTATTGTCAGTGCAGTGTGCTAGAGTGGATATGACAGTGACATGCACCTTGCACTCTTGGGGAAATGATGTCAGAACCCAGGTATAAAGGAACTATTTCCAGGGTGGTGGGGTAGTGGGAAGGGGTTGGGCCTAAACTGTGCCTCGTCAGAAACAACTCAGCTAAAAGCTCTGACCCACTGCTGCAATGAGTGCCTTCCTGTCAGCAAGATGCCCTACACAACAATTTGATAGAGAAATACCCTGCTAATCAAACAGAGAAAATCAACAAATCCAAGCCAGACACAGGTAAACCTCCCCAGCCCCAAAACAGGCCTGGTGGTTTGTGCTCCGAGAGTTGTCAGCCCCAAAATAAGTCAGCTGTGCTTTAAACTCTTCCTGCACTGAAAATCTTAAGAATTGTAACAAACAAACGTAAACCTAGATCCACCACCCTCTGTTGCTTGAAAGACTGTCTTTTCCTGTTTCACACTGCAGGTTTTTCTGTGACCACTCCTTAACCCCAGTAACTCTGTTAAAAAGAGTTTAACTATCACAAACTCCTACACACCAGTAAATTATTTAAAATAGTTTCTGTCCCAAAATCCTAGTAGTCAATCCAGCTACCCCAAGGGACAACAGAATGCAGTATTCAAACACTTATGAGGTTACTTCCAAGATAAGCAGAGTTTGCAAGTTTTTTTCAAATCCTCAGCCAACTGTAATTCATTTAAAAATAGTTTAACTGTCAGCAAATCTTAGCAGACAATCTAGCTACCTCCAAGGACCTACCCAAATGCAGTATTTAAATCCTTCTGAAGTTACTAACAAGATAAACAGAGTTTACAAGCCCCTTCTTGGTTAAACACTAAATAAATGTGAATAAAAAGCAATTACCAAGGGTGGTTAGTTTCACCTCCCACAGAATTAAAGCAAAAGTGCACGTTTGTTGCAGATATCAAATGCAATATAGAATTTCTCACACAGCTCGCAGTTGAAGAAAGTAGTGTCCTTCCAGCTCCAGAAAATGTGCTTCTGGTAAGGACTGGAGTATGGCTGCCACCTGGGATGCATGGGACTCCGAGTCAGTGCTGTGGATCACCACATCATCTAGGTTAGCAGCTGCATAGTGGGCATGGGGTCACAGCAAGCAATTCATGAGCCTTTGAAAGGTTGCAGGTGCCCCATGTAAGCTGAAAGGCATGGTACGGAACTGGTAGAGCCCAAAGGGGGTAGAAAATGCTGTCTTTTCCTGAGAATCTGGGGTCAAAGAGATTTGCGGCTACCCTTTCATTAGGTCCAAAGTTGTGATGTACTTGGCTTCTCCTAGTTTATCCAACAGTTCGTCTGTCTGCGGCATGGGGTAGGCATCAAACTTTGAGATGGCATTGACCCTGTGAATATCAATACAGAAGTGGGTAGCCCCACCTTCTTTTGGTACTAACAATATGGGGCTACACCAGTCACTGCTGTATTTTTCAATCACTTCCAACTTTAGCATGCCCTGTAACTCCTTCTTATCAGTGTCTCGTATGGCTTCTGGCAAACGATACGGTCACTGCTGCACCTTCTTCTCTGGCTCTGTTTCTATATGATGAACTATCATATGGGTTTTCCCTGGGAGGAAGGAGAAAACTTCCAAAAACTGGCTTACCAACTCTCCTAATTGCTGTTTCTGTTTGTGAGACAGCTGTTCTCCCACTGGGACTTGTATCCCTAGATTCTCATCTGGCACTTGGGGTCCCAGATCCACTATGTCTGGTTCAGGGGAATAAATAGGCTATCCTTCTGGTTCCAGAATTTCAGCAAATTGACATGGTAAATCTGGGTCTCTTTTCACCGCTCTGGCTGGCAAACTTCATAGTCAACTGGGCCCACCCTCCAGGTAACTTTGTAAGGCCCCTTCCATTTGGCTAGAAGCTTATTCTGGCTGCTCAGCAATAAAACTAGTACCCGGTCCCCTGGTTTATATTCCCTCAACCAGGCTGCCTGATTATAATAGTACTCTTGTCTTTGTTGAGCCTTCAACAGATTTTCTTGAGCAAATTTCCCCACCCAATCTAAACTTTCCTTCAATTGCAGGACATATTGCACCATATTTTCAGTCTTGGAGTCGGGTTTCTCCCACATCTCCTTTACTACATTAAGAATACCTCATGGGTGGCACCCATAGAGGAGTTCAAAAGGAACAAACCCTGTAGAAGCTTGAGGGACCTCCCACATCAGTAAAGGAAGTAACTTGTCCCAGTCCCTGACCTCAGTGGTTATGAATTTTCGAAGCATTGTTTTAAGGGTTTTGTTGAAATGCTCCACAAGGTCATCCATCTGGGGATGGTAGATCGAGATCCTTATGGAGCTGATTCCCAATAAAGTACAAACTTCCTGAGTCAGGCAGGACATGAAGTTAGTTCCCTGGTCAGTCAACATTGCCTTCGGTATTCCCATATGACTAAAGACTGATTTTGATTTGTCTGTTGGAAGCTGAGAACCTTGCTACACTGCAAAGAACAAACTATAACTCCATTTAGGACCTGGAAACCTGGCAAGGCATAATACTGGTGGGGACTTGTTAAGAAGGGGAGCTACGCTTTCTACAAAAAGTTTCATTTTTTTCCCCTTATTGGCATTAAGCAGAGAATTAAAGGATTCCATTAAAAGTGTAGTAATTTTATAACCAGAGGGAGTGAGATACAACTGAATTTGCTTGATTGCTGAGGTTGAGACCTACGAGTTGGAAGGATATTTTTGCAACATTTTAAAAGTGTCCTGCTGACTGAGGAGTGAGTTCATTTTTATCCCTGGACTCAGTAGAGTGGTTTGTGTAGGAGCCGTGGTCTAGTAAATTGTGGTGTTAGTTGAATTACTATAAAGGGCAGTACTCACCAGGGTGGTGGAGCAGTTGTGTATTTGATTGTTTCTAACAGTCGCCAGTGGCTGTGGACTACCCACCCACCCTTCCCCACACCCCACCCCCAGGCGTGGCATTTCCTTTATAGCCACAGTTCTGACATCACTTTCTGAATAGGTCTTGGGGCAGAACTGTCATATTCTTAATAACCCAGCACAGTGCAAAAAGGGTAGGTACACACCACATATAATATATATATATATATATATATATATATATATATATATATATATATATATATATATATTACATATTGTATATTATAAGGAGAGGAACATGGGGAGTGGTGCAATGCACTGGCTGTGGGGCAGCAGTTTTCTAGGAGACATTCTGAAACTGCATTGCTGTCCTATTTGCAGAAAACTGTCAGCTATGAGGGAGGAGGTTGCCCACCTCCAGGCTGAACTAGCAAGGACTAAGGAGGCCTACCTCTTCCAAAGAGCACCACTGCCACAACCACTGTCTCAGAGGTTGCCAAGCATGAAGAGCAGCTGGACCACAGTGGGTTCTGGGAGGGTGTGGGTGGTGGACCAGAGGCGAAGCCCCCTAGTTATACCTCTACACAAATCATATGCCATTTTGACAGAGCAAGGTTCCTCTATGATGGCACCCTCAGTGGAGACCCAGAAGAATGCTGAGGACATCCACAAGGGAGACCCACAAAAGGGTGGCAAGGGGCACCACAGGGGAAGGAAACAGCTTCTGATAGGGGACTCAATTGTTAGGGGGTAAAACTGGGGAAGGAAGAGGAGAGGAGAAGGAAGTAAGGTGCCTGCCTGGTGCTATGGCTTGCAGGGACAGGAAGTGAATCCTCAGGATTGCAGAAGCAGCATCACAGGAGAGGGAACTAGATATCATAGTCCACCTTGGGACAAATGACCTTGCTAGGTGTGGGATCAGCGCAGTGCAGAATGAATTTGTGGAGTTGAGAAGGGGCCTCAGGTGGGTAGCAAGCATGGTAACCTTCTCAGAGGTGCTACCAGTCCATGGCAGGAGTGAGGCTAGGGTACTGCACACCATGTAATTTAATGAATGGTTGTAAAACTGGTGCAGAGCACAGGGCTTTGGCTTCATTGGGGACTGGGGGTCCACCTGGAGAGATGAAGGTCTATACTGGCATGAAGGTCTGCATCTGTCCACAAAAGGGAACCAAGCTTCTAGGTGACAGGTTTAAATGCTTCCTTAGAAAGCTTTTAAACTAGCCAAGGGGAGAGGTGCTGATAAAAGGCAGGAAATTCCAAGCCTCTCCCCACAAAACATGGCAGGTAGTAAGGTAAACACTGAGGTACAGAGCTCAACACAGGGCAGGACAGGGGTAAATGGAAAAATAGACAAGGGCAATAAGAGCAGGGATGGGGGAAAAAAGGATAAAGCCAACATTAAATGGAGGGCAATGAGTACCAATGCCCATAGTCTGGGAAGCAAGCCTCCTGAGCTAGTAGCCCTGATGAAAGATGAACAATTGGATATTGTGGCAGTCACAGAAACATGGTACACTGAGAACCATGACTGGGATGTCAACATACCAGGGTATACAATCTACAGAAGGGACAGGGAAGGTAAAAGAGGAGGTGGAGTAGCTCTATACATAAGGGAAGGGATCAAAGCTACAGAACTAAAAAGTAAAGGGGAGGACAAGAGGCACTCTGGGTCACCTTGGAGACAGAGAATGGCATCACAATCCGCACAGGGGTTGTATACAGACCCCCATCTCAAGGGGAGGAAATAGACAACAAAATGATAGAGGACATTCTCAAAATGTCTGAAAAAGAGGAGCTACTGTTGATGGGGGACCCAAATATGCCAGATGTTAACTTGATAACATGTACTTCAGCCACATCCAAGAGCAGGCTCATACTTGATGCCCTGCAAGGGGGCAGGCCTTAGACAGCTAGTGTTGGAACCCACTTGGGAGGGAGACATACTAGACCTGGTACTCTCAAATGGAGAGAGGATCACAAATTTAGAAGTCAGTAGACATCTGGGAACAAGCGACCACTGCACAGTGCACTTCACAATGAGCACAACCATGGAGATAAGCCATACAAAAACAAGGATACTGGACTTTAAAAGGGCTGACTTTGGCAAAATGGGTGAATACCCAAAAATGCACTAGCAAATGACTAAAAAGGAGAGGTGGAAGGACAATGGATAAAAATCAAAACTGCCATCATAGAGGCAACAAGCCTTTGTGTGAAACAAATAAAGAAAACAAAGCGGAGTAAAAAACCACTATGGTTCTCAAAAGAGGTGGCAGGGAAGGTTAAGGAGAAAAAGGCTGCATTCAAAAAGTATAAGGCATCACAGAAGGAGCACGACAGGGAACTGTATCAATTAAAGCAGAAAGAAGTGGGGAAGGCAGTCAGACTAGCAAAGGCCCAAACCGAGGAAAAAATAGCCAACTCAGTTAAGAAGGGGGGATAAAACCTTTTATAGGTACATTAGGGAGCATAGAAAGGTTAAGGGAGGGATAGTGAAGATTAATAAAGGAGAGGGGAGGTGGGCAGAGGGAGACAGTGAAAAGGCAGAGATACTGAATGAATACTTTTGCTCAGTATTCACAAAAGAAGATGAGGAGAGTTACCTAAACCAGACAATAGAAGCACTCTGGGTAGGGGGGTTGACACCAGTCCATTCACAGAAGAAAGAGTCCTGAAAGAACTCCTAAAACTCAAGGTGGACAAAGCAATGGGGCTTGATGGGATTCACCCCAAAATCCTAAAAGAACTAAGGGAGGACCTAGTGACACCACTGACCACACTTTTTAACAAATCTTGGCAGGATGGGGTGGTACCTGAGGACTGGAGGAGGGCAGATGTGATTCCTCTTCACAAAAGTGGGAGCAAGGTAGAAGCAGGAAACTACAGACCTGTAAGTTTGACCTCAGTGGTAGGGAAAATGATGGAATCACTTCTGAAAGAAAGAATTGTTGAGTACCTAGAGGCCAACGGGGCACAGGACCCAAAGCAGTATGGATTTACAGCAGGAAGGTCATGTCAGACATATCTAATAGATTTCTTTGACTGGGTGACCAAAGTAATAGACCAGGGAGGGGCTGTGGATGTGGTCTACCTAGACTTTAGCAAGGCATTTGACACATTCCCGCACAAAAGATTAATAATCAAGTTAATCAGCCTGTGAGTGGGTCCCTGGGTGGTAGCCTGGGTAGTCAACTGGTTGCAGAGGACACAGAAGGTAATAGTGAATGGAACACATTCTGAAGAAAGGGGGGTTACTAGTGGAGTACCTCAGGGCTCAGTACTGGGTCCAGTCCTCTTTAACATCTTTATAGGTAACATTGCAGAGGGTCTGGAGGGAAAGGTATGCCTCTTTGCAGATGGCACAAAGATCTGTAACAGAGTTGATACACAACAGGGGTAGAAAAGATGAGAAGGACTTGCAAGGTTGGAGGAATGGTCAGACATATGGCAACTTAGATTCAATGCAAAGAAGTGCAAAGTAATGCACCTGGGAAACAAAAACCCAGGAGAAGAGTACACAATAGCAGGGGAGGTACTAACAACAACAAAAATGGAAAGGAACCTGGGGGTAGCCATATCAGAGGACCTGAAGGTGGGTAAGCAATGTGAAAAGTTAGTAAGGAAAGCCAGGGGGATACTGGGATGCATAGGAAGGGGCATCACAAGTAGAAAAAGGGAAGTGGTTATCCCTTTTTACAGACAGTTGGTGAGACCCCATCTGGAGTACTGTGTGCACTTTTGGAGACCTCATCTATGCAAGGACATAGACAGGATGGAAGCAGTCCAGAGGAGGGCAACTAAAATGGTGCAGGGTCTGCAGCAGAAACCACATGAAGAGAGACTGAGAGAGCTTAATATGTATACTCTTGATGAAAGGATGGACAGGAGGGACATGATAGAAACATTCAAGTACCTCAAAGGAATCAACAAAGTCCAGGAGGGTAGCATCTTTCAGAAAAAGAGATGTGTAAGAACAAGGGGGCACAATTTAAAGATAGAGGGGGGATGGCTCAGGGGTAATGTGAGGAAATTATTTTTCACGGAGAGAGTGGTGGATACATGGACCAGCCTTCCTGAGGAGGTCGTTGGGTCTAAAACAGTGGGGGAATTCAAGCATGCATGGGACAGACACAAGGCAATTATAGTGGGGGGTTGCAGGAAGTAGGCTGTTGGTTAACTAGAATCTGCAACTTATCCAGTAGGTAGGGAAATGGGCAGACTGGGTGGGCCAAGTGGTCCTTATCTGCCATCAAAGTCTATGTTTCTATGTTTCTAAGACCTTAAATAGTTCCCTGGCTATAATTTTGCCTGAAATGCTTTGTAACAGGTTGGCCTCGGGGTACCGGGTAGCATAGTCTAAAATCACCATAATGTATTGGTACTCTCTGCAATCTTTTCAAGGGGTCCCACTACATCAACCCCAATCCAGTCAAAAGGTGCCTCCATAACAGGTAAGGGCACTAAATGTGCCCTTGGATTGTTCTTTGGAGCCACTAACTGGCTGTCAGCACAAGATGCACAATAATCTTTAACATGTTGATAGATGCTTGGCCAAAAGAATCATGGCAACAGTTGGGCTAATATATTCTCTACCCCACCATGCCCTGCCATAGGAATAGAGTGGGTGAGGTTTAGTAACTCCTCTGAAAGACTCGAGGAATTAGCAACTGATGCTGTGTATCCCCCGTCTGAGCTGCCTTACTAACTTGATACAGGATACCCCCTTGTAACTCAAAATGTAGATAGTGTGCTGCTCGATACTCATCTACCACTTCCCCTTCCCTGCCAGCCAACTGGGTGTGTACCCGACTGAGTATATCATTGGCCCATTGTTCTTTGGCAATGTCTGGGCAGTGCTTTAACACATCTTGCTCTGATAGGGATGGCCCTCAGGGACTTTGATTAGGTGGGTCAGCGGTAGGGTCGGGCTGTGGGAATGGACTCAATTTTACCTTTGCTTCACCTCCCTCCTGTGCACCTGCCCTTTGGGACTCCATTCCTTTGCTGCCCTATGTTCTCAATTAGATTTGTGGGCTCTTGTCTGGGCATTAAAAATCCCTGGGTCCGGGAAAGGAAAAATGTCCTCCAGCTTCAGGTGGCTGGCACCCCTCCCTTCACGACCCTTAGACCGGGTAATTACCAAAGATAAGTCTGCTTTCCATAAGTCATCAAAACATTTCCAATCACTCCCCAGTAACACCGGATAGGGTAACCCCAGGGCAACCCCCACCTTTATAGTCCCTGTTTGGCTCCCCAGAGTAAGTGTAACCATAGCACCAAGGTAAGCCTTTATAACCCCATGCACACATCGGATAAGGACAAGGTTCTGGTCCTGCCAGCATCGGGGGTTCACAAGGGTCACTTTGACTAGGGTCTGGTGGCTTCCTGAGTTCATCAGACCCTCCGTCTCTATCCCTTCTACCTCAACAGGGATCACAAAATCTCAAGATTCAAAGCACCCACCCTCACTGTACAGTGAATACACATCTGTAAACATGCATTCTATGAAGGTACAGTCCATGTAGGGGCAGTTCTTTGCAAAGTGACCCTTCTGTCCACATGAGAAACATGCCCACGTGTCTTGGCTATGGGGTGAGCCTCCAGGTTTAGGCAGTGGGCCCTCAAGAAATGTCTCCCCGGGCTGGTAGATTGTCATCTTTCCCAGAGTCTGACCCTTATTTGGCCCATAACCCCCTCCTACATGCCCAAGGTCCCTTCACAGTTCCAGCCAATATTCCTTCAGTCTGGCTCCTGGGATGATTCCCCATCTTCCCAGGTGGCCTTGTAAGCTGGGTCACAGGGTGGGAGGAGAGTTTAGCAACCAACACTTGTTATGAGAGCTGCATGGCCTCTGCTAGAGTGGTGATCTTCTGTTTGAGGACCCAGCTCTGAATTCCTGGGGGCAGGATGTTCAGAAATTGTTCCAAGATGATTAACTCGGCCACCTGGGGGCAAATGCATCCTTCGGGTTTTAGCCAATGCCAACACAGGTCCCACAATTGTTGTCCCACTGCCCTAGGTCATGCATCTGCTGCAAATTTGAAGCTCTGGAACTTCTATTGGTAGCTTTCTGCATTGATGCCTAGGTGGTCCAGGATTACTGCTTTCACCTCTGTGTACTCCTCAGCTGTGGTACTGTTCATAGCTTGATAGGCTGCTTGGGCTTCCCAGGTCAGACAGGGGGCAAAGCTGACAGCCCACTGGGGTCTTGGCCATCCAGCAGCTTCCTCCACTCACTCAAATGCTACCAGGAAGGCCTTGGGATCATATTCAGACATCATTTTGGTCAGCATGGTGTTCATCCTAGGAACCCATGGCCCCACAATAGCCAGACCAGCCTCACCAGTAGGATCTTGTTGCAGCTGTTGCACCAGGGACTGCAGGAGCTGCAGTTGTTGTTGCCCCAGCTGTATAAAATATTGCTGTTGTGCCTCCTGCTGTGCTTGTTATGCCCATTGTTATACCACCTGCTGCTGCTGAGCCAGCTGGGTGAGAACCTGTTGTTGCTGAGCTTGTTGTACCCATTGTTGCACCTCCTGTTGGGCTTTCTGTGCTTGTTAAGCCCACTGTTACACATCCTGCTGCTGAGCCCATTGTTGTGCCTCCTGCTGCTGCTCAGCCAGCTGCCTGAAAGCCTGTTGTTGTTCAGTGAGGAACTTCAGCACTTTTTCCATATCCATTTTTTCAGAATGTAACTAGTCCTGCTCACTCCAGCAGAGGTTTGAATCCTACTGCTAATGCCATGTGTGACAAGCTGGCCTATGGTAGATGGAGAGGCAACACACTGAGTTTAATGTTCGCAGAAAAAAATGTTCTTTTATTGCTCCAAATGTAAGTTATTGCTCTAGAAAAGCATAATCAGTCAGTTCAACTTCTCCAGCCTGGTCAGGTGACATAAAGGTTAACACAAAACAGTTCATTCAGGCTGACTTGACAAAAGGAATCTTTGAACCACCTATGTGGTCCAGCAGTTTGTTCAATACACAGTCTCAAACAAAACAAATGGTTTGTGGACCAGCAGTTTTGAATGCTCAGTTTCCAATAAAACACAAACAGTTTTCCCTTTTTGCCTTATTTGTAGGCTGTTAGCAGTACATTCCACTCACTGTTTTTGGCCCAGCTGGCTAGACTGATCCTTTACCTCAGGACTCTCTGCTCTAGAAATAGTCTGTTTCTCAGCAGCAGGCCTCAACTTCTCCCCAAAGGCTCTCTCCAAAAGTTAACCATTCCTCTTGGCATTCTGCTCTGGTTCCTGTCTTACATTCCACCCTCCATCTTGCAGGGTTCTCTGCCTAGGAGTATCTCCTCCCTGCAGCAGTTTCTAGCTTCTCACTGACTCCTTGCTGGATTCTCTCTGCCTTTTTGCAATCCCTCTAAATAGCAACACCTGGGAGGCACCCCCCCTTTGCCTGTTCATGCTGCATTCCCTGCATTTCCTCAGCCTCAAACAAAATGTTAACCTCTTGTTTTCCAGTGAAGTGTTTACACTGTCACAGTGTCAGTTTTGAGCCCCAGGGAGAACACAAGATCAAGCGCATGACCAGAGTGATATGTCCCGGTCGTGGTTTCGAGGGTGAGACCCTGAACCTCCATATTTAAAAGGAAGTCTTTGGCCCCAGATGATGTCTTGTCATCCACTTAGGTTTTGAAGTCACTGAAAATGAGCCATCTCGGCAACTCCAACACCCTCTCGGTGACAAAGGCCGACATCTCCTGCAGGAATCTCTGGTCTTACCCAGGTGTCCGGTAGATCAAGAAAATCCTGAAATCCAATGGGGAACCCCCCCCTTACACACCACCACACACTCAAAAGAACTTGTGTCCCCCACTGGGCGCACTGCCAGGCCCTTCTCTGACCTAAAACAAATGGCACTCCCCTCTCCTGCGGTCCTTCCTCAGGCAGTGAACCATGGTAAACCCAGCCAGGATGGATGACTCTAGCACAGGGCCTGATGCATCCCCGAGTCAGGTTTCCCTGATACACACTAGGTTGACCTATGCAACAATCTCTGCCATTTGAGCAGTCTTTTCCATCACTGACTTGGTGTTGCACAACACCACCCAAAGTGGTCAAAAGGTCAGGCCACAGCCCTCAGTTACCTGCCCTTACAGTCTGGAGGACTCTCTGGGCAAAGAGACAAGGCACGGGCTACCCTGCTAAAACTGTGTCCTCAGCCCAGGACATCTCCTTGTCCCCACCAATTGAATTGACTCCCCAGGCTATGTTCTTCTTCCTCTACTCCCCATGCCCCTCCTGATAATACCTGTCTCCCTACACCTCCAAGGAACTGAAGCAGCAAGAGGTGTGTCATGGAATGGGCAAAGCACTTTTAAAAATGAAGAGGTGAAACAAAGTCCCGGGACCTGAGTCAAAAACCATCTCCAGTGTATATTAAAACTCTACAAATTCTACCACTACAATTAAAAATGATAGTTCAGCAAGCCACACACACACACCACACTCATTCACACACTCACTAATGCTAACAATATAAAAATAAAAGCCCCCCCACCCAATCCAGAAAACCAAACAATAACGAGACAAATACACCAAAATGCCCCAACCCCCCTCCCCACAGCCCTCCCAACAAACAAAGCAAAGTCATATTGAGGCATTTTAGTCTACAGAACGGTATCCTACAAATGTTCAGTCAGTTCCACCAGACTCTAATATCCACAATATAATACCTGGAGAACAAAGTTTTTGTAGAAAGCAGCAACCAGAGAAAAGAGCACTCAGACACAGTCCTGGCCAAGCAGTACAAGGCTCCCACCACTCAGGCTGCTTGATATTAAGCCAGATCCCACAGTACAGGACCATACAACCTTCTCACAATTGAGGGGATCCCTTCTGGGTTCAATGAACAGGCAGAGTAAGTACTGTAGACACTACAACAGTGCAGGATGAGACATATCCCTCTCACTCAGGGGGAATGCACCATGGGCATGCACCAGAGATCTTCTGGGACAGAATGTAAGTTGCAACAGGAAACTCCTTGCTACATGGTCTGTTCGGGAGAAAAACACAAGCTGCCATGGGAGGCCCACATCACTCCTGTGCAGCCCAAGTCAGCACCGTCCGGCAACTGATCTTCCCAACCCACTCCACCCAGAAGTCTGTGATGTCTTCAAAATGCCTCCTCAGAAGTTGTCAGTCGACAAATCCTACTTGGGACTCAAGTGGACTAGGAAAAATCCACCTTCAATCTCCAGGCAATCTCTCTTCCACAAACCCACTCCGGGTAATACAGGTACAAGATACTATATGGAAAACTTCACTCGCTGACTAAAAATAATAAAACTAGCTCCTATACCTTGTTTGTTTGATTTATTTATTTATACTGGTAAGTCTATGAGCCACAGACCTGTTGTCATGGTTTACCAGTTATTTATATGTATACATATATATAAAAAACATACAACAATACAATATACATGTTATCACATACACAAACAGCCATGGGAGGCCCACATCACTCCTGTGTAGCTCAAGTCAGTGGGAGAGACAGGGGTGGATGCCATAGCCAGGTGAAGGTAGTGAGTATCTCTGGGCTGACAGTGCACAGAGCAAAGTTCATGGTGTACGAACTGGTTAGGGATTGTGGAGGGAAACTGGATTTCCTGGTGAATTTGGGAACTAACGATCTAGAGGGAAATAGCATTTGGAAATCCAAGCAAGGTTCCAAGAACTTGCCAGAGTCTGTCGGGATAATGGAAGCAACATTTCCTTTTTGGAGATATTGCCAGTACCAAAGACCTCAGTGGAGAAAAAAATGAAGATCACAGAGGTTAATGACTGTGGGTTGGAGTGTTAGGGAACTGGAAAGGAGTTTGGGAGGATAAGGGACTGTATCCCTAGGACAGGCTTCATCTTGCCCCGTTAGGGAAGGAAGTCCTTAAACAGGGGATGGCTGACTACATTCAAGAAAGGTGTGGTTTAAACTTATGAGGGGAGGAGGGATAAGAGAGGGGCTGACCAGAAGCCCTCTCCTCCAGATGACAGGAGTAGCCTTCGAACCCAAGAGGGAAGGGGGGAAACAGACTGGGGGTGGAGGTTTCAGGAGGAGCGGAGGGAGGATGGAAGTATAAGGAACCTGGGTGGGGTTCGACAAAGGGTATCAGGGATAAGGGGTGGGGGTGGTGTTAGTAAATGCCAGGAGCTTGGGAAACAAGTTGACAGAATTCCAGGCCATGCTGTTCGAGGTGGGGGTGGATGTGGCGGTGGTCACGGAAACGTGGGCCAACAAAAACCATGACTGAGACCTAAACGTGCGGGGGTACACTATGCTTAGGAAGGATAGAAAGGAGGGCAGAGGGGGTGGAGTGGCTATGTTCATTAGAGATGACATAGAAATTACTAGGGTAGAAGAGGCAGAGGGAAACATGGAGGCCTTATGGGTCACCTTACAAACCCCAGCAAGAGATAAGGTCAAGCTGGGTGTAGTATATAGGCCCCTCCGGGATGGGTGATGTTCTGGAGGATGGTTTGCTGGACAACATCATTGCCCAGTGTGGACCAAAAGGGGAAGGAGTGGTGTTGATGGGGGACCTTAATATGCCAGGTACAAACTGGGGAACCATGTCCTCTAAGGTGGCAAGGAGCAAAGGCTGCTGGACGGCTTCCAGGATGTGTTCTTAACACAGCATGTGATGGAGCCCACAAGGGAGGGGCATGTCCTGGATGTGGTTCTGGCAGATGGGGATCTGGTAAGGGACCTGGTTGTAGAAGATCCCCTGACTGGGAGTGACCACAATACTGTCTGGTTTCAAATAAGCATGGGGGAAGGGGGGAGATCTAGGACACTGGCAGTGGACTTCAGGGGGGCAGACTTTGTGGGCATGGGAAATATTCTCAAGGATCACTTGAAGGGGATTACATCAATGACAATTGTGGAAAAGAGATGGGAGATCATAAAATGGGGACTTCATGAGGCAGTCAGGATCTGTGCTAAGGTGAAAAGTAAGGGAGCAATGTCACATAAACCATGCTGGTGGTCCAGTGAGGTTCAGGTAGTGGTCAGAGAAAAGAAGGCATCCTACAAAAAATATAAAACAACAAGAGGGGATAGGGATAAGGAAATGTACCATCTTGCATCTAGAAAAGTCACCCGGATGGTGAGGGGGGGCAAAGTCCAGTAAAGAGCAGCAGCTGGCACAGGGGATACATGGAGGGGAAAAGGGGTTCTTCCAGTACATTGGGGAGTGGAGAAAAACTAAGGGCCATCTCAGCAGATTGAGATCAGAAGGAGGGTGGGTGGAAGAGGCGAGGGACCAGGCAGAGGTATTAAATGAGTACTTCACCTCTGTGTTCACTAGGGAGGGGGATGGGATATCTACAAAGCAAGGCATGATAGGGATAGAAGCAGCTTTAAGTGGGATCAGAGGAGCAACAGAAATGGAGCAAGAGGGAGGGAGAGGTGCCCAAGGGGTGTCACATCAGGAAAAGGATAAAAAGGCCAATAAGATGGAGGGGACAGATGATGCTATCTCCACCGAAAGGGTGTGGTTAGCCCTCACGGCCCTAAAGAAAGACAAATCTCCTGGGCTGGATGGCATTCATCCGAGAGTACTATGGAAATTGGTGGACATACTGGCTGCACCCCTGGCGGAGCTCTTCAACAGGTCGTTTGAGACAGGGAGGGTACCTAGGGATTGGCGAGTGGCACATGTGGTGCCAAACCATAAAGAGGGGTTGAGGGAAGTACCGGGTAACTATAGACCCATCAGTTTGACCTCGGTGGTGGAAAATTAATGGAGAGTATACTAAAGGAACAACTGGGGGTGTACTTGGAGGAGGTGGGAGGTCTGGATATTCAGCAACATGGGTTTGTGCCAGGTAGATCATGTCAAACCAATCTTGTGGAGTTCTTCGCATGGGTAACATCAGAACTGGGCAGGGGAAAGTCTGTGGATGTATTATTCTTGGACTTCAGCAAGGCGTTTGACTCTGCCCCCACAATGGTCTGGTGGAGAAACTGATGGGGTTGGGAGTAGGCCCTTTGATGGTCAGATGGATTGAAAACTGGCTAGCTGGATGCACCCAGAGAGTAGTGGTCAGTGGGAAGCTCTTGAACCCTAGAGAGGTCAGTAATGGGGTACCGCAGGGCTCGGTACTGGGTCCGATCCTGTTTAATGCATACATATCGGACATCAGGGAGGGTATAGGGTGTGAAATGAGTCTCTTCGCTGATGACTCCAAGATGGGAGCAGTAGTTGAGGGGGAAGAGGGGAGGTTGGCCCTGCAAGGGGACCTGGACACCCTGGAAAGCTGGGCTCACACATGGAAATTAAATTTCAATATCACCAAGTGCAAGGTGTTACATCTTGGGCGGGGAAACCCTAAACACAGGTACACCCTGGGAGGGGAGGTGCTGGAGGCCTCATTAGAGGAAAAATACCTAGGGGTCATGGTGGATGCATGTATGAATAACTCTGAGCAGTGCAGGAGAGCGGCTAGCAAGGCAGACAGGATGTTGGGATGCATCATAAGGGGGATCACCTCTAGGAGCAGGGAAGTGATTCTGCCACTGTATAATGGACTGGTTAGACCACACTTTGAGTACTGTGTACAGTACTGAAGACCACACTTGAAGAGGGACATACAGCTCCTGGAGAGGGTACAGAGGAGGGCAACTAAGATGATTCAAGGACTAGGGGA
Organism: Neoceratodus forsteri; assembly: GCA_016271365.2. Lineage (NCBI taxonomy): Eukaryota > Metazoa > Chordata > Ceratodontiformes > Ceratodontidae > Neoceratodus > Neoceratodus forsteri. The sequence goes on from CM057455.1 coordinate 66,474,519, forward strand.
TTTGACGTATGAGGACAGACTTGAGGAGCTCTGCCTGTTTACATTGGAGGAGAGGAGAGACAGGGGGGACATGATTGAGGTCTTCAAGTACCTCAAGGGAATAAATAGGGTAAACATGGAGGGGATCTTTAGACTAAAGCAGGGAGGTATCACCAGAGGGCATGGTTTGAAGTTGGAAGGTGGAAGGGTGAGGGGGAAAAGAGGAGGAGGTTTTTCACTTAGAGGGTGGTGGACCCTTGTAATGCATTGCCTAGTGAACTGGTTCAGAGATCCACAGTGGAGGGCTTCAAGAGAGGGTGGGACAGACACCTAAGGTGGATGTATCAGATAATGGCCTGGCCCTGGGGGGTGGGGATGGATGATAGGGGGTTTCTGGAACACAAGGGGGGAGGGCCTCAGCACCCAACTAGGGATCTGAGGTTCGAGCAGACTCAATAGACCATAAGTCCTAATCTGCTGGTAATTAGTATGTTAGTATACAATCAATAATAGACATTACAACAAACATTTCAGGTAAAATATTTGCATTTACTTTCTAGCATAAGGTAATCTTTAAGTTTCTTCCTAAAATGCATCAGTGATCCATTCAAACCATCTAAGGTAGTGAGCATAGAATTAAAATAATAGGGAAGAGCATACAGAAGTGATTTTTGTCCCATGGATGACATCATCCCAGGTATTGCAAATAATGTTTTGTCAGCAGACCTTGTACAAGCAGAGATAATATGTCTCTTAAATATAGTGTCAAAGACCTCTGGTACCCTATTTAACGTAATTTTCTTTGCCAGTATTCCCAATTGGAATTTGAAGTGTAAATCTAAAGGCAGGAAACCTGCATCCCTTAATTATAGACCATGGTGTGTCCTTGCTGAGAGTTGTGTTTGGAAAATCTAGATATCTGATTCAAAAGAATTTTAACTTTATTTAATAATCCCTCCCCAGCAGCATAATAAATCAATAAACCATACTCAATGATAGGAATAAGAAAGTTCTGGGCAAGTATTTTTCTAGTGGATGGTACTAGAAGTGAATTAAGTCTATATAAAGCCCCTAATCTTTGGTGAGTAAATTTGATCAATCAATCAATCAATCAAAATCTTTATTTAACCAGGTGAACATCGTTGAGCAAGCTCATTTTGAAGATGGACTTGGAAAGGAGAGGTTAACAATACATACAAAGGAATACTCAGTTACATCATAATTGGGTAAACAATATATACAAAATTAATTCACACTTATATAGTATTAACATAGAGCAGTAATTATGCACAGGAAGTTTATAATACACACAAAATTGTGTATTAAAAAGTGTCATTAAGCAAGACCATGAAGGGTATGCAACTAAAAAGTATAGCAACTACAGTACAGTATATACAGGTGAAACATACACAACTATAGTTACAGTGTGTTTTTGATGCATCCTTGAACATAATTCTTGATTGAAGGAGCTTGGAGGGGCATGGGCGGGGTAGGGAGGGGAACACAAGAAGGTGAGTAAGGAGAGGTGCATGGTACATGCCCACTAGGGCATGCAGTGGTAACAGGGATGAGCGTGACAACAGTTAGGGAGTGGAAATCAAAGCACCATGATGGTGTCAAGGGGGGTAAGCAAGGAGTGACGGTGGGAGCCTGGGTGACATGGAAAAGGAGCTAACGATAAGGAAAAAAAAATCTGTGGTTCAAACATCAAGCTCTCATCAATTAGGAGTACCACATTTTTAAATTGTTTAACTTGTTCAATGTTATCTCCCTGCACTGTCCGTAATGATAAACAGTATCCTCCCCTGTTCTCTTTCTTGATTTCAGGAAGACCATAGACTTGTTTTTTTTTTTTTTCATTTAGAACCAGCCTATTATTATTAAATCAACTGAGGGCTGCCTGAAAAATACCTGTCAAGTTTTTATGGATAGTATTAATATTTGGTCTGCTCATGAGGATCACCAAGTCATCAGCATAAAATAAAATCTTAGACTTAGTGCAGACTGAGGGAAAAGTGTATAAAAAAAGACTAAACAAAAGGGGACACAAAATCAGCCCTCGTGGAACACCCAGTGATATTGACACAGGTTGGGAAGAAGGACCATCGATCTTTGTTACCTGTGTACATTGACTCAAATAATTCCTAATCCACCCTATCACATCACCAGACAGGCCAAGTCCAAGTAAAGAAGATAACAGAAGGCCATGATCAACTTGTTAGAAGGCCTTGGTGAGGTCCACAAACACAGCCACGGAATACTGGCCCCTGTCCATGGCCAACTGGACTGTGCCTGTGAACCCCACCAAGGCCATGATGGTACTAGGACCAGGCCTGAAACCATGTTGAGCAGGCGTAAGGACATTGTATTTTAAGAAGCACTCAGTCATTTGATCAGAGATCATTCTCTCTCTCTAAAACCTTAGAAAGAGGGGCCAAAAGGGAAATAGGATGATAGTTCTGATCTCTTGTTGTGTCACCAGCCTTAAATATTGATACAACAACAAAATCCTGCCATAATTTGGGGAAAACAGAATTACACAATGATTAATTAAAAATAAATGATAGCGGATAATAAAGTATATCTGCGGTGATCCTCATGAGATGGTAATCAATCCTATCCCTTCCAACTGAAGGTCGAGGGTCCATCTTTAATAGATATCTCTTTACTTCCTCTGGAGAGATTGATCTGAAGTAATACCTTGGATACTGCAGATCAACACTGATATTTATATTGCTCAAATTAGCATCACCAGTGGGGATATATTTTGATACATTAGTGAAAGTATTGTTAAATTCCTGTGCTAGAAGCTATGGATCAGTAATTATCTCAGTAGAACTGCTTACACATTATACACTAGAAGAACATTTTTGTTCATTAATCGGTTTCCATGTGTCATATATATTCTTGCCCTTAAAATTCCTCTGTCTATCCACAAAATGATTTATTTTTAATCTTATAACTAGCATTTTACATTTATTTCTTGTGGTCTTATATGCCACCAGAGAGGATTTTTATTTATTTTATTTATTTAAGACTTTGGTAACCAGGTAAGTGCACTGATTCAGGGGACTGTTTTCAGGCATGGCCCAGGCCACACGGGCAGCAGTTACAGAGGAAGTGAAAATTTATGCAGTGAGTACAAGCAATGTTGATATACAGACATCATTGGTGAACAAAGTGGATATACAGACATCATTGGTGAACAAAGAAAGTGACATAGGAAAGTAAAATTAATGAAAGACTGAAAAAAAATCAGTACATCATGATAAACAACAATTATAAAACAATTATTTACTGAGGATAAGTGGTCAGTACAAATTAATGCATGATGGAAAACAATAAAAAAATACTAGACAATAGCCAAGTGGGAGAGCTCAAGAAGCAGGCAGTGAGGGATGTAAGACAGAAGTCCAAAGAAATGAAAGAGGGCAGAGGAGGCCAAAGCAGCCCAAAAGGGAAAAGTCAGCAAGGTAGGGAGGAGGGTTATCCAAGCGAGCAATGGCATGTTGCCTCATCAAGCAGCTAGGATTTGAGATGTGTCTTGAAAGTGGCATGGGAGTCCAGAGAGTGGATGGGTATGGGGATTTTGTTCCACAGAGTGGGAGCAGCTACAGATAATGCTCTGCTATCCATAGCTGAGGAGACTTTTGGGATATCCATGGGAGGGACTGAGGATGCATGCAGACACCTAGAGGGAATTCTGGTCTTGAGGAGAGATGTATAAGGGGAGGCTTCACCAAGCCTGATGGCACTGTCCAGGAAGCAGCCAAGCCCTTAATCAAATCAGCAGTGTAGTGGGAGCCAGCCAAGAGTCTGGTAGAGGTGGCAGTGGTCAGTGGAGTATGGTGCCAGGAGAATGAAATGGCATGTTGTACATGGAGCAGAGGCGCGCACGCAAGGCTGAGGATGTGTGTAACTAAATAAGGGAGCAGTAGTCAATCAAGGGTAGCAGGTTGACATGGGCAATGGCTAAACAGGTTTCCCTGGTCAGGATTGACTTTATCTGATAAGCAGCACCAATTTTCTGGTTAATACGGTGAATAACAGAGGAGATATGATTGAAAAAGGAGAGGGACAGGCCCAGGATAACTCCCAGTTATTTGAAAGTTAGCACATTTTCAAGTACAGTGTCATCTGGTGAGGCTACTGAGCGGGTGGACCCAGCCTTGGCAACCTTAGATAGGAAGGGTTTAGATCAAAATAGCATGGATTTAGTTTTTTAGCATTAACAATTAGGCGATGTGAGTGGAAACAGTTGTGCACTACAGAGTAGTTACGGGATAAAGCCCTGGATATATTCTTAGGAGCCTTGTCACTAGTGAAGAGGACAGGGTCATTTGCATAAAATAGGGCATCCCAGGTGAGACAGTCAGAGGGAAGAGTTTATAAACAGGGAGAAAAAGAATGGGCCCAGGATGGAGCCCTAGGACACACCAGTAGTGACTGGGAGGGTGGGGGATGTGGAAGGTCCAACACATACTGACTGAGATCGATCTAAAAGGTAACTTTGGAACCACAATGTGGCTTTAGTGGAGCAGCCAAGGGTGTGGAGGGAGGAGAGTAACAGGGTGTGCTCGACCAGGTCGAAAGCTTTAGACAGGTTGACAAAGATGGTACCCATTGCCCTTGTAAGGTCCATGTTCCTAAGAATATGATTGGTAAACAGGGCAAGGACAGATGTGCTGGGGTGATGTTTCCAGAAGCCGTACTACTGTCTGGACAGTAGGTTGTGTGTGTCAATATAGTCAGACAGTTGTCAGTGGGCAATCCTTTCCAGGACTTTACTAAGATGGGGAGCAAGGATATAGGCCAATATTTATTTGGGAATAGCGGGTCACCAGTCTTAAAACTTGGTACCACCTTGGGATGCTTACAAGTGCTGGGCACTGAAGAGGTAGTCAATGCCAGGTTAAAGAGGTAGGTGAGTGATTTTAAGATGGCAGGTGAGATAAGTTTAAGCATAGCAGGGAAAAGACCATCTCTGCCCAGGATGCCCTGGCTAGGCAGGCTCTTCAGCAGTTTGACAGTGTCTCTGTGGGTGATAGTCTGGAAGTTAAAAGAGGGGAGGGGAGGAGTTTGAGGGGTATGGTTTTTGGGGGATGGTCAGAGAGATCAGTGGTCACCACAGGTGGTAGCTTGCTAAGGAGGGCAGACAGGTCTGTGAATTTTTTTATTGAAGGCCTCGGCCATAGCAACAGAGTCGGCCAGATGTCCAGAGGGCGGGTCAGGGTGAATAATGGGGTTATGAGTGTGTGGGCTGAGTAATGAGCGGAGCTCACCCCAGAAGTGATGGGGAGCACCAAGACTGTCCCTTCCTTTGCCCCAAAAGAAGGCACACTTTTTGACAAGGGCTTACTGTTTACAAAGGTTTTGTAGCTGCCGGTATTCATTCCATGGGGCAGGGGATGGGGCTTTTTTGTAGGCTGGCCAAAGCTCATCCCTTTCCCTCATTATGGCTAGGAGACCTTTGGTAACCCAATGCATACAGTCACCCCTAACTCAGCGAGTAGTCAGGGGAGAAAAGTTGATTTTGGAGATGGAGGAGTGCGGTTGTGAAGAAACTCTCAGCAGGATTGGCTGAGAGTTTTCCTATAGATTTTCCACAAACTGTCATGATCTCTCAGTAGTTTTAAGAGCTCAGGGGTTACCCATTTATGTTTTTTTCCACTAATCCTTAATTTCCTAAGTGGTGCAATCCTATTACAAGTAGTGATAAATAGGGAACAAAAAATAGACAAAGCTTCATTAACCTCATTTATCTGCTCTATCACTGACCAATCAATGGAAGCAATGGCTGTTCTAAATTTCTCAGTGTCTATTTTCTCAATGCTATGGGAGAATACAGATACTGGGGGGGACCTTCCTCCTTCTTGCTGTCCAAGAGCAGTATACTGGACTATGGTCACTGACATTCCTATACTAACTCACTTCATTCCCAAGCTATACTCCCTCACTATGTCTATAGCCTAGCTACAGATTAAATTAAAATAACTATAAGGTAGGGAAAAAATGAAGTAAAAGCATTGAAATACTCCCCCAATTACTAGCGGCAGCCCAGCATGACAACAATCATATCTCCAATACTGTAGTTACTGTAGTTGTTTGTGTGCCCCACCTTACACATCAATACTGTTACATATATTGTGTGTGTTGTAATGCAGGAAATAACAAGTGCTTGCATATACTGTAACTACTGTAGTTGTTTGAGTGCTCCCCTCTTACACAGATATGCTGTTACCTGTGATGTGTGTTGTAATGCAGGAGATAACAAGTGTTTGCATGTACTGTAGTTGTTTGTGTGCCCCTTACGCAGATATACTGTTACCTGAGATGTGTGTAGTAATGCTGGAAATAACAAGTGGTTCCATATACTGTAGTTAATGTAGTTGTTTGTGTTCTACCTTCATTACACAGCTATACTGTTACATACTGTAAGATATGTGTCATAGTACTGAAAATAACCAGTGCTTGCATATTTATTTATTTTATTTATTTATTAGATAATCGGTTTATAGACCTTTGAATCAAAGACTCATTTACAAAGGCACCTCGTCAAGAGAGCAATACATCAAAGCAAACAGCAAACAAAACAGTACAGTACCTAACGCTTAGATTAAAAAAGTAACCAGTGTTACAGGAATTCACTAGTGGTACAAGCTTGGTAATAGGTGCATCACAGTAGTCGTAATATAGGTACATGAGTACCACATCAGGTAGCAACCAGAGATATTTTATTACATTGGTCAGCAGATGTTGCCTGAGACCCCGGGCATATATAGCAAAAGTGACAGGGCAAACCCAGCCAAGGGCAAGGGTAAGGGGCAGGTGGGGGATTATGTGCATTTTCAACAGTGAGTGCTTGTCAGATGGCTTCTGAGGGAGACCTTGAAAGGACCAAGCTTAGTGGAGACAGCTATGTTGGCTGGGAGGGAATTGAACCAGGAGGGAGCCTGACAGCAAAAGGATCTCTGGGCCACAGAGGTTCTTACCCTGGGGACAATAAGGGAGGTTTTGACAGTGCTGTGGGTGGAGACTGAGGGGAAGGCATGATGTAGGGAGGTGGGACCCTGGGGGGAAAGGCCCTAGCAGGGTCTTTTTTACAAGAAGGCAGGTTTGGTTACTGTGCTTACTGTTGTTGTTTGTGTGCCCCTCCTTTATACAGTGATACTGTTACCTATGATGAGTGCTGTAATGCTGGAGATAACAAGTGCTTGCATGTACTGTAGTTACTGTAGTTGTTTTGGTTGCACATCAATACATTAACGCCATTGATGTCAACACTCCCGACAGCGATAGGAAAAATGCAGAGTCGGCATTGTTCCCAAAAAGATAAAGTGTTTTTCTGCAGGGTGGTCTTGCTCTCCAGACCCCCACATCTGTAAATAACTAACTCTGAGTGAAAGTGGGTTCAGGGTGGGGGTGCAACATTGGGAATCACTGCATCAGCAGACAGTGGACAACCACAGCAACCAATCTCGACCTGGCGAGATTTGTTGCTGTGGTGGTGTTCACTGTCAGAATGTCATTGTGGTGGAGTAATACTATTGTTTGTGTACTCCCCCTTAAACAGATATACTGCTACTTGTGGTGTGTGGTGTAATGCTGGAGACAAAAAGTGTATTCATAAACTGTAGTTACAGTAGTTGTTTGTGTCCCCCTTATACACAGATATACTGTTACCTGTGATATGTGTTGTAATGCTGGAGATAAGTGCTTGCATATACTGCAGTTACTGTAGTTCTTCGTGTGCCCCCCTCCACACAACTATACCATTCCATATAATGTGTGTTGTAATGCTGAAAATAGCAAGTGCTTACACACACTGTAGTTAATGTAGTTATTTATGTGCCCCCTTACACACATATACAGTATTGTTCCCTATAATATGCGTTGTACTGCTAGAGGTAAGTGTATGCATATATTGTAGTTACTGTGGTTGTTTGTGTTCCCCCCTTACACAGATATACTGTTACTTACGATGCATGTTGCAATACTGGAGATAACAAGTGCTTGCATATACTGTTGTTACTGTAGTTGTTTATAGTCTACAGTGGAATGCTGTTATGCATGAAATTCTATGCCTGGAATATGCTTGTTCGGCTGCAGTAGTGATGTCATTATGTTGTTCTGCTGCAGTAGTGATGTCATTACTGCAGCAGAACCACTTGGAATCCTGTCACATTGTTGCTTTCCTCTATTTAATTCTGTGGTGACAGTATTCTAGGACTTCTAGAGACTTTTCAAGTCAGTTTCATTATGAAAAAGAGAGAAAAAAAACTCAAAGCACACATTTCACATAGTACTACTATACACTATAAAAAATACAGGATGAGCAACTTTATGCACGACCTGTGTCTTCTGTCACCTCAGGGTTCTGATTCCCATGCACCTCTCGAACTTCGCTCTCGAGGTCAGAGGGAATCAGAACCCCTCTGTGGCAGAACACACTGGTTGTGCACAGTTGCCCGTCCAGTATTCTCTATAAATTCCCCTTCTTACACAGATGTACTGTTACCTATGATGTGTGTTTTAATGATGTAGAAAACAAGTGCTTGCGCATACTGTGGTTACTTATAGCTGTTTGTTTGCCCCCTTACACAGATATACTGCTATCTATGATGTGTGTTGTAATTCTGGAGATAACATGTGTTTACATATACTGTAGTTACTGTAGGTGTTTGTGTGCCCCCCCCATTACACAGATCTACTGTTGCCTATGATGTTTGTTGTAATACTGGAGATAACAAGTGATTGCATATACTGTAGTTATTACAGTTGTTTATGTGCCCCTCTTAAACAAACATACTGTTACCTATGATTAGTGTTATAATACTGGAGATAACAAGTGCTTGCATATACTGTAGTTACTGTTTTTGTTTGCGTGCCTCCCCTAACTCAGATATTCTGTTACCTATGATGTGTGTTGTAATGCAGGAGTTAAAAAGTGTTTGTATATAATGTAGTTACTGTAGTTGTTTGTGTCCCCCCTCCTTTACACAGTGATACTATTTCCTATGGTGTGTATTGTGATACTGGAGATAACAAGTGCTTTCATATACTGTAGTTACTGTGGTTGTTTGTCTGCCTCCCCTCCCCTTACACAGATATACTGTTACCTGTGATGTGTGTTGTAATATTGGAGATAACAAGTGCTTGTATTTACTGTAGTTACTGTGGTTGTTTGTCTGCCCCCTTACACAGATATACTGTTACCTAATGTTATGCGGGGTCCCCACAGTCTAGTTAGATACCCACTATGCACCTAAGATGTTACATATACTTGTGATGATACTTAATGCATTAACATATAGGGCATTGGCACTTACCATACAAGAGTAAGTAGCCCAGAGTATAATTATGATCTACATGCTGCTTTTGCTAAGAAACATGCTACAAGTAATGTGCCAAGACACGTTTGTGTCTTTGTTTATCTTCTGAGAAGTTATTATACAGCCTACACTGCAACTTTGTGGATGTATGTAATATTGCACTACATCCTATACCTTGTATGAGTCCTTTATTCTATATTTTTAGCTGACTTTATGAATAATGTATAACAATAGATAACACTGTGGACTACTTAACTTTTGACCAATAGGGCTTATTTTATGTATCTAGTCTTTTGGTAGCTATAGTAACTATCAGAAATATATAACCTACTGTATTATGTATTCCCCTCAAGACCATCTTCACTCCTAGGGGTATTTTGGAAACTTTGGCTCCCAGTGTCTAATGGCATACCTGATTTAGGGAAACTGCTTATCTTTTGTGTAATAAACAAGTTTATTACTGAATATGTCACTAGTCCATGTCTCTTTGGCATCTCTATGACTGCCAAGAATCTGAGCAGGGCTAAGCACCCTAACATATTGGCGACCGTTTGCAGACAGTCTGGATTTGCAAAGTTTCTTGACCTCTTGGCTTACCTTTCCCTTGTGGATAGTAAGTAGGTGCACGCACCCATATCACCTCACCATACCTTTGACTCCGTAGCATCTTGTAAAGTCTGGCTGCTTACTGGGCAAGGTTGATACTGTCTCATCTTGTTCAATGGCAGTTTTGAATTGCAGGATTGTGAGAGTACAGTAGCCGGACCATCTGTTGGGTTACCCACTGTGGATCAATGCACAGCAGAGTCCCCACTGATGGGTTAATTTTATATTTCCCAGACTGTTTGCTGGTACCACTATGTCTACATCCAATATCTGTGCAAACATGAGACTTGATGCCTCTGACTTCTTTACCTTCCATTTAGGCTGGAATGATTTTATGCTGGATGCAAATCAATCCAAAAACCCCATGCTGGGGATCTCAACCCAGTACTCCAAGGCAAGGCAAACAGCCAAAAAGCGTGATGCTAAAGGGCTGTTAGTCACAGCTCTATATGCTGCTCTAGAAGCCTCTGAATCGAGGTTTCATTTCCTCGAACTGCAACTCTCTGCTCTTAAGAGAGAAATGGGATAGCAGGCATCAGACAGTTTGAAATGGAGCAGCAGCTTGAAGAAGAACTTCAGTTGTTGCTTAGTAAGAACAACACTCTTTTGCACTGTTCTGTACAGGGAAATGATCGACAGTTATATATGTTGAGAGATGAATGTGATAGGTTGAGACAAGATAAGAAACAGGTGTTACAGATGAATGATTTGTTGAGTGATACAAATGAGACTTTGTATGAGGAGCTTGATGAGATGAGAGAAGACCTAAAACGGGTATGTGACAAGTTGGATAGAGAGCTCAGGGACAACTTGCGAGCTGAGTGCTGTGTGTAGAGTGCTGCAGAAAGAAGTTGCAAAAGATGTTGAGCAGAACATTGCAAAAGTTAGTCACTAAGCCTATATACTCAATATGGTGAAACTGTGCCATCAGCAAGAAGTGTTGACTAGTCACGTCAAAGCGATGGGCGGATTTCATTACACATCCATCAACCTTATGTCATCAAGAGATGATGAGTCTGGTGATGATAACTGCCAAGATGGTGCTCAGCCACACCCTCACTGTGGTTCAGTGTCTTCGCACCACCAACAAGATGGCGGATTCTGACATTATTACAGCGCAACCCTACATCATCAACAGAGTGATGACTATCACGTGTGATGCCAAGATGGAGACCCTCATGATACTGGGGGGTCAAGGCCTAGGCACTAGCCCTCCGATTGTCACTATGACTAAAGATAACAGGTCAGAGATCAATCAAATGGTTGAGATCACCCTCCTCTCTTGGATGGAGATATCTGATGAAAGCAAGCAGACCTTCAAACAGCACTTAGATGTGATGATGAAGGAAGTTGCTGGCCAGGCATTTGTTGTCTGCTCTGTGGCTGATTCTGCAGTGGAGGCCAGCTTTCATGGAGCACAAAACTTCCCTGACCATCCAACACCACAGAATAATTCCCTTCAGATGTCCCACTCTGTACAGCAGATTGTTTACAGTATAGGCCACATGAAGCCTAGCGACAATCTCAGTTGCCATTTTGAAAAGGTTTATTCCAGATAAGAAATGCTCAGTCTACCAACAAACTTCCAGGTACAGATTCTTTGACAGACCATTGACCCCAGCCTCTGGTTGAAATTCCCAGAGACAGCCCGCCAATCCACAAATGCGACCTTACACGACATTGCAGCCGAACTCATTTCTGCACACACCCTAGGGGTGGTTGTCATTATGTTGGCCTACCCTATAAATCAAACTGCTAAGGAGATAGCAGTGTCATACCATAAAAGGCTATGGCTGGACTACTATACTGGCAACTTGCTTTCGGATGAAGTGGCAGACACCAATCAAATGGAGTACACAAACTTGTAACTTCAAAACATGCTTCTGGCTATCTGTGAAAAAGTCAAGCCCACAATTTTTCCCAGGACAGAGAAATTTGCAGACATTCTCTGGAAGATCTAGTGGGTTTACCAGCTCTGCCTCTGAGATCTGAATTCTGGCTTGAAATAGGTGGCCGTGGGACAATCTACCAGTGAGCCCACAACCGACTACACAATGGAGGGCAAGGCCCAAGAGAAAGAGGCCGAGTCCTTGGATAACAAACAACACTACCAGTCCAGAAGTGGAAACAGGAACCACAATAGGAATAACAAGTGGAATTTGAACAACTCTAATCCCAAACAGGGCAATCAAAGTCATCAATCTGGCCCTTCTTACTGTGAGATAGTGGAGGAGAACAACAACCTCCATAAGCTTCTCAGAGAAGTCTGATCAGTAGCAGACTTAATTCTTACATGTACAGTACTGTTGTAGTGCTAGCCCTGGTACTCCAGGCTTCATTAGGCCAAGGATATGTTGGAACCTCCTTGGACCAGGCCTTAGTAGGCGTGAACCCTGAAGCGGCACCCATCATCATGGCTAGGCAGGACCTGGAAGAGGCCCGGCTACAACAGGCTGGTCCATTTCTACAAGAACTGTCTAGTAGTACTTCAGACAACTATAGGCCCCAGTCCATATTATGAACAAAGCACACCCTTGACACAAATGGAAGGGTTGAGGGCTGCCAACTGGCTATTTTGCTAAATACAAGAGCTGCTGTGTCTGTACTGCATGATGAGGATCCAGAAAACTCCTCTTGGTCCACCTTATGGAGGACCAGTACACAAGGAGTGGATGGCAAAGCTATACACCTATCATTCTATCATACTTCCTATGGTGATAGGCAACCTTGAGGCAAGCTGCACTTTTGACCTTATAGTATTACGTGATCACCCCAGTCTGGGGAATTGATTTTCTAGCACTACACATCTGTGTGGTGGATCTGGACAACATGCTTCTGATCCTGATCATGGGGCAATGCAATCCAGTCATGATCTCTGATTCACATGTGGTTGCAGCTATTACTCCAAATGATAAGGAATATGATGCCATAGCTCTATTCCAGACACACAAGTTTTTCAAGGAATTCTAACCCATCCTGCAGAAGCATCTGGATGCTAGTACCACACACAAACATGACTGTGGTAGAATGCAAACAGTCATTGAAATTTCAGGCTCAGCACTTGACAGGCAAAGGCAATACCCCTTTCCTGCTGACACCTTACCATCACTCAGAGAAACCATTCCGTCACTCCTTAGACAATAAGTGATCAGGCATTCATTCATTTGGCCAGTGAAAAACCCCACAGGATACTGAAGACTCACTATTGATTACAGGAGACTTAACCAAGTCACTCCTAGCTGCTCCTCTACTGTAGCATCAGCACCAGATGTGCTCAAACTGCTAACATCAGTTCATAAGCATTTCAGCACCTTTGACATCTCAAGCAGCTTTTGGTTGCTGCCCCTTGCTCATGAAAGTCAATATACATTTGCCTTTATCTTTGAGGGTAAACAGTACACATGGACCTACTTACTCCAAGGGTTTCATAGTGGCCTGTCTCTTTTCCATCTGCACATGATGGACACCCTGCAGGGTTTCTCTGCCCTACAAGGTCTTCTGTAATATGTGAATGATCTACTGTTGGCCACCATTACCAAGGAGCAACATTTTGACCTCCATGATGAACTACTGACCATCTTACAGAGCGCAGGCCTTATGTATAATCCCCCAAAAGCACAATGATGCCAGAAGGAAGTCATCTTTCTTGGGCTGGCATAACAGAACAGGGCAGGAGCCCAGACTGGAAGAAGATCCAAAGCCTACAAGACTTGCCATTACCCACCAGTGTGGCAACACTCCGACGTTTCCTGGGAATGGCAACTTTTTCAGGGACTTTATTTGTGATTTTGCACAGAAGGCCACCCTCTGTATAAACTCCAGAAAAAGGATGGTCGCTGGACTTGGAACCCCATTCACACTCAAACTGTGATGCTTCTGAAACAGGCCTTGACCTCTGCTCCAGCTTTAGTGAGCCCTAATCCAGCTCTGCCTTTCCAATTGGAATCAGCTACTTCAGACATTGCCATATCTGCAGTCCTTGCTCAGAAAGTGAATGGTACTTTGAGACCTATTGCTTATGCATCCCAAATACTGTCTCCAGTGGAACAGAAGTACAGTCTTTATGAAAGAAACCTTCTGTCCACCTACTGGGCCTTACAGTCTCTGGGAAACCCCAGATTGTCCCACATAAAAGGCCAATAAAGTTTATATGCATACTAAAAACAATGTGAGGGTTAATCATAGCATTCCATTCAGATCAACTGACAGTGGTTCAGAAAGTGATAGTAGCTACAGTAGAGAGAGCAATAAACCAACACCTATGCAGAGACTGGAACAATAATATAGTAGGGAACATTTTTCCAGACAAGCAACAGAACACAGGGAGCCTCCGTGGCCCTCTCTGCCATGAGACAGGCCAGAATACAGAGAAGAGCGATACAATACCAGAGCCAAAGGCACTGTCGAAGAGGATGTAGAGGAGGACAGGGCAGGAGGTGGAGGAACACGGTGAGGCAGAGGATGGGAGATGTATGCCCCAAACAGAAATACTACCAGAGATAATACCAATATGTAATCTTAGTAAGAAACAGCTTACAGAATCTGAAACAAATATCCTTTCTTAGGGACTTTCATTTGCACCCACTAGTACAGTTGATAGATTTGAATTGGAATGTGATCTACTATTTTTTTTAAGATCTATGAGGCTTAGAGCCCAGTTTGATGACCTACAGCACAGTGATATGTATAAGCGTGAAGTAACACAGGCATTATACATAAAATCTATGTACAATCCTCCGGTGGGTTTAAATCCAACTATAGAGACATATTCTGAAATAGTAAGGACAGAAATACAAGCATTATTGTCACAGATCAGGATAAAAGACCAGTAAGAGACAACCTTAGTCAGGTGGAAAGGAGGACTCTAAATGAACAAAAAAAGGATGAATCCATCATTACTTAGCCTGCAGATAAAAGGGGTGGCATAGTCATAATAGACTATGCTCGTTACCCAAATATGGATAATGATGGACATATGAAGAGAGACTTAACCCTTTCGCCACCAGGGGTATTTTTCACTCCTGTGCCAGGCAATTTATGTTATTTCTGCACAAAATTATATACAATTAAAATATCAGTATGTTCCCTTCAAGGAAAAGTAGGGAAACCATGGATGTTTTTATTGTCAGACTCTGAGCTTTTTATAGGTAGTAAGGTTTTGCCAATGTCAGGTCATGTGGCCATGAAACACTGCCTAAAATGTAAACAAAATGCTATTTTTACTCAAAAATGTTGCAGAAAACATCCCAGAAAACATATTATTTAACAGAGAATTATGGAAGCTATTTGGTGCTGAACTTCTCAGTGTCTGTGCTATATACTCTCCAAAAATCTTTTTTATAGGCAAAAACATATTATAGCAGTAGTACTCTATTTAATTTCTACTTGAAGTGCCTTAAATTCTAATTTAATGCACATCATTGTTTCTTTTACTTGTAGAGACCAGGAACATCATGTTATTTTAGGAAAAGTATATATTTTTTGAAACTACACAAAATACTGTTTTTAAACATGGGTAGCATAGCCCACTACCCAAATATGTACTACACATTATTATTCTTTATATGTCTTGCAACAATCAAAAATAATTTGAATTCACAGAATTTTCATGTTCTAAAAAAGTAAATGCAAATGTAACATAAGTGGCAGGTATATAAACATCTCATTTTTGGATTCTGTGGAGAGCACTGGTTACATTGGTACCTAATTTATGTACCTTTACCAAAGAAGTCTAGCAGAAATAAGCCCTATACGCACAGGTTGTCAAGTGCATTTTAAAGTGGAAATATTTTCGTCCATCACAGTAAATGCCTGACATTGCTTCTATGGCCTGTAGACATTCAGGACACCTTGTCACCATAGAAAAAAGTATATATTTTATGAATCTGCACAAGATAATGTTTTTAAAAATGTATGACACTGCCTGCTATCCAAATGTTTGCTACCCATAATCCTCCTTTGCATTTAGTGGATCTATGCAAAATGATGGAAATTCACATAGTTTTCACACTTTAACAAACCAATTGTCTATGTCATATTGGATGGAGGTACACAAACTCCACATTTATGGATTCCACTAAGAGTACTGGTTATAATGATACCACATTTATATACCTTCACCACAAAGAGTTGTCTGAAATAGGCTCAAAATCTATAGAGGGCTATGTGTATTTTAAATGGTAAAATACATGCTCATGGTGAAACATGCACAACATTGATTCTTTGGCCTATAGACACTCCGGACACCATGATATCATAGAAAAGGTATATATTTTCTGAAACTTCACAAGATACTGTTTTTAAAAATGTATAACACTGCCCGCTATCCAAATGTTTGCTACCCATAATCCTCCTTTGCATTTGGTGGATATATGCAAAATGATGGACATTCACAGCTTTCACACTTTAACAAACCAATTGTCTATGTCATATTGGATGGAGGTACACAAACTCCACATTTGTGGATTCCAGTAAGAGTACTGGTTATAATGATACCACATTTATGTACCTTCACCACAAAGATTTGTCTGAAATAGGCTCAAAATCTATAGAGTTAAAAGGGGAAATGTATGCCCACAGTGAAAAATGCACAACATTGATTCTTTGGCCTATAGACACTCAGGACACCATGATATCATAGAAAAAGTATATACAGTATTTTCTGAAACTGCACAAGATACTGTTTTTAAAAATGTATGACACTGCCTGCTATCCAAATGTTTGCTACCCATAATCCTCCTTTGCATTTGGTGGATCTATGCAAAATGATGGAAATTCATGTAGTTTTCACACTTTAACAAACCAATTGTCTATGTCAGATTGTCCTTTGCATTTGGTCGAACTATGCAAAATGATGAACATTCACATAATTTTCACAATTTAAAGGAACCAAATGTCTATATAAAATAGTATGGAGGTATACAAAATCCAAATTTTTAGATTCTGCTGAAAGTACCGGTTGCAATGATACCACATTTATGTACCTTTACCACAAATATTTGGTTTAAATAGGCTTGAAACCTATAGGGTGCTATGTTATATTTTAAGGGGGAAAATGTTGGCCCACAGTGAAAAATGCATAGTATTGCTTCTCTGGCCTGTAAACACTCAGGAAGCCATGGTATCATAGAAAGAATATACATTTTCTGAACCTGCATAAGATACTGTTTTTAAAAATGTTTCACATAGCCTGCTATCCAAATGTTTGATACCCAAAATCCTCCTTTACATATGGTAGAACTATGAAAAAGGATGGAAATGCAAAATGTTTTCACCGTTTAACAAACCAGATGTCTATGTAAAATAGGATAGAGGTACACAAATACCACATTTGTGGATTCTGCTGGAAGTACCAGTTACAATGATACCACATTCATGTACCTTTACCACAACCATTTGGGTTAAATAAGCTTGAAACCTATATGATGCTATGCATATTTTAAAGGGGAACATTTAGACCCACACTGAAAAAACACATAGCATTGCTTCTTTGGGCAGTAGACATTTAGGACACCACGGTACTATAGAAAAGTATATATTTTCTGAAACTGCATAAGATGCTGTTTTCAAAAATGTATGATATTGCCTGCTATGCAAATGATTTCTACCCATAATCCTCCTTTACACCTGTTATAACTATGTAAAATTATGGAAATGTGCATAGTTTTCACAATTTAACAAATCAAATGACTATGTAAAATAGGATGGAGGTACAAAAATACCACATTTATGGATTCTGCTGAATGTACAATAATACCACATTTATGTACCTTTACCACAAAGATTTGGTTTAACTAGGCTTGAAACATACAGAGTGCTATATGTATTTTAAAGGGGATCATTTAAGCCCACAGTGAAGAATGCATAGCATTGCTTCTCTGGCTTGTCGGCATTCAGGACACCATAGTATCATAGAAAAAGTATATATTTTCTGAACTGCATAAGATACTGTTTTTAAAAATGTATGAAATTGCCCACTATTCAAATGTTTGCTACCCATAATCCTCCTTTACATTTGGTAGAACTATCCTCATAGGTCATAATTCCGCTATACAAGACACTAGTGAGGCCCCACCTGGAGTACACTGTGCAGTTCTAGAGACCTTACCTACATAAGGACATAGACAGTGTAGAGAAGGTTCAGAGGAGGGCAACAAAGATGGTGCATGGATTGCATCACAAGTCCTATGAAGACAGGTTGAAGGAACTGAACATGTACTCCCTGAAGGAGAGGAGGGAGAGAGGGGATATGATAGAGATGTACAAGTATCTTACAGGGAGGAACAGGGTGCAGGAAAACACAATTTTTAAGCGAAAAAGATGTTCCAGAACTAGAGGGCATGGGATGAAGTTGGAGGGAGGATGATTCAGAGGAAACATGAGAAAGAATTTCTTCACAGAACGGGTGGTGGACAAGTGGAACACCCTGCCAGAGGAAGTGGTGGGGGCTGAAACAATCACGGGATTTAAGAATACATTGGATAGACATAAAGGAATTCTGGAGGTCAGGGGTAAGGGGAAATAGACTTCTAGGAAAACAAACTAAACTTACAAGCTCAAATGGGTAGACTGGGTGGGCCATAGGCCCTTATCTGCCAACACTGTCTATGTATCTATGTATCTATGTATCCAAAGTGATGGAAATTCACAATGTTTTCACAGTTTAACAAACCAAATGTCTACATAAAATAGGACAGAGGTACATAAGTATCACATTTGTGGATTCTGCTGAGAGTACCGGTTACAATGATGCCACATTTGTGTACCTTTACCACAAAAATTTGGTGGAAATAAGCTCAAAACCTATATAATGCTAAGAACATTTCAAAGAGGGAACATTTTGGCCCACTGTGGAAAATACACAGCACTGATTCTCTGGCTTGTAAACATTCAGGACACCATGGTATCATACAAAAAGTATATATTTTCTGAAACTGCATAAGATGCTGTTTTTAAAAATTTATGAAAGTGCCCACTATTCAAATGTTTGCTACCCATAATCCTCCTTTCCACTTGGTAGAACTATGGAAAATGATGGAAATTCACCTAATTTTCACAATTTAGCAAACCAAATGCCTGTGTAAAATAGGATGGAGGTACCCAAATATCACAATTGTGGATTCTGCTGAGAGTACCAGTTACAGTGATGCCACATTTACGTACCTTTACCACAAAGATTTGGTGGAAATGGGCTCAAAACCTATATAGTGCTAAGAACATTTCAAAGGGGGGAAATGTTGACCCACTGTGGAAAATACACAACACTGGTTCTCTGGCTTGTAGACATTCAGGACACCATGGTATTATAGAAAATGTATATATTTTCTGAAACTGCACAAGATACTGTTTTTAAAAATGTATGACATTGCCTGCTGTCCAAATGTTTGCTGCTCATAATCCTCCTTTACATTCGGTAGACATATGCAAAAGTGTGGAAATTTGCATCATTTTCACAGTTTAGCAAACCAGATACCTATGTAACATAGGATGGAGGTACATAAACACCACATTTGTGGGTTCTGCTTAGAGGACTGGTTTCAATGATGTCACATTTATGTATCCTTACCACAAAGATTTGGTTGAAATAGACTTGAAACCTACAGGGTGCTATGTATATTTTAAAAGAGAAAATGTAGCCCCACCATAGAAAATCTACAGCACTGATCTCAGGACACCATGATATCATAAGAAAAGTATATATTTTCTGAAACTGCACAAAATGCTGGTTTTAAAAATGTATAACATTGCCTGCTGTCAAAATATTTTCGACCCATAATATTTGGTAGAACTATGTAAAATTATGAAATTTGCATCATTTTCATAGTTTAGCAAACCAAATATCTATGTAACATAGGATGGAGGTACACAAACGTCACATTTGTTGGTTCTGCTTAGAGCACTGGTTACAATAATGTCACAGTTTTGTATCCTTAACAAAAAGATTTGGTTGAAATAGACTTGAAACCTATAGGGTGCTATGTATATTTTAAAGGAGAAAATGTCGACCCAACATAGAAAATCTACAGCATTGATCTCAGGACACCAAGATATCATAAGAAAAGTATATATTTTCTGAAACTGCACAAAATGCTGGTTTTAAAAATGTATGACATTGCCTGTTGTCCAAATGTTTGCTATCCATAATCCTCCTTTACGTTTGGTAGAACTATGCAAAATGATGGAAATTTGGATCATTTTCACTGTTTAGCAAACCAAATATCTATGTAACATAGGATTGAGGTACACAAACACCACATTTCTGGATTCTGCTTAGAGTGCTGGTTACAATGATACCACATTTATATACCTTCACCATAAAGGTCTGGTTGAAATAGGCTTGAAACCTATAGGGTGTGATGTATATTTTAAAAGAGAAAACTTAGGTCCACAATGGAAAATCCACAGCACTGATCTCGGGACACCAGGATACCATAAGAAAAGTATATATTTTCTGAAATGCAATAAAATACTTGTTGTACTCATTGGTAAGACTGCTTGTTACCAAAGTATGTGCTGCCCATAATCATCCTCCTCTACATTTAATATAACTATGAAAAATAATGACAGTTTGCATAAGTCTCTCATTTCAGAAAGTTAAGTAGGATGCTGGTATAAGAAAACTTTTTTTTTATTCTCAAGAGGGTACTGCTTAATGTGATATTAAATTTTATGTTTCTTTACCAGAGTCTGGCAGATGTAAGCCCAACACACAGGTTGCTAAATGCATTTCAGATCCATTGAATATACAGTGTTAGCAGGTTTGGAGCATTTTGTACCAAGGGTCCTTTGATGGAGGTCTAAGTTTGTGGTACCAACACAGTTAGTACTCCCAAAGAAGCCCAACATGGTAGGAGTTTGTACTTGATAAATGAGACAGCCAGATAATTAGGTAGAAAAGGGGCCAAAATATTGCATTTTATTTAGTATTTTTAGCTGTGGAGCTTAATTCACTAGAAGATTATAGATAGTGAACATGTGGGTAGGATACTTTCTCAGACATCCTTAAAATCTTTATTTTGTAATCCTTAAAGCAATATATATCGTTCCCTGGGTAATACAATGCATTGAAGTTTTCTGGACATGCATTGCATGACAAAGGTTTCTACAAAAGCATATTGTAATGGGCAGGTTTGGACAGAATGCCATGGTAAGATTGCATGTGTTTCACATTTGCATTACCAAAATACTCTGGCAGAATCAGAAATAAAGTGAGTTTGCCCATACAGCGTAAAATATAATTATATCCTGAAGGCCCTTGAATAAAGGGCTGACAATATAGCCTAGTGGTTAGTGTGATGAGCCATGATCAAGTTTGGTGCAGCGCTGGGTTTGATTCTCACCACTTCCACTTGCATACTGAGTGACCCTGAGCAAGTCACTTAACATCCCCAGTGTTTTCAGGTTGCCCCTACAAACAGGCATTGTGCTTCATGGGCCTTACTTGGTTACCAAAAGAGTACAAAGGTTTGTGGGTGCTGAGATAAGAAAATAACTTCTCCCAAAATGTTTTTAACCTAATAAATGCTTTGGCCTCATTGTCCTATTCAAGATGAATTTTTGCACCCATTAGTCATTCCAGTAAATTAGCTTGATGTGGTATTTCTCAAAACAGTTCTCCAGGCACAGCCCTGGCTCTGTGGGACAGTGTGGACAGCAATATCTTGAGTCTCTCCTAAAGCCTTTTTTGTAACAGACCCTACATCTCCTCTGGGGTCTAGCCTTCCTTTCAGTAGGTGGCAATGTTCTGCAAAAATGCCTTTCAGTTAGTCTGGCTACACCCTCATTTCTTTCTATTTCTGGTATTTCTGCTGAATCAAATAGAAGACTTGAAATGACATCTGTTTGGAAATCTAGGAAGGATTTTAAATGACCAGATGACTTTGCCCGGTACAAAATAAAAGGATTATACATAGTCAGCTGAAACAGGTTAACAGCTAATTTCTTGTACCAAGCCATTGTTTTTCGAGTGGCATCATAGGGCTCAAGCATCTGATCTGTTTTGTCCACACCTCCCATATGTTTGTTATAATCTAGGACACACTGAGGCTTGCTTATTAATTTGTCCTGACCACAAACTGGAACTGCTTCTGTGGATTCATCATGAATTGTACTAAGGAAATACACATCTTTTCTATCTGTGAATTTTACAGCCAGTAGTTAATCATATTGGAGAGCACTGGTCTCACCACATTTTTGCTTTCTGGCTACCAGCTCTTTTGGAAAACATTGCCTGTTAGATCTGATGGTGCCACAAGCTACTGTATCAAACTGATACAGAATATTAAACAGAGGAATCCCAGTATAGAAATTATCAACATACAGGTTGTAGCCAGAGCCTAGCAAGGGAAGAATTAGGTCCCACACAATTTTCTCCTTTGTGTTTAGACATGGGGGGCAGCCTGCAACATCCTGTGTAGTATCCTTTCCTGTGTAGATTCTGAAACGGTATGTGTACCCAGTGGAACTTTCACAAAGTTTGTGCAATTTAATTCCATATCTGACATGTTTCAGAGGAAGGTATTGTTTAAATATTATTCTCCCTTTGAAAAGCAGAAGAGACTCATCCACTGAAATGTTTTGGGAGGGGTGTACACCTCAGAAAACATTTTAAAAAGATGATCAGTAATAGGACGTAATTTAAAAAGCTTATCATTCTCTGGATGGGCCCTTGGCAAAGCCTTAGTGTTGTCATTGTAGTGCATAAATCTCAGCAGAAGCTGAAATATGTTCCTGTTCATTATAGCTGGAAATAGAGGGGTAGAATGAGCAGGGTGGGTGGACCAGTACATGCTGATGGTGGGCTTTTTCACAATCCCCCATTAAAAATGTCAAAACCCAGAACCTTTTCATTTCCTCTAAGTTTGTGGGAGGCCATTGGTGAGCACTTGCATGTGGTTTTAGCTTGTCCCCATACTGAGCCAGAAACTGATCTGCATGTAAATTTGTTTGAGCCACTATGTGAGAAAATATTTCATCACTAAAAAATAAGAGAAAATATTCTGGGAAGGGGGTAAATTCCTTTGTGTCAACCTGGACACCTGCATTATCAGTAAATGGTGGAACACGTGGTTTTTCCATATTTGGGGGATTCCATTGGTAAACTGGAGTATAACCACTGTAGTGCCTGCTATGGCCTGTACCTAGCACTGGGGCAGTAGTTTCAGACTCAGGCATTGCCAAGGGATCAGCTTTTTCTGAGAAAGTGGCACTGCAGGTGTCCAGCTCAAACAGTGCATTATGCTCAAGCTGAGTGTCTCCCTCAGGTAAGATGCAGGATTTGGGCAGAGTGTCAGGCTCGGGCAGAGTGTCAGGCTCAGGCAGTGTGTCAGGCTCCGGCAACTTGTCAGGCTCTAGCAAAATGTCAGGCTCCAGCAACATGTCAAGCTCGGACAGAGTGTCAGGCTCAGGTAACATGTTAGGCTCAGGCAATGTGTCAGGTTTAGGCAGGGCATCAGACTCAGGTGGGGAGTCATATGCAGGAAGAGAATAAGGATTGTCCAGGGGGTCATGCTCAAGCAGGGTATCTGCTCTGGGCAGAGTTTCAGGCTTGGGTAGTGTGCTAGCATCAGACAACTGCTTGCACTTTAGCTTATGCCTTTTGGGTTGAGATTCTTGCCTAGACTGGGACTCTGATTCTGGCTGATGCAGATGTTTGCACTTTTTTTTGTGCTTTTTGCATTTACCCTCATCCTATGTTGTAGGTGCCATAACATGAGTAAATGGCAGATGCTTCTGCTTACATTTATGCTTCATGTGGCTTCCCTCTGCCTGCATTGTGGCATCCGGCTCCATCAAAGGCACATATGGGGCCTCTTTCTTCGGAAATATCTCAGGCTCTGGTATCTGCACAGGCTTAGGCAGATCCACATGCTTTTTCTGCTTTTTATGTTTGGATGCTTGCTTGAGCTGTGAATTCTGCTTTTTCTGTTTATGCTTTGGTTGGTGCTCGCTGGTGGGCACACATGTGTGCTTGCATCCACATGGGGACTTTGACTTGGTCTTAGGACTGTACGGACCACCCTCATCAGCATCACTCGATATTGTATCATCAGTAGGAGTACTGCTTGGACAGTAGTCATTCCCAGACTCTGGATCAATAAAATCATCCAACTCTGAATCAGAGCTGATAATGTATTTTACGATCTCCTCTGCAGTGTATTTCTTTGGCATGATTAGCAGCCAGTAAGTCTTGGTGGCAGAGATACTCTCTCTCTTCCCCCCTCCCTTTCCTGTATCCCATTTGGATGCACCAGCAGAGGAGACTAAGAAGGCTGAGGACAACTGTCACAAGGGAGGCCCACAGGAAGGAGGCAGAGGACACCACAAGGAAAGGAAGCAGCTCCTGCTGGGGGACTCAATTATTAGGAGGCTAGAACTGGGGGGAGCAGGGAAAACTGAAGTAAGGTGCCTGCCTGGTGCCATGGCTTGGAGGGACAGGAAGCGTATCCTCAGGATCACGAGAACAGCTGCATGGGAGTCTGAGCTGGATGTCATAGTCCACCTAGGGACAAATGAATTGGCTCAACATAAGATTAGAGCAGTGCAGAAGGACTTTGTATAATTGGGGAGGGGTCTAAGACAAGTATCACACAGAGTTTCCTTCTCAGAGGTGCAGCCTGTCAATGGCATGAGTGAGATGAGGGCACTTTGCACCATGCAGTTTAATGAATGGTTGAAAAATGGTGTGGAGCACAGCGGTTTGGCTTCATTGGGGACTGGGGTTCCACCTGGAGGGATATGAGCCTATACTGGCAGGATGGTCTGCATCTGTCCAGGAAGGGAACAAGTCTTTTGAAAAATTGGTTTAAATGCTTCATTGGCAAGCTTTTAAACTGGTCAAGGGGGGAGGCACTGATAAGCAGCAGGAAAATCCCAGCCTCTCCCTACAAAACAGGGTACTAAATGAGAAAAAGACAGAGGCAGAAAGGTCAGTGGGGAATGCTGCAACAGAAGGTAAAGCCATCAAAAAATGGAGAGCAATGAGTACCAATGCCTGTAGCCTGAGTAACAAGCTTCCTGAATTAGTGGTCTTAATGGAGGAGGAATATCTGGATATTGTGGCAGTCACAAAAAACATGGTATACACAAAACCATGACTGGGACGTAAACATACCAGGATACACTATCTAGAGGAAGGACAGGGAGGGTAAAAGAGGAGGAGGAGGAGCTCTTTACATAACAGAAGGAATCAAAACAACAGAACAAAAGGGAAAACAGGGAGGAGAAGCACTGTGGGTAAATTTGGACACCGGCAATGGCACCACAATTCACACAGGGGTTGTATACAGACCCCCTTCTCAGGGGGAGGAAATGGACAAGGAAATGATAGAAAGTATAATTAGAATGGCAGAAAAAGGGGAGATATTGCTGATGGGTGATCTGAATATGCCAGATGTTAACTGGAGTGCAGTTGCAGCAGCCACTTTGAAGAGTGGGATTATTCTAGATGCCTTACAGGGGGGCATGCCTTAGACAACTAGTATTGGAGCCCACTAAAGAGGGAGCAATCTTAGACCTGGTTCTCTCAAATGGAGATGAAGAGAGGATCACAGATGTAGAAGTGGGTAGCCATCTGGGAACTAGCGACCATCGAACAGTATGGTTCACAATAAACACAGCATTAGAGTCAAGCCACAAGGCAAAAGTACTGGACTTTAGGAGGGCTGACTTTGCCAAAATGGGTGAGTGCCTAAGAAATGCACTAGCAAATGGGCAGGAAGGAGGGGTGGAAGAACAATGGGGAATAATAAAAACTGCCATCACAGAGGTAATAAGCTTTTGTGTGAAGCAAATAAACAAAATGAAACAATGTAAGAAACCAATATGGTTCTCAAAGGAAGTGGCAGTGAAGGTTCAAGAGAAAAAGTAAGCATTCAGGAAGTACAAGGAATCACAGAAGGAGCAGGACAGAGAACTGTATCAGTTAAAGCAAAAGGAAGCTGGGAAGGCAGTCAGAACAGCAAAGGCTCAAACCGAGGAAAAGATAGCCAACTCAGTTAAGAAGGGGAATAAAACCTTTTACAGGTACATCAGGGAGCGAAGGGAGACCAAGGGAGGATAGTGAGGCTTAATAAAGGGAGGGAGGGTGGGCAGAGGGTGACTGTGAAAAGGCAGACATACTAAACAAATATTTTTGCTCAGTATTTACAAAGGAAGAGGGGAGGTACCTAAAACAAACAGTAGAAACACTCTGGATACAGAAGTTGATACCAGCCCATTTACAGAAGAAAAGGTTCTGAAAAACTCTTAAAACTGAAGGTGGACAAAGCAATGGGGCCTGATGGGATTCATCCCAAAATTTAAAAGAACTAAGGGTAGAACTAGTGACACCACTGACTACCCTCTTTAACAAATCATGGGAGGATGGGGTGATACCAGAGGACTGGAGGAGGGCAGATGTGATTCCCTTCACAAAAGTGGGAGCAAGGCAGAAGCAGGAAACTACAGACCTGTCAGTTTAATCTCAGTGGGGAAAATGATGGAACTACTCTGAAGGAAAGAATTGTCGAGTATCTAGAGGCCAGAGGGCACAGGACCCAAGGCAGCATGGATTCACAGTGTGAAGGTCATGCCAGACAAATCTGATAGATTTCTTTGACTGGGTGACCAAAGTAGTAGATCAGGGAGGGGCTGTGGACATGGCCTACCTAGACTTTAGCAAGGCATTTGACACAGTCCCACACAAAAGATTAATATACAAGTTAGCCAGCCTGGGAGTGGGTCCCAAGATGACAGCCTGGGTAAAGAATTGGCTGGAGAATAGGACACAGAGAGTAATAGTAAATGGAGTCCACTCTGAAGAAAGGGGGGTTACTAGTGGGGTACCGCAGGGTTCAGTATTAGGACCGGTCCTCTTCAATGTCTTTATAAGTGACATTGCAGAGGGACTGGAAGGAAAAGTATGTCTCTCTGCAGATGACACAAAGATCTGCAACAGAGTTGATGCACAAGGTGGGGTGGAAAGGATGAGAAGGGACTTGGCAAGGTTAGAGGAATGGTCGAATGTATGACAGCTTAGATTCAATGCTAAGAAGTGCAAGGTCATGCACCTGAGAAACAAAAACTCAGGAGAAGAGTACACAATGTGGGGTGAGATACTAACAACAACAAAAATGGATAGGGACCTGTGGGTAGTCATATCAGATGACTTAAAGGTGGGCAAGCAACGTGAGAGGGCAGCAAGGAGGGCTGGGGGGATACTGGGATACATAGGGAGAGGCATCACCAGTAGAAAACTGGGAAGCTATTATCCCTCTGTGCAGACAGCTGGTGAGACCCCATCTGGAGTACTGCATGCAGTTCTGGAGACCCAATCTCTGCAAAGACATAGACAGGATGGAAGCTGTCCAGAGGAGGGCAACTAAAATGGTGCAGGGTCTGCACCAGAAGACATATGAAGAGAGACTTAAGGAGCTTAATATGTATAGCCTCGAGGAAAGGAGGTAGAGGGGGACATGACAGAAACTTTCAAGTACCTCAAGGGAATCAACAAAGTCCAAGAGGGTAGCATCTTTCAAAAAAAGAGGTGTGCAAGAACAAGGGGCACAATTTGAAGATAGAGGGGAGCCACTAGAGGTAATTTAAGGAAATATTTTTCACAGAGAGGGTTGTGGATGCATGGAACGGCCTTCCGGAGGAGGTTGTGGAGTCAAAAAAAGTGGTGGAATTCAAGCATGCATGGGACAGTCATAAGGCAATTCTAGGGGATGGGGGTAGGAAGAAGTAGGCTGCTGGTTAACTAGGATCTGCAGCTTATCCATTAGGTAGGGAATTTGGCAGACTGGGTGGGCCAAGCGTTCCTTATCTGCCATCAAATTCTATGTTTCTATGTTTCTTGGTTAACTAGGATCTGCAGCTTATTCATTAGGTAAGAAATGAGCAGACTGGGTGGGCCAAGCGGTCCTTATCTGCTGTCAAATTCTATGTTTCTATGTGTCTCAGAGTATTGGACAACCAGGAGAATTATAAAAAAACTGAAATCAATTCCCACAGAGAAATTACAGAGAGACCTTTCGGATATTTTAGATGAATTGGTTCTCTCCAATAACTTAAAATAATGGGAATGGGACTTTCTGCAGCAGGAACATCCCAGAACCCCAGTCTTTTTTTCAATCCACAAAAGTCAAAAAATGTGGAAGATCCTCTGGGCCGCCTGATTGTCTTGAGCATATTAAGTCTATTTGAACCTTTGTCAAATTACATCAATTTCCACCTGCAGCTTTTAGTGGAAAAAAAGTCCACCTATATTAGAGATATCTCACATTTCATTAAAATTGTGCAGGATGTATGATTTAACTTACTGGAAAAACAAAACCAGCTGTCGGTAACACTGGAAGTCTTTGACCTTTACACCTCAATACCACATGATGAGGGCATTGAAGATATGGGTAGGCTCTTAGATACAAGAGCCAGTCCAGTTGATACCAAAACTAGGACTTTACAGATATTAGCTGATTTCATATTGACTAGGAATTATTTCAGATTTGAAAGATGTTTTTATGAGCAGAGCAGAGGAACAGCAATGGGGTCTACTATGGCACCAGGATACGCAAATGCGTTTATGCATGAGTTTGAAAACAAATACATTTTGGATGTACATACAAACCCTTATTTCAGAAACATCAAGTTGCATAAAAGATATATACTAACATACTAATTGCCAGTAGATTAGGCCTTACGGTCTATCGAGTCTGCTCGAACCTCAGATCCCTAGTGGAGTGCCGAGGCCCTCCCCCCCTTGTATTCCAGAAACCCCTATCATCCATCCCCACCCCCCTGGGACAGGCCATCACCTGATACATCCACTTTCTGTGTCTGTCCCACCCTCTCCTGAAGGCCTCCACTGTGGATCTCTGAACCATGATCCATATAAATGATTTATTTATTCTCTGGATAGGGTCTCAAGAGGACCTATTGGGTTTTCATGTATATTTACATACATGTACATTGGATTTAAGATTCACCTTAAACTTTAATTTGGAATCAAGTCTGTACCTGGATGTCAGAGTAGAATAGGGGGAACAAGGTCTGACCACTACGCTATATAGAAAGGAGACTGCAAGGAACACCATACTGAATGCACATAGTTATCATTCAAGGAATTTGATTAATAGTATTCTGCATTCTCAGTTTCTGTGTGTTCGCAGAACCTGTAGTAATGAACATGAGTATGAAATAGAACTAGGAAAAACTACAGAGAGATTTAGACAGAGAGGATATAACAAATTTATTTTAGAGAAAGCAAAGAGATGCATGGACAATATTACGCAGGACCATGCTTTCAAAGGAGCAGTAGGAAGAGAGAGAAAATCTAGATTAATATTCAGTACAAGGCACTAGCATAAGATGGCTGAAATCAGGCAGATACTAAATAAACGCTGGCCGATTCTACAGGATAATCATATGGCAAGTTCAAATTTTCAAAATCCATCATTGGTGGCTGAAAGGAAAGTGCACACACTTAAGAATAAACTGGTGTATACCAATCTCCCACAGGGCAAGCAAACTAAAAATAAATAACTGCTTCTAGCCCCCTCAGTCTGTGGATGACACCCTGTGGTCACTGCTCAGTATGTGGACATATTGTACTAGTAAGAAAAATGTATACAAACATCCATTCACTGATAGGGAATATTAGATTAAACAGTTCATAACATGTGACACAGTAGGGGTTGTATATTTACTGCAATGTTCTTGCGATAAAATATACATTGGTTTGACTACAAGACCCTTGAAACAGCGTATTCAAGAACATAAGTCTAATACTCACAATAGAACTAGCACTCCTGTGGCAGAGTATTACATTGTGGCAGGGCACACTGGAGCTTCCCTGAGGTTTTGGGGTCTGGAAGCAGTTTTGCCTCCTGACAGAGCAATAAACCAACACCTATGCAGAGACAGGAACAAGAATATAGTAGGGAACATTTTTCCAGACAGGCAACAGAACACAGGGAGCCTCCATGGCCCTCTCTGCCAGGAGACAGGCCAGAATACAGAGAACAGCAATATAATACCAGAGCCAGAGGCACTGTCAAAGAGGATGTAGAGGAGGACAGGGCAGGAGGTGGAGGAACAGGACAAGGTAGAGGTTGGGGAGACGCATGCCCCAAACAGAAATACTACCAGAGATAATACCAATATTTAATCTTAGTAAGAAACAGCATACAGAATCTGAAACAAATATCCTTTCTAAGGGACTTTCATTTGCACCCACTAGTACAGTTGATTGCTTTGAATTAGAATGTGATTTACAATTTTTTTTAGATCTATGAGGCTCAGAGCCCTGTTTGTTGACCTACAGCAGAGTGATACATATAAGCGTGAAGTAACACAGGCATTATACAGGACCTCCTTGTGAATGAGCTTGCTCAATGGAATTTTCCTGCAATAAACTTGAACTTATACATATAATCTATGTACAATCCTCCGGTGGGTTTAAATCCAGCTATAGAGACATATTTTGAAATAGCAAGGATGGAAATACAAGCATTATTGTCACAGATCAGGATAAAAAAACAGTAAGAGACAACCTTAGTCAGGTGGAAAGGAGGATTCTAAATGAACTAAAAAAGGATGAAACCATCATTATTAAGCCCACAAATAAAGGGGTTGGCATAGTCATAACAGACTGTGCTCATTATCCATATATGGATAACGATGGACGTATAAAGAGAGACTTAAAGAGCTTAATATGTATAGCCTCGAGGAAAGGAGGGAGGGGGGGACATGATAGAAACTTTCAAGTACCTCAAGGGAATCAGCAAAGTCCAATCAGTTTTACCTCCTGACAGAGGAGGAGATTTTGGTAAAATGGTGGAAAGAGTGGAAACCAGATGGATATATGAAATGGGGGTATTGGACCGGAGGTTGTTTTGAATAAGGACATTAATTGGAGTTGCTGTAGGAGATAAATGTGTTACAGGTAGTAATATGATATTAGAGGAAATATATAGTTACTACAGAATTTACAAGTCTCAATCACAGTGCCACCTGCCTCTCCCTTTCTCTCCTCTCACCCCCTTGTTTACTTCTGACTCCCATATTAACTCTGGCTAGAGATATATTTTTCCTTTTTTAGGATTGCATGATTAGAGATAGATATTCCCCCTTCCTCCCCCCCCCCCAACCTCTTTGGCTAAAAAGGCCTCCCTTCTTATGTAGACTCAGCTAGATATAAATAAAAAGCATACACAGCAGAGAGCACACTAAAGAGGTTGGTGAATCTACTCGATAAAGAACAATTTCTGCATTAAATGCATTTTATTACTGTAAGGAATGAATGGTATTGCAGGATTACATGTGCCAATTCAAGAATGTTAGAAAAACCATCAGGTGTCTGAAAACTGTATCAGAAGAAATCCAGGGTAAACAGACACTTTTATCCACAGAATAGCAGCTTCAGTTTCCCAGTGGTGAGAGTGCCTAATCATCTTGGGTAGTAACCCATGGGCAAGCCTATGCATGCTGACATTATCACCAGCACGCCAAAAATATCGGATGAGACATCTGTCTCTGCTGAAAGGAATGCACGAGCAACACAACCTGGTGTCCTAAGAGTGACACTGCTGAGGTAAGAAAGAGAATACCCAGTTTGGAAAAAGACTTAAAATACATTTAGAATATTGAATGCGGCAGTAAAAGCCCGCTGATAAAGGAATAAAATAATTTATAAGATGTAAAAAAACGTGCTTTTTAGTGTGTAGATAAAAATGAGTAGGAGTAACTCAAGCTCTCTAGTAGCAGACTCTGGTGTACATCCAACATCCTTTGCCTGTGAGAAGTAAAAGTTAAGTCAGTGAGGAAATGTGAAGTAACACATTTTTTTGCAGGTAGTAATGGTGTTTTTTTATATATTGAGAAACCGTTTGAAATAATTGAGATAAGGCTTTAACATGCACTATGGGCCTGTTTAAAGAAAGTGGCATATCTTCAGATTTAGAAAGGACTCATTTTAGTGTATTAGAACAATTGGGGAAGAATATCTGCTAAACCTGGGGTGTTTTATTTTTTAAAACTAAATATGTCCGGTTTACAGGATGAGTGTTTTCTTGATAAGATCATGTACCATTTGAGGACTGATGTTTGCTTTTTCTGTGTAAAGTGAGAAAGAAAACTAAGTGTATAATACTGTGTGTTTACAGCAGACGTCCGTTGAAGGATAAGCATTAAATTAAAACAAAGAATTAATCCTAATGAGGGTTATGAAGTAAAGAATTCCCAACAGGTATCATTTGAATTTGTTAGGACCTTTTAAAAGCCCCCTAGGTGCATACTGTGTGACCCTGAGCAAGTCACTTAACTTCTTTGTGCTCCCAGGTTACACCTGCAAACAAGCTTTCAGCTTAGTGTGTCTCACCTGGTAGAATAATTGGTAAAAAAAAAAAATCTTTTTTGGAATGTTTTGCAATTTGTTGAAAGGTGTAGTGTTCATGTTTTCATTAGCGTTAAGAACACTTCACTGTTGGTGTGTGTCTAGTGGTGTTGGAAAATAGTTGCTGTATGATATAAGGTCATAAGGATTTCTTTACATGTTATAGGTGTTTTGTAGGATTTGAGACCTGCAAAAAATTGAACAGAATCATTATATATTTGAGAAAATATGAAATTGCACCATATTGAGTGAGTAGCACTGGAACATTATTGTTAATGCATTTTTAAATTTAAAGGATGTACAGCTATATTTAACTGTATATTTATATATTTATTAGGCAACAAAAGGCATCTCCTGATGAAGCCTACTACCATAGGTGAAACATCGAGATTTTGTGCCATTTGAAATAAGAATAAAGCTTTGTGAATACTTCTATGCAAGAGCTGTCTACAGTACATTTATTGTGCCCCCTACACTTGTTCAGATTCAGAGGACCTTTTGTTTTTGCCTACTGGGCCGTCAAGCATTTTCTGTATATAATCTGGTACTCATCTATCATTCTGAATACAAATCACACCCCAACAAATTTCTTGCTATCAGACAGAGTAAAGGACGGATCTGTATCTAACACCAGACTGACCCACTGGTCCCTTCTTCTCCAGGACCATCATATACAGGTCCACCCTGCCAAGATGCCTTCAATTCTAGCCCATGCTCTTTTGTACCAAGGAGCCCTGCATGTCTGCACACTACAACCCCCCTGATTTGTTTGATCCAGGCCCTTTTCTTCCTGCTACTCCAAAACTCCTTGCTGACACCTCCCTGTGTCATGTCTTTACTGATGGCTCTGCCTCACTCTATCAAGGAGAACAGGTAGCTGGATTTGGAGTGCTCATCATGTACCCTACTGGTAATGTTGCCTCATCTCAGTATACAGAATTGACAGCTGTGGCCTGTGCCCTCAAACTCATACAACATGGTGTCAATGACACCATCATCTTTACAGACTCCAACTGGGTGTGCTGCTTTCTACCTGAATTTTTACCTTTCTGGCAGAAGAACTCCTTTGCATCTTCTGATGGCACCCGAGTGAAGTACAAAGCACTCTTTTTATACATTCATAAACTGACCCAGCACTTTAAGCATAAACTGTTCATTCATAAAGTGAAGACCTACCCAAAATCTGAACCATTCTATTCTTTCAATGATCGAGCAGACACTCTTGCAAAAGAGGGTGCTTAAAGGGGGACGAAACATGGAAGATGGCTCACCGATGCTCTGGCAGCCACACAAATAGTTGCTATGAAGATGAAACCTGAACCTTTTGTGCCACTGGACTTTTCAACAGCACAGACATCTGATCCTCAGTTGAGAGATGTGTTCAGACTCCTTGATAAAGGAATTGCACAAGAACTGCCGACTCAGAGTCAAACAAGCAACATGCAAACCAGCTGCATTTGTCCCAGGACAACAAACTGATCTGGTATCAGTCCAGTGACTTAAAGTATAAGCTATGGGTAGTCCCTGAATCCTTGAGATCTGAATTCATTCACCAGGTCCATGACACAACTGGTGGGCACCGGGGTGGGGTAGAAAACACACTCCAGACTCTCAAATCTGTCGGTTGGTGGCCTGGCATCACAAAGGATGTCAAGCACTACATAAACAATTGCCTGATTTGTGCTCAAAGAAATCCAGCCCCAACAAAGAGAAATTCCAAACTAGTTCTCCAGAGACAATCTGGTCCTTGGCATGCAATCCAAATTGACTTTATTGGTCCACTGACCAATACCAGCAGGAACAACACATATGCACTTGTGATTACTGACCTATTCTTCAAGTGGGTTGAGGCTTTCTCCACTCAGAAATGTACAGCCAAGGTAACTGCAAGAGTCCTGGTAGAACTGTTCTCCAGGTGGGGCCTGCCTCTCAAGGTAGATGCTGACAAATGAACCAGTTTTACAGGTGAGTTGATACAAGAAACACTCACTTCTTGGGATACACCAGAAGTTCCGTATACCCTATTACCCTCAATCATCAGGTCAGGTAGAAAGAGCTAACAGATGAATTAATGAAAGGCCTTTCAGATTTATTGAGGACAATTCCTGGAACTAGGATTCCTTTTTGCCTTTAATCCTTATGGCCATTAGGAATACTCCTTCAGCCACCACCCAGTTGACACCCTTCGAAGTGATGACTGGTAGAACCATGACACTACCTGAACACCTACTGTTTGAACTAAACACACCCACTGCAGACAGATTGTCTGTAGACAGATATGTTGCAACACGCAGAGATTACATTGTTAAGACACACTTGTGTGTAGCATACCATATGGGCAAGGCTCAACAACAGTCCAAGATCCAGTTTGACAAACATGTGGAGGAAGTGGATTGGTAAGTCAGAGATCTGATAATGGTTCTCAGATTTGCTCACCCTACACACTCCTTCTCGAATACATGGGAAGGGCCCTACCCCACTGTCAACAAACTCAGTCCCACAGTCTATCAATTTAGACTCCTTCAGCAAAATAAATGTATTGAGAAATGGTTGCATGTAAACCAGTTAAAGCTATATAAAGCAGTATAATTACTTTTCCTAACTCCACTGGACAGAATTGTACCTACTGATCTTTTCTTTTCTTTATAGGTATTCCTGGAAGATGGCTATCTTGCATCTGGCCCTCCTGATATTAGGAGCACTCCCCTTTATCCATGATAAGTATATGAAAACTATATCCGAAAGCAACCAACGTTTAAGGCAACTCCTTCCATTACTTGATCATCCTCAGGGAAGATACATGACCCCAGCGGAAAAACTCAGCACCATCCATGAAGGAGTTAGCATAAATGTTCCCAACAAATTAATTACTGTTCAGGAAGGCAAGGATACCTACCTCACCACCTCAGTTGTGGCCCCTGACAAATCTTCCCTCCATGTTGAATGGCAGACTGACAACAATGCTCACACACTCCCCATTGCCTGCCTTGCCAAAGGTACTTTCAAGGTTGGCCCAATACCAATATTGACCCAAATGGTACCCTGTCCATTCACCAAGCTAATCACAGACATTCTGATTTATTTAATCTTATTGCTCTAATTGACCCTGCCTTTTGTGAGAGGTTCCCACAAGACTCCACAAAAGACTTTTGTAATCATCATCATCATTATAAGGCTGCAGTAGCTATGTTTTTGACTGTAATCCCTCCTACTGAAGCTGAATTTAATTATTGTCCCCACAGGAACCTGGCCCAGCCAGTGGTCTTACTGCCACCTCCCTTACAGGTACCATTGTGAACATTGTGCAATTCCTTCCATTACTTGATCATCCTCAGGGAAGATACATGACCCCAGCGGAAAAACTCAGCACCATCCGTGAAGGAGTTAGCATAAATGTTCCCAACAAATTAATTACTGTTCAGGAAGGCAAGGACACCTACCTCACCACCTCAGTTGTGGCCCCTAACAAATCTTCCCTCCATGTTGAATGGCAGACTGACAACAATGCTCACACACTCCCCATTGCATGTCCCAGTTATTTTTAGTCTTACTTATTGGAATATGGCTGAATTTGGTATGTGTCATAATACAAATACCTCCAGGTTTTTCAGTATTATGTTGTTGATAGTCTTGCTGCATACCAGACATGCACACAAGACCTCGTGGCTGGTACACACACTATTGAACATTTAGGTCTATTTAGGCCTAGTCCAAACCCTGATAATAAGAAAAAGGTCAAATTGTCCTGCTGCAGGAGGTGTGACACTGCTGATGTCACTGGTGCCACTGGCATGATTTCTGGTCTCTTCAGAACCAGCATGTCAGTCTAGAACAGAGCAAATATTGCCTCTATCTCTAGTAAAATGACCAAATTCCAGGATGGCATGAAAAACAGTATACTACCACCCTTATTGCATGATGTAGATGGGCTTAGACAGGAAGAGTGCTTTACCATGTATAACATGCATGATATTGCCAAGAGTTTTACAGATACTAAAAACAAAATTAATTAACTTGTTACTCAGAATAACAAGAAGGCAGACAAGCAATATATTGCCAGGGAACTTTTCTGCTCTCCTTATGGTTCTTATGTCATAACCACTGTCAATAATCTCTTCTGTGATCTGGAATCTGGACATATTCCTGATATTATGCATGACAGAAGACTTGCTAAATGGTACTGTCCACATTGAAAATCAACTACTTGCATCATTATGTGCATTTCTAGGTCACTATCTATACCTATGTCAACTGCATGTAACAGGGTTAGGTTACATCACCTGTCATCCCAATAGGGGACCATGTTATTA
The DNA here is from genome assembly GCA_016271365.2 of Neoceratodus forsteri. Taxonomy (NCBI): domain Eukaryota; kingdom Metazoa; phylum Chordata; order Ceratodontiformes; family Ceratodontidae; genus Neoceratodus; species Neoceratodus forsteri. Next base: position 66,511,115 of record CM057455.1, read on the forward strand.
TGCTAATCTTTGTACCATCAGAGACACCATGGTTGTCACTTTTACTGTGTCTTTGCCATGTTTTGATCCCACTACAGCACTTTTCGATCAACTGGCCTACATTCACTCCATTGGGCACCTTGATGAGGACATCTACAGCGAACACATTGACCTTCCAGCTCTTCTGGTTTTCCATCCCAACCTTGAAGCATGGGTGGTGCCTCATATGAACTGTTGTGTCAAGAAGGGATATCACTACTTGTGTCACTGTGACATTTTTGATGTCATCAAGCCAGTGTGTGGCTAGTCAACAGACAGCATTGACTGGTCCTTTACAATGGACTTGAACTTTATTTCCAGTGAAAGCGATAAACCCAGGGCACCATCAACAGCATCACCAGTGGGCAAAACTGGATGTCTCTACAACAAATATGCCAAAGAGGTTCATCACCTGATTACAAGACTCATGAATCAATTTTTCACCTGCCCAATGCAACTGCAAAAATGAAGGGTTCCTACTGTTAAACTGTCTTATAACTCTAATGGTCAGTACTGTATTGTGACACATTATAAAACGTTTTCATATGGCCTCAGTACCTGTATTGTGAAATTTCCAAATTTTTGCTTTATTCCTCATCAAACTACCATTATTGGCTAATACAGTGGTTACTCCAGTTCCCATCACGGAACCAGATGTTATTGACTGTGATCCTGAATATATGTTTGCTCTCTCTCAGTATTTACCTGTTTTTAATGTCCACATTGACCCTTTGACATTAACATTGAAGTCCCTTTTAGACAGAAAGGACACCCATCTCATCTACATCAGTTATAATATCTCCAAGGCTGGAGATGACTTGAATACCCTTATTCATGATGGTGACTTAGATGCTGGACTCTCCAATACTTGGTTAGAATTAACTTTTAAAGGTTGTGTTATTATTCAAGCATTTTTAATTGTGGTTTTGATACTATCACTTTGCTGTTTAATAGCACATACTCAGACAACATCATGAGCAACTAAAGTTTCTTTATTATGCTCATATGTTGGGTCTATAAATGATGGAAATTGCTCACACTACTTTCCCAGTGTTGTTGCCTTTTTGGTAAGACAAGGGAGGGGGGATGTTATGTGAGATACCCACACTCTAGTTGGATACCCACTGTGCACCTTAGACATTACATATATATGTGATATCTAATGCATTAACATATAGGGCGTTGGCGCTTATTGTATAACACTAAGTAGCCAGGAGTATAATTGTAATCAATATGCTGCTTTTGCTATGAAATTTGCTACAAGTAATGTGCCTAGACACATTTGTGTCTTTGTTTATCTTCTGAGAAGTTACTATACAGCCTACACTGCCACTAGGCAGATTTATGAAATACTGCATGACATCCTATACCTAGAGATGGGCGAAGTGGCTTCAATTTGCTCAGCGAAGTGATTCACGGAGTGAAGGCGAATTCGCGGAGTGCTCCACAACACGAAGCGAGGTACTTTGCATTATAATGGGTAATGTGAAGCCCATTGAAAACAATGACTTTGCATTACTCCGCCTTCCCAAACCACTACTCCACCAATTCTTAAGTCGAAGTACATTGAAAACAATGTACTTCACCTCACTTCATCTTGTTTTTAAGCTCCAAAGGTGAATTCTGCAGTGATTCATGGGATTTCAGGTCACATGGGTTCTAGATTGTTCTGCACAGCCTCAGTTCAGGGTATTGTGTGTAGAAAGCTGTAGGAGACAGTCTGCTATGAGAGCTCTCAGTAATTCAAACCTTCTAAAAGCTGTTAAAAAAGCCTTTTTGAGTCTTTTTTTTTGCTGAAACTTTAGTTCATTGATTGTAGGAAACCCTCCTGTGCTCATATCATCGAGCGTTTATTGTTTGTCTGTGGATTTTGAATGTTAATGTACAACATTCAGTCTGTGTACTGAGAGACAGTGGAAGTGTGATTTGGAGGAGGGGTGTATCTGTGGTGTAGGTAGATTAACTTGGAGAAAAAGACAGTTCTTTCTGTTTTGGTGATATTTTTCTTATAACTGTGTTAATGTACACACAGTAATATTTTCAATAATTCTTGTCATTTTTTTCTGATTGTTATGGTGCATCACTGCATAATTTTAGTTTGTTTAAATTATGTGGTTATATTACTGAAGTTTTCAATTTGCTATACATTACTTGGTGTGTGTGTGAGTACATTTGTGACACGTGTCATCAAATCAGACACCTTTTATTGTGACACATAGTAATTTCAGCAATGTGAACCTGCTATCCACTGCAACTCTATGATTTCTGTACTTCTTTGTGGTATCTTTACTGGTACTAGTACTAGTGACTGTTACTGCAGCACTGCAGTTCACTGCCACCCCCCCACCCCAACCACGCAAAGGTATTCTTTTTCAGATTTGAATTTCTGATGGTGAGCACTGGTTAGGTGTTATGTCTTTGTGTCTGCATCTCTTCAGTGTGCAGCGCAATCTTAATCTGTCTGTGAATTTGCATCTCTTTAGGAGCCAATCTCCACCTGTAACTTAAGTCACAGTTATTTCTTTTGCTTCCCTTCAGAGTACTGGACAGATGTGGTGCATAATTCTGCATGAATATTGTACTCATTAATATGCGTTTTTAAGTCAGAACCATCATCATGAGTCACTCGTGATACAAATCACATTCTTCATCATCATGGTCACAAATGCAGTCACAAATCATGATTCACGATCATGTCACGAATCACAACATTCATTTTTTTACTAGTTACTTGGATGTATTGTAAGTCTGTTTTTTAGTATCTCCAGGCTTCACCACCTCACCATTGTTGGCCAGCCACTATGAACCTACCCTGTTTCATCATTTTTATTTGTTTCTGCATTTTAACTGGGTTTATTTTGTTGCGTTTTTATTTTCATAGGACTGAATTTTTCTTGCCTTAGATCGTTCATCTGTCGGTCGCTCTGTTAGTGCTTTGTTAGTGTTTGGCTGAGTTTTAGCTTTGACCTGGTCCTGACTCGTGCATTTGTATTTACATTTTTCTGCACGAGCTGTGGACATGAAGGGGTTTCATCGCCCCGCTGCTTGGTGCTTCCCTGATACTTTGGTTCAGTGTCTCTCCCAGTGCCTCTCTTGACACTCTGGGTTTTCCCGATGTGCTGGACTTGTGGGAAGGAAGCACATGATTGAAGATTGGAATAACGCTATTGTGGAGTGCAGTGAGTGGTGGGACCTGTTTTTTTTTTTATTTAAACTGTTATCCTGCTTCTCTTTTCGGATTTGATTCAACCTGATTCGATGATCCAGTACCATCATTGGGTGATTAAACTTGTTTGACTGCATTGAGTTTGGGATATCGAGGCCAGTGTGTTGTGCTGGGTGAGGGAGACCTTTACCCCCCTGAGCCTAGGGTGATTTCCTTATCACGCTGCCCAGGTTGGTCCTGGCCATCTGGCATCGGGGTGCCTGTAGCTGTGGGTCTTGGCTGGTGTGTGCAGGGCCTGGTTAGGATGGTTGTGGGTAGGGGGGACAGCTCTCTTTGTTTCAATATTTGCACACTCCTGGTCTTTGTCTATGGTCCCCTTGCTCTTTTTCTTATAAATCTGTCCTGGGACTATGTGTACTGTCTTTTTGACTTATGTTTTTTTGGATTATGATGGAGCAGCTACAGATTCTTCTCTGGATTGTTGGAGAGACAATTGATTTTCCCTGGATTTTTCTACCCCCCCCACTCTGTGAGGGATAGTGGTGGATTAAAGTACTCTGGATTTTTCTTTATACTCCTGGTTATGGTCAGATTTTTATTTTATTTCTTTTGGGCAGTGAGAGTGCCTTAACATATTCGTTTTCTGCCTGTTTTGGATGCTGTTTAATTTTCAGTTTATTACTGGTGGCAGTGAGAGTGCCAAAACAGTATATCCCTTGGCCCTGAAAGTGAGAACATCAGTGGCCTGAGGATTATTTACTTTTATCACTGGATGAAAGACTGTCTACATTTTTTGCTCAGGGGTGTGAGCTCCTGAGCATTCTCCAATAGTCCTGCTGGTAGTGAGAGGACCTTCGGGACTTGGACTATTTGTTCCTTTCATATACCTTTATGACTCTATTATTTTTATTTTTATTGATGTTATGTTTATGTCTGTTTAGTATAATTTTTTTCCTCCTCTGAGCCGTTAAGAGGGTTTTGGGGTGGGGAAGTTTTGTTATTTGTGTTTGATGTTTTTATTTGATGTATTGTTGGGTTTCGATCCTTGAATTGTTTGTGTAAGTGAGAAGGGTGCGACTTGGGTGGGTTTTTAGTTAGAATTACTATTGGGTATATTGTAGTTTAGGGTAGTTATTTATGAGAAAATTAGGACTTTGTTGTGGTGTTTGGCTCTAGTTGTAGTTATTAGCTTGTGGTATGTGCCTGTTAGCTCCCCCGGTCTTATGTTATTCGTCCTCCTCTCTCCATGCCCTCCACCCGTTCTCCCCCCCCACCTTTTTCTATCTACCAACACTGTCAGGCACTCGGTATTGTACATAGGAGGGATGGGGTGGGCGCGGTGGGGGGCACGGACATCGGAAATCAAAGGAACGGTCCTCTCGCATAGGGTTGCTTAGGTCCAGAAGATGCCCTGGGGTGAAATGAAGCCTGGAATGTGGTAATCCATGTCTAGTCCCCATAGCCAAGGGCACCATCTTTTTTGATGGGCAAGTAGACGGGACAGCTCGCAAACTCCGTCCAACCCGGGTGGTGCTATGCAATGCCAGATCTATCAAGAACAAGTTTGCTGTTATTGCAGATTTTGTTGGAACAGCTGATCTGGCTTGCATCACCGAGACCTGGCTGGATGAAAATGCTGGCCCTATCTTGGAGGAAGCAATTCCAGTTGGGTACTCCGTGATACACTGCCCGAGATTGGACCGCGGGGTGGGGTAGTGGTCTGTTTCAAGACCAAGTTGGGCCTCACTGGTGTACCAGTACAGGAAGCTGAATCCTTTGAATGTACTGTGGTAGCTGGTGTGAGCTGCAGGATAGCTCTCATCTACTGTCCACCCGGGGATAAAAAGCGATTCCTGCAGGAAGTGGCAGATTTCACCACCGACATGGCATTGGAGTCACCCAGACTGATGGTTCTGGGTAACTTCAATGCCTGAGTTGATGACGAACTCTCGCCATTTGGTCAGCACTTCCTCCTTCTGATGGCATCGCTGGGCTTCACACAGATTGTTTCTTCAGCTACCCATAATCATGGTCACTCTCTGGATTTGGTTTTCCTCCTTGGGATTGAGGCCTCTGATTTGGGGGTGGAACCCGTCAGTTGGTCCGATCACTACACCGTGAGGTTCAACTTTTGTGCCCCTCTTCGTAGGTCTGCACCTGTGGAGATGGTCAGTTACCGCCCTTTACGGGGTGTGTGCCCTAAAGACCTGGCAGCAGTGATTGACCTCTTGGAGTTTCCTGTTGCCAGCTCGAGTCCAGAGTCATTGGTTCTGGCCTATAATCAGCCCATTTTCTCAGTTCTAGACTTGATAGCTCCTGTCCACGTTCATCCCTTCCCCCTCTGCCCTTGGGCAGCGGGTAGGACAAAGGTTAGAACATTGCTGGCAGAAATCTGCCCTGGAAGCTGACCACCTTAGTCTGGTGGCACATTATCAGTTCTACCAATCAGTGATCTCCAGTAAGAAGGCAGAGTTCCTGTCCAGAGAGGTCACTGTCACTCAGAATTGACCAGCCCAACTCTTCCGAACTGTGGACAGATTGTGCAACCCAGCCTGTCTGCAGCTCCATTGAGCTTTTTCACAAAAAGAGTGTGATGAGCTTGCTCTATGCTTTGCAAATAAGGTGGCCGACATCAGGTCAGGGATCCACTTGACTCATTCTATGGGGGATGCGGTTGTTTTGTGTTTGGTCACGATATATTGTACTTCCTGGAGTACCTTTGACCTGCTGGAGTTCGAGGATATTATGTGGATTGTCCAGGGGATGCGCCCTACGTGCTGTAGTTTAGATCCTGGACCAACTTCCCTGATATTGGATTGTTGTGATATCATTGGCCTGTTTCTGGCTCAAATTGTCTGCTGCTCCTTGGAATCAGGTGAGTTTCCAAGCTCCCCGAAGGAGGCGGTGGTGACATCCCTTCTGAAGACAGCTTCATTGGACCCAGACATTTTTGCTAACTACAGACCTATCTTGAACCTTCCCTTCATAGGAAAGGTTATTGAGAAAGTAGTGGCAATACAGCTGGAAAATGATTTGACCATCCATTATATCTATGAACCTCTCCAGTCAGGTTTTCGTAAGGGGCATAGTACTTAGACTGCTCTGGTTCGGGTGCTCAATGATCTCCTGATGGTGAGAGATTGGAGAAACTGTTCCATTCTGGTACTCCTTGATCTCTCTTCAGCTTTTGACACTGTAGACCACGGGGTCCTGCTTGAGTGCCCGAGGTCCATCTGTGGCCTGTCAAGTACAGTGCTCAGATGGTTTACATCTTTCCTATCTGGTAGAACACAGAGAGTTGTGTCATGGATTTTTTCTTCTGACCATTTCTCTCTATCTTGTGGGGTTCCACATGGCTCAGTGCTGTCCCCCATGTTTGCAGTGTATATGCTATCCCTCAGAGACATTGTAAGACAGTATGGGCTGAGGTTTCACTGCTATGCTAATGATACCCAGCTCTACCTGTCTTTTGCTCCCGACCAGGTTAGTGCTTTCTCAGTATTTAATAACTGCCTTGCTGAAATCCAAGACTGGATGAATTACAGCTGGTTAAAGTTGAACGCAGGAAAGACTGAGGTTATGGTTGTGGATCTGGGCCACAGGATAGAGGGGCTGAGGACTGATCAGCCCTCTGGATTATTTCTGGGGGACATTCAGATCCTTACCTCAGAATGGGTGCACAACCTGGGACTGGTGCTTGATAATGGTCTGAACCTTCATTATCAGGTGTCGGCAGTCATTATGTCAGCCTTTTACCATCTTAGGAACATCACCAGGGTCAAACACCTCATTCCGTCTAGTGATTTGCCTGTGTTGGTCCAAGTCTTCATGACCTCCCACCTTGACTACTGCAACTCCCTTTACTTAGGGCTTCCTGGGATTGATATACGTGTACGCCACTTGCAGCTAGTGCAGAATGCTGCTGCTCAATTGCTGACAGGGGTGTTTAGAAGGTCACATAATCACCCCTGTGTTGTGTGAGCTGCACTGGCTGCCGATTCAGTAGCAGATCACCTTTAAGGTAGGTTTACTGACCTACAATGCCCTACATGGCCTTGGTCCTGACTACTTGAAAGAGATTCTGATTCCTTACAACCCTGTGTGACAGCTCCGTTCAGCTGGTGAGGGGTTGCTGGAGGTTCCAAGGGTTACTTTGAAATCTTCTGGGGCCCACAGTTTTATGTTTGTGGCCCCAACCCTCTGGAATTCTCTACCCCATTAGCTTCGGGAATGTATGCCCACGGGGAGCTTTAAGCAGGAACTTAAGACCTTCTTGTGGAGAGAAGCCTTTTATGAATTGTAATGATTTTTAATGGTCTATTTTTAATTGTAACCTTTTCTGGAATTTGCTGTTAAGATTGTAAAGTGCCTTGGTACCCAAAAGGCGCTCAATAAATAAAGTTTTATTTTATTATTATTATTATTTATTATTGTACTCATTGATATGTGTTTTCAAGTCAGGGAGTTTTAAGCTACAGCTCATGGGAGAAGTACAGCCTTAGGCATTTGCATTCCAACTACAGTTTCATATTGGTTATCTCACACCATTGACACCGAATCACATTCTTCATTATCACAGTCATAAATGTAGTCACAAATCATGATTCAGAATCACGTGATGAATCACAACATTAATTTTTTTTCTAGTTACTTGGATGTATTGTAAGCCTGTTTTGTGGTATCCCTCCAGGCTTCACCACCCCACCATTGTACTAATTAATAAGAGTTTTTAAGTCAGGGAGTTTTGCACTACAGCTCATCGGGGAAGTCAGCCATAGACATTCGCGTTCCTTCCTGTACAGCATGTGAGTTACAGTACTATAAGTAGTGGTGGGTGAAGTGGCCCCAATTTGCTCCATGAAGTGATTCACGGAGTAACATGGAACCCGTGGAGTACTCCACAATGTGAAGTGGAGTACTTCACTTCATAATGAGGAATGTGAAGTCCATTGAAACCAATGACTTTGCGTTATTCCGCCTTCCCCAAACCACTTCTCCACCAATTTTAAGGCGAAGTACATTGAAATCAATGTAATTCACCTTACTTCACCTTGTAATTGAGCACCAAATAAAATTCTGCAGTGATTCACGGGATTGCAGGTCACATGGGCTCTAGATTGTTCTGCACAGCCTCAGTTTTGGCCTGGTTAGTGTGTGTGTAGTGGTAGCTGGAGACAGTTTGCTCTCAGAGCTCTACGATTCAAAACCTCTAAAAGCTGTTTAAAATGCCTTTTTGGGTCATTTTGTTTGCTCAAAATTTACTACACTGATTGTAGGAAACCCTTCTGTGTCATATTATCGAGTGTTTGTTGTTCTGTGTGGATTTTGAATGTTAATTTAGAACAGTCAGTCTGTGTACTGTGAAGTGTGCTTTGGGGGAGGGCCGTATTTGCAGTGTAGGTACATTAACTGGGAGAAAAAGGCAGTCTTTCTGTTTTTGTTATATTTTTCTTGTATAACTGTGTTACTGTACACACAGTAATATTTTAAGCAATCCTTGATATTTTTTTGCTGATTGTTGTGGTGCAGCAGTGTATAATTTGTCTGTTTAAAACATTTGGTTATATTACTAAAGGTTTTCAATTTGCTATGCATTACTTGTAAAGTGTGTGTGCAATGCCTGCCATTAAATCAGACACCGTTTATTGTGCCATAGAGTAATTGCAGCAGTGTGAACCTGCTATCCACCGCACCTGCATGAATTTTTTATACTGCTTTGTGGTATCTTTACTGGTAGTGGATTGTTACTGCCGTGCACTAATCCCCCAACTGGCAAAATGTATTCCTTTCCAGATTTGGATTTGTGACTTGTGAGCACTGGTTAGGTGTTGTTGTGCCTTTTCGTATGCATCCCTTGAGTGTGCAGCGCAATCTTAATCTGTCTGTGCATCTGCAGTGCACCATTAATTCTGGGAGACTGCATTTCTTGTTACGCTCTCATTTCACTTCGTCAGCACTGGAGAATTTTCAAGACACAAGACAGTAGCATTTCATCAGAACTGGGGAATTTTCTGGACACAAGACAGTAGCATTTTGGGGATGCACATTAATTCTGGTGACTCTGTGTGTGACCACTGCGTGCATGACTGAGTGCGCCATTACTTTTGGGAGACTTTGTATTTCTTGTTATACTCTCATTTCACTTTGTCAGCACTGGGGAGGTTTCTGAACACAAGACAGTAGCACTTTGGGGATGCACATTAATTCTGGTATCTGTGTGAGTAGGGTGCTGCCAGTGTTGCTGTCACTCTGCCTTACTTCATGTTTTAAGTGTAATGACAACACGAAGTAATAATAACAAGTAGAAGTGAGCCTTTCCTATGGGGCACTCCATGTAGCTAAGTGCCAATGTGAAGTGGTCACTTCCCGTTCACGTCACAAGCAGATTTTAAATTTGCTGCATCTCTCCCCATACCTTGCATGAATCATTTTGTTTTATATTTTTAGCTGATTTTAAGAATAATGTATAACACTGGATAACATTGTGGAGCCACCTAACCTTTGGCCAATAGGGCTTATTTTATGTATCTATTCTTTTGCTAGCTATAGTAACTAACAGAAGTATATAATCTACTGTATTACGAATTCCCCTCAAGTCCATCTTCACTCCTAGGGGTATTGGGTAAACTTTGGCTCCCAGTATCTAATGGTAAAACCTGATTTAGGGCAACTGCTAACCTTTTTGTGTAATAAACAAGCCTCTGGCTGAATGGTGACTTACTTGCCCAGATGCGGGAGAGAGACAAATGCTGGGCAAGTACTAAGGTTCCAGAGATCCTGCTAATCTCCTGAGATATTGGCAACTCAGGAATTGGTGTAAAAAAGCCATTAGGGCTACCAAAAGTAACTTCTGTAAATCGGCACTACTTAGCTCTGTCAGAGATCCTAGGAGGTTCTGGAGGAACATTACATCCCTCATCAGTGGGCCCTCTCACTCAGGTGTCGTGGACATGATTATTGATGGAGTCTCGTGTAATAATCCCCACACTATAGCCGACCACCTCAGTCTTCACTTCTCCAACCTTTTGGCCCTCACCTCTCATTTCACGACCGATGGGGGTCGCTCACTTAATATCCCTCCGATGCAGAGTGAACATCCTCCTCGGAGAGTATTTAATCTTAAGGCCGTGTCTGTCCTTGATGTTCGGAACCGCTTGGCTGCCCTCTCCCAGCACTCCAGTGCAGGGCCTGACAATCTTGAGCCCAGGCTTCTCAAGCTGGGAGCAGCTTACATTGCCCCTCTGATTGCCCATATCTTTAACCTATCCCTTAGCTCGGGGATAATCCCTGACATCTGGAAGGAGGCAAGGATAGTCCCTGTTCTGAAGCAGGGAATACCAAACTCCCTGACAACTATCGCCCTATTGCTATTCTCCCATCCCTTGGTAAACTCCTGGAAAAGGTTGTGGCGGAGCAACTCTCGGAGTACGTGGATACCCATGAGCTGTTTTCTGGGGCCCAACATGGTTTCCGGAAGGGTCATAGTACTACTACTGCCCTGATTACTGTAACCTCTAGTATCAGATCCGCCATGGATCAGGGCAAACTGTCAGGTGCTATATTTATTGACTTGTCAAAAGCTTTTGACCTTGTCAACCATGACCTACTGGGGGAGCAGCTTAGGGCTCTTGGGTTCTCTCCGCATGCCATGAGTTGGATGATGGTCTACCTAACAGGTAGAAAGCAGTGCACCTGCTTTAACAAGGTCCTCTCAGAGCCTAGGGCTGTGACCATGGGAGTTCCCCAGGAATCGGTAATTGGACCTCTCCTATTCTCACTTTTTATTAATCAACTCTCACGGGTGACCTCTCGTTGCCAAGTCACACTTTATGCAGATGACCTTGTGCTAGTGACCCATGCTCGTAATGCTGCTGACCTTAACCAGTGCTTATCTGAAGACTTCAGCAGAGTCTCGGCCTGGATTACCAACCATAGACTGGTATTGAATCCTAACAAACTCAGGCCATGCTCTTTGGTTCCACGGCCAAGTTAAAAGCCCCATCAGCTATGCTCAAAATAGCTTGTGATGGAGGCCCCGTTGCCAACAGCGAGCTCAATTAAATATCTTGGGTCACCCTTGACCCACAACTTGACATGGGAAGCCATATCCAAAACATCTGCAGAGCCACCAGGTGTAAGCTTGGCCTTGCCTACAGGGCCAAATACAACTGACTCAGGAAGCGGCTGGCAACTTTGAGAGTGCTTCTCCCCTCCCTTAGTTATGGATACCACCTATTTGCCAGGTCACCCCAAATCCATCTTAATAGGTGGAACATGGCATATAATGATATCTGTCAGTTTGCACTTGCTGCTCCCAAACTCACCCACCGATGTGAGCTCTATGACAAACTCAACTGGCTTCCCCCTGTGGAATTCCTGATCCTTGGTGTAGGAAACTTCACCAGGAAAGTGCTTGCCACGGGCATCCCATCAGGACTGGTGCATCTCCTCCCAAAATTAGATGCCATCCCCTACCAGCTCAGGTCACAGACTGCCGAGTTGCTTAAAGTTCCCCCTACTCAGACCCTTATGGGGGATCGTTACTTTGCCGCTTTTGTGCCTAGGCTCTGGAACTCCATTCTGGACTCTGTTTGCTCTGCCCCTTCCCATGGGACCTTTTGCTCCTCCCTGTGTCCCACCTAAAACAAATGACAAAATGTGACTGCTCCTAGTCTCTGTAATGTAATACTCTGCAGTCCACTATTGTCCACTGTGAGTCCATGATGGTCTATGAAATATGCATTCAGTGATTCTAATGTCTATCTATATCCTGTAACAATTTGTACTATGTGTGGCAGTATCTCTGCCCTTATACAAGTGTTGTTATAGCTGTTTTTTACTGTATCATGTATGTTTTGTGCTCTCCCGGGTCGTTCCCGAAAATAGGCATACTACTTGTCTAGTGTACTTACCCGGTAAACAAAAGCTAAATAAATAAATAAATAAATTTCCAAAAATGCTACTAATCCATGTCTCTTTTGCATCTCTATGACTGCCAAGAATCTGATCAGGGCTCAGCACCCTAACAACATGATGTGTATTGTAGTATTGGAGATACCAAGTGCTTACACACACTGCAGTTACTGAAGTTGTTTTCACCCCCTTACACAGATATACTGTTACCTATAATGTGTGTTGTAATGCTGGAGATAACAAGAGCTTGCATATACTGTAGTTATGGAAGTTGATTGCACCCCCCTTACACATATATACTGTTACCTATGTTGTGCATTGTAATGCTACAGATACAAAGTGACTGCATATACTGTTGTTACCGTAGTTTTTTGTGTGCCCCCCCTTACACAGATATACTGTTACCTATGATGTGTGTGCAATGCTGGAGATAACAAGTGATTGCCATATACTGCAGTTACTGTATTCATGTGTGTGCCCCACCTTACCATATATAGATGTACTTTTACCTGTAGTGTGTATTTTAATGCTGAAGATAACAAGTGCTTGCATATGCTGTAATAACTGTGGTATTTTATTTGCTTCCTTCTCCCCTTATACAGATATACTGTTACTTATGATGTGTGTTGTAATGCTGAAGATACAAAGTGATTGTATATACTGTCGTTACTGTAGTGGTTTGTGTGCCCCCCCATTACACAGATATACTGTTATGTATGATGTGCGTTGTAATGCTGGAGATAACAAGCGCCTGCATATACTGTGGTTACTGTAGTTGTTTGTGTGCTCCACCCCACTGTGTACATGTAACCCCCTTGTTACCCGGGGTTACTAGAATCCCAGTAAGATCTAGTGGTGGGCAGGGAAGGCAGCTTGTGAAACTCCAGTTAAATGGATTTCACACTGTCTACTCTGTTCTCAGTCTCAGCTGAGACTGAAGGTTGACATCACCATAGAGCTATTGCAGCTGCATGAGCCACAATGGAATCTGCAGACGGGAGTTAGAGTAGAATGTTGGGAGTTTTGAACAGTCAGTTGGTAGCAGTCTGCATTTGGAGATTGTTGTGAGAGGAGCACAGCAGCTCTGTGCTCAGGCTCTTGGAGCCTCAGCCCTGAAATAGGGCTACATCTAGGGAAAGGTGTGTGTTTCCACCTAAAGAGAGACACAGTAAGCTGTTTTAAAGTGGTGGAGACTGCTTATATGGGTCTCTGTGCCCCATCCCTGAGGGGATGGGGCAGGAAGGTTTGCCTGCTATTCCAGGGGCAATCCCATGGCTACTGCTGGAGAAAGAAGCTACCTTATTTTGTCCATGTGTGAGGGGTACAAGAAGATTTCATGATTCACTTGTGGGGCACCTGCAACCAAAGGGTGAGTTCTGCTCTTTCTAAACGGACCATGTTTAATCCTGAACTGTGTTAAAGTGGGGATTGGACTGCTGAAGTAATGGAAGGCCTAGAGTAATATGCTTAGCCAAAAGTAAAAGTATGTTCAAGTCCAGCACAAAGAGAAAGTCAAGACATGTGGAGGAGATATGATATACATTTACTCAGTAATCTACATTGCCAAGCTTTCAAAAGAGTTGTTTAGTTTCCAAAGAATTGGCCGGGTATGGATTGTGGGAACTGGAGGTGGGAGACCCCCTATCTTAAGTAACCAGGTCCACCTCTACGGATTTGCTCTGTGGATTTCTACTTTGCCTCATGCACTTGGCCAGTGATGAGGGAAGTACCCAGATGTGGGATGGAAGGAAATTTCCCTCTAGGAGTCTAAGGCTCTAAGGTGGTTTGGGGAGCCACCAACAGGAAAACTGGTTCATTCCCATATGGGCCGTGGATCAAGTGGCTGGTGGGGGAGCCAGGCCATGGGGAAAACCCAAGTAGTGTACAAGTCGGGCTGTGTACCCAAAGCTGCATGCAAGTCTGGGCTGTGTGCCTGGTGGGTTCAGAGCCTGATGGCTGGAATAGTGAAGAAGTGTTCTGTTGCTCTAATCTGCATTACCATGAATGTAGCCCCATGGGGGTCCATCTATGCTTTGTTTGTTCAGTTTGGATGTGAATAAAAGCCACACTTTAGAATCCCATTCCTGGTTTTGGACATTACAGTTATTGCTTCCTGTGTTTGAATTTACTTGGGTGCCCCTATGCAGAGTAGCCAAACCTAGGCCCCCTGTGCCAAGTAACCTAGTCCTCCTCAAACCCAGTCCCCACCAGGTATTGGTGTCAGCTTCAACAGCATGCCACCTGTCATTTTGCAAAAAGGCAGGGGTCCGGGGGTTGCAAAAATGGAGGCACCACTTTGGATTTTAATTCTGGGAGGAAAGGTGCTTGGGCAAGGGGGATAGCGTTTTGGCTATCTGGCAGTGGGTAGCCCAAAAATCTGAAGCAATTTAACTAGTGTGTCGCTGTGTGCTGTGGATCTTATGCTGCTGTTAAAATGCCAACTGTTTACCAAGGAGCAGTAAAGCTAAAAGAGTGTGCCCTTGTCCTGCATCAAATGTTTATAGCATTTTTGCCTGCTTTTTAAAAGAACTGTGGTGATAAAGAAAAGTGTGGAAGACTAGGGGTAGCAACAGGGAAATTGTGCCCTGGACGTTGGAAATGCTTTTGAGTGAACTGAGAGACTGGCAATGTGAATGGCCATGCTAAAGGGTTGAAATGGGCTCCCACCATGGAGTCAGTTAAAAAAAAAGTGATTTCTGCAGTTTGCATTTGCCTGCTTTACGATCGCCATGAAGAGAAGAGCACTCGCGAGGAAGAAGAGGCTCATTTGCATGGCGTCGTTTGATTGGTGAGGCTGCAATCAGTCCCGCCCCTCAGCTAGCTCTAGAGTGACTGCCAGCATTCGAGAAGTAGTGTGAGTGGAGTGCGTGTACTGGCTAGTGGAGGAGCATCACAGTGATTAAAAAGCACTGTAAAACTGTTAAAAATAGACTGTTCTGTTTAAAATCGGGCTCAACCAGCATCTCGATCATCTGAAATGTGAGTGTGGTGATTGGGGAGACGATCGGCAGGACTGCCCACCCGTTTTCTTTCTGAGGTCTTCAAGACTGGCTGCAGGCCATTTTTCCATCGCAGCTAACAGCTACTGATAACAGTAAGTACCAACAGTGATAATTGCTCAAACAGTGATTTTCTGCCAAAAGCCAGCTGAATATGTATGCAGCAGTGTAGTCACTTTGCAAATAACGACTGTGTCAAGTTTTTCCAGCAAGTTCAAGTCTGTTAAGCCATTGACTGTGTACATAGTTATGAGTTCAGCATCAGTTTAAAGTTTTAAAGCCAGAGAGAGACTGTGAGTTATAGCCAAATGTGCAGCACTAGTTTACAGGCTATCCTGTGCTTAAAATCCTGAGGCTTTAAGGGACTGTGAATTAAAGAAATGTTTCCAGCACGTGAAAAGTCCATGGTAAATCATGTGAATGTGTTAGAAAAAGAACAGTGCAAGTTTGTGCAGTTTGAACAAAAGTTATTAGTAGTGTGTGTAAATCGGATGCGCAGTGGCTTGACCCAATTTCTGAATGTTGATGTGCAGGAGTGCTGCCGCCGCCATTACAGGGCGGGGTAGTAAAGTAAACACAGCAGCAGAGGAGTCATTTTAAAAGTAAAGAGAGTGTTCAGTGATGTGGGACTTTCAGTAACAGTGAGCTTTTGTTTGTTTTCCCTGCAGTTATGGCCTCAGGACCAGCTCGCTACCCGGATCATGCCCGGGCTGCAGTAACAGCAACAGTAAATAGATTAAGGGACATTGAAAGGTGTTATTATGGAGGACAACTGCCTTCTTATGTGGCGATTCCTGGATATCCAGTGCAAGTGTATCAAATTTGTTTAAATGCTGAAAGGGACGTCTTCATGATACCTCACTGTTCTGGATGCCTAGAAAAATATGGCTTGTATAAAGTGCCCCAGATTCATTTGACTCCCACATGGACAAAGGTTCAGGAATCTGTAGTTGGCAGCACACAGCACCAGGCGGAGCCTGTTGAAGAAGGCCCCTCGGGGGAGTGTGGCACAAAGCTAGAGGGTGCAGATTTAGAGACAGAACCAGATATTGATGTTTCAGATGCTGGATCTCAAAAGGAAAGTTCAGATAAAGCATCAGTAGACCCTTGGGGGGGACTAGCCCAAGTCTCATAGGAGAAGATGAGATGCAGGAGGCCTTTGAATGGGAGGTGTTGACCTCCGCACCTAGTGATGAGTGGATAGTCTCAGGAATGAGGACGACTGCTCACTCCTGGGCTCAGATCCTCAGTGAGGAAGAAGATGAGGGGGAACCTATGTGGCCTTGTGAAAAAGGAATGGGTACACAGCCTCAAACTCTTGCCTCGGAGGAAAGCATGGAAGACAGTGGTGATGTCACTGCCCTGGCTATGCAAGAAGAAGAAGTCAGGGGTCCATTTTTAATCTTGTTGAGGATGCGTAGCTGGCAGAACAAGGACTGGCAGCCCCCAAGCCAGGCCAGCAGTCTCAGGTTGACCAAAGCTAGTAAAGAGGAGAGACTGGTTCGTAGGAAGGTGAATGAGTTCTATGGAATGACCTTTCCTACCCTTCCTCGGAGATTCTGGGAGGAGGAGGTTGAGAACAGCAGGAAATCCTGGATCTGGGCCGAGGCAATGAAATGTGTGCATTCTGGTGCAAACAAGCATGTCAGAAACAGACTGTTTAATGAGAAATATACCCAGTGGAAGAGAAGCAGGACACTGTTTATGAACAGAGTGTGAATAGTGGACAGAGAGGGACGTGAAACCTTTCACTGTGTGAATTATGTGTGCCTAGATGGGGTAATAATTCAAGATCCTGACCCCCTGTACTATTGCTCTTAATGCATGGACCTCCCAGCAAATGTGCCCATGCCTACCAGATGGAAAGCCAAGCAGTGGTAGTCAATACTGCCACACCAGCCTGGCAAAACCCCTGGCGGAACTTTTCACCATCTCTCTGAGGACAGGGTGGGTGCCCCAGGACTGGAAGGTGGCGCATATAGTGCCTATCCACAAGGGGGGATCAAGGGAGGTGGCAGAGAACTACAGGTCTGTCAGCCTGACATCAGTGGTGGGCAAGGTGATGGAGGGCATTGTCAAGGAGAGGCTAGGGGGGGACCTGGAAAAGTCAGGGTGCCTGGACAATAGACAACATGGATTCATCTCGGGGAAATCGTGTCAGACAAACCTTGTGGAGTTCTATGACTGGGTGATGAGTGCCTTGGATCTTGGTAGACCAGTGGACATCCTCTTTCTAGATTTCAGCAAGGCATTTGACTCTGTTCCTCACATGGGCCTGTTGGATAAGCTGGGAGAAATGGGGGTGGGGAACCAGATGATCAGATGGATAGGCAATTGGCTCCAGAACCAGACCCAGAGAGTCGTAGTTGGTGGGATAGTCTCATCCCCAAACAGGGTCATTAGTGGGGTCCCACAGGGATCAGTCCCTGGGCCCCTCTCCTGTTCAACGCCTACATCTCTGACATAAGGACAGGAATCAGGAGTGAGATAAGTCTCTTTGCGGATGACTCAAAACTGGGGGCGGTGGTGGATGGGAAGGAGGGGAGGGTGTCCCTACAGGGGGACCTGGAGGCTCTGAAAAGATGGTCTAGAAAGTGGAAGCTGAGGTTCAATGCAGGGAAATGCAAGGTACTCCACCTGGGGGCCAGAAACCCAGGCCAAGTGTACACCCTGGGGGGGGGAATGCTACAAGTTTCGATGGCTGAGAGGGACCTAGGGGTGGTGGTGGATGTCAAAATGAACAACTCAGAGACTTGTAGGAGGGCAGTAGCCAAGGCCAACAGGATGCTGGGATGCATCACTAGGGGGATCACCTCCAGAAGGAGGGAAGTGATGCTCCCTCTATATAACTGTTTGGTGAGTTGGTGAGGCCACACCTTGAGTACTGTGTGCACTTTTGGAGGCCACATTTGAAGAGGGACATTAAACTCCTGGAGAGGGTCCAGAGGAGGGCAACCAAAATTATTTGGGGCTTGGGGACAGGACCTATGAGGAGGAGTCGAAGAGCTAAATATACACATTGGAAGAGAGAAGGACGGGGACATGATAGAGGTCTTCAAGTACTATGAAGAGGGTAAATAGGGAGGAACAGTCAGGGTGCTTCAAAGGAAGGAGGAGGGGGCCACTAGAGGGCTGGAGGGGGGAAGATTCAGGGGAGAAAGGAGGAGGTGCTACTTCACTGAGAGGGTGGTGGAGCCATGGAATGTACTGCCTAGGGGGCTGGTGGAGGCAGAGACGGTGGAGGGGTTCAAGAGGGGCTGGGACAGGTACAGGGGAAGGGTTCTGGAAGCAAAACCCAATGCAGCAGGAATATCTGGAACTGGGAAGGGAGAAGCCAGAGAAGGTGAGGGGGGGCAGCAAGGTCAGCACCCAGGGTGGGGGCTGACCAATCGAGCAGACTCGAAAGACCGTTAGGCCTATTCTGCTGGCATTTTAGTATATTAGTATGTTAGCCTGTGTAGTGCCTTTATTGATCCACCAGTATGAACCTCCAGGACTCAGGTCCCCCACATTCATCAGTTCTATAGTGTACTGGCCTTTCCAGAATCCATCGACTGGACCACCTAATGACTTCAGATCCAGAGAGGACACCAGCCCAGCTGTATTCTGATCCATCGCTGGTAATCGGATGATGTCAGACCAGCTGTTTTCCTTTTTTGTTCCTGTTCCAAGGTTCCATCTCCAGAGATGACATCAGCTCATCAGTTCCCAGATGTGTCCTCCTGTAGTTCCCGGAAGATGTCCACCCAGCAGTATCGGAAGAAATGCTGCCAGGGAGAGTTTTCGGCTGAGGAGCAGGTCGGTGCAGATTTTTCATTCTACAAGGGGCTGGTAAGTCCAAACTTTTCTATCCTTATGACATTGCAGTACACACCCTTAACTAGCAGACTCCAGAATGTGTGAACTGTCCTCAAAGACTGTCCCCTTTGGGACTTTGGCCTGCTAGAACTGTGCTTCACCGGGCTCCGGCCCAGGAGAGACTCTTTAATGGACTAGCCTTCAGGCACTGTAGTCACTAGATGGGACTTTTAGGGCACTCCATCCCCCAAATGTGTATTATAAATAATGTTATTGTTTTTCTACTGTTTTCTAGGGTATATACTGTTTTTCTACCTTTTCTAAAAAAAAAATCTTTTTTCAGATTCTCCAGTGTTTTGATGGTAGGGGTGTAGGTAGACTGTATATGCAGATTAGGAGTGCCTGTTGTCTTTCTTTTCCTTTTTCTTGCAGGTGTTCCTGGAGAAGATAGAAGAGAAGACAAGAAGAGAAGGACGGGCTCATCGGAGTTCCTCACTAGTACTTCAGTGTGTAGTAATTTAAAGTACTGTGATTGTTATTGTTGTTGTTACTGTAGTAACCCTTTCCTTCCACAGGTGTGGTTGTGGGGGTAGGGAGGCAGTAAGGTAACGTAATGGTGTGGTATTAGTTTCTTGGTGTGTCATTGCAGGGTGTCCAAGGTCGGGGAGGTCCCTGGGTTGTTTTGGTTTTTGGGGTATTAAGTTAGAGGCAGACAGATTTTCCCTAGAAGGCTAGGGGGGATAGCCAGACTGTGGCCATGAACGGCCATAGGGACTGCAGTGCTGAGCTATTAGGGCTCTGCTCTGGACAATTCTACCAGAGCCACTAGGCATCCATAGCAAGTGGGTAGAGTAGAGGCTAATATGTCAGCTAAAGGCCTCTAGGCCCTTAGTGTTGTCTGCCTGTGCTTGCACATGGCAGGAGGGGGCCTGATCACCCCCCTCCGCAGGTAGCACATAGGGTGGGATGGCCTAAGCCAGGTAAACAATGACTGAGGACAGTCATTTTCCTGGTCAAGGGCAAGTGTAACCCCCTTGTTACCCGGAGTTACTAGAATCCCAGTAAGATCTAGTGGTAGGCAGGGAAGGCAGCTTGTGAAACTCCAGTTAAATGGATTTCACACTGTCTCACTCTGTTCTCAGTCTTAGCTGTGACTGAGGGTTGACATCACCATAGAACTATTGCAGCTGCATGAGCCACAATGGAATCTGCAGACGGGAGTTAGAGTAGAATGTTGGGAGTTTTGAACAGTCAGTTGATAGTCTGCAGTTGGAGATTGTTGTGAGAGGAGCACAGCAGCTCTGTGCTCAGGCTCTTGGAGCCTCGGCCCTGAAATAGGGCTACATCTAGGGAAAGGTGTGTGTTTCCACCTAAAGAGAGACACAGTAAGCTGTTTTAAAGTGGTGGAGACTGCTTATACAGGTCTCTGTGCTCCATCCCTGAGGGGATGGGGCAGGAAGGTTTGTCTGCTATTCCAGGGGCAATCCCCTGGCTACTGCTGGAGAAAGAAGCTGCCTTATTGTGTCCATGTGTGTGGGGTACAAGAAGATTTCGTGATTCTCCTGTGGGGCACCTACAACCAAAGGGTGAGTTCTGCTCTTTCTGAAGGGACCATGTTTCATCCTAAACTGTGTTAAACTGGGGATTGGACTGCTGAAGTAATGGGAGGCCTAGAGTGATATGCTTAGCCAAAAGTAAAAGTATGTTCAAGTCCAGCACAAAGGGAAACTCAAGACATGCAGAGGAGATGTGATATACGTCTACCCAGTAATCTACATTGCCAAGCTTTCAAAAGAGTTGTTTAGTTTCCAGAGAAATGGCTGGGTATGGATTTTGGGAGCTGGAGGTGGGAGCTCCTCCATCTTTAGTAACCAGGTCCACCTCTAAGGATTTGATCTATGGATTTCTACTTTGCCCCATGCACTTGGCCAGTGATGAGGGAAGTACTCAGACGTTAGATGGAAGGAAATTTCCCTCTAGGAGTGGGAGGCTCTAAGGTGGTTTGGGGAGCCAACAACAGGAAAACTGGTTCATTCCCATATGGACCGCGGATCAAGTAGCCAGCGGAGGAGCCGGGCCATGGGGAAAACCCAAGTAGTGTACAAGTTGGGCTGTGTACCCAAAGCTGCATGCAAGTCTGTGCTGTGTGTCTGGTGAGTTCAGAGCCTGAGGGCTAGAATAGTGAAGAAGTGTTCTGTTGCTCTAATCTGCATTACCATGAATGTAGTCCTGTGGGGGTCCATCTATGCTTTGTTTGTTCAGTTTGGATGTAAATAAAAGCCACACTTTAGAATCCCATTCCTGGTTTTGGACATTACAGTTATTGCTTCCTGTGTTTGAATTTACTTGGGTGCCCCTGTACAGAGTAGCCAAACCTAGGCCCCCTGTGCTGAGTAACCTAGTCCTCCCCGAACCCAGTCCCTACCAGGTACTGCTGTCAGCTTCAACAGCATGCCACCTGTCATTTTGCAAAAAAGCAGGGTCTGGGAGTTACATACAGATGCACTTTTTGCTGTGGTGTGTGTTGAAATGCTGGAGATTACAATTCCTTGCATATGCTTTAGTAACTGTGGTATTTCATCTGCCTCCCCTTACACAGATATACTGTTACCTGTAGTGTGTGTTGTAATGCTGGAGATAACAAGTGCTTGCATATACTGTAGTTACCGTAGTTGTTTGTGTGACCCCACTTAGACAGATACACTGTTACCTGTGATGTGTGTTGTAATACTGGAGATAACAAGTGCTTGCATATACTGCAGTTACTGTAGTTGTTTGTGTGTCCCCCTTCCACCGAAATGCATGTTACCTAGGATGTGTGTTGTAATGCCGGAGATAACAAGAGCTTTCATATACTGTAGTTACTGTAGTTGTTTGTGTACCCGCCCTTGCACAGATATACTGTTACCTATGATGTGTATTTAAATTCTGGAGATCACAAGTGCTTGCATATACTGTAGTTAGTATTGGGCGAAGTGTGCAAAATTTACTTTGTGGATTAATCTGCCCGTTTCACAGTGTGAAATGTGAAATTTCACCTGGCGGAGCTATGAAATGTCACCCAGTGGAACGGTGAAATTTCACCTTTTGCAGTGAAATTGTGCCTTCCATTGTGAAGTTCCACTTTCTGTGGTGAAATTTCACCTGTGAAGGCGACATTTTGCCATGGTAGGTGAAATTCCACCAAATGCAGAAAGTTTTGCAAATTACTCCCTGCAGCGAAATTGGTTACTTCGCGGCCACTTCGACTATGGAATTTAAATTTGCTGCATCTCTAACCGTAGTTACTGTAGTTGTTTGTGTACCCCCCTTACACAGATATACTTTTATCTATGATGTGTGTTTTAATTCTGGAGATGACAATTGCTTGCCATTACTGTAGTTGCTTGTGTGCCCCCCTTACAGAGATATGATGTCACCTGTGATGTGTGATATAATGCTGGAGGTAACAAGTGCTTGCATATACTGTTGTTACTGTAGTTGTTTGTGTGCCCCTTACACAGATGTACTGTTACCTGTTGTAATACTAGAGATAACAAGTGCTTGCATATACTGTCATTACTATAGTTGTTCGCACCCCCTTACACAGTTGTACCATTACCTGTGATGTGTGATGTAATGCTGGAAATAACAGGTGCTTTTTATGCTGTAGTTACTGTAGTTGTTTGCACACACACCCTTACACCTCTGTATTGTTGCCTATGTTGTGTGCTGTAATACTAGAGATAAGTGCTTGCATATACTGTCTTTACTGTAGTTGTTTGCACCCCCCCAACACAAATATACTGTTATCTGTGTTGTGGTGCTGGTACTGCTGGAGGAGAAAGGAGAATTGTCATATTGTGAGTTTGAAGGGGGCAGATGAAATCAGCGATGTTTTCTTAGTGCAATCAGGGGTAGTTTAATTCTTCATTCAGGGGCCTATATAAGTGAGTACAAATCAGTGTTTTGGTTCTGTGAAATTGGGGCTGTCTTTACTTAGTGTAATTTTAATTTGCCAGGGAGGATATCTGGCTGGGGGACTTTTTGCAGTCATTTGTGACTAGAGTTGTTACTGAAACTCTGTGAAGAGGTGTCTGAAAAAGGGAGGAGCTGTAGAAGGCTGAGGGGACTGTGCATTACAGACAGGAAATGACTGTGGACTCTTTGCTGTAGACTCTTTGCTGCAGGAGCTGAGAGGTAGAGCAGCTACCAGCTACCCTGCAGCAAGGGTGTGATTTAATTGAGTACGTTGAATTTAATTCTTAATTCAGTGGCCTGTATAAGTATGTAGAAGTCAATGTTTTGGTTCTCTGTTTTGGGGGTTGTCTTTACTTAGTGTAACTTTAGTTTGCCAGGGAGGTAGTCTAGCAGGGAGAATATTTGCAGTCATTTGTGACTAGAGCTGTTACTGAAACTCTGTAAGAGAGGTGTTCAAAAGGAAGGAAAGCACTCACTGGGGTAATGAGTCAGAGCTGTAGCTGATTGTTTCTGGAGGGCATGGAATTGGTTCCCCCCAACCCTGCCCCTCACTTCACCAACCCCATGAGCATAATTTTCTTTATATCAGGGGTTCTGACATAATTTCCCCAAAATGGCAGTGGACATATACCTGTCACATCCTTAACAGCCCAGCACACTGCATTGTGGGTAAACACATGCACACACTCACACAGATTAACCAAAAATAACAAAAAGTTTAAACAGAAATGAAGAAACACATTTGAGGAGTGGTGCAATGCATTGGCTGTGGGGTGGTAGTTTTTCAGGAGACATTCTGGAGACTGTGATGCTGCCCTATTTGCAGGCACCTCTCTAGTCTGAGGGAGAAGGTTGCCCATCTCCAGGCTGACCTGGTGAGGACTTGTGAAACCTCCGCCCCCATCCAGGGACCACCAGGGCCACTGCTGCTGCCTCAGAGGTTGCCAAGAAAGAGGAACAGTTGAACCATGGTGGGCTTAGTGAGGATGAGGGTGGTGGAAGACAGGAGCATCCCTACAGTTGCACCTCACCACAATTCATACACCATTCTGGAAGAGCATGGTACCTCTATTTAGGCACCCACAGTGGAAACCAGAGCATGCTGGGAATCTCCACAAAGAAGACCCACAGGAGTGTGGCATGCAACCCCACAGGAGAAGGAAACAACTCCTGTGTGGGACTCAATTGTTAGGGGGTAGAACTGGGGGAGAGAGGGGGGAGAGGGAGGTAAGGTACCTGCATGGCACAATGGCTTGGAGGGAAAGGGAGTGAATCCTCAGGATCATGGTAGCAGCTGCACGAGAGAGGTATCTGTATGTCATTGACCACCTAGAGACAAATGACCTGACTAGGAATGGGTTCAGAGCAGTGCAGGATTAGTCTGTGGTGTTTGAGAGGGACCATAGACAAGTAGCATGCATGCTAACCTTCTCAGAGGTGTTGCCTGTCTATGGCATGAGTGAGGCTAGGGCACTCTGCAAGATAGGATTCAATGAATTGTTGAAAAACTGGTGCAGGGCTCAGGGTTTTGGCTTCATTGGGGACTGAGGGTTCATCTGGAAGGATGCACACCTGTAATGGTGTGATGGCCTGCATCTCTCCAGGAGGGGAACTAACATACTAGATTATAAATGTAAATGCTTCATTGGCAAGCATTTGAACCAGACAAGGAGGGAGGCACTGAAAAGGAGCAGGGAAATCCAAGCCACCCCCACACAAAAAAGGGTAGTTAGCAAGGTAAACACCAAGGTAGAGAATTTGATATGGAGCAGGACACGGGTAAATGGAGAAAAAGGCAATATATTCAGGGATGGAGCTAAAAGAGATAAGGCCATCATAAAATGGAGGGTGATGAGTATGAAAGCCCATAGTCTGGGTAACAAACTCCCTGAAATAGTGGCCTTGGTGCAAGAGGGGTGCCTGGATATCAGGGCAGTCACAGAAACATGGTACACAAGGAAACATGACTGGGATGTCAACACACTGGGGTACACAACCTACAGGAGAGTCAAGGATGGTAAAAGACGAGGAGGAGTAGCTCTCTACATAAGGGAAGGGATCAAAGCAATAGAACTAAAGTGTAAACAGGCAGGAGAGGAGGCACTGTGGGTCACCCTGGAGACAGAAAATAGTACCACAATCTGCATGGGGGTTGTATACATACCCTCATATAAGAATTAGGCAGTGGACATGGAAATGACAGAAGGCATCCTTAGAATGGCAGAAAAAGGGGCAATATTGTTGATGAGGGACCTGAGTATGCCAGAGGATAACTGGAGCACCTTTGCTGCAGCCACATCCAAGAGCAGATCATTCTCATTGCTCTACAGGCCTCAGTCAGCTAGCATTGGAATCCACTCAGGAGGGAACAATCTTAGACTTGGTACTCTCAAACGGGGATGGAGAGGGGATCTCAGATTTAGAAGTGGGTAGCCATCTGGGAACAAGTGACCAGCAAACAATGTGGTTCAAGATAAACAGAGCTGTATAGTCAAGCCATACAACAGTGAGGGTATTGTACTTTAGGAGGGCTGACTTTAGAAAAATGGGAGAGTGCCTCAGAAAAGTGCTAGCAAATGGGCAAGAAGGAGGTGTAGAAGAACAAAGGTGAAAATCAAAATAACAAGCCTTTGTGTGAAGCACATAAACAAAACTATGGTACTCAAAAGAGGTAGTGGGGAAGGTTAGGGAGTAAAAGACAGTATTCAGAGGTATAAGGAAACACAGAAGGAGCAGGACAGATAACTCTACCAGTTAAAGCAGAAGGAAGCAGGGAAGGCAGTCAGAATAGCAAAGGCCCAAACCAAGGAAAAGATAGCCAATTCAGTCAAGAAGTGGAATATAGCCTTGTATAGGTACATTAGAGAGTGAAGAAAGACCAAGAAAGGGACAGTGAGGCTTAATAAAGGGCAGGGGCTGGGCAGAGGGTGACAGTGAAAAAGCAGGAATACTAGACGAATACTTCCGCTCAATGTTCACAAAAGAAGAGGAGGGGGAGTTACCTAAACCAAACAGTAGAAGCACTCTGGATAGAGGGGTCAGTACCAGTACATTCACAGAAAAAAAGGTTCCTGAAAGAGCTCCTAAAACTGAAGGTGGACAAAGCAATGGGGCCTGACGGGATTCAGCCCAAAATTCTAAAAGAACTAAGGGGAGCACTAGTGAAACCACTGACTACCCTTTTTAACAAATCATGGGAGGATGGTGTGGTAACTGAGGACTGGAGAAGGGCAGATGTGATTCCCCTTCACAAAAGTGGGAGCAAGGGAGAGGCAGGGAACTATAGACCTGTTAGTTTGGCCTCAGTGGTTGGGAAAATGATGGAATCACTTCTGAAAGAAAAAATTGTTGAGTATCTATAGGTCATTGGGTCACAGGTCCCAAGGCAGCATGGATTCACAGCAAGAAAGCCATGTCAGATGAATCTAATAGATTTCTTTGTCTAGGTAACCAAAGTAATAGACCAGGGAGGGCTGTGGACATGGCCTACCTAGACTTTAGCAAGGCATTTGACACAGTCCCACACAAAAGATTAATCAATAAGTTAGCCAGGCTGGGTGTGGGTACTGGGGTGGTAGCCTGGGTAATTAATTGGATGGACAACAGGATGCAGAGGGTAATAGTAAACAGAGTGCACTCTGAAGTAAGGGGGGGTTAGTAGCGGCGTTCTGCAGAGTTCATTACTGGGAACGGTCCTCTTTAATGTCTTTGTAGGTAATATTGTAGAAGGACTTGAAGGAAAAGTAGGCCTCTTTGCAGACAACACAAAGATCTGCAACAGGGTTGATACAGAAGTGGGGTGGAAAGGATGAGAAAGGACTTGGCAAGGTTGGAGGAATGGTCAAAAGCATGGCATATTAGATTCAATGCAAAGAAGAAAGCCAGAAGGGGAAGGAAGGAAACATATTCAATTCAGTGCTTTAGAGTAACTGGTAATTGCTATTTTTCTTTTAAACTTAGATTGTGGGCTTTTAGTGACACTATACTTTCTTTGTTGTCTTTACTTATAATTGTTTTTGGGCTGTTGAAAATTTAAAACATAGTGGTGGTGTAATTCTGTGCTGTCTTTAATTGCTGCAAATGTTTGCCCTCCTCCTTCCCCTTCCCCCAACTCTTATTTATATATCCTGTTAAATCTGATTGACAGGAGTTAAACACAGGGTATAGTAAGGGGTGTGAAGTAGGAGGGGCATAAGGGGGAAGAAGCCCACCCTCAGCACAACAAATGTTTTGACTCATTTATTTATTTATTGGTTTCTTTTTCTTTAAAAAAAATTATCTGAGGATCAGTGGCAGGATTTTTAGTACAGTAAATTAATAAAAAGGGAACTAGGAGAGCTTCAGTAGCAGACAAGTAGTGGAATTGCAGTATAATGTGGGGAGTGGTGCAATGCAGTGGCTGTGGGGCAGCCATATTCAGGCAGACCTTCTGGACACTGAGGTGCTGCCCTATCTGCATGCATCTATCTGGACTGCGGGATGAGGTAGCCGGACTCAGAGCGGAAGTAAACTGGGTCAGGAGTACCATCACCCCTATCCAGAGACCACCCAGTCCAATGCAACTGCCTCAAATAATGCCGAGAACGAGGAGCACTTGGATGACAGTGGGCTCAGGGAGGGTTAGAGCAGTCAGGCAGAGGCACATCCCAGATCCTATTCCCTCAAGAACTCATTGCCACACTGGCAAATGAGGACAACCAAATAGGGTACCCAGAGAAGTGGAAGGAAAGGATGTGGAGGTTAGCCAAGGAGGTGACCTCAGCAGGGAAAGCAGTGGACCCCAGAGGAGGAGGAAGCAAATCCTGGTGGGGGACTCCATCATAAGAGGGATCCAGCTAGGAACACAGGAGGGGGAGGACAGGGAGGTGAGGTGCCTACCAGGTGCCACGGCATGGATGGATGGATGGAAGGAAGATCCTGGGGATCACTGGGAAGGCAAGACGGGAGGGTGAGCTGGATGTCATTATCCACCTAGGTACTAATGACCTGGCAAATGGGGAGCCAAAGGAAGTTCAGGAAGAGTTTAGGAAACTTGGGAGGGGTCTCAAGCAAGTAGCTACTTCTGTCACTTTCTCAGAAGTGCTACCTGTGAGAGGCAAGGAGAAACATAGGAGTGCATGCACCAGGAACTTTAACTCATGGTTGAAGAACTGGTGCTGTGAGAAAGGGTTTGGATTCATTGGTGACTGGAGACCCACCTGGAGGATGGAGGTTTGTTCAAGCCTGACGGCCTGCATCCATCCTGGAGGGGAATCCAAGCACTCAATGATAAGTTTAACGCTACATTGACAAGCATTTAAACTAGCAAAGGGGGGTGGCAGGCCAGCAAGGATGGTACCTACTTGCTCACCCCCCACAGCTAGCAGTGGAACCAGTGAACCAGAGGAGTGGCTATCTCTGCAAAGCAGTGTGCAAAAGATGGAGATTAGTGCCCAAGAGGTGGATAAGCAGAAAAGGGGAAAAATTCAGCAGAAGGGCAGACAGCAAGGAGAACCAGGGATAAATGACAACCAAGGAAGGGGCTGGAGTAGAACAGTGAAACAGTCTAGGAGGTCAAATCATGGAAAGCCATGTGCAAATGCCAGGAGCCTTAGCAACAAGATGGAAGATCTGGAGGCTGTCATGGTACAGTCAGACCTGGACATTGTGGCCATCACTGAAACCTGGTGAAATGATAACCATGACTGGGAGATGGCCATACCTGACTACAACATATTCAGAAGAGACAGAGCAGGCAGGAAGGGAGGAGGAGTGGCACTGTATGTGAAAAATGGCATAAGGGCCACAGAGATCCAGGAGGAACAAAATGGGGGAGAGATACTGTGGGTTAAGCTGGAAAGGAAAATGGGGACAGCCATCTGCACAGGTGTGGTCTATAGACCACCAGCCCAGGAGGATGAAACAGATAGGGAGCTGATGCTAGCCATCCAAAGGATGGCAGACAAGGGTGAGGTAGTACTGGTTGGAGATTTCAATATTCCAGACGTGGACTGGAGCATCCCAGCAGCAGCATCAACAAGGAACAGATTTATCCTGGACTCCCTTCAGGGTGCCTTCCTCAAGCAACTGGTCATGGAACCAACTCGGCAGAAGGCAATACTGAACCTTGTGCTCACAAACAGGGACACTGTGATGGGGGTAACATTGGGAGAGCACCTGGGAAACAGTGACCACCAGTCATTGTGGTTTGAAATCACAGAAAGAGCAGAACCAAACCACACAAAAACAGGTATCCTGGATTTTAGGGGGGCAGACTTTGGGAAAATGGGGAGATACTTGAAAGAGGCATTAAAGGGAATGGGACAGGAATCAGGGGTTGAGAAACAGTGGGCAGTATTTAAAATGGGGATTACAAAAAGAACAGAATTATGCATTAAGCAGGTTAGCAAGAGGAAAAGGAAGAGGAGACCATTATGGTTTTCCAAAGAGGCAGCAAAGAAAGTGAAAGCCAAAAAGATTGCATTCAGGCAATACAAAAAGACACAGGCAGAAGGGGATAGGGAGAAGTACCAGGAGAAGCAAAGGGAGGCAGGGAGGTCAGTAAGGGAAGCCAAAGCTCAGACAGAAGAACACATTGCAAAATCAGTGGGTAGAGGGGACAAAACCTTTTACAGGTACATAAGTGAAAAAAGAAAGACAAAGGGAGGGATAGTGAGACTGAAGGGGGAGGATGGGAGCCGCGTGGAGGATGACAACGGTAAAGCTGACATGTTGAACAGGTATTTCTGCTCAGTTTTTACTGAGGAAGAGGAGGGTAATGGGTCTGAAGGGAGTACAAGGGGTGAGAATGGTGCAGAAATGGACACAAGTCCCTTAACACGAGAAAGGGTCCTGAAGGAACTGGAAGTAATAAGAGTTGATAAAGCAATGGGGCCAGATGGGGTGCACCCCAGGGTCCTTAAAGAACTAAGAGAGGTGGTGGCTGAACCTCTGGCTATCCTGTTTAGCCAATCACTGGAAACAGGGGCGATACCCAATGACTGGAGGACAGCAGATGTAGTCCCCTTATACAAAAGTGGGAACAAAGAGGAAGCAGGGAACTACAGACCAGTCAGCCTCACCTCGGTAGTGGGGAAGATCATGGAAGCACTACTGAAGGAGAGATTGGTGGAACATCTAGTTGTCAATGGACTACAGGACCCAAGGCAGCATGGTTTCACCAGGGGGAGGTCATGTCAGACCAACCTCATTGAATTTTTTGACTGGGTGACTAGGGAGGTGGATCAGGGGAGGGCAGTGGACATGGCTTCTCTGGACTTCAGCAAGGCCTTTGACACTGTGCCACATAGAAGACTATTACACAAACTGGGGAATATGGGTGTGGGCAGGACAGTAGTGTAGTGGGTAGGTAACTGGCTGGGTGGCAGGACACAGAGGGGGGTGGTGGTAAATGGCTGTCACTCCACAGAGAGAAGAATGACCAGTGGGGTACCACAGGGATCAGTGCTGGGACCGGTCCTATTCAACATCTTCATCAGTGACATTACATGGGACCTAGAAGGCAGAATTTCACTGTTCGCTGATGACACAAAGCTCTGTAACAGAGTAGACACACCAGAGTGTGTAGACAGAATGAGAAGCGACCTGCAGAAACTTGAAGAATGGTCAGGGGTTTGGCAGCTGAAATTCAATGCAAAGAAGTGCAAGATAATGCATATGGGGCACAAAAACCCTGGCACAATATATCAGTTGGGGGGTGAGGATATAGCATGCACCAAGCAGGAAAGAGATCTCGGGGTTGTCATCTCTGATGACCTCAAGGTAGGAAACAGTGTGACAAGGCAGCAGGTAAAGCAAATAGGATGCTGGGATGTATGGCAGGGGCATCACCAGCAGGAAAAGGAGGTCATAATTCCGCTATACAAGACACTAGTGAGGCCCCACCTGGAGTACAGTGTACAGTTCTGGAGACCATACCTACGTAAGGACATAGACAGGGTAGAGAAGGTTCAGAGGAGGGCAACAAAGATGGTGCATGGATTGCATCACAAGTCCTATGAAGACAGGTTGAAGGAACTGAACATGTACTCCCTGGAGGAGAGGAGGAGAGAGGGATATGATAGAGACATACAAGTATCTTACAGGAGGAACAGGGTGCAGGAAAACACTATTTTAAGTGAAAAAGATGTTCCAGGACTAGAGGGCATGGGATGAAGTTGGAGGGAGGACGATTCAGAGGAAACATGAGAAAGAATTTCTTCACAGAACGGGTGGTGGACAAGTGGAACACCCTGCTAGAGGACGTGGTGGGGGCTGAAACAATCACGGGATTTAAGAATGCATGGGATAGACATAAAGGAATTCTGGAGGTCAGGGGTAAGGGGCAACAGACTTCTAGGAAAACAAACTGAACTTACAAGCTCAAATGGGCAGACTGGGTGGGCCATAGGCCCTTATCTGCCGACACTGTCTATGTATCTATGTATCTAAGAAGTGCAAAGTAATGCACCTAGGAAACAAAAACCCAGGGGAAGAGTTCACCGGCAAACCCTCACCTCCTCCTGGGGCGATGGGAAGAAATTCTGGAACAACATAAAAGAACTCAGTGGTAAATCCTGCTCCCCTACCCCTACTCAACTTTAACTTAATGGGGTTGACTCTCAGGATCCTGCCACAATCGCTGAGGCCCTCAACTCCTCCTTTTCGGACCTCTCCCATATCCTCCCACCTAATGTCTCCCACCTGGCCCCCCCACCCTGCCCCCGAAACTCTGAGCAGTGTCAACTCACCTCCTTTTCGGCTGTGAGTCATCTTGTGCAGTGAGGCCAAACTCTACATCACCAAAGCCATAGCCAACACCCGTTACAGCAATGACTCCCTTGATCTCAAACTCATTCGGCTTACTTTGGATGTCACTCTTCCCCACCTTAGAAAAATCCTCAACCTTTCGCTTTGCCATGGTCAATTCTCCTCTGCCTGGCAAAGAGCCATTATCACCCCCATTCTTAAGAGCGGTGACCCTACTAACACCAACAACTACAGACCTATTTCAATACTTCCACCCCTCTCCAAAACACTGGAAAAAATAGTCTCTGACCAGATAACTGAATACCTTTCTAAATATTACCTCCTCAGCCAGGAACAGCATGGTTTCCGGGCTGGCCATAGTACCGTCACTGTACTAACGGAGTTCACCTCATTCCTCCATGAGGCCCTCGACCAAGGCTCAATCGCAGGGGTGGTCTACGTGGATCTGACCAAGGCATTTGACATGGTCAGTCACGAGCTACTGCTCAGGGTCCTTCCACAGCTTAATGTGTCCCCTGAGGCTATGGCCTGGTTCAGGGACTACCTTTCGGGATGGTCGCAACAAGTCAGGATTAACTCTATCCTCTCCACACCCAAAACAGTTAGTGCTGGGGTCCCCCAGGGGTCTATTCTGGGCCCCCTGCTCTTTACTCTCTTCCTTAACTCTCTCCCGAAAGCATGAAGTGGTCATCTACTGCTATACACAGACGACGCAGTACTGTATTGGAAACATTCTCAACCAAGTGCCCTCCAATTGGCCTTGCAGGGCTTTTTTTGTGAACTAGAGAACTGGTTTACAGAACACCGCCTGATCATTAACTATAATAAAAACGAAATCCATGATCTTTGCTCATCGTCAAAGCCCACATAGTCAGATGGCACTACTTATTAAGAACTCTCTAGGCGACCCACTGGAACACGTATCAAGCTTCAAATACCTGGGCATCACATTAGACACCTCCCTCTCCTACCATAGGCACACCCAACTCCTCTCCGCTGCTATCAACTCAAGAGTGAGCATACTCTACCATCTCAAGCACTGTCTTCCACCGCAGGCTATGCTTCTAGCAGTCAACTCCTCCATCCTCTCCCTCGTTGACTACGGGATTGTTATATATGGCTCCACTGAAGCCATCACGCTAAGCAGTATAAACGTAGCCTTGAACAAAGCATGCCGACTAGTAACAGGCAGCGACTGACTTACCCACACCTGTGATCTTTATTCTTTGACTGGTTGGCTAAACTTTCAGCAAAGACTAAGGTACCACACATGCATCCTAGCAAAATAAATACAACTCCAGATATCCCCCAAAGGCTTACTCCCCATTATCAGTGCTGCACCCCCCAGGCACACCACAAGACTCACTACTATCCCTTCTTATCAAGTCCCCCTTTGTCGAACCTCCCTAGGGCAGAGATCATTCCGTCACCGTGCCCCTCTCTGGCTCAATACGTTACCACCCCCTATCTCACAGACCCACAGCATCTCTCTTTTCAAAACGGGTCTCAAAGCTCTAATAATTGAAAGTGCTAAGTGCACCTGTGGCTAATTTTGCACCCCACAGCTTCTGACACAGGGCATCTCTTGACCCCAGGTACCGGCACCCCACTAGTTTCTGACATAGGATACCTAGAATGTTGATTAATCTGTCCCTCTGTTTTAATAAGAGCAAACCTGTACTGCGCTTGACAGTACTGAAAATGTATATACTACCTGTTTTGTTTGTCCTAGTTCTGTATATGTCCTCCTCCACCCCCTGTAACTGACATGGAGCCTTTGCAAAAGAGTCTGTGACTCAAAGGTTTGTAATTCCGATTATATTCAATAAACAATGGGGGGTAGTAACAACAACAAAATGGAAAGGGACATGGGGGTAGCCATATCAAATGACCTAAAGGCAGGCAGGAAATGTGAAAAGTCAGTAAGGAGGGCTGGGGGGGGTACTGGGATGCATAGGGAGAGGGATCACCAGTAGAAAACAGGAAGTAGTTATCCCTCTGTACAAACAGTTGGTAAAATCCCATTTGGAGAACTGCCTGCAGTTCTGGAGACACCATTTCTGCAAAGACATAGACAGGATGGAGGCAGTCCAGAGGAGGGCAACTAAAATGGTACAGGATCTGCACCAGAAGCCATATGAAGAGAGATTAAAGGAGCTGAATATGTATACCCTCGAAGAAAGGAGGGAGAGGGGGAACATGATAGAAACTTTCAAGTACCTCAAAGGAATCAACAAAATCCAAGAGGTAACATCTTTCAGAAAACAAGATGTGCAAGAACAAGGCAGCAGAACTTGAAGATAGAAGGGGGACAGCTCAGGGACAACGTGAGGAAGTATTTTTTCATGGAGATGTTGGTTGATGCATGGAATGGCCCTCCTGAGGAGGTTGTGGGGTCAAAAACAGTGGGGGAATTCAAGAATGCATAGTACAGACATAAGGCCATCTTAGTGGGGGTAGAAAGAAGTAGGCTGTTGGTTAGCTAGGATCTGCAGCTTATCCAATATATAGGGAAATGGGCAGACTGGGTGGGCCAGGTGGGCCTTATCTGCTGCCAAAGTCTATGTTTCTAGTTGTGAGCTCAATTGGTGGCAGTGGTTTACTTTTGATAGTTGTGTAGTCGATGTTTCATGGAGTCACAGCAGGATCACTAACTGGTAACCAATGGCATGACTCCATGAGTGTCTCTTCGTTGAGGAGGGCTGTAGCAGTTTGTGCTAAGTCATCCCACTACTGTCTTTCGTTGCAATATTTTTTTTCCTTTTTCTGATCAGGGACTCTCGTCATCTTCAGCAGTTTTGTTTGGCTGCAACCATTGTTATGCTTCAGTGGGAGCCATACAGAGTTGCAATCTAAATAATGTTGTAGTTGTGTGGGTGGGGAAGGGGGTAAAATAAATTAGGTATGTGTTATGGTATGTTGATATTAAGCATCATGTGAGCAGCTAATGCTGTTCCACGTGGTTACATGCATGTGTGAAACTGTTGTTTGAACGGGACTGAAAATATAAAGTACTATGCAGTGCTGTAAAATGGTCATACTTCGCACTTTTTTTTTATGTAAGAATATGGTGAGATTTAATCATGGCCAAGATGATCTCTCAGCCAATCAGAAAACAGGATATTTTCTGTCCAGTTCGTAATGTTGGTTTTCTTACTAGCTGACCATTAAAGCAGCAGTGCAACAAAACTGGGCAAATGATTTGACCCAACCTTTTTTTAATCTATGAGGTCTCAGGCATCTGCCAGTATGAGTTGGTGGTAATATTATGTAGTTCCGCTAACATTTCCATGCTTTTAATTGCTTTAATTTACTTTTTCTCAAGACAAAAAAAGATGGCCACCATATTTGGCTTAGAAGTAGCATTGTAAACAAGGCAGGGTTTAGGATAATGAAGATAGAAAGTCATGGTGAACACTATAGGTTGTACCTAGTAATGTAGACTTGACTGATATATTAAAATTTCTATTAATTGTGACTGAAACTAGAATTTTGGGGGAAAAAATGTTTTTGTGCACTAGTACTTTACGATTTGAAGAGATAAATTGTGTTACCTGCACGTATCCCCCACTCCACATGATGGCACTGCTATTTATGATGAGCCATTTACTTGAGACTTCTTGCATTTTATATCTGCCAACCTTTACACTACTCATTGACATTTTGGAGCTCAGCTGCCAGTTAATTATATCATAAAATACTGCGGCATCACCATTTTCATCAAAATACACTTCCTCACCAGCTTTGTTTCTGAAGTGGACTTTCTTAACATAATGGAGAAGCTAAGAATAAAAAATAAAAAAAAGCAAAATGCAAGAGCTGAATTAACAGTGCCGATTGTGAAAACAATCTTGTTCAAATGAATTAAACAAATAGCTCTTTGTTATAGGAGCAAGGAGGCGGCTGACTGTGCAGCTAGAACATTTCAATTAGCAGTCTAAAGGTTATTGTAAGGATCAGTATAGGGATGAGGCTTAGCAGGGAGCGAGTCAGTTGCAGGGACCGTGGGGGCTCTTTTCCAGGGTTATGCTCTGGAGGAGTGGTCACTGCCCCTTCTGCGGGACCTTTGTAGAGCTTCATGCTCAGCTGGTAGCAGCAAGGGAAGAGACATCTCTCCCATGAGAATGGCTTAGCTGGAGCCCAGAATGCTCACCCCAACTCTTTAAGAGACCCCCTGTTCCTGGGGTATAGAGTGATGGGGAGAGGTTGGGGGAAGGGTGGCAGGGGCAGCCATAAGGAGGTCAATCAACCCCACATCATCCTGATAACAAATTCCTTTGCACCCCTGGCAGAGACTCAGATACCTGAATAGCTCAGGCAGGATTCTGGATCAGCTGAGGGAAACAGGAGTGACTACCTAGTGGCAGCCAAGGTTGAAAGTAATAAAAAGGCAGCTACTGTAGGAAAGCCCTAGTGATTGATAATTCCATGTTCAGGGGAGTACAGAGAGTGGGATGTGTGGGGAGGAGGGATGGGGAGGGTCAGATGTCTTCATAGGGCATCAGCCATCCAAAATACAGACAAAATAGAGAGGATTGTGGAGAGGGAGAAGGGGACCTCGGGGTGCTGGTACACGTGGCCATTACGGGGTGCTGGTACATGTGGCCATTACGGGGTGCTGGTACACGTGGCCATTACCAGTCCTGTAGACCAGCCTGTGCAGCAAGTGAAGAGGAACTATCAGAGGCTGGGGGACAGATTGCAGGCACACTCAGCCTCTGGGGCCTTTACTTAAGTCTGCCATGTGTGGAGTGGGGGGGGAGGGGATAGAATATGTTGCAAAAACAGACTAATTCAGTTGTTGGTTAAATGGATGGTACCAGGAGAGAGGATATCCCTTTTTGGGGGACTTTGTGGACCTTTGGGATAGGAGGCTCTTTAAAGGTGATGGCCTTCACCTGACAAGAGAGAGGACCAGCACACTGGGATAGAAAATAACATGTACATTAGACAGTTAAACTGACTGTGCGGGACACTAAGGCTAAGGGAACAATTGTAAAGAGAATAAGAAAGGGGTACCTAGCTAGTGCTCTCCCTGTACAGTGGACTGGGAGCAGTAAGTTTAATAAAAACAAGCATTTGTCAATGCCAAAAGTTTGCTAGCTGGTATTGGCATTGATACTGCAGGAGTTAGAGAAATGCATAATAGGAATTGCAGGCATTGGGGGTGTGCCTTTGGGTTGTTCACCATAACACTCATGCCAGTCCACCTCCCCCACCCTGCAGACACTGACAGATGTCACAGTGTGCCTTGAGGACTTTGGCCCTTATGCTCACCCCATTCCATAAGGAAATAAGCTATGGGTGCAGTATAGGGGAATGGGGTGGACGTCAGGGCCAAAGACCCCATGGCACACCTCAATGCTTGTCAGTGGTTGCATGGTGGGGGTTGGGGGTGGAATGGGCTGAGCATTATGGCTGATGACCCCAAGTCACACCCCCGATGCCTGTCACTCTGTACAGGATGGGTATTATGGTTGGAAACCCAAACGCCCTGGGTGTTTGTTGGTATTTTTGGTCCAAATTTTCAACATGGGCTTTTTGGGACCCCCACCTCATGAACAGTGGCAGTATCATTTTATTACTCTATCCCAAAAGGTGTTTTTGCACAGTGAGTGTGCCATTCGGTGCCACAGGTTTGAAAACACATTTCAGGAAGAATATGAAAAATGACAGCTGTACTGTTTAAGAGGAGGTGTGAAGAAATGGCAATGTTGAAAATCTGGAGTGAAAATATGAAAAGGTGGTGAAGGTACGAGTTTGCGTAGAAACTGTGCAACCCACGCTCGTAGCACAATCATTTTTTGGAATGTTTTCACCAAATTTTCAACATGGCCTTTTTGGGACCTTCTCTCATGAACAGCAGCAGCACTGGGATTTCATTAATCTGTCCCGAAAGTTGATTTTGTACAGCGATCTCACCATTTTGCACCACAGGTGCAAAAACACATTTTGTGAGGGATGCAAAAAATGTCAGCTGTGCTGTTCATATGGGGGGGGGGTGAAAAAAATGGCAATGTTCGACATTTGGAGTGAAAATATTAAAAATTGATGAAGTTACTAGCATGTGTAGAAACTGTACAATGGACGCTCGTAACGCAGTCATTGTTTGGAGTTTTTTTACCAAATTTACAACAAGGGTTTTTGGGACCCCACCTCATGAACAGTGTCACTGTCATTTTGTTAATTGGTCCCAAAAGATGATTCCACGCAATGACAGTGAAATCACCTTTCGGGACAGAGGAACAAAATGACAGTGACAGTCTTCATGAGGTGGAGTTCCAAGTACCCCATGTTGAAAATTTGGGACAATCTCCAAACACATTTCCAAAAGGCTCTCCAGGCAGACCAAAACTCAAAAAATTGGCTGAGATATCAACCTAAATTAATCCCCCCCAATTGACTGCCGTTATAGGTCTTACTGTCCATTCTTCAGTTCCCAGTTGGTATTTGAAGAGTGCAGAAGTGTTCCTGGTCCACAGAAGATCTCTACTCCCAACTTCTGGAGGTAAGTATGGGTGAGGGAGGTTGCTGGGAGGTGGGGGTGCACAGAGGGAGTGTGCGGGTTGGGGGAGGGGGGCCGGCAGGAATGATGAGGGACCATTTTCTTTTTTTTCAGGTTTAAAAAAAATACATCATTAAACTGTTTTCTTTTTTACAGGTGAAATATTACAAAACAGATTTCAGCACACTGAAGTGGGCTTTCAGTGTACCAGAGTACTGGAGGGTGGTGATCAATGCTGACCTGGGGATTGGGCACCCTGAGGTCAGTTGAGAACATCGGGGCATGGGGGGGCTGCGCATCCAACACTGGGAGTGGGCATCTCAGTATCGGAAACATCAAAGAAGTATTTTATGGCACAGTGGGGTGGGTTCCCAGTGTGCCACATTAATGGGGGTGGAGTGATACATGCTGAAATGGGAATTGAGCACCCTAATGTCGGCAGGGGATGGAGAATGGAGGATGTGGGGCAGGCAGCAGCAGTGGGAGGGAGCTTACTTGTTGTCCTGCTGTGTGCCTGGTTGGGAGGGAGGGGGGACTGTTGCTGCAATGACAAAACTGCCCCTGATTGTAGCGGCAGATTTCATGGAGGATGCAGGGTGGGCAGCAGCAGTGGGAGGGAGTTAGTTTGTTCTCCTGCTGTGTGTCTGGTTGGGAGGGAGGGTGGACTGCCACTGCAGTGACAAAACTGCCCCTAACTGCAGTGAAAGATTTCTTTCAAGTGTGGTGCTGGCTCTGAAACTTCTGTCATTGGCAGCTTCAGCATTAATTGGTGGCTGACAGATGTGCACATTAAAGCACTAGCTGGACTGGCCACAACATTGCCACACCTCTGCAATGCTCTACTACCTCAATATATTTCTTGTGCGCTGCATGCTCAAGCAAACATAATAAGACTGTGGTTCAAAAAGGAAAAGTGGAAGAGGCAAAGGGGCAAAGGCTGTTAGAGTTTGCAAGCAATAGGAAAAATAAGAAGGTAAGGAGAATGAAACATAGAACCATAGAAACAAAATCTGACAGCAGATAAGGGCCATTTGTTTTATCCAGTCTGCCCAATTTTCTCTGCTTACATTTCACCCAGTCCCTACTTGATCTACAGCTCTTTATCCCTCCCCCTTTCTTTCCACTACAATTCCCTTGTATCTATC
Source organism: Neoceratodus forsteri (assembly GCA_016271365.2). Lineage (NCBI taxonomy): Eukaryota > Metazoa > Chordata > Ceratodontiformes > Ceratodontidae > Neoceratodus > Neoceratodus forsteri. The sequence goes on from CM057455.1 coordinate 66,550,367, forward strand.
CCATGCATTCTGGAAATCCACCACAGTTTTTGCCCCATCACCTCTGCTGGAAGGCTGTTCCAGGAAATCAGCACTCTTTCTGTGAAGAAGTATCTCCTTACATCTCTCCTGAAACTACCCTCTTATAGCTTCATATCATGTCCCCTTGTTCTTGAGCACCTTTTTTCTGAATAATGATTTTCCACCTCTACCTTATTTACCACTGTGAGGTATTTAAAGGGCTTTATCATATCTCCCCTCCCCATCCTCTCTTTCTGAGTGTACATGTTGAGATCTTTTAGTCTCTCCTCATAGGGTATTTGATGGAGACCCAGCTCCATTTTAGTTGCTGTCCTCTGGATTACCCCCACTATATGTCCTTACAGAGATGTGATCTCCAGGCCTAAACATAGTACTCATGGTGGGGTCTTACCTGTGATCTATACAGGAGTAACACCACCTCCCTCCTTTAGCTAGTGATACCCCTTCCTATGTACCTCAGAATCCCACTAGCCTGCCTGACTGCCTTGTCTCACTGACTGGCCACCTTTAGGTAATTCATTTTGAGTACCTCTAGGTCTCTTTCTTGCTTGGATATCATCAATACCACTCCATCCATTTTGTACTCTACCTTAGGTTTCTGTGCCCCAAGTCCATTATTTTTAACTTTTTCACATTGAAATGCAGCTGCCATACCCTTGCCCACAACTAACATTTTCACAGGTTCCTGCTTATCCTTTCCACTCCCCACCCCACCCCCGGTGTATCCACCCTTTTCCAGATATTGGTGTCATCCACAAGGATCTAAGGCTTCCCTTCCAGCATCTCTGCACTGTCACATATAAAGACATTAAAGTGGATCAGATCAAGCACTGATCCCTGAGGTACCCTGTTAGTCACCCTCCCTTCTTTGATGTGAACGCCATTTACCTACACCCTTTGTCACCTATCCCACAATTAATTTCTTACCCAGTCTATAACATTTTTACCCACTCTTGCCCAGCTTGCTCACTAGTCTCCTATGTGGAACGGGGTCAAACATCTTTCTGAAATCCAGATAGGCCGTGTCCACTGCTCTTTCTAACCTAATTCCTTTCTCACTTAGTCAAAGAAATCTACCAGATTTGTTTGGCATGACCCCCCACCCACCCTGTCATGTATTCATGATGTCTTGGGTCTTGTAATCCATTAGATTCAAGATATTCTACAATCCTTAATTTCAGAAGTTTTTCCATGAGCTTTCCCACCACTGAAGTCAGGCTGCCTAGTCCATAATTTCCAGCCTCTTCCCTGCTGCCACTTTTGTGAAGTGGGATTAATACTGCCCTCCTCCAGTTCTCCAGAACCACTCCTGTATCCAGTATACCATCGGAACAGCGATGTGAAAACAGTGAAGACCATCACAGCAACAAAACTGACAGTTCGCTGTGATGGTCTGCTGGCTTCCCAACACTGCTGTCTCTGGGGAGTTCACCACCTCCCTGAAACAACTCCAACTCAGAGTTGATAATCTATAGTGCATGGGTGCATTTGCGGGGGTCAAATTCCCCCCCCTCAAAAAAACATTTTAACAGTGATGACACAGTGCAAATTGTTGGCATTGTGCCTTTGCTGTACTGATGGTTGGCAAATTTCCTGTCGCTCTGGTGACATGGAACCCCTTCATCCAGTAATCTCTTAAATGTGATTGTCAGAGGTGTAGCCTCAACATCACTGGATGCCCCTCTGAAAAAGGACTAGTGTCTACCTCACCCTCTTTATGGTTAATGTCAGTTTTGTTGTCCCTTTCTCTTCCTCTATTAATATTGAGAAGAAGTATTTGTTTAAGATGTCTGTCATTTTCTGGTACCCCTCTATACGGTCCCCATCTTCCATTTTTAACCTTACAATACCTCCCTTGGTCTTCATCTTCTCATTTTCATACCTCAAAAGTGTTTAGTCCACTTTAGATACTGCCTAGGCAATTCTCTCTTTGGTTTGTGACTTTGTGCTCCTTACTGCTTTCCCTGCTTCCCTCTGCTTTCCATGATAGACCTCACTATCTTCCTCTCATTGCATCTCCTTGAATCTTTTGAATGTAACACTTTTGATCTTTGCTTTTACTCCACATCTTACTTGAACTGTAGCACTCTCTTTTTTCCTCTTGCTTGGGAAGAATGGAAAGGAATGCATGTGTAGGTTCACAGAACAGCAAAACAGGACCCAGAGCTAGTTGGAAAATGGTTTGCCTTAATGCAAGGAGTCTGGGTAATAAAATCAGTGAGCTCAAGGCACTTGTGTACACACTGAGGTGTACCCTGCAACCTTCAGAGATACTTGTCACCCACATAATTATTACTGGAACTTGTCAGTCTCGAGTTATACAGTATTTAGACAGGACAGAGGGAAAGGCAAAGGGGATAGTCCTATATGTCAGGGAAGGCATAGAGGGTGACAAACCAATGCATCAGGTTGGTAAACAAAGGTAAGAGAAGGGAAAAAAACATCATGGTTCTCAAAAGAGGTGGCAGGTAAAGTAAGAGCCAAAAGGGCAGGATTCAGGAAATATAAGTAAACTCAAATGGAGGAGAACAGAAAAATTTACCTAGAACATCTAAGGGAATCAGGGAAGGTTGTAAGGAGCCCAAAGGCATGGACTGAGGAAAGATTAGCCCAGATGGTGAAGAAACAGTATAAGACATTCAAAAGGCACGTCAGCTAGAGGAGGAAGCTGGGGGGATTTGCTAGGCTCAGAAGGGATGATGGGAAGTGTTAGGAGGGAGACCTGGAAAAGGCAGACATATTAAATAAATACTTTTGTTCACTATTTATTCACTGAAGAGGGGGAGGGTCAGGGGCCACAGTGAGGCAACAGATGCAAAGTGTGGGGGGATGAGATGAACACTAGCCCATTCACAGAGGAGAGAGTGCTGGAGGAGCTCACAAAACTGAAGATGGATGAAACAATGGGCCAGATGGCATACACCTGAGGATATTAAGGGAACTGAGAAGAGAGCTAGCAGTGCCTCTGACAGACATGTTTACCAAGTCTCTAAACACAGTAGTAGTTCTGGAGGACTTCAGGAGGGTACATGTAGTCCCTGTACACAAAAGTGGTAGCAGGGAGGAGGCAGGGAACTATAGGCTGGCCAGCCTCACTAAGTAGTGGGGAAACATAGAAACATACTGTAGAAACATAGACTTTGATGGCAGATAAGGACCGCTTGGCCCACCTAGTCTGCCCATTTCCTTACCTATTGAATAAGCTGCAGATTCTAATTAACCAACAGCCTACTTCTTCCTACCCCCCACTATAATTGCCTTATGTCTGTCCCATGCATTCTTGAATTCCGCCCCACTGTTTTTGACCCCCCGACCTCTTCAGGAAAATGGTTCCATGTGTCCACCACTCTTTCTATGAAAAAATATTTCCTCACGTTGTCCCTGAGCCATCCCCCTCTATCTTCAAATTGTGCCCCCTTGTTCCTGCACATCTCTTTTTTTGAAAGATGCTACCCTCTTGGACTTTGCTGATTTCCTTGAGGTACTTGAAAGTTTCTATCATGTCCCCCTCTCCCTCCTTTCCTCAAGGATATACATATTAGCTTTTTTAGTCTATCTTCATATGGCTTCTGTTGCAGACCATGCACCATTTTAGTTACCCTCCTCTGGACTACCTCCATCCTGTCTATGTCCTTACGTAGATGGTGTCTCCAGAACTGCACACAGTACTCCAGTTGGGGTCTCACCAACTGTCTGCACAGAGGGATAACAACTTCCTGTTTTCTACTGGTGATGCCTCTCCCTATGTATCCCATTATCCCCCAGCCTTCCTTATTGCCTTCTCACATTGCTTGCCTACCTTAAGGTCATCTGATATGACTACCCCCAGGTCCTGTTCCATTTTTGTTATTGTTACTACCTCTCCTGGAGGTACTAACAAGATCACAGAGGCACTACTTAAAGAAATAATAGTTGGACACTTGGAATCCAGTGATACCCAGGATCCAAGGCAACACAGACTCATAGCAAGGAGGTTGTGTCAAACAAATCTGACAGATTTTTTTGACTGGGTGACAAGGGATGTAAATCAGGGGGTGGGGCAGTGGATGTTGCCTATCTCAATGTTAGCAAGGCCTTTGACATCTTCCCACATAAAAAGCTGGTTAGTAAGATGGATAATCTGGGTATGGGCCACAAGGAGATACACTGGGTAAAGAACTGGTTAACAGACAGGAGGCAGGGATTAGTGGTAAATGGGATCCAGTCTGGGGAGAGTGGGGTGACCAGTGGGGTACCTCAGGGATCAGTCCTTGGACCAGTCCTGTTCTGTACCTCCATTAGTGATATAGCAGAAGGGCTGGATGGAAAGGTCTGCCTATTTGCAGATGACAACAAAATATCCACAACAGGGTGGATGCTTCAGATGGGGTGGGGAAAATGAGGAGGGACCAGGCAAAGCTTGGAAAATGGTCTGAGGTGGACTTCCAGTGATGTCACGGATGGGACACCAACTTAAAATAAAGAGTTCCCTTCATTCTTGAATGCCCATATCTCCTAAACACATCAAAAGAACAAAAAAAGGATTTAGCATGTCTGCAAAGTAAAAAGGAGATACCAGAGCCGCAAGATCCAGAACAGATGAAACTGGCAGAGGATGACTGTAAATACCAAGCTATCAGATTGGAGGGAAGAGAAAACATGTCTCCAGTAAGCAGAGAGGGCCATGGATATGAAACCAACTGGGAGGATGATCAATTAACCAGAAACAGATTTTAAATGCTCCTTCATGAAATAAAAAAATCTCCTGGTTGGAAAACAGAGCTGAGTTTAAAAAAATACAGAACCACTTCAATGGCATGGAATGAAGCATTGCAAGGCAGAAGACCACATGGAGGAGGTGGGGCGCAATGCAGGATAGCTAAGCATGGTATCAGATATGCTGCTAGTACAGCCTGAGGCCCTGAAGAAGTGTCTGGACCTGGAGGCCTGATCTAGGAGAGAGACAACATGAGGATATCGGGGTACCAGAAAACAGTGAAACATCGAGTATGTGCTTGTTTCTCCAAGATATGTTCACAGATGTACTGGACATACCATTAGACATGGAAATTAGAATAGAGAGGGTGCATCAGGACTATATCCGAAACCAACAGATCCCACTGTAAGACTTCTAACATACTAACTATGTATACCCTTGAGGAAAGAAGGGAGAGGGGGGACATGATAGAAACTTTCAAGTACCTCAAGGGAATCAACAAAGTCCAAGAGGGTAGCATCTTTCAGAAAAAGAGACTTGCAAGAAGAAGGGGACACAACTTAAAGATAGAAGGAGGGCAGGTCAGGGGCAATGTGAGGAAGTATTACTTCACAGAGAGGGTAGTGGATGCATGGAACAGCCTTCCTGAGGAAGTTGTGGGGTCTAAAACTGTGGGAGAATTCAAGAATGCATGGGACAGACATAAGGCAATTCTTGTGGGGAGCAGGAAGATATAGATTGTTGGTTAACTAGGATCTGCGGCCTATCCTGTAGGTAGGAAAATGGGCAGATTAGATGGGCCTAGCGGTCCTTATCTGCCGTAAAAAGTCTATGTTTCTATGTTTCTAACATACTAAAATGCCAGCAGAATAGGCCTAATGGTCTTTCGAGTCTGCTCGATTGGTCAGCCCCCACCCTGGGTGCTGACCTTGCTGCCCCCCTCGCCTTCTCTGGCTTCTCCCTTCCCAGTTCCAGATATTCTTGCTGCATTGGATTTTGCTTCCAGAACCCTTCCCCTGTACCTGTCCAAGCCCCTCTTGAAACCCTCCACCATCTCTGCTTCCACCAGCCCCCTAGGCAGTGCATTCCATGGCTCCACCACCCTCTCAGTGAAGCAGCACCTCCTCCTTTCTCACCTGAATTTTCCCCCCTCCAGCTTCCACCCATGCCCTCTAGTGGCCCCCTCCTCCTTCCTTCGAAGCACCCTGACTGTTCCTCCCCTATTTACCCTCTTCATGTACTTGAAGACCTCTATCATGTCCCCCCGGTCCCTTCTCTCTTCCAATGTGTACATATTTAGCTCTTCGAGCCTCTCCTCATAGGTCCTGTCCCCCAAGCCCCAAATCATTTTGATTTCCCTCCTCTGGACCCTCTCCAGGAGTTTAATGTCCCTCTTTAAGTGTGGCCTCCAAAACTGCACGCAGTACTCAAGGTGTGGCCTCACCAAGCAGTTATATAAAGGGAGCATCACTTCTCTCCTTCTGGAGGTGATCCCCCTAGCGATGCATCCCAGCATTCTGTTGGCCCTGGCTGCTGCCCTTCTACAAGTCTCTGAGTTGTTCATTTTGACATCCACCACCACCCCCAGGTCCCTCTCAGCCATCGAGACTTGTAGCATCCCCCCCCCCAGGGTGTACACTTGGCCCGGATTTCTGGCCCCCAGGTGGAGTACCTTGCATTTCCCTGCATTGAACCTCAGCTTCCACCTTCTAGATCATCTTTCCAGAGCCTCCAGTTCCCCCTGTAGGGCCACCTTCCCCTCCTCCCCATCCACCACCGCCCCCAGTTTTGAGTCATCCGCAAAGAGACTCATCTCACTCCTGATTCCTGTCCTTATGTCAGAGGCGTAGGTGTTGAACAGGAGGGCCCAGAGACTGATCCTGTGGGACCCACTAATGACCCTCTTTGGGGATGAGACTATCCCACCAACTACGACCCTCTGGGTCCGGTCCTGGAGCCAATTGCCTATCCATCTGATCATCTGGTTCCCCACCCCCATTTCTCCCAGCTTATCCAACAGGCCCATGTGAGGAACAGAGTCAAATGCCTTGCTGAAGTCTAGAAAGAGGACGTCCACTGGTCTACCCAGGTCCAAGGCACTCGTCACCCAGTCATAGAACTCCACTCCACTTCGAATGGTCATATTGAAATTCTTGAGCTATGAGCCTGGCAGAAAGGGGATGTGCGATACAATGGGGCACATCTCTATTTTCAACAGGACTATCTCCCCCAGAGACTCAGAAACAGCAGCTTCAATATCTGGACATAATTAGAGTGCCAAGAGCAAAGTAAATTAAATTTCAAACACCCTACCCTGTAAAGATTCGGGTGTTCTGGGAGAAGGGGGTCCAGCTATACTTAAAACCAGAAAAGGCCACAAGTGTGTTGCAGGCACAGAGAATACCGCTGGAGCAATGAAGAAAAAAATGAAGCAATGCAACAACAAAATGGGGACTCACAGAGATGGCAAGCAGTTATTAAACGGAACACGTGCAGTGGGAAGAGGCACCTCAGGGAAAACAATGGAAGACATTTGAGCGATATTAAAACAGCTCAACAGTACACCAGGACAACAGCAAACAAGAAAAGATGCACCGTGATCAGATAAGTGCAGAAGTTATTTCTGCTGGGGCTGTCTTGGGCCTTATTTGACTTACAATAAAATATGGAAGAAAGAGAAAAGCCAGAAATTTCCTTGGACTCTTGTGGTTCTACTGTGCGGCTCTGAATGCATGGGGGGATGTTGACTCCCACTTTCATTGACTCTCTCACAGTTGGACTTCTGAATGGGACTAAAAAAGTTGAAAAACGTGTATATTTAAAAGTGTTGCCTTCTTTTTTTTGTTTGTATTTTTTGAGAATAACCAACAAGTAAAGGGACCAGTATACTGTTAGCACAGCTGAACTCCGACAGCACAACTCATTACAGCGACATTTTCAACAGGTTTCGAAATTGTTGCAATAATGGCCCCCAAGCAAAATTTCGCTGCTCCCCAAGAGTTTCCCCCCACTCTGAGCAAATTCTGTCTGTGAGTTGGTTACCTATAGAGATGGGGGGTGCAGGGAACAGAGCCCCCCAAAAAAAAACACACAGTGTTTGACAGGCAAAATTTTCCTGTCTACATTGGGGATTTTGCAAAGCCACGTGTCTACAACTTTGTTGACAATGCAGCTTGGTGGACCTGAAGGGACCAGAGGGGATTGCCTGAAGAAACACCTATGAAGAATGTCAGAGGCCTTTAAAGGGCCTTCGACACTGTTAGAAAAACCTGGAAAAAATTAGAGATTTAAATAGTTCAGTTTATATTTCATGTATTTTCTATAATTTACTTTTTTTCTTTATAACAGAGGCCAGCTGTACAAAACAGGCTCACTGTCCCTTAGACTTTATCTGCTCTTTCTGCTATCCTACATATGACATCATAATTCAGGTTGCAACTGGAAACAAGCTTCTGATCATGGTGCATTCCCCAGTTACCAGCATTTAAATAAATAATCTCCTGTTTATGGCATCATAATTATCCCCAGAGCAACAGACTGTGATGTCATAAACAGTACTGTGATGTCATATGTAGGCAAGCAACCAGAACAGATAGGCAGTGATCCTGTTTACATGCAAATGTCCTTAGTAATAAAAATGAATGAGAAATACATAAACATATTAATTAATCCTTTGTTTCCCTACAATTTCAGGCATCTTAGGACCCCCCTCTCCGCATATTACACAGCCTGCCAACACCACTCTACACTAGGGGGGCAGCATGGACCACAAGGCACTAAGAGGTAATCTCTCCAGCCTTCCTGCTCAGCCTGCTTGCTGTGGGGTGTTAGCCCATCAACGTTTCATGTTGATTGCCCCACCCACCCCAGCAACCCTCCCACCCAGGAGCATCCCTTAATTTAAGGACTTCCCTAATTACATGACTTCCTGTACTTTTTCTAAGTCCCTAAATTCCCCTTTGCAGCCTATACCGATTCCCCACTAGAGTGAGTGCTGCTCCTATCCCACAAGTTTTTGGTAGGCTTCTCTATCTCCCTGCTTCACCTCTTCTCCGCTGCTTGCCTCTCTACTCCCCATGCTCCATCTCTTCTCCTCTGCACTCCAGCTATTACCCAGCCACCCTTGCTTCACCTCTTCTCCACTGCCTGCCACTCTACTTCCCTGCTCCTTCTTTATTCCCTGCCCTCCTCCTTCACCCTATCCTTCCCTTAGTGGCCACTAGGAGTCGCTACCATAACCTTCTTTCCTGCTTTCCACACCCACTTTCTAGGATAGCTGCCATAGCCTTTCTGGGCCTTCCTAGGCCTTGACTAGGTGTTGATGTGTCCCTCTTCCCAGGTATCGTACCCACCACCTTTTCTGCCAAAGTTTGTTGCCGTACCGCTGCACCATCATGGCTGCCTCAGTTCTGGGTACCAATACGCTATCCTTATACTTGGCATCTGCCTATTTCCCATTCCTAACCATGGTCACTCCTATAGGCTTGTGCTACATGGCCTCTCTACTGCTACTGGTGCTGTCCCTCCTCCACTTGTGCCCACCGCCACTCCCCCAATGTTCCATCATTAAGCAACTTCCCACTGCTCTTCCCATCTATATCTCCCCCACCTTGGTCACTGCTGTGTCCCCTTCCCACCCCCTACCAGCCCATTTTCCTCTGTTGTCGTCCCTCCCTGATTCCCCTTAGCCCTCCATCTATCTTGCTATCCCTGCACTCTGCTACCTACCAATCCTGTGCTCCCTGCTAGCAAAGTCTATGTGCAGCCCTCCTCTGGCACACTGTAGATGACATCTAGCCCTTCTTAGAGTAATCTCCCTGCTCCTCATGCTGTCTGGGAATATCCACCCCAACCCTGGTCCCAACACCGCTGGCCTGCCCTGTACCCCCCCCCACCATGGGCCTACACATAGTCTTCATGAATATATGCAGACTCTTGAAGAAATCTGAAGCCCTTCAATGCTAGATCATGCAGCACCAACCGGACATACTAGCGCTGGATGAAACCTGGCTTTCCAAATCAATCCCTGACTCCTTTGTTGCCTTTCCTGGGTACTCTCTATTTAGGGAGAATAGAGTGAGTAAGTGGTTTTGTGGCTGTGCCATTTACACACAAGACTCTTTGCTGGGCCATGATCTTCCTCCCCCAAAACTGGATCATGGTGCCCAAGAGATTTCTCACAAACTAACCCAGAACCCTCCAGGGCCCCTCTTATCATCACAGTGGCCTTTATTCCCCTGCAGCACCAAACTCCAGCTCTCCTCTCACTCTTAGACTACCTCTCCAACCTTCCACATCAGGATGAGCAGATTTTGCTGGGTGACTTCAAACTGGCTTGCCAGCTTTACAGCACACACCAAGGATTCCTTCACAGCCCTTGACCTATGTCAAGTAGTAATACGACCAACCAGATACAATCCCACTAATGGAACCCACACCCTGTTGGACATTGTCCTCTCTAACTGACCCCATGAAATCGCAGATATTACTGTCCTCCTGAACTCCCTAAGCAAGCAATCCCCAGTAATCTTCTCATGCCATGTCGGATAACAAAACCTGCACCTAGAGTGGTCATCCATCGGTGCCTCTGCCCCAGTAACCTCGCTAAAGTCAGGCAGCATCTTGCCCATTGGAACTGGACCCCTACAACTCTTGCCCCTAACATTGATGCTGTGCTTGCCTGCTTTACCCGCTCCTTCAATAATGGCCTGTCACATCTTTGCCCCTCTCTCCAAAACCCATGCTAAAAAACACAACTCTCCCTGGATTACCCCATCACTCTTCAGATGAATGAGGCACAGGGACAATCTGTGACATAGAGCCATTGAATAAGTCTGTTGATAGACAGGCCTACAGTGGTGAGCATAACAAATGTACTTGGGCCATTCATAAGGCCAAAGCAGAATACTATAGATCTACCCTTGCCTCCTCCTGGGGGTCCGCCTGTAAGTTCTGGGATAACATAAAAGAACTTAACGGGAAATCATGTAGCCCCCCCTCACCACTCACCATCAATGGCAGCATCCCCACTGACCCACAATGCATCGCTGACTGCCTCAATGCTTCCTTTACTGACCTTAGTGCAGTATTACCTAGTAATTTTTTTTTTTTTTTTACCAATTATTTTACCAGGTGAGACACACTAAGCTGAAAGCTTGTTTGCAGGTGTAACCTGGGAGCACAAGGAAGTTAAGTGACTTGCTCAGGGTCACACAGTATGCACCTAGGGGGCTGTGGGATTCAAACCCAGGTCTCCAGATTTGCAGCTCATAGCCTTAACCCACTGCACCATACTGCCTCCATTACCTGATTGCTGCTTCCCAGCCATCCACCCTCCCTCACCTCCCCTTCTACCTTCGCACTATCACACCCCAGGAAGCCAAGACTTACTTCTCTATAACCCTAAATGGCTCTAGCCCCAGTGATGACCTATTAGACATAAGGCTCCTTTGCCTGGCCCTAGACATTGTGCTCCTTCTACTTACTGACCTGCTCAATCACTGTCTCTGCCTTGGTCAGTTTCCCATCACCTGGAAGATGGCAGTCATTACACCCATACTTAAAGGTGGTGACAGTTCCTCCCCTGGTAACTATAGGCTGATATTCATTCTCCCCCCCTCCAAAGCCCTGGAAAAAACAGTGGCAAACCAACTTGCAAATTACCTCACCGCCCGCAACCTACTCTGCAAAGAGCAGCATGGCTTCTCCTTGGGCCACTGCACCACTGCACCACTACAGCACTCCTTGAATTCATTAACTTCCTCCACTCCACCCTTGACAAAGGTCATTTAGCTGGCGCTGTCTTCATTGACCTCTCCAAGGCCTTTGATACTGTCAGTCACTCCTTCCTGTTGGAGTCTCTCCTGCAACTTGGCTTTTCCCAAGGCCCCCAAGGCTGGCATTTGGACCCTCAAATTACTACTCCACAAACTGCCTGTCTATTTAACGTCTCTCATACACATCTTTCATAGCGCCTACTCGCTAAGGAAATCCGACCTTATCCTACTAGATGTTCCCAGGACAACGTACCACAGCTGGCCAAAGAGCTGTCTCATATGCCCTCCCAAACATTTGGAATGAACTACAAGCCATGCTGAAGCAAACCAGCATCGTATCAATTAACTCCTAAAAAACACTAGCTATCTCTAAATTAAAAGACATATGTAGGTGCTACTAGGCTCCCAACACCAAGTCAACTTCCTAGGTACCAACTGGCCCTCTACTTATTAAGCTGAAATGTGTTGCATAATTTAGGGCAAGGTTAAAGCTGGAATGTACTGCATATATAGCATAAGGACTTCTATTGTGTATACCTCTTGTATTATATTTTTTTTTTCTTTGTTGTTCTACATTTTATATCTCCTATGTAATTGCGAACTGTATGTGTATGTGCATCAGGACCTCCTTGTGAATGAGCTTGCTCAACGGAGTCTTTCCTGCAATAAACTTGAACTTGAAACTTGAACTTGAACTTTCCTGGTTCAGGAGGTATCTATCTCCCCTGACTCAATGCATCAAAATAAACAGCACCCTCTCTGGCAACCACCTTGTCCACTCAGGAGTCCCACAGGGCTCCATCCTGGGACCACTTCTTTCCAGTCTGTATCTCAATGCCCTACCCAATTCCTGCTCTGGAAAGGTTCTCCTCTATGCTGATGACACAGTCCTCTTTGCTTCTTACCCTAACCCTACCACTTTCCAGACTACCCTCCAGCACTCTTTCAACCTGACTGAGCACTGGTTTTCGGATTGTAGACTGGTCATTAACCTGAAAAAAACTAAGGCTGTGCTATTTGCTCATCACCAAAGCAAGATCAAAGACTCCCCCTGCAGGTACTCTCCAGCTCTCTCCATCACCTTGAGCAAGTCTCATCCTAGAAATACCTGGGCATCACCTTTGATCCAGACCTCACCTTCCACACCCACATCAGTGCCCTCTTATCTGCTACCAATGCACACATCAGCCTTCTCTACTGACACAAGGTCTGTCTGCCACCTGAAACTTTCCAACTGGCTACTACCTCATCGGTCCTTTCCTTAGTTGAGTACAGCCTCCTGGTCTATGCAGCAGTGGACAACACCGCCCTTAGCAAAATCAAAATGTCCATTAATAAGGCCTCCAGGATCCTGACCATCACTGACCAGTGCACTCACACCTGTGCATTTCAGTCCCTTGTTAAAGTGCCCAATCTTGAGGAGAGGCTCCAATACCAGCCCAGCTTCATGGCCAAAAAATTACTCCTCGGTCTTAGCCCCCCCCAGGGGTTGTAGCATCTATCCACCTTTCTACCCCCTCTATCTCCACTCACAGCACCTCCAAGTCCTCACTTGTGGTCCCTAGGGTTAGGACCTCCTTACCCTAGAGGACCTTCTTGTACATGGCCCCATCCTGGTTCAAAGTTCCTCCCTACCATGGTTACCAGCTTACCAAGGACTGGCCCATTTAAAGATGCTCTCAGGAACCACATCTTCTCCACTTGGTCCTGTAGGTATCCTCAGCAGTGAGTTATGGGACCTGCAGTGCCACCCTCCTACCTGCCTCGCTTGTGCCTTAGGTCTTCTCCATTGACAAAGTCTCCTTGCTAGACTGCATTTGCCTAGTCTTATTGCACCCTGTCTGGTTTAATATTATCATTTGCTTTAGTTACCTTACTGTATAGGTGCACTGTTTCACTTGTATATAATACCGCTGCTCTGTTTAAAATATCTGCTTGTATGCTATTATCTTAGTATATTTAGCTCACTGTGCTGTCTGTGTCTGCTGCCATATCTTGTACATATACTGTATTTACTGTACTTACTCTATAACCTGACATGGAGCCTTTGGAAATGAGTCTCTGACTTAAAGGGTTGTAATTCCAATGTGATAATAAATAAATAAATTAATTAATTAAAACAAATATTAAAATATAAGCTCACTTGTGCTAAATATTACATTTTCTCAAAATTGTCACAACGGTGTCAGGGGCTCTTTAAAGTGCAAGACAAAAATAAAAGAGAAGCACTCTTTGTGGTGAATAAATGTAATGGAGCATCTCCAAAAAATAAAATTATACGGTGGTAAGGGAGGTCGGCATTGAACAAAATAATCACTAAATGGAGTGGGACAAAGGACAAAGTCATACATAGCTAAAAGAAAAATAAATAAATAATTAAACTATTGCCCAGTCTGAAATAAATGAGGGGTTATAGTAACAAGGGGTAGAGAGTAAGGTGGCAAAGAGGGGGTACAATGCTACAACAGAGACAGTGAGAAGCAGAATTGCAGATGGATACCCTACAACTGTAGAAAGCTGAAAGAAAATAGCTGATGTTAATAAGTAACAAATATAGTTGTTAGTTATGAAATGGTTACAAATGTGAAATGCTGAACTTAGCACTACCTTTTTCTGTTTCTGGCTCCCCATTATGACAGAAGCTACTGGGACCATGAAGGGGATGGAAGACTTCTTCTGCACAGTGATGCTATGATGGATGGCGCTGAGATATCCATAAGGATGATCCCAGAGAAACAAGCAACAGTGCTGATGCTTGGGCAACATCACTTCAACAGGTACAAGGAGGGAGGCACAGGCAGGGAAAGGGGCAGTATGATGGAAGGGGGCAATGGAGTACTGTAAGCACTGAAGACAGGGGGAAAGAAGAGGGGGAACACATGAGGATGAGGTACTAAACCAAGAGAAAAGGGACACACAGGAAGGGCACAGTTGGGGGGAAGGTGGAAGGGCAATGAGATTGAAAGAATTAACATGCAAAGACAAGGATACTGGACTTTAGAAGGGCTGACTTTGGCATAATGGGTGAAAATCTGAGGAATGCATTAGCAAATGGCCAGAAAGGAGGGGTGGAAGAACAATGGAGAAAAATCAAAACTGCCATCATGGAGACAACAAGCCTTTGGGTAAAACAAATAAAGAAAGAAAACAAAGCAGAATAAAAAAAACACTATGGTTCTCAAAAGAGGTGTCAGGGAAGGTTAAGGAGAAAAAGGCTGCATTCAGAAAGTATAAGGAATCACAGAGGGAGCACAACAGGGAACTGCATCAATTAAAGCAGAAAGAAGTGGGGAAGGCAGTCAGAAGAGCAAAGGTCCAAACCGAGGAAAAGATAGCCAACTCAGTTAAGAAGGGGGATAAAACCTTTTATAGGTACATTAGGGAGCATAGAAAGGTTAAGGAAGGGATAGTGAAGATTAATAAAGGAGAGGGGAGGTAGGCAGAGGGAGACAGTGAAAATGCAGAGATACTGAATGAATACTTTTGCTCAGTATTTACAACAGAAAAAGAGGAGGAGTTACCTAAACCAAACAATAGAAGCATTCTGGGTAGTGGGGTTGACGCCAGTCCATTTACAGAAGAAAGAGTCCTGAAAGAACTCTTTAAACTCAAGGTGGACATAGCAATGGGGCCTAGTGAAATTCACCCTAGATTCCTACAAGAACTAAGGGAGAACCTAGTGACATCACTGACCACACTTTTTACCAACTCACGGGAGGATGGGGTGGTACCTGAGGACTGGAGGAGGGCAGATGTGATTTTCCTTCACAAAAGTAGGAGCAAGGCAGAAGCAGAAAACTACAGACCTGTTAGTTTGACCTCAGTGGTGGGGAAAATGACGGAATCACTTCTGAAAGAAAGAATTGTTGAGTACCTAGAGGCCAGCGGGGCACAGGACCCAAAGCAGCATGGATTCACAGCAGGAAGTTCATGTCAGATGAATCTAATCAATATCTTTGACTGCTGGGTGACCAAAGTAATAGACCAGGGAGGGGCTGTGGGTATGGCCTACCTAGACTTTAGCAAGGCATTTGACACAGTACCGCACAAAAGATTAATAATCAAGTTAGCCAGTCTGGGAGTGGATCCCAGGATGGTGGCCTGGGTAGTAAACTGGCTGCACAACAGGACACAGAAGGTAATAGTGAATGGAACACATTCTGAAGAAAGGGGGGTTACTAGTGGAGTACCTCAGGGCTCAGTACTGGGTCCCGTCCTCTTTAACGTCTTTATAGGTGACATTGCAGAGGGTCTGGAAGGAAAGGTATGCCTCTTTGCAGATGACACAAAGATCTGTAACAGAGTTGATACACAAGGGGGGGTAGAAAGAATAAGAAGGGACTTGGCAGGGTTGGAGGAATGTTCAGACATATGACAACTTAGATTCAATGCAAAGAAGTGCAAAGTAATGCACCTGGGAAATAAAAATCCAGGAGAAGAGTACACAATAGCAGGGGAGGTACTAACAACAACAATAATGGAAAGGGACCTGGGGGTAGTCATATCAGATGACCTAAAGGTGGGTAAGCAATGTGAGAAGTCAGTAAGGAGAGCCAGGGGGGATACTGGGATGCATAGGGAGGAGCATCACAAGTAGAAAAAGGGAAGTGGTCATCCCTCTGTACAGACAGTTGGTGAGACCCCATCTGGAGTACTACATGCAGTTTTGGAGACCTCATCTATGGAAGGACATAGACAGAATGGAAGCAGTCCAGAGGAGGGCAACTAAAATGGTGCAGGGACTACATCAGAAACCATATGAAGAGAGACTGAGAGAGCTTAATATGTATACCCTTGATGAAAGGAGGGAAAAGGAGGAGATGATAGAAACTTTTAAGTACCTCAAGGGAATCAACAAAGTCCAGGGGGGTAGCATCTTTCAGAAAAAGAGATGTGTAAGAACAAGGGGGCACAATTTAAAGATAGAGGGAGGACGGCTCAGGGGTAATGTGAGGAAATTTATTTTCATGAAGAGAGTGGTGGACGCATGGAACTGCCTTCCTGGAGAGGTTGTGGAGTCTAAAACAGTGGGGGAATTCAAACATGCATGGGACAGACATAAGGCAATTATAGTGGGGGTTGCAGGAAGTAGGCTGTTGGTTAACTAGAATCTGCAGCTTATCCAATAGGTAGGGAAATGGGCAGACTGGGTGGGCCAAGTGGTCCTTATCTGCCGTTAAAGTCTATGTTTCTATGTTTAATATTGAATAATAGGGAAACTTTGGGGCAATGCACAGGGGACTAGACTAAGGGAAGTCCAGAAACAAGAATCACCAAAGAAAAGTGGGCTAGAAAGGAGACAGAAGAGGGAACGTGACATGGATACAAGTTCATAAGGCAAACTATCAATATGAGACCTAGGAAGGGAAGGGGAGATGAGAGGGACTGTTAAAGTGGTCTGATGTTCAGGCTGTGGTGGATGTTATTGATAACGATGGGCATTGGGAAGATGGATGCTACTAGTTGCCAAATCTCATCTTTACCAAGGATCCGGGAAGTGGCCCCTAAGTATGGGGGAAGTGGTATCACTACCACTCCAGATGTGGGAAAGAAGGAACCCAGGATGTAGTAGTAGTAGTAGTAATAGTTTTTATTCATAAAGTATCTATGAAAAGGATAGATGGTACAATACGCCATTGAGCAGTGGCTCATTTCCAAGGTGGTTGTATGAATGAGAATGAGGATGAGAACCCCAAACGTAGGAAAGGATGGTCTGAATACTGTTCTCTACCTTGGAGGTAAAACCCATTTTTTTTCAAACGTTTGTATGGTTAGATTGCCCAGATGGCAAGTTTTGAATTGTTTAGAAGTTAATATATATAAAGTGTGCTACTAGGAAAATGAATGGATACCCAGTGGAAAATAGAGGCAGTCAAAATAGTAACTAGAGGAAGCGTAAACAGAGGGAGAGAGAACAATATAATTAAAAACAATGAGTAATAATGGTACAAAAATCTTGATCTAAAATGTAAATAGCTTGTCTAATCCAGTAAAACAGAAAAAAATTATGAGCTGTGTCAGACAAACCAGGGCAGAGGTGGGGGTCTTACAGGAAACATACACATGTCGGAGGGGGAACACCAGAAATTGGGACAATTTGAGTATGAGGGAGTATAGTCATCCTCCTACAAAAATAGTTGAAGAAGGGGAACAGTCATAGTAATACCGAGAGAGTTCATGTTCAAATGCATGAGGAAAGAAATAGAGAAGGCAGATACAATATGTGATCTTAAAAGGGAGACTAAATGGAAAGATGGCTATATTGGCATGAGCATATGCCCCCCCAGGATCCATATATAGAATGTCTAGAAGCATTCTAGTGAAACTGATAGAAAAGGTGGAGGGTGCAGACATATGAAGAGGGGATTGAATCTCACCACAGATCCAACCCTAGACAGCACATCACAGATACCTAGGGCAATGCATAGAGTAGCAAAGCAGATGAAAGCTCTGCTAGTAAAGCTAGGACTGCCGGATATGTGGCGGTATCTAGAGGGATCGAACAGAGGTAATACCTACTGCTCACAAGTGCAACAGATGTACTGTAAGTTGGATCTGTTCCTGAGTCACACCCAGAGGAGTAGTGAGTATCTTATTTAGATGTCAAGTGGGCTTATCAGGACTCAGATCATGACCCATTGCAACTAGAGATAGAACTAAACACAACAAAAAAGATGACATTCTGGAGATTAAACTTGTCTTTACTTCAAGATATGGAAGCAGTAGAACAAATCCCTGAATTACTGGAACAAACAATTCAGGATCATAGCACAGCAAAAGTTAATAAAGGAATAATGTGAGATACAGTTAAGGGAATCATTAGGGGCAAGCTAATCTCAACAGAGGCAGCCAGAAAAAAGCAGAGAATAGAAAAACAAAACGAACTAGAAAAGACAGTAAAATTAATGGAGGCCCTATAACAACAGAAATTAAGATAGGCAAGGGGGAAAAGAACTCCTGAAGCTTTAAAGGGAATTGAATTCAGCATTGGATCAAAAAGTTCAACAAAATCTGAAATTTATCAAACAAAAATTTTATGAAGGAGGGCTGAGGCTGATAAATCTCCTAGCGTGCTGACCTAGGGCCAGGAGAGCTAAAAAATAAATAGTAAAAATTCAGCATCTAGGGATGGGGGGAAAGAAACATAGGGTGACCAAAATATTAGACACATTTATGAGGACATCCTACAAAAAATGATATAGTCAAAATAAAGAAGTACCCAAGGAACAGATTAGTAAATTCCTACAAAATCCACAGTTACCACAGTTAATGGAGAAGCAAAACACAATGCTGAACAGACAGATAACAATAGGTGAGATTAAAACTGTCATTTGGAATAGCATGACTGGAAAAAGTCCAGGAACATACGTCTTCCCTAATTAATGCTACAAGAAATTGTCAGATACAACAACACCAATGCTACAAGAGACATTTCAGGAAATTAGTGAGGTGAGTACCACACTTCCATCTTGGAAACAGGTGGTGATCTCTGTGATTCCCAAACCTGGCAAGGACCCAAGCACACATGCCTCATATCGCCCAATATCCCTACTGAATGTTGACTACAAATACCTGACAGCCATAATGGTGAAGAGATTGGAAACCATAGTCCCACAAATAGTAGGGACAGACCAAACAGGATTTGTGGCAGGAAGGCAAGCAGCAGACAATGTCAGATGCATGTTGCAGTTGATTGATCACTTAAATCTGAATAAAGTCCAAGTAGTCTTAGATTAGCTTAGATTCAATGCAAATAAGTGCAAAGTAATGCACCTGTGAAACAAAAATCCAGGGTAAGAGTACTCAATGGGGGGGGGGTGAGATAATAACAACTACAGAAATGGAAAGGGAGCTAGGGGTAGTCATATCAGATGACCTAAAGATGGGCAAGTAATGTGAGAAGGCAGTAAGGAGAGCTGGAGGGATACTAGGATGCATAGGGAGAGGCATCACCAGTAGAAAACAGGAAGTTGTTATCCCTCTGTACAGACAGTTGGTGAGACCCCATCTGTGGTTCTGCATCCAGTTCTAGAGACCCCATCTCCACAAGGACATAGACAGGATGGAGGCTGTCCATAGGTGAGCAACTAAAATGGTGCAGGGTCTGCACCAGAAGACATATGAAGAGAGATTAAGGAAGCTTAATATGTATACACTTGAGGAGAGAAGGGAGAGGAGAGACATGATAGAAACTTCCAAGTACATCAAGGGAATCAACAGAGTCCAAGATGGTAGCATCTTTCAGAAAAAAAGATGTGCAAGAACAAGGGGGCACAATTTGAAGACAGAGGGGAGACTTCTCAAAGGTAATGTGAGGAAGTATGTTTTCATGGAGAGGGTTGTGGATACATGGAACAGCCTTCCTGAGGAGGTAGTGGACTCAAAAACAGTGGAGGAATTCAAGAATGCATGGGACAGACATAAGGCAATTCTAGTCGGGGGTAGGAGGAAGTAAGCTGTTGGTTAACTAGGATCTACAGCCTATGCATTAGGTAGGGAAATGGGCAGACTAGGTGGGCCAAGCGGTCCTTATCTGCCATCAAATTCTATGTTTCTATGTTCTCTGTTTCTGTGTAGTCACTATGAACTTACATGCTGAAAAGGCATTCGAGCAGGTGGATTGGATATTTTTGTTTGAGGTCTTTGCCAGGACTGGATTTGAAAAAAAAAATATTCATAGAGATGGTACAATGGTTGTATAGAAACCCAAAAGCATACAGAGCTAACGGGCATCTCTCAGGTCGATTTGCTCGGGAGAGGGGTATGCACCAGGATTGCCATATGCCACCATTGCTTTTCGCACTATATATTGAGCAACTAGCACAATGAATTGAGCAGGATGCAGATATTAAGGGGATATGTATTAAAGATAACATGCATAAAATGGCTCTATATGTGGATGAAGTCCTAATGGACATAACAGAACCAGAAACAACCATACTAAGACTATTTACCATGATAAATGATAATAATAATCTGGCAGGTTATACCTTAAATTCAACTCAAACAGAAATCCTGTTATTCAACTATAATCCCTCCCTTAAATAAATAAAAAAAAATACCTGATGAAGTGGATACTATCTTGTTTAAAATACCTGGGGATTATATTAAGAAATAAAAACACAATACTATTCCATGAGAACTTAGTGCCACTAGGAAAACAAATGAAAGAAGATATTGCACGATGGTCCCTCATGCCCCTACCATTGCATGCCAGATTGAAGGCAACCAAAATGAACTTGCATCCGAGATTTTTATATCCATTCCAGTGTGTGCCTGTGCATCTACCAACACAATGGTTAGTTGAAATGCAGAGAGTAATATATAAATTTACATGGGCAGTCAAGAAACCTAGGGTAAGAAATGGGTGTGAGAGGGTGGGCAGCACCAAAACTGAGTGAATACTGGTTAGCTGCACAAATAAGATGGGCTTTAATGTGGTGACATCCTCAGATAGCAGTGCACTCATGCAGACTGGAGGAGACGGAAGGGGGATGGACAACCCTGGAGGCATGCCTTTTTAACCTCCAGATGGATACCCAAAATGATGAGGGGAAGTTATTGGGAGTAAGGGTTAGAGAAACAGCCTGGGCTAAATTTTTGAAATACCAAAATGTGAAAATAGATAAATGGCGTTACAGATGATGGATATGGAGTGCGAACTTTCAACCATAAGATCTGAACCACTGGTTTGAGAGCCAGGAGCAAAAGGGGATGAAATGTCCAACACAAATACTGAACGGAGACACCATCCTTGCATTTGAATAAGGTTTCAGACAGTATTGGATGGTTGGGACAGATAAATTGAGGTATTTTCAAATCAGAAACTATGTGCAAACTCAAATAAGAAAATACGCCACAGTACAGGCTATATCAGAGGAAACACCTAATCTGGAAGACATATTGAGTATGATCTCCCACAAAGGAGCTATATCAAAAATATATTTAATTTAATTAACCTGCAAAGGGAAGAGGGAATTAGACACATAACAGGTAAAATGGGAAGGGGACAATCTAACCAAAAAAGAATGGAATAGGATTTGAGAGGCTTCCTTTAAAACTACCTTGTCTCCAGGATGGCAGGAATTCTCCTGAAATCTAGATACTTTATAACTCCCAGCAGAAAGACCAGCTGGGAGGTAGGAGGAAATGCCAGGTGCTGGAGAAAATGTGGGGGACAAATAACTATGCATGAACATATATTTTATCAGTGGCCAGATATCATCCCCTTTCTTTTCTTTTTTTTTTGTGATTTACTGCTCTTTTCTAGCGAACCCCTTATCTACGATCGGGGCTCGCCCCAGCCCGGCCCTTACCCCTTAGTCTGGGAAGCCCCTGGATTGAGCCATCATGGGAACTGTAGTGGCTTAAGGGCTCGTAAGCAGGGGCCGGTGATTTTTTTTCCCTAATTAGAATCCCCTTGGAGCTAGGATGTGCAATGATACAAGGGGAATGCATCTGTACTAACTCTGCCCCAAGTCTAGGTGTGGCATGCTTGTCCCACAGCCTCTACTAGAGGGCAGTCATGGCTGACACACTGGAGTCCCCCCACCCAGGAGAAGGAGAGCAGTCCTCCGGAAGCTCGATCCTTCTCCTCCCTGCCAACGACCCGTGCTCATTCCCAAACACGGGTCACCCGCATGGCACGAGGCATCAAGGGCCTCAACCCTCAGTGCCACCAGGCCAGCCTTAATATCCCCTTTCTATCAGAGGTGAAGACGAAAATACAGTCACTGCTTAATATTGGCATAACCCAAAATTTGCACCATGTGATTCTGTGATTCCTGCCACATGAAGTAAAAGGAGCAAATGTAAGGTACTTATGGAATATATGCATGGTGGCATTAGGAAAGGCCATAACAAATAGATGGCTTGGCTTAGAATTACCATTGGTGCAAGAATGGGAAAAGATAGTGAAGGAGATACAAGAAATGGAAAAATTAACATATAGGATATAAGATAGAGAGGAGAAGTTCATAGAAAGGTGGATGAAATGGATTATAGAAATGAAAAATAAAACAAATGCAAGGTGCACAGAAAAAAAGGAGATCAGGCACAGCATAAGACAGAAGCTATGACACTCCTTGGAACATCTGGGGACAACATTCAGACAAAGGAGGACATAAAAGGGAAAAACTACAATAGCACACTATACCAAGAATATGAATTGCAACACAATAGACAATATCACAAGGGAGAAATCAAAAGCAGATAAATGTATTATCAACTGTGAGGGCAAGAGGACAATGTACCTTCCCCCATTCCCCTGAAACCATCGCTTCCACCATGTACGGGAACTGGCAGCTCACCAGAATCACACCAGGCCAAGGAGCTCTGTCTCCTCGCTTGCAGAGCTTGCTGAGATTTTTGGCTCCCCATCACCCCTGCCATCACCCTTGGTGAGCTTACCCTTATATATGGTGAGAGGCAATGAGTCTGAACCAATCAGCCCACTTCGCCACTAGCAGCCTATACACGTTCACCTCTAGGGGCAGTTTTTGGATTTCCCACTGCCACTACTGACTCTTCCTCTGGTCTTCCTCCCATTGCTTTTTTACTATGTCTTGATTATTCATCTCCTTGCTCACTCTGCTGTTCCCAGCGATGACACCACTACCCTCTATTTTTCCAGATTATCTTCCCTCCAATGGAACAGACTTCTTTCTGCCTGACTGGCTGCCTTCCCATACAAGTTATCCCATAGCAATGCAAGTGATCTTATGTCAAGGCAATCACTACTCACAGACTCCTGATGCCTCTTCACTCTATGCCTCTCAGCCACCCCACTTAACACCCCTGATCCTGCCATCCCCCCCTCCCGTGGATCCTTATCCTGGCTTCCCCCCATATACTTACCCTCCCCATTCCCACATTTTCAAACTCAAAAGGAACCCAAGCACATAAATTTCACTGCCCCAAAAAGCTGACCTGGAATCCCATCCTCAGGTCTCTTCTCCTCCTCCTCCTCCTCCTCCTCATTATGTCTGGCAATATACACCCAAACCCTGGACCACTCGCAACCTCCATGCCCACACTCTCCCCTGCAGGTGGGTTGCGTATATGGAACTTGTACCAGGGATGCTTCCTGCAACACCAGCCCAATGTCATTGCCATGGGTGAAACCTGGCTCTCCACCCATATCCCAGATTCATCGATGACCCTCTCCAGGTATAACGTATTCTGGGCCAGTTGTCAGGGTAAGTGGGGGGGGAGGCTGTGCCATTTACATGAAGGACACATTGAATGTGCAGCTACTTCCCTCTCCCCATCTCATACCCAAATCACAGGCCCTCACACTCAAACTTACCCTTGGATGATCCCAAATCCCCCTGTTCATCATCACTATATACATTCCCCCCAGGGACCAGAAGGTGGCCTTCCACTCTATCATGTCCTACTTTGCCATCTTACCATCTCAAAATGAAAAAATTGTACTTAGGAATTTCAATATCAATTGGCAATCTAAGTTCGTCACACCGTTCATCAACGCTGCTACAGCCTATAACCTAATACAAGTAGTCCTCTCCCCCACCAGACTGAACCAGTGCACTGGGTCCTCCTCCCCCCTACTGGACCTGATCTTCACAAACTGCCCTCACAAAATCACTAGCACTACTGTGCTCCTAAATGCGCTTTGTAACCACTCCCCTGTTCTCTGCTCCTGGACTGTCAAAGCCCCAAAGTTCCATCCGAAAATAATACTACAATGTAAACTTGACCCTGGTAAACTTGCCTTTCTAAAAGTTCATATCAGTACTTTGGACTGGTCATTCATAACACATACCCTCGACCCTGACAGAGCCCTTGATCTCGTCATTCATTCCTTTAATGCTACCTGTAACATGTTTGCCCCACTTGTCAAAAGGATGGTCAAATGCAACCCGGCGCCTTGGATCTCAGACCACCTCCTGATCCTGATGCGGACCAGAGATTCCCTATGGCATCTCTCCAATGAGACTGGCCTGCCAGTGGATAAACAGAAGTACAGAGAGGTCCAGAACCAATGCACAAGGTCCTTGCACAAAGCCAAAGCCAAGTTCTACAAATCCTCCCTAACCTCTATCTGGGGTTCAGGGCGTAAATTCTGGAATAATATTAAGGAAATCTGTGGCAAAGCCCCCAACCCTACCCCCACTCAGATCTTGGTCAAGGGGTGCCTGACCTCCGATCCAATTGGATAGCTACAGCCTTTAACTGCAACTTCACCAACCTCAGCTATGTTCTCCCTCACAGCTTCTTTGATCCACCCCCTGCCTTCTTCACCACCTCCCCCCAACACACCCTCCCTTTCACCTACATTGCATCTCCCCCAGGTCTGCTGATCCCTACCTCAAAAAAGCCATAAGCCACTCCCAATACAGTAGTGACTCCTTAGACCTGAGACTTCTCCAGCTCACTCTTCATGAGGTACTAATCCCCCTAACCCACATTCTCAGCTGATCTTTATGTCATGGGAAATTCCCCACATGCTGGAAATCTGCCTCTATTACCCCTATATTTAAGAGCAGGGACCTTACCAGCTTACCACCACCAACAACTATCACCCCATCTCAATTCTTCCTCCCCTGTCTAAGGCACTAGAGCATATTGTCTCTGATCAGCTCACTAACCACCTCAACAAACACAACATACTTTGCAAACAGCAATATGGCTTTCGCAAAGGACACAGTACTACTACCACCCTACTTCAGTTCACTACTCATATCCATACCGCTTTAGACAGAGGTCATATCACGGGTGCTGCCTTCATTGACCTCTGTATGGCATTTGACACCGTCAACCACTCCCTTCTGCAAGCTACCCTCTCCAAACTTGGTCTCTCACAAGACACCCTCTGCTGGTTCACTGACTACTTGTCGGATCATTTCCAGTAGGTCAGAATTGGTACAACCTTATCCAACAAGCTGCCAGTCTGCTCCAGTGTCCCACAGGGGTCCATCATCAGACCTTTATTATTCAGTCTCTTCCTTAACTCCTTCCCCAAGTCCTGCTCTGGCAACCTCCTATTCTATGCAGATGACACCATCCTATACTCTTCCAGTCCTGACCCACTCAGTTCCACCTCTCCCTCCATTTCTCCTTCAGTGATGCCGAAAAGTGGTTCACCTCACAGCGCCTGATTCTAAACTATAAGAAGACTAAAGTTATGTTCTTCTCACACCCATTAAACTCCAAGAAAGACTATTGCACCCAAGTCCTAACTGCCAATCTAACCCCACTTGAACAACTGGACTCCTTTAAATACCTGGGCATCACACTTGACCTGACACTTAACTTCCACCAACACATTCATCAACTGACTACCACCGTCAATATCTGGCTTGGCCTCCTCTACAGGTTTAAACGCTGTCTTTCTCCTGATGCCCTTCATATAGCAGTCTCATCCTCGGTCCTCTCCCTTCTCAACTATGGTATGCTAGCCTATAGTGCAGTGAACACCTCGGCCCTATCCAGACTCCATCTCTCCCTCAGCAAAGCCTGTCGCCTCATCCTGGGCTGTGATCATCCTTTCCACCCCACCTTGTGTATCAACTCTGTTGCAGATCTTTGTGTCATCTGCAAAGCTACATACTTTTTCTTCCAGTCCCTCTGCAATGTCACTTCTAAAGACATTGAAAAGGACCGGTCCTAATACTGAACCCTGCGGTACCCCACTAGTAACCCCCCTTTCTTCAGAGTGGATTCCATTTACTACTACCCTCTGTGTTCTGTTCTCCAGCCAGTTCTTTACCCAGGCTACCATCTTGGGGCCCACTGCCAGGCTGGCTAACTTGTATATTAATCTTTTGTGTGGGACTGTGTCAAATGCCCTGCTAAAGTCTAGGTAGGCCATGTCCAGAGCCCCTCCCAGATCTACTACTTTGGTCACCCAGTCAAAAAAATCTCTTAGATTCGTCTGACATGACCTTCCCACTGTGAATCCATGCTGCCTTGGGTCCTGTGCCCCTCTGGCCTCTAGGCACTCGACAATTCTTTCCTTCAGAAGTGATTCCATCCTTTTCCCTATCACTGAGGTTAAACTAACAGGTCTGCCCTTACAAAAAAGAAGTCCATATTTTGGATTGCTTTCGGCTTACTTCTGTCTTAATGTTGTTTTTCTGATTTTTTGCATATTAATCTTGTCTTCTTTTCTGAAAAAGATTTCTTTCCCTGAAGCACTGAAGATATATTTAGGATTTAAAAATGCTTCTAAACTTGTTTCAAAAAAGAAAGATTAAACACGGCTTGAAAATAGATTTCCTTTTTCAGTTCAAATGCATTTTTAGGCCTATCTTACTGATTTGCATATTTAACACCATCCCTGCAGTAACTCCTGCAAAATGTCACAATTTGTGAGGATTGGATAAGCATGTCCTCAACCAGTTGGTAAGTATTCTTACCTAAATTTGAACCAAAGGTTGTGTGTGGTATTGCTATTCTACTTATTACTATTACTGAAAAGAAAATGTTATCTTTTAATTTTTTGATACTTGTAAGCCAATGAGCATAAGTGCCCATTGAAGTTATCCATACAGATAGTTCCATATAACATAATGCAGTATTATTTGTCAAATATGAATAAGTAAAATAATACAACTGAAAAACCTATGCCAAAGAAATCCTGTAATAAAACACTAGAAATCCGATAACAGTATCATTCAATTCCTGTATTAGTGTCATTCAGAGCTCATAGGACTGTTGTTCTGAGCTCTGAACAGTAGTATTAGGAGAGCAACCTAGCATTGCAAGCTGACAAATTTGTTGTGCTGAGTGGGAGATGGCCTTTACTCTAACTTTTGTGCATCGTAAAACATTGCTGCTGCTAAGAAACTGCCAAACTCCCTCGATAATGACTCTCTCAAAGTGAATTTCCAAGCTGTATGTTTGGGCTTTTGGTCATTATAACCCATTAGAACAGTGCAAGTCCTAATATATGAAAAATAATTTTCTATTATGCCTGTTGGGAAGGGGTTGTAAATCAGGTGAGCTTGGAAGGGATCGTAAATCAGGTAGCTCAGTGGGTAGCTGATCCCTTTCTAGTTCCTGGTTTGCCCCAACAGGCAAACATTTTATGACATCCAACCAGGAGGAGTGAAGGGACCTGCCCCATTGAATGTTATGCGTCTCAGTTTCAAATCTTTTTTTTTAAATAACAAAGTAACCTCTGGTACATCTGAAAGGCACTGCAACAAATTGACCTCTTTATTAGTTAAGTGTTTACTTTCATATCTACCAGATATAGTATCATCACTTAAAAAACAAACCTTTTTTTTAAAAAAAAAAACAAGCCACATAGATTTCAAAGGGTCATGTCACCATGCCGTCCCTGGTTATACGCCATAAAATGTCTGAGCATGCGGGCATTGCTGACAGATGGGGAAGTATAAGGGATCAGCTGGTGTTGAGCTTGGCCCGATTTGTGATCCAATACCCTCAGGAGAAATAGAAAATGATCTTTCATGGATCATAGGGCATACACTTCTGTAATGTAATGTGCTTGAAAACTCAATACATCATGAGGTAAATTCTCCTTTGAATGAAGTAGTAATAACTGAAGACAGAATCTAATTTGTAAAATTTTCTAAGAATGTGAGTACTATAAAAAAATAATTGCATTGATGCCTGGTTTACAACTTCAGTAAATGGTGATCCCGATTCTCAAAGCTTTTGGAATGGTGCAAGGGGCTTGCACCAGAGGGAATGGTACAAAGTGCCCCTTGCACCAAAAGATACATTGGGAGAGATTCTCAAATGCAGTCTGCATCAGCTGCAGGCTGTGAGCATCAAACGGGGCTTACACCATCCTTGTGGCACAAAATGGGCTGTGGCAAGATGCTAGGGGACATGTGGAAGCTGCAAGCTGCTATATCCCCTAATTAGGTATTCTCTAAACCTTCTCAGAGCACAAACTTCTACATGCCTTTCGATCAGGCAGGCTGGTCTAAAGGTACTTACAACATCATCTTCTGGGACAGTTTGGCCACTTGCACCACTTTCAGAGCCCTCCGTCAATGTGTGCGGCCATCCTACCCAATCCCCTTTTAGTGATATTAATCACAGACCTGGTAGTCTAGCAGATCCCCACTCCTGATGTACCTGTAAATAAAAATATTAACAAAATCATTCCTGGGTGGTCTAGCAGATCTCTTCCCTATCTCTGATGTGCTCTTATATTAGAATACTAAAAACCTAATTTCCTGATGGTCTAGTGGACTCCCACTCCCCACCGTGTCAGGTAGTGCCCATCACCCTGCTCCCCCATCCGGAAACAACTCTTCAGCTGCCATCGATGAAACAGCTGTAGCAGGAAAGTGGTGGCAATGACAGAGTAATAACTTCCAGTGTTCCCAGTCCTGCACAACCATCTTATCTCTTTACTCTCTGCCCATTCTTTCCATAGTGGCTCCAGGCTTCTGTTCTCTCTTCCACTGCTCCAGACTGCAAACACAAACCATTTATTCAATCTCCGGACTCCTCGCTGTGGACCGCAATTAATTCTGCCTACCGCATGGCACGAGTTTCAAATGTTCCATTACTGAGCCTCTGAGTGTGGCACCAGCAAGCGCCTCATGCCTTATAATGCACCTGGGTGTGCTCTTATCAGGAC
The DNA here is from genome assembly GCA_016271365.2 of Neoceratodus forsteri. Taxonomy (NCBI): domain Eukaryota; kingdom Metazoa; phylum Chordata; order Ceratodontiformes; family Ceratodontidae; genus Neoceratodus; species Neoceratodus forsteri. The sequence continues at coordinate 66,579,447 of CM057455.1, forward strand.
ATAACCCACACCTCATCATGTCTTATTGCTGGCTTATACAATAAGGGTTTAGTGATATGCCACTAAGTAAATAGTCGCATTCTTACTGCATACTGATATCAGGACGCTGACATGTACACAGTGAGAAAACACACCAGATAAATATGCTGTGTGTACATCAGCAAAAAATATCACTACTCTCCCTACATCAGCTACTCTAACAGTCAAATGCTATGGAAGAAAACTGGAAATGGGAAAAAACACAGATATCACAAAAACTCTACAAGTTAACTGAAGAACACTTAATAACACCTATTGTATAAAATGGATACGTGATGGTAAGGGGCTTGATATGTGTAACAACTCAAGGTAAGTGAACTCAGAAAAATCACTCCTGGCTCCTTCCTGAGCTCACTTGCTACTCGTTGAGATATTATACATATCAAACCCCTTACCATCACATGGCCCTTTAATATATACACACATATTGAAAAGGAATGGCCCAGGGCACCCCACTAATTACTCCCTTCTCCATGGAAGTTGCCACCAACTTATGGCATCAACCAGTTTTCCACCCACCTAGTTATTTTCTGTCCCACCCCTAAGCTTTCTAGTTTATTTACTAGCCTTCTATGAGGGACAGTGTTGAAGGCCTTTCTGAAGTTCATATAGGCCACATCCACAGCACCCCCTGGTCAATTACCTTCTTTACCCAATCAAAAAAAATTCTATTAAGTCAGAGGGCCAGCCAGGGGAGAAGGATTTTGTGTCCGAGGACTGATCTCCTTCTCCGGGGGGGGGTAATGTGTTTGGCACAGGGAGGCTGGGTGTGCCATGCATGCTGATGCCAAAGTGTTCAGTGGGGTGGGGTGGACACTGGTCCTCATTGCAAGTCCCCGCCCCATACACTAGTGAAAAAATGCCATCAGCCACCCCGAATGAAACCTGCCCTCAGCTTCCATCACTCCCAGATTTACCCATCGACCTGTCCTGACGTTGCGGCACCTTAGGGGTTGGAGCCATGACCCTGCCCTGGGGGGATAAGCCAGGAGATATTGGTGAGGTGCAACTGATTTGGGAGCAGAAGTGGGTGGTCCATGACTGAGCTGAGGAACTGGGTGGCTGGCAGCAAGAAAAAGCGCACTAAATTAAACAAAAAATTCTGTTAAGTTCATCTGGCATGACCTCCCATTTGTGAAGCCATGCTGCCTTTCGTCCCACTGTCCACTGTCTGCAAGGTGTGTTGACCACCCTTTCCTTTACTGACACAAATGAATGATGACAAGAGCTAGATAACTATTTGTTTTACTATTTCTAGTTAGTCTCATCAATATCCATTTTTAATGGCAGCATTTTTACCCATTACATTTTTATAATGAACATTACTTTTTTAAAATGTTGTTTTTTATTTATGCTTTATGGCTTCTCCGTGGAGCCGACGGGTTGCTCTGGTCCTCCCTCAGAGGGACTCATACTCCAACACAGAATGCATCAGGTCATCATAGACCCCATCGGATCCTGGATGTTTTCTGCCTGTTTTCTCCCCAGTACCTGAGCTGTACAATGGATGAGGGGCAGCTGCCCCCACCTCCACAGAAGCAGGCAGACACCCTGAATGGGTGCCCTCTCCACATCTTGGTGAGATGCCAGTGCCAACACCCAGCCACTGCCGGGTGTCAGTCAACAGCATGCCGCACTGTCTGCCCTCACAAATGAAGGAAAGCTGTCTATGGATGCTCAATCCTTCCTCCCCCTGCAGCCCCTGAGCGACATGAGTCCATTTCCAAACCAGGGTCCCCAGCATTGCATGCGGTGTGGTGTCCAGTGCCTTACCCCTCAGCACCACCGGGCCAGCATAATGAGCATTTCCTACCATTAACAAATGCCACATTGGTGGCAAATACATTAATGGCCATTAAACAACAACTATGTGCTAATAGACTTCATGGACAATCCATTACATGGGTGAGTAGAGATGATCTACTTAGTGGGCTGCAGTAATGACGGCTACTATGTATTTTGTATAGCTGATATGCAGATAGTGTGGGGGTGTAGATTCCTTTCATGTGTGTTGCTGGGTGATGGGAGGAACAGACTGCTTTGGGGAGACTGAACAAGACATGCCATTCAGCAGAATGATGTCCCTGGCACTCTCATGCCCATGCTACTGTCCACAATGGTTTGCACCAAAGAGTTATTCAGAGGGAGTGGAATCCCAAAGAGCCCAGCACCAAAAGGGTAAGACATTACAGGGTGGACATTATGCTGAGACAACCAACTGCCCAGGGTGTAATGAAGCCCAATGCTGCAGACAGAGGGTCTTACTGCCCCTGGAAGTGTGTCTGTCTCAGCATAATGCCCACCCAGGAGTATCTTATACTTAGGAAATGGGTAATATGTTGTTTTGTTTTAAAAAATGAAAAGAATAAAAAAAATGTTTAAAAAGTAAAACCAAAAAAGGTTTGATTCTAAAAATGAAATAGTTCCTGTACTATCTGTCATTAGAAAGAGCTGTGATTTTGTTTCTTGCTGTTACCCGGTCCCCACTGCCTTCTCTCAGGACTGGGAGGGACAGACACACTATCTGTATAGTGTTATTTATTTTACCTTCATTTTTAAACCTCTTTTCCCCTCTTTGCAACTTTTGGATGTTTTCTGTTGACAATTTCTGGTTCTCTCTGCCTGCTATGAAGACCAGGAGAGACTGTATGCATGGTTTGACTTTTTATTTTATTATTAGCTTTAATGAGTTTGTCCCTTGTTGCGACTCTCAGCCTTTCTCTATTAGTTTTCCTAGTCCTTGCTCCTGCCCTGAGGACAGGGACTTTGTGATTAAAAAAAATAATTTCCTGATCCTTCCTGCCTACTGTGAAGATCAGGAGTTAGTATGCATCATTTCACCAGTGTTTTCAGTGTAGCAGCTGGGTGGGTGGCAGACAAGTGATGGGGGATGGAGTGTGATTTAAAATATGCCAAAAATCCCTGATGTAAAAAGTGAAAACAATGCCAAATGTGCCCTATCAGAGTGAAGAGTGAAGAGAGAAAATTACAAGGTAAGAAGTGGAGCTTTAGGGATGGGTAAGTTTTTATTTTAAAAAGGTGTCCTTTTAAAACACAATGGCTCTCATATTCAAATTAACCCCCAAGCACCTTGAAAATGCTTCCACTGCACTTTTACCCAACCTGGCAGCTGCAATATTCAGTTGGTTAGTGCATGGCACAATCTGTCTTAATATTGGGTTGTATTGTTGCAGGGGTAAGTGCAGTAATCCTGCCAGCTTGGATCTGTGTTGTATATAGCCCATGAGAAACAGCGCTACCCAAAACAGGATAGCACCAAGACCCCTTAGGGCAATGCTCAGCTCCAGCATGTAAATCAGCCCATTGGGCATGCAAAGTGCTAAGCGGACATTTGAATGCCCATTATGGGTTCATTTTCATGGGGTGCAGCAGCCCCTTAGCACCACTGACACTGTACTAGAACCCAGCTAGTGGTACCTGTCGTGTATACGTAATGACGTCACCATGCCTGAGGATGTGGGTGTAGTAATGCACGAGAAGCAATGGAGTAAAGCAATTAGAAACTCCAACGTGGTGTCCTTGTCTTCATTCAATTGGTATATAGTGCATGTTAAAGCTGAGAACAGAACAATGGCGACGAAGCAGGATCAGTGAAGTGCTGGTTAAATTAGAAGCTAAAACAAACAAAAGAACAAGAGAAATGGAAAGTGCTATTCCAAAGTTTGATTGCTACAGTGAACCAGCCACGCTTGGGCCAAGATGGACACGATGGCTCACATCTTTTGAACTGTTTGCTGATGGGAAAGGATTGATATTAGCTGACGATGTGAGTGCAGCTACAAAACAACGGAGGAGAGCTTTATTACTACATCATGCAGGGACAGATGTACAAGATATTTTCTCGACGCTTGGGGACACCGGCGGGCCAACGGACTATGCTTTGGCGGTAACAGCACTAAATGCCTACTTCATGCCACAAGTGAACACTGCGTTTGCGCGGCAGGCCTTCTATCAGCTAAGACAGAAGACAGGGGAGACTGTACAGCAATTTGTCACCCGTCTGAGACAATCAGCCAAAGATTGTGACTTTGCAGGCGATAAAGATAATCAGATAAGGGATGCAATACTAAGTAACTGTAACTCTGAATACGTACGCCGCAAATTGTTAGAGGAGGGGTCTGGGCTGACATTAGCAAGATTACTTGAGCTGTCCGCGTAGTGTGAGAGAATAGAGGTGCAAATGGCAGCGATGCATGTGAGCTCAGAGGCCCCAAAATCGGAAACAGTTAATCGCGTATTCAAAAATTAGGAAAAGCATCGTAGAAGAAAGCCAAAAGGAGAAGAGGGAAGAGACAAAATGGAGAAAGTGTGCTACCGATGTGGCCATGCAGATCATTTGGCAAAAGATCCTACCTGCCCAGCGCAAGGACAGGCATGCAAGAAATGTAAAGGTAGAAATCATTTTGCCAGAATGTGCAAAACAAAGGGAAATGTGAAGCATACAGTTAAATGTGTCGATTCAGAGAAGCCAGACAGAGTCTATGCATTTGTGGTAAAGGAAAAAGGCGGCACAGACAGAACAATGTTCTCGGTGGGGGGGGTCGACCTGTTGATGCTAATAGACTCAGGGGCTTCCAGCAATATTGTGGACCAGGAGACCTGGGAAATGCTGAAGAGTAAAAGAATCAAGTGTCGATCGTCAAAGACCGACAAGAAACTGTACACATATTCAGCAACTGAACCACTGGCCGTAAAGGGGATCTTCACATGCACAGTAGCCATAGGCAATCGTAGTACACAGGCTGAATTCATGGTGATATGCGGACGTGGTGAACCACTGCTGGGAAGAGAGACCGCTGTAAAACTGGGGGTACTTAAGCTGGGTGTCAATATAGCGGCAGTAACTGATGTGGGAGTGCAGATAAGGCAGCAATACCCTGGATTGTTTCAAGGTGTGGGGAAGCTCAATACAAAGCAAATATGCCTACACATAGATTAGAAGGTGGTACCAGTGGCACATCCCATTAGGCGAATACCCTTCCACCTGAGAGGAGCGGTGGAAGCCAAAATTAAGGAACTACTGGACATGGACATAATCAAGAAGGTGGTTGAGGCCACAGCATGGGTGAATCCGGTGGTGATCATACCGAAACCAAACAAAGAAATCAGGATGTGCCTGGACATGAGACAAGCGAACATGGCGATTATACATGGCAGGTACCCAATCCCCATGGTGGATGAACTGTTGCAAGGAATGAATGGGTCTACCATATTCAGTAAGTTGGACCTTAAATGGGGCTACCATCAACTGGAGCTGACACCAGAATCAAGAGGTATAACAACATTTGCAGTGCATAATGGGACGTACTGATACAAAAGACTCATTTTTGGAGTTTCATCTGCTAGTGAACAGTATCAGCATGAAATTGCAACAGCATTGGCCGGCATTGAGGGAGTGGAGAACATTTCAGATGATATCATTGTCCATGGCCCAGACAAGGAGAGCCATGACCGGCGGCTGCACAAGGTGCTGAACAGATTGGCAAATTCTGGCCTGATGCTTAATCCAGACAAATGCCAGTTCAATATGGACAAACTGGTCTTCATGGGTATGTTACTCTCACAAAAGGGCATAGGCCCCACGACTGAAAGAGTGAGAGCAGTGATCAAGGCCAGGGGGCCCGAGACAGCATCAGAGGTTCTCAGCTTCCTGGGATTAGCGGGATACAGTAGTATGTTTATCCCTCAGTTCTCTACACTTACAGAGCCTCTGTGGAAGTTGACAAAGAAGGACACAATATTCAATTTTGGAGTGGAACAGAAGATGGCGTTCCAAGCACTGAAGAGCAAGTTAGCCGAGGCAGCAACGTTAGCTTACTTCGACAAGGATGCGCCCACTAAAGTGATAGCAGACGCAGGACCAGTAGGCATAGGAGCAGTACTGGTGCAGGAACAACACGGAGAGATGGTTCCAGTCTGTTATGTAAGCAGGAGTCTATTGGAGTGCGAACGCAGGTACTCACAAACGGAGCGTGAGGCCCTTGCATTGGTTTGGGCGTGTGAAAGCTTCACCCATATGTGTACGGCAAGAGATTTGATTTAATGACTGACCATAAGGCGCTAGAGGCTATCTACAGTCCGCGCTCAAAAACCGTGTGCTCGTATTGAACGTTGGGTATTGAGACTACAACCTTATGACTTCCGAGCTGTGCACATACCGGGGAGATAAAACATAGCAGACCCTTTGTCTCATCTATTGGGGGAGACGGCAATGAAGGAATCACACACACACATGGAGCAGAAGAATACATACGATTCGTAGCCGTTAATGCAACTCCGGGTGCGCTGACCACAAGAGAGGTCGAGGAAGCATCGGCTACTGATGAGGAACTGAGAGAGGTGAGAATTGCCATTGAGATGGGGTGCTATGAGAGGTGCAAGGCATATGCCCTGGTGGCAAGTGAGCTGAGCACAATTGGACAGTTAGTTCTCAGGGGGAAGCGCATTGTGTTACCCCATGGACTTCACTAGAGAGCTATAACTTTAGCCCATGAGGGACACTTGGGTATTGTAGGCACCAAACAGCACCTCAGGAGCAAAGTATAGTGGCCAGGAATGGACAAGGCCACAGAGAAATATGTCAAGTCATGCCATGGCTGCCAGATTGTAGCGCGACCAGACGTACCAGAACCGTTGAGACCAATGACGTTACCTGAAGGACAGTGGCAGGACCTTGCCACTGATTTGCTAGGTCCATTACCCACAGGGCAGTCAGTACTGGTAGTTGTCGATTATTACAGCAGGTATTATGAGTATGACGTGATGTAATCCACCACGGCTGAAAAGGTGATTGATAGTTTGGAGACCATTTTCAGTCGCCATGGCCTTCCCATAACAATCAGGTCAGACTGTGGTCCGCAATTTATGTCAACTCAATTCCAGAAATTCTGTTGGGAGAATGGAACACAGCACGTGAGAACGACACCGAAATGGGCACAGGCAAACGGTGAGGTAGAGAGACAGAATGCCTCCCTCATGAAGAGGATTCGAATTGCACATGCTGAAGGGCTGGACTGGAAATGAGAGCTACGCAAATACGTTACTGTATACAGATCCATTGATCACTCTACTACGGGCTGGAGCCCGGCTGAGCTTCTCTTCAAGAGAAAACTAAGGGAGAAACTTCCAGATATAACCACACTAGAGAGTGACATAGAGGAACGAGACAGAGATGCCGAGAAAAAGGGGAAGTACAAAGCCTATGCTGACAACTAACGCAAAGCCAAGTATTCAGAGGTGAACATTGGGGATCAAGTCCTTGTGAAACAAGACCAAGTAGATAAGTTTGTAACACCTTTTAATAAGATATCACATACGGTGATCAGCAAAGAGGGAAATCAAGTGGTTGTTCAGTCATCAACGGGAGCAAGATATTGCAGGAACACAACGTTCGTGAAAAGGTATATGCCTGAGGAGACTACTATACAGATGAATGAGAATAACCAACCCGAGGAAACTGGAGGGCAGAATCCTATGGTGCAGAGATCGGGTGAATCCACCCAGGAATCACCACAAAGGCCTTTAACACTAAGAACAGAAAGGCCTCATAGGCAAATTAAGTTACCTCAGAGACTTAAGGACTTTATTATCAAGTAGTTATACCATAGAGTAACCACCTATAGATATATAAAGAAAAAAAATATAGTAAATAAATACACAAAAGATTAAGGGAATAAAAGATGTATAACAAGTTTAAATCTAAGTAAGGGGGGGATGTCGCGTATACGTACTGACATCACCACGCCTCAGGACGTGGGTGTAGTAATGCACGAGAAGCAATGGAGTAAAGCAATTAGAAACTCCAATGTGGTGTCCTTGTCTTCATTCAATTGGTATATAGTGCATGTTAAAGCTGAGAACAGAACAGTACCCACCCCCCTGCTCACCCATCCTTGTCACCATCAATGCCCCCCTGAGTCTAACTCGCCTCTCACCTACTTAGCCAGCTGCCATATAAACTGTCAGTGGGTGTACATACTGTATCACACTTACTGACAGCTCATATTGTGTCCAGCTGTGGACATGAATGGAGGGCTTTCCTGGTCACCATATCTGGCTGCGATGATCTCTAGTCAACCTGATGGGTGGTGTTGGGAAGTGGTTTGTAAGCAAGCAGATCAGGTGGGAGGTTGCTGGGCCACTGATACCTTGCATGTGTCAAGACAGATGATGGGGTACCACTAGCCACCAGGGAGCATTTATGGTGATGGGAATGGGTGACTGAAGACACAGTAGACCACCAGGGATAGCTAAGACTGATGGGAATGGGTGATCAGGGGGACACACTAGACCACAAGAGAGCATTGACAGTGAAGAGAACAGATGACTAGAGGTGAGCAGCTGCAGTACAGCTGTATGCCGTTGGTGTGAGTGCACAACATTTGTGCCCCGTTTAGAGCTGGTTTCTGGTGGCAATATAACACCACTCTGGGGGCTGTTCAGCACCTCCACAAATCTCTGAAAATGCCATTGCCTTAATATGCTTTAGGTGACCCTTTCTTTTGCACAAGAGGTTATTTCAGTGCCTGGGCACTGCTGGGTTAAGGGGGCCCTACAGGGCCTTTGAATATGGCTCCACCCCAAGCAAAAGTGCAAACACGGGTAGTGCTGGTGCAAACCACTTTAGTGCTAGTGCTACCTTTTGCATATGAGGCCAATGTCCTAAACTAGCACAGTTATATTTTTCTGTTATGGAGCACTCTGGCACTCATACTTTTTCTTCAGTGTGCATTATGCAGAGATAAATGCACAGCTTCCAGCCTATCAGAGTCAATCAAAAGCATGGACACAGAGGGAGGGGAGGGGAGTGGAAAAAAGCTTCCTACTGCTCCTGTAAGAGCTCACCAAAAATGAAATGCCTCAGTTTGGCTATCCTTGGTAAATAAAGGGTTAAAAATGTGGCTTCCCCAGTACAGCCTTTCTATATCAATCCCCCCCCCCCCCCATTTAATTTTCTGTAATAATCAGTGCATCTTGTAAAACTGGCCTTTATTGTTAAACTCATTTTTATTGTGGAAAAGAACATCACATACATTACATAGGTTCTTATCTACCAGGAAGAATCACATAATTATACAAGTTAGGCATCAGACTTTTAATGTGTTTCTTTCACTTTAAACATCTAGTCATACAGTAAGAAAAACTACAACTCCCAAAATCCATAGGGGCATCAAGGGCTGCATGTGACTTAATTCCTCATGTGACTTCCTGTACTCTCTCCATACTTGAATCAGTTGACAGACATCTCAGAGCTGGAACAGTTTCTACAGGGATAGCTGGATGGATTTTAAGCAGTTTGCAGGTAAAGTACTATATTTGGAGAAAAACGTTTACAGCTTTTTATCTGAGCAAATCTGGAGAAAGCTGCAGATTGAGAAAGAAAGATTTATTTACTGCAGATATTTCAGTGTTTGTGTGTGTGGAACAGGAGAGGAAGGGGGCTTTGTGCTTGCATTTGATACTGTATTTTGTTAAAAACATTTGCTTGTGCTAATCTATTATATTAGTAATGCTGGGACACTTGTGCTTGTTTCTGGTTCTGTTTTTAAAGCTGCAGACTGCTGTTTATAAAAATATCTCCTTATATACAGTACTCGTGAGGAATTTATATCCTGTTTGTAAACTGATGTGAGAAAGCTGTGCTTTTACATTTGATATTTAATTAGAACTTTAGCATATGTAAATTGATTACATTAAATAGTAATGCTGGGATCAGTGTATGTTTTTTTTCTGTTTCTGTTTTCTTTTTCTGAAGACTACTGCATGTGCTGTGCTCAGTTTGAATTTTGGAGTACTGTATGTTTTTGTGTTAATGTCTCACATTTTATTTGCACTAGGTTGAGAGGTATGGGGTCCCTGGTTGTGGAAGGGTGACTTGGGGAGGGGGGTCTAGTGGCAGAGAGGGTAGTCCGGGCAGTGGCGGTTTTAGGCACAAGCGAACCAAGCAGCCACTTGGGGCGCCAGCACAGAAGGGGCGCACTGAAGTAGAACATATAAGCAGAAATCATCTTAAAATGCAAAAAAGTGTCAATCTAAAAACCATAATTCTCACCCCAGGTATTCTTTTATATTCCTTACCCTCTGCAGTCAGCCTCCTAAATAGAACTGCCCAGAGACAGAATGTTATACAAATGATAGAACCTATCATTGGCTCATACCACTGATTCAAACTACTGCCCTTGGTAGCTGCAACGTTCCACCAGCATATCAGATTTCTTTCTCTGCCTGACAAGTCAAGATGCCTCGGAGACTTCCCTCTCAGCCATTCCTTGCGTGGTTCTTCACTGAAAAAAAGTATTTTAATTATTCCTACTGCTGCCTTTATTTCTGTTTAAATTCCTACTGTTAGTTTAGCGCTTATTTTAGTGTTTTTGGTTTAATTTTCTCAGTTCCTCACGGTTCAGTATAACTGTTGGGGAACCAAGCCTTAAATCCCTTTCCAGAGCTTTTATTTCCTTATCTTGAGTTCAGTTTAGTTATTTTTAGTATTTTATTTTAAATAAATTCTTGCTTTTGTTAGCTGCCAAGCCGGTTCAGTGAACCGCTAACCCGGTTCAAGTTGTTCAGTTCTCAGTTCAGTATTGGAACCTTCACCAGTTGCTGAACCGACCGCAACTGGAAAAAAAAAAGTTTACTTTATTTGCGGTTCTGTTTTTCTTAATCAGTTTGATGATGGTAGAAAAACCTAAGAAAAAGGCTGGGCCCCCAGAGTTTAAAAACTGCCTTAAGTGTGGGGACATTGTCTGGCCTGGTGGCACTGAGGGCTGAGGTACTGGATGCCACACCTTGCACCATGCCAGTGATCCACATTCGGGAATGAGTGTGGGCCACCAGGGGTTGGCAGGGAGGAGATGGATTGAGTGTCTGACGGACTGCTCTTCATCTCCGGGGAGGGGGGGGCGATCTGCAGTTGGTGAGCATTTGACCCCTGGTGGAGGCTGGGGCTTGACGCTACACTGCCGCAAGTAAAGGGGACGGGATCTCACCAGATGCTTGGTAGGGACACGCATGGGACAGCTGCAGAGACTTGTCTGTTGGAGCGGAGGCTTGAGGTACTCCAGCTACATGGTGGTTGTTTGCCATGTGGTTGGAGGTTGGTCTGCATGCAGGGAGGTTGATCGGCTTGGGAAGAACCTGGTCTGGAGACTTTGTGGTTCTCTAACTCCAGTGAGGTTGCTCATCATCAGGCTGTCAGTGTGGCTCAGTTGGTAGTACATCTGCCTCTGGACCAGAAGGTTGTGGGTTCTCGTCCCACACCGGGATTGTACTTGCACCTTAAACACTGTCATCTGAGTGTAGTATTAGGGGGGTGTTGTACTGCTGGGGTGTGCTGTCCTTAGGATGAGACAGTAAACCGAGGTCCCTTCTTCCCATCCTGGTGCTGTCCTGGTGGATGTCCAGGTGGAAGTGAAAGAACCCAGAGTACTCTTCGTAAAGAGCAGGGGACATTCCTGGTGTCCTGGCCAACATTACCTTTCACTGGTTCATGCAATTGTCCAGACTGTGTGTGGGTGTTAATGTGCGATATGGCTGCCACCATACATTGTCACTTCACTACCAGTGTAGCATTGTTTGTATAGTGCTTTGGGATACATTGTGTATGAAAAGTGCTATATAAATGTGGATTATTCTTCTTCATCATGGACAGGCTGGAGCTAGAAGGGTTGTCCAGCTGCATGGAGAGTGGTCTGGTGCCTGGAAGGGGGATCTAGCAGAGAGGAGGGTGGTTGACTGTGGGTGGGAGGAGGCTGATCTGGGCACTGGATGGTGGAGGTGGGGGTTGGACTGGAATTCTTAAGATATACAGTGTAATGGGAAAAGTTGACTTCTCAGGATGAATTGTTGACTTCCAATAGTCAAAACAACAGTCTGTCAGTTCATCCATTAGTGTAAATATTTCCCCTCTGTAGCCCTCGACTGATAAGGCTAGTACTGTTGGCTCTGTGCTGTGCCATGTGCACTCCCCTCACCATTATTTATATAGAGATATGTGTGTGTGTGTGTATGTGTATGTGTATGTGTGTGTGCATATATGTGTATACAGTCAGACCTGGTTAATCCATACACATTTGGGTTTGCCAATTTTGTTAGGTAATACAAATCTACGTAGTAACCAGATAGTGATAATAAAGAGGTCAATAGCCCAAGAAAAAATCTGTATGTACCGTTTTTCATTCAGATAACCAGACATATGGATTAACAAGGCACGGATTAACCAGGTCTGACTGTATATATATATATATATATATATATATGTGTATATATATATATATATATATATATATATATATATATATATATGTGTGTGTGTAAAATATATATATGTGTATATATAATGTGAATGTGTGTGTGTGTATGTATGTATATATTGTACATAGAAACATAGACTTTGACGGCAGATGAGGACTGCTTGGCCCACCCAGTCTGCCCATTTCCCTACCTATTGGATAAGCTGCAGATTCTAGTTTACCAACAGCCTACTTCCGTCTACATACTAACATACTAAAAGCTAGCAGAATAGGCCTAATGGTCTGTCATGTCTGCTCGATAGTCAGCCACCTAGTGGGTGCTCGCTAGCCCACCTGCCCCCAGCCCCCAAGAGGGTCTTTGGCTTTAGTTTTCCCTTGTACCTCTCCCACCCATTCTTGAAGCCCTCCACTCTGCCATCCTCCACCGGCCACCCTGGCAGTGCATTCCACGGCTCCACCACCCTCTCAGTGAAATAATGCTCCTGATGCTCCCCCCTGAAATTTCCCCTTCCAGCTTCCACTCATACCCCCTAGTTGTCCCCCCCCTTCTTAAGCCTAAATGGCTCCTTGGTTCCTCTCTTGGCTATTCCTTTTACATACTTGAAGACCCCTATCATGTCTCCCCTGTCCCTCCTCTCCTCCAGTGGGTACAGCCCAAGCTCTTCCAATCTCTCCTCATAGGGCCTCCCCTCCATGCCCTGAATCATCCTGGTCACTTTCCTCTGGACTCTCTTCAGCAGCACTATGTCCTTCTTCAGATACCCACCCACTGTCATTGCCTTATGGCTGTCCCATGCATTCTTGAATTCCCCCACTGTTTTTGACCCCACAACCTCCTCAGGAAGACAGTTTCATGTGTCTACCACTCTCTCTCTGTGTAAAAAAACAAACAAAGAAAAACCAATATATTTCCTTATGGTGCCATATGAGCCGCCCCCTTCTATCTTCAAATTGTGTCCCCTTGTTCTTGCACATCTCTTTTTCTGAAAGATGCTACCCTCTTGGAGTTTGTTGATTCCCTTGAGGTACTTGAAGGTTTCTATCATGCCCCCCATCCTTTCCTCAAGGGTATACATATTAAAGAGCAGCTGACGCCTTTGGGAAAACATATTTAGGCACAAGTCAGTTTGTATTCATATATCTTGTATATATTTCTCCTCTTCATTATTTATTACTGAAGAAATTACCACAAAAAAATAAGATATTTATGCCTCAGAGTTCATCTGCCTCTAGATTATTCCCAGCTTGAAATCATAATGCCCTGTTGTTGCATCACAGCCTGTTGCTATGGGAATAACTGATGTCATAACCAGAGTATTATGACATTGGGTTGGGAAGAAGCAATAGGAGCAAATAAACCCTCAAGAAACACGTATCTTGTGTATTTTTTTTTTTTTTCTTCTTTATCCTGGCAGGTCCGCTGTCACTTATCTGCCCTGATCCCGGCCCCTGGGACTTCCACTGCCACCACCCCCAGTTATCCCCAGCTTACCCCATGGAGAGCTGGGCCATGGCATTGGTTCCCCTCATCCATGCCGTGGAAAAAGTATCTGGTCAGGGATGTGGCGATGGAAGCTGATCAAAGCCCCAAGGAGGGCTTTACTTAGACAGCAGACCTGCCCGCCATCTTTTTTCCTGGTTTTCTCAGAGGCGGGGATGTACAATGATGCCAGCGTTCACCCTGCCTCCCTGATGCTGAGTGCCAGTAGCGTGAGTGACTCCCAGCCTCCGCCAGGGGTCCTCATGCACTGGACACTGCCTCCCCCGGAAAAGGAGAGCTGCCCATGGGATGTTCTATCCTTCTCCCCCTGGCCGGCCCTCCGACAACCCGAGTCTGTTCCCGAACCCGGGTTGCCAGTGCTGTAAGTGGCACTCCAACTGCTTCGCTGGCAGGCCGGCTGAAGTATCTTGTTTTTGAAGCAAATTACCTCAGTAATAAGTAATGGGGATAAGAAATACACAGCCAATGAGAAATATATAGACTGCTTTGTGTCCAACTGTTATGTTTTGGAAAGTTCTTCTTGAGGCGTCAGTGGATCTTTAAGCTCTCTTAGTCTCTCCTTTATATGGCTTCTGTTGCAGAACCTGCACCATTTTAGTTGCCCTCCTCTGGACTGCCTCCATCCTGTGTCACATTCACTGCCACCAACTCACTGTTCTATACACACTACCACCACTGCACTGTCACATGCATCACCATCTCTGTACAGTGCCATATGCCATGCTGACTCTGTGCTGTGCCACGTGCACTGCCAACAACATGCAGTGACTCATGTATTGTCATCACTGAATTGCTGCATGCACTGCCAACTCTGTGCCAGGTACACTGTCATCACCACAGAGTACCACTTGCACAGTTTCCAGCTTGCTGTTATATGCACAATGCCACCACTTACTGTGCCGCATGCACCACCGATTCTACACTGAGCCACTTTTACTGCTATCAGTGTTGGGTACCATGTGCACTGCCAACTTTGCTGGAACTGTATCTGCTGTTGGTTCATTGCTGTACCTGTGCTCATTTGCCCTAGGCTGGAGGCTGGGGCATGTGTGGCATCAGTTATTTTCATCCAACCACCCTTGAAGGCCCAACTGTTGACACATGCTGTGTGGGTCAGATGGTATCCATGTGCTGCAGAATTAAGGCCTATTATGTTAAAATTATTATATCAAAATGAAGGCCTACGCTCTAAGGCTACATCCTGGCTACTCCGCTGACCTGTTCACAATGACACCCCTTTTGACCCAGGTTTTTTTTTTACTTATTCTTTATGCCCCCTTCCATCGGGGTCCTCAGTTCACCACACAGGCCGTGTTGGGAGGACCCAAGAATGCCTACCCCCCATTAAGTGCTCCTCTCCAGTAACCATGCTTAGCATTGGATAATCCCCCCCTCACACAGGTGAGGCAGAGGGAACTCCCCCAATCCTCCGGATCTCCGGGGAGCAGATGCTTGGTGCTGCTTCTCGGGCTCCCCCAGTCACCTGCGCCGAGGCCAGTCTGCTGGCATGACCATGGGGTATTTTCCTGTATTTCTGGTCCCTGCCCCCTGCAGACGTCCAGGCTTGAGGCGGGCCAATGAGACTAGGGTATGCTGAGACGTGCTTTCACTCAGGCCCTCAGCTGACATCAGCCCTCCCCTCCTTACTGCTTCCTCCACTGCACCGCCACCCATGGTCACTGAGATGGCTGAATAGCAGTGAGGGCTGCAGTTCACCCTCCCCAGAGATGGAGAGCAGCCCTGTGGGCATGCGATCCTTCTTCCCTAGCCAGCCCCCCAGCAGCCCAGGCTCGCTACTGAACCAGAGTTGCTGGCATTGCAAGCAGTAGCACTACTGCTGTGCCAGTGGGCCAGCCCTTTTAACCCAGTTTTAAAGCTGAGAGGTCATGTGACATTCCCAAGGTCATATCCTGAGCCAGTGACCTTGGTGGGATTTGAACCGGAGATCATCAGGCTCATGCATGTAAAATTTATATTCTCCCTGTATCTCTTGTACCTCTCTGGAACTTTGTCTCTACCCTTACTTTTATTTTTCCTTATACTAATCCTCTTTTTTACCCTTTTATTTCTCAAGGTCTGAGAGGATATTGACTCTGATAAGAATTGCTTATGTTTAACTTTCCCTATTGGTCCCATTTTGTTCTTTAACTATGGATCCTTTGTGACCCCATAGCTTTTTTTTTTTTTTGACAGGTGTGATTGGACATCACTCCGAGACACCCATCCTGGCTCCTCAGTACCAAGGTAAGAGATCTCTTTTCTCTGCTAGGTAGGCAAGCTATAATGATGTAGCCATAACTGTGCCTTACCTGTCTCCGTCACCCTTTGCATTACCTATACCCATGACCCTCATACCAGGTTAATGCATTTGCAGCGGAACATTAGGAATTGGAATGCTGGATTCAGCAGGAATGCAACAAAATGAATATGGGTGCATTCAGGTTACCACACGGCATTTCCTAATCCTGCAGGAAGAAATGTTTTGAACTGAAACAGATCTGTCAGTTTAAGAGACTTTCCATCACAGTGCCAACATAAATTTGTGGGACAGCCCTGAGTACATTTTTAAGGTTGGTAAGTCTTCGCCTTCCTCCCAGGTTTAGGTCATCTTCCAAAGTTCAGAAGGTCTGGCATTTCTCATTGATGAAGGCCAGCAGAAGCTGATTTTACACCATGGGCAGCATTAGCTACTTGAGTAAAACATTTTTTTATTTTATTTATTTAGTGATTCAGAAAAGACCTTTTGAGCGCAAGCTCTGTTACAAAGGTTCCACATCATAGGTTGCAAAACAAAGTACAACTGGAGAAAACGAAGGTATATCACAATGAATGATACAGCTTGGATTCAGAACTTATAGAATAACTCAAAACATAGGTACAAGTTAAATATCAAGAAAAACACTTTATGAGGTTGGGGAGAATAAGCAGCCACAAAGTGCCTTGTCAGCAGTTCAGAGTGATGGTGATAGCTGGCAGTGGGGTGAAGAAAGGAGGTACAAGAGAGAGGCATGTACTGCGGTGGAGGTGAAGGGTAGGGGAAGAAGGGCGATGAAGGCCAGCAGAAGCTGATTTTCCACCATGGGCAGAAATGGGGGGGTGAGGGGAGGCTGATTGGAGTAGACATGCTAGAGTAAATGATGGGGTGTGAGGTGGTATGGTCAGGCATCTTACATTAGTAGTGACTGTTAGGGAAATTCATGGGACTGGGAGTTGGGGAAGGGGGAAAGGAGGGGTGGTGGGTGCTGAAGGAGCATGACGTGAACGGATTGCTGAGGCAAGGCATCAGAAGGGGGAAAGGATACCTGAGGCCTGTCTAGTGCTTACTGGGGGGGCAAAGAGGTGGGTGTGGCTGGACTTAGGGGCAGGTGCACTTAGAATGTTATTAGGTGCTGCTTGAGGTCTTGAATTGGGCCAGACAACTGGTAGTCAAGAGGTGCCTGGGGAGCGGTCACGATCCAGCCATAGCACCTCCACGGTGCAAGGAGCCTGATCCACCTATCCCCCAAAGAGATAGATAAGGTGCCACTTGCTCTCTCGGGCAGCAGTCACGATCTAGCCATAGCACCTTCACGGTGCAGGGAGCCTGATCCACCTACCCCCCCCAAGGAGATAGATAAGGTGCCACTTGCCCTCTCGGGCAGTGGTCACGATCCAGCCATAGCACCTCCACGGTGCAAGCAGCCTGATCCACCTACCCCCCAAAGAGATGGATAAGGTGCCACTTGCCCTCTCGGGCAGCGGTCACGAACCAGCCATAGCACCTCCACGGTGCAAGGAGCCTGATCCACCTATCCCCCCAAAGAGATAGATAAGGTGCCACTTGCCCCCTCGGGCAGTGGTCACGAACCAGCCATAGCACCTCCACGGTGCAAGGATCCTGATCCACCTATCCCCCAAAGAGATAGATAAGGTACGATGCTTGAAAAATTGCCACGATTTCGCTGGGCTATGTGAACGCTGAACCGGATCATCACTTGCAATTTGCTGTTTTCAATTTCAGCGCCTTCTCAGGGTAGCGCTATTGGCTCCACGCCTGTGTAGAGCTCCCTGATTGGCTGGTCTCACTCACCTGAGACAGGAGCACCCGAGACATGTGGCTTAATGTAAGTCTGCATCCCTGTACTCAGCTTCTAATTTATATATTTTAATTTAGTCTGTTATGCTCGGCCTGTGTAAAGTAACTTACCATTCCCCACTGCTGCAGTTTATCTGCAACTGTATGCTCACTGATTCAGTGCTAGCTCTGCAAACATCACCTTCATTTTTGCCTTGAACTGAGTTTGTAAAAAAGTTTTACTGGCTTTGTTAATATATTTTTTTAATCCTATTTAAGACTGTACTGGGTTTACATGCTTACTGCTATGGACTTAGAACATTCAGTGAACTGTAAAATCTGTGTGGCCTCTGTCTTGAGCCTAAGGCTTCTGCCTTTGACTTTCATTCTTAATCATCTTCCTTTGTCCCACTGTCCTCCTTTGTCTCTGTTCTGTCCCTCCTGCCCTCCCCCATCAGTCTGTTCTTTTGTGCTTGTTTTGGATTCCCGAGTTAGCCGGCACCTTGCCTCTGTCTGAGGCCGCCCCCTGACTTGTCTTTCAAGTTGGTGCTTAGCTCTCTTTGTGTGCCTCTGTTTAGACACACCCCCCCATCTGCTCCTATTTGATCTGCTGTCTCCTTCCTTACAGGTGCCACTTGCCCTCTCAGGCAGTGGTCACGATCCAGCCATAGCACCTCCACGGTGCAAGGAGCCTGATCCACCCACCACCCCAAAGAGATAGATAAGGTACGATGCTTGAAAAATTGCCATGATTTCTCTGGGCTGTGTGAACGCTGAACCAGATCATCACTTGCAATTTGCTGTTTTCAATTTCAGCACCTTCTCAGGGTATCGTTATTGGCTCCACGCCTGTGTAGAGCTCCCTGATTGGCTGGTCTCACTCACCTGAGACAGGGGCACCCGAGACGTGTGGCTTAATGTAAGCCTGCATCCCTGTACTCGACTTCTAATTTATATATTTTAATTTAGCCTGTTCTGCTCGGCCTGTGTAAAGTAACTTACCATTCCACCCCGCTGCAGTTTCTCTCCAACTGTATGTGCACTGATTCAGTGCTAGCTTTGCAAACTTCCCCTTGATTTTTCATCCCACCCCCCCAGGCCTCTTTAAATGCACACAGTCTCCACCCACTCCTATCTGATGTTTTAATTTATTTGGTTACTTACTGTCAACAACTGCAACTCCTCCCATCCCCTTTTTGCAACTAAGCCTTCTAGCAGCCTTATCTCATTCTGTCTTGCTGAGGCATACTGTTTTGGTACTTTAGGTTTGCTTATTGCTGACTAGCATATTCTGTCTTGCTAAGGCACTGTTTTATTTGAAACATCCCTTTTACTGAAAAAAAACAAATTACTGAACTGTGACTGATTTGCCAAAAAACTGAGTTTATTGTCTAAAAATGTTCCCAGCAGCCAAGTGTTACAGCACCTTCATGACTTTGTAGCTCTCTCCAGACTGCAAGGCGCCAAGGAAATTGCAGGCCTTTCAGTTGCTAATTGAGCTGTTTTCTTTCAGACTGCTAGCCTTTGTGTTGCCCCACAATTAATTTGAGCTACTTTTTCCTTTCTCTAGCTGTGGGCGGTATACATTTATCTTGCGTAACTCCATTTTTAAACTTCCCCAAACAAGTCGCATACGGAACAACGACCCCTGGGACCTATATAATCTTCCATTGGCCCACTCCACTCTGCACAGGCTCCTCTATCAACCCCCACTGAAGAAATATATCTCTTGAAATCCAGACATTTTCCATCCTCCTGTCCATTCTCCTTCCCTTAACGAGGAACCCACATCAAATACATTTTGTTCAGAGATGTGCCACTGCCAGAGCTACTCTTGGATCCCCTTTTAGTGCATACTGACCCCTATCATACCACAGCAGTAACTACCCATACAATAAATTTGGGGACCTAAAGACTCTGGTTAGCAGCTTCCATGATAGCACACTCCACTGTTTGAATAATCTACCATGGCAGGTCTCAGCTGGCTTTACTTACTAGCCTGCATTTCCCTGATACCTAATATTAGTGGACCCCCTGACAGATCTGACTCTAATAAAGGCACATGCCCTATGCCACTAGGACATCCACATAATAAGAATATGTATTCATTGTGCTGTCCCTGGTTGGCCCTGATTCAGTCAAATTTTGTTGAATCCACTCCAAGGGGGACTGAAAACTACTCGGCTATGCATGGCCCCAAACCCCAGCCACCCATACGCTGCATAGTCGGGTGTTACTCTGCATGGACCTTAATCTACATACTGGCAGGGCAACACAAGAGGTCAACTTGGTCCCTGGATCCCTGCAATCTAACCTACACAAAATGCAACAAGGCCCGTGCTTTTAAACATCTCCTTGCCAATCTGAGAAGTATCATGTTCCTCCTACTACTATGCTCAGGAGATGTCAAGCTCAATCCTGGCCCCACAAAGTTGATTTCATCTCCAACCGAAATTACTACCCTATAAGGAATCCATTTTCTGCATGCCAATGTCTGCAGCCTTCTAAAGAAGTTGGATTCTGTCCAGGCCTGGATTATCCACACTGCCCCAGACATACTTGTGATCTCAGAATCCTGGCTTCAGGCATTCACACCAGATAGTGAGGTTAATATCCCCAACTACCTCCTCTTCAGAGCAGATAGAAAGACTAGTGGGGGAGGAGTAGCCATTTATGTTAAAAACAAATTTACAGTATCTATATTAGATGCTTCTTCCATTGCAGGGGGCTTTGAATGCCTGTCTCTCAGGGTCGAAACGTCCTATCTGTGGCACTCCGCATAATAGGTTGCTATAGACCTCCAACAGCAGGACCACAGCTCATGGCTCATTTGTCTTCACAAATGGACATGACACCTCTGGAAACAATTATATTAGGTGACTTTAACTATGACTGGATATCGAACTGATCGCTACCCCTAAAACAATTCTGTGACTCCCACGGGTTCACCCAAATGATTACAGAACCAACGCGCATCAACAAAAAAATCCAATGAAAGCACACTTCTGGATGTCCTTCTTGTCAACAAACCACACTACTTTTCCCATGCCGGTATCCTTCCAGCAGATGTTAGTGACCACTGTCTCATAGCTGGCATAAGAACCATCTCGAACCCACTATCTACATCAAAGTTTTCTACTAAAAGATCCAGATGGAACTTTGACCCTCTGGCCTACATACAAGAACTAAAAAACTCCTAGCTCTGGCAGACTTTCTACCTGGCTAAATCAGTGGGTGATGCCTATAATGTTCTCCATGAAATCATAGCCAGTGCCTAAACAACCATGCTCCTCTAGTTAAAGCACCGAATAAAAACAGAACCTGCCGTTGGTTTTCACGGATCTGAAGAATGCTTTACTCAAAGAGACCAGCTATGGAAAAGGCCGGAAATCGCAGGCCGATGCAGACTGGTGTCTCTTTAGGACAGCTAGAAATGTCTGCACGAAAATGGTCAGAGAGGCCAAGGCCAATTATTATCAAAATGAATTACTGTCCGCATCCAACAGCCCAACCAAGTTCTGGTCCACCATAAAGGAACTGTCTGGACACTCCCCAGGTAGTGCACTACCTTCCAAAATCACCATTGACAATGTCACTATCAGTGATAAATCTGAAATTCTTCAAGCCTTCAACAACCACCTCGCCACTGCAGGCAGGGCATTTGATAATGCATCAGTAAGTAGTCTCCATCCACAGCTCACTGCCCAGCCTCCAGACCAAAGTAACAAAGATAAGATCTTCTGCTTTTCCCCAACCACCATAAAAGAAAGCAGAAGTTAAGGTCTGCACCAGGGTCCTGTGCTCAGCGTTAAGCAGATGTAAATAAACGAAAATTAGTTTGCCAGCACCAGGTAAAACTAACAGAGTGCTTTGTCCAAGCCTGCCAAATAAGGTTGTGTGCTTACTGCCAAGTGAGATTATGTGCTAAAGTTTGAACCGAAGGGAATCCACACCATGCCACATGTGCTTTCAAATCCAGCGTTCTTTATTTTTTCACACAACATATGAGGTACAAGGCTCCTTACAAACTGCAGGCTTACAGGCTGCCAACCTCCTCCATTACTCCATACACAGCGTCCTAACGCGTTTCACACCATCTGGTGCTTAATCATAGGAATGACACTTACAAAGATAATTCCCATTAAATAGTGTTGCATTTAAAGTGACAGTGCACCAAACTGAAAAGACTACCTAAAAATTCAACTTTAATTTTATGACTTTAAAACACATTATGAAATGGATTATCACTCACTACTTTTATCACTATTACACCAGTGTCCACCATTGCTCTTCACCATTGAGAGACATAGGAATCCACTGAGTATTATAGGTCGTGGTACCTAAAAGAAAAAAGTTAAACAAATTAAAATCTGGTACTGACTACATTCAACTACATAACAGCTCATGATACATAGGCATAACCAACCCTGCACTTCTTATTTCTGTAAAAAAGGTTTATATCAATCCTCTTATTAAGGCCAGGTTTTTCTGACCCTCCTAATGCAAAGATCCAGTATTGTTCTCTTTTAAGTAGTACATTGTCATGATTCCCTCCTCTGGGGCTTCTCATTGGTTTTTCAATACCTAGAAATGACCAACTGTGTTCCTTTACATTTTTCACTTTCAACATATGCACTGCTAGAGCATTTTTCTGGTCCCCATAATTGATAGCTCTCAAGTGTTCACCCATTCTTTCTTTTAATTTTCTTTTTGTTTTACCAATATAGAAACTTCCACATGTACAAGATGCCATATAGATTACCCCTTCAGTTGCAAAGGTTATAAATCCTCTCACTTTGGTTTCCCTATATGTTTTAGGATTTGTAAAACTTTTTGTTTGTTTCAAAAAACTACAAAATTTACAGTTACCACATTTGTAGCAATCATCTTGTTGTTTTGGTAACCACATTCTGCCTTGTATTTGTCCCGGTTGTATTGAATGAACTAAAGTGTCTTTTTAAACTTTTTCCCTTCCTATGTACTGTCCTTGGCTTAATTTCATTGAGGTCCCTCAGGCCTGGGTCTAAACTCACTAAATGTCAGTTCTTTTTGTGATTGTTACTAATTTCATTAGACTGTGTATTGTAAGTACTGACAAAATTTATTCTCTGATCTTATTTTTCCAGATTTTCCTTTTTCTTTTTTTATGACCTTTGACCTTTCCATTTGGCTAACCTCTTTGCTAGCTTGCACCACTAAACTTGTCGGATATTTCCTTTCTTTAAGTCTTCTCTCTAGTTCATTTGCTCTTCTTTCAAATGTAGAATCAGAACTACAATTTCTTTTTAGTCTCATAAATTGTCCCTTGGGAATACCCGCTATGGTATGGTATGGCTGACTGCTATCAGCTTGTAACAATGTATTCCTATCGGTACTCTTTCTGTACAAATCTGTCTCAATTCCCCTTTACCATCTTTCTGAACAATTAGATCTAAAAAAAAATTTGTTTGGTGCTGAAAGTTAGGGAAAACCGTAAGTTGGAATCACTTATTTCAAGATATTTAATGAAATCAAAGACTTCGCCCTCAGTTCCTGTCCAGATGATGAATATATCATCTATGGAGCATTTATACAAGTCTATTCTATCCCTATATGGATTTTTGTCACTATCCCTGATGGACTCCTCTTCCCATTTTCCCAAGTACAGTTTAGCAAAGTTAGGGGAGAAAGTGGCCCCAACCGCAGTTCCTTTTTTCTGTATATATTGACCATCTGAAAAGAAAAAGGTGTTACACTCTAATACAAACTTGGCAAACTGTGTCAACATTTCTGTGGGTGGATCTTTTATTTCTCTGCCATTAAGATAGTATTCCAGGGCACCCAACCCACCTTCATGTGGTATATTTGAATACAAGGCTTCCACATCTAAAGTAACCAGCAAACTCATTTCTTCAATGGCTGCATTTTCTAATAGGTTAATCATGTCACCAGTATCATTTATATATGAGGTGACATGATTAACCTATTAGAAAATATACCACATGAAGGTGGTGTTTTCAGATGGTCAATATATACAGAAAAAAGGAACTGCGATGGGGGCCACTTTGGCCCCTAACTTTGCTAATCTGTACTTCGGAAAATGGGAAGAGAAGTCCATCAGGGATAGTGACAAAAATCCTTATAGGGATAGAATAGACCTGTATAAATGCTTTATAGATGATATATTCATCATCTGGACAGGAACTGAGGACGAACTCTTTGATTTCATTAAATATATTGAAATAAGTGATTCCAACTTACAGTTTTCCCTAGCTTTCAGTACCAAACAAATTATTTTTTTAGATCTAATTGTTCAGAAAGATGGTAAAGGGGGAATTGAGACAGATTTGTACAGAAAGAGTACCGATAGGAATACACTATTACAAGCTGATAGCAGTCAGCCATACCACACCATAGCGGGTATTCCCAAGGGATAATTTATGAGACTAAAGAGAAATTGTAGTTCTGATTCTACATTTGAAAGAAGAGCAAATGAATTAGAGGAAGACTTAAAGAAAGGAAATATCCGACAAGTTTAGTGGTGCAAGCTAGAAAAGAGGTTAGCCAAATGGAAAGGTCAAAGGTCATAACAAAAGAAAAAGAAAAACCTGGAAAATTAAAAGATCAGAGAATTAATTTTGTCAGTACTTACAATGCACAGTCTAATGAAATTAGTAACATTGTCAAAAAGAACTGGCATTTAGTGAGTTTAGACCCAGGCCTGAGGGACCTCAGTGAAATTAAGCCCAGGATAGTACATAGGAAGGGAAAATGTTTAAAAGACACTTTAGTTCATTCAATACAACCGGGACAAATACAAGGCAGAATGTGGTTACCAAAACAACAAGATGGTTGCTACAAATGTGGTAATTGTAAATTTTGTAGTTTTTTTGAAACAAACAAAAAGTTTTACAAATCCTAAAACACATAGGGAAACCAAAGTGAGAGGATTTATAACCTGTGCAACTGAAGGGGTAATCTATATGGCATCTTGTACATGTGGAAGCTTCTATATTGGTAAAACAAAAGGAAATTAAAAGAAAATGGGTGAACACTTGAGAGCTATCAATTATAGGGACCAGAAAAATGCTCTAGCAGTGCATATGTTGAAAGTGAAAATGTAAGGAACACAGTTGGTCATTTCTAGGTATAGAAAAACCAATGAGAAGCCCCAGAGGAGGAATCATGACAATGTACTTCAAAAGAACAATACTAGATCTTTGCATTAGGAGGTCAGAAAAACCTGGCCTTACTGAGATGATTGATATAAAACCTTTTACAGAAATAAGAAGTGCAGGTTGTTTATGCCTATGTATCATGAGCTGTTATGTAGTTGAATGTAGTCAGTACCAGATTTTAATTTGTTTAACTTTTTCTTTTAGGTACCACGACCTATAATACTCAGTGGATTCCTATGTCTCTCAATGGTGAAGAGCAATGGTGGACACTGAGTGTAATAGTGATAAAAGTAGTGGCGATAATCCATTTCATAATGTGTTTTAAAGTCATAAAATTAAAGTTGAATTTTAGGTAGTCTTTTCAGTTTGGTGCACTGTCACTTTAAATGCAACACTATTTAATGGGAATTATCTTTGTAGTGTCATTCTATGATTAGCACCAGGTGGTGTGAAACGCGTTAGGACACTGTGTATGGAGTAATGGAGGAGGTTGGCAGCCTGTAAGCCTGCAGTTTGTAAGGAGCCTGTGAAGAGTGGGAG
The DNA here is from genome assembly GCA_016271365.2 of Neoceratodus forsteri. Classification (NCBI taxonomy): domain Eukaryota; kingdom Metazoa; phylum Chordata; order Ceratodontiformes; family Ceratodontidae; genus Neoceratodus; species Neoceratodus forsteri. Next base: position 66,605,007 of record CM057455.1, read on the forward strand.
CTCTTGTACCTCATATGTTGTGTGAAAAAATAAAGAACGCTGGATTTGAAAGCACATGTGGCATGGTGTGGATTCCCTTCGGCGCAAACTTTAGCACATAATCTCACTTGGCAATAAGCACACAACCTCATTTGGCAGGCTTGGACAAAGCACTCTGTTAGTTTTATCTGGTGCTGGCAAACTAATTTTCGTTTATTTACACCATAAAAGAAGTTGAAGACCTTATGCTATGGCTAGATACCAGAAAAAGTGCAGAAGCCGACTCCTTCGACCCATACTTTCTGAAAATAGCATACCACATACTTGCACCACCTATATCACACTTATTCAACCTGTCCCTAGCCCAGGGCTCTATCCCCGCAGAATGGAAAACCGCTCATGTTATCCCCCTATTTAAAGCAGGGGACCCATGCAACCTGAACAATTATAGGCCAATCTCTCTTCTACCTATACTCTCAAAAATGCTGAAAAAAGTTATGGATTTACAGTTGAGATAGTTTCTAGACAACTCTACATTGCTTAACGTTATGCAGTCTGGCTTTAGAGCAAAGCATAGCACTGTTATGGCGCCGACCAAAGTCACTAATGACTGGCAACGGGACCTTGACAACAAAAAATTTGTTTGTGCTGTGTTTTTAGACCTCAGCAAGGCCTTCGATACCGTTGACCACTGCCTACTTCTCTCCACCTTAAAAAACCATAGGTATGGACTCAGCCTCACTGGACTGGTTCCAGGATTATCTCTCTGATAGGCAGCAACAAATTAAGGCTGAAGGTGAGCTCTCTCCTCTCAAACCAATAAAAAGAGGATTCCCACAGGGTTCCATACTGGGCCCTCTACTGTTCGCCATCTACATTAACAACTTGGACCTAGGAATTACAGAAGCCAGTAGCCACTTGTTTTCTGATGATACGGTGCTCTATCTAAGCCGTGACTCCCCTAGAGCCGCATGCACAGAACTTCAAACTGAATTCAATACGCTACAGCATCAGCGTCTCAGCAAAAAGCTACTGCTAAATGCAAAAAAACTAAGGCCATGCTCTTTACCCCATCTAGCACTAGGGCCTACTCTGCTACTGCTGGTACCCTTCCTCCCATAACTACCCTTCTAGGCAAAGATCTTGAGTTCGTGCCTAAATTCAAATATCTGGGTATATGGCTGGACAACAAACTCTCCTTCGCGGAGCACACAGAAGATTTGATGAAAAAGCTTAGGCAGAGGCTTGGCCTCTTCTTCAGAATTAAACACCTTCTGACCGCAGATGCAAGAAGACAGCTTGTTCAATCAACTTTCTTCTCATTAATCGACTACACTGACATTATCTATGGCCAATGCTCCATCTCACACCTTGCAAAACTGGATGTCCTGTACCACAGAGTACTAAGATTTATAACTGGTCTCCCATCCTCCACACATCACTGCTATTTATATGCAGCCATAGGGTGGCCTTTCCTTCAATATAGGCAGTGTAGAAATGCAGCACTCTGGACATTCCGAGCCCTTACCAACAAACTTCAGATTACATTGTTGCCTGCCTCCCCCTGAGCCCAATCAGTAGCTACGCACTAAGAAGCCACTCGCTAATTTCTCTGAAAATCCCCAGGATCAGTACCCACTTTGGCAGGGCTACCATAAGCCATGCCTTGCCTACACTCTGGAACAGGGTAAAAAGATCCTTGAGACTCAGCTCTCCTGTCAGTTTTGCCCTGTTTAGGATCATTTATGACAAAACGTTCACCGAAATCTGGAAGTGTTTCCATAGTTCCTAGCTGTCCTGCTGACGGTTCACTCCGTATCCTTTCCACATCCAGCCACGAACCTAGTTCCTCCCCCTCCCTATTTTAATCAAGTCCACTAGTCAGCTGCCATAGTGGCCCTTGGCACCCAAGGCACCACTTCTCCCATATTACTCTCCTCTCACGGTTGAAGTGGAACATACAGACCTCATTAGGGGCCCCTATGCAGCCCAAGACCCTCACCCAAGTATGGCAAACTGTCACTAAGGGCTGAAATGCAAATAATTGTACCCTCTGATGGAGGCTTGACTAAGAATGACTAAACATACCACCTCAACTTCTGTATACATGGGAGTCTGTATATACCACAGCAAAGTTGAGTGATGCATGTATGTTCCTACAAGAACGCTTGGAATGTATATCGTGCACCTACCACTTTTCTGTAAATTTGTTTGTAACTCTTTGCACATGTTGTTCTTTGTATTCTCAATCTATGTATGTATAACTGTCTTGGACAACAGCAGGTCCATCTTGTAAATGAGCTTGCTCAATGATGATCGCCTGGATAAATAAAGGTTTGATTTGATCTGATTTGATTTGAGTTCATTTATCAGCAGGGTGGCCCAGTAGGCAAATGCATGTTGCCCAAGTGAGGTGTGATGGAAGGGGATAGCCAAGGCCCCTCTAGTCCTCCACTGGTGATCTGTAACGAGTTGGCTGCTTTGATCAAATTGCCTACACAAGGTGATGTTTTACCTAATAGAGCCTTCTTCCTTAGGATGTAAGTCTGGAATTTGACTATTTCTAGATGACAGCCAATTTGCATGTTTGTACAGAGTACAGGTGTGCATGCCACGCTCAGTATCCAGGATGAATCTGCAGGCTTTGTTGAGCACAGCCTGAACCTTCTTGAGCACTGTATCCATTGCCACCTCATAGACCACTAGTCCATAGTCAATAGCAGATATGATGGAGCTGTGGACTGAGAGGCATAGGGCCCCTGGAGAGAGGTATTGCCTGTGCTTCTACAGGACACCAATCTTGGTATTGACTGTCTTGACCAGAGAGTCAACATGGTGCGCAGCCATGAGGGTATCATCTGTTATGACCCTCAGATTCTTGAACAAGTGGACTTGTTCCAGCAGCTCACTGCATGAGTTGGAGATGATGAGGAGTGGTGCTTAGTTTTGTTGTGGTGGCTGGATAAAAGCATGGCCTTTGTTTTCTTGAAGTTTAGTAGCAACTTATGACTACAGAACCAGTCCTCGAGTTTGGAGGAGGAGTTCGGCAGCTCAGATTGTAGGGCAGCCTGAGACATGCTGCTGCTCAGGAGCACAGAGTCGTCTGCATACAGTATTAGTTTGGTGTCGCAGGCTGTGGGGAGGTCATTTAAGAAGAGGCTGAAGAGTAGGGGCCCCAATTTTGATCCCTGGGTTACCCCTAATGATACCTCTCTTGTGCTGGATACTGTTTACCCAACTGGCATGATAGTAGGCAAGCTTTGTCTGTGACCTGTTTGAAGAACAGTATGGCATGATGCCATGTGGCTGAGACATGGTGCTTGGTGTTGCTGCTTCAGGTGCACTGTAGGGTATCACGCTGATAGTGACCCATTATTTATACAGGAATGCTACCTCTGAGAGGGTGTGCAAGCTATGGGCCAAACCTGGGCTTGCACCTGGTTCCAGACAACAACACAGAATTTGTCCAGCAGGAAATAGGTTGGCCTCTCTGGGGGGGGCGGGGAAGGATTTGGAGGAATAGAGCTGTTGCTGGCATGCAGGGGCTGATTATGTAGTATCAGGGAGAATGGTCTCAACCTAAAGAATGCCAGGTGCATTGGGAGAGGCTGAGGGGCTGGTGCAGCAAAACGGTGGAGGTAATTTCAGAGAGAGAGATGTAGGCTGCTGCTGTATCCCTCACTGTAAGGAAAATAGAGCAGGAAGTGCAAGTGGCATTATCACAATAATTGGGCAAGGAATAAAGCACACACTTAGTATAATCATTATATTTAATATTATCCTTGTGTCTATATGCACATGCTGTAGCTTTTCAGGCAGGGAGCTTGCTCTGTGGCCCTGGGGAGGGAGACTAGCAAGCAGGTGTCTTATGGACTTTATCTTCTAGAATTCACAACCCACACATCAACTTGTCGTCTGCAGGACCACACACCTAGAAAGAACTTTAAAAAAAAAAAAATGGAATTGTAATTCAACCATTCCATATAAGGGCTCACAACAGTCATACTACAGATAAGTAATGCTTTTGGTTCTTATTGCCATCCACAACATGGTGCCATGCTCAATGTACTTGCACCTGGCAACACTGAGGGGCATTGTCATTCTAGTTTTCTTTCTAGTTCTGTGTAGTCTGCCATGTGGCAAGGTAGGTTAAAATACTCCCATGCAAAGAATGAAAGTAGAGCAAACCACAATGAATCCAAGTTTGAGACACAGAGTTTGGTTGTAAAAAGTGTGGAGTGTTGCTTTATTTGATGCAAATGCCCTTGACTCCATGGTTTTGTATCAAATAAAGCAACACTCTGCTCTTTTTTTTCCAAATGAACATTGTGTCTCGAACTTGGATTCATTGAGGTTTGTGCTACTTTCGTTCTTTGCATGGGATTTACTTCATTTGTATTTGTTGGCACACCCTTGATCCCTAGTCATAAGTGCCAGCTACTTCCTGACTTGTAGGTCTTACTAGCTCTTAAAAATATATTGTCTGATCTCACTGCTCACGCATGCTGCTTATTTACAGCGGAGCATGTGCGTGTGGTCAGTGGGTATGACAGCATGTAAAGGGGTATAGAATCATGAGGTGTGACAGCGGGCATGGTGTTATGTGGTCAGTTGGTGTGACAGCATGTATGGGGAGGCATGGGATCATGTGGTGTGATAGCGTGCACGATGGTGTAGGTCAGTGAGCTTGACAGGGTGCATGGTGGATGATGAGTGTGATAGTATATGTGGTCATTGGGTGTGACAGCGGACATGGTGTTATGTGGTCAGTTGGTGTGACAGCATGTATGGGGAGGCATGGGATCATGAGGTGTGATAGCGTGCACGATGGTGTAGGTCAGTGAGCTTGACAGGGTGCATGGTGGATGATGAGTGTGATAGTATATGTAGTCATTGGGTGTGACAGCATGAATGGAGGTGCATGGTCCATAGATGGATGTGACAACATAAGACCATATGAAAATAGCCAGTAGAAGAAGACCTCTTGGTCTATTGAGTCTACTTGAATTGATACAGGGTCTTGGTCTTGTATTTACACTAGTGACCCTGTCCTTCCTCCTGCCCACCTAGCCCCCCCTCCCTTTCCCCATCTTGGTCCTATAACTTCACTCTTTGTTTGCACTAAGCTGTATTGAAAGACCCCATTGTCTTTGTCTCCACCACCTGTTCTGGCAGCTCATTTCAAGCAGACACCACTCATTCTGTAACAAAAAAAAAAAAATTATTCCTTACATCCTTTCTGAATCTACCCTCATCAGTTTTAGGCTTTCCCATAGTGATGGCATTGTCTCTCTTACTGAAGAGGCCCTCTCTTTCCTCTCTCTTTACTCCCTTCATGTACCTGAAGGTCTCTATCATATCACCCCTCTCACTCCTCTCTTCCAGGGAGCACATCTTCAGGGCTCCTAGCTTCTCCTCATATGACCTGTCCTGTTGCCCCGTGATCATTTGAGTTGCTCTCTTCTGGATCTCCTCCAGCATGTTAATGTCCTTCTTAAGGTACGGATGCCAATACTTCATCCCGTATTCTAGATGTGGTCTTACTAATGTCCTGTATAATGGCAAAAATAACCTTACTCTGCCTGCTACTGAAACTTCTTGCATTACATCCAAGCATCCTGTTTGCCTTCATCACAGCCTTTCAGCATTGACAGGAATGTTTTGGGTCACAGTAATTACCACCTCCGGGTCCTTTTCAGAAGCTGCTTGCTGAACCTTCCCTATGTAGTACTCTGTCCTTGAGTTTTTGGCCCCAATATGCATCACTTTGCACTTTTTCACATTGAACCCAAGCTGCCATATTCCTGACCATCTCTCCAGTCATGCTAAGTCCTCCCTCAGCTCTTCTTTCCCCTCCTGGGTATCCACTCTCCCACAGAGCATGGTGTCACCTGCAAACAGGCACATCTTGCCTGGAATACCTTCTCCAATGTCTCTAATAAAGATGTTAAACAATACTGGCCCCAACACTGACCCTTGTGCAACCACACTGATGCCCTTTTTGAGTGCTTGAGAACTCCCCCTTCCCCCAACAACCCTCGGTGTTTGGCCACTTACCCATTTTCAACCCATCTTATCAGTTTCTCCCCCACCCCTAGGTCCTTCAGTTTCATTATCAACCTTCTGTGTGGCACAGAATCAAAGGCCTACCAAAGTTCAGGTAGATGGTGTATTGCCTGGCATTTGTCCACTGCCCTTGTGACCCCATCGAATAACTTATCAAGTTTTCTGAAATCTGCCTGCAACAAACCCATTTTGTTTCTTGTCCTGCAGACGATTGTCCTCCAAGTACCTGACTAGCCCTTCCTTCAGTATGTTCTCCATGAATTTACATACTGTCGAGGTCAGGCTGACTAGTCTATAGTTGCCCAGGTCCTCCTTGGGTCCACTCTTGTGGAGTGGCACTGCATGTGCTGTTCTCCATTCTACTGGTACTATTCCCATTTATCAAGCGACCTATTGAAGAAATTGTCAGTTGGACTGCCAGCTCCTCTGCCAACTCTTTTAGCATCCCGGGGTGTATTGCATCTGGACCCAAGGATTTGTCTACCCAATTTCACTCTTTTCTCCCTATGATTCCTATTGAGTACCCTCCGTTCTCCCTCCCCCTCCTTATCCGGTTTGTGGTATTACTCCCTCCCTTTCCTTTATAAAGGCAGAGCAAAAGTATTCATTTAATACCTCTGATTTTGTACTATCTTCTGTAACCCATGAGTCCTCTTTTTTTTAAGTTGGACGATGCCATCCTTTTTGTCCATCTTTTCCTTTATGTAGATCCTTACTGCCCCAGCTGTCCACTCTGCTCAGCTGGCGAGGGGTTGTTCATTTCCCAGGGTATAGTTAAAGACTTCTGGGTCTCGAGCTTTTATGCATGTTGCCGCCACGCTGTGGAACTCTCTACCTCATCAGATTCATAAGTGCCTGACCTTAGGGAGCTTCAAGACGACCTTAAAGACCGATTTGTTCCACCTTGCTTTCGGGAATACTATTTAATTGTCTTAATTTTATCGATATATATTCTGAAATTGGATTATTTTATTCTATTTGCTTTTTGTTTTAACTCTGTTTGTCTCCAACACTGGAGAACTCCTTCCAGCAGCCACCACACAGCTCCCCGCCTCTACCTCCCACCGTGACTGCTCCCTCTCCCCTCATGCTGCCAAGCACCACCTCCGGGTCTGAACCCTGCAGAGGTAGGGCCACCTCATCTGCCCAGGTCACTCTATCTAATAGGCAAGGTGCCCAGCACACACGAGTCCTGGCAGGAGTAAGGAGATGGCCTGGAGTTGGGAGTGTGAGCAGTGAAGGTCGTGGCACCTTCATCCATCTCCAGGTTGGGGTATTTTTCACTTTTTTCTTCCCATCACCCCCCCAGAGCACGGCCAGCATGGCAATGTAATGCTGTGACTCTGCCTGTCACTGGCATTCACTGCGCTGTTCAGTTGGCACACCCCTGGCCACTGCCAGAGGTTGTTCTATGAGTGAGCATCTCCCACACCCTCCCCTGAGAAGAGAGAGCAGTCCTCTGGATGCTCAATCTCTTCCCCCCTGCCGACCCCTGGCGACTTCTGGCTCATTCCCAAACCCAGGTGGCTGGCGTGGCATGAGGTGTGGTATCCAACGCCTCAACCCTCAGTGCCACCGGGCCGGCTTATTCTATTTGTTTTAATGCATTTTTTATTCATAAATTTTGTACAGTGCTTTGATTATTGAATTGTGTTATAGAAATTTACTATTATTATTATTATAGAGAAAGAATGCCTTTTCACTTTTCTTTATTCTCTCTGCTATTTGGAGCTCCTTCTCTGCTTTGGCATGCTGTACTTTCCTTCTGGCTATCTTGGCTAGCCTCAGGTACTCCTCTTCATTCCCCATCCCGTTGCTGTTTTTTTTTTTTTTTTTTATTTCTCGTAGGCTGTTTTTTTATCCCTTACTACTCTGTCCACTTCCCCATAAAACCAGCATGGTGGTCTTGCCCCTCATCTTTATGCAGCTGCTTGTTGCCTTCTGAATGGCTTCCTTAATGGTGTCCACTTCCATGCCCTTGTCTATGCTCCCTGGGTCCTCCTTAGTCTCTTCTCTACTCTTTTGAGGTTTGCTTTCCTGAAATCTAATGCTCTGAACTTAGTGGGGATGTCCTTCTTACCCATGTCTATACTGAACCACACTGTACACTGGTCGCTCCCACCCATGGGTTCTCTAATGTCCATCTCCTGTACATGCATGAGGGTCTGGAATCCTGAGGTGTGACAGTATTCATAGGGGCATAGGAGGACAGCATTCATGGGGGTATGGTATTGAGGTGTGACAGGGTACATGACGTTATAGGGTCCATTGGTATGATGACTTGCATGGGGTCAGTGGATATGACAGTGTAAGGGGGGGCATGGGGTCATGATCTTTAATAGTTCTTGCCCCACCTGCAGCAAAGTAGAGGATACCATCCTAAAGGAAAGTCACTTCTCAGCTGAGCTGCTGTGTTCATTATATTTCATGGATATGTCACTGGAGTAACTCATGGTGGCAGTGCTGGGATTGACAGAAACTGTCTGCACCCCCAGGAAGACCTTTCTCCTACATCTGGGGAAAAGGTAGAACCAGGGCCATTTACTTTATTGTTTTCATTTTTGTAGGGAGAAAGAGTGTCCCACAGGGTCACTTTTTGCTTTCCATGTGAACAAGGAGGGTTACTGTACTAAGGTTACACCTTTCGGTGCCATGTTGTGAGTCTGGGTGGACAGTGTGTAGGATAGACTACAGGCATGACTGGAGTATGGATAACTTTGGTGGGATTTCCAATGTACAGCTGGCAATAGGCTGATGTTGGATGGCACCTACATTAAAGATGTGTGGATGTCTGATCTTGTTGGATGTTTCTTAATTATTCTTTTGGATTCCTCCACTGGCAGGTTTTCTCCCTAAAATGTGGTCATTGTTGTAATGTAGACAGCCAGTTCTGAGTGCTGTATCATTTTTTTTAATATAAAATGTATTAGTGATGGACACTGCTGAAAATGCCAGTTCACTTGGAGTGACCTCACTCACTCCCTCCTCCCCCAGATTTCACCTGAAAGATGAAAGCCATGAGAAAATGTTGAAAACAGCATGTGTTTCACACACTCAGGTTTTAGAGACGATGTGTTACATGGAAGGCTTTAATCAATGATCCTGTTTGTCTGAGTTTATTACAGCTGTAGTGCTATATCATATCCATTTTATGATGTTGGGGAGGAATCTAGGTTCTTACACAGGGGTGTGAAGTGTAAATGTTCCTTCATGTCCTGGAGGGAGGAAACTTATCCAGGGATCAAGAAGGTGTCATTTTAAATTGAGTTATGCTAAGGTTGCAGAATTAATGATTTGAAATTGCATAATGTGTGTGTATAAAAATATTTTTTTAGATATATTTTTATGTGCTCTGACAGAGGAGGAGCTGGATGACCTCACCCAAAAGGGGTTGGCCCATACAGTTGTTTAAGGAATAAATTTTATTCTGTTTGACTACACAGGGACATTTTTATCTGACACTGACCAAGAAAACATTGGTGAGCACTTTAAAACAGGTATTTAGAAAGAGAGTTAAATCTAAATACTGTAAGTAGAAAATTGCACTGTTTAAACCTTGTTCTTTTAAAAGATTTGTATGTCTTGTGATACAAGAGTTCTGTATTTTGTGTTTTACATATTTTTATCTATTGTAGTAAAATCATTTTTTTTAGAACTTACTTGATCTGTCTTGGACTTCTTTTTAGATGTAAGAAAAGTACATGTTTAAAGCAGACAGCAGGCATAAGCTTGGATGGTGGTATCAAACTGGAAAGAGAAGTGTTTTAAATCTGAGGTCTTTATTAAAGTTTTTAAGGGTTCATCTCTGTATAACTGGTTAGGTGCCTGTAGACAAAGATAATCTGGCCCTCTGAAGACAGACATATCTGAGCCTGTGCATTGGGTATGCTAGCAAGAGGTTAACAGTTTGAATCCCTCCAGAACTTGAGACCAAAGTTTGATCCGGACTCACAAAAACAGACAAGAGGGTTACCTTGTTCTGTTCACTGTACACAAGACTATGCTCGGAGGTTGGCACTCTGGGAGTAGAGGGCCTGACCTGCTGAGTGGGTTTGTGACAGATTGGTTGGCAGCGGTGGCAAAATTTTGGTATCGAAAGCTTTATTGTTCTGTGTCAACTTGAGACCATAAGCTCTCTTGCAAGGAAGGAAAAAGACAGAGTTTTATTTTAAAAAAGGAAACAGAACTATATGTCACTTGGTGTACAGTAAAGTTCCTACCTATTTTGTTTTATTTTTTTCTAAAGTGCAAAGTCAGAGTAGCTGTAGTCAGGGAAGAAGATGGCTTCTGAATACAGCAGGCACACTATAGATTACTTAAAGCAGTTGTTCAGGGACAGAGGAGTCCTGTTTGGGGTGAAAGCCAGTAAGCAGAACCTCATAGAGGCCCTGATGGTAGCAGATACCCAGAGCAGTGAGTCACAGACCGTGACTGAAAGGGACCAGACCTCGAGTGTGGCAGGACTAGTGGCCAGTGCAGGGTCCACATCCAGTGAGGAGGACAGTGGTGCCACTGTCAGTGAAGGGCCACAGCAGCAGGAAAAAAAGTCACCAGTATCCTGAATCCAGAGGTACTCAGACTGCAAATTGAGTTGCTCAGGATGGAACTGGAGGCAGAGCGACAACAGAGGGAGGCAGACCATAAGAAGCGTGAGCACCAGTGAGCTGGAGAACAGAGAGGAGTGCCAGTGGCAACACGAGCTGGAGATTATGCAGCTCTGACCAGCGGCACCAGAGCAGGTAAGTTGCTTGGGTTTAACTGGGACTGCAGGACTGGGTTACAAATTGAACTCCAAATTAATAGCCGAGTTAAAGGGGAAGACATGGATGCCTTTTTAAATTCTTTTGAAAAAGTTTGTATTCAGGCTAAAATTTCTAGAGAGTCCTGGAACTTCCAGCTGTCCCCCGCTATTTACTGGGAAAGCTCGGGATGCATTGGATCAAATGGACAATGAGGACAGTGATGATTACAGCAAACTAAAACCTGCATTGTTAAAACAGTTTGAATTAACTGCTGAATCATACAGAGCAAAATTTCTCAAGCTCAGAAGAAGCCCTGATATAAGCTACAAGGAGCTAGCCACGAAACAAGGTCAGTTTTTAAAATGTTGGTGGGAGGGAAGTGAGGCAAACTCTGTTGATAAAATTGAAAATGTGATTTTATTAGAACAGTTTTATTGGGCATGCCCAGCAGAGTTAAAAACATGGCTAGAGGACTGAGGTCCCAAAACAGTGCAAGAGGCTGTTTAACTCTTGGACTGCTATGCCAAGAGCAGACCTGCTCTGAGAGTGAATGGGGCAGGTGTGGCCTCGCAGAAAACGAAAAGCGTGCTTTCAAGGCAGCTAAAACCCCCACTGCCTACACCAAAACCAGTTAGCCCCAGGTTTCAGAAAAAAGATTTCTCTGAGAGAAAAAATGAATGTTGATGTGCAAAGAAACTGGGCATATTGCCAGACAGTGCCCCAAAAAATGCGAGCCATAATACACAACCAGCTGCAAGAAAAGAAGTGGGTTGTTTGTGTGTCCCTGGAAGCATACCAGTGAACATGAGGGAACACATGCACCCAGTCATGGTAAATGGCATACAGATGCAGGGGTTAAGGGACACAGGGGCATCCCTGACATTGGTGAAAGGGGATCTGGTACAGCCTGGTCAGCTTATCCCAAACAAATACATCACTGTACAGGACTTTGTGGGTGAAGAGAAAACATTGTCATTCGCTAGTGTTCTCCTTGACTGGGGTGAAACAGGGGGAACTGTGCAGCAGGTGGCTGTAGCCAACACATTAGTAGTGGATGTGATCCTGGGTAACAATCTCCAGCAGGGGATGGTATGTGCAGTTACCTGTAGCCAAGCGGCAAGGGAAGATTGTAGTTCCCTGAGCCCCCCCAGAAGCCATTGGGGAAGATACTGAGAGGTTGGTTCACCAGCCTGTATCTCCAGAGGGGGAGACTGATAAAAAGGGGGTAGAAATTTCTCCAGTAGTAAGTAACCACACAGCTACACAGCTACAGAGGGTTACTCCAAAGAGGGAGGGGTGACCCCTTGTCAAAGGGTTGGGATTGACAGTGATCCTGAGGGTGCTGACGCTAGTGCTAGGGACCCTAGTTTAGCGACTGAAGGGGACCTGTCCCATGCCTTGGGAAGGTGTGAGGGGTTCGCAGCTGCTCATAGAAGTGACCCTAATTTAGAGAAGCCGAGGGCTTGGGCAGACTTGGATAGGGCACAGGGAGGTGACGGCAGACATAAGGTTTATTGAGAAGATGGACTTATGTATACACAGGCAGTACAGACAGAGGGAGGGATGCTAGGCAGGCAGCTTGTCATTCCCCAGGGATATTGTGAGCAGTTGCTCAAGGTTGCCAATGATATTGCCTTTTCTGGTCATCTGAGAATCGTGCACACAACACAGCGGTTGGCACAGAATTTCTACTGACCTAACTTCACCCAGCAGGTGAAGGAGTATAGCAGATCTTGTCACTGGTGCCAAGAAATAGGGAAGGTGGGCAAGAAAACCCTAGCCACCCTGATTCCATTGCCCATGGTGGAGGAGCCATTCCAGAGGGTGGGAATGGATATTGTGGGGCCTTTAAATACCCTCAGCTCCTCAGGGAAGAGATTCATCCTGACTGTGGTGGATTATGCCACCTGGTACCCAGAGGCAGTCACCCTATCCTCACTGAGGGCAGACAAAGTGGCAGATGCCTTACTAGGGATTTTCTCCCATGTAGGGTTTCCACAGGAGGTAATCACTGATCGAGGGGGTTCCTTCATGTCGGACCTAATGAAATGTTTATGGAAGAAGTGTGGGGTGGTGCAGAGATGCACGACACCACATCACCCACAAGCCAATGGGCTTGTGGAAAGATTCAATGGAACCCTGAAGGCAATGGCCCGGATGTTTGCTGAACAGTATGGGAGGGACTGGGAGAAATACCTTCCTCACCTGCTATTCGCATACAGGGAGATGCTCCAAGAGTCGACAGGATTTTCCCCCTTCAAACTCTTGTATGGACGCAGGCTACGTGGGCCCCTAGACTTGATCCGGGAGGCCTGGAAAGGCAAGCACACCACCCAGGGAACTCCCATTGTGGATTACATCCTTAGGTTTAGGGAAAGGCTGAAGGAGCTTATGAGGACAGCCCAGAGCAACCTGACAGCTGCCCAACAGAAACAGAAAGTGTGGTACAATCGCAGAGCCAGAGCTCGCTTGTACGTGGTGGGTCAGGAAGTCATGGTCCTTATTCCAGTCTAGAAAGACAAGCTGCAAGCTGAGTGGGCAGGACCGTATAAAGTGGTTAGGAAGGTAAATGATGTGAATTACATTGTGGAGTTACCTGACAGAAGACAGGCAGAAAGGATGTACCATGTCAACATGATGAAGCCATATGCAAATAGAGCTGACATGGTATTTGCAGTATATAGTCATGGGGAGGGGACAGATGAAGGATACCCCCTTCTGGACTTGCTGGAAGACAGTAAGCAGGAGTCCTCTGTGGAGGCAGTAAAATTGTCTTCCTAGCTGACCCCGGACCAGATCCAGAAAGTGAGGGAGGTTTTGGTAGACTTTACTCCCTTGTTTAGAGCTAAGCCTGGACTATCCCCCTTAGCAACACATGATGTGGAGACAAGGACACAAATGCCCATATAGCGGATGGCATATCGGGTGTCAGAGGCTGTCCAAAAGGACATTAGGAGGGAAATGGAGGAGATGCTCAATTTAGGGGTAATCCAGAGATTCCACAGCCCCTGGGCCTCATCCGTAGTCCTTGTACCTAAGCCAGATGGCTCAACCTATTTCTGTGTGGACTATTATGGACTGAATGCAGTCATGAAGTCAGACGCCCACCCGATGCCCTGGACGGACGAACTCCTGGACAAGTTGGGAGGGGTTACCTCCCTTACTACCATTGACCTGACAAAGGTGTATTGGCAGGTAGAGTTGACAGACAGAGCTAGGGAGAGGTCAGCCTTCATCACTCTGATAGGCTTATTTGAGTTTAAAATAATGCCTTTCGGAATGAAGAACGCCCCGGCCACTTTCCAAAGGTGGGTGAACCAGGTGTTGAATGGTGCTGAGGAGTACACCGTAGCATACCTGGATGACATTGCCATCTTTAGTACCAACTGGGAGGAACACCTGTCACACCTTAGGGAAGTGCTGGGCAGGATACAGAGGGCCGGGCTCACTGTCAAAGCCGAGAAGTGCCAGGTGGCCATGGGAGAGCTGGCATACCTTGGACATGTGGTAGGCTGGGGACAGCTCTGTCCTAACCAAATAAAGACAGAGGTGAACCAGGCATGGCCCAGACCAGAAACTCAGAAGCAGGTCAGGAGCTTTCTAGGGACAGCAGGGTACTACAGAAAGTTTGTACCCTAATTACAGTGCCCCTGTTGCACCCCTATCTGACCTGACAAAGAAAAGGATGCCAAAGAAAATTACTTGGGGCCCGGCCTGTGAGGAAGCCTTTACCAAACTGATGGAGGCACTGTGCAGTGCACCAGTTTTGACAAGTCCTAACTATAGCAAAACTTTTATAGTTCCAACGGATGCCTCAGAAGTGGGTATTGGGGCAGTACTGAGTCCAAGGGACAGATCACGCAGTTGCATAGCTGAGTTGGAAGCTGCTTCCCCGGGAACAAGCATAATCCATGGTGGAAAAGGAGTGTCTTGCTATAGTGTGGGCCCTAAAGAAATTAGAGCCATACTTGTATGGGCAGCATTTTGTGGTGCATACTGACCACAACCCCCCTGGTTTGGCTGGCACAGATGGGGAAGAACAATGGGAGACTGCTAAGATGGAGTCTGGCTTTGCAAGGGTATGATCTGACAATCATACATAGGGCAGGCATTAAGAATCAGAACTCGGATGGGCTGTTTAGAGTCTTTGAGGAGTAAACTGATTTGGGAAGCTCATCCCATGTAGGGGATAGATCCCCCAAATTCAGTCTAGGTGGGGAGGAATGTAACGTATACAGCGAGTTCTGAGTGTTGTATTTTTTTTTTTAAATATAAAATGTATTACTGATGGACACTGCTGAAAATGCCAGTGCACTTGGAGTGACCTCACTCACCCCCCCCCAGATTTCACCTGAAAGATGAAAGCCATGAGAAAATGTTGAAAACAGCTTGTGTTTCACACACTCAGGTTCTAGGGACAATGTGTTACATGGAAGGCTTTAATCAATGATCCTGTTTGTCTGAGTTTATTACAGCTGTAGTGCTATATCATATCCATTTTATGATATTGGAAAGGAACCTAGGTTCTTACACAGGGGTGCGAAGTGTAAATGTTCCTTCATGTCCTGGAGGGAGGAAACTTATCCTGGGATCAAAGATGTGTCATTTGAAATTGAGTTATGCTAAGGCTGCAGAATTAATGATTTGAAATTGCATCCTATGTGTGTATAAAAATATTTTTTTTTAGATATATTTTTATGTGATCTGACAGAGGAGGAGCAGGATGACCTCACCCAAAAGGGGTTGGCCCATACAGTTGTTTATGGAATAAAGATTATTTTATTTGACTACACAGGGACACTTTTATCTGACACTGATCAAGAAAACATTGATGAGCACTTTAAAACACGTATTTAGAAAGAGAGTTAAACCTAAACATTGCACTGTTTAAACCTTGTTCTTTTAAAAGATTTGTATGTCTTGTGATATAAGATTTCTGTATTTTGTGTTTTACATATTTTTATCTATTGTAGTAAAATTCTTTTTTTAGAACTTACTTGGTCTGTCTTTGACTTCTTTTTAGTTATAAGAAAAGTATATGGTTAAAGCAGACAGCAGGCATAAGCTTGGATTGTGGTATCAAACTGGAAAGAGAAGCATTTTAAATCTGAGGTCTTTATTAAAGTTTTTAAGGGTTCATCTCTGTATACCTGGTTAGGTGTTCATAGGTAAAGATAATCTGGCCCCCCAAAGACAGACATTTCTGAGCCTGTGCATTGAGTATGCTAGCAAGAGGTTAACATTTGAATCCCTCCAGAACTAGAGACCAAAGGTTGATCCGAACTTACAAAAACAGACAAGAGGGTTACCTTTTTCTGTTCACTGTGCACAAGACTGCGCTCAGAGGTTGGCACTCTGGGAGTAGAAGGCCTGACCTGCTGAGTGGGTTTGTGACAATTGTGATACCATGCTGCATGACCATTGTGGTACCACCAGCTTAAGGCATGGAATAAAAGGAATAAAACCATTTTATTAACACTGCAAGTGCCCCTTTATGCTACCACTGACACATGGTACCACAGTGGTCACTTTGGTAGCTCAATGGAATTTAAACAAATCTGGTTGCTGGTCCGGATGCAGGAAGGCTGGTCACCAGAGAGAAGTGGCAGGGCTGTAGGGTGATGTAGCTCCAGAGAGTATGCCCAACTTGTGGAAAGCTAGGGCAGAAAGGGTTTCAAGCTGCATGGAGGATTGTGGGCTGGAGAGGAGAGCTTGATCTCATTTCTGGAAAGGTGATCCAGTGGTGGGGAGGGTGGCCGGCCATGTGGTGTGGTGGGTCATCCAAGCACCAGATTTTTTTTTTTTTACTTATAGTTTTTCTGGTTTTGTGCCCATTTTCTCCCGTTCCCTATGGCCCCAGCACACAAGTGTCATGTTTGTGGAGGTGCACGCACACCCCATGATACCAGTTCAGCCCCTTTCCACCACTCCCCATGGCCATTGCCAGATCTCCCGGTCAGCGCCTTCTTCCATCCTCCACTGGCTGGTGGCTAGGGAGCCTCCAGTCCCTTCTAGTAGGAGAGAGTTGCCTTGCCACAGCTCGATCTTGTTCCTCGGCCTCCCCCACCTGGGTCACTGGCACAGTGCGAGGTGTGGCATCAGTGCTTCAACCCTCAGCACCATGGGTCTGGCCCCCCAGGCACCGAATGATAGTGACTATGGTGGTCAGACCTGAATTTTTAGGGCATATAATGGAAAAATCTTGACTCGTCAGGACAAACTATTGAATAGCAATAGTCATAACTATTGTTGGTCATTGTTCATCTGTCAGGGTCAATATTTCCTCTTTATAGCCATCAACTGATGAACCATTTTTAAAAAGATAGAAAGAAAATACTACAATGGCAGTACACCTGTTGCAGGCATTGCGAGCCCCTGGTGCACTTCTGACCCAAGGTGCTGCAATACCACTGCTCCTATGTAAATGAGGCTCTCTACTCTTGAATACTTGTGCAGTGGGAAGTATTTTTGGTTGCACTGAACAACTCCCTAAGCAAAGTTGTTTACAGTCACCCAAAACCTCCACTTAAATCAGTGCTTAGCTGCGCACTTCCAAAGGTGGGGGGGGGGTGCATTCATCCACCCTAATCTTCTGGTCCTTGTCATGGTATAACATCCTGATGATCCACTGGGCAATTCTTCCCTCCCATTGCCCTTTTCTAAAGTATACCCTGTTGGTCCACTGCCCCTCCCCAAACAGCCCCCATCCTACCCTCTAATTCACATCTGACAACCCTGTTCCACCCCCCTTTTCTGTAGTGTATGGCACTCTGGACAGCTAGGAACCAGGACTGGCACAGGTCTCCTATTAACTCCTGATCTTTACTTCTACCAGGGCTGGAGACTGGAGGTTGGGGGGGTCACTAGACAGCAGGGATTGCCTTAATTTTATTAAGGCCAGGGATCAGAGGGTGGTGGGGCACCTGGACAGCAAAGGTCCTTAACTGGCATCAATTTGCATGTTTCTATGGTTATTCTTCTGAGAAGACAGGGGAAGGGGGAATCTGTCCCAAATTGTCTATTGTGGCTTGACCTACTGCAACTGGCTCCAACCCATTGATGTTACTTGCTCTACCTCTCAACACTGTAGCCAGTTCATTGCACTCTGTTGCTGAGGAATGAAATTATGTAAAAAAAAAAAAAAAAAAGATCCAACCATGATTACTGCTGGTGCCACCAGCCTGATTCCCCTCTGCCATTTGACCCAACTGTACAGGAACAGATTTGTCATGTATATTGTGTGGCAGTAGGGACAGCAGTAGTCTTGCTGTGGCTGCACGAATTTGAAATAAACTTTGTGTGAGTAGCATTTTATGATATGTGCTCTCTTTTAAGTTCACCACTACTTGAACCACAGATAAATCCGGACATAGCATACCAAAGCAACAGGTAGGTTATCATTTGTTTGCTTTAAATTGACATAAATAGTATTTTTTTTATTGAAAAATCTTGGAAGACACTAATTGAGCTAGAAACTCTTCATACTGTAGGTTCCACGTCAAGGAAGTTACGGAGAGGTACAGAGTATGCTGCTAGCTAGACTGCTAGCAACATTTACAATGAATGGAGGTGATAAGGCAGTACATTAAGCAATCTATTCTGATAGGCAAAGGGCCAGGCAACATCCAGTTACAAATAACTGTTTCACACATAAGATGGCGACGTACAGTGAACATTCCTTTGCGGACAATAGTGGCACACATGGGGGGTTAAGTAGGGAGGGACATACATAAGGAGGTAAGAGAAACCCACATGGCTTGGTGGGCAGTGGATTGTTCAGCTAGGAGAGCTGAGGGGGAGGGGGAGAAAATCAGCCCAGTAGGCCTAATCTGCAGGTGGGACAGTGAAGGGGGAGAGTAGGGAATCAGCCCAGGGGACTTTGTTGTAAGGTAAGCAGGGTAGGAGGGAGGGGAGGAAGAGAGGGAGTGACTGAGGGTGGAGTGGAGGATGGGGTGTCAGGGCAATGAAAGGAAGGAGGCAGAGGTAGCAGATGAGTAAAGATTAGACAAGGTGGACATATGGGCGGTATGTATGGAGATGAGGGGGAAGTGGTGGAGATATTGGGGGCAGAAGGAGGGGGGGGTGGTAGGAGTGGGGACAGAGGAGGTACAGAGGGTAGGCAAGAGAACTGAGGGAGAGATGTGTGAGGGAGATGGGAGCCGGGTAGGTGAGAAGGGAAGTGGGAGAAGGTAGTGGGGCTACTGGAGGATGCAGTGCAGCAAGTCAGTGGGTAGGAGAGGTTACGGAATGTTAGCAGAAGCAATCTCAGCTAGCGTTAGCAAGTGCAACTAAATGTTGCTGCAACTTCTTAAATGAGTCCAGAGTAGTGGTTGCAATTACTTCATTACTGAAGGAGTTAAACCAGAGTGGAGCTCTATGTGCAAATAACCTTTGTTTTTTTAGGGAGGTACAACAATGGGGAATCCTAAAGAACTGACACTCTGCACTTCTATTTGTCTGTGGGCAGTTTGTGGGAGAGCTGCCTTGAAGCAGTGTGCTGCTATCTGGACTGTAAGGCCTTCAACATAGTGCCCTTCAGGAGAGCGAGTAAGGAATGAACAGCCTAGGGGGATCCAAAGTGGTGAATTCAATAGAAACTGGTTTAATGAGACAGTCCTTCGGCTCAGTGGTAGTGCTACAGCCCAAGGCACAGATCATCTGAGTTCAAGAACGAGCTCACATTGTAGGAGGCTCACTGGGAGGAGGAGGAGGACCAAGTGATCTAGGAGATGCTCTCCTTCAGGGAGGAAGAACTGCCAGCTCCGCTGTTGTACTGCCAGCTGAGTAACCACAAGTTAGCAGTGCAGTCGGGAGCAACTCATGGGTGGGAAGATGTTGGCTGGTGCTTCGCTATGCACATCTGTGCACATGCTTGTGCACCCTTGCTGCTTACGTCCTAGGGGATGGAAAAATATGTGAGGCTATCCTGGATACCCAGGCAGCTCATCCACATACTGGATTCATTCTACGGTGTAGCAAGTCCTGGTAGATGCCAATGTGATGGTGCTGCAGTGCAAAAGTGAGCCGATCAGAGATGCAGGTGAAAAAATAAAGTAGTAGCTGAGAGGGAAAAACTGGTTAACAGGTGTCAGAGGGTGATGGTTGCCATTGCAGTGATGGATCAGTGAGCAGTGAGGCTCAGTACTAGGACTGGTTAACAGGTGGCAGAGGGTGATGGTTCCCATTGCAGTGATGGATCAGTGAGCAGCGTGTCTCAGTACTAGGACTGGCTTTCTTCAGTGTCTTCATAAGTGACACTGCAGAAAAACTGGCACAGAAGGTAATGCCTTTTTTGCAGACAACCACACCAAAATATGTAAGGTGGGCACTAAGGAGGGAGCAGAGAGAGAGAGAGTGCACCTGGCTCTTGGAGAAACTAGAGGAGTGGTCAAGATCAGGGCAGTTGGTGTTCAATGCCAGAAAGTTCAGAATCGAGCACCTAGGGCAAAGGACTCCAGAAGCTGCTTTATAGGGTTGAGGGTGGTACTGACGGTCACTAAGCAGAAAAGGAACCTTGAGGTTATTACATGATCTTGAAGTTGCAGGGCTGTGTCACAAAGCAGTGGGTAATACTAGCAGGATGTGGGGGTGTATTGGGAGCGATACCTTCAGCAGGAGGAGGAAGGCTGTGGTGGTGGTGGTATTGCAGGTGTATCACTCATTAGTAAGACCCAGAAAACCCATAGAGTAGAGGCAGTTCAAAGAGTAACTAAAATGGTGCATGGTTTGCACCAAAAGCCCCGTGAGGATAGACTGTGGGTTCGCAATAAGTACACCTTAAAAGAGAGGAGCTCTTCAGGGGACATGAAGGAGACCCACAAGTACCTAACAAGGGTAAGGGGATGATTCCTTCAAATGAGAAAGACCACCTGGATCGGGGGGGGGCATGAGATGAAGCTTGGGGGGTAAGAGGGATGTGAGGAATTACTACTTCACTGAAAGGGTAGTAGACACTTGGAACAGACTGACAGCAGTAGTGGTGGAGGTGAAAAAACAGTGGGGGGGCTTAAAGCATGTGTGGCATAGAAATGGGGGATATCTGAAAATAAGCAGGGATGTGGGAGGGTCACAAGACCATTTAGGGTTTGTGGGGAAGGACTTGACAGGGAACATCTGGGCAGACTAGGTGGGCCAAGTGGTTCTTTTTCTGCTGACAGATTCTGTGTTTCTGTGGGATAGTAACACTGCTTTTTTACAGCTGTCATTGTTTTTTTTTCCTTTTGTTTTATTTTAAAATAACATAATTGATCTGCTTTTTTTGTTTCCAACAGTTTAGTTACTGGCGGTTGAGGAGAGAGCAGAGAGCTGGGGGAGTAGTGGCAGTTGTTGAAGCTTCAGGGGAAACCCAAGTGGAACAGAGTCCTTTGTGGAGTTTGTAAGTAGGCAGCTTTTTGAATAAATGTTTGTGTCCATTTTTGTTATTAGACAGTTCTGTGTGCTGGCAGGAGCCTCTGGTGGCAGTTGTAGTGCGATCGGGAAACCAAAGCAGAAGTGTGAGAGAGGGAGTGAGGGGTCATCACAAGTAGAGTTTGAGCATGCAGTTTTGGAAAAAAAGTGACAGTTTTCTAAATGTTGGGGGCTCTGGTGGCAGTTGTAGCAAGGTTGGATAACCAAGGAGGGATTTTCACATGTCCAGGTTTCAAAGAAGACTTTTTTTTAATATAAAGTGTCTACTTTGTATATCAAGAGGTGTGGAGAGGACAGAGTGCAGCATGCAGAGGAGTATGACAGCTGTGACGGTTTGGAGCAGCCAGTTGAACAAAGCTTTGATGATAAAGGCAAAAAAATACATATATACCCCCAAAAAATAAAACTGTTAGAAAAAAATTACTACTGCATGGTAGTTGGGAGAATAGCTAGAAGTACTGATGACTAAGTGGCAGGTGGTGTGGCTGAGGGATGGGCAACATGAACACTGCAAGAAACAAAACTAAGGCGAGATACTGATATGTAGTGTCAGACAGCAGGGGTGGGGTTGTCTAACAGTCTACTATGTACATTACTGGAGGACAACGTAGTAATAACTGTGTATAAATGTACGATTCTGCATTCATACACACAGTTACAAAGATAAAGGGATTTATCGCACTCCATTTATGTCTACTCCTGTTGCATAAAGTTATTTATTATTTATAGCATGTCGGGGCTCTCTGTTTTCTGCTGGCTCCTGGTGCTCTGACATTAGCTGCTGTGTAGCTCCATTGTATGCAGTGTTTGCTGTTTCCATGCTCCCCTCTGGACCCTCTTAACCAGCCCCTTGAGGGCTCTTTACATAGCCACTTTGTGGCTGATCGCTACAGAGAGGCATATTTGCCCCAACCTTCCCCCCCTCCCCAAAATCTCCATCTTCTTCACCACCCACATGGCGCAGGCTACAGCCCGAACTCTGTGTGTGCTGTGAGTTGAAAGAGCCTGCCAGCACTAAACATAGAAACATAGAATGTGATGACAGATAAGAACCACTTGGCCCACCCAGTCTGCCCATTTCCCTGCCTACTGGATAAGCTGCAGATCCTAGTTAACCAGCAGCCTACTTCTTCCTACCCCCATCCCCTAAAATTGCCTTATGACTGTCCCATGCATGCTTGAATTCCACCATTGTTTTTGACTCCACGACCTCCTCTGGAAGGCCGTTCCATGCATCCACAACCCTCTCTGTGAAAAAATACTTCCTTAAATTACCTCTGAGCCGCCCCCCTCTATCTTCAAATTGTGCCCCCTTGTTCTTGCACACCTCTTTTTTTGAAAGATGCTATTCTCTTGGACTTTGTTGATTCCCTTGAGGTACTTGAAAGTTTCTATCATGTCCCCCTCTCCCTCCTTTCCTCGAGGCTATACATATTAAGCTCCTTAAGTCTCTCTTCATATGTCTTCTGGTGCAGACCCTGCACCATTTTAGTTGCCCTCCTCTGGACTGCTTCCATCCTGTCTATGTGTTTGCGAGACTGGTCTCCAGAACTGCACGCAGTACTCCAGATGGGGTCTGACCAGCTGTCTGTACAGAGGGATAATAACTTGTTTTCTACTTGTGATGCCTCTCCCTATGCATCCCAATATCCCCCAGCCCTCATTGCTCCCTCTCACATTGCTTGCCCACCTTTAGGTCATCTGATATGACTACCCCCAGGTCCCTTTCCATTTTTGTTGTTGTTAGTATCTCACCCCCATAGTGTACTCTTCCCCTGGGTTTTTGTTTCCCAGGTGCATTACCTTGCACTTCTTAGGATTGAATCTAAGCTGCCATACATTTGACCATTCCTCTAACCTTGCCAAGTCCCTTTTCATCCTTTCCACCCCACCTTGTGCATCAACTCTGTTGCAGATCTTTGTGTCATCTGCAAAGGGACATACTTTTCCTTCCAGTCCCTCTGCAATGTCGCTTATAAAGACATTTAAGAGGACTGGTCCTGATACTGAACCCTGCAGTACCCCACCAGTAACCCCCCTTTCATCAGAGTGGACTCCATTTACTATTACTCTCTGTGTCCTATTTTCCAGCCAATTTTTTACCCAGGCTGTCATCTTGGGACCCACTCCCAGGCTAACTAACTTGTATATTAATCTTTTGTGTGGGACTGTGTCAAATGCCTTGCTAAAGTCTAGGTAGGCAATGTCCACAGCCCCTCCCTGATCTACTACTTTGGTCACCCAGTCAAAGAAATCTATCAGATTTGTCTGGCATGACCTTCCTGCTGTGAATCCATGCTGCCTTGGGTCCTGTGCCCCTCTGGCCTCTAGATACTCTACAATTCTTTCCTTCAGAAGTGATTCCATCATTTTCCCTACCACTGAGGTTAAACTAACAGGTCTGTAGTTTCCTGCTTCTGCCTTGCTCCCACTTTTGTGAAGGGGAATCACATCTGCCCTCCTCCAGTCCTCGCGTACCACCCCATCCTCCCATGATTTGTTAAACAATGTAGTCAGTGGTGTCACTAATTCTACCCTTAGTTCTTTTAGAATTCTGGGATGAATCCCATCAGGCCCCATTGCTTTGTCCACATGCAGTTTTAAGAGTTCTTTCAGAACCCTTTCTTCTGTAAATGGGCTGGTATCAACTTCTGTATCCAGTGTGTTTCTACTGTTTGTTCTAGGTACCCCCCTTCCTTTGTAAATACTAAGCAAAAATATTTGTTTAGTATCTCTGCCTTTCACAGTCTCCTCTGCCCCCCTTATTAAGCCTCAATATCCCTCCCTTGGTCTTCCTTCGCCCCTGATGTACTTATAAAGGTTCTATCCCCTTCTTAACTGAGTTGGCTATCTTTTCCTCAGTTTGGGCCTTTGCTGTTCTGACTGCCTTCCCAGCTTCCTTTGCTTTAACTGATACAGTTCTCTGTCCTGCTCCTTCTGTGATTCCTTGTACTTCCTGAAAGCTTTCTTTTCTCTTGAACCTTCACTGCCACTTCCTTTGAGAATCATAGTGGTTTCTTACATCATTTAGTTTTGTTTATTTGTTTCACACAAGGCTTGTTGCCTCTGTGATGGCAGTTTTATTATTCCCCATTGTTCTTCCACCCCTCCTTCCTGCCCATTTGCTAGTGCATTCCTTAGGCACTTACCCATTTTGGCAAAGTCAGCCCTCCTAAAGTCCAGTACCTTTGCCTTTGTATGGCTTGACTGTATTGCTGTGTTTATTGTGAACCATACTGTTCGATGGTCGCTAGTTCCCAGATGGCTACCCACTTCTACATCTGTTATCCTCTCCATCTCCATTTGAGAGAACCAGGTCTAAGATTGCTCCCTCTACAGTGGGCTCCAATACTAGTTGTCTAAGGCATGCCCCCTGTAGAGCATCTAGAATAACCCCACTCTTCGAAGTGGCTGCGGCAACTAACATACTAACATACTAAAATGCCAGCAGAATAGGCCTAATGGTCTTTCGTGTCTGCTCGTTTGGTCAGCCCCCACCCTGGGTGCTGACCTTGCTGTCCCCCTTGCCTTCTCTGGCTTCTCCCTTTCCAGTTCCGGATATTCTTGCTGCATTGGATTTTGCTTCCTGAACCCTTCCCCTGTACCTGTCCCACCCCCTCTTGAACCCCTCCCCTGTCTCTGCCTCCACCAGCCCCCTAGGTAGTGCATTCCATGGCTCTACCACCCTCTCAGTGAAGTAGCACCTCCTCCTTTCTCCCCTGAATCTTCCCCCCTCCAGCTTCCACCCATGCCCTCTAGTGGCCCCTTCCTCCTTCCTTCGAAGCACCCTCACTGTTCCTCCCCTATTTACCCTCTTCATGTACCTGAAGACCTCTATCATGTCCCCCCGGTCCCTTCTCTCTTCCAAAGTGTACATATTTAGCTCTTCGAGCCTCTCCTCATAGGTCCTGTCCCCCAAGCCCCTGCACTCCTTATCCAACTGATGGCTGCATAACAACATCCACAGCATTTCTGGTCAGCGGTTTTCTGACCAACCTACCTGCCTTGTATATATCAGGGCTCAGGCCCCCCCACCACACACTAGGTACCAGGGAAAGGTTAAACAAAATAACCAAAAAAAACCCACACCATTTGCCACTGGCCACGAGGCAGTTGGCCTACACCACCAGGGCTATACCAGCACTGGCCTCCTGGGACAACTCAAGACCCCTCAATCACAAGTGTTGCCTTTTTAAATAATGCAGGGACCACTAGCCCAGGAGCATCCCTA
Source organism: Neoceratodus forsteri (assembly GCA_016271365.2). NCBI lineage: Eukaryota > Metazoa > Chordata > Ceratodontiformes > Ceratodontidae > Neoceratodus > Neoceratodus forsteri. The sequence goes on from CM057455.1 coordinate 66,630,432, forward strand.
CTAGCCCATTAGAGCTACTGCTTAAATCTGCTGGCCACCAGCAGGCCATGTAGGGGCGATAAGGGGGTTTTGTTGAGCCTCCAGTATAAAACTCCCCTTCCTTTACTCCACTGCTGTACTGTACCCCCTTATTTTATTTTTTTTATTTAGTATACTTTTTGGTCGCGGACACCCAAGCCCTCAGACCCCCCTGCTCCTCTGCACCCTTTCTGTCCCTTGCTACTATATGTTCTCTGTACTAATCAGTTTTTTCTCTTTAATTCTACAGGTCTGGCCAGACTGTATATCAGTCAGATAAGTATCTTAATTTAATTCTACCATCCCCCCAATCTCTCCTCTAGGACCTCTGACTTGTTGTGTCTTCTCAACCTTCTCTGTTCTTCCCTTTTAGGTCCTACCAGAATTCCCCAAACTGAGGACACCCCAACTCTGGATTCCCAGACTCTGATGAGGCAGGTAAATCCTAATTATTTACCTATCTGCCCTGTAAGGTGAGAGGCATATAACAAGGTACCCACACCATTGTAATGTATAGCAACTTGATTTGTGTATTTTTTGGCTTGGAGAAAATATCTATTTTCAGCATTTTCCCTACCTGGTGTTTGTTGGAGGTCTCCACTAAACCTATCCAACCTTGTTTACTTATGACATTTTATAGTAGAAGGCTCCAAGGTGGTATGGCTGCAGGCACAGATAGAGAATACTGAACCGCACTCCATGCTGAACAAACTGTTAACCTTACACTGACTGAGGTTAGTAACATTGTGAGCATGAGACTTGAGTGCCCTCATGATGTCACTAACCTCACGAGGTGCGAGATTACCAATGCATTCTGCAAGGAGACTGGTTCACTCATGGGTGTAGCCAGGCATACTCCAAGCACTCCATGGTGTGCAATTTTATTTAAGGGGGGGTAGCAAATAGGCTGTGAACTGCTACCTTTTTCCATGAAAACTAAAAGAAAATACTGACCATTTCTGTAATTTTATTCATAGGAGTCAAAACTAGAAGGATTGGTCACTAATACTCTCTTTGCATCCCAAGGACAATACAACTTTACAGGCTCTGGGCTGGTATGTGGGTGTCTTAGGGAACATGCATGGTAACAACCATTGTCATGAGATACAAAAGTTGTATTTATTGTGCCAAATGAGGCAACAAACATGGTCCTGGTGAACATTTGTATATTGTCTGGCTACACCTCAGGGGGGTAGCTCACCCTAAGAAGGGGGGGGCTAGTAGTGAGTCCACTTTGTGTGCAGATCTGAAATCCCTGGCTACACCCCTGGGTTCACTATATGTAACGATATGAGTGGGCTGTTTCTAAAACATACAGGTGACAGGCAAACACTTTCATGAGTGCTGATTTCAAAACAGCACCCAGTACTTGAAAGTTATTTTTACTGGTTCCCATTTTGAAATGTGCATTCTTGAGAGGGTTTGCCTGTTACCTGTTCTAATCCAGGCCCTGTGTCTTGTTTGCTGAAGCATGAGTGTGATTAGGGCAGCTGTTCAGAGAAGTAATTCATGTTCTAATTGGTGAATTATTTTCACTGAACATTCCTAAAAGGTGGATTACTGGTTTAAGAAACCACTGTAGAAATTGGCTTTATATTGATATTAAGGCCCTGTCGCCACCCCCAACCCATGGCATGTGACCACCTGCTCTATTAGTGAGCTGCTCAATACAGCAGGAAGGCGCCAGTGAGTGAGAGGGAGTGTCCAGAGTGGTGAGTGTCATTGATAAGGCTAGGAAGATTGATTTATGCATAGCTTCATGAATTACACACACTCTGCCTCCTCCCTCCCGATCATGCACGCCATTACACTCTGTCATTCAGCTTGTGAACTGAAAGAGCTGGTAGCTGAATGTGCTGTGGGTTGGGGGGGCAGGTTATCCTGGATATCTTGCTACATGTTGCCTCCAAATCATGGCTTGTGGTTCCGCAGGGGACCTAGCATATATAAATAATGATGATCTGGGTGTGGGAGAGTTGACTGGAGGGTGCTTTTAAAAATGGCAAGAGTATACAGTTTTATCTTATCTGCGTGGCAGAACAGGGAAGGTGTGGTGGTGTAAGTGGAGAGTGTGGCCTAGAGACTAGCTTTTGTCACCTAGGAAAGGTCAGGGTCTTTTTTTAAATTAATTCCCTTGTATGACTACCATGAATAGTGAGAAATATTTGGGATGCTAGTCGGGATTTTGTGATATTTGGAATTATTATCCGGGATGTGCCCACTCATACCTGCTGGTATTTTGCTATCTATATGTCTATCGTTGCTCACATTTGCAAACATTTTCTAATTATGGTTCTGTTTTACAGTGCTGACCAGATGTTGTCCCCATAATTATCTGGGCTGGCAGTATAGCCTAGAAGTTAGAGGAAGGAGGTGTGAAGAAGCTTGATACATCCAGAAGACCAGACCTGAGTTTGATTCTCACAACTTCCACTTGCATACTGTGTGACTCTGAGCAAGTCACTTAACCGCCCAGTGCTCCCAGGTCACCCCTGAAAACAGGCACCTGTGTCTAGTGGGCCTTACCCGGTTACCAAAGACTAAAATAAAAAAAAAAATGTATTTATTTATTGACCGATTTATAGAACTTTGTTGACTGGGCTGGCTCACTGAGACTAGCGCCCTATTTTCAGGAGCAACCCAGAGTTATTTACAGTCCATTCATAAACAAGTACAATTATACAGTTTTATGTGGTAGCAGAGACAGTACATGGCTAGGTATTTGTTTAAAACAATAAATCGTTGAGTATTGTTACACAAAAAAGGGACATTCAAAGATACAGCTAAGCTTGTTCTTTGCCAAAAGAAATCATAATGGATTATTTATGCCTTATAATTGGCTGCATATGCAGTGAAATATGTAAATTAGCAGGTTCTGGTTACAGTTGAATTTCTTTATAGGAAGATTCTATTTATATTGTAAATGCATTAAATCCATGGATAATGCATTTACAGTGTAACTAGAATATTTCTAAAAAGAAATCCAAATAAAAGCAAAACCTGCTCATTTACATATTTCGATGCGTATGCAGCCAAGTATAAGCCATAGGTAATCCATTTGGAGTTCTTCTGGCTTAAAACAAAAAAACATTTATTTTACATTTATTAAAAATCCAAAGTAATACAGGATTAAAAATTTGCATATTTACATTCAAATAAAGCCAAAAATAGGTACAAATAAATCCATTCGAAAGAAGCAGCTTTTTTTTCATTTTTTTTGCAGCCCAAAATAATAGGATTGAATATCAGCATATTTTGTTGCGTATACAGTCAAAAGTAAGCCACTCGTAAGATAAGAAATTACCACTAAAACTTCTGTGGAATAAATGCAATTTCAAATGAATTTAAAAGGAATTTAAATCTTAAGAAAAAGGTAAAAGTAAGCAAGTGTCAATCCACACTTTTTGGTAAGGGTGTAATTTCCTGCTTCTGCCCTGCTCCCACTTTTGTGAAGTGGAATCACATCTGCCCTCCTTCAGTCCTCAGGTACCACACCATCCTCCCATGATTTGTTAAAGAGAGTAGTCAGTGGTGTCACTAGTTCTACCCTTAGTTCTTTTAGAATTCTGGGATGAATCCCATCAGGCCCCATTGCTTTATCCACCTTCAGTTTTAAGAGTTTTTTCAGAACCCTTTCTTCTGTAAATGGGCTGATATCAACTTCTGTATCCAGAGTGTTTCTATTGTTTGGTTTAGGTACCTCCCCTCTTCATTTGTGAATACTGAGCAAAAATATTTGCTTAGTATCTCTGCCTTTTCACAGTCACCTCTGCCCACCCCTCCCTTTATTAAGTCTCACTATCCCTCCCTTGGTCTTCCTTCGCTCCCTGATGTACCTATAAAAGGTTTTACCCCCCTTCTTAACTGAGTTGGCTATCTTTTCCTCAGTTTGGGCCTTTGCTGTTTTGACTGTCTTCCCAGCTTCCTTTTGCTTTAACTGATACAATTCTCTGTCCTGCTCCTTCTGTGATTCCTTGTACTTCCTGAATGCTTTCTATTCTCTCAAACCTTTCCTGCCACTTCCTTTGAGAACCATAGTGGTTTCTTACATTGTTTTGTTTTGATTATTTGCTTCACACAATGGCTTGTTGCCTCTGTGATGGCAGTTTTTATTATTCCCCATTGTTCTTCCACCCCTCCTTCCTGCCCATTTGCTAGTGCATTCCTTAGGCACTCACCCATTTCGGCAAAGTCAGCCCTCCTAAAGTCCATTACTTTTGCCTTTGTATGCTTGACTCCACTGCTGTGTTTATCGTGAACCATACTGTTCGATGGTCGCTAGTTCCCAGATGGCTACCCACTTCTACATCTGTGATCCTTTCTCCATCTCCATTTGAGAGTACCCGGTCTAAGATTGCTCCCTCTTGAGTGGGTTCCAACACTAGTTGTCTAAGGCATGCTCCCTGTAGGGCATCTAGAATAACCTCACTCTTAGAAGTGGATACTGCAACTGCACTCCAATTAACATCTGACATATTCAGATCCCCCATCAGCAATATCTCCCCTTTTTGTGCCATTCTAAGTATACTTTCTATCATTTCCTTGTCTATTTCCTCCCCCTCAGAGGGGCGGTCTGTATACAACCCCAGTGCGAATTGTGGTGCCATCGCCTGTCTCTAAACTGACCCACAGTGCTTCTTCTCCTCCCTGTTTACCCTTTTGTTCTGTTGCTTTGATTCCTTCCCTTATGTAGAGAGTTACTCCTCCTCCTCTTTTACCCTCCTTGTCCCTCCTGTAGATAGTGTATCCTGGTATGTTTACATCCCAGTCATGGTTCTGTGTGTACCATGTTTCTGTGACTGCCGCGATATCCAGATATTCCTCCTCCATCAAGGTCACTAATTCAGGAAGCTTGTTATCCAGACTATGGGCATTGGTACTCATTGCTCTCCATTTTATTATGTTTTTTACCTCTTGTAGCAGCATTCCCCACAGACCTTTCTACCTTGGTCTTTTCCTCATTTAGTACCCTGTTTTGTAGGGGGAGGCTGGGAATTTCCTGCTGCTTATCAGTGCCTCTCCCCTTAACTAGTTTAAAAGCTTGCCAATGAAGCATTTAAACCGATTGCCCAAAAGACTTGTTCCCTTCCTGGACAGATGCAGACCATCCGGCCAGTGTAGGCTGGTATCCCTCCAGGTGGAACCCCAGTCCCCAGTGAAGCCAAACCCCTGTGCTCCACACCATTTTTTTCAACCATTCATTAAATCACATGGTGCGAAGTACCCTTACCTCACCCATGCCATAGACAGGCAGCACCTCTGAGAAGGATACTGTGTTTGCTACTTGCCTTAGGCCCCTCCCCAACTCTACAAAGTCCTCCTGCACTGCTCTAATCTTATGATGAGCCAAGTCATTCATCCCTAGGTGGATGATGATGTCCAGCTCAGTCTCCCGTGCAGCTGTTCTCATGATCCTCAGGATGCGCTTCCTGTCCCTCCATGCCATGGCACCAGGCAGGCACCTTACTTCAGTTTTCCCTGCTCCCCCCAGTTCTATCCCCTAATAACTGAGTTCCCCACCAGGAGCTGCTTCCTTTCCATGTAGTGTCCTCTGCCTCCTTCCTGTAGGCCTCCCTTGTGACCATTGTCCACAACCTCCTTAGTCTCCTCTGCGGGTGTATCCATAGGGGAACTATGCTCCCCCAGGATAGTGTATGGATTCTGGAGTGGTACAACTGATTGGGTGTGCCTCTGTTCCACCACACTTACCCTTCCTGAGCCCACTGTGGTCCAACTGCTGCGCTTTCTTGGCACTCTCTGAGGCAGTGGTGGTGGCCCTAGTGCTCCCTGGGTGGGAGAGGTTCCCTTACTACTGTCCAGTGTGGCCTGAAGATGGGCAATATCCTCCCTCAGGGCAGAGAGTTGCCTGCAAATAGGGCAGCATCTGAGCCTCCAGAAAGACTCCCGGAAGACTGCTGCCCCACAGCCAGTACATTGCACTACTCCCAACATGTCTGTCAATCTTCCTGTTTATCCTGTGCAAGGGTTCTTTTTTTTCTTTTTTTTATCTTTTTATCTTGTCTTTTTCTCTCTCTCCTTCCAGTTATTGTTATGTTATATATAAATATGCATATATTATATAGTGTGTACGCTTATATTGTCAGTGCAGTGTTTAGGAAAAGATATGACAGTGGTATGTACCTTCCCCGTTTGAGAAAATGATATCAGAATTCCTGGTATAAAGGAAATGGTACCGGGGTGAGGGGGGATTTGGGCTTCAACTGTGCCCTTTTGAAGCAATCAGCTGAAAGCTCTGACTCACCACTACGATGAGTATTGACCTTCCTGTCAGCAAGACAACCTACACAACAATTTAACAGAGAAATTACCCTGCTTAACAAACAGAGAAAAATCAAACAGCTGAGTCAAACACAGGTAAACCTCCCCAGCCTCAGTACAGCCTGGTGATTTGTGTTCTGAAAGCAATCAGACCCTAAACAAGTCAGCTGTGCACCAGAAAAGAAACAGTAAACAGTTTTTCAATCCCTCTGAGTTTAAACTCCCAATCCCTAAAGCAGTACTGAAAAACTCCACCCAGAAACCCTTGACTGACTAGTGCCACACTTGTGATATAAGCAGGTCTTTTTGTGGAGATAGTCTGCTCTGTCTGAGTTGAATACACAATCCCTCCACTGAACCCAGGAATAATAATTAAATCAAACCTCAGCCAAAGTACAATTATAAAAGGTGCAAAAATATTGTTTCAAATACTAGGTCTCTACTCCAGTGATCTAACAGTGAAAAGCAACTCAGTAGTAGTTTACTCCCTCTGCTTATAAAATTAGCACTCCTGAAATTGAATCCTGCAAGCATCTTCTTAATTCAAATAAGCAACAGTGAAAGTATCAGTAAAACTATTTCAAACCTTCCTCACAGGTCCCAATCAATAGTATGCCTTTCCAGGCTCCCACTTCTGAAAACTGAGTATGATTGTGTTCTCTGCAGTACAGCAAAGTCTTCCAGCCTTTTCCACCAAAGAGTCAAGGCTTGTCTGACTGAATTCTAAATTGATTCTGCACTTGCTGTTCTGTTAAACAGTCACTCGTTCTGCAGAGATTTTAAATTAGTTCTGCACTTGCAAATACAAATTGTTTGTTTCTGACAAAAATCACTTGTTCTGATACAAATGGCAAAAAGTAACTCGCTCTGCAGAGATGTTAAATTAATTCTGTACTTGCACTTGCAAAAATACATTCGGTCTGCAGAGATGTGAAATTAATTCTGTACTTGCACTTGCAAAAATTCAGTCGCTCTGCAGAGATGCCAAATTAATTCTGCACTTGCTGTTCTGTTAAACATTCTCTTGCTCTGCAGAGATTTTAAATTAGTTCTGCACTTGCAAATACAAATTGCTTGCTTCTGATAAAAATTGGCTCAGTAAGACATATGTTTTCTAAGTGTTGTGTGCTTAAAAAGACCAGCTGGATGTTTTCTGTTATTTTTCAAAGAAGGCATGTCAGTTAGCTAGCAAGAGCACAGCTAATAATTTCACAAGCACAGTTTGAATGACCAGGGAGTGAGCATGTAAGAAGCGAATTGCTAGGGAATGAATATGTAAGGAGATGAGTTATCGGGAACGAATTGTCGCAGGACGAATTAGCAGGATTGAATTGTTATGTACCCACTAATGATCAACAAGAAAGAAAGGGATCTGGGAGTTATCATTTCAGATGACCTAAAGGTGTCAAAGCAGAGTACAAAAGCAGCAAGGAGGGCTAGTGACATGGTGGGGTGCATAGGCAGCAGTATCACTAGTAGATGGAGTAAGGTGGTGATGCCATTGTATAAAACACAGGTGAGGCCTCACTTAGAATACTGTGTACAGTTCTGGAGACAACATCTTCTTAAGGACATTGACAGTGTGAAGGCAGTCCAGAGAATAGTGACAAAGATGGTTCAGGGGTTGCACCAGAAAACATATGAGGAGAGACTAAGGGACCTTGGTTGATACCTAATCTGTTTCTCTTTTGTCTAATTCTCAGCACATGGAAATTGAGTCCCTTCTCCTCTTTTTATCTTGAGCATGGCACACAGTAGTGTGTTCCTGTTTGTTTATTCTCTTTCATCCTTCTCTCACTAGTCTCCATTAACTACCTTAGGAGATCTATAGCTAGCATCTTTTCATTACTACCCTGTTCTTCCCTGATGCACAGATCTACCATATCTTTGGTATCTGCATAGCAAAAAAGAAATAAAACAAACAGGCATGGACTTTGTAAACTGTAATCACTGTGGAGCACTCCTCTACAGGGACTGGGTCCAGGAGATGGGGAATTGTCCCAGATGATGGGGAATAAATGACCTCCGTGCCCAATTCCAGGGGGCATGGGCAGCAGTATCCCACCTATATCAGGAGTTACATCAAGTTACGAAAACTTGGAAACTACCCCAGCACCTCAAATATCCTGGCACTATCCCTCTGCTACAGAGGTCAGTCCATCCAGGGGGTTGGCAAGTCATGCAAAGGGGCAAAACCCACCTCAGCAGGACCCACCAAGTGGTTAATAGTCAAAAAGCAGTTATACAGCAGCAGAACAGGTTTGTTCCACTGGTATGCCCCACATGTAAGGACTCAGGCAGCTGCTCGAGCCAAGAAATTAGAATACAGAAGCAGCAACCTGGCATCAAGCTACAAAACAATCTATCAGAAAACAGGACCCCACAAGTGCCTGAGTCAGGAAAAGAAGTGGACAAAGGGAAAGAGTGTAGATGCATCAAACATCTCTAGGACAGACCAGCTAGGGCAAACACTCCCACCAAGGGAAAAAAGAAATTAATCATTGTGGGGGACTCCATGATTTGTGGAGTTGAACCACACTAAAATGGGACAGACCAAATGGAGATAATGGTCAGATGTCTCCCTGAGGCCACAGCACTTAGGCATGCAGGCTGCATAGAGAACTATGTCTCTAGGGAGAGAGCCATCAAGGCCATCGCCATCCAACTAGGAACAAATGATATTGCCAACCATTCTGTCAAACAAGCCAAGGCACATATCTCAAACTTAGGGGATAGATGGACCTCTTTTTGTCAACCCTGACCTTCTCCGAGGTACTCCCAGTAGGGGAGAAAGGAAAAGGCTAAGGAAAAATTAGGGAAACTGAAATCAAAGAATTCAACTTATGGCTCAACAAATGATGCTCAGAAAAGGACCACACCTTCATCAGTAACTGGAATAATTTTTGGGAAAGGGGTTACTTTGAATTCAATGGCCTTCACCTCACCAAAAAGGGGGTAAGGGCACAAGGACAAAAACTTGACCTATTCACCAGTGATTTAAACTAGCAAATGGTGAGGTGGTGGCTGAACAGAAGCAAGGAAACAGAACCCCAGCCAAGAAGGGGCACCCCCATTGCTCACAAAGGCAAAAACAAAAAAGGGTATTAAGGTCAAACAAGAGAAACAAAACTCAAGGAAAAAAGGGATAACAATGCCAGTTTCTGGAAGGCAATGGTGATAAATGCTTGCAGTTTGGCTAACAAAATCCCAGAATTCTCAGCAACAATAGCAAAAACAGGACTGGACTGGGTTGCAGTAACTGAAACATGGTTAAATGAGAACCATGTATGGGCTGCTACTATCCCAGGGTTATAACTTATTCAGAAAAGACAGAAAAGGACGTAGGGGAGGAGGAGTAGCATTCTATATAAGAAAGGACATAAAAGCAATGGAGGTCCAAAGAACACAAGATAAATCTGAGGTCATCTGGGTCGCTCTCGAACTGGGTACCTGCTCATCCCTCTGACTGGGTGTGGTATATAGGCCTTCCTCAAAAATGGAAGATGGAGACAAAGTCTTGCTAGAAAGCATACTAAAAATGAATGATAAAGGAGAAGTTGTGCTCATGGGAGACCTCAACCTCCCAGATGTAGACTGGAATTCCTGCACAGCGTCCACAGCTAGAAGCAGAAATTTCCTAGAAACCCTGAGAGGGGCTGGTCCAAATCAGCTTGTCGTAGCCCCCACAAGGGAAAACACAATCCTAGATCTGGTGCTCACTAACAGCAGCAAGGTCAAGGAGGTGGAAGTGGGGGTGCCATCTGTGGTAAAGTGACCATAAATCTGTCTGGTTCAAGTTCAATACAGTCGAGGAGTCAAGCCACTCCAATAAGTGGGTCTTAGACTTCAGAAAAACAGACGATGAAGAGATGAGAATATGATTTAGGGTTATCCTCATGAAAATGGCAAAAGACGGGAGGAGAAATGTTGGATAAGCATAAGGGAAGCACAAGTAGAAGTAACTGAAAAATGTTCCAGGTGGGTCAGTAAGGTGAGGAATAAAAGGAATCCACTATGGTTCACAAAAGAAGTAGCAGCTGCAGTAAGGGAAAAGAGACTAGCATTCACAAAATACAAGACCTCAAATAGCAACAAAGATAGCTAGGCATACAGGAGCAGCTTGAAGGAGACAGGTAGGGTGATCAGAGTGGCAAAAGGGCAAACTGATGTGGAGATAGTGCAGGGAGTGAAAGGAGGCATAAAGACCTTTTTCAGGGACATAAGTAGCAAAAGAAAAAACAAGGGAGGTATTGTCAGGCTCATAAGCAAGGATGGGAGGAGGGCAGGAGAAGACAGAGAAAAGGCAGAAGTCTTAAATGAGTACATTTGCACTGTCTTTACAAAGGAAAAGCCTGTAAATGGACCAACCCTAACGGGGGATAAAAGTCATGAAGAGGGTGACTACAAGCCCATTCATGGTAAGAGGAAAGTGGGGCAAAATTAAAAAAGCTGAAGGTTGATAAAGCCATGGGTCCGTACGGAGTCATCTGGCCTATACTGAGGGAATTCAGTAACGACTTGGCTGCATCTCTAGTTGATATATTTAGCACATCCATGAGAGAAGGAACAGTTCCCCAAGACTAGAAAAGTGCAATAGTGACCCCCATACATAGGAGTGGTAGAGTGGAGGATGCGGGCCACTAACGCCCCATCAGTCTCACCTCGGTGGTGGGAAAGATGATGGAATCACTGCTCAAGGAAATAATAATATAATTTCCGGAGGAAACTGGTCAGAGGGATGTCAAGCAGCACGGCTTCACAGGGGGCAGGCCTTGCCAGGCAAACCTGATTGAGTTTAATGCCTCAGTTACTAGAGGTATGAACCAGGAGTGAGCTGTTTATGTTATCTACCTTGATTTTAGCAAAGCCTTTGACTCAGTTCCACACAAGGCTGCTAAATAAACTGGAGAATACAAGAGCAGGGCAAGAAGGGGTATCATGGTTGGGTACCTGCCTTACAGGGATACTGTCAGGGGGTGGAGCAAATGAGAAGTGATCTACCAAAGCTGAAAAAGTGGTCCAATATGTGGCAGTTTAAATTCAACACAAAAAAGCCTGCCCACCAATGCAGTGGTTAGATTTCTGCTTGAGGCGCCGGTGACCCAGGTTTGGGAATGGATCCGGGTTGTCGGAGGGACGGCCGGGGGGTAAGGATTGAGCATCCTCGGACTGCTCTCCTTCTCCAGGGGGGAGGTCTGTGTGCTCAGTGCCATGGTGACATCTAGCGGAGGCTGGGTTCACCACAAGTACTGATGCCAAATTGATCTCAGGGGTGGGGTGGAAGCTGGTCGTCATTTCATGTTCCCACCCCTGCTCACAGCGGGAGAAAAACATCCTGTTCCTGGCTGTCTCTGTGAAGCTCTTCCCCCAGTGCCTCAATCAGCCTCCGGACCTGGCTCCCCGACCAGATAATTGTATCGTGGCCCGATATGGGGGTCGGCACCACAATACCGCTCTCTGGGGGAAAGCCAGGGATGACAGGGCGAGTGCGGGCATATCTGGAGGTGGAAACAAGGGGGTCCGTGACCAGAGCAGATCCTGACGACTGGGTATGGACCAAAAAGCATAGTAAATAAAAATTCAACACAAAAAAGTGCAAAGTTATGCATATGGGAAGGAACAACACAGGGATGGACTACTATCTGGGAGAAGAGAAACTAACAGTCACCTGACAAGAGCAGGATCTAGGAGTTATCATTTCAGATGATTTAAAAGTAGGCAGTCAATGTGAAAAAGCAGCACAAAAGGCCAGCAGAATGCTAGGAGCATACAAGAGCAGGGCAAGAAGGGATAGCATGGGTGGGTAGCTTCCTTACAGGGACACTGTCAGGAGTTGAAGCAGAAGGAGGGAGGTGATCCTGCTACTCTACAGGTCCCTGATTAGGCCCCATCTTGAGTACTGTGTCCAATTCTGGAAGCCTTACCTCAAGAAAAAAATAGATACATAGATAGATTAGAGACAGTGCAGAGGAGGGGAAATAAAATGATACATGATCTGTAGGAAATGCCATACAGAAGCAGGTTAGAGGAATGCAACATGTACTCCTTGGAGCAGCGCAGAGATAGATGGGACATGTTTAGATGTTCAAGTATCTGAAGGGTATAAAAAGAGTCTCCACCCATTAAATCTTTCTGGTCAACAGCTCCATGAAGACAAGAGATCACTATATGAGGTTGAGAGGAGGAAATTCAGGGACAACATGTGTAAGTTTTTCTTTATGGAAAGGGTGGCTGGTCCATGGAATGGACTACCTGCTGAAGTCATTGATTCCAAAGCAGTAAGGGAATTCAAATCAGCATGGGATACCCACAAGAGGATTGTAGAAAAAAATAACTGGGGGATAGGGCTCAAGGGCAGACTACAGTAGATGTATCACTGGTCCTGATCTGCTGTCACTTTGTATGTATCTATGTATCTTGACATGTACTCATTGGAGGAGAGACAGGATTGGGTGACATGATAGAAACATTCAAGTACCTTAAAGCATAAACAAGGTGTAGTTGGGCAACATCTTCCAATATAGGAGGAGTTCAAGAATGAAGGGGCATGATATGAAATTGGAAGATGGCAGGTTAAGGGGAAATGTGAGGATATTTTTCTTCACAGAGATGGTGGTGGGTGCCTGGAATAGTTTTCCGCAGGAGATGGTGGGAGCAAGCACAGTGGAAGGATTTAAACATGCATGGGACAGAGATAAGGGAACTCTAGAACAGGAAGGAGAGGAGAAAGCCATTGACCTAGTAGGGTCAGAGGAAGCAAAACAAGGGGAAGGCTTACGGGCAGACTAGACGGGCCTGGTGGTCCTTATCTGCATACAATTTCTATGTTTCTGTTTCTGTGTGATAATGGACACATCAGGGGAAGCAAAGGGGAAGCAGTCACTGTCAGTCTACCTTATAGCACCCTCAGGGAAGAAAATATGGGTGGAGGTGATCTATAGACCACCAGCACAACAAGAAGAGGGAGATAGGGAACTTAGGAAAGATCTAGCAAGGGGATTGAAAAGGTGGAAGTGGAGATTGGTTATCTGATCCTTTCTGGATATCGACTGCAGCATTCCAGCAGCCAGGTGCACCACAGGTCAGGCCCTGTTGTATACATTGAAAGGGGTGCCTGCTAGGTGTCAACCCTGTTGCATATTTTGGAGTCATCTGTGGATGTCTGTGGATACATTGAAGGAATGCCTGCTGGTGTAGCTGGTTAAGGACCCCACTAAATAGGTGGGCATTCTAGATTTGCTTCTTTAAACATATTTTACCAAATAAACAAACTGAGCTTGGAATGCTTGTTTCCAGTTATGACTTGGGGAGAAGGGGAGGAAGTTTATAGGGAAGAATACATTTACCCACAAGAGGTCTGACAGTATTAAAGTAAAGTGACAAAACTACATAAATATAGAAATGTATTTTCCCACAAGGGAACTTACAAAACAACAGCAGTAAATAATATAAGATTCAATGCAAACTGCGTACAATACGTAATAATTGACAGCTATAGTTGGAGTCTGTATAATAGAGACCCACTTTATCTACAAAGTGTGTTACCAGTGAAACAGTACTTCTGGCAGTGTGCCAAGTAGGCTTGGGTTGCAGAAGGGGAAGCTGAATGCCCAGCAGTCCCACTAAGTGGTGTCACCCTTACAGAAATGTGTGTGATGTGTGCATGCAGAATGCATACCACATATTCAGTTGTGTAATGCATGTATTAGGTTTGCATACACAAAGTGAACCTTTGTAAACCAGGTCTAAAAAGCAAATCAAGTCTGCATGCTGCACGCTTGACATGTGCGCAGCTGGCAAACTGGTGTGAACATCATTTAAACATCACATCAGCTTCACGTGCTGCATGCTTGCCATGTGTGCAGCAGCTCAGATGGTACAAACTTCATCTAAAAAAACACCAGTTTCTGTCTCTTATACTACTGCTAGCAATTACAGTAATACAAATACGTTTTCATTTGGATTCCTATACAAATTAGGTAAACTCATTAATTCTGAGCCTTTTGCAAGTTGTTTAATGGCATTTTATTTTTGTCATTAAATGGACATTAATTTGTAAATTATTGCTTGCTTACTGCATTAAATGCCTAGGATATAGCCAGCCAGCATCCCTCATTCCAGATGTACGAAGAATGGCCTCATTGTTGTGAAGCCTGACCTTTTTGTTTTGGACCATGCAAATCCCCATATGCATATTTAGTGCTACAAATGTGTTTCTAATGACTTTCTTCTCACTCACTTTCCCTTTGTCATTCTGTATTGAGCATACACTATGGCCATGCTCAGCACTCTTTGTACTGAGTAGGATCTTGGAAGCATGCACCATACCTCACATTTTGTCACTGAAATGAGGGACATGGACACTCAAAATGAGGGACAATGAGGGACAGTAAGCCATATGATGATCAGTACACATCATAAAACATGGAGGCACAGTACCTGTGAACACAGTGGAAACCATTGTATTAGCACCTGAGAATGAATTTGTACCATAAAGCAGGGGTGCCTTTGAGGTAGGGCAGAGTGGGGCAGCCCCCCTCCCCCCCATAATTGTGCCTATGCTGTTCTTATGGTGTGGCAACAATGGCATTAAATTTAGATTTACTGTTTTGCACAATAAGTGCCCCCCTGTCCTGTGTTACGCTCATGCTGCAGGTGCACTCCTCACTCAACTGTGTCTGTATTGTGTTGTACACTCTCTCCACCTGTTAGTAGCAGTACCATCACATGTGATGTGGAAGAGCTCCAGTCAAGAAAGAGCACATGAGTTTTTCAAGTGTGACACTGTCTTTCCTGACACAGAGTAGACAAACTGCAAACTGCAGCTTGGAGGTGTCAGTGAGCACTGAGCTCTCAATAGCCATGTTGTGGTGGCATATTTTTGTTAGTCTACTCTTAGTGAGTCTCTTTCACCCCTGGTTGCTGAAGGGGCAGAGGGTGAGCTAGAAGCTAACTCAAGACTAGGCTACCTACTCACTCTATTAGGCTCGCCTTTCAATAAAAAACTGCACAGACCCCATGGCAGCAAGCTAGGCTTAGGAGCAGTAGTGACAGCTGTGTGAGTGTCCTTCCTAGGCCTTGATCAGTACAGTGTGGCAGCAGGCACAGCAACAGCCAAGCAAGAAACAAGTAACCAAGTTCAAGTCAAGTTCAAGTTCAAGTTTATTGGCAGAAAAAAACTCAGTTGAGCAGGCTCATTTACAAGGAGGTCCTGAGTAACAACAGGGACATTACACAAGCATATACAAGGTAATATGCATTAAACACATGAATAATCCATGAGAAGAACATAGGACAATAATATTTACATCATATATACTTAGGTGCACTAAAGCTAGGAGTTAAATAAATGGCTAGCTCTAGGTAACAAGATAGTACCTTGTGAGGGAAGTAGAAACTACAAGGCCAGCAAGGAAAGTAAAGATAGTGGCACAGGTGAGGTGGGATAAGAGCAGATGGAAGGGGGAACAGAGGATGGTAGGACAGAGGTAGGAGTGGACAGACAACAAGGTGGAGGGGATGGGAAAAATGAATATAACAGGGTGGCTATGTTGGCTGGGTCAAGGGTACCATGGAGGTTTAGTGGGTTTGGTTGGTGAGGTGACTTAGTCCTGGACCACATTGGGAACCTCTGATGGTCGGTTATAGCATCCAGCTTCTGGTGGATGGACAAAGGGAGAGTGAACTGAAAACTGGACTGGTGGCATACTGTGCCAGGCTGCAAGTTCTGGCCGGATGGCCAGGTAAGTAAAAGTAAATATTTTTTTCAAGGGAATCAGGAAGGAGGAAGGACTGAAATATTGATTTGTTTTTCACATTTCTTCAATTTTGGGTGGCTTTATGACCCACAGGGGAAGGATATTACTTACATACATACATAAATACATAGATGCCAACAGATTAGGTCCATCGGTCTATCTAGTATAGGTATTAGATACATAGATACATAGACAGTGTCGGCAGATAAGGGCCTATGGACCACCTAGTCTGCCCATTTGAGTTTGTAACTTCAGTTTATGTTTTCCTAGAACTCTGTTGCCCCTTACCCCTGACCTCCAGAATTCCTTTATGTCTATCCCATGCATGCTGAATAGGATGGAGTCAGGGCAAAACATTGGGACAAAGTTCCTTTGTGGGGCTCAGAACTTTAGACAGGAAAAAAAAAGGCTAGTAACTGGGTGGGTTTAAACCGAAATCTGATGCACTGCTCCAGGGTACATACAGATGAATCTAATACATTTGAATTTTTCCTGATTTGCATATCACTTTTCACATCATCTCTTAAACACTACTACCTCTGGCTCCCTTGTACTCAAGTAAGAAATTTGTTACTTATATCTATACTTGGTGGGTTGTCTGTAGAAGCTTAGCCATACCCACTACAGTGTGTGTGCATGGGGGGGGGGGACTGGCCATGAGAGAGTGTGTGTGTGTGTGTGTCAAGTTATTGCTACTTTTGTGTGTGTCCCTTTAAAGTCTGTTTGAGTGGAAGCATTCAAAACTATGGAGAGAAAATAGTAGGAGTACAGGGCAGACAGAAGTAATTAAGTGTTTTTGTTGGTAAGTATGTGTATTGGAGGTGGGAAGAAGCATATGTGTGTCCATTGGTACAGTGTGCTACAGTTCAACTGTAAAACTGAGAAGAGGGAGAGAAGAAAATGGAAAAATATAACAGTGGCTACAAGCATGCCACACGAGTGCAGATGTATTCAGATATATATTGAAGTACTGTGTAAGACAGCCATATGTGTGCAGATAGAATAGCTTAGTGGTTAAAGGCATTCAACTATAAGCTTGGAGATATGAAGACCTTGGTTTGAATCTCATCAACAGGGACCCTGGTTTTCCATTTTTACTGGTAGCAATCACGGAATCCTGCTTGGTTTGTGGATTTTGAATTCTTGTACCGGTGCCTCACTGAAATTGCATGTCACTGCACAGAATCTCTAAGATTTCAGCATCTTTTTAATTATTTATTTTTTATTTCTATGCCCCCTTCTCACAGCATAAGTCTTCACTTTTCAGAGATTCTCTAGGCTGGGTATCATCTAGCTTCACCCCAGGTAATGTTCAGGAGCTCCTGTGGGCCTGCCCCTATCCTGCCTGGGTTGTACCCCCCCAGGTGAGAAGGAAGGGGACCCCAGGTCACCCCTCCACACTCCCTTAGTGTGTGTCAGGCAGCCCAGTGGGCCCCTCATGGAGCCTGGTTATGATGTCTGGAGCACCTGGGTTCCTTCTGCCAGTGGCTGATGTGGGATGACTGTTCCCGGTTTTCTGTTCTCTGTCCCTGAGGGCACTGGCACTAGAGGAGATCCAAGGAGGTAGGTCACATAGAGACATGCTACTGCTCCAGATCCTGGCTAGCATCCTCCCCTCCTGATCACTCTGCAGCACCATTGCACCACCACCCATGGTCACACAGGTGGTGGTAAAGCATCAGGACCTGCAGCCCACCCTCCCTGGAGGAGGAGAGCAGCCCCCCAGGTGCTCAATCCTACTCCCCTGGCCAGACCTCCAGCAACCAGAGCTCACTTCTGACCCTGGGTTGCTGGCATTGCAAGCAGTAGTGCTACTGCAGCACCAGTGGGCCAACCCATATTTCAGCATCTTATAATGAATGCCGCTGTGCTTCACATTCTTTCTGCTTTGCTGCATATAGAGTCAGTAAGGAAATCACCCACACTGCTTTGTTGTAACCAGCCATTCAGTTTAACCACCCATGCTTCCCACCAACATCTCCATCACTTGAGGACTGCTTTCCTTCCTGAAAAAACCACAGTTTCATGTAGTATGTGCCCAAGTGTCTTTTACTATTTATATTACACTATATGATACAATTAAAATACAAGTATCAGCACACATGGGAAGGGCCACTGCAAAATTGCAGGAAAAGTAACCTGAAATTGCAGAGATTTTTTGCAAAACTTGCTGGGAAATTGCGGGAGTTCTTCTATAGATCTGGAGTGCTTCACAATAAATCCTTTACTGTTTTCTGTAGCATATATTAGTCAGCATAAACTACTAAATGAATACACTGACACTTGAATATGTTTTAAATATGAAGAAAAACTTCTGTTTCTAACATGAATCCTAAACAGATAAGATGTGTTGCCTCTTCCAAAATGTAAAAACATCTGCCTTATACAGTGCTAGATTCTATTTAGTGTGCCACAGAAAATCAATATTAAATAAATCCAGAATAAACAAATTTTATCTGTTTCTTGATGTAGAATAATGAAGCCTGATCAAAAGCTATTTACAATGCTCTGTCAACTATTCACCGACTTTGGTGTAAGAAAAAATAAGCAAATGGAGTGGCAAATAGTTCAGTTTTAGTAAAATGTTGTAAAGTGTTTCATGTTCATAATTTGCACTGTAGGTACTGTGCACTATTATTAAAATCATATATTAAAACATTACATATGGGTGTTATTATGGCTGGCAGTATAGCTTAGTGGTTAAAGTAACAAACAGTGATTGAACTGGGTACATCCAGCAGACTTGGGTTTGATTCCCACAACCTCCACTTACATACTGTGTGACTCCAAGCAAGTCACTCAACCTCCCCAGTGCTTCTAGGTCACACCTGAAAACAGGAAGATCTGCCCAGTGGGCCTTACCTGATTTACAAAGAATATAAAAAAGTACCAATATATGTTTACTACATCATAGAATAGTAGTCAGGGTACCGTGTAATTTACTTGAGTTTTACTTGAATGGCAATGATTTGGTATAGGTAAAGATAAATGTTCAGATACATTTTGTGTGTTTTATAAGCTTGCTTTTAGATTTTAGTCAGGTTTTTATTGTGTTCTTTGCATATGAGCATCTAGGTTGTAGATTGCTAAATGCAGGATCACTGTTACCAACTAGCTTATTCAAGTTTATAATCAGCAGGGCCATCCAAAATCCTCAGTTGTTTGAATGAAAACTAGTCTGAAAGGAAGTATGTTCACAAGGAAAAAACTGCCTTACTACTTATGAAAAGATTTCACAGTTAGCACCCCATTTAGGTGAATTGGATCATGTGCACCTTTTCTCCCACCTGCTGTTTCAGTGTCTGTGATAACAAAACGTTTTCTGATAGACTGCTTCAACAAAAAGCAAATGTTAAGTATTTAAGTGTACTTATGTTTGCCAGTGGATTTTGAAAGCACATTCAGTGACATATAGAAGGTAAGACCCCAGGGGCTGTATGATGCTGGTGGGCAGAGTGGTGCTCATTTCACATCTGAGCTCAGACATGAAAACTGGGAGACACCCTTCTCATTGACACCAAGAAAAGAAAAGTATCCACATGTCTAGAAGATACATAAATCCATTTGAAGGTCCACTTGTGGATTTTTTAGGTGAAGACATTTCATTTCAAAGAAGCAAATTCAAGCATTTTTTTTTTTTGCTCCGCCTACCCCCTGGCCATCCACTCCTTCAGGCCTGCCAAGGCCCCCTAGCACTGCTGCTGAGTCCCAACCACCATCCATTGCCCCTTACTGCTGTGCTACCAGTTAACCCAAAGTAAACCTTCATTGAGTGGGCCTCTAACCCTGTGGGAGGCTACCAGGGGAGGAGAATTGCCCCAAAGAGCTCCCTGTGTATCCTGGGCATGGCAGGGGTAGGAATGGACACAAGTCTGGGGCTTTCAGCTTATGAAGGGACCAGCAGCCATCCTTCATTTGGCCAGCAGGTGTTTTCCCATTTACTTGGGAGTGTGACAGGCCACATGATGTCAAAGCACAAGCCGACGTCTGTCACACTCCCTCCCTCCCTCCTGCAGTGAGCGCCGATGTGTTGTTGTGCTTCTGGCCTCCATCAGGGGCCAGCAAATGCTGAGCCACAACCCACCCTCCTCCCCAGGAGAGAGGTGAGTGGTCGTTGGACACTCAAGCCTTCACCCACTACCTGGCCCTCCAACACCCAAGTCAAGTCTGTTCCCTAACCTTGGTCAGTGGTGTCACAGGAAGAAATCCAATTCAGGCAGTTAATTTATAGATAGGCAAAAACAAAGGTAGTCCACCTTAGTGGTGATGGTTCAGATTAATTCACATCTGAGTTCTAAAAAGCAAAAAGAGCAAGTCATTTGTAACTTGTGCATGTAGGGTATGGGTGTTGAAGAAAGGGGATCATAGTAATGTCACTACTGCCATCACCCCAGAGGGATGTGGACTGCATTGTTGCTACTGCCATCACACCAAAGGGGTGGGGGCTGTAGTGCTTCTGCCATCACCACTGGTGGATGGTAAATGTAGTACTCCTGCCATCACACCTAAGGGATGGGGGCCGCAGTGCTGCTGCTTCTGTCACACCTGAGGGAGGGATGTCATAGTGCTGTTTCTGCTGCCATCACACCAGAGGGATGGGGGCCGTAGTGCTGTTGATGCTGCCATCGCACCTGAGGGATGAGGCTGTAGTGCTGCTTCCATCACATCTTAGGGATGGGGGCTGTAGTGCTGCTGTTGCCATCACATCTTATACCTAAAATAACTTTAAATTGGTACAAGGATGGATGGATGTGCAATAGTGGAGGTCAAAATTGCTAAAATGCATGTTAGCAGAGTAGAAAATTGTTAAATAAAGTACACAGAACCAAATACCAGTAAAAATGGATTTTGGCTTAGCAGACACCGGTGACAATACCATTTTTTACAATGTGCAAAATGGAATATGCCATTTCTCAATCCCAGTAAACCAGTGTCCCTGCTCATCAACTCCTATTTGTATATGGTGAGATCCTGAGCAAATAATTTAACTTTAATGTGTGCAGTTATCAGTGACCACTTGCTTTTTGCATGCATGCCACATGCATGTAGTCTTTTTCCAATTTAACATTAAAATCATGCTTTCCACACTTACTTGCTGCGCGCATGCCATATCCATGCAATCGGTTCCAATTTAACATTTAAATCATACCTGCAGCACGCATATCACTTGGGTAGTTTTATGAGTGCAACATGAAAACATTCCATATAAATATTTCTGTGCAGGCCTTTCGTGGTTATTACCGAAGGAGGTGTCACTCGGGCCACTAAGGCATGCAGTCAGCCCTTACAGAAATAATTATATGAAATATTTTCATGCTGCACACATAAAACTATCCAAGTGATATGCGTGCTGCAAGTATGATTTAAACGTTAAATAGGAACCGATCACATGCATATGGCATGCATGCAGCAAACAAGTGTGGAAACCATGATTTGTATGTTAAATTGGGAAAGACTGCATGCATGTGGAATGTGTGCAAAAAGCAAGTGGTCACTGATAACCGCACATGTAGAAGTTAAGTGACTTGCTCAAGATCACACCGTACACAAGTGGAGGTTGATGAGATTCAAACCCAGGTTTTCATGTCTCCTGGTTTGCAGTTCAGTGCCTTAACCACTAAGCCACACTGTCTGCACACATATGGTTTGCTTGTACTTCAATACATACTCTATCTGACTACATCTGCATGCATGCAGCATGCTTGTAGCCACTGTTATGCTTTTATGTTTTCTTCTCTTACTCATCTCAGTTTCGTAGTTGAACTGCAGCACACATACCAATGGAAACACATGTGTTTTCCCACCCCAATACACAAACATGCCCACAAAACCACTTAAATACTTCTGTCTGTCCGGTACTCCTACTATTTTCTCTCCATAGTTTTAAATGCTTCCACGCAAACAGACTTTAAGGTGCAAAAACAAAAGCAATAATAACTTGACACACACCCGCATGGCCAGCTCCCCCTCCCCCCCATGCACACACATTGTAGCAGTACAGCCATGCTGCTACAGACAACCCACCAAGTATAGATATATGTAAAACTTTTACTTGAATATTAGGGAGCCAGAGGCAGGAGTCTTTAAGAGATGTCCATAGGTCAGAGTGTTGGGGTGTACCCCCCTTGAAATGAATGCAGTTATTTTTTATTACTATTTTATTCATTATCATGGTGAGTTGGAGAATAATGAAGGACACTGTTCTAACAAGGCCCTTATTAGTCGAGCGGTGGCCTTCATTAATCTCCAACTCTTCATCAATAATGTATAAAATAGTAATAAAAAACTACCCCCATTTATTTCAATGGTGCTCACCCCTGCAGTCTCTTTTGCCCTTTGTCATAATGTGCCTGTGTGTGTGGATGTGGAGATCAGCTTCACTGGGGGCTGGGGCGTAAGCCTGACTATAGTATGGCTCCAATAATCTGTGCATACCATACCGTTCAACTGTCCGTGAATGCAAGGGGCAGCTTTAAAATGTCTATAACATCTCTAAGAGGTACAACTTATTTGTTTTGACTTAAAAGTGATATGCAATTCACGAAAAATTCAAATGTATCAGCTTCATCTGCATATACTCCAGAGCAGTGTATTAGATTTGGGCTTAAACCCACCCAGTTACTAACCAGTTTTTTTCCTGGCTTAAGTTCAGTCTCCCCCCCCCCCCACATTAAAAAATAATTTTGTCCAGATTTTTCTCCTTGATTCCATTCTATTCAATATCAATCACCTATGAGTCATGAAGCCACCCAAAGGTAAAGAAATGTAAAAAACACATCAGTATTTCAGTCCTTCCTCCTTCCCCAATCCCCCTGTAAAAAAAAAAAAAAAAAGTGATTTACTTTTACTTACCCGGCGATGTGGCCAGAACCTGCACCCTGTCACAGTGTGCCACTAGTCCAGTTTTTAGTCTGCTCCCCCTCTCTCCTTCCACCTGAAGCTGAATGCTAGAACTGACCATCACATGTCCCCAGTGTGGTCCGTAACCAAGTCATCTCACTAACTGAACCCATCCAACCTGGGTTGCTTGCTTGGTTGCTGCTGTGGCTGATGCCACACTGCACTGATCAAAGCCTATGAAGGCCACTCACACTGCTGTCACCACTGCTCCTAAGCCTAGCTTTCTGCTGTGGGGGCCTGTGCTGTTTTTATTTTTGCATGGCGAGTCTAGTAGAGTAAGTAGGTAGCCTAGTCTTGAGTTAGCTTCTAGCACACCCTCTTCCCCTTCCCCTTCAGCCACCAGGGGAGAGGGAGACTCTCTAAGAGTAGACTAACAAAAATATGCCACCACAACATGGCTACTGAGAGCTCAGTGCTCACTGATGCTTCCATGCTATAGTGTGCTTTCTGTCTACTCTGTGATGGGAAAGACAGTGTTGTACTTGTAAGACTCATGTGCTCTTTCTTGGCTGGAGCTCATCCACATCACATGTGACTGTGCCGCAGCTAATCGGTGGAGAGAGTGGATAACACAATACAGACAGTCGAGTCTGTAGAGTATCAGCAACATGAGCACACACAGGCCAGGTGAGAACTTATTCTGCAAAAGATTAAATCCAAATGTAATGCCATTATTGCCATGTCATAAGAATAACCTAGGCACAAATATGGGGTTGGGGGGGACTGCCTCTACCCTACCTAAATGGCACTGCCGCTTAATGGTAGAAATTTTTTCTCAGGTGCTAATGCCAAGATTTCCACTGTGTTCTGAGGTATTGTATCTCCATGTTTCTTGGTGTGTCCTGATCTTCACGTGGGTTAGTGTCCCTCATTGTCCCTCATTTTGAGTGTCCATGTCCCTCATTTCAGTGACAAAATGTGAGGTATGGTGCATGTTTCCAAGACCCTACTCAGCACAAAAAGTGCTGAGCATGGCCTCAGTGTATATGCTCAATACAGAATGACAAAGGGAAAGTAAGTGAGATAAAACAATCATGAAGAAACACATTTGTAGCACTAACTATGCATAAGGGATTTGCATGGTCCAAAACAAAAAGGATAGATTTCACAACACAGAGGCCCCTCTTTGTACATCTGGAATGGGGGATGTTGACTGGCTATATCCTAGGCACCTGGTCAGGATGGGTTCCTCCCCGTATTTAACAACTATCTCGCTGAGATCTGGGACTGGAAGAGTGCGAGCTGGCTGCGGTTTAACCCAGTTAAAACTGAGGTGCTGTTAGTGGACGCTGATCGTCAGGAGGTCGGTTTGTTGGCAGGCTCACCTTCGGGACTTTGTCTCGGGGGTCTTGAGCTGACTTGCTCAGACCGGGTGAGGAACCTGGTCGTTATTGTTGATGACGACTTGACCCTGAAATCACAGGTGTCTGCAGTCATCAAGACCTCTTTTTACCACCTGAGGAATATTGTCCGGATGAAACACCTGATTCCTCCCAAGGATCTTCCAGTGTTGGTCCACGCCTTTGTTACCTCTTGCCTTGACTACTGCAATGCCCTTTAACTAAGGCTTCCAGGGGATGATGTCTGCCACCTTCAGCTAGTGCAGAATGCGGCAGCCAGACTGTTGATTGGTACATCTAGAACCAGTCACATAATGCTTGTGCTCCGTGGACTGCACTGGTTGCCAGTGTGGTGAAGGATCACCTTCAAGGTCAGTTTGCTGACCTATAAATCCCTATATGACCAGGGATCCAGTTACTTACAAGATCTCCTTCACCCTTACTATCCCCTCTACCCTCTCCGATCGCTGACAAGGGATTGCTAGAGATTCCCAGGGTTTGTTTAAAGACATCTGGGGCTGATCATTTAGATTTGTGGCCCCGACCCTGTGGAATCCTCTACCTCACCGGGTGCAAGATTACCTGACTGTCCAGAAGTTCAAAGCTGCACTAAAGACATATTTATTTGTACTGGCATATCTGGAATTTTAATGCCGTATTATAATTGTTAGAGTTTTAAATCATAGGATTTTACTGATTATTGTTGGGATTATTTATTGTATGTTGTTTTATCATGCACAAGCGCCTTGGTTGTAAGAAAGGTGCTTTTTATAAATAAACTATGATTTGATTTGATTTAATGCAGTAAGTAAACAATACTTTACAAGTAAATGGTGATTTAATGACAAAAATCAAAAGCCATTAAACAACTTGCAAAAAGATCAGAATTAATGAGTTTACTTAATGTTTATGGGAATCCAAATAAAAATGTATTTGAATAACTCTAATTGCTAGCAGTAGTATAAGAAATAGAAACTGATGTGTTTTTTAGATGAGATTTGTACCAGCTTAGTTGCTGCACACATGGCAAGCATGCAGCATGTGAACCTGATGTAATATTTAAAAGACGTTTACTCCAACTTAACTGCTGCATTCATGTCAAGTGTGCAACCCACAAACCTGATGTAATTTCTAGAAGTTGTTCACACCAGCTTACCTGCTGCACACATGTCAAGCTTGCAGCATGTAGATCTAATTTGCTTTTTAGACCTGGTTCACTTAGGATCACTTTGTTTATGTGAACTACATGCAAACATTGCACAACTAAGCATGTGGCATGCATTCTGCACGTACACAGTATGCCTAAAGTTCTGCAAGGGAGGAAGGCATGATGAGCTTTGGTTTGTCACTTGCATGAAGGAAAGGAATTGGCTGATGTGATTTTCCCAAGAAAACTAGTCCAATTGGAGGGAAGTCTGTAGCTGATTGAGGCTTGCCTTCGGTTTCTCTTGCAACATGGGATCTGGAAGTGGCAACTGTTCTCACACATGAGGGAGTAAGAATGATTTGTATCTAGTGTGAAGAGACCCATGAGACCTCAAATAACCCACAGATTTTACAGGTACAGTTTAATAAGTTATTGCATTTCATTCTCTAGGTACCCCAATCCATCCCATCTGAGATTTTGAGAACAGAACTGGAACAGTTGCATTTATCTGCAATACTTATTGAAAGAAAACTAACATTTTACAGACTGTGTCTTGAATAGGAAATTAAATATGATACACAGGGATTTTTATCCCCAATGATGGAAACACATCTACCCTGTTATGTCCAATGGGATTGTGTTACCTACTCCATCAAATATATTTCTCTCCGTGGATATACTGTAGTTTTTCAACTAAAACAAGGAGTCAGAAGTATCACATGGACAAATGACATTGAAGTATTAATATCTCAGAAATTACACAGCTGCTATAAAATACTGAGAAAGGAGCACAAATCTGAACCATATTTGATATTTATTAATGACCCAAAGAAATGTTGAGTTATTACATGGCTTAGATTGGAGCTCTGTGTTTCAAATTACATGTATCAGGCTCAAGGCCACTGAGATACTAAGCACTGGAAATGTGGCATGAAAACTATAGATGATTTAAAGTACGTGGTCCTTATGTGTCCACTTTATAAAAAAAAAAACACAGACGGTGGCTGGGACCTACACACTCTAACCTTGAGCTTCCCCCAGAACAAATAATAGTTTGGTTATTTAACTCTAACAATATTCAAGTGTTGAATGCTTTGCCACAATTTTTAATCTCTTTAAGACTGTAATAGGTGAAAAATATGACATTAGAATGCACACAGAGATATGATAAAACTGTTTTAATATATACAGTTATAAGAATCAGTGTGATAAGCATCTCTTTGTATTGGATTGGAGGCAGTATGGCGCAGTGGTTTAAGGCTCTGAACTGCAAATCTGGAGACCTGGGTTTGAATCCCACAACCCCCACTTGCATACTGTATGACCCTGAGCAAGTCACTTAACTTTCTCATGCTCCCAGGTTGCACCTGCAAACAAGCTTTCAGCTTAGTGTGTCTCACTTGGTATAAATAAATAAACATCTCTTTGTATTGGATTCTATCGTTTTATAGGAAGATAGCTTGTGAAATCATTGTAATGATGAAATATTGATTTTAAATATTTTGTACTGTTTCTTTTGTAATGACTTTGTGCCGAACAATTTTATTTATTTTTAATTATTTATTTCATAATTCAGATTTACAACCTTAGAGTCAAAGACTCATTTACAAAGGCACCTCGTCGCAGGGAGGGTAGACAACAATTGGTGGTGGATTACAACAATGGAGAACATTACAGGTGAGATACAATAAAAGAACACACAAAGTATAAAACTTTGATGATGAAAAAGTGTCCCATGAGGTAACTAGGGAGTTTTCCTCTACAGTACTATCCCCACTAAAGCAGTGTACAGTGAATCACTAGAGAAGTGTGCAGTGAGTGCCTCTTCAGGGGTGGTAGCCACCCATGTTCATTGTACATCATACTGGGGTGTGTTTTGGGGGGACAGGTCAGAATGAGTTTGCATAGGGCATTGAATAGTGTGGATAGTTTGGACAGGCGGTGGCACTGGTACCTGCATAGACAGTGTCTACATAGACCAACAGGGGGAATATGGAGTGCTCGACCACCATCACCTTGATGTGTGGCCGAAGGTAGCATTTCACCCTGTAGAAGGCTCTAAGCTTAGTGTAACATGTGGCTGTTTTCTTGG
Organism: Neoceratodus forsteri; assembly: GCA_016271365.2. NCBI lineage: Eukaryota > Metazoa > Chordata > Ceratodontiformes > Ceratodontidae > Neoceratodus > Neoceratodus forsteri. The sequence goes on from CM057455.1 coordinate 66,657,966, forward strand.
GATATGTAGCCAGAATAATTGAGGCATTGGTCCAAGTGCATGCATAAATATTTGTAAGAGGGCACAGAGTCAAGGCGTATCCCCTGTGAGGTGGGTAGGTGAAGTGAGTCAGAAGGTGTACTTAACCAGCAGCTGGATCTGAACAGCAGGGATACCATTTTCCTTTGATTCATAACTAGTTGATTTTCAGAAAGTTTTGAACAGCATGGAAAGCCTTTTGCAGGGACTTCTCAATGGAGGGGACAGCAGGGGCAGAAGCATAGAAAGTGCACCATCAGCACACATGTGCAGGTCACAGAAGGAGAGGGCCTGGGGAGATCATTTATAAAAACAGTGAACAACAACAAAGGGCTCAAAACAAAGCCTTGGGGGACCCCAAGGGTGACCAGTAGAGGGGGGATATGGTTCTGGTTTGCTTGACTGACTGAACTTAGTTGGTTAGTTGGTCCTTTCTATTATGGAATTCCTACTCCTTTCAGATGCTCTTCTGACCCTGGCAACCCCTGCATCCCTCCAGTGAATAACACACCTTACTCATCTATACCCCTCTGCCACTACCTACTCTTATCTCCCTCCCACTCTTGCACCTCTCTTCCATCATCACCTTGTCTACCCATCCTCACACTTCTCACTTTCCCATCCCATAGATACATAGATACAAAGACACTTTCAGCAGATAAAAGCCTACGGCCCACCCAGTCTGCCCATTTGAGCTTGTAAGTTTACATTATGTTTTCCTAGAAGTCTGCTGCCTCTTACCCCTCACCTCCAGAATTCCCTTATATCAACCAAATGGGCAACCAAAATGGTGCAGGGCCTTCACCAGAAGACATATGAAGAAAGATTAAAGGAGTTTAAGATGTATAACCTCGAGGAAAGGGGGGGGGGACATGATAGAAACTTTTAAATACCTCAAGGGAATCAACAAAGTCCTAGAGGGTAGCATCTTTCAGAAAAAGAGATGTACAAGAACAATGGGGCACAGTTTGAAGATAGAGAGGGATGGCTCAGAGGGAATGTGAGGAAGTATTCCTTCACAGAGAGGGTTGTCGATGCATAGGATGGCCTTCCTGTGGAGGTTGTAGAGTTAAAAACAGTGGGGGAATTCAAGAATGCATGGGACAGACATAAGGCAATTCTAGTGGGAGGTAGGAGGAAGTAGGCTGTTGGTTATTAGGATCTGCAGCTTATCTGTTCGGTAGGGAAATGGGCAGACTAGGTGGGCCAATCGGTCCTTATCTGCCATCAAATTCTCTGTTTCTATGTTTCTATCCCATGCATTTTTAAATCCTCTGATTGTTTCAGCCCCCACTACTTCAGCTGGCAGGCTATTCCACTTGCCCACCACCCATTCTGTGAAGAAATTCTTCGTCACTTTTCCTCTGAATTGCACTCCCTTCAAATTCATCCCATGCCCTCTAGTCCTGGAACATCTTTTTCGCTTGAAAAATAATGTATTCCTGCACTCCATTCCTCCTTGTAAGATACTTGTATGTCTCTATCATATCCTCTCTCTCCCTCCTCTCCTCCAGGGAGTTCATATTCAGGTCCTTCAGCCTGTCCTCATAGGACCTGTGATACAATCCATGTACCATCTTTGTTGCCCTCCTCTGAACCTTCTCTGCCCTGTCTGTGTCCTTACATAGGTAAGGTCTCCAGAACTGTACACTGTACTCCAGGTGGGGCCTCACTAGTGTCTTGTGTAGTGGAATTATAACCTCCCTTTTCCTGCTGGTGATGCCCCTGCCTATGCATCCCAGCATCCTAGTTGCTTTACCTGCTGCCTTGTCGCACTGTTTCCCTACCTTGAGGTCATCAGAGATGATAACCCCAAGATCCCTTTCCTGCTTGGTGCATGCTATATCCTCAACCCCAACTGATATATTGTGCCAGGATTTTTGTGCCCCATATGCATTATCTTGTACTTCTTTGCACTGAATTTCAACTGCCAAACCCCTGACCATTCTTCAAGGTTCTGCAGGTCCCTCCTCATTCTGTCTACACCCTCTGGTGTGTCCACTCTGTTACAGAGCTTTGTGTTATCAGTGAACAGTGAAATTCTGCCTTCTAGCTGCACAATGTCACTGATGGAAATGTTGAATAGGACCGGTCCCAGCACAGATTCCTGTGGCACCCCACTGGTCACTCTTTCCTCTGTGGAGTGACAGCCATTTACCACTACCCTCTGTGTTCTGCTGTCTGCTGCCCAGCCAGTTACCTATCCACCAAACTACTGTCCTGCCCGCACCCATATTCCCCAGTTTGTTTAATAGCCTTCTGTGTGGCACAGTGTCAAAGGCCTTGCTGAAGTTCAGATAGGCCATGTCCACTGCCCTCCCCGATCCACCTTCCTTCTCACCCAGTCAAAAAATTCAATCAGGTTGGTCTGAAATGACCTCCCCCTGAAAAAATTATGCTGCCTTGGGTCCTGTAATCTGTTGGCAACCAGATATTGCACCAATCTTTCCTTCAGTAGTGCTTCCATGATCTTCCCCACTACTGAGGTGAGGCTGACTGGTCTGTAGTTTCCCGCTTCCTCTTTGTTCCCATTTTTGTATAAGGGCACTACATCTGCTGTCCTCCAGTCTTTGGGTGCCTCCCCTGTTTCCAGGGACTGGCTAAACAGGATTGCCAAAGGCTCAGCCACCACCTCTCTTAGTTCTTTTAGGACCCTGGGGTGCACTCCATCTGGACCCATTGCTTTATAAACTCTTATTCCTTCCAGTTCCTTCAGGACCGTTTCTCCTGTAAAGGGACTTGTGTCCATCTCTGTGCCATTCCCACACCTTGTACTCTCTTCAGGCCTATTACCCTCATCTTCCTCAGTAAAGACTGAGCAGAAATACCTGTTCTATATGTCAGCTTTACTGTTGTCATCCTCCACACAGCCCCCATCCTCCCCTTCAGTCTCACTATCCATCCCTTTGCCTTTCTTTTTTCACTTATGTACCAGTAAAAGGTTTTGTCCCTTCTACCCACTGATTTTGCAATGCGCTCTTCTGTCTGAGCTTTGGCTCTCTTACTGACCTCCCTGCCTCCCTTTTCTTCTCCTGGTATTTCTCCCTATCCCCTTCTGCCTGCGTCTTTTTGTATTTCCTGAATGCAGTCTTTTTGCCTTTTACTTTCGGCCACATGCCACATCTTCTAACCCCCTCTTCTCCTCCCCCCTCCCCTCTTCTGCATTACCTGGGAATTTTCCACTCTCTCCCCCAAAATTCCACCCCGCTCAGACTTTGCCTTCTTCAAGAACTTTCGCCATCCCACCGTGTTTCAATGATTTACAAATTCTGTGATTCAAGGATTCAATGAATGGTTGAAACACTGGAGTAGAGCTCAGGGTTTTTGCTTCACTGGGGACTGGGGGTCTACTATGAGGATTGTCCAGGAGATGCGCCCCACGTGCTGTAATTTAGACCCTGGCCCTACTTCCCTGATCTTGGGTTGTAGTGAGATCATCGGTCTGGTCTTAGCTCGGATTATCCGGTGCTCTTTAGATACGGGAGTGTTCCCTAGCTCCCTGAAGGAGGGGGTGGTGATCCCCCTTCTGAAAAAAGCTTCTTTAGACCCGGAGAACTAGCAAACTGCAGGCCTATCTCTAACCTCCGTTTTGTGGGGAAGGTTATTGAGAAAGTTGTGGCTGCCCAATTGGATAACCATTTAACCATCCATAGTTTATACGAACCTCTCCAATCTGGTTTTCATAAGAGGCATAGCACTGAGACTGCTCTGGTTCGGGTGCTCAGTTATCTCCTGATAACGAGAGATCGGAGACACTGTTCTATCTTGGTTCTCCTTGATCTATCATCAGCTTTTGATACTGTGGATCATGGGCTTCTGCTCGAACGCCTGATGTCCATCTGTGGGCTGTCGGGTACAGTCCTCAGATGGTTTTCATCTTTCCTAGCAGGGAGATTGCAGAGAGTGGTCTCGGGTTTGTTTTCATCCGGGGCCTTCTCTCTGCCATGCGGGGTGCCTCAGGGCTCGGTGCTGTCCCCCTTGTTATTCGCAGTATATATGCTACCCCTCCGAGACATTGCAAGATGGTATGAGCTGAGGTTTCACTGCTATGCTGATGATACCCAGTTCTACCTGTCTTTCGCACCTGACCAGGTTGGTGCTATCTCGGTACTGAACAACTGCCTCGCAGAAATCCAGGATTGGATGAATTCCAGCGGTTTAAGGTAGAACCCAGGAAAGACTGAGGTTTTGGTTGTGGACCCGGGTCATAGGGTAGAGGGATTGAGGACTGGGCTTCCCTCTGGTTTAGTCCTGGGGAGGACCAGATCCTCACCTCTGAACGGGTGCGTAATCTGGGAGTGGAGCTTGATGTTGGTCTGACCCTTCGACATCAGGTGTCTGCAGTTGTCAAGCTGGCCTTTTTCCATCTTAGGAACATTGCCAGGATTAGGCACCTTGTTTCACCCAGTGACCTGCGGTCTTGGTCCATGCCTTTGTGACATTGCGCCTTGATTACTGTAACTCCCTTTACCTAGGGCTTCCTGGGGTTGATATCCACCACTTGCAGCTAGTGCAGAATGCAGCAGCACGTTTGTTGACTGGGGCTTCTAGAAGATCACACATTACCCCTGTGCTGTGCGCTCTGAACTGGCTGCCAATACAGTGGCGGATCACCTTTAAAGCAGGTCTTCTGACCTACAAAGCCCTACATGGTTTGGGTCCTGATTACTTGAAAGAGCTCCTGGTGCCTTACACCCCTCTGTGACAGCTCCGCTTGGCTGATGAGGGGTTGCTGGAGATTCCGAGGGTAAATTTGAAGACATCTGGTACTCGTGCATTTGGATTTGCTGCACCTACCCTCTGGAATTCTCTGCCTTGTCAGCTCCGGGAGTGCAGGATGGTGGGGAGTTTTAAGTAGGCACTAAAGACTTTTTTATGGGAAAAGGCGTTCTCTGTTTTTTTTTTTTATTCAGTTTATTTTATTGACACATTAACAATATATGCATTGAGTAACACTGTGCCGGCAGGCATTTACAAGTTAAGTGTGACTTTAATATATTAGCATAATTACCGGCCTTTATTTTTGAAGTACACAAGCTAAAATAACCAAATATAAAAATCAAGATTCTACTCAAAGCCCCTCCCACCCCCCATTACTAAAAACAGCATCCACATGCCAGAAAAGATATCTTTAGGGATCTTCATAGAAGGGGAGACATGGATAAATAAGTGTATCTGGCAAGGGGATAATTCCTACAACTAGGTCTTAATATGCCATGAAGCCAAGACAGTATCTAGTGGACCCCACTTGGAGTCGTATGATTGGACCTTGTTGCTCATCTTGGCTATATGTGACTCTAACTGTAATGCAAGCATAATTTCTTTGTACCATTCTATGGTTGATGGGGTAATAGTGTCCTTCCAGTGTCTCAGGATAACAGCTTTTGCCGTAGCCGATATTATAGCCATACACGATTTCTGCTGTTTGGTCATACCAATGTGAAAATTGTTCAACAAGCAGATTTCTGGTATGAAAAAGTCCTCCAAACCTGTAATCCGTGATAGTGAGGCACAAATTGCCTTCCAGAAGGGTTGAATTTTAGCACACTCCCAAAGTACATGATAGATATCTCCCTCCTTAGCTCCACATCTAATACAAGTGGGGGATGCTAATTTACCCATTCTGTAAAGTTTCACCGGAGTGTAATACATGTTGTACATAATGTAAAACTGCTGAAGTTTGTATCTGTCTTGTCTAATATTTTTGTGGTTGTGTGTCCATATGTGTTTCCATGTTCTCTTATCATCCGTCAACCCTAGTCTTTGCTTCCAGTAATAACTGACACCAGAAGGAAGGTTATCATCTAGCCTTTGCAGTGCACTGTAGATTCTAGAGATAAAGTCGGGTTGGTCAGCTACTTTAAGTAATAAAGATAACTCGACCCTATTTTCTACCCATGTTTCCGTTTTATAAAAGTGGGCCTTTATTGAGTCAGAAATTTGTCAAAACTTGAAGTTATGTCTTTTTAATTCCGGCGTTCTCTGTTTTATCCTGATTTTATATTGAATGTATTTTAATATGTGTTTGTATTTGTATTATGCTGTACAATGCCTTGAGATTTTGAAAGGCGCTTAATTAAATAAATTTTATTATTATTATTATTATCTGGAGGGATACAAGCCTATACTGGTGCAATGGTCTGCATCTGTCCGGAACGGTAACCATAATCCTATGTGATAGTTTTAAATGCTTCATTGGCAACCCTAGCCAAGGGGGGGAGGCAGTGAAAAGGAGCAGTAGAAATCCCAGCATCGCCCCACAAAACAGGGTAGTTAGCGAGATAAACATAAGGTAGAGAAGTCAATAGGGAGCAGGACATGGTAAATGGAGAAAAAGGCAGTAAGGACAGTGATGGGGCTACCAGTCCACTGGCGCTGAGGCATGATGGCCGTCTGTAAATCCGATGACCCAGGTTCGGGAATGGATCCAGGACTTGGAGGGCTGGCCGGGGGGAGAAGGACTGAGCATCTGGAGGACTGCTCTCCTACTCTTGGGAAGGTGAGGTTGAGTGTCCAACACATGACGGACCCCTGGCGGAGGCCAGGAGATCCATTGTGGTCAGCGCCTGCATAGTCTGGCATGGGCCAGACGCTGGTCATCATTGCACATCCCCGCCCTGCAGGGATTACAGCAGTGAAAAATTATGTCTCCCTGCTAATGAGCTGACTCCATTGCCACTCTTCCTAGGCCACCAGAGTTCATCTTCGGCTGATCCACTCAGGGGTGTAAGCCTGAGCATGTGGGGGGGGGCGGCTGCCAGAGTCTGGCCAACCCATTCTGAGGCTTGGGGAAGACAGTCAAAAAAAAAGAGGACAGGGATGGGGCTAAAAGGGGTAAAGCCATTAAAAAAATGGAGGGTAATGAGCACCAATGCCCGTAGTCTAGGTAACAATACCCCTGACCTGGTAGCCTTGATGGAAGAGGGATGCAATGATATCGTGGCAGTCACAGAAACATGGTACACAGAGAACCATGACTGGGATGTCAACATACCAGGGTACACAATCTACAGAGGGACACAGAATATAAAAGAGGGGGAGAGGTAGCTCTCTATGTGAGGAAAGGGATCAGCACCACAGAACTAAATGGTAAGCAGGGAGGAGAGGAGGCACTGTGGGTCACTCTGGAGACAGGAAATGGCACCACAATCCACATGGGGATTGTATAGAAACTCCCATCTCAGGGGGAGGCAATGGACATGGAAATAAAAGAAGGTATCTTTGGAATGGCAGGAAAAGGGGAGATATTGTTGATGGGGGACCTGAATGTGCCAGATGTTAACTGGAGCACCTTTACTGCAGCCACATTCAAGAACAGGGTCATTCTCGATGCCCTACAGGGGGCATGCCTCAGACAGCTAGTGTTGGAATCCACTCAGGAGGGAGCAGTCTTAGACCTGGTACTCTCAAATGGGGACAGAGAGAGGATCTCAGATTTAGCAGTGGCTAGCCATCTGGCAAAAAGTATCCACCAAACAGTGTGGTTCATGATAAACACAAACGTAGAGTCAAGCCATACAAAAGCAACAGTACTGGACTTTATGAGGGCTGACTTTGGGGAAAAAATGAGAGTGCCTCTGAAAAGCACTAGCAAATGGGCAAGGAGGTGTGGAGGAACAATGGGGAAAATCAAAACAGCCATCAAAGAGGTAACAAGCCTTTGTGTGAAGCAAATCAACAAAACAAAATGAAGGAAAAAAACATTATGGTTCTCAAAAGAGGTGGTGGGGAAGGTTAGGGAGAAAAAGGTAGCATTCATGAAGTATAAGGAAATACAGAAGGAGCAGGACAGACAATTGTATCAGTTAAAGCAGAAGGAAGCGAGGAAGCAGTCAGAATAGCAAAGGCCCAAACTGAGGAAAAGACAGCCAACTCAGTTAGGAAGGGGAATAAAACCTTTTATAGGTATATTAGGGAGTGAAGAAAGACCAATGGAGGGATAGTGAGGCTTAATAAAGGGAAGGGAAGGGGAGGTGGGCAGAGGGTGAGAGTGAAAAAGCAGGGATACTGAACAAATACTTCTGCTCAGTATTCACAAAAGAAGAGGTGGGGGAGGTACCTAAACCAAAGACTAGAAGCACACTGGATAGTGGGGTCGATACCATTCCCTTCATAGAAGAAATCGTCCTGAAAGAATCCTAAAACTGAAAGCGTACAAAGCAATAGGGCCTGATGGGATTCACACCAGAATTCTAAAAGAACTAAGGGGAGAACTAGTGACACAACTGACTACCCTTTTTAACAAATCATGAGAGGACGGTGTGGTACCCAAGGGCTGGAGGATGGCAGATGTGATTCCCTTTCACAAAAGTGGGAGCAAGACAGAGGCAGGAAACTACAGACCTGTTAGGTTGTCCTCAGTTGTAGGGAAAATTATGGAATCACTTCTGAAGGAAAGAATTGTTGAGTACCTAGAGGCCAGTGGGACAAAGGATCTGAGGCAGCATGGATTCACAGTGGGAAGGTCATGTCAGACAAATTTAATTGATTTCTTTAACTGGGTGACCAAAGTAGTAGACTAGGGAGTGGCTATGATCATGGCCTACCTTGACTTTAGCAAGGCATTTGACACAGTCCCACACAAAAGATTAATAAACAAGTTAGCTAGCCTGGGAGTGGATCCTAGAGTTGTAGCCTGGTTAAAACATTGGCTGGACAACAGGATGCAGAAGGTAATAGTAAATGGAGTCCACTCTAAAGAAAGGAGGATTACTAGTGGGGTACCGCAGGGTTCAGTACTGGGACTGGACCTCTTTAATGTCTTTATAGGTGATATTACAGATGGACTGGAAGGGAAAGTATGCCTCTTTGCAGATGACACAATGATCTGCAACAGGGTTGATACACGGGGTGGGGGGGCAGAAAGGATGAGAATTGCCTTGGCAAAGTTGGAGGAATGGTCAAAAGTATGGCAGCTTAGATTCAATGCAAAGAAGTGCAAAGTAATGCATCTAGGAAACAAAAAAACATGGGAAGCGTACACAGTGTGGGGGAGGTACTAACAACAACAAAAATGGAAAGGGACCTGGGGGTAGTCATATCAAATGACTTAAAGATAGGTAAGCAATTTGAAAAGGCAGTAAGGAGGGCTAGGGGGATACTGGGATGCATAGGGAGAGGCATCTTCAGTAGAAAATAAGAAATTGTTTTCCTTCTGTACAGACAGTTGGAGAGACCCCATCTGGAATACTGTGTGCAGTTCCGGAGACCCTATCTCTGTGAGGACACATACAGGATGGAGGCAGTCCACAGAAGCCAACTAAAATGGTGCAGGGTCTGCACCAGAAGCTATATGAAGAGAGACTAAAGGAGCTTAATATGTATACCCTCAAGGACAGGTGGGAGAGGGGGACATGACAGAAACATTTAAGGATCTCAAGGGAATCAACAAAGTCCAAGAGGGTAGCATATTTCAGAAAAAGATATGTGCAAGAACAAGGAGGCACAATTTGAATATGGGGTGACAGCTCAGGGGCAATGTGAGGAAGTATCTTTTCGTGAATAGGGTGATGGATGCATGGAATGGCCTTTCTGAGGAGGTTGTGGGGTCAAAAACAGTGGGGGAATTCAAGAATGCGTGGTACTTACATAAAGCAATTCTATGGGGGGTAGGAGGAAGTAGGCTGTTGGTTAACTAGGATCTGCATCTTATCCAATAGGTAGGGAAATGGGCTGACTGGGTGGGCCAAGCAGTCTTTATCTGCCATCAAAGTCTGTTTCTGTGTTTTACTCATCACAACTCTATGTTGATCTAGGTCCAATACCAACAAACCTGCTACCTTGGCTTTCTGCAGACACAGGAGGTCCCTCCTTCTACTGCTTCTTATCTCTGTCACTGTCCACCCCAGTCCCGGACCTCCCCCTCTAGCAGATACCACTCCTAAGTCACCCTCTGATCACTCCAAATAGCTAAGATTTGTTCATCTTAATGTCCAGAGTCTGTTGGAAAAAAAAAAACTCATTAGAATCATGGGTTTTGGCAAATAATTTTGACTACATAGCCCTTATTTATTTTTTTGTTGAGATCTTGGAAAAAGAAATATCTTTGTGCTAAAGCTCATTTCAAAGGTTCCACATCAGAAATACATCTAGACATACATTGTATAACACTGCAAGAATAGCAAATTGTGGAACATACAGTATAGTACACATTACAAAAGGTACAAAAAAACAGTGGATAACAGGGAGTACATTGTCAGTGGGTGGCATGCTAATGCTAACTAGGAATCCAATAGTTTAAGACTTTGTATAACCAATAGGTAAGAGAGGTAGTTGTGGACAGATGAGTAAGGGAGAAAGTTTAGCAAATAATCAAGGTAAGGAACCAGAAATGGGAATCATGTGAAGCAAGGCAGAAAAGCAGCTGATGCATGGGGTTTGGGGTGGACAAGGAGCAGCTCAAGCAGGTGTTGTCAATGTATGGGTCAAGACTGGGTCATGGGTCAGGGGGTAGGGGTAGTTGTGCAGTAGAGGGGGCAGGCATTTGGAGTGGGAGAATTATCTAGGGGAGGGGAGTAACTCAACAGGGAATAAGAGGGGACAAGCGCTAGGAGTTATTATGTAAGTGTCAGGAGTGTGCTAGGTTCAGTCAAAGCTGGCAGAGGGGAGAATTAAGGACCGCAATTGCACTTATTGTTATAGGTCATCAGGTGAGCCCTTAGATTGGTTTTAAATTGGCCAAGCTTAGTAGAGGTCTGCAGGTCAGAGCTTAGAGAGTTCAGCCATTTGGGGGCTCTATATCCAAAGGATCGCTGGCCTTGTGAGGTCCAATGGAAGGGCACTTTTAGAGACAGATTACTGGCTCTTCTAGTGTTCCTGATGTTGTCATTGGAGTGGAGGTGGTCGAGTATCCCAGAGGTAGTGAGACCCAGAGTGGTCTTCTTGGCAAGTAGGCAGACTTGCTCTTTGATCCTATTTCCTAAGTTGAGCCATCCAGTCCAGGAGTAGAGCTCACAAGAATATGTTAAGCGGTGAGCTCCCAGGATAAGCCTACAGGCTTTATTAAGAGCTGTTCTGATTCTTTGTAGAGCTGTATCAGTAGCTGCCCCATATGCTACCAGCCCATAGTTGATAATCCACAGTACTAAACTTGATACAGTGTTTGTACAGTAGGCTGATCCTGGATTTGACAGCCTTTGTCACAAGAGCAGTGTGGTGCATCCTTACCAAAACCTGACGGACAAATAACATCTCATCCAACTAAATCAATCTTGAACGTTACACCCTCTCAGAAAGGATTGGCTTGAGAAAAGCAGGAGGGGAAGGGTCTGCCTCCTCTGCGTTGCTGATCACCTGCCTGCCACTGAATTTAATCCACCCCTTTCAACCTCTCACCTTGAACCCTTTCTAAAAATCTCCTCCTAGGCCACAAGAAGGTACAGTAATTACTGTTACCATAGTTTATCTTCCACCTGGCTTACCACCTCATGAACTAGACCACTTTCTCAACATAGGACCTCCCTTCCTAAAGGGAGAAATTGGATAACTCTTGGTGACTTTTACCTTAACTGTCTTTCCTTTCACTTTGACTCCACCAAGGAATCTACCATCAGCTCTATCCTTCACCAACTCATCACTGCCCCCACGAGGACCAACTACAAGACAGGGTCTCAGTCCCTCATTAATTGGATTTTAGTCTCTAACACCTCACATGTCACCTCATCAGGAGTCCCGCACACTCGATTAGTGACCATTCCACTATTTACTGCTGCTAGTCCGCTAAAAAACCCTACCACCCACACAAATTCATCCTCACCAGGCAATTAAAAAAACGTTATCCGACTGAGTTCTCCAGTGCTGCCGTAGCCCTTGACATGTCCTTAAGAGAATCTATTAATGACATCAACAAAGCCCTTGATATGTTCCACACCATGTTCCTTGCCCTTTATGTCTCCTTCATCCCTATTAGAAAAATCAGGGTCAAAGGCACAAGTCAAGAATGAGTCTCCTCCAAACTCCAGCAAGCCCATGAGATAGGGATCAGGCCTGGTCCATTTACAGGAAACACAAACTTCCCCACTTTCTCTATAAATGCAAAACTCTCCAAAACAAATGCAAATCTGCTGTCAGGGCAGCAAAACCTCCTTCCCACTGAAGAAACAGCTCTTATCCACTGGGAAACCCAGGTGAACAAGGGACGTTCTCAACACCTTATCGGTAGATGGTGAACAGATGAGCAGATCTGTTTGTCCTCCAGTGGTGAAGCCATTACAAATCCATTTGAGATTGCCTCACTCTTCACTCAATTCTTTGGGGACCTTGACAAATACAAGCCCAGCCCCACTCCTCTCCCCAGCACCCCCTCCTCACCCCCTTCAGTCACCCACCTCAAGTTCTAGTTGTGGTTTCTCTCCCCCACCAGAGCTCTCAAAGTTGTCAAACTTATTAGAACTAATGAAGCTAGACCATCTACAGGACTCGACTATATTGACTACAGGGTTGTAAAACTCATCTGTGTCTCTCTGGCTGTTCCCTTCACAAACATACTCAACTATTCCCTATGCACCTGGTCTTTCCCCCATAAATGGAAATGCACCATCATTAAACCTCTTCAAAAATCTGGTCCCAAGGACCAAGTTACCAACTACCAACCCATTTCCCTGCTGGCATCCTACTCCAAAATCTTAGAAAAATGTTTTCACAAAAAAAAATCACATATTTTCTCTTGCAACATAATCTACTCTCTGAAACGCAACATGGTTTTATGATTGGCCACAACACGGAAACCACCCTCATGAAATTCCATCATTTAATTGATGGAGCCAATGATGAAGGCCTGTACTCCAGTTCAGTCTTTGTAGACCTCACAAAAGCTTTTGACTTGTAGACCACAATGCCCTTCTTCACACCCTCACCAGTCTCCATTTCTTCCCAGAAGTCACTAACTGGTTCCACAACTACCTCTCATACAGGTCACAACAAATTACCATTCGGGGATTCTCTCCAAAATAGGAGAGTGCCTCAGAAAAGCACTAGCAAACAGGCAAGAAGGAGGGGTGGAAGTACAATGGGGAAAAATGAAAAGTGCCATCACAGAGGCAACAAGCCTTTGTGTAAAGCAAATCGACAAAATGAAATGAAGGAAAACGCCTCTATGGTTCTCAAAAGAGGTGGCAGGGAAGGTTAAGGAGAAAAGGACAGCATTCAGGAAATATAAGGAAACACAGAAGAAGCAGCACACAGAACTATATCAGTTAAAGCAAAAGGAGGCAGGGATGGCAGTCAGAATAGCAAAAGCCCAAACTGAGGAAAAGATAGCCAACTCTGTTGCAAAGGGGATAAAATCTTTTACAGGTACATTATAGAGCAAAGTAAAACTAAAGGAGGGATACTGGGGCTTAATGAAGGGGAGGGAATGTGGGCAGTGGGTGAGTGTGAAAAAGCAGGGATACTGAACAAATACTTCTCAGTATTCACAAAAGAAGATATGGAAGGGGGTACCTAAAACAAACAATAGTTTATCAGTATCAATGTATTTTATTGTTCAACTGTTTAGTCATTACAAAAAAGATTTTTAAAGACACAGCATAATTTCAGACAAACACATTGACATAAAATTAAATGCAAAGTTTGCACATATCTTTAAAAAACTACAGTCCTAAAAATGTCTCATCAGATATTGCACTTAGCCAAAACTTCACTTTATGCTCTTAAGCACCATTATTTTCATATGACTGAATTCTTACGCATTTTTTTGAATATCCAGTTTGTATAGTTTGCCATATCTCTGGCAATGAACTCAAGTGGTGGGTTCATCAAAATTCTCAATACCTCATGTTCTTTTAGTGAATTTGTTGAGAAATAGGGGGATACAGTCTCACCTCATAGTTCTGTATATTTAGGACAATATAACATAATGTGCTTTAGTGTTTCCAGTTGATTTACACTGCACTCACAATTTATATCCTGAATTTCACTCTTCTCTTTAGCATACAGATATTGTCTATATTTCAAGGGATATAATTATAGTATGAATTTTGTAAATAAAAATCTCAGATTTTTATCTGTTGTAAAATTTAAATAGATTCCAAAATGTGGTTGATTTTATTCTGAGCATACCAATGATGGGCCTTCAATGACCTTATTCTTACCATATCTTCCTCAAATGAGATTTTGAATAATCGATTTTTATTTAATGGGATAAACTTGAATTAATTTCTTACGCCTTTCTGTTGGTCAGCCCACAGATGGTTGAACCCTATTTTATTTAAAGTAGACACTACTTGATTAGCCATGGAGAACCCTATTCTTTTCACTTTGCTTTTTCTCCTAGGCATTTGTATGCTAATCTGTTTGAATCCAGATTTGAACATCTGAGCCAATACCATAGTTTTGTTAATGTGCCAAATATTTAATTTGAACCTTATCTAATTCTGCACTTGCCACCATTGCTGGGCTGGTCCGTGGTGAGCCCAATGTATTTTTATACAATGAGTCAAATGTTTTTTCTAATTTTGTAACATATTTATCGAGTCAGATTTCAATAGCATATAGGGCTATCGGATTCATTTTCATCTCTGCAGCTCAAATTACAGCAGTAACAGTGTTTCCTCTAAATTTAGAGTTAAATCTTAACAGTGTATTTTTGGACTGTGTTAATTTATTCAGTGCATATTTCTTTGTTTATGAAATTTACAATAGCTAGAAACTTGAAGTCCAAGATATCTGTAATCTGTAGTGATCTTAAGAGGTATATTGTTTGTATGCTATTTACTGTATACTTGGTTGATCACTTTCCAATTGTCATAATTTGTGTCTTGTCTGTGTTTATTGTTAGATCATTCTCAGTACAATACAATTGCAAATGCTTCAGATGTCTGCCATTCCAATGGGTGAAAGTGAGATTGCGGCCAAATCATCAGCATAAATAAGGACTAGAACTAGAGTGCCATCTACTGAGGTGAACACCAAAGAATAGAAAGACTCTGGATGGGGGTTGATGCCAGTTGATTCACAGAAGAAAGGGTTCCAAAAGAACTCTTAAAACTGAAGGTGGACAAAGCAATGGGGCCTGACAGGATTCACCCCAGATTTCTATAAGAGCTAAGGGGAGAACTAGTGACACCACTGACTACCCTCTTTAACAAATCATGGGAGGATGGGGTGGTACCCCTGGACTGGAGGAGGGTGGATGTCATTCCACTTCACAAAAGTGGGAGCAAGGCAGAGGCAGGAAACTATAGAGCTGTTAGTTTGACCTCAGTAGTAGGTAAAATGATGGAATCACTTCTGAAGTAAAGAATTGATGAGTACCTAGAGGTCAGCGAGGCACAGGACCCAAGGCAGCATGGATTCACAGTGAGAAGGTTGTATCAGATGAATCTAATAGATTTCTTTGACTGGGTGACCAAAGTAGTAGACCACAGAGGGGCTGTGGACATGGCCTACTTAGACTTTAGCAAGGCATTTGACACAGTCACACACAAAAGATTAATAAAGAAGTTAACCAGCCTTGGAGTGGGTCCCAAGGTGGTAGCCTGGGTAAAATATTGGCTGGACAACAGGATACAGAGGGTAATAGTAAATAGAGTCCACTCTGAAGAAAGGGGGGTTACTAGAGGGGTACCGCAGGGTTCAGTACTGGGAACGGTCCTCTTTAATGTCTTTATAAGTGACATTGTGGAGAGACTGGAAGAAAAAGTATGTCTCTTTGCAGATGACACACAGTTCTGCAACTGGGTTGATGCACAAGGTGGGGTGGAAAGGATAAGAAGGGACTTGGCAAGGTTGGAGGAATAGTCAAATGTATGGCAACTTAGATTCAACACAAAGAAGTGCAAAGTAATGCACTTCAGAAACAAAAAAAACCCAGGGGAAGAGTACACAATGGAGGGTGAGATACTAACAATAACAAAAATGGAATGGGCCCAGGGTAGTCATATCAGAAGACCTAAGGGTGGGTAAGCAATGTGAGAAGGCAGTAAGGAGGCCTGGGGGGATACTGGGATGCATAGGGAGAGGCATCGCCAGTAGAAAACAGAAAGTTGTTGTCCCTTTGTGAAGACAGTTGGTGAGACCCCATCTGGAGTACTGCTTACAGTTCTAGAGAACCCAACTCTGCAAGGACATAGACAGTATGGAGGCAGTTCAGTGGAGGGCAACTAAAATGGGTGCATGGTCTGCACCAGAAGCCATATGAAGAGAGACTAAAGGAATTTACTATGTATACTCTCAGGGAAAGGGGGACATGATAGAAACTTTCAAGTACATCAAGGGAATCAACAAAGGCCAAGAGAATAATATATTTCAGAAAAAGAGGTGCGCAAAAATAGAGGGGCACTGATTGAAATTGTTGTTGCTGGTATACCTTCTTCTGCATTATTACAAAATGTGCCTACAGGTGTGTGCCTAAAGGTGTGTGCTAACAGATTACTGTTGTAATCTTCTGATTCAGATTGTCTTTTGCAAGGTATATCTTCTGTTACTGCTTTATTTTTCTCTGTAGCAAAGTGTTTCTTACAGGGTATATCTTCTCTGAAATTATTACAGGTGGTGCTTTTACAGGTTTTACAGTTTTATCTAACATTAGGATAAGCTTTCAGGGTTACTGCATTTGTTGTTGACTGATTGTTTCTGCTCTTACCTCCTTGTTCTTTCGTCTGTGGTTCTTCTTTTTCAGCAGGGGAAAGGCCCAGCCACCCACCCCCATCCCCAACTACCTCACACTACACTCCTTTTACAGGATACCACAGT
The DNA here is from genome assembly GCA_016271365.2 of Neoceratodus forsteri. Lineage (NCBI taxonomy): Eukaryota > Metazoa > Chordata > Ceratodontiformes > Ceratodontidae > Neoceratodus > Neoceratodus forsteri. The sequence continues at coordinate 66,674,676 of CM057455.1, forward strand.
TGTGACATTTTCTGTGGCAAAGCAGAAAAGGGCTGATCAGTGGTGTATCCACAAGGTGAGTTCATTTACAGGGGCACTAGAAATTTAACTTGTTATAACAAGTTATACAAAAACAAAACACAAAATCAAACCATTACTTGCATGTTTTTCCTTCTAATTACTCTGACCAGGTTATAAACCCAGCAACTTATCTGGAATGGATATCATTAACTGCAGGTACTGCAGAACACTTTTCAGAAGGACAGTCTTACAGGATTTAGGACACTGTCCTACATGCTGGGCCATTGGAGATCTTGGGCTCAGCTCCGGGCAGCATGGGCAGAGATGCGCACCTCAAATTTCATATTCAAGAGGAAATACATTATAAGAACCACCCATCATTTCCCCAACATCCAACAGAAGAACCTCGGCCACAGAGGGTAGTTGGTCCATGAGGTTGGCAGGTGGTTAGGAGGGGCAAATCGGGTGCCCCATCACTCTGTGCTCTCCAATATATTACCTCCAAAAACCATATAAACACTACAAACAGGTAACTGCCTCTATCTCTGAAATCAAACAAAGGGGCAGAGGACACTGCACAGCAGGACACTGCAGCACAGGAGCTAGCACAACAAAACTTGCCCAAATCAGGAACCAAAACAAAAAAAGCAAAAAGGTAATCCAAAAAACTTCTGATCATAGGAGACTCCATGATTCGTAGAGTTGATACCTGTCTCCAGCCTTGGGTAATGGTCAGATGTCTCCCAGGTACATCATCGTGGAGAGACACTGACCACATTGCTAAAATTGTTCACAAAGCTGGAGAAAACATTGACATCCTGGTACACATAGGGACTAATGATCTTGCCAGCCGGTCAGTTGTGGAGACCAAGGAACACCTGACCAGGCTGGGTGACAAACTATCATCCATTTCATCTGACATCTCCTTCTTTGAGATCCTGCCAGTCTGGGAGAGGGGGGCAGATGGATGGAAGGTCAGAGAAGAGGAGATAGGGGAGCTAAACGTGGCTCAAGGGCTGGTGCCAAGAAAAAGGACACAGATTTGTAGGGAACGGGCAACAGTTCTGGGAGCAAAAGTTCTTTAAATTTGATGGACTACATCAGACTAAGGAGGGAGTCAGAGCATTAGGGTAGAAGTTTGACATCTTTGCAGAATATTTAAACTAGCAAATGGGGAGAGAGGTGCAGCACCCCATAAGTCAAATGGGAAGAACACCCCTCCCCCCTCAGCTAGTGGTCAAACAGGGATTCAGCATGTTTACAGTTCATTTGCATCACCAGGAAAGAAAAAAGGTCCATCTCCCCATACAACGCACTGGGGAAATGCCAAACCTCACCCAACAACTAACACACCAAAATCTGGCCAATGGAAAATCATGTACACAAATGCTCACAGCCTGGGAAATAAGATCCCAGACCTGCAGGCAATAATGTCAGAGGCTAAACTGGACATAGTAGCAATTAGTGAGACATTGTTTACCAGTAACCACACTTGGGAGACTTCAGTACCTGGCTATGTACTGTTCAGGAGAGACCGAGGTGCAAAAAGGGGGGATGGAGTGGCCCTGTATGTCAATGAAAATATCAAAGCTACAGAAATTCAGAATACACATAAGGAGCCAGAAGAACTGTGGGTCACCCTAGAAACAGGAAATGGCACAGCCATAAGAACTGGGGTTGTCTACATGCCCCCAGACCAGGGGGGGGCATAGACACATTACTGTTAGAAGATATACAAAACATGACAGCTAAAGAGGAGGTTCTGATAATGGGAGATTTCAACATGCCTGATACAGATTGGTCAATACCAGCAGGAACATCTGCCAGAACTAGACACATGGTGGATTCCCTGAAGGGGGAGGGCCTCAAACAACTGGTACAACAACCCACAAGAGACAGGGCTATCCTAGATCTAGTACTGACTAACAGGGAAGGGATCACAGATCTCCAGGTAGATGGTCACCTGGGGGCCAGTGACCATCACATGGTATGGTTCAATTTGGCCACTACAACTAAATAATCCCATTCCAACACAAAAATATGGGACTTCAGAGGAGCTGACTTTGATAAGATGGCCAACAGAGTTAAGTTAGCCCTGGCAAAAAGAAACACAGGTGAGTGGATACAGGCAAAGTGGGCAAGCATTAAGGATGCAATACTTGAAGCAACATCCCATTGTGTTAGACAGAAAAGGAAGTGCAAAAAGAAGAAGGAAACCACTTTGGTTCTCAAATACAGTAGCAGAAAAGGTCAGAGCCAAAAAGCTGGCCTTCAGAAAATATAGGGAACACAGAGGGATGAAGATAGGGAGGCATACCAAACTGCCCTAAGGGAAGCAGGGAAGGCAGTAAGGCATGCAAAGTCCCAAACTGAGGAAACACTAGCATGAACAGTAAAAGAAGGTGACAAGACTTCTATAGATACATTAGTGAAAGGAGAAAATCCAGAGGGGGTATTGCTAAGCTCAAAGGAGAAAAGGGGGCATGTGAGGAGGAGGACCCTGTAAAAAGCATCTATCCTAAATAGATACTTTTGCTCAGTATTTACTGAAGAGAAGGAAGGGCAGGGCCCACAGCTCAGCACCATGGACACAGAGGAAAGGGAGGGATGTGAGCAGTATTCCCTTCACAAAAGAAAGGGTCCTACAAGAGCTCGCTAAGCTCAGGGTGGACAAGGCAATGGGACCTGATGGCATACATCCCAGGGTACTTAAGGAGCTAAGGGTGGAACTAGCAGAGCCATTAGCAGAACTGTTTAGTGAGTCTCTGAGCACAGTACAGGTCCCAGAAGACTGGAGAAGGGCTCATGTGATCCCACTTCACAAGAGCGGTAGCAGGGAGGAGGCAGGGAACTACAGACCAGTCAGTCTTACCTCAGTAGTGGGCAAGATTATGGAGGCACTCCTTAAGGAAAGGAAACTGCAACACCTGGAATCCATAAGGGCAGAGAATCCAAGACAGCATGGGTTTACAAAAGGAAGGTCCTGTCAAACTAATCTCTAGATTTCTTTGACTGGGTAACCAGAGTGGTGGACCAAGGTGGAGCAGTTGATGTCATCTACCTTGACTTCAGCAAAGCTTTTGACACTGTTTCACATAGAAGATTGATAAATAAGCTGGGTAGGCTCGGGATGGGTCTGAAGTTGGTCAACTGGGTGGCAAACTGGTTGATGGGCAGAAAACAGAGAGCGGTATTAAATGGTATACAGTCAGAAGAGATGCAAGTCACAAGGGGGGTACCTCAGGGATCAGTCTTGGGGCCAGTCCTCTTCAATATCTTCATTAGTGACATTGCAGATGGACTAGATGGTAAGGCTTGTCTGTTTGCAGATGACACCAAAATCTGCAACAGAGTAGATGATCCAGATGGGGTGGGCAGAATGAGAAGAGATCTGGATAAACTAGCAAAATGGTCAGAAGAGTGGCAACTGGGATTTAATACAAAGAAGTGCAAGATCATGCACATAGGGAAGAGAAACCCTGAAGCCACCAATAGGCTGGGAGGGGAGTTGCTGGCAGTCACAAAGGAAGAAAGAGACTTGGGCATCATCATCAGCAATGACTTGAAATCATCCAAGCAGACCTCTAAAGCAGTAGGTAAGGCTAGGGGGAAGTTAGGGTGTATTAGTAGGGATATCACAAGTCATAAGAGGGAGGTAATGATCCCTCTTTACAAGACACTGGTTAGGTCCCATCTGGAGTACTGCGTGCAGTCCTGGAGGCCACACCTTCACAAGGACATTAACCAAATTGAGGCAGTCCAGAGAAAGGCAACCAAAATGGTGTAGGGACTGCATCAGAAAACATATGAGGACAGATTAACAGAGCTCAATATGTATACCCTTGAGCAAAGGAGGGAGAGAGGTGATATGATCGAAACATTCAAACACCTTAAGGGCATTAACAAGGTGAAAGAGTCCAACATGTTTAAATATAAGAAAAAAGGCAGGACAAGAGGATACAGCATGAGATTAGAGGGAGGCCAATTAAGGGGGAATGTGAGGAAATTCTTTTTGACAGAAAGAGTGGTGGATGCATGGAATGGCCTACCTCAGGAAGTGGTAGCTATGAATACAGTGCAGAGCTTCAAACAGGCATGAGATAGGCATAAGGGAGCAATACAGATGAGTATGTATAGATCGGCCACTGACAGAGCATAGGCCAATGGCACATTTATAAGGTAGAAAAAGAAATGGGCAGACTGGATGGGCCTTGTGGTCCTTATCTGCCATCAACCTCTATGTTTCTATGCACAATTGGAAGATAGAAGGGGGAAGGCTCAGCGGTAATGTGAGAAAGTATTTTTTCATGGAGAGGGTTGTGGATGCATGGAACGGCCTTCCTGAAGAGATTATGGAGCCAGAAACAGTGGACAAATTCAAGAATGTATGGGAAAGAGATAAGGCAATTCTAGTGGAGTGTAGGAGGAAGTAGGATGTTGGTTAACTAAGATCTGCAGCTTATTAATTAGGTAGGGAAATGGGCAGACCAGGTGGGCCAAGCAGTTCTTATCTGCTGTCAAGTTCTATGTTTATGTGTTCTATGCCCCATAAAATATGGTGTACCTCAAGGATCTATCCTAGGTTCCCTCCTCTTTTCTCTTATTATGAACTCTGTTTCTGACATCTGCATGAACACAGAGCTCATTCTCTATGCGGATGACACTCCCCTGTTCTGTAAAGAGAAAGACCCCTCCTACCTTCTCAACAAGCTACATGTCAATTTCCTACGGCTCCAGACATGGTTTCTGTCCAGAGGCCTCCTTCTCATCTCCAAGAAAACAAAGGTCATGGTTTTTACCAGCTCCCAGAGACCGCTTGGTTTTGACTTTGACCTCCACGTCAATTTTGGTAACCCCATAGAGAAAGTAAATGAATTCAGATATCTCAGCCTACTCCTTGATTGCCACTTCAACTTTGATGCGTACATCAGTCTCACTATCAGGAAAGCCCACCAAAGACTCGGCATGCTTCACAGGGCAAGGCAGTTCCTTAACAAAAAATCCAAGTCCCTCCTAGCCAACAGTTTTCTTCTCCTGCTGTTTGACTATGTTTCCCTAGTCTATTTTCCCCCACTCTCCCAATAAAAATGTTATTAGGCTCCACAGTTCCTACAACAGCATGATCTGATTTATTTATTTATTTTATTTATTTATTGCAGTTTAGGATTAATACCTTTGAGTCCTGGGACTCGTTTACAAAGATTCCAGGACATATACAAACAATTAGTCATTTATACAGGTTGCTGACATTACAAAAAAAGTTAGACAAAGCACATCGGTTGCATACATTTGAACGATACGCGTTAGATTACATTGAAGGAACAGTTTGTTTCAGTCAGGTTACAAATAAAATAGGAGGAACATGGTTTCGAGGGTATGAAGCATTTCAGTGAGGGAACATTCAGGATACAGCTAAAACAAAGGAAACCGTTTCAAAGGAAATGTTTTAGTCTGTCAATTTAGAGTCATCAGGCCCCTGGGAGTACTGGCCATACAGATGGGGACAAGCTATACAGAGGAGGAGTGGGTGGAGGAGCAGCCTAAGGTTGGCGTTGTCATTTTTTGGGAGGGTGGGATCGATTTGTCTCTGGGTTTTCCAAACGTACTCACCTCTGTGACCTGTACCAAATCTCTGGCTGGCCCTCCCTCTATAACAGACTCAACTGCAAAATTGCCATCTTCATCACCTTCTTCCACAAACTTTCATTGTCTTCTCCCTGACTGCATCAGTTCACTCTTCCCAACAGTGACTCACTCTAAGGCCACCAGATTGCCCACCTCTCTCTCCTTCTCTGTCCCTTTCTATCGCACCTCCCATGGCCAAAAAACTCATACTCCGGCCCCAAACTCTTTAACTCCCTCCCCCCTGAACTTACAGTCTGTACCACCTAATCCTCCTTCAACACAACTTAAGAAAGCACCTGCACCTCACATCCTCCTGCTGCTGTTCCCTGTCCTAAACTAATTCCCCTCTGTTCCTTTCCTCCCCTTTCTTGTACATTCAAGCTCCCCACCTATTGCTGATACCATGTTGTTGAAAAAAAAAAGTTTGAATGCACCTGTCCTCAATTTTTAGCACTTATTTACCTGCATTTATCAAGCACCTCATCACTCTTGTCAAGTCTTTATGTATTCAACCTAATTTTTTTTCTTGTCATTAAAAGTTGCCATTGTCAAGCCCTTTTGTACCTTTATCTTACAGTATCTTGTAACCTATTGAATGAATTGACTTTTAACTGGACTCTTCTGAAAATGGGCACATTTTGCTCACATGCCTTTCCAGTATAACAAATTAAGTGAAATGAAATGTAGGAACATAACTACACTAGAGAGGTACGAGAGGTGCCAAAGGCTATCAGCTTTTCCAGGAATAGATGGTTATCTACAGTGTCAAATACTTTGGCAAGGTCAATGAAGATGGCCCTTTGCCCATGCTCTTGGCCATGTCAGTGTGAATGTGATCGATGACATGAAGAAGGGAGGTGGAGGTGGAATGATTAGTGCAGGAACTGGATTGATGTGGCATCAGAAAACCCAAACTGGAATAAAAGTTAAAAAATTGCCTGCTCACAAGCCTCTTGAAGACCTTGGAAAGGAGTGATAGGAGGGAGTTGGGTCGGCATTTGGAAGAAGCATCTGCAGGGCCACCTTTGTGGATGGAGATGGCTATCATATGCTTCCAATTACTGTGGATGGAACCAGCTGTGAGGCTCTGGTTAAAGTGTGTGGCTGATGGGCACTGCTATGGCAGGGACACCTATTCTCAGGAAATTGGGGAATGTGCCATCATCCCTGTAGCTGGATGACATGCTCAGCACAGAGAGCTCTTTGAACACCTCATCAAATGGGAGAAACTGCCAGTTGCAAGGGACCTGTGATTCTGGGTGGAGTACGGTTGGGGGAATTAGAGCCCTCAGACCTGCAGTAAAGTACAAATTTAGATCTTTGGCTGTCAGCATGCAGCTAGAAGTAGCCTGGTCCTTGGCAGACAATGAGGGGGCCATGAATTAATTTCCAGAATTTAGATGGATCTGACTCTTTATGCCCCAGACTACTGTGGAGGTAAGTGGTTTGGCCTTCCATATGAGCTTCATACTGTACAAAGGTTACAGAGTGATGTGAAGGCATGCCTATCCAAGGGGAGCTCTGAAGATTTGCACCTGGTTCAGACCACATCTCTGATTTGGAAGCTTTCTATTATTTCAACAGAAATCTGGTGCAGATGATGACCTCAGACTCTGGATCTTTTAACAGGAGTGTGCTTTTTACATATTGCAGAGAACGTGGCAGTAAAGAGGGTTGATGCTGCATCTGGATCAGTGTTTGTTAGTGTAGGGGCCCAGTTTGCTGAAAGTGAGTTTTGCATGAAAGCATCTGGCTTAATCTTCTTGAAAGTTCTGGCTAGAGTAGTCCTGGGAGGTGCTTTGGTTGTTTTGACCTTTTGCATGCAGAAGGTCAGGCAGTGATCGCTAAATATGGGTCTGGCAGTATAGCCTTGAGGTTAGAGTAATGAGTTGTGAATGAGCTTAGCACATACAGCAGACCTGGATTTAATTCCCACAACCTCCACTTGCATACTGTGTGATCCTGGAAAGTCACTTAAGCTCTCCACTGCTTCCAGGTTGCCCCTGAAAATAGGCACTTGTGCCTAGTGGGCCTTACTCAGTTACCAAGAATAAAATAAAATATGTCTGGGAACATGTCTTCAGCCAGGATTCTCTGTGGGTGGAACAAAAGCACCCAGTGTATCGTGCTATGTTTATTGGACCTGGCATTGAATCTGGTAGGAGAAGAGATCAGCTGGGAGGTCATTTGTACAGGTCCCTGGTGAGGCCACACTTGGACTACTGTATGCAATTCTGGTGCACCTACTTAAAAAGGGACATCAAACTACTGGAGGGGGTTCAGTGCAGGGCAGCAAAAGTAATATTGGGGTTGGGGGATAAACCTTATGAGGAGAGACTGAGAGAGCTCAATCTGTATACCCTGGAGGATAGAAGAGAGAGATGGGATATGATTAAGACCTTCAAGTACCTGAAGAGTATGAACAGAGTAGGCACCAGGAGTTTGTTCAATCTAAAAGGTAGAAGGGAAACCAGAGGACACTCTCTGAAGCTGGAAGGAGGCAGGATCAGGAGGAAGATGAGGAGGCATTATTTTAATAAAAGGGTGGTTGCAGGGTGGAACATACTGCTAGAGGATGTCGTATAGTTATTGACAGTGGAAAGCTTCAAGAGGGGGTGGGACAGTTTCAATTGGAGGGTTCAAACCATGAGGGGCAGGGGGAAGGTGTGAAGGAAAATGTGGGAGGGGGAGGAGTTGCAGTCTAAAGGACTGAAGTGCTGCACACTCGAGCAGACTAGATAGACAGTATGGCAATTTCATATGTTTGTATGCTCGTATGTATCTCTACAGCACTGTCACCATCCTCAACAACTACCTCTTCACAGCATTTGCTCCTACTTCTGTGATGTTGCCTATGTAAAGGTATGCCAATGATTAGTAATTTTATGCTGTCTGTACTCCCCTTCCTCCTCCTTGGGTTGCATCAGGAAATGAACCTTGGCTCAGTGTGCCTTTCCTGGTTACCAATTTGTAAATAACTAAAGAAACACAAACAAAGACCAAATAAATCAATAACAATGCTGCCTCCTTTCCTAGAGCAATCCTGCCTGTGGGTGAGGTAGGCAGGGATGTCAATGACCGAGGAGGCAATACAGGGAGAAACCCATGTTTCCTTTTGAATAAGGAAGTCTAGGTTGTTCAATGAGACCCATGTCTTTACTGAGTTACCTTTTGAAGATGAGGTGTTTGAAGTTAGCAAGAAAAATATTAAGGTCCCAGTGTAATGGGACAGAGGCACTAGCAAGGTTGTGGGGTGGTCTGGGATTGACCTCCTCATCCCTTCCATTATATGCAGAATGAAGATTAGGAGTTGCCTGCCCTATTGTGTGGGTTTCTCATTTAAGCGCAAACTGGTAGGGACAGCATAGGGTTAACAAGGTCTTTAGCCTCAATAATGCTTCTGGCATGTATCAGTTCTGCTGCAGGATGCCTAGATTTAGGATTGAGTACTGATCATTAAGGCCAGACTTTCAGTGTTGACAGCCCCTAGGAAGACTCTGCCCTGATTTGCTTTAGGGGTGGCATTGGGGTTTTAGGATTGGAAACCTTAAAGAGACATTTCCCTACTTTTGTTACTTTACCCTGAACCCTATATGTTGCATTAATGCATGTTTTTTGCAAAGAAGATTATATATATATATATATTTTTTTTATATATATATAGTAGTGCAATAAGGAAGCAATATTTCTCAGTGGTTTAAGGCTTTGAGCTGCAAACCTGGAGACCTGGGTTTGAATACCACAACCCCTACTTACATACTGTGTGACCCTGAGCAAGTGACTTAACTTCCTTGTGCTCCCAGGTCACACCTGGAATCAAGCTTTGGCTTAGTGTGTCTCTCCTGCTTAAACAATTTCCCATTTCCATATTTAGGATTGACTGGGGTTTCTATGTTAAACATGAAATTTTGCACTTTAATATTTTTGTAGCCTTTCAATGGATTTGCATGAAATTGTGTATGTGCAGTCTCCTTTGCTAGCTCTCTAGATACCCCAAATTTCGTTCTGGTCAGATGTGCCGTCTCTGATATCTGGATAATGATAAAAAGCTATTTTTTCCCATTTGATTGAACATGATTTTCTTGCAATTTTGGTCAGATATTTTCATACTAGGAATACTATGATTTGACAGATGTACAGAGGGTAGTTAGCCCATATAAGTACATCTCCCAGCAAGCTGGAATTTGTCACCAATTATTTAGCAAAATCTCTGGGCTTATAAGTACATCTTCCAGCAAGCTGGAATTTGTCACCGATTATTTAGCAAAATCTCTGGGCTTTTGGAGTTTACCATATGGTTAGGAAGGGAGTTCCACAGTGTGATTTTTCTTTGTGCGAAAAAGAATCATCTGCTATCAGTTTTGGGACAGGTTAACGGAAGCCGGGAATTATGATTTCTCAGGTTGCATTCCCTTGTATTGAATATCATGCCCTTCTCTGTCATTAATTCCTTGTCTCTGGATATTTTAAACATAAGGAGCAAGTCATCCCTGGTTCTTTGCAGTTCCAGGGGGTACATGTTCAACTCCACCAAACTATCATCATAACTTTTGTTGTGCATTGTGTCAATCATCTTTGCAACCTTTCTCTGAACCCCTTCCAATCTATTCACATCTCTCCTCAAATATGGGCTCCACAGTGGTAAACAATAGTCCAGGTGAGGTCTGACATAGGCTCTATATCGGGGCAGTATACAATCCTTATTTCTGGATATGAATGCTCTCCTGATACATCCTATTATTTGGTTTGCCTTATTAATTAATTGTCCACAATGCTTACTGAATGATAGGTCTGAAGAAATAAGTATCCCAAGATCCTTTTCATCACTGACTGTATTCAGTGTCTTGCCATTTAATGTATATTGGTATTTTGAATTTGCTTCTCCTAAATGTATAATAATGCATTTGTCAGTGTTAAAAACATGCTTTTTTGTGCCCATTCTTCCAGTGACTTCAAATCACTGATCATATTTTGAATGTCCTCATTTGTTTTAACTTTGGAAACTATTTTTGTGTCATCCACACATTTTATAGCAGTGTTCTTTAGATTATTTGTCATATAAGACACATAAATATAGAATAGAACTGGCTCCAGGAAGGATCTTTGTGGCACACCACTGGTCACCATACCCCTATTTGAGCAATGTCCTCTAATACTAACTCTCTGCATGTGATCCTTTAACCATTCTTCCATCCATCTGATTATGATGCTGTTTATTCCAAGTTTGTGCATTTTTTGAATAAGGGTTTTATGGGGCACCTTAACAAATGCCTTACAGAGATCTTAGTAGATGATGTCCACATGTGTTTTTTCATTTAGTAGTCCACTTACTTTCTTGTAGAATACTAGATTACTAGTAAGGCATGACCTTTGGTTTTTAAAACCATGTTGTGGTCTTCCAGTGATGTCACCAATCTGAATGGAGGTCTGATTCCAACTATCCGCACCCACCCAGCAAAAAAATCAATAATTTAGCTAACACGAGCATAAAGATTCTACAACTTTGTCACCAAAGAAAGCAGAGAGCATTAAATTGCTGAAGCATCGAGGAGAAATGGCCCAGAGATGTCCAGATGATTGCGGCTTCTCAGAGAAATCTACCCGCACAGATGGAGGCTCTTCCCCGCATAGTGAGCAGGCCTCCAAAAACGATACAGATACGGAGAGGGAGACACTAACCAGATCAAGATCTGAGGCAATTATACATGAAATACAACAATTCCGCCCAGAGAATCAGGTGGAATTCAAAAACTTAAATGTCAAACTTACAGCTGTGGAGACCCGCATGCAGGTAGTGGAGGAACGGGTCTCCAACTCCAAGGATATGGTGATTCACCTGAAACAAGCTGTAGATTTCCTATAGGAGCAGCAAGAAGTGTTTAAAAAAAATGCCAAGATCTGGAATCATGCTCCAGCAGAGACAACATGAGGATATACAGACCTCCAGAGGGCTCAGAAGTCAGACAGATGGTGGAATTCATTACGGATCTACTTAAACATGTGGTTCCCCTCAGGGAGACCTTCAAATTCAGGCTAGAATGAGCTCATTGTGGACTCACCCCCGACCCTCAGATCCAAAGGCAAGACCATGCTTAGTGGTGGTAACATTTTCCAGCTTTAGGGACAAGGAAACAGTAAAGACAGCAGCGTGGGCAGCAAAGAAAATCGAGTACAATGGGGAAAGACTTCTGTTCGACCAGGACTACCCCCCTGAAATCTTGAAAAGGCTCATGGAATATGTGAACATACTGAGAGTACTTAGGGACAAACAGATCTGCTTCTTTACTCCCTACCCGGCAAGCTTGAAAGTAATGTGGAGTTCAGGAGCTGAAATATATGACTCACCATAGGAAGCAAGGAAAGGGATACAACCCCATGGCATCAAGGAGTCAGCATTTCACCAAGAACAATTAAAATCATCGTGGCAATGCCAGAGACCTTACATGAGAGACCAGAGCCAAAACAGATATGTGAGTAACAGAACTAACCAAAAAACCTACGCGGACATTCATAAACTGCTACAGAAATCTGGGAAGAAAAATGGAGCAGGCCCCACTACCAGGACCTGAACTTGGACACCAGAAAACAATCGACTGAAGCCTTCATTTCTACACAGGGCCCGATGTGTCAGCACACTGGAACAGGTACTGTTTTCTTCAGACACACACCCTGTACAACCTCTGTTGAGGAACTGTTTACTTTGCATAATCTTGAAAAGGGATAGTTTTGTTAATCCCCATCAGACTCAGTTCCACGAACTACTGTCTGTCCGAACATTTTTGTGCATGAGACCAGAACTGATAATATAGATTCAGAGGCAGATGCACCTCACCAAACAGCAACTAAGAGGGGAGTAAGGGGCTGAGGGGGTGTATTTTATGCTTGGTTTATATGGATTACCTGCTTCATATCAATCTACAGGATGTTTACTAGAGTGTTAACTCCCTTGAGTTTATCCTATATGTATTGTAAAATAATTACCCTCTGGTAGTAATCAAGCAGGAGAGTGTTAGCTTACTATGTTGAAAAAGGCTTAAAATAATGTGTGATTGGGTGGTGGTGGGGCTCAGCGAAATTTTTCCCCCAAATGTGGATACGCCACTGGGGCATACAGTATATGCAGCTACCACCTTGCTGATGAGGGATCTGGCATCATTTGCCCCTTCGGGGCTTTCTGTGGTTATGGATTCACAGATTGGAGGACCTAATGGATTTCTCCGTTACCTCTCCTCCAGACTGCACTTCCCATGATATCCTGGTGTGGTCTTCAAACGGGCAGATTGTAATACCCTCTTGGATTGGAAGTCACATTGTATTGTATATAGTTAAAGAGCCAGAGGATATAGGTTTATGTTTAAAGAAGTTTATTCCTCTGGGAATTCAATGTTGTATGTGTTTTAAGTTGTGGGTCAAGAGCACTTATAGAAGATGGAAAAAGGCCGATAGGACGTGCTTCAATGTGGAGACTGCACTGATGTGGGGGGGGAGGGGAATGATGCAGAAGTGGGGGACTTTTATAAATGACAGACCGGATGGCTGCACGTGCCACCTAAAACAAGGAGAGGCTTCCACTCTGATTAATTATGGCGTCTGAGTCGAGCTTACTGTATCTTCTCAAAATGTAAATGGGCTTAACCATCCTGTCAAAAGGTACAAGGTTTTATCCCTATTAAAACAGCAAAAGCCGACCATCATATTATCAAAAGCAATGCATCTAAATAGTGAGGAACATCAAAAATTAGGAAAGTTCAGTTTTGAATATGTTAATTCATCCTCCTATAAAGGAAGTAAATGAAGCGGGGGGTTGCTGTTCTGATCCCTCACTCCACGTCATTCCAGCTAGTCTCTTCCTACACTGACAAGAAGGATAGGCTGGCATTAGCAGTGGGAAAATATCAGGGAGTCATGTTAACTCTAGCTAGTTTGTACCTGCCACTAGGGACAGATGCTGCCACAGCATGGGTATTGCTGCAAAAAATAACAGAACACCAAAAAGGGGTCCTGACCATTGGAGGGGACTATAACATGGTGTTAAATGGAAAGGACACAACCAACTCTAGGCCCCCGAGATGGTCTGCAGCACAAAAATTTACACAAAGATATCTTAAGGAGCTAGGGTGGGTAGATATATGGAGTGCATTAAACCCCACTAAGCGGGGAAAAAAAAACACATCGTTCTGCTCCTCACAAGATGTATATATGTATATATATATATATATATATATATATACCGTATAGATTTGTGTCATATTTCAAGAGAGCATGTGCACTTCCTCAAAAAATGTGAAATCTTACCATTTGTACCCTCAGATCATTCCCAGAATTTATTTACCCTGAATTGGACGGGAGGGAAAAAGACCACACTGTGGCATTTTAACAGCTACTTACTTAATGGGAAAGAGTTCCAAGAATTAATCAAGGCTAGGATACCTCAGATCCTACGGGAAAATGACTCACCAGAGGTGAGTCCCTCAATGTTATGGGACACATTAAAAGACGTACTAAGAGTAAACATCATCAGTTACGCTGCAAGGCATAAGAAGCAGCAGGCTGAACAGCTTGACAAGCTTCAGAAAAAATTTAAAGACCTGTGGAAACACATATGTCAGGGGACACCACAGTGCTCCCCCTAGTGGAGGCCACCAGACAAAAAATTCAACAGCTACTGGATACCAAAACGGAACAGGACCTACATTTTATAAGGCAGAGGTTTTATGAGGGAGGACCCCGGGCCACCCGCATATTAGTCCATAGGTTAAGGAATCATATAGTTCAGAATATAATTACACAGATTCACTCTTCCCCAAAAGGGAAGATTCTAAAGCAACCAGCTGAGATTCTGGGAGCATTTAGGACTCAATATATCTACCTTTATACCCTGGAGACCCCATATCAACCTCAATTGGGTGCACAGTTCCTGGCAGGACTGAGGTTTCCCCAGGTCACCCAGGCTGAGATGGAGAGATTGACTACTTTAATAACAAGGGCAGAATGGGATGATGCAATAAAACACAAAAAGATGGGACAATACCCTGGCCCGGATGGATATTCATGTGAATTTTATAAACGATTTAGGGATTTTCTTCTCCCCCTTCTGGAGCGAGTGTCTCAGGAGGTCTTGGAGGAAGAACCCATCCCACCAACATGGGAATCTGCGGTTATTTCGAGCTTACGTTAACTAGGGAAATATCCTGGTCGGTGTGGATCTTACTGCCCCATATCGGTACTAAACATCGATTATAAAATGTTTACATACGTCATAACTAAAAGATTAGAAAAAAATTATGCCCAAACGTATTGAACCGGACCAATGTGGTTTTATTATGCAGAGGCAAACACATGATAAGTAAAGTAAACACTCTACCTTTTGCACCATGCCACCCAGTCTGGGTCCCCTTTTCTGTTATGAAGTCTGTATGCGGAGAAGGCTTTCAACTGGATGGTGTGGCCATTCCTGTCAGAGACCTGCAGGGTGTTTGGATTCTCGGAACAATTTCAACAATTAATGAGGGCCCTATATAAACGACCCAAAGCCAATGTTAAGATTAATGGGAGTATTGCCCCACTGATACTGTTACATAGGGGAATGAGGCAGGGGTGCCCCATTGTCGCCCCTTTTATTCGCATTATACCTGGAACCCCTGACCCAGACTCTGCGTCAAGCGGAGGATGTGATGGGGATACATGTGGGGGGGAGAGCATCATAAGCTTGCTCTCTATGCAGGCGATTTGTTAATCTATCTCACATCCCATGAACAGACTCTGCCACATTTCATAGGATTCATAGGAAGTATTCAAGCAATTGCGGACAAATATCCTTATAGCTTGCCTTAGACCAATTTAGATAATCACAATTCATGTACACTGCATCTAAATTCCATGTCCAATCTGGTTTTAAATGTTTCTATATCCGGACTATCTATTGTTGTTTTAGATAATTCGTTCCAAGATGTCACAACCCTTTGAGTGAACCATTTATTTCGTAGTTTTAAGTTCCACCTAGGCTGGAAGAGTTGTTTAGGGTGCTTCCTAGAGCTCACTCGGTCGTTATTTGTGGTCCTTGTTACAAAAATTTGGGGAGGCAGCCGGGTACAGGGTCAATACCAGCAAGACAGAGGTCATACAGGTAAACTACTCTCCCACTAACATAATAAAACAAAGATTCCCCTTCGGGTGGGACATCCCGCACTTGAAGTATTTAGGGATACAGCTGGTATTGGAGTCAGAACTAATATACCACCTTAATTATGCCCAGATGTTTGCTCAGGGAACATCATACCTGCAACGGTGGAACATTATCCCACTGCTGTTGATACAGAGAGTTGAGGCTATAAGAATGAACATCCTGCCTAGGTTTTTGTACTTGGCAGAGTGCCTACCCATTACACCCCCACCATCCTTTTTTAAAGAAATAAACAAAGGATTTCCAGATATGTCTGGGACTTGCATCCACCTAGGGTAAAGTTTCAGACACTGCAGCTTCCCTCCAAGGAAGGGAGTTTAGCTCTGCCGTGGCTATATAAATATTATTTAGCTTCATTGATCAGAGTAATTTTCATGTGGTTACACAGAAATTATAGAGCAAAATGGTGTGAGCTCGAAAAAAGGGAGGCTGACCTGTTTAACTTTGTAAAATTCTCCTGAGTCAGCCACCAGTCCCATTAGATCAGATCACGGATAATCCATATAGTAAAAGTATATTGACCTGCTGGCAGAGGTTATGGACCTCCAGACAGACTGCCTTGTATAAACATTTATTCTATTCCCTTCCAAATTTGCAGGCCTTTCAACCTGCCAGGATAGATCATGGCTTTAAAACCTGGATAAGATTGGGGATACAAGTACTATTACAATTTTTTCATATAGGGGAAATAATGGCATTTGAAGATATGGCCGGTAGGTACGGCCTGCTCCCCAGGGACAGATTCAGACATATGCAGGCAGTGTCATACATTAAAACTCTGCCCAATCCTCTAATACCGGGGGAAGAAAATCCCTCCTTTTTGGAAAACTTTAAAATGGCTTTGCAAGGAATAGCCCCACAGCAACACATGATCTCATACTTATATGAAGCCCTTTTATGACTTTATAAACATAACAAACATGGTTAAGTTATCCTAGGAAAAAGACCTAGGATTGCAGCTTGATACCACTGAGTGGGTCGCTTACCTTAAATATTTGAGGGTGGGCATGACTTCATATCAATGGAAAGAGTTTTCTTGGAAAAATACTTTTAAGATTTTTTAAAACCCCAGCAATTCAAGCAAAATTTCTTATATCTGAGGAACCGTACGATGTGGAAAAAAATTTAAAATCTCATATTTATGACTTTCCTGGCTAGTTTTGCACTTAGCCCCATAATGGGGGACTAAGATTTCTTCTGACAAAAATTCTGTATCTCAAAGCGTTTTCAAGATACGGGCCCTGAAAGGCGGACGGATGCCATAATGTTAGCCTGTGGGAAAAACTGTTAATTTCATAGTGCCATAACTTTGCAGCCCCCTAATATTTTGTCACCAAACCACCAAAAGGCATATCTGTTTGATCTTGGCTTTCTTCCCTCCATATTGCAGCCCAAAAGACCAAACTGTTCTTTTGCAGCAGTGTGGCAAAGATTTCCTATTGTTTTGGGCATAGTGTCACAAAATAGTGTCGTGATTTTCGACACTTTCACAAAACAAATCACAAAAGTGTCAAATGTGTGACACTACTTTGCGACACTACTGTTTACAAAAATTTTAAAAACATATTTCTGGGATGTTTAACCCCAAAAAAAAGACATGGCTAGCATCCTCAAGACTCAACTAGGTGAACACAGCAATAATTGCGTCTCTAGAGGGTCCCAAATTTAAATGCCAAGCATTTCTGTGACCACCAACTGAAAACAAAATGGTGGATTTGCGACACTACAAGGGTCATTTGTGACACTAAAAACTGTGTTTGTGACACTTTTGAACTTTTTGTTAACTTTTCCCATTGACTATAATGGGAAATGTGTTTTTTTAATAACTTTTGAACTGTTTAATATTTTTTCATGGAATCTTTGAAAGGCACATCAGGGACCCAGGCTGCATGTTCCCTGAGGGTTTTGGACCAGTCGCTCGAACCATGCAACCTGTAGGTGCGAGCAAAGAATGTGCAAAAATTCATATTTTGTGCGTTTTTCGGCACTCTGTAGCTCCGCAAACGTATATCTGACCATTATGACACTTGGCAGATCCAGAGATCTATGGTACCAGACCGTGCTTTACAAATTTCAGGCAAATCCGTCATATGGTGGCAAAGTTATTAAGCTGCCAAATGGGGTACTCAACCCTAACTATAGTGGCACTACCATGCCACTATAATATATTATAGTGGCATGGTAGTGCCACTATAGTTAGGGTTGAGTACCCCATTTATGGTTAAATCTGAAATTTGTCAGCTTAATAACTTTGCCCCTGTATGACAGATTTGGCTGAAATTTGGAATGCAGGGTCTGGTACCATAGATCTGTGGATGTACAAGTTGAGTTACGATCTGAGGTACGGTTGCGGAGCTACAGAGTGCCAAAAATGTAGAAATTAAATTTTTTCCGCATTCCTTTGCTCACGCCAACAGCCTGCACGTTTTGGCGGTCAGTCCAAAAACTTCAGGGAACATGCAGCTGGGGTCCCCGATGTGCCTTTCAAAGATTTCGTGAAAAAATATTAAACGGTTCAAAAGTTATTCAAAAAATAAGTTCCCGTTGTTGTCAATGGGAAAAGTTAAAATATGTGAAAGTGTCACAATTGCACTTTTTACTTGCGTAAATGCCCCTTGTAGTGTCTGAAATTTAGAGGGAAGAAAGCGTCATCATTGGTGTTACCATAAATGTTTGCATTTCCAATTACATTACCATTACTGTTTGTGTTTCTGTTGCCCTTAGCATTTGGTTTTCAGTAGATGTTACCATAAACTTTTGTGTTTACAATTGCGTTACCATTTGCATTTCTGTTGGCCTTAACTTTTGCGTTTTCGGTAACATTTCTTTTTTTTTTCTATTTACACATTTTTTGCCCTCCTGCTGCCCCACGCAGAGGCCATCAGCCTGGTTATGGACTCTGCCCGTGGCTGACAACATAGAGCCGTCCTCCCTGAACCCCCTGGCTTCCCCCCCAGGGTGGGGTCATGGCACCTGGGCCAAGGGCAACGTGACTTGGAAAGTTGGGAGTCGGCCTGGGTGCCAATTGTGGCTGAAGCGGGCTTCATTTAGTGGGTGCAGGAGTGAGGTTTTTTTTTCCTTGTTGTTGCGGGAGGTGGGGATGTGCAATGACGACCTGCGTCCACCCCGCCTCCTGGATTACTGTTAATTGCCAGTCGCTGAGGTACCCCCAGCCTCAGCCAGGGGTCCATCAAGCACCAGATGGTGTCGCCACCCACCCCCCCAGAGAAGGAGAGCAGTCCCCAGGACACTCCATCCTTCTCCTCCGGCCGGCCCTCCAGCGACCCAAGTCCATTCCCAAACCCGGGTCACTGGCACCCCAAGCGGAAATCCAAGCGCTGCGCCGGCAGGCTGGCTTTTCGGTAACTTTTCTGTTGTCAAGTATTTTACTGTTTCCTTCTGCATTGCCGTTGCCGTTAGTGTTTCTGTTTGTGTTAGCGTTTGCATTTTTGTTACTGTTTTCGTTATCATTTGCATTTGCATTTCCATTGCCGTTTGCGTTTCTGTTGCTATTAGTGTTTGTGCTACTGTTTGCGTTACCATTTCTGTTTTCATTTACATTTGCACTTGCGTTTCTCTCACTGTTTGTGTTATTGTTTCCGTTTGCGTCACCGTGTGCATTGCCATTTGCGCTTGCGTTTGCGCTACTGTTGGCATTACTATTTTCTTTTGCCTCACTGTTTCCATCATGGTTTGCGTAAACATTACTGTTTGTCTGTTTGCATTTGTGTAGTGCAGTGCAAAACATGTTTTTGCTATTTTTCTGCACTGTCTTCTGTATCGCATAACTCAGCCACTGTATGGTTGATTGGTCTAGGCACATAGAAAGACCTATGTTCAAGGAACATGCCAGTTTTTGTTTGGTGAACAAATGTTGTTCTGTTCCAGAGTTATTGTCTTTTGAAGTTGCCCCACTTCACAGTTACTGATTTTTCGGTGCCAGGTCCACCATTTTAGTGCATTTTCAGCCGTGATTTCCGCCATTTTGTGATGGAAGACTTCTTAAAGGTGCAGAAATGTAAAAATAGAATATCTCTGGAATGGTTTGGTATTTTCACATGGAATTTGGAGGGTGTTGAGTGGATGTCCTGGGGATACAAATAATGTTGTTTACATGTTGAAAAAATAATCTGCTGTGGAGGTATTGCATGACACAGTTAATGTTTGGAGCATAGTGCATGGTGCATGGTGCTACTGGCTTGAACTTTATAGTGTAGGTATCCCTATTAGTATGGAGGTGCCCTGCAGTGTTTTGGTGTGTAAAATATTAACAGGCGCGGAATTATGCTACTCCGACGAATGAAAATGTGGTTCATTACACTACAATAACTTTTGAACCGTGTGTCTGATTTGCCTGGTATTTGGAATGTACAAAGATTTATAATTCCTCTTTCACTGTGCCAATTTTTGGATAGCTAGCACTTACGGTTGCTGAATTGTGCATGTTGTGTTGTTTGCTCGTGGCGCTGTCCGACCATTGAATAGATGTACATACAATTACGGACACACGGTGTGCTATGGTACATGTCTTCTTTTTACAATTTTTTGTTCCATCAGATATATGGTTCTTGTGTAGCGAAGTGGCAAAAATGTTATTTTTGGCACTCCTGCACAGTTTTCACAGCGTGACGCTGCACCACTGTTGAACAGATTCAGATAACAGTTGTTATACATGTTGTGGTATGGTACATGTCTTCATTTACCAATTTTCATTTCAGTCGGTCATACAGTTTTAGCGCAGCAAAGAGACAAAAATGAACATGGTGGGAGTGTGGGGCCCAAAGGGTCCTGGCGCTCCCACCACCAAATTCCATTCACTATTTATAGTGCACATTTTCAAAAAGAAGGGAAATTTATGGCAAAAAACTCCATTTAATGCATCAGTTAGGGTTATTCCACAGCAACAAAAGTGAGGAAATGCAAAGTTAGGGTTAAAACCCTAACTCCGCATTCCCCCCAGCACCACACACACACATACACTCACACACACACACGCAAATGCAAGTAGTGGGGGAGGACCAAGGCAACACAACCAATCACAGTCAACCAGCAGCAGGTAACAGAAATAACATATAACTGTCTAAACATACTACAAGACACAGCCATCATCATGGTCCACCAAATGTAGGACTTCTGCTGGCTTGTGGGTACACACCCATGCTGGCGATTTGCACAGATAAGATACCAGAACAGGGGTACTCTCCCACACAATACCTAAGATATTGTTGTTTTCAATATCTCAAACCATCTCTATAATAATGTCAAGCATGGGCAATGATGATATTAAACACTTAGTGTCGTATAGTACAGCGTAGCTGCCCAAGCATACAGGATAAGATCACAGTGCAGCAGCACTCAGTTTATAATTGTGTTCTGATACATAATTTACTAATGTCACTATATCATGAGCAACCATTAACACACATGAAAGACCAGTGAAAATGCAATCTCATATTATGCATTCATCGCTACAAAAGTAGTAGCATGGTCTCTTTTCCATCCCACCCACCCTCCCTAATCTCATAGATTTCTTTGACTGGGTAACCAGTGGTGGACCAGAGGGGCAGTTGGCGTCATCCTATAGCTTCAGCAAAGCTTTTGACACTGTTCCACATAGAAGATTGATAAATAAGCTAGGTGGGCTCGGGTGGGTCAGAAGTTGGTCAACTGGGTGGCAAACTGGTTGACTGGCAGAAAACAGAGAGTGGTGGTAAATGGTATACAGTCAGAAGAGATGCAAGTCACAAGTGGGGTACCTCAGGGATCAGTCCTGGGGCCAGTCCTATTCAACATCTTCATTAGTGACCTCGCAGATGGACTAGAGGGTAAGGCTTGTCTGTTTGCAGATGACACCAAGATCTGCAACAGAGTAGATGATCCAGATGGGGTGGGCAGAATGAGAAGAGATCTGGATAAACTAGCAGAATGGTCAGAAGAGTGGCAACTGGGATTTAATGCAAAGAAGTGCAAAATCATGCACATAGGGAAGAGAAACCCTGAAGCCACTTATAGGCTGGGAGGAGAGTTGTTAGCAGTCACAAAGGAAGAAAGAGACTTGGGCATCATCATCACTGATGACCTGAAATCATCCAAGCAGACCTCTAAAGCAGTAGGTAAGGCTAGGGGGGTGTTAGGGTGTATTAGTAGGGTATCCTGCAAGTCGTAAGAGGAGGTAATAATCCTCTGTACAAGACATTAGTTGAGGCCCCATCTGGAGTACTGCGTGCAGTATTGGAGCCACACCTTCAAGGACATTAACCAAATTGAGAGCAGTCAGAGAAAGGCAACCAAAATGGTGCAGGGACTGCATCAGAAGACATATGAGGACAGATTAGCAGACTCAATATGTATACCCTTGAGCAAAGGAGGAGAGAGGTGATATGATCGAGGCATTCAAACACCTTAAGGGCATAAACAAGGTGAAAGTCTAACATGTTTAAATATAAGAAAATAGCAGGACAAGAGGACACAGCATGAGATTAGAGGAGGCCGATTAAGAGGAATGTGAGGAAATTCTTTTTCACAGAAAGGGTGGTAGATGCATGGAATGGCTTACCACAAGAAGTGAGTGGCTATGAATACAGTGCAGGGTTTCAAACAGGCATAGGGATAGGCATAAGGGAGCAATACAAATGACTATGAATAGATAGGTCACTGACAAAGGCCAATGGCACATTTATAAGGTAGAAAAAGAAATGGGCAGACTGGATGGGCCTTGCGGTCCTTATCTGCCGTCAACTTCTATGTTTCTATGTTTCTATGTTTCTCCCCCTGATACCACCAATGTAGGAATTTGTATAGAAACAGATGTGTTTGAACTAAGAAACTGTTACCAAGGCAAAGAGAGTGAAATAGTACATGGAACACCTTGGGTCACACAATCTCATACAGCTGTGCTACTGTACAAGTTCAGAGAACAATGCAGAAGATCTCTTCACATAATACTGTACTGATCCCTTATTTCCATATGCCAGGCTCAGATCAGGAGGTATTTGCACACATGAACGGGTGTTGAAAATCCTCTGTGATACTACATGGTCAGAAACAGAAATGTGTTAGCATGAGGCACTGTAACCTGCTTACTGTCAGCAACATATTAATTAGTAGAGAAAACACCTGTTTCAAGTGTGAAACTGTCCACAATTCAGATATAGTGTAGAATGACCATGTGACTTTTTGTGTCTGAGAATCCTGCAGAGATCTGCACCTGTACAACGTAAGATAATTGTGCAGCAGGACTGTGCAGATAATAGTGTACTGATACATCATTGGCTTATAGCGGGGTAACATCAGAAGAGATTAACAGTGAACAAATGTCTCCAAAACCATTGCCTGACATTGCATGTGTTGGACTGATGCATTAACAATACACTTTCATTCAGATGAGATACAAAATGTATTGGTAACGCAAAACTGTTTAATGTGGTCCGCCAACAACTCTTGGCCAGTATGCCTGTATACCCCAACTCACTTGGATGGCAGCAGAAGTCCTACAGTTGGTGGGCCATGATGATGGATGTGTTTTGTAGTATGTTTAGACAGTTGTATGTTATTTCTGTTACCTGCTGCTGGTTGTCTGTCATGGGTTGTGTTGCCCAGGTCCTCCCCCACTACTTGCATGTGCGCGTGTGCGTCTGTGTCTGTGTCTGTGTGTGTGTGTGTGTGTGTGGTACTGGGGGGGGGGGAATGCGGAGTTAAGGTTTTAACCTTAACATCGAATTTCCTCATTTTGTCGCTGTGGAACAATCCTAACTGATACATTAAACAGAGTTTAATATATATAAACTAACATACTAAAATGTCAGCAGAGTAGGCCCATGGTCTCTCAAATCTGCTCGAAAGTCAGTACCCTGAATGGGTGCCTTAACCTTTCTCTATATGGGGTTGTGTGTGTGTATATGTGTATATGTATGTGTATATATATATATATATATATATATATATATATATACACATATACACACACATAATGTGGTGTATCGTATTCTTTGCAGGAAGTGTACAACTATTTACATTGGAGAAACTGGTAGGCATCTTGCTGACCGTTTCAGGGAACATTACAGAGCAGTCAGGAATGGTGAAACTGCTAAACTCATTGTATCCCACTTTATTTCCAGGGACCACAATGTCAATGACCTTTCTGTTTGTGTCCTTCAGCAGGGCTTCTGGGATGCTGATCATAGAAAAAACATAGAAGCCAAGCTGGTCATCCGCCTTGGCTCCCAGCAGCCCTCTAGTTTAAATGCTAGAGTTATTTTCCACTAACTTCTTTCAGCCATCCCTTTTTTCCTAAAGTCTATTTGTTTTTGTACTCATTTAATTTATTTTTCATTTTCACCATAAGTCTCCATCTTTGTCTCCTTCCCGCACATTTATCACCTTTCAGCCTTCTTACTAGGTCCTGTTAATTAGTCCCCACCTGGGAACTTCCCTAGCTCTTTCACTCCCATTATGCTTTATCTTTCCCATCATCACCTTTTTGTTTTACAGATTCTCTCTTAATCTTACCATTTATCACTTCTTTTCCCTGAGCCTCCCCTTTCTTCTTTCCCCACATATATATATATATATCTCATTTTACCTCCCCTCTACACTAACTTTGTTTTTTTTTCTCTTTTAGATACTTCCTGAAGAAGACGTAAGGTCAAAACGTAGATTTTTAACTCTATTTTCTATTTTCAGCGTGCGTTTAATATAACCATTTTGTTTTGCTTTTAGACCACATGCTGACGCAGCACCTTGTTTTTGTTTTTTATAATATATACACATATACACACACACACACACACACACACACACACACTGTCAGTCAGGCTTTACCCATCATTTCCCACAAATCTGGAACTCCCCCCCCCCCCCCCCCCAAATATGGCACTCCTCCTCCTCCTCCCACTCCCTTGCCTCTGCCTTACATAACTTTCTCTCATCAAACTGCTCCTGTGTTAACCCTCCTTAACTGTCCTCCTATGCCTCTGCTCCTCTCCATGAATCACATCACCTATTAAACCTTCCACCCCTTCAGCCTGTGTCTCAGCATGCTCTCCTCCCCCTTCACCACTATGTACCATGTTCCTCAGATATGCCACTTGTAATTAAATGCATATTTCACAGGTATAATATATTTAAGTATATGTTATGTTATAAATGCGTTTGAATTTTTTTAATGATTTTTTTTAACTGTCTTGTTACAAATGTAATTGAATGTTTAATTTCTTGTATGTTTTATATGTTTAACTGTATGTCTAATTCTTCATCCAATTGTAACCCCCACCACACCCCAAGTCACACCGGGAGACAAGCAGCTTGTTGTTCAGTGTGCCTTCCTGGTGAAACCTTTCAATAAATAAATAAATAAATAAAATATACTGTGGGTGTGTGTGTGTGTGTGTATATATGTGTGTGTGTGTATATATATATATATATATATATATATATATATATATCTCTAATGTATCTATCTACAGTATATACAGTATATTGTAGATATGTGTAATACAAGTGCAGTTGCAACTGCATATTAGGGTTCAACGGTCACTTTGATGTTAAACCCAAAATGTTGAACTTTAATAACCTTGCAACCATTTGTCTGATTTGCATGAAATTTTACATGCACTTTTGGGGACCAATGATCTATAGGTGTGGAAAGTTGTTTTTCTAGTCAGAATGTGCAGATGCAGAGAAACATAATGTGACAAATATGAAAATGTTAAATTTTTGTGAAATTCTCTGGCACACAGCTGCACAAAAATGACTTGGGGTTTTGGTCTGCAATTTTCAGGGTATATAGGCCGTGGGTCATAGATGTGCCTTTGAAAATTTGGTGAAAAATATCGATTTGTTCAAAAGTGTTTAAGGTTTACCATTATTTCCTATAGGAAAAGTTAGATGTGCCATCTGAAATAGGATTTCTTGATCGTGAAACAGGATTCTTTGATTGCAAAACAGGATTTGATCACTCTTTGTGCTTTAATAATTTTGCAGCCATTCTTGCACTTTGCATGACGTTTGGCATGTGCCATCAGAGATCAAAAAGCTCTTGATGTAGCAAGTTTTGTTGCAGTTGGTTATGCGGGTTTGGAGATATGGGCCCAGATATTCAGAGTTTTGTGTGGTGTGCAAAATGTTTGCATGGGTTTAGTGCAGGATTATCGCAGGTCTGCCATATGCCGCAGGTCTACTTTTGCTGTATATACCTGGGGCCTCATGCAACATCTGCTGACTAATGAATAAAATATCTCTGATTGGTACCTGATGTGGTACTCATGTACCTATATTATGACTACTGTGATCTACCCATTACCAAGCGTGTACCACCAGTGAATGCCTGTAACACTGGTTGCCCTTTTTAATCTAAACGTCATGTACTGTACTGTTTTGTTTACTGTGATATATTGCTCTCTTGACAAGGTGCCTTTGTAAATGAGTCTATGACTCAAAGTTCTGTAAATCGATGATCTAATAAATAAAATAATAAAAGAATATTCAAAAGGCTGAATAGTGCATGCAAATGGCATTAGCGCTGGGCAAACTTTAATATATGCAAGGGGCAAACAGAACATGAATACAGGTGCAATGCCATATTCAGTGACTAGCACTGCACAAAGTGGTTTAGCATGACTTAGCGTGACCCTTAGTGCAGTACAAATTACCGCCCAGGAAAAGCTGGTCTTAACCCTGGGTAAACAGCTTTGCGTGACGTTGCTTTGCGCAGTGTTTGCATGGCTTTTGCACAGCTTGCATGACCCTAATATATGAATATGACACATAGAAAATGCCAGACATAGAGGACACATGCTGCTCACTGATGGCACCACCATGATGCCAACATCTGCCACCAGTCCCAGCCATGCCAGGCAGTAAGGGGTGATCTGGCCCACAGGGGACACCATGGTAGTGTGGCCATAGAGCACACACCTGCAGACCATACATCTGTGGTGACCAACAGATGCCAGCACACACATGCAGCACTGTAGGCATGGTGGCTGTTGAGGGGAGGGTGTACAGGTGGCCAGACCTCATCACAGCCCAGGTGTGGCCACAAGGCTGGGACACATCACGCAGTGCATATGGGCCAGTAATAGGAATATCCCACCACCTGTGTGTCTGTTGGATCTTATGTGCCCCCCCAGCCACATACCGCACAACTGTACAGATGCCACAGCACACACAGCTGGCCATGTATATGTCACTGTGAGCATCCCATGCCAGAGGTGCAGCATCTGTGGATCACACAACAGTGTAACAGTACTGTCCACTGTCAGTAATCACCTGCAAGTTGGGCCTGACACTGTGTACAATGCAGTGGTCATCACTGCTCTACATACCATAGGCATGCTGTGTCCCTCACACTACCGGCACCCTTGCTACTGTAGTGTCTGTTGTGCACTGTAGCATGACCTACAGTGTGACAGTTGCATGCAGCACCACCACCACCTGTGCCTATGCTGTGTTGTCCCCTGGGGTATGATATGCTATGCTATGCTGTACTGTTTACATGTAGCCTACAGCTATCATCATGCACTGCCTGACTGACCTACAGGTGGAGCTGTGTGGCCCTGCAGTAACGCTGGGCAAACTTCATGCAAATCAGGGCATAATGAGATGCTAATGTGGCTGTTTGCCTAGAGACTACCTAAGTAGGCTCATTTACATGTCACTTTTAAATATGACAAAGTTTAATGCCAGGCAAACGTGTTTGCACTGGGCAAACAGCTTAGCTCCATGATAATCCCGCACAAACGTCTTAGCTCTGTGCAAATAGTTTGGGGAATATTATACTGTTTTGCACACTGTACTTTCCCATAGGCTGCTCCCTGCAGCTGTACTGGGTCCACGCATTTGCTGGCATACACATTGGCCACATAGGTCGCCTCTACCTACCTTCACGTCACTGTGCACTATGTTGCTGTTGTAGTCTGCACTTCCTGGTTGCTATATTCAGAGCTGTCATATTACAGGACTAAGTTTGTCCTTCACTCCCAGCCAAGTTTGCCCGGCCTCATTTCCATGCTATGTTCAGAGGCTGTTTGCCCTGGGATATTCCTTTTAAATATAGCTTGCTTTGTGCTCTGGGCTACCTTTGCCCGCCAGGCAGTGCTAATTTAGCCTTGGAGCAAAGTTTTGAATATCTGGCCCCAGGAGTCCCACAATGTGTAAATCACTGTTTTTGTCAAATTCTTTCCATCCTAAGACAATTTGCATGAAATTTATCTTGCCCCATTAGGGAAAAAAGATCTCTTCATGCGTCAAGTTTCATTGCAGTTAGAGTTGCGGGTGTGGAGATATGGAATCCCAAAATGTGTAAGTCACTGTTTTTTGTCAAAGTCTTTCTTCTCTTCTATGTTAAGTGGAATATTTTGTGCTTTAATAATTTTGCAACTGAAGAAGTGACTTGCATGAAATTTGCCATGCACCTTTAGGATCCTAGGGCCTCTTTATATGGCAAGTTTCTTTCCAGTTGAATTTGTGGATGTGTAGATATGGCGTCTTAACAAATTTGTAAATTACCATTTTTGTCAAATTCTTTGTCACTGCATTGCACAAAAATGGTGTGGAACTTTGGTTTCAAATATTGATAGTGTATAGTAGAGCATTATTCTACATAGAAATTCATCATTTTCAAAATGGTGTTGTACCACAGTTCAAAGGTCATGGAATGCGCTTATACCCTTCCTTGGTAAAACAGCATTCTAGAACCTCTGGAGACTGCACACACACCAGTTTCATTTTGAAAGAAAATAATTCACTCATTTTACATAATACTATACACTATAAAAATACAGGATGAACAACTTTATGCAAAGTCAGTGTGTTCTGCCACCCTAGGGTTTTGATTTCCATAGACCTCTCAAGCTTCGCTCTCGAGGTCAGAGAAAATCATAACCCCTCTGTGGTAGAACACACTGGTTGTGCATATTTGCCCATTCAGTATTCTCTATAGGGTACATAGGTCTTGGGTCACAGTGGTGCCTTTTGAAGTTTAAGTGAACAAATGTTATCCATTCCAGTTATTAAAGTTTCCCATTATTTCCTATGGGAATAGTTAGATATGATGCTCTAAACAGAATACTTGATCATGAAACAGGATACTTGCTTGCAATTTGCAGTTTAATAACTTTACAACTTTTCAAGTGACTTGCATGAAATGTGGCATGTGCCATCAGGGACCAAAGATCTCTTGATGTGACAAGATTTGTTTTGGCTGTATGTGCAGAGGCAAAGGTATGGAGTCTCAAAGAATGTATAAATTACCATTTTTTGTTAAATTCTTTGTCACCGTGTTGTGCAAAAATGGTGTTGAGTTTTGGTTTGACTTTTTAAGGTATTTAGGTTTTGGGTCACAGTGGTGCCTTTTGAAGGTTTGCGGAAAAAATATTAATCTGACCTGAGTTCCCATCAACCATAATCCTTTGGTTACTTTATTACATTATGGGTTAATTTTGAAAATAATTGGGACCTACTTGCCATGGCTGAAACTGATTCCTGTCTGCACATGTTCTGTTACTGAATGGTCCTTCTCCAGGTTTGCATGACTGCAGGTCATGTAATGCATGTGCCAACGAGTACACTACATTTAACATATTGTAGGTATATCTGAAATTATCGACTGGATATATAGTCTGCTCCAGTGTGTCCAGCTTCTCTTCCCCAGTACAAAACTGCAGTTCAGCAGCTTTTCCTTCTTTTTGAGCATTTTTAATGATTTCATTATCCATCCACTTACAGCTGAATACAGCCTCCCAGAATGGCTTCATATAGATATCATGTGGATATTTGGAAGGGTGAATACTGTAAAGGAAGTCTTTAAACCCTGGAATATTTCCACTGGGCTCTGCAAACCCTATTGTGCCATTTAATGTTTTCCAGATTTCCTTCTTTGAAACAACAGAATCTGTTATCCAACTCGAAGATCCTGTCCAGACTTTTCCTGTTATATTCTGTACAGTTATCTCCTCCATGATTAAAGCTACCTGTGGTGCGTAGGCATAAATTATGATCACAACTGCGGATGAAGTCTCAATCATCTCCACAAGGGAAAGAATTTTTTGTCTATTGAGGTCTGTTGGAAGGATCTCGTAAAATGCCACACAGACACCAGTCCCAACTAATGCTTCTTTCAGCTGCTGACTTACTTGTATAGTGTACTCATTGTCTACATAGATAATCCCTACCCAGGTCCACCCAAAGTACTTAATCAGCTCTGCAAGGCCAAATGATTCAGAGCAGCCACTCCCCGTGGTGCGAAGGAATGATGGAAACTGATGCTTATCACTAAGTAGTGGAAGTCCTGCAGCATGGCTGATCTGCAAATCAATGGTGCAGATTAGGTTACTAACAAAAATAGCATTTGGTAATCATGGCTCCATAAAATGTCACTATTTGTACAGCAAAGCATCTACAAAGCTTCACTTTATGGCATATTTCTAACATGCACCCCTTTGAGGTTTCTAAAACACACCCCTTTGTGGCACATTTCTAATGCACACCCCTGCACCACTTTATGGCACAATTGTAAAGCACACTCCTTTGTGGAACATTTCTAACATGCAGACCCCTTTGTGGCATAATTCTAAGATGCACTATTTTGCTGCACAGTTCTAATGCACACTCCTTGTGGCACATTTCTAACATGCATGACTTTGTGGCACATTTCTAACACACACCTCATTGGGGCACATTTCTAACCTGCACCAGTGTGTGGCATATTTCTAACACACACCCCTTTGTGGCACATTTCTGACATGCAACCCTTTGTGGCACATTTCTAACATACATCCCTTTGTGGCACATTTCTAATGCACACCAATTTGTAGGACATTTCTAAAGTGTACCACTTTGTGGCACATTTCTAACACACAACCCTTCATGGCACATTTCTAACTTGCACCACTTTATGGCACATTTCTATCATGCACTACTTTGTGGTGGCTCCACCTACAGTATATAGGGTGTTGGTGGTAGTGCACCCAGTCATTAAGATGCCACATCCTGATGTCGCTGTCCAGCTGTTCCCTCTTTTTGTAGGGGGCAGTGCCACCCCCATAACCCCCAACACCCCCAGCCCCCCCTTTCTAAATATTCTAACTTGGGGGGGTGGACCTTGAGAGGGGGCTGCAAATTCCATAATGTGATGCCTTAATGATGGGCATACTGCCACCAGCACCCAAATGGTCTTAAGGGCTTTG
The DNA here is from genome assembly GCA_016271365.2 of Neoceratodus forsteri. Classification (NCBI taxonomy): domain Eukaryota; kingdom Metazoa; phylum Chordata; order Ceratodontiformes; family Ceratodontidae; genus Neoceratodus; species Neoceratodus forsteri. The sequence continues at coordinate 66,705,669 of CM057455.1, forward strand.
TGGCACATTTCTAATGTGCACAACTTTGAGGCATATTTCTAATATGCACAGTTTTGTTGCACATTTCAAACATACAGCCCTTTGTGGTACATTTTTAACACTCACCCTTTTGTGGTACATTTCTAACATGCACCACTTTGTTACACATTTTTAATATTCACCACGTTTTAGCACATTTCCAATGTGCACCACATTGTGGCACATTCCTAACATGCATCTCATTGTAGCATATTTCTAACATGCAGCACTTTGTAGCACATTTCTAACTTGCACTTTTGTTGCACATTTCTAACATGCATCATTTTGTAGCACATTTCTAACATGTACCCCTTTGTGGCACACTTCTAACATGTACCCCATTGTGGCATATTTCTAACATGCACCACTTTGTGGCACATTTCTAACATGTACAACTTTGTGGCACTTTTCTATCATGCCCCACTTTGACACACATATATAACATGCACCCCTTTGTAGCACATTTCTAACATACACCACTTTGTAGCACATTTGATACATGCACCCCTTTGTGGCACATTCTAACATGCACCCCTTTGTGGCACATTTCTAACATGCACCTCTTGTGGCACACTTCTAACATGCACCCCTTTGTGGCATATTTCTAATATGCACCCCTTTGTGGCACATTGCTAACATGCACCAGTTTGTGGCAAATTTCTAGCATGTACCACTTTGTAGCACATTTCTAATATGCACCACTTTGTGGAACATGTCTAACATGCACCCCTTTATGGCACATGTCTAACATGCACCCCTTTGTGGCACATGTCTAACATGCACCACTTTGTGGCACATTTCTAACATGCACCCATTTGTGACACATTTCTAACATACACTACTTTATGGCAACTTTCTAACATGCACCACTTTGTTTCACTGTACTAACATGCACCCCTCTGTGGCACATTTCTAACATGCACCCCTCTGTGGCACATTTCTAACATGCACCAATTTGTGACACATTTCTAACATGCACCACTTTTTGGCACATTTCTAACATGCACCACTTTGTGGTACATTTCTAATGTGTACCCCTTTGTGGTACATTTGTAATGTGCACCACTTTGTTGCAAATTTCTAATATGCAATCGTTTGTGCTGTACACAAATGTGAAACATAGAATTTGATTACAAATGAGGATCGCTGGGCCCACAAAGTCTGCCCATTTTCCCCTTCCTACAATATTACCACAGATCCTAATTGATCTCTCTTTCTCCATCCTCCTACTTTCCTTTCTACTAAGATTCCATGATGCCTATCCTGTTCATTATTGAACCCCACCACTGTTTTTGCCCCCTCCACCTCTGCTGGAAGGCTGTTCCAGGAATCCATCACTTTCAGTGAAGAAGTACTTCCTCACATCTCTCCTGAATTTACCCTCCTTCAGCTTCATAGTACATCCCCTTGTTTTCAATCTCTTTTTTGTTTCTGAAAAATACTTCCCTCCTTCTCCTCATTTACTCCTGTGAGGTATTTAAGGGTCTCTGTCATATTCCACCACTTTCCATGGTGTAAATTGTGAGGTTCTTTGGTCTCTAATCATAGGGATTTTGATTCAGGCCCTGCACCATTTTAGTTGCCCTCCTCTGGACTGCCTCAACTCTGTCTACGTACTTCTGCAGATGTGGTCTCCAAAGCTGTACCCCCTTGTATAGCTTGATGTCCTTTTTCAAGCTTTACCTATGCTGACACAACAGCATTGTTCTCGACATTCAGCACAGAGACATCCCCAATGTTGACAGGTGAAATTTCAACAGTCAGACATCTGTCTGTTTTTCAATTGGGGGTTGTGCCCCCAAACCCCCTATGCAGAGGGCTGCACTCCCAATACCCCCTTCTATGTATTGTTAACTCCAAGTCAGAGTTAATTTGGGGGGGGGCTCAGTGAAAGAGTAAGATTTCACCAGCAGATCCCCCACAGCGACATTTTCTAAACTTGTTGAAAATGTCACTGTGGCGGATTTCACCAACAGAGTTTCACCCTTCTGTCGGTACACATCTTTTTCAAGTAGGGGTGCCAGTACTACACTCAGTACTTCAAGTACGGCCTCACCAGGGACCTGTACAGGGGCAGGATGACTCCCCCCCCACTCAGATGTAATTCCCTCTGTGATGCACTTCAACATTCTGTTGAGCTTTTCCACTGCCTTCCCGCACTGGGCTGAGTGGTTCATTCCCCCTGCCACTAGTACATCCAGATCTTTCCCTTCCTTTGACTTGGATAAATGCAGTCCCCCAACTAGTAACTTTTTCTGGGGCTCCTGGCTCCCAAGTGCATGATTTTGCACTTCTTGGCATTGAACCCAAGTTGCCACATGATAGACCATTCGTCCTATTTTGCCAAATCCTCCTGAAGTACTGTACCGCCTTCTCCTCCATCAACCTCTGCACAGATCTTGGTGTCATCGGTGAAGAGACTGATCTTACTCTTTATCCCTTCTGCAATGTCAGCAATGAAAATGTTAAACAGCACTGGCCCCAGCACTGAGCCCTGATCCCACTTGTTACTGCCCTGGGCTCAGATACCTCACCCCCACTACTACATACTAACATAAGATGTAGCCAGCAGAAGGAGATCAGCTGGTCTATCTTGTCTGACTGATTTGTGTTGGGCATTTGTAATTTCACCCCTACACCAGAATTATGTTCTGCTGTCTATTCTGCAACCAGCTCCTGACCCATCTAACCAGTTTCCTCCCAGCTCCCAGGTGGCTCAGTTTACTGGTCAGCCAACCATGCAGCACTGAATCAAAGGCCTTTCCACAGTTCAGTTATAGGACGTCCACCGCATGACCCTTATCAAGTGCCCACTTCACCCAATTGAAAAAGTCCACCAGGTTTGTCTGGCAGGATCTGACAGAGACAAACTGATGCTGAATGCCATCCTAGAGATCATCATTCTCCAGAAAGTTTATCGGTCTTTCCTTGAGGATAGTGTCCATTAGCTTTCCCACAATTGAGGCTATGATGACTGGTTCATCCTTGGGTCCACTCTTATGGAGGGGCACCACATATGCCAACCTCCAATCCCTGGGAACACATCCCATTTCCAGAAAGGTGTTGAACAGGTCTACCAATTGCCCTGCAAGGACTACTGCCAACTCTCTCAGTTCTCTAGAATGAATTCTGTCCAGTCCAGTTACCTTATCAACCCTCAGGGACTTAAGTCCCTCTAACACCCTTCTCTCTGTGATTTCCCCTTCCATGATCTCCTCCCCACTACCCACACTCTGCTCCTTCCCTTAGGTATGGGCCTATTCCTCTCCTTGGTGAATACCAAACAGAAGTACTCATTGAGCCTGCTCTGCCCTAATATTTCCCACCACTGCCATTGTTCATCCTAACAATCTGATCCTTACTCTTTCTCTTCTCCCTTATATACCTGAAGAAATCCTTTTCACCTTCTTTGATCCCCTGGGTCAGCCTTAGTTCTCTCAACACCTTGGCTGCCCTTACTGTTCTACTCACTTCCCTGAATTTCCTCACATATTTCTCCTTGTCCTCTTCCCTATTGGATCTTTTGTAGGCTCTAAATGCAGCTCTTTTCCCTCATCCTCTCCCCTACCTCCTTGTTTATCCAGCTTAGCTTCTTGGTCCTGCATTTCTTGCTCTGGCTATTGACACATGTGCTAGTGGCATTAGCCAGGCCCCTCTTGATGATTACCCATTTCTGTTCGGAGTCCATTTTCAGGCAGATGCTAGCTATGTGCCCATCCAGTGTACTACTCATCCTGCCTGAGGCTGGCCTTTTGAAATCCAGGACCTTAGTCCTTGTAGTGGCTACCTCCTTACTTACAGTACATTGACTGAGAACCTCACTGTAGGTGGTCACTTCCTGCCAGGGGTTCCTCTACTCTAACATCCCTGACTTGCTCCCCATCCTCCAGCACCAGGTCCAGGATGTTCCTCTCCCTAGTTAGGTCTGCTACCTTCTGTGTCAGGAAGCTGTCCTGGAATGCTTCCAGGAGGATCTGCTTCCTGGCACATGAGGTAGCCGGGATGATCCAATCCACCTATTCTAGATGAAAGCCTACCACCACCACAGTGTGCCATTTGCCACTAATCCTCTTTAGCTGCTCCCCCAGCTTCCCATCAATCTCCTCATTTTGTGTTGGGGGCCTATAAACTATCCCCAGTCTAACCTTGCTACCCCTCGGATTGTATAGTTGCACCCATTTGGCGTCGACCCTGTCTTCCTCCCGCTCCTCTCTATTACACCTTATCCCTTCCCTAACATAGATGGCCACCCTACCCCATTTCCCCTTTTCCCTGTCCCTCCAGTATAGCTTGAAACCTGGGATGGCTAGGTCCCAGTCATGGTATTGGGTTACCCATGTCTTAGTGATGGTGGCTATGTTCACCTCCCCTTCCACCATCAATGTCTGCAACTCTACCATCTTGTTCCCCATGCTCCTAGCATTCAGTGATACCACACTGCATTTTGATCTACTGTGCTCTGCTCCTTTACCATTCCCCTCCTATTTCAATTTGGCTCCTATCTTGCTGTGGGGTGAGGTCCAAAGGAACCCCTCTCTTGGTGAATTCCAACCCCTTTGCCCCCTCTTACATAGTTTAAATGATAACATTTTCTTTAATAAACTCCCCCAACTTGTGCTTCAGTACCTCTGAGCCCTCCTTACTTAGGTGCAACCTATCCTCTGCATACAAGTCTGTGTTCTTCCACTTGTTGCACCCCCCCCAATCCATACCCCATTGACCCACTCCATTCCTCCAGCCATCTATTGAATTCAGTGATTCTCTGCTTCCTGGCTGTTCTCACTCTTGTGACTGGTAGGATTTCTGAGAAAGCTACCAACCTTCCCACCATACTGCATAATTTCCCCAGTTCCCTGAAACTATCCTGCACCTCTTCTGTCCTTCTCCCCTTCAGGTCATTTGTGCCAAGGTGTATCACAATCTCTGTTTTTCCCCCTGCCTTCCTGACACATCTGCTTATATGCTATCCCACTCTACCCACTGTCATGCTTGGCATTCACTCCACCCAAATGCTACTATTCCTGGTGCCCCTTCCACCTATCTTACACCCTTAAGTACTGAGTCCCCCAGATTAATGACCTTCTGTCCTTTATCCTTTTCATCCTTCTGCTACCTGCTAATCCTTTGTCACCTGCCTTGATATCCCCTACTCTCCCCTCACATCTGTACCCAGGTGTCAGTCACAAGATAATAAGTTGGGTAGCACATTGGCTGCAGGATTCAGCTCAGAAAGTCACAGTAAATGGCGCCATGTTCAAAGAGTGTTTTGTGACCAGCAGAGTCCCTCAGGGATTGGTGCTGGGTCCAGTCCTCTTCATCAGTGACATTGCTGATGATCTTGAGGGTAAAGTCTGTCTGTTCGCAGACAATACAAAACTATGTAATAGGGTGGACAATCAGGAGGGAACCTCCAGTATAAAGGACGATCTCAAGAAACTTGAACAGTGGTCGAATGACTGGCAACTTAGATTTAATGCTAAAAAATGCAAAGTGATGTACCTGGGAAAACAGAACCCAAGAACTCAATACTTCCTAGATGCACATCAACTTGAAGAGACCAGGACTGAATAGGACATAGGTGTAATTACATTGGACAACCTTAAAGTAGGGAATCAATGCAAATAATAGATAGAGGGGGGATGGCTCAGAGGTAATGTGAGGAAGTATTTCTTCACAGAGAGGGTTGTAGATGCATAGAACAGCCTTCCTGAGGAGGTCATAGAGTCAAAAATGGGGGGAATTCAAGAATGCATGGGACAGGCATAAGGCAATTCTAGTGGGTGGTAAGAGGAAGTAGGCTGTTGGTTAACTAGGATCTGCAGCTTATCTGTTAGGTAGGGAAATGGGCAGACTAGGTGGGCCAAGCGGTCCTTATCTGCCGTTAAATTCTATGTTTCGAATCAGCATGAAAAGCAAGCAGTATCCTCGGATGCAGTGGCAGGGGCATAACTAGCAGCAAACAAGAAGTGATCATTCCACTTTATAGATCCCTGGTAAGGCCACACATGGAGTACTGCGTCCAGTTCTGGACACCGCACCTAAAGAAGGACACAGAGTGCTTGGAATCAATTCAGAGAAAGGCCACAAAGATGGTGCAGGGACACCTCACAAGCCATATAAGTCGGAGCACCTGACCATATGGAATCCACCTTGGTTTATACTGTCTTTGTTAAAATGCTAATATAGTGAGTGAAAACAACTCACAATTTTTCACACTCAAATTTTGAATTGCATACTTCATTGGAGCTCTATAGCTCCTGGCTCTAGAGTACTAGTGCCATTTCTTGTTGTTTGTAGTTACTTTTGGGCCACAGCCCAGCACTAGCACCCTGCCCTGGCCTGAGCATGGCACTTCCTTGTTGGCAATCAAGATGCTACACTCCTGCTTTCTTGGCATTCAAGCTTCAGGGATGCTCACGCTTCAGGATCGCTTGGTCCCCCTTGAAATATAAGTTGAACCCAGCCCCATTCTTGGCTGGTCAGAATCACGTGACCACCCCTCCCTCTCCTATGTAGTCCCACCCTCTCCCTCCCTCAGTTAGCTGCCCCACTCCTCCCAACCCAATACAAAATCATATTAAGTTTAACACAGAATAAGTATGTATCAAAAACAGGTTTAAGAGACCACTATGGTTCTCAGCTATGGTCAGGGAAGCAGTTAGTGCAAAAAGAAGGTGTTCTATAAATACAAGGAAAAGCAGGGGGAGGCAGAAAGGGAGGATTATCTACAAAAAAAATAACAAGGCAAAGAGGGTTATTAGGAAGGGGATAGCAGACATGGAGCTGCATATCATAAATGGGGTCAAGAACTTTTTTTAGATATAGCTGTGAAAAAAGGGGTCGTATAATTAGTTGAGGGCAGAAGGGTGATAGAGGAGGATGAGCAAAATGCTGTAGTCCTGAATGACTACTTACGCTCAGTATTCACTAAGGAGAACTGCGGGTCCATGCCAGAAAGTGACATCAAAGCAGTCACTAAGGCAGTCCTGGAAATTAGGCTACCAATACTTACTAGTGAGAGGGTTCTGAAAGAGCTGGCAGCCCTTAGGATGGATAAGGCCCCAGGACAAGTTCTAGGCAATTCATTTGCAATAAGCCAGTAATAGGTGAACAAAAAAATATTTACAAACTATCTTCTAGAGTTTTTTTACAGTGTATTTACCCAGGATCATCCAACTGAGATACAGTATCTCGTTGTCAGTGGGAATTCTGCTTCAACCTGATTTTAATTCTGGTATGACAGAAGCACAGGAAGATTGAGTGACTTGCTCAAAGTCAGGCAGTGGGTCAGTCCTAACCTCTGGACCCCACTGCCTACAATGAAGGTTTAGCTGTCAAAGACAATACCCTTCTAATTGGGGTTTATGGGTTGTGTTGCCAATATGTCATTTAATAAACCACAGCTGGGTCTGCCTGTTCTTACAGCAGACACTATAAGCAAAACTATAAAGGCTCTCCCAGGCTACATGAATTCCTTCTCCAACTCTGTACTTTATTGGTTACCCTCTGGGCACTTTCTCTCCAATAAAACATTATACAGATGCCAGATTTCTGTAGTGGTCATACAATATGTTAAAATGATTTTTTTTACTGTTAATATCTCAAATGCCTTTTGTTTGAATGGCTTCAAGTTTAAGACAGGGCTGTAGCTATAGTGGTCTATTGTGAGCACTGTCCCACATCTTCATCACTGCCCCTCCAAGGATACTTAAGGAATTAGCAGCAGAACTGGTTTGGCTGTTCAACAGCTTCTTTAGGTCTGGAGAAGTTCCAAGGGATTGGAGATTGGTAGATATTGTACTGATTCATGGGGTGGGGTGGGAAGGAGATAAGGAGCAACCTGGAAACTTCAGGCCTGTCAGTCTGACCTCCATTGTGGAAAACTGATGGAATCGCTAATTAAAAAGGACCTTGTGGACTACCTAGACAGCAGTGTGCTCCAGGACAGTAAACACAGTTTTGTGGCAGGAATGTCTTCTCAGACTAACTTAATGTTGTTTCTTTGACTGGGTGACCAAGTAAGTAGACAAGGACCATGCTGTGGATCTGTCATACTTTGACTTCAGCAAGGCTTTTGATTCTGTAAACACAAAAGGTTACTCAAAAAGATGGAAGACCTGGATGTGGCTAAAACAGTCGTGAACTGGGTGGGTAGTTGGCTAGAAGGGAGGCAGCTGAGGGTGGTGGTCAATGGGGTTAAATCAGAGGAAAGGGAGTATACAAGCGGGGTTCTACAGGAATCTGTCCTGGATCCCGAACTCTTTAACATGTTCATTAGTGACTTTGGTGATGGACTCCAGGGAAGAAGAAGAAGAGTCAGCATTTATATAGTGCTTTTCATAGACAGTGCATCCCAAAGCACTTTACAAGCAATGCTAGACTGGTAGTGAAGTGACTGAATGTGTGGTGGTAGCCAAATCACACATCATCACCCACACACAGCCTGGATAATTGCATGAACCATTTTATGGGAAGGGGAATGTTGGCTAGGACACTGGGAATGTTCCCTACTATTTGCAAAGAGTGCCCTGGGTTCTTTTAGTTCCACCTGGGCACACACCAGGACAACCCCAGGATGGGCAGAAGGGACCTCGGTTTAATATCTCATCCGAAGGATGGCACACCCTAGCAGTACAGCACCCCCCAATACTGCACTCGGATGCCAGCAAATTTTAGGTGCAAGTCCAATCCCGGTGTGGGACGAGAACCCACGACCTTCTGGTCCAGAGGCGGATGTGCTACCAACTGAGCCATGCTGGCACCTGGGAAGGCTGTGTCTGTTCACAGATGACACAAAACTATGTGGAGGGTGGATAGTAATGATTGAATAAGAGATCTACAGAGGGACCTACTAAATCTAGAGGGGTGATCACAGGTCTGGTAGTTAAAATTCAAGGCTCAAAAAGTGCAAGGTAATGCACCTAGGGAAAAGGAATCCCAAGACAGAGTACTGGATGGGTGGGGTGAGACTTATCACTACTTGAACGTGTGTAGGGGCCGGAAGTTGGTTCCCGGTAGAATTGGGGTTTGTGACTCCCTAATAATTTCAGGATAGGCCAGACGAATCTGGAAGGAGAGACAGGAAGCTGACTCAGGGACCAAGATGAAAAAGGTTTATTTGCAAGGGACAATAATTACCAAGATAATATTTGATAAAACACTACAGAAAGACAGACTAGCCAACAAAAGTGATACAGTCAGGACCAATAATTGGTTGAATCGAGAACAGGGAGTTTACCCTATCAGTCCAAGTCCTGCATGCACTTGGCTGAGCTGACAAATGGCTGATGAACCAAGCTTGGGCTTTACAATAAGTCTGCTGATCAGCAGGTGGGCATTGACCCCACAAAGCGCTTTTACAAACAGGCCATAATAGGGCATTTCTCCAGATAAACAGAATATAAAGAGGAACACTGCTAGCTGGACAATGAAGAACTTGGCAATCCTCTGTGGCTCCAGACAAGAAGGTGAAGACTTCTGGTTGGCAGATGGTTCTCTGGACGATCCGCAGCATTGACCACTGGCAGGTCCCCGCTACCCAGAACACCTCCCAAGAAGAAGACTGCTGGTTATGCGACCCTCTGTCTTCCTCAACAGAGTGACACAGGCATGCGCACACTTACGGACAGCCAGCAAAATACTGTAAGAAAAATGGGCAAGCATGACATTAACTGTGGTCCTTCATGCTTGGGCCAGGGCAGCTCCTAAGCTGACTCACTACTGGATACCTGACTAGCATGCTCTCTACACTTACCATTACAGGGCTGATGTTGGAACACTGTGGTGGAACTTTGAGTTGGGTGGACATCACTGGAGACTATTCTGCTGCCAATTGGGGATGGGCCGGGGACCCCTCTGGGTCAGTGTTGGACTCTGAGGATGTTGGTCTGGATGACAAAGGCAAAGCTGGACATCAGGTGCACAAGAACGCAGTTGGGGAACACAGTTTAATAGCAAGCAAACAGTTCAGTTTTTGGCAGACAATTCAGTTAGTAAAATGGGTGCAGAATCTAGGGGTGCTAGGCAGGCAACAGCACAATTTAGTTTAGGTGGGGTTCAGGACACATCCTTGTTACCCCATGGCAACTTAGGGCCCTAGAACTGTTCTCCTCCCCTCCCTGGAGGGTGCTATACCCTTAAGTGGCTTCCCCTTCGGCAGTTTTTTCAGCATCATCCCCCTTTGCTAACAATAAACTACCCCTATGCTGGGGTCTATGGAACTTCCCAACCTGGTCCCTCCTTTCTGTGAACCTTAATGAGGGCCAGCCATAAAACTGGTCTTACTCAGCCCTGCCCTTTTACTGATATGCATATGGGCCTACACCCATGGCGCAGAATGGCACCAAGGGGAGAAAGGGTTCTTTAAGTCCACCCCTTCTGTCCTCTCCTACTCCCCTCAGGGCACTTTAGTAGTGGCGCCCCTGTTTCTTAGACTGGGGTTAAGCGGCTTCTCAGCTTAGACTGGCCATCCCCTGGATACCTTCAACCCAAATAATAAAATAAAAAAACTCTGGGGCTCTGGTCACATCAAAGGCATTTTCATCATCTTGCTGGCCCCTCCACCCACTGCTCCTTACTTCCCCCTCTTTGAAAGTTGCTAGTTCACCCTGGAAGCCAACTGGGCCCCCCTTCTTAGATTACTAGGACGCTGGCCCTTTAAGTATTTTTTCTTGGGCACTCTGCCCCTTCAGTTCCTTTCTTCCTTTCCCTGCCCCATCCCCAGTGCCTGTGGTGCAAGCCAGAAGAATCGGGCACTTGGCCCACTTACCGCCACAGCCAGGGACTCCAGTGCTGCTGGGGGGAAGGAGGGTTAAAGCCCTGGCTGGGGAGCTGCGGTCCCACCCGGCTCTTTTTCTTCTAAAGTGCTGCAGCTGCTGGGGTGGAACTAAAGGCCCATGGGCACATTTTCCACCCAGGCTCAATTTTGTGCTGCACTACCTGGTCCGGCCTGCAGAGGCTTTCCCCCACACCCCTTGTGGCTCTAGTGGAAGACAATAGATGACACCTGGGAGCCACGCTCCCACCCGATGGACCCTACTGCTGATGCTGATGCTGCCACTGCTCCCCACCCCAGATTGAAGAGGGAGGGGAGCGATGCTGGAGGAGCCACTGGACACACCACAGGTACTTCTCTTTCATCTGTGCTCTTTGTGTCCTCTACCTTCCATGTCTAGCTGCTCACACCTCATTAAAGCCATTCCCCAGCCCTCTTATAGGGCAGGGGAGGTCTCGCCATGCAGCCCTGGAGATTAAGGCTCTGTCACTGGGGAGAGAGAGGGTCTCTGGTCATGGTCCCTTTTTTCAGTGCCAAATGGTGTGAAAAGGACAAAGGAACTGGGACTGTGGGACTAGAAGAAGGGGGGGGCAATTGAACTCTACATTAAAAAAATGTACTTTTCAGCTCGAGGAATGGTCCCCATTTCCCTTTTTGTGATGTCCCTTTACTCTGGGGCACTACACATGATCTAGGAGGTATTATCAGTAACTTCTTTAAACAAACAAGTCAGCACAGTAAGTCCTATAGCAAGGCTAACAGGATGCTGGGATGTATCGGGAAAGATAGTGATAGTAGAAGAAAAGAGATAATACTTCCCCAACTCAAATCCATGGTGAGGCCTCACCTGGACTACTGCATCCAGTTCTGGAGCCCTCACCTCAGAAAGGACAGGGACAGGTTGGAAACAGTGCAGCGCAAAGTAACAAAAATGATTCAGGGCTAGCAGGAAAGATCCTATGAGGAGTGCCACAAGGCATTAAATATGTATTTACTGGAAACCAGAAGGGAGAGGGGAGATATCATAGAGAACTTCAAGTTCCTTAAATGAATTAGTGAGGTAAACTGCAGGGAATTATTTACTCTAAATACCAACTCAAGTCACGTGGTCACGAGTAGAAACTAATAGGAGGGATGTTCATGAGGGGTGTGAGAAATACTTTACCAAAAGGTTGGTGGAACCCTGGAGCAGTCTGTTGGCCGAGGTGGTGGGTGCAAACAGTGATGAGATTCAAGCAGGCATGGGGTAGAATAATGGGAATAGTGGTTGCCTGGGGCAAAAAGACCAGGGAGGAGAATGGGGATAGGACAGGGAGGGTTAGTACCCTGGAGGAACAATAGGTTCAAGGGAAGATTCCAAGAATTATATGAAATATTGTATGGGCAGACTGGATGGACCTCTGGTCTTTTTCTGCCATCATGGTCTATGTTTCCATGTATAAGTACAGATTCTATTACATGAGTAACAACAATTCATTATACTGGTACAATGCACAATATAAGGGACTTTAACAGTTGCTAAGTCATTACACATAGGGTAATATAATCTACTTAAAGCACATACAAAGTAGGTAGTACACCATGAAGTACTGTCATAACCAGTAGACATGCACAGGCTTTCATGCTTTAGGGTAAAATAACATCTAGTATGTAGGCCTCAAATGGTCTTCTTGTGAAAAGTTCCCAGCGGTTAGTCCATAATAATAACCGTATAATCAGGGCCCCTAGTGCTCTGCGGCAGAATTTTCTGATTTCTGCGGCAGGGATCCTAGGCTTCTGTGGCACGATTTATTCATTTCTGTGGCAGAATACAGCCCTGCCATTTGCTAAAATATGAAGTGATGTCATTGATGACATCACCTACCAAGTGTAGAGGACAGGCTTCAGGATAAACAAGATGGGTGCAGGAGCCTGGCACTATGGAAAAAACTGTATATTTGAATGAAAATTCACCAAATATAATGAATTCTGCTGCACTATATAAATTCTGCAGCATGAAGCAAATTTTGTGGAAAATTCTGCAACCGCAGAATCGCAGAATTCCAGGGGCCATGCGTATAATCCAAGCCAAGTATAGAGGCCATCACCTTGGACAAATATTCAATAGATAATTGAAGTAACAGAGTCAGTATTATGAACATATGAAGTTGCCAGCAGATACAGGCCTTACAGTCTATCTAGTCTGCTTGCGTGTGCAGCGCTTTAGCCAGTTAGACTGCAGCTGCCCCACCTCATCTCCCCCCTCCCACTGTTTCCCTCTGTTTCACTCACACCCACCCTGTCCTCTCCCAGTTTGAACACTCCCTCTGATCCTGCCCCACCCCCTCTTGAAGCTACTCACTGTCTGCAGTGATACCACCTCCTCCATCAGCATGTTCCACCCTGTGACCACCCTCTGAAGAAGCCAGAAGGAGAAGGAAGGAAACATATTCAATTCAGTGCTTTAGAGTAACTGGTAATTGGTATTTTTCTTTTAAACTTAGATTGTGGGCTTGTAGTGACACTATACTTTCTTTCTTTGTTGTCTTTACTTATAATTGTTTTTGGGCTGTTGAAAATTTAAAACATAGTGGTGGTGTAATTCTGTGCTGTCTTTAATAGCTGCAAATTTTTGCCCACCCTCCCTCCCCTTCCCCCAACTCTTAATTATATGCCCTGATAAATCTGATTGACAGGAGCTAAACACAGGGTATAGTAAGAGGTGTGAAGTAGGAGGGGCATAAGGGGGAAGAAGCCCACCCTCAGCAGGACAAGTGTTTTGACTCATTTATTTATTTATTGGTTTCTTTTTCCTTAAAAAAAAAAATCGGAGGATCAGTTACAGGATTTTTAGTACTGTAAATTAATAAAAAGAGAACTAAGAGAGTTTCAGTAGCAGACAAGTAGTGGAATTGCCGGTATAATGTGAGGGAGTGGTGCAATGACAGTGGCTGTGGGGCAGCCATATTCACGCAGACCTTCTGGACACTGAGGTGCTGCCCTATCTGCATGCATCTCTCTGGACTATGGGATGAGGTAACCAGACTCAGAGCGGAAGTAAACTGGGTCAGGAGTACCATCACCCCTATCCAGGGACCACCCAGTCCAATGCAGCTGCCTCAAAGGATGCCGAGCGAGGAGCACTTGGATGATAGTGGGCTCAGGAATGGTTAGAGCAGTCAGGCAGAGGCACATCCCAGATCCTATTCCTCTCAAGAACTCATATGCCACACTGGCAAATGAGGACAACCAAATAGAGGTACCCAGAGAAGTGGAAGGAAAGGATGTGGAGGTTAGCCAAGGAGGTGACCTCAGTGGGGAAAGCAGTGGACCCCAGAGGAGGAGGAAGTGAATCCTGGTGGGGGACTCCATCATAAGAGGGATCCAGCTAGGAACACAGGAGGGGGAGGACAGGGAGGTGAGGTGCCTACCAGGTGCCACGGCTTGGAGGGATGGAAGGAAGATACTGGAGATCACTGGGAAGGCAAGACGGGAGGGTGAGCTGGATGTCATTATCCACCTAGGTACTAATGACTTGGCAAATGGGGAGCCAAAGGAAGTTCAGGAAGAGTTTAGGAAACTGGGGAGGGGTCTCAAGCAAGTAGCTACTTCTGTCACTTTCTCAGAAGTACTAACTGTGAGAGGCAAGGGAGAGCATAGGAGTGCATGCACCAGGAACTTTAACTCATGGTTGAAGAACTGGTGCTGTGAGGAAGGGTTTGGATTCATTGGTGACTGGGGACCCACCTGGAGGGATGGAGGTTTGTTCAAGCCTGACGGCCTGCATCCATCCTGGAGGGGAATCCAAGCACTCAATGATAAGTTTAAATGCTACATTGACAAGCATTTAAACTAGCAAAGGGGGGTGGCAGACCAGCAAGGATGGTACCTACTTGCTCACCCCCCACAGCTAGCAGTGAAACTAGTGAACCAGAGGAGTGGCTATCTCTGCAAAGCAGTGTGCAAAAGATGGAGATTAGTGTCCAAAAGGTGGATAAGCAGAAAAGGGGCAAAATTCAGCAGAAGGGCAGACAGCAAGGAGAACCAGGGATAAATGACAACCAAGGAAGGGGCTGGAGTAGAACAGTGAAGCAGGCTAGGGAGGTCAAATCATGGAAAGCCATGTGTGCAAATGCCAGGAGCCTTAGCAACAAGATGGAAGATCTGGAGGCTGTCATGGTACAGTCAGACCTGGACATTGTGGCCATCACTGAAACCTGGTGTAATGATAACCATGACTGGGAGATGGCCATACCTGGCTACAACATATTCAGAAGAGACAGAGGAGGCAGGAAGGGAGGAGGAGTGGCACTGTATGTGAAAAATGACATAAGGGCCACAGAGATCCAGGAGGAACAAAATGGGGGAGATACTGTGGGTTAAGCTGGAAAGGAAAATGGGGCCAGCCATCCACACAGGTGTGGTCTATAGACCACCAGCCCAGGAGGAAGAAACAGATAGGAGTTGATGCTAGCCATCCAAAGGATGGCAGACAAGGGTGAGGTAGTACTGGTTGGAGACTTCAATATTCAGGCGTGGACTGGAGCATCCCAGCAGCAGCATCAACTAGAGCAGATTTATCCTGACTCCTTCAGGGTGCCTTCCTCAAGCAACTGGTCATGGAACCAACTCGGCAGAAGGCAATACTGGACCTTCTGCTCACAAACAGGGACAGTGTGATGGGGGTAACAGTGGGGAGCACCTGGGTAACAGTGACCACCAGTCATTGTGGTTTGAAATCACAGAAGAGCAGAACCAAACCACACAAAAACACGTATCCTGGATTTTAGGGGGCAGACTTTGGGAAAATGGGGAGATACTTGAAAGAGGCATTAAGGGAATGGGACAGGAATCAGGGGTTGAGGAACAGTGGGCAGTATTTAAAATGGAATTATAAGAACAACAGAATTATGCATTAAGCAGGTTAGCAAGAGGAAAAGGAAGAGGAGACCATTATGGTTTCCAAAGAGGTAGCAAAAGAAAGTGAAAGCCAAAAAGATTGCATTCAGGCAATACAAAAGGCACAGGCAGAAGGGATAGGAGAAGTACCAGGAGAAACAAAGGAAGGCAGGGAAGTCAGTAAGGAAGCCAAAGCTCAGACAGAAGAACACATTGCAAAATCAGTGGTTAAAGGGACAAAACCTTTTACAGGTACATAAGTGAAAAAGAAAGACAAAGGAGGGATAGTGAGACTGAAGGGGAGGATGGGAGTCGCGTGGAGGATGACAACAGTAAAGCTGACATATTGAACAGGTATTTCTGCTCAGTCTTTACTGAGGAAGAGGGTAATGGGTCTGAAGGGAGTACAAGGGGTGAGAATGGTGCAGAAATGGACACAAGTCCTTTACACGAGAAAGGGTCCTGAAGGAACTGGAAGTAATAAGAGTTGACAAAGCAATGGGCCAGATGGGGTGCACCCATGGTCCTAAAGAACAAGAGGTGGTGGCTGAACCTCTGGCTATCCTGTTTAGCCAATCACTGGAAATAGGGAGGTACCCAAAGACTGGAGGACAGCAGATGTAGTCCTCTTATACAAAAGTGGGAACAAAGAGGAAGCAGGGAACTACAGACCAGTCAGCCTCCACCTCGGTAGTGGTAAAGATCATGGAAGCACTACTGAAGGAGAGATTGGTGGAACATCTGGTTGTCAATGGACTACAGGACCCAAGGCAGCATGGTTTCACCAGGGAGGTCATGTCAGACCAACCTCATTGAATTTTTGACTGGGTGACTAGGGAGGTGGATCAGGGGAGGGCAGTGGACATGGCCTATCTGGACTTCAGCAAGGCCTTTGACACTGTGCCACATAGAAGACTATTACACAAACTGGGGAATATGGGTGTGGGCAGGACAGTAGTGTGTTGGGTAGGTAACTGGCTGGGTGGCAGGACACAGAGGGTGGTGGTAAATGGCTGTCACTCCACAGAGGAAGAGTGACCAGTGGGGTACCACAGGGATCAGTGCTGGGACCAGTCCTATTCAACATCTTCATCAGTGACATTGCTTGGGATCTAGAAGGCAGAATTTCACTGTTAGCTGATGACACAAAGCTCTGTAACAGAGTAGACACACCAGAGCGTGTAGACAGAATGAGAAGGACCTGCAAAAACTTGAAAAGAATGGTCAAGGGTTTGGCAGTTGAAATTCAATGCAAAGAAGTGCAAGATAATGCATATGGGACACAAAACCCTGGCACAATATATCAGTTGGGGGTGAGGATATAGCATGCACCAAGCAGGAAAGGATCTTGGGGTTGTCATCTCTGATGACCTCAAGGTAGGAAACAGTGTGACAAGGCATCAGGTAAAGCAAATAGGATGCTGGGATGTATAGGCAGGGGCATCACCAGCAGGAAAAAGGAGGTCTTAATTCCGCTATACAAGACACTAGTGAGGCCTCACCTGGAGTACAGTGTACAGTTCTGGAGACTATACCTACGTAAGGACATAGACAGGGTAGAGTAGGTTCAGAGGAGGGCAACAAAGATGGTGCATGGATTGCATCACAAGTCCTATGAAGACAGGTTGAAGGAACTGAACATGTACTCCCTGGAGGAGAGGAGGGAGAGAGGGGATATGATAGAGACATACAAATATCTTACAGGGAGAAACAGGGTGCAGGAAAACACTATTTTTAAACGAAAAAGATGTTCCAGGACTAGAGGGCATGGGATGAAGTTGGAGGAGACGATTCAGAGGAAACATGAGAAAAATTTCTTCACAGAACGGGTGGTGGACAAGTGGAACACCCTGCCAGGGGAAGTGGTGGGGGCTGAAACAATCACGGGATTTAAGAATGCATGGGATAGACATAAAGGAATTCTAGAGGTCAGGGGTAAGGGGAAACAGACTTCTAAGAAAACAAACTGAACTTACAAGCTCAAATGGGCAGACTGGGTGGGCCATAGGCCCTTATCTGCCGACACTGTCTATGTATCTATGTATCTCTTGGTGAAATAGCAGCTCCTCATTTACCTCCTGAATCTGCCTTCTTCCAATTTCAGGCTGTGTCCCCTGGTTTCCCTTCCACCTTTTAGTTTGAAAATACTCTTGGAGTTTGTTCTGTTCATGCCCTTCAGGTACTAGAATGTCCCAATCATACCCCCTCTTCCTTCTATCCTCCATGGAATACAAATTTAATTCTTGCACTCTCTCCTCATAAGGTTTATCTTCCAATCCCAGGATCATTTTTGTTGCCCTGTGCTGCACCCCCTCCAGTAGCCTGATGTCCTTCTTCAAGTAGGGATGCCACAACTGCACACAGTACTCCAAGCGTGGCCTCACCAGGGACTGAACAGGGGCAGGATGGCTTCCCCTCTCCTAGAAGTAATTCCCCTTGTGATGCACCCCAGCATTCTGCTGGCCTTTGCTGCTGCCTTCCAGCACTGTGATCAGTACACCTAGATCCTTCTCCTCAGTTGATACGGATAAATGCACTCCCCCACCCAACCAGTAACTATTTCTAGGGTTCACGGCTCCAAAGTGCATGACTTTATACTTCTTGGCATTGAGCCCAAGTTGCCATCTGTTTGACTATCTCACCAGTTTTGCCAAGTCCTCCTGGAGTACTTTGCTGCCTTCCCACCCATCCACTTCAGCAAAGATCTAAGTGTTGTCTGCAAAGATACTGATCATACTTTTTATCCCATCTGAAATGTCTGCTATGACAACATTAAACAGCACTGGTCCCAGCACCGAGCTCTGTGGCACTCCACTTGTTACTGCCCTGGGCTCTCATAATTCACCCCCCCCCCCAACTACTAGCATCTGCTGTCTGTCCTGTAGCCAGTTCTTGACTCATCTAACCAGTTTCCTGCCTGGTCCAGGGCTGTTCATTTTGCTGGTCAGCCTACCATGTGGCAAGAAGTCAAAGGCCGTGCTGAAGTCCAGGATAAGGACATCTACCACATCACCGTTGTCCAGTGCCCATGTCACCCAATGAAAAAAAAGGGTTCCACCCATTAAGGGTGCTTCCAGCAGTGCACCCGGTCATCAGTGTGCCAATTCATCAAGTCACCATCCCCGCTTTTTTACACAGGCTGCGCTCCCAACCCCCCCCCCTTCTAAGTATACTAACTCCAGCGGGACGGGGCAGACTTTGGAGAAGGGGTGGTGAATTTCCCTATCTGGTGCCCTAATGATGGTAGCTCTGCTGGCAGGTGCAGTGTGAAAAAAGTCCAGCAGGTTCATCTGGCAGGATCTGCCTGAAGCAAACCAGTACTGTTTGCAATCCTGAAGACCATTATCCTCCAAAAATGTTACCAGCATTTCCTTGAGAAAAGTCTCCATTAGCATTCCTACAATTGCAGTAAGGCTCACTGGTCTGTAGTTCCCTGGTTCATCCCTGGGCCCAGTCTTATGGAGGTATTAAAGAGAAAGGAAGAAAATAGAGTGCTCCCAGTGGCTATTTTGGTTCGGATCTAGCAATGGATGGTTCCGATGCCATATGGCGTCTATGGGAGCATATATATATATTTTTTTTTAGTCTTTTGGTAACCGGGTAAGGCCCACTAGGTATAAGTGTCTGTTTTCAGTGGTGATCTGGGAGCACTGGGTGGTTAAGTGACTTGCTCAGAGTCACACGATATGCAAGTGGAGGTTGTGAGAATCAGACTCAGGTCTGGGCTGCTGGATGTACCAATCTCGTTCACACCTCGTTCCTCTAACCTTTAGGCTATACTGCCAGCCGTGTTTAATAAACAGAGATTAAGTGTGCCCATAATTGTCTGTATGTCTGAATGAAGGGAAAGATTACAAAAATCAGCAGAAAAGGAGAATAGATGAGGGGGGTGACCCAGCCTTATAGAACAAAGTCTTAATACCTCTGTAGTTGGTACCCATTTATGCCTCTTGATTTCAATGGAGGGCATGCAATTCATAATCCTGGCTGACATGCTCTCTAGTGTGTATACATCTTTTGTAAGTTCCCTCCAGATAATACGGTTGGTAATTGCACCACAGTCTAGTGATGGCTTCTTTGGCTGATAGAAATCAATAAAGTGACAAGTTTTATGGAGGATTTATTTAATGTGCAATGTTCTGGGGGAATGGCCATCAGGATTAAGGAAAGGGTAATCATATCAGGGCAATTAAAGATGCTCTCTATCTCGTGGATCATGTCTAGCCAGTAAGATTGAAGGGGTGGGCATGCCCAAAGGATATGTGATAGGTCTGCCTGTTTTGTGCCACAGTTACATCATCAGCAACCGGCATGAGGGCCTATAAATTTAACAATCACCGCTGGTGTGCAGAAGTATCTCTGGGGGGTTATATTTAAGCAATTGCTCTATAGAGTAGGTAGCACCCAATTCCAGGTTCCATCTGTGTAGGATGGAGTAAGTAGATTTCTTTGAGAAGGCTTGTACAGCTTTATATAAGAGACTGATAATGCAAGCCCATAGAAATATTGAAATTGTCGACAGATGAGGACCGCTAGGCCCATCCAGTCTGCCCATAGGCCCTATACATTATATGTGGCCACTGACCCCATGTGATCAATGGCTTGTCATCACTCCCTCCCCTCTCAGGCTTCCCTTGTGCCTGTCCCAAACATGCTTAAACCCCTCCACTGTGCTTGCCCCCACTACCTCCTGTGGCAGACTAGTCTATGTGTCGACCACCCTTTCTGTGTAGACAAACTTCCTCACATTACCTCTTAATCTACCCCCCTCCAATTTCATATTGTGCCCCCTTGTTCTAGTACTTTTTCTACAATGGAAAAGTTCCCCCACCTGCACCTTGTTTTTGTCCTTAAGGTACAGTACTTGAAAGTTTCAATCATGTTCCCCCACTGTCTCCTAACATATAGAGACATATAACATAGAATTTGACAGCAGATAAGAACCGCTTGGCCCACCCAGTCTGCCCATTTCTCTACCTAATGGATAAGCTGCAGATCCATAACCAGCAGCCTACTTCTTTCTGCCCCAACCCCCTAGAATTGCCTTATGACTGTCCCATGCATGCTTGAATTCAACCATTGTTTTTGACTCCACAACCTCCTCCGGAAGGCTGTTCCATGCATCCACAACCCTCTCTGTGAAAAAATACTTCCTTACATTACCTCTGAGCCACCCCCCATCTTCAAATTGTGCCCCCTTGTTCTTGCACACCTCTTTTTTTGAAAGATGCTACCCTCTTGGACTTTGTTGATTCCCTTGAGGTACTTGAAAGTTTCTATCATGTCCCCCCTCTCCCTCCTTTCCTCGAGGCTATACATATTAAGCTCCTTTAGTCTCTCTTCATATATCTCCTGGTGCAGACCCTGCACCATTTTAGTTGCCCTCCTCTGGACAGCTTCCATCTTGTCTATGTCCTTGCGGAGATTGGGTCTCCAGAACTGCACACAATACTCCAGATGGGGTCTCACCAGCTGGCTGTCCTCCAGTGAGTAAATATTGAGGTCCCTTCGTCTCTCCTCATATGTTTTGTGGTGTAAGCCCTGCACCATCTTTGTTGCCCTTCTCTGGATAGTTTCCACCTTATCTATGTCCTTGTGCAGGTGTGGTCTCCAGAACTGCCAGGTGAGGCCTTACCACTGTTTTATACAATGGCATCACCACCTCCTGCCTCCTGCTAGTGATACCTCTGGCTATGCACCCCAGCATACCACTGGCCCTCCCTGCTGCCTTTGTACACTGCTTTGATAGCTTAAGGTCATCAGAGATGATAAACCCTAGGTCCCTTTCCTCCTCGTTGACAGTCAGTTCCCCCCCAACCTGTAGCTCTCTCCAGGGTTCCCTCTAACCAGGTGCATTATTTTGCACTTCTTTACACTGAACATCAGTTGCCACATCTCTGACCATCTTTCAAGCTTCTCCAGGTCTCTCTTCATTTTCTGCACCCCTTCTGGAGTATCCACCCTGTTGCAGATCTTGGTGTCATCTGCAAACAGGCAGACCTTTCCTTCCAGCCCCTCTGCAATATCACTAATGAAGACACTGAACAGGACTGGTCCTAGTACTGATCCCTGTGGTACCCCACTGGTCACCCCCCCCCCAGATTGTACTCCATTTAGCACAACTCTCTGTCTCCTGTCTGTTAACCAGTTCCTAACCCAGTTTATCACCTTGTCTACCATGCCCAGACTACCTTCTTGTTAATCAGCCTTCTATGTGGGATGGTGTTGAAGGCTTTGCTGAAATCCAAGTAGGAGACATCCACTACCCCCCCGATTAAGTTCCCTTGTCACCCAATCAAAAAAAAAAAAGATTAGATTCATTTGACATTCCTGCTGTGAATCCATGTTTCCTCAGATCCTGCGCACCCCTGGAATCCAAATGTGCCACTATCCTTTCTTTCAGCAGTGTCTCCATGATCTTTCTCACCACTGAGGTGAGGCTGACTGGCCCTTAGTTCCTTGCCTCCTCCATACTGCCAGTCTTGTGTAGTGGGACTACATGTGCCCTTCTCCAGTCCTCTGGGACGATACCCATGTTGAGTGACTCTGTGAACAGGTCCACCGGAGGCACTGCTGGTTCCCTTCGCAGCTCCTTTAATATCCTCAGGTGGATGCTGTCTGGCCCCATGGCCTTATCCACCTTCAACTTTGTGAGTTCTTCCAGAACTCTCTCCACTGTGAATGGACTGCTGTTCACTTCTTCCCCCCATTGCCTCTGCAGCCCAATTGTGGTCCTTGATCCTTCCCCTCCTTAGTGAATACTGAGCAGAAGTATTTTTTCAGTATCTCTGCCTTGTCCAGATCCCCCTCCTTACACTCTCCCTTCTCCCATCTGAGTCTCACAATCCTGCCCCCCGCCCTCCCCAGTTTTTCTTCTTTTGATGATGTACCTATAAAATGCCTTATCCTCTTTGTTTACAGACTGTGCTAAGCTCTCTTCTTTCTGCACCTTCACCCTCCTAACAGCCTTCCCTGCTTCCCTTAGACATTCAAGGTACACCCCCCTGTCTTCCTCCCTTTGGTTCCCCTTTCATTTCCTGAAACTCAGCATTTTAGCCCTGACTTTGTCCCTCACCTCTTTGGAGAACCATAGTGGTTACCATGTGTTACCTAGCAGGTAGGATTTGAGAAGATGAATGAGCGGGGGCAGTTTTTCAGTGACCTGGCTCAGGTTCTCATCCCAAGCCTGTAAGTAGGGACGTAGTTGCAAATACTTGTGGAAATCTGTTGACCGATGAAACAAAGCCTGCAAGGTTACAAATGGTAAATGGAAATAAATAATGGATGCTATATTTTTGCCATGTCAGGAAGGCTTTTTCTAATTTGTTTGGAAGAAAGACCATACAGTATCATGTTCGATAGTCTGGCGGTATAACTGATCAGTAGGGGTGAAAAAATGTTTACAGTACGTATGAGTAACCATTGATGGTAGGTTTTTGTGGTGTATCTATAAAACTTATGAAGGGGTGTACATGTGGGTGGATTACTAAAGAGGTATTGGGAGTGATCATGGGTGTTGTATAGTGTGTGCTCAAGCAACGTCCAGTAGGAATGGTATGATGGAGTGAGCCAGAGGCATACTATTCAGAGAAGAGATGCTAAGGCACACTAAATTAAGTTAGGAAGGTTGAGTCCTCCCTTATCTGTAGGAAGCTGCAAGATGGAGCAGCGGATCCGAGGGGGGGGGGTCTACCCTGCCATAGGAAATGGGAGATTAGTTTATCCCAGGCCCAAAGTAAATTTTATCTGGCATGATGGGAAGGATTTGAAGAAAATATAGAATCCGAGGAAGGATGATTTGTCATATGACCACAATATGATTGTAGAACCCAAGGGTGAGATTCACCTGGCCATAGAGGACCGCAGTGATTTGCTGGGTTACAGGTTCAGAGTTAGGAAAGTCAAAGTAGCCCAGATTTTTGATGATTTTAATGCCAAGATATCTGATGTTCAATTTATGCCACTTAAAGGGATAGGCTCTTTTTAATTGCAATGAGGGAGAAAAAATGTATAGAAGCACTTCTGTTTCAGGAGTATTTAATTTATAACCTGTCAGATCACCAAATTCTTGGAGAATTTCCCAGACTCCCAGAATCAAGTCTTCAAGGGAAGCAAGAGTTAACAGTACCTCATTAGCAAACAATGATATTTTGTATTGTCTCCCTCATAGGGGAATCCCCTCCATGGCAGAATCATGTCTAATTGGAGCCACCAGGGGGTCTAGATAGAGAGCAAACAAGAGCAGGGACAATGAACAACCCAGACAGGTGCCTTGGGTAAGGGGAAATGAATGGGAGACTGTCTAATCTGAGGTACTGTAAGCTTGGGTGGACAATATATGGCCTAGAGAGTCTGTATAAACTCCCCTGGTATTCCAAAGTGAGAAAGAGTGGCCCAAAGGTATGGCTAAGCCATCCCGTCAAATGCTTTTTCATCGTCAAGGCTCAACAATGTGAGAGGGATCTTTTGGGTGACAGTGTAAGCTATTAGAAGAAGGTTACATCTGACACTGTCATTGGCCTTCCTTTGTCATATAAAGCCAACTTGATGAGGATCTATGAGATTAGGAAGGAAGTTTTCAAGCTGTCGGGCCTTAAGGGACATGAATAATTTGTAGTTACAATTGAGCATGGATATATGGCTGTAGGAAGCAGAATGTTGGGGATCTTTTACTGGTTTTAATATCTCTGTGAGAACTGAGTACTTCCAGGAGTGAGGACGAGGCTCCCCCTTCTGTGTCTCCCTGTAGGTAGAGAACAAAAGGGGAAAAAAAAGGATTCCCAGAATGTTTTGTAAAATTCAGTGGGATAACTGTCAGGGCCCAGAGCTTTTTAAGCTTTTGAGTCTCAGAGGACAGCTTCAATTTCAGTCATGGTTAAAAGCTTTAGTAGACTTTGAGGCTGCATCCCGGATAGTTAGGGAAGTAATAGTTTATGGAGCTAGGACTCTATTTTGGTGGAGGAAGCGTGGCTGTCTGTGGCGTAGAGCTGCTGATAATATTTGGCCACAGCTATCCTAATTTCCTTGGGTCTGATTAAAAGAGAGCCGGAGTCTGGGTCAATTAACTGAGTTACACAAGCCTGGGCCTAAAGGTTCACAGTCTATAGGCTAAATTGCATGCCTTTCTATCTTCATAATGCCAATGTTTTAAGTATAAAAGCTGTTGTTCAGTCTTTTGGTCTAGCAATTATTTTAAGTCCTGTTTGACTTTCCAGATTTTGGAAGTGACAGATCGAGCCCCCCCCCCCAGTGCTAAATGCACTGGAAGGTATTTAGAGTAGTTTGAAGAGCCTGCATTTGTGCCTCTTGTTCCTTTTTTCCAGGATGAATAGGAAATAATCTCTCCTGTAAGGACTACCTTAATGGTGTCCCAGAGTATAGTTGGAGTTATGGTTGGATCAATATTATCATTTTGGATGTGTGTTACAGCTGTCATAACAAGCTGTTTAAATTTCGGGTCTTGGAGGTGCATAATATTCATCTTCCAATGACTAGACTGAGTCTGTTTACTCAGGTTAAGAAAAACATATATGGGTGAATGGTCTGAGACATTTATCAACACTTCCTCAACAACTTTACCGTAACTAACACTACAGCGACAACAGTGCCAGGTTGCTGTAGTGTCAGCGCGAGACCCCGGCACTGCTTTCTGGGGGCATTGCACCCCCTACCTGAAACAACTTTGACTCAGAGTTAATTATTTAAGTAGTGGGGGTGCAGGGGGGCAAAGCCCCCAAAGAAAACACAGTTAGGTGTGACTCCCTGTATGTCAACTCAGATGATGTTAACATAAAGAAATCCCTGTAATGTCGAGCAACAACAAAATTGTTGACTGACTGTCATAGATCCGGTCTGAGAAGAGCAAAGTACCATACTGCAGGTCCCGGGATGAGTCAAGGTGCTCCACCATTGAAAATATATAGTCCAGTCAGGGCAAGGTGCCCGTATGATAGACATAATGAGTAAACTCTTTACATATTAGAAAGAAGTGCCTCCATAACTCCACAAATCCCAAATGGGCAAGAGTACACCTAAAGTATTTTTGAAAAGGTGTAGTTCAATGGGCGGGAGGGCCAGAGTTGTCTCCCCTGGGTTTCTGTGACCCAAGTGGATCACTTTGAATAAAGGAGTCACAAATACAGTATTTCCCTGCATTAGTTCAAAGGCCAGTGCACAGTACAGGCAAAAGAATGGAAGAGAGACCACGTTAATTAGGATGCCAGTATGCATGGAGACACTGTGCTATGCAGATGTTGTCTGGTGCCCTCACCCCAGGTCACAAGGCAAAGTGACCCAAGGATCAGAATGGGTAGAATCACAGCCTTGTGAGCCAGAATGGTCAGTCTGTTGGGGGGAGGGATAGATGGCATATTGGGGTCTGGCTCATCCAGCACCTCAACTTTTCGCTACGTGTCAATGTATCTACAAGAAACTCCACCCAAAGCTGGGGGCCCTCTATCATAACCATGGAAGCATCTTGCTGCCAGCCCACTGAGAAGTAGTACTGAAAATGATTCCCCCTGTATTCGACTATGGAGATGTAGTCTACAATGATGCTCCCAAGTCCACCCTAGCCAGACTGGATCCCCTTTTTAATTCTTTCTGCCATTTCACCCTTGATTGCCCACCCTCCACTCACCACTGTGAGCTCTATCGGACTCTTAATCTTCCATTGCTCCAGGATCGCTGCCAGTCTCATTGTGTCAAGCTAACAGCTAAGTACTGGTCCCAGTCCTTGCCTCCGTATTTTGCCTCTGCTCTAGCTGCAGCTAACTCCACTGTTTACTCCCTCAGAAATTCAGATACTCGCCTTCTGGCCATACCGTCCATGTCCTCCTTGGTTGGTGAAGCAGCATTCCATTATCAAATGTCTAAATTATGGAACTCCCTCCCTGCAGCCATCTGGCTCAAGCCTTCACCCCAGCATCTAAGCTGTCTTATCAATGCACATTTCTCCTCAACCTGCTCTTGTGGCTATGCGTAGTTTTTTCTTCTAACACCTTGGCATAGTTACACTACCTTAGAGCTGGACCTCGACTTAGACTTTTGTTGTTTACGTTCTCACAGTGTTGCCATATCTAGAACTGTTAAGCATATTTATTCTACCATTGTATATAATACCTACCACTGTATGTTCCTTGCTTCACTATTGTATGCTATATGTATTTGTACCTTGCTATACTCTGTATGCTTATGTTGCTCCATTACACTCTTTATCTATTTGCACTTTGTTTATTTTTCTACTGTGTCCCCCTCCCCCAGGACTCACCTGGGATTGAGCAGTACTCTGCTCAGTGTTCCCTCCTGATAAAACATTTAAATAAATACATTGCTCCACCAAAACAAAAACAGGAGGGTAACAGAGCAAGGTAGGGGGGATTCACTGAATACCAGGGATTTAAGACACATTCTGGAGGCATTTTCTGGCTACTAGACCACCATAGAAGACAGGTAAGGGATGGTAACATTAAAACTTACATGGCCAGCAAGCAGCCGCCAAGTTATGGGGAGAGAAGATTGATATTGTTGGTAGTTCTATGTGCCAAGGACACTGGATATGGCATGTACCATGTGCCTGATATCATGCCGTGGGCAGACCCCTGTGGCAGTTAAAGTCTAGTATCTCAGTGGTGATACAGCATATGTGCAGTCAGTAACATCTGCAGATACTGTCTGCTATCATTCGGTATTCACTCAATGCTCATCAGGAGTGAGCAGAAATACCCACAGCAGCTCTTTATCAGGAGAGCACAGTAAGGAAGGAACATTTGGGATTGTGGACCCCAGTGCTATGAAACTTCTTACCAATGTAAAATGTGAGTGGGTCCCTGAATAGACATGTTCAAAGTTTTACTTAATACTTATATATGTATCTCCTTTAGTGCCTCTAGATGTACACTGCATGTCCTAAGCTTTATTTTGACGGTTCTTACTCATGTTGCCACCTACTAATTTATCTTATGGATCTAACTAAGACATTTAATGTTACTATGATGATCTTCTACCTTTGCTTCCCAGTATCACTGTGTTTTCCTGATTTGATGTGAAGCCCCCAGAGCCTTTGGGATTGGGTGTCTTACAAATAAAATGTTGATACTTTGAAAACGTGGACTGATACCATTACATCTAAATATCAATCAGAATTGGTGGCATACAAGCATTAGAAATATATGAGAGAAGACAGTGACTACAAAGCAGGGACAATTTATATGTGGAATGGTCCAAGAATGCATTTTATGGCAAATATGGGCAGGATCAACTTCCATGCAGATGAACTTAATATCTCATTGGGACCTGACAGTGACTATGGGGAGGATTCTGGCAGAGAAAGGAGTCTGCTGTAACTGGCGATATGCATTTTATTAGGCACTTGCCCAGGAGAGCAGGGCTTGGACCCCCAATACAGAACTGGAGGAGGAGGAGGAGGAGGACAACAAGGAGGTGATACAAAAGGAGGAAGTGGGAGAGGCTTCAGATATGGGATAGGGAATCAGTGCTTCCAAGGGTGGCAGGACTGGAGTCAGGTGAGGAGCTCCCCAAGGGTAAGGAACCCCAACTGGAGATCATGAATCTTTCTAATATAGACCTGAGAAACTCAAATGCAGGTACTTTACAAGAGACTAACTTTTGTACCTACTAACCATGTAAATCAATTCCAGATTGAGGTATGTTGGGGGGTGTCTCAAGAGAGGGTAGCAAACTGGTTGGCGGGCAGAAAACAGAGAGTAGTGGTAAATGGTATACAGTCAGAACAGATGCAAGTCACAAGTGGGGTACCTCAGGGATCAGTCCTGGGGCCAATCCTCTTCAATATCTTCATCAGTGACATTGCAGATGGATTGGAGGGTAAGGTTTGTCTCTTTGCAGCTGACTCCAAGATCTGCAACAGAGTAGATGATCCAGATGGGGTGAGCAGAATGAGAAGAGATGTGGATAAACTGGTAAAATGGTCAGAAGATTGGCAAATGGTGTTTAACGCAAAGAAGTGCAAGATCATGCACATAGGGAATAGAAACCCTGAAGCCACCTATAGGTTGGGAGGGGAGTTGCTGGCAATCACAAAGGAAGAAAGAGACTTTGGCATAATCATCACAGATGGCCTGAAATTATCCAAGCAGACCACTAAAGCAGTAGATAAGGCTAGAGGGATGTTGGGGTGTATTAGTAGGGGTATCACAAGTCATAAGAAGGAGATAATCTCTCTTTACAAGACACTAGTTAGGCCCCATCTGGAGTACTGTGTGCAGTACTGGAAGCCACACCTTCACAAGGACATTAACAAAAAGGAGGCAGTCCAGAGAATGACAAACAAAATGGCGCAGGGACTGCATTAGAAAATATAAGAGGGCAGATTAACGAAGCTCAATATGTATACCCGAGGCACCTACTTTTCTGCGGCACAGTGGGAGCAAGTTCTGCGGCAAGACTACCATTTGCCGCAGAACTTCTGTGGTGGTGGTTTGTAATTTCTTCGGAAGTTCTGCGGCACTAACAAACTACCACATCACAGTGTCAGCTTGTCATCCTGACTTCACTTTCATGGCAGTAGTTATAGCAGTCAGGATGGTGGAAAGCACAGTAATACTAGTTCACAAAATAACAGACTTATAGAAATAATTTTATGCCTAAAACGGCAAAACAAATGTCTCTCCCTTAAGGTCCTAGCCTATTGCATAAATGACATATGCAGAGGGGACCTTATGTGATAAATAAGGTATTTCTATATGTATGCTATCTATCCTACTAATGACAGCTCTACTGTCTATCACTTATATATTTGCATGTGCTTTCTACACCACTCATGAGGTTCCCACTGTGTATCACTTTTATATTTATATGCAATTTGTAACATACATACAAATATGTATGTGTGTGTGTGTATAGTGAGACAGAGATACTGTATATGTGTGTGTATATATATATATATATATATATATATTTAATTTCCATGAAATTGCATCCTCATTCATACAGGTCCCATTGGAAATGGAATAAATGGAATAGAGGAGTTATTGCAAAACTCATTTTTCATGCCAGCCTGCTTCCCCAGATACTCTACGTAACACCATCAGGCCATGACATGCATGTGAACCGATTGTGAGAAAGAGTTCTCCAGCCCATCGCAATGTGTCCACTGTGTGACAGAACACTGCACCATACCTTCCCAGGCTCCGAGCAGTGATGTGTTCCACCAATCCTTGTGCTGCCCAGCCAGCTCCCAGAGCTAATCTCTGAAGCTGAGTTGCCGGCACGGAAACACATTCTACCCTCTGGCCCAACAGCTGTACCTGCACACAATATTTCTCCATAGCTTTTAGGTGATTCTATCAACCAATGACAATATGTAATCAATAACCCTGGCAAAAATGTGTACAGTGCAATCATTTATTTAACAGGTCTATTCTTTCAACAGGTCTACACATTGTTATATTCCACTTTTCTGGGCATAATTACTTTATTTTTCTTAAAAATGGCAGTTAAATTCATTTTACCAGTTATTCATTTCAGATGGCATCTCTATACGTTAAAGGCACAAATAAGTTTGTACAAGGTGAGAAATGGACTTAACAGTTCTGTGCTATTAACAAGGTTTTGTTTAAGCTGGCCCTAGTGTAATAATGTAAGACTGAAAATTGTATTTGGCTGTAGTACAGGTTGAGCAAATATCACCATGCCTGATGTGCTGTGCCACCGTCTCTGGCAGTGGGAGCTGTGGTAGATAAGTGACTGTTTATTTCTGTTGCAGAATGTAGCCATTTCATTAGCTAATGTATGATGTTATAGCGATAACATCATATTCTGAGCAAATGGGGTGTTTTGGATATAAAAAGAGGGGAAGGGAACCAGATTCTATGGATAAACACAAATATTAATAAAAAATCACCAAGAAGAGTGAATTCTGTGGCACCTCAGAAGTTCTGCGGTAGATTGCAAGTTCTACGCAAAATTCTGCGGCCGCAGAATTCTAGCGGCCTTGTGTATACCATAAAGCAAAGGAGGGAGAGAGAGGTGATATGATCAAAACATTCAAACACTATAAGAGCATTAAAAAGGTGAAAGAGTCTAACATGTTTCAATATAAGAAAAATAGCAGGAAAAGAGGACACAGCATGAGATTAGAGGGAGGCCAATTAACAGGTAATGTGAGGAAGTTATTTTTCACAGAAAGGGTGGTGGATGCATGGAACAGCCTACCTCAGGAAGTGGTGGATATGAATACAGTGCAGGGCTTCAAACAGACATGGGATAGGCATAAGGGAGAAATATAGATGATTATGAATAGATAGGCCATTGACAGAGTAAAGGCCTGTGGCACATTCATAAGGTAGAAAAAATGGGCAAACTGGATGGGCCTTGTGGTCCTTATCTGCTGTCAACTTCTATGTTTCTATGTAAAGCCCTAGCAGGGAGGGAGGGAGGACTGGTAGGAGTTGAGGAACAGTGGGCCCATCTAAAAGGAGCCATAGTGGAGGCAGCAAACCTTTGATCACATATTTTTGTTCATTATTCACAGAACAGGGAGAAGGTGAGGGACCAAAATTAAGTGGCAGGACAATAAGTGTAGGAAGGAGGACACCAGTCTTTTACAGAGGAGAGAACTCTAAATGAACTCGCAAAGCTGAATGTTGACAAGGCAATGGGATGGGGTGTGTGAATAATGAATATTAAATCCTGAATACCACGAATAATGCACTATTCAGTATTCAGGAATGGAATAGCTGCGCTATTTGACGCTATTCGGTATTCGGCATTCCACCAAATTTTAAGATCTCGTAGGACTTGCTGGCCAATCACTGAGCATTTGTCAAGCCAGATCGTGTGACATTTTAACATTGCTGCATAGTGAAGAGATTGTAATGGAGAGAGCTCTGACTCAGGAGAGATTAGGAGTTGCAAAAAACTAATATTTTCATCAAAATCTTTGTGGACAGAGCCTACAACCCTATTGGGATTGAATGGTAGCTCTAAAAATGGCCGATCATGGAACCTTACATTGGACATTTGAAGTATTCTTCTGAATGCCGAACTGATCTTGAAAGCCTCTGCCATGATCGGCCACTTTGGAATAACATACACGCTATTTTGGCTGTTACTTCCTCATTGTGGAGTATGAACTGCGAATGCGTGACTCACGTGCATGCACAGTTCAGCTGGTGCCATCATGATGTGAATGGCAAAATGCAATTCCCCACAACTACTCATGCGCAAGTGTTGCGCATGCGCAGTTGCGTCGCTGCCAGCAGAAAAACCCTGTCATTACTGCTGTCCTTCAATGGCTGCTGACATCTGGGTCCCCAATCCCCATGTCGGCATTATGTAGCCCCCCACCCCAAATTATATGGCACAGTAGGAGCCCACACCACTATGCCCAAATGTACTTATTTGCCTCACGCCGACATCGGTGCCCAATCCTGTCAGTGCCATGTGCCCCCACTGATGTGGCACACTGAAAGCCCTCTCCAGTGTGCCCGAATGTTTGTTCCCCTTCCCACCCACATCAGGGTGCCCAGTCCCCATGTTGCATCACATACCCATCCCCCAACTCATGTGGCACACTTGGAGCCCACACCAGTGTGCCCAAATATTTACATTTCTTTTTTCCGTGAAAATAAAGAAAACATTCCCACAATGTGTTTTTGGTTTTTAAACTGTGAAAAAGAAAATGGTCCCTCATTTTTGCCCCAGTCCCCCTTCCCCCACCTCCACCCTCCCAATGAGCACCCACCTCCCTGCATCCCCCCTTACCCCATACTTACCTCTGGAGGTTGGCATTGTCATCTTCTCTGGAGTGGGACACATATGCACTCTTCAAAGCCAAACTGAAAACTAAAGAAATAAAAGTAAGTGTGCTGTAATGGCATTCAATGGGGTTTTCAACTTAAGTTGATAAATTAGCCATTTTTTTGAATTCTGGCCCCAAATGTTCAACATGGGGTACTTGGGACCCCACCTCATGAACAGTGTCACTGTTAATTCGTTACTCAGTCCCAAAAGGTGATTTTGCGGTCGCTGCATGGAATCACTTTTCGGGACCGATTAACAAAATGACAGTGCCACTGTACATTAGATAGGATCCCAAAAAGTCCATGTTGCAAATCTGATGAAAAAACTCAAACAAATTACTGCATTAAGAGTATGTGTTGCTCAGTTTCTACACATGCTCCTAATCACCAATTTTTAATATTTTCATTGCAGATTTTCAGCACTGCCATTTTTGCACATCTATGTTTCAGCAGTATAGCTGTCATTTTTCACATCCAGCCTGAAATGTGTTTTTACACCTATAGCACAGAATGGCATGTTCGCTGTGCAAAAAAATCACCTTTCGGAACAAGTCAACAAAATGACACTGGCACTCTTCATGAGGAGGGGTCCCAAAAAGCGCATGTTGAAAATTTGGTGCAACACTTCCAAACAATCATTTGTCAATGCTGAATGTTTGCTTGCTGGAATTAGCATTGGAAATGCAGGAGTTCAACAGATGCAGAATAGGAAAGGCAGTGAAGTATTGAACTTCACACGAACCCCACCTCCACCCTGCAGAGATGGAGAGGCATTGGGGTATGCCTTTGGGTCGCCACACATAATGCTCATGCCATTTCACCTCACCATATCCTGCAGACACCGACAAGTGTTGAGGTGTGCCTTGGGGTGTTCGGCTTCACAGTCACCCCATTCCATAAGACATACGCTGAAATAGGTGCAATATAGGAGAATGGGATGAAGTCTGGGGCCAAAGATTCCAAGGCACACCTCGATGCCTGTCACTGACTTCAGAATGGGTGTGGAATGGCATGATTATTACAGCCAGCAATCCAAAGGCACACCCCTGAAGTCTGTCAGTCTGTACAGAGTGGGATACTGTGGTTAGGAACCCTAAGGCCCTGGGCGTTTGTTGGTATTTGCACTACAAATTTTCAGCATGGCTGTTTTGTGACCCACACCTCATGAAAGCATTTGGTACCTCTCCTCATGAACAGTGGCACTGTGATTTTGTTAATTTGCCCCAGACGCTGATTTCCCACAGTGACTGCACCATTGTGTGCCACAGGTGTGAAACTACATTTTGGGCAGGATGTGAAAAATAACAGCTGTACTGTTCATAAAGAGTGTGCAAAAATGGCAATGCTGAAAATCTGCAGTGAAAATATAAAAAATGCTCAGAGTTACGAGTATGCGTAGAAACTGCTCAACGCATGCCCGTAACACAGTCATTTTGTTGGACTTTTTTCACCAAATTTGCAACATAGGCTTTTGGAGCCCATCTCATGAACAGTAACACTGTCATTTGGTTACTCAGTCCCGAAAGGTGATTCCACGCAGTGACCACGAAATCACCTTTTGGGACTGAATAATGACATGACAGTGACTAAATTCATGAGGTGGGGTCCCAAGAATCCCATGTTGAAAATTTGGTGCCAAAATTCGCAGAAATGGCCGAGATACCCACCTAAATTGAAAAAAAAAAATTTATGCTATTATACAGCTTACCGGCATTTCTTCAGTTCGCAGTCTGCTTTGAACAGTGCAGACGTGTTCCCGGTCCACCAAAGATCATCGCACTGGGCTCCGGAGATAAGTATGGGGTGAGGAAGGTGCAGAGATGTGGGTGACCAGAGGGTGGGTGCAGGTTTGGGGAGGGGGCACCAGACACATCGCGGGACCATTTTCTACTTTTCAGGTAAAAAAATAAATAAATAAAAAATTGCAAGAAGGTTTTCTTTTTTTGCAGGTAGATTTTGTATGCTGGGAAGGGCTCACAGTGTGCCACCTGCTTGTTTCTTTTGGGGGGACTGGAGCCAATGGAGATTGGGCCCACCATCGGCACAAAAAAAGGATCTGTGTTGGGGAGACATGATGCCAAGGGGGATTGGGCACCCACTTGGCAAACAAGATCTACGGGGACATTATGCTGATTGGGAGTGAGTTCCCCCATCAGCAAATGAACTGGGAAGGGGGCATGCTGACAGGGGGATTGGGCCCCCCCGCCAGCTTTCATGGGGACTCTGAGATTGATGGCAACAGCCGCTGCCATGTTACTGGAAATGTTACACCAGGCAAGGTGCCACCCTGCAATGATGGGTCGTTCCCTCATTGCAGCGGCAATTTCATTTCAAGTTGGCGGCACGCTTGCTGAACTAGTGTCAGTGGCAGCATGCTGCTGCATTGGGGAAAGGGAGCCAAGCCTCTAAATGCAGAGGTGACATTAGCCGCCACAGTGCCGCACCTTCAAAACCCCGCTTTGCTCCTAAGCTGTCACATAATGTTTCTTGTGCATGCACACAAACAAATATAAAAATGGCCAAGTTATACCCAGGCGTTCAATAATTTCTACGCAAACATGTAACTTTGGTCACATTCCTATCGGCTCTGGTCAGAGTTTGTTTTGTTCTGGACTGTGTGTCTTAGTGCTAGTACTATTGGGAGCACTGGGAGGTGTTTTTTTTCATGGACAAGTCATCCAATATAGTGATTTTCTTTGCTAGGAGCTGCAGAGAGAAACTACCTTCATTTCAGGGGCCTCTGTGTTGTGCTCTGGAAGTGAAGGGGAAGTGTGTTTCTTTTCTTAGTGCCTGCGTGCCTGCCTGCCTGGTAGTGGTGGGAGACTTTTTGTATTTTTCCCCAGAGAAGTTGTCTGATCTAGTTATTCATTTTGCCAGGAGGAGCTGCAGTTTACCTGTTTTCAAAGGCCTCTGCACTTGGAAGTGAAGGAGAAAACAGTGTTACTGACTGAAACTATTTAATATCTAGTATTAATTACAGTAGTTCTAACTTCTACCTTGACTGCTGTACTGTA
This sequence comes from Neoceratodus forsteri, assembly GCA_016271365.2. Taxonomy (NCBI): domain Eukaryota; kingdom Metazoa; phylum Chordata; order Ceratodontiformes; family Ceratodontidae; genus Neoceratodus; species Neoceratodus forsteri. The sequence goes on from CM057455.1 coordinate 66,741,137, forward strand.
CTGATTTAAAAAAAAAAGTCTTTCATTTGGTGGTGTAAATAATAAGTATTTTGAGGGAGCAGGGGTTCAGGTTTCAAAAAAACCCAGTAGTAGCCTAGCCATAAATCTTGGAGGGGAGTCGGCTGTGGTGTAGTCTGAAGTTGGGCTCGGGTTTCAGCAAAGTCAATAGCCGCCAGCGGTCTTGGAGGGCAGCTGGCTGACTGCAATCCAACCCCCCATGGTTTTGGGCTAGGTAGTGATGCTCACAGTGTGCACACAACCTTGCTTGCCCTGTGTGCATGCTGCTTGCAAGAATTTTTCTGTTAGAAAATAAAGCCATACTGTTGCTTGCAACCATTTTTATGTTTACTTTTCGTATGTGCAAGAAACATAGTGCCACCATATGAGTTTTCGTAGGTGTGCCTCCCCTACTTCCAATGCCCTGGTCCCTTTTGCAGGCTCAGCTGCACCACAGCAATGAATGTCCGAGCTATCTATGACAGCCGTTCAGATGCAGTGGCGTACAGTTCTGAGGAAAATACCACCACAATCAGCGGTGGTAACGTGTAGGCAATTTGCATACTGCCGTTGACAGTATGAAAATTGCCTACACGTATGTCTTCACTGAATCTGAACTGTCATAGACAGTTTGTCATCATCCCCCCACTTACGTAGCACACTGAGAGCCCACCCCAGTGTGGCAAAAGTTGCTAGTCGTCTTCCTGCAGAAGAAAAAAAAAATTGTTTAAGAAAAAAAAGGTCCCTCATTGACTGTCTTGCCCCCTCAGCCAACCCGCTCCCACTCTCTGTGCACCCACCTCCCCACACCACTCCATACTTACCTCTGGAGCCCAGCGTGACCATCTTCGGTGGACCGGGAACATGTCTGCACTCTTCAAAGCCGACCGCAAACTGAAGAAATGCCAGTAAGCTGTATAATGGCATAAATGTTTTTTTTTTTCAACTTTGGTGCATATCGCTTTTGGTGAATTATTTCACCAAATTTTCAACATGGGGTTCTTGGGGCCCCCACCTCATGAACTCAGTCACTGTCATTTTGTTATTTGGTCCCAAAATGTGATTTTGTGGTCACTGCTCGGAACCACCTTTTGGGACGGAGTAATGAAATGACAGTGGCACAGTTCATGAGGTAGCCCCCCCCAAAACCCTAAGTTGGAAATTTGATGAAAAAATTCCCAAACATGACTATTATGAGCATGAGTTGCGCAGTTCCTATGCACGCTCATAAGTTCGCAATTTTTTTTATATTTTCACTCCAGATTTTCAACATTGCCATTTTACCACACCTCCTTATGAGCAGTACAGTTGTCATTTTTCACATTTCGCCCAAAATGTGTTTTCGTGCATGTAGCGCATAATGGCGCAGTCGAGAAATCAATGTTTGGGATAGATTAAGAAAATCACAGTGACACTGTTCATGGGCAGTGGTCTTAAAATGGCTATGTTAAAAATTTGGTGACAAAAGCCCATAAATTGACTGCGTTACAAGCGAGCGTTGTGCAATTTCCACACACCCTCGTAAGTTCATGAATTTGTAATATTTTTAGTCCAGATTTTCAACACTGGCATTTTTTTCACACCTCCTTATGAACAGTACAGCTGTCATTTTTACACCCTGGCCGAAATGTGTTTTCGCACTTCCGGCCCAGAAATGCATGGTCGCTGTGGGAAATCAGTGTTTGGGACAGATTAAGAAAATCACAGTGACACTGTTCATGAGTGGAGGTCCCAAAATGCCTGTGTTGACAATCTGCTTTAAAAAATCCCCAAACTAATTACAATACGGGTGTGCATTGCGCGGTTTCTATGCATGTTCGTGACTTCACCAGTTTTTTTATATTTTCACTGCAGATTTTCAACATTGCCATTTTTATACCTCCCCATGAACAGTACAGCTGTCATTTTTCACATCCTGTTCGAAATGTGTTTTCGCATATGTGGTGCCAAATGGCGTAGTTGGTGTGCAAAATCAGCTTTCGGCTAACAAACTGATATTGCCACTGCTCATAAGGTGGGGGTCACAAAAAAACAATGTTGAAAATTTGGAGTGAAAATACCAACGAACGCCTGAGACGTTAGGGTTTCCGCCCATAACGCCCCACCCTGTAGAGACTGACAGGCATCAGGGGTGTGACTTGGGATTGTCGCCTGTAGTGCTCATGCCATTCCACCCTCACCCACATCCTGCAGCCAGTGACAGGCATCGAGGTGTGCCTTGCATTTTTTGGCCCCAGAGTTCACCCCATTCTCCTATACTGCACCCACCTCACCATACTTCCTGATGGAATGGGCTGAGCATAAAGCCCAAAGACCCCAAGGCACACCGTGACACTTGTCGGTGTCTGCAGGGTAAGGTGTGGTGAAATGGCATGGCTGTTATGCCTGACAACCCAAAGGCACACCCCAATGCCTGTCAGTCTCTGCAGGGTGGTGGTGGGGTTGGCTTCAGTTAAATACTTCACTGCCATTCCTATTATGCATCTCTCTCACTCCTACATTACCAATGCCAATGCCAGCAAGCAAACATTCAGCATTGACAAATGCTTGTTTGTACTAAACTACAACAGAACTTTTGTGCATTTAGAAATAAAACAATAATTGAATTGCAGTAGTTCTAATGTAGAAATCTCTGAGTAAGAAATATCTGTGGTGTAATCTGATTTGGGGCTTGGGTTTCAGGAAAGTCAGTAGGCACCAGCAGTCTCAGAGGGGAGTCAGCTGTCTGTACTCCCAACCCTCATGGTCTAGGGCTAGATAGTGATGCTTGCAGTGTGTGCAGACCCTTGCCTGCCCTGCATGCGTGCTGCTTGCAAGAATTTTTCTGTGCAAAAATAAAGCAATACCACTGCTTGTAACCATTTTTTTGTTCTGAAATATAGCAAAATCTGTGTGCATTTACAATTAAAAAAATGTAATTGCAGTAGTTCTGCTTTTGAAATCTCTGTAAGAACTATTTGTAGTGTAGTCTGAGGTTGGGCTCGTGTTTCAGGAAAGTCAGTAGCTGCCAGCAGTCGAGAAGGGCAGTCAGGTGACTGCACTCCCACCCACAACGGTTTAGGCTATGTAGTGATGCTTGCAGTGTGCGTACACCCTTGCCTGCCCTGTGTGTGTGTGTTGCTTGTAATAATTTTGCGGTGCTAAATGAAAGCAGTACTGCAGCAGGTGCTGCTTGTAATAATTGTTTGGTGCCAAAATAAAGAAGTACTGCGGCAGGTGCTGCTTGCAATAATTTTTTGGTGCTAAAATGAAGCAGAACTTTTATACATTATACAAAGTATTAAGTGCTTGAGAGTGTTTAGAACTTGCTGGCATAGACAGATAGAGGTGGAAAAAAAGATACTTGGTCCAGTCCATGAAAATCTACAATGAAGGAACAGGTCGGTGATGCTAATCCTGAATGTAAGCGATGGTCAGCCTGTATTTGGCACCCAAAATCATTCTTTACCCCTTCCAAGCCTACAGTATTTCTTCCAGCAACAATAGTACTGTGGCTGGCACAGGACAAAGTGATACAAGATGCACAAACAGATGAAGGACACTGTTAACGACTCTCACCAGTGTGTCCCTATCTCTCACCAATACCATTACTACTTCCACCACAACCACCAATTTATCCCCACCTCTCACCAGTACAATCACATCTGTCATTACCACCAGCACTGCTACAGAGTCCCTGTCTTTCTCTTCCACAACAATGGGCAGCATAACTACTACAGCCAGTCCTGCAACTTTCACTGTCACTCCAGCCACCACTGCCACTACTGTAACACTATCACCACAGTCTATAGGATGACCAGTCATCTGGTTCTGAGTATTTCCCTCCACATGATGAACTGCCCAGTGACACGTCATCCTCTTCATCAGAGGCACATGAGAGGGACTTTGAAGATGAGTATGCCATGTGCCTTGAGGGCAGAAAAAGAATGTGGCTGGCAAAACAGCCACTAGGTGTAGTACTAGTAGCAAGGGTAGTAGAAGTAGCACTAAGGGTAAGGGTCCCCCTCCCTCTAAGAAGACCAAACAAGCAATATGACCATTTCTTCAGCAGGCTGTCACAGTCTGAAGGACAGCCAAGTGATGGCAGCACTGGAATGGCACCATTGGGGCAGTGGTCACAGTACAAGAACATCAGGAAAAGAAAAGCACATCTCTTTAAAACAGAGCTGGGAATGTGATGCTAGCAGAATCACTGGTAACCACAGTGTTGAAAGTGCTGTGTCTCTACATTTCACTGTGTTAAAGGAGGACACAAGGAAGGCAGTCTGTTCTTTTTGCAACACCAGTATAAGCCAAGGGAAATCACTCTCTGACTTAACCACAACATCATTACAGAACCACTTGACGCTTAAGCACCCTCAAGTTTATTGAAGCTCATCTGGGTCTGGATCCAGACCTATGGATTCACCAAGACCAAACCCCTCTGGTGGACAGGCATGCACTGTTGGCAATGGTGGTGGTACTCACAGATCTGATTTCGAGCAATCCAGTCATCACTGCACTCCTTCCCCCTCGCCAACACAGAGTCTAGCCTCTACTTTGGTGGTCACTGCTGACTACAGTGATACTACAAGACAGGGACAGTCATTAGCACTTTGGACACTACCATTGTTGAGGTGATTCACATCGATGTCTCCCATGGCAGTTGCCATAATGGATGCTCTGCATGCATGAACAAAGTATCATGATGCACATCCAACAGCACAGAAGATCACACAGCTGATTGCTGAGATGATGGTGTTGGATCTCCAGTCTATGTCACTTGTGGAAGATGTTGGCTTCTGACAGCTTCTCAATGATTTGCACCCATGTTATCAGATCTCATCTAATACTACATTTTTTCAAAAGTGTATTGCCACAACTGTATGATGGCATGCGATCTGCTGTTGCTGCTCTGCTTGCAGAGGCTGTTAGTGCTGTTTTTCACTGCACATCAGATATCTGGACTAGCGAAAACTCCATGCATGCCTACCTCTCCATAACTACACACTGGTGGGTGCAATGCTCTGCTGCTGCTGTTTCCAATATATCACCTTGTGGCTTACCCTTAGGCCCCCCCCCACACACACACTCTGGTATTCTCATTAGGTCAGCTTTGCTGAACATCGTACCGATGAAGGAAGACCACAGAGCACACAGTATTCTCATGTTCCTGCAAGACATGTTGCGGTCTTGGACTGGTGTTAACACCAATTTAAAAGTTTATTTGTTGTTACCGAGAATGGCACAAACCTGGTGAAAGCCACCCATGATGGCCATTTTGTGAGTATTCATTACTTTGCACACATGCTAAATTTAGTGGTGACTTATGCACTGCATAACAGTACTAGGACCAACAACATATTATCCACAGCCAGTTCCATCTGCAGCCATTTCCATCACACTGTAAAATTCACTAACAAATTATGAGAAGTTCAGGAATGTCTTGGTCTGTCCCAGCATTGTTGTAATACAAAATGTTAGCACTCGGAATTATTCATACCTGATGCTTTCATGACTCTTGGAGCAAAAGCGGGCACTACACGAAATGTCTATGGACATCATGATTGGATAGTTCATGAGGGTATGGTGAAGGTTCTTATGCCGTTTGAGAGAAGTCTGCTGAGACAGAGAGAGAGAGAGAGAGAGAGAGAAGCCACAGCTTCCTTAAATCAAGGAGGTTGATTTCTAGACTACACTGAATTGAGTTATTACTTTTTGGACCTGTGTAAGTAATTAGTATTGATTCTGTTTTTGGGGTTGATTTTTCTTTGTTTTAACTTTAATTTTCCAGGGAGGAACTGTAGCTGGGAGATATTTGCAGTCATTTGTGACTAGACCTGTTACTTAACCTCTGTGAAATAGGTGTCTTAAAGGAAGGAAGGCACTCCCCTGGGTGGAAGGTCAGAGTTGTAGTTGATTGTTTCTGGATGGCATAGGTTTACTTCCACCCATCGCAAGTGCATAACTACCTTTATAGAAGGGGTTCTGACATCACTTCCCCAAAACTGCTAACAACATACACCTGTTCATATCCTTAAAAGCACAGCACACTGAATAGGAGGTAGAGACACTCACAAGCTTGCACACACTAAAACAAGAACAAAAACAAACAAAAGAAAAGCATCTGTAACAGGAAGGGACACAGACATATGGGGAGTGGTGCAATGCACTGGCTGTGGAGAAGCAGTCTTCGGGGAGACATTCTGGAGACTGCATTGCTGCCTATTTGCATGCACTTCTCTGGTCTGCTAGAGGAGGTTGTTCATTTCCATGCTGACCTGGCAAGGATTCAGGAAACTTGCTCCCCCACCCAGGGACCGCCCAGGCCACCGCTACTACCTCAGAGGTTGCCAAGAAAGAGGAGTGGTTGGACCATGGTGGGTTCAGGAAGGGGAAGGGTGAGGGTGGTGGAACAGATGCTCAGCCCTCCAGTTGTGCCTCTCCACAATTCATTCACCATTCTGGTGGAGCATGGTTCCTCTATGGAGGCACCTGCAGCGAAGACCAAGGAGGATGCTGGAACCTCCACAATGGAGACCCACAGGAGGGTGGCACAGGACTCCACAGGGGAAGGAAACAACTCCTAGTGGGGGATTCAATTGTTAGGGGGTAGAACTGGTGGAGGAAGGGGAAAGGGAGGTAAGGTGCCTGCCCGGCACCATGGCTTGGAGGGACAGGAAACGAATCCTCAGGATCATGTGAGCAGCTGCAAGGGGGAGTGAGCTGGATGTCATTATCCCTGTAGGGATGAATGACCTGGGTGAGAATGGGATCAGAGCAGTGCAACAGGAGTTTGTGGATTGGGAAGGGGCCTTAGACAAGTAGTACACATGGTAACTTCTTGGACATGCTACCTGTCCATGGCATGGATGAGGCAGGGATACTCCACACCATCGGATTCAATAACTGGTTGAAAAACTGGTGCAGAGCTCAGGGATTTGGCTTCACTGGGGACTGGGGCTCTACCTGGAGGGATGCAGGCCTATACAGGCATGATGGTCTGCATCTATCCTGAAGGGGAACTAGGATCATAGGTGGTAGGTTTAAATGCTTCATTGGCAAGCATTTAAACTAACCAAGGGGGAGGCATTGAAAAGAAGGGAAATCCTAGCCCCCCCCAAACTATCAGGGTAGTTAATGAGGTAAACACTAAGATAGAGCAGTCAATTGGGAGAAGGGCAGGGGTAAATGGAGAAAAAGACAAAGGCAGTAAGGACAGGGATTGGGAAAAAGAAATAAAGTCATAAAAAGATGGAGGGTAATGAGTACCAATGCCTGTAATCTAGGTAAAAAGCTCCCCAAAATGGTGGCCTTGATGGAAGAGGGATGCCTGGATATCGTGGCAGTCACTGAAACATGGTACACAGAGAACCATTCCTGGGATGTCAACATACCAGGGTACCCAGTCTACAGAAGGGACAGGGAGGGAGGAAGAGGAGGAGAAGGAGGAGCTCTCAATTTAAGGGAAGAGATCAAAGCAACAGAACTAAAGGGTAAACAGGGAGGAGAGTAGGCACTCTGCATCACCCTGGATATTGGAAATGGCTCCACAATCCACACAGGGGTTGTATACAGACCCCAGTCTCAGGGGGAGGAAATGGACAAGGAAATGATAGAAGGCATCCTTGGGATGGCAGAGAAAGGGGAGATATTGCTGATGTGGGACCTGAATAAGCCAGGTGTTAACTGGAGCACCTTTGCTGTAGCCACGTCCAAGAGCAGGGCCATTCTTGATACCCTACAGGGGGCAAGCCTCAGACAGCTAGTTTTGAATGCACTCAGGAAGGAGCAATCTTAGACCTGGTACTCTCAAATGGGGACAGAGATGATCTCCGATCTTGAAGTTGGTAGTCATCTGGGAACAAGCGACCACCAAACAGTGTGGTTCATGATAAACTTAGCTATAGAGTCAAGCCACACAAAAGTGAAGGTACTGGACTTCAGGAGGGCTGATTTTGTAAAAATGGGAGCGTGCTTCAGAAAAACACTAGCAAACAGGCAAGAAGGTAGGGTGGAGCAACAATGGGGAAACATCAAAACTGCCATCACAGAGGCAACAAGCCTCTGTGTGAAGCAAATAAATCAAAACAAAGGAAAAAATCACTATGGTTCTCAAAAGAAGTGGCAGGGAAGGTAAGGGATAAAAAAAAGATAGTATTCAGGAAGTGTAAGGAAACACAGAAAGAACAGGACAGAGAACTGTACCAGTTAAAGCAGAAGGAAGCGGGGAAGGCAGTCAGAATATCAAAGGCCCAAACCAAGGAAAAGATAGCCAACTTGATCAAGAAGGGGGATAACACCTTTTATAGGTACATTAGGGAGCAAAGAAAGACTAAGGCAGGGATACTGAGGCTGAATAAAGAGGAAGGTGGCTAGGCAGAGTGACACTGAAAAAGCAGGGATACTGAACGAATACTTCTGCTCAGTCTTCACAATGGAAAAGCAGATGGAGATACCTAATCCAGTCAATAGAAACACTCTGGATAGGGAGGTTGATATTAGTCCTTTCACAGAAAAGGGGGTTCTGAAATAACTCTTAAAACTGAAGGGATTCACCCCAGAATTCTAAAAGAACTAAGGGAAGAACTAGTAACACCACTGACTACCCTTTTTAATAAATTATGGGAGGATGGTGTGTCACCTGAGGACTGGAGGAGGGCGGATGTGATTCCCCTTTACAAAAGTGGGAGCAAGACAGAGGCAGAAAACTACAGACCTGTCAGTTTGGCCTCAGTGGTAGGGAAAATGATGGAATCACTTCTGAAGGAAAGAATTGTTGCTTTCCTAGAGGCCAGTGGGGCACAGGACCCAAGGCAGCATGGATTCACAGCATAACAGACAAATCTAATTGATTTATTTGACTGGGTGACCAAAGTAGTAGACCAGGAAGGGTCTGTGGACATGGCCTACCTAGACTTTAGCAAGGCATTTGACACAGTCCCGCACACAAGATTAATAAACAAATTAGCCAGCCTGGGAATGGGTCCCAGGGTGGTGGCCTGAGTAAAACACTGGCTGGGCAACAGGACACAGAGGGTAATAGTAAATGGAGTCCACAGTGAAGAAAGGGGGGTTACTAGTGGGGTACTAGGTATACCTTCTGCTGCATTATTACAAGGTGTGCCTAGAGGTCTGTGTGCTAACATATTACTGTTGTAATCTTTTGATTCAAATTGTCTTTTGTAAGGCATATCTTCTGTTACTGCTTTATTTTTCTCTGTAGCAAAGTGTTTCTTACAGGGTATATCTTCTGTGAAATTATTACAGGTGGTGCTTACATTTTTGTGACTTTTTATCATTAGGCTAAGCAAAATTACTGTTTGCCACTATTTTATTTTATTTAATTTTTTGCTGAAAAAGTTGTTTGCCTCAGAGGTGTTGCAGTCTCCTTTTCACATTGAAGGAGCTAATTGCTTTCCTCCCACAGCTCTTCCAGGAAATTAGGTGTGAATCTGGGGGGTGGATCTGGCAAAGTGTCAGTAACTTCCAACAGAAGGAAGGGTTAAAAGGTCAGGTTAGTTGATATTTTGGAGGTAGAAGACTAGGTTTGCTGGCCAAGGCACCTAGCTTCACCTGAGCCCTTTCCTTCTAGGTTGCTTGAAGGGACAGAGCAAAGAACCTTACCAGAGCAAGGGAAAGGATTAAGACTTCTTTTAGCTAGGCAGATTTACTGTGTGTTGTTATTTTTATTTTGTACTTACAGGTATTGTTACTGTTTGTTGCTAACATTTTATTGCTTTATTTTTCTCTGATTCAAATTGTTGTTGTGGGTATACCTTCTGCTGCATTATTACAAGGTGTGCCTACAGGTGTGTGCTAACAGATTACTGCGGTAATATTCTGATTCAAATTGTCTTTTGCAAGGTATGTCTTCTGTTACTGCTTTATTTTTTTCTGTAGCAAAGTGTTTCTTACAGGGTATATCTGCTGTGAAATTATTACAGGTGGTGCTTTACAGGTTTTACAGTTTTATCTATCATTAGGATAAGCTTTCAGGGTTACTGCATTTGTTGCTGACTGATTGTTTCTGCTCTTACCTCCTTGTTTCTTTCGTCCATGGTTCTTCTTTTTTGGCAGGGGAAGGGCCCAGCAACCCACCCCCATCCACAACCAACCCACACTACACTCCTTTTATAGGGTAGCACAGTCGTGACTTTTCCTATGGCAAAGCAGGAAGGGGCAGATCAGTGGGGTATCCACACAGTGACCTCATTTACAGGAGCACTAGTAATTTAACTTGTTATAACAAGTTATAAAAAACAATCAAACAAAACACAAAATTAAACTCTTGCTTTCATTTTCTTCCTTCTAATTACTCTGACCGGGTTATAAACCCAACAACCTATCTGGAATGGATATCATTAACTGCAGGTACTGTGGAACACTTTTCAGAAGGGCAGTTTTACAGGATTTAGGACACAGTCCTACATGATGAGCCATTGGAGATCTTAGGGCTCAGCTTTAGGCAGCATGGGCAGAGATTGTGCGCCTCAAATTTCATATTCAAGAGGAAATATATTATAAGAACCACCCGCCATTTCCCCAACATCTAACAGAAGCACCTCGACTGCAGATGGTAGTTGGTCTGGGAGGCTGGCAGGTGGTTAGGAGGGACAAATCGGGTGCCCCATCACTCGGTGCTCTCCAACATATTACATCCACAAACCATATACAAACTACAAACAGGTATCTGCCTCTATCTCCAAAATCAAACAATGGGGCAGAGGACACTGCAGAGCAGGACGCTGCAGCACAGGAGGTAGCACAACAAAACTTACCCGAAACAGGAACAAAAACAAAAAAAACAAAAATGAAATCCAAAAAACTTCTGATCATAGGAGACTCCATGATTCAGGGAGTTGATACCCATCTCCAGTCAGGGGTAATGGTCAGATGTCTTCCAGGTACATCAGCATGGAGAGACACTGACCGCATTGCTAGAATTGTTCAGGAAGCAGGAGAAAACACTGACATCCTGGAACACATAGGGACTAATGATCTCACCAGCCGGTCACTTGTGGAGACCAAGGAACACCTGACCAGGATGGGTGACAAATTGTCATCCATTTCATCCAGCATCTCCTTCTCTGAGATCCTGCCAGTCTGTGAGAGGGGGACAGATGTACAGAAGGTCAGAGAAGGGGAGATAGGGGAGCTAGACATGTGGCTCAAGGGCTGGTGCCAGGAAAAAGGACACAAATTTGTAGGGAACTGGCAACAGTTTTGGGAGCGAAAGTTCTTTAAATTTGTTGGACTAAATCTGACTAAGGAGGGAATCAGTGCATTGGGGAAGAAGTTTGAAATCTTTGCAGAATATTTAAACTAGAAAATGAGGAAAGGGGTGCAGCACCCCATATGTCGAATGGGAAGAACACCCTTCCCCCCTCAGCTAGTGGTCAAACAACAGTTCAGCATGTTTGCCGTTCCTTTGCATCACCTGGTAAGGAAAAAGGTTCAGTTCCCCATACGAGACACATATGAAATGCCAGACCCTACCCAACAACTAACAGTACATCAAATCTGGCCAATGGAAAATCATGAACGCAAATGTTCGCAGTCTGGGAAACAAGATCTCAGACCTGCAGGCAATAATGACAGAGGCTAAACTGGACATAGTATCAATTAACGAGACATGGTTTACCAGTAATCACACTTGGGAGACTTCAGTACCTGGCTACGTACAGTTCAGAAGAGACTGAGGTGCAAAAAGGGGAGGAGGAGTGGAGCAGCCCTGTATGTCAATGAAAATATCAAAGCTTCAGAAATTCAGAATACACATAAGGAGCCAGAAGAACTGTGGGTCACCCTGGAAACAAAAATGGGACAGCCATAAGAACTGGGGTTCTCTACAGGCCCCCAGACCAAGGGGAGGACATAGACACATTACTGTTAGAAGATATACAAAACATGACAGCTAAAGGGCAGGTTCTGATAATGGGAGAATTCAACATGCCAGATACAGATTGGTCAATACCAGCAGGAACATCTGCCAGGACTAGACACATGGTGGATTCCCTGCAGGGAGTGGGCCTCAAACAACTGGTACAACAACCCACAAGAGACAGGGCTATCCTAGATCTAGTACTGACTAACAGGGAAAGGATCACAGATCTCCAGGTAGAAGGTCACCTGGGGGCCAGTGACCATCACATAGTATGGTTCAATTTGGCTACTACAACTAAATCATCCCATTCCAAGGCAAAAATATGGGACTTCAGAGGAGCTGACTTTGATAAGATGGCCAACAGAGTTAAGCTAGACCTGGCAAAAAGAAATAAAGGTGAGGGGGTACAGGCAAAGTGGGTAAGCATTAAGGATGCAATACTTGAAGCAACATCCCATTGTGTCAGAGAGAAAAGGAAGTGCAAAAGAAGAAGGAAACCATTTTGGTTCTCAAAAACAGTAGCAGAAACAGTCAGAGCCAAAAGGCTGGCCTTCGGGAAATATAAAGGAACACAATGGGATGAAGATAGGGAGGCATGCCAAACTTCCCTAAGGGAAGCAGGGAAGGCAATAAGGCAGGCAAAGGCCCAAACTGAGGAAACACTAACACAAACAGTAAAAGAAGGTGACAAAACTTTCTATCAATACATTAGTGAAAGGAGAAACTCCAGAGGGGGTATTGCTAAGATCAAAAGAGATAAGGGGGCGTGTTAATAGGAGGACCATGTAAAAGCATCTATCCTAAATATATACTTCTGCTCAGTATTTACTGAAGAGAAGGTAGGGCAGGGCCCACAGCTCACACCATGGACACAGGGGGGAGGGAGGGGAGCACTAGTCCCTTCACAAAAGAAGGGGTCTTACAAGAGCTTGATAAGCTCAGGGTGGACAAGGCAATGGGACCTGATGGCATACATCCCAGGGTGCTAAAGGAGCTAAGGGTGGAATTAGCACAGCCATTATCAGAACTGTTTAGTGAGTCTCTGAGCACAGGAGAGGTACCAGAAGACTGGAGAAGGGCTCATGTGATCCCGCTCCACAAGAGTGGTAGCAGAGAGGAGGCAGAGAACTACAGACCAGTCAGTCTTACCTCAGTAGTAGGGAAGATTATGGAGGCACTCCTTAAGGAAAGGATAGTGCAACACCTGGAATCCATAGGCGCACAGGATCCAAGACAGAATGGGTTTACAAAAGGAAGGTCCTGTCAAACTAATCTCATAGATTTCTTTGACTGGGTAACCAGAGTGCTGGACCAAGGGGGAGCACTTGATATCGCCTGCCTTGACTTCAGCAAAGCTTTCAATACTGTTCCACATAGAAGATCGATTAATAAGCTGGGTAGGCTTGGGGTGGGTCAGAAGTTGGTCAACTGGGTGACAAACTGGCTGATGGGCAAAAAACAGAGAGTGGTGGTAAACGGCATACAGTCAGAAGAGATACAAGTGACAAGTGGGGTACCTCAGGGATCAATCCTGGGGCCAGTCCTCTTCAATATCTTCATCAGTGACATTGCAGATAGACTGGAGGGTAAGGTTTGTCTGTTTGCAGATGACACCAAGATCTGCAAAGAGTAGATGATCCAGATGGGGTGGGCAGAATGAGAAGAGATCTGGATAAACTAGCAAAATGGTCGGAAGAGTGGCAACTAGTGTTTAATGCAAAGAAGTGCAAGATTATGCACATAGGGAAGAGAAACCCTGAAGCCACCTATAGGCTGGGAGGGGAGTTGCTGGCAGTCACAAGGGAAGAAAGAGACTTGGGCATCATCATCACTGATGACCTGAAATCATCCAAGCAGACCACTAAAGCAGTAGGTAAGGCTAGGGGGATGTTAGGGTGTATTAGTAGGGGTATCACAAGTCGGAAGAGAGAGGTAATAATGCCTCTTTACAAGACACTGGTTAGGCCCCATCTGGAGTACTGCATGCAGCACTGCAGGCCACACCTTCACAAGGACATTAACCAAATTGCGGCAGTCCAGAGAAGGGAAACCAAAATGGTTCAGGGACTGCATCAGAAGACATATGAGGACAGATTAATGGAGCTCAATATGTATACGCTAGAGCAAAGGAGGGAGAGAGGTGATGGGATCGAAACATTCAAACACCTTAAGTGCATTAACAATGTGAAAGAGTCTAACATGTTTCAATATAAGAAAAATAGCATGACAAGAGGACACAGCATGAGATTAGAGGGAGGCTGATTAAGGAGTAATGTGAGGAAATTCTTTTTCACAGAAAGGGTGGTGGATGCATGGAATGGCCTACCTCAGGAAATGGTGGATATGAATGCAGTGCAGGGCTTCAAACACATTATCTGTGCATACAACCCACCCACTGGAGGTATCACAGGTCTTCAGGATTCACTTAATCATACCGTCACAAACACCAAGCAAAACAAGGTCATAATCTTAGGTGACTTTAACCTAAACTGGCTGGGACCAACTCACAGCACACTGCTGACACTAATGCAGAGCTATAACCTGCACCAGATCTTAAATGAACCCACTAGAACCACCCCTTCTCTAACTACCTCCACCCTCATAGACTGGGTACTGGTGAATCGCCTTGACTATGTGCAAACTACAGGCATCTTGGCAGATGCTATCACAGACCACTCCCCCACTTTCTGTGTATGGAGCCCAGAGACTGCTCCCCCATCCCCTCCACACTACATCACAATTACCAACTTTGCCAAACTGGACGTGGAAGCTTTCCTCTATGCTGTATCCTGTATCAACTGGTCTGACATCTATCACTCCCATGATGTTCAAATAGCCCTTGATATCTTCATTGATAATTTCACAGCACTTCAGGATAAACATACCCCGAAGGTTACCAGAAGGGTCGGGGGTAAACAAACAAGATGGCTACTCAAGGACTTGCTGGCTAACCTGCGCACACGGGCCAAACTCTGGAAGAAGTATAAAGTGTCTGGACTACCAGAGGATTACAATACCTACAGGGCCTCTCGGACTGCCTGTGAAAAACAAATCAGAACAGCAAAGAGCATCTACTGCAAGGAACTGCTCACAAACTCTGCTGGTGGCCCTAGAAAATTCTGGACACATATCAAGACCTTTCTTGGAGCTACCCAGTCATCGATCCCAGGGGATATGATCCTAAATGGTGTACATTGCAATGACTCAAACACTATAGCGAATGCCTTTAACAGATTATTCATGGACCTGTCTCAGTACACCTCATCCTTCACTTCATCTCCCACAGTATCTCAGCCTTACTGCACACCCAAGAGATCTGCATCTGGTGCTGACCACTGCCAACTAACTACTACCCCCCTTTCCACTTTAAAGCTATATCTAGATCCGAGGTCCAAAGACTATTGCAAAACATATCCGACAACACTAGCCCCGGCTCAGATTCACTCAAGCCATGACTCCTGAAGCTAGCGGCACCATTGATTGCCTCGCCACTGGCCAAGATTTTCACTCTGTCTGTCTCTCTTGGCATTGTCCCAGATCTCTGGAAGATTGCCCGAGTTACGCCTATCCTTAAAAAAGGAGACCCAAAGGATATCAACAACTACAGGCCCATAGCCATCCTCTCTGTGCTAAGCAAGCTACTGGAGAAGCTTGTTGCAACCCAAACCATTGACTATCTCACAAAGAACAACCTTCCTCAGACACTCAGCATGGTTTCAGAAAAGGGCATACCTCAACCGCTCTTCTCAAATTCTCCACCAATGTACTCTGCAACATGTACAAAGGCCTACTCACTGGAGCAGTATTTATCGATCTTACCAAAGCTTTCGATCTTGTTGATCATCCCCTGCTTCTCTTAACCCTGCATAGACTTAACTTCTCATCCTCAGTAGTTGACTTGTTTAACAACTACCTATCAAACAGATTACAACTTGCTAAATTCAACTCCGCTCTCTCGGACGTGACCAGCACTAACATCGGAGTACCCCAGGGCTCCATCCTGGGACCCCTTCTTTTCTCGCTATACATCAACAACATAGATTATGCCATACTCTCCTGCTCAGCTATCTTATACACTGATGATCTCATCCTCTACTACAGTGCTGACAAAGTTAACATCATTAACAAAAACCTCTCCTCGGATTTCAGGAATGTGCAAACATGGCTAAATGCTAATAAGCTCATCCTCAACACAAAAAAGACTCAAGCCATGCTATTTGGCACTGCCCCCAAATGCAGGGCTTGTAAGGAACCCCTCCTAGTCCATGACTCTGGGGGGGTCCGTCATCAACTGTGTCACATCCTTCAAATACCTGGGAGTCCTCCTTGATAAATCCCTTGATTTCAGTCTGCATATCCAGTCAACCTGTAAAGCAACAAATGCCAAACTTGGAATCGCCTATAAGTCTTGTCACCTGCTAACACCATCCGTCAAATTGGAAATTGCCAAGGGTATTCTGCTTCCAGTGCTGACATATGGTGTCTCCACTTTTGTTAATGCCCATAAGACTGCTCTCCATAAATGGGATGTCGCGTATAACAACATATGTCTGTATGCCTCCTCTTCCCATTGCTTCAAGCACCACTGCACACTGTATAATGACCTAGGCTGGCTCTCCCCAACTGCCTACCGACTATATTCCCTAGGAACCCTCACAGACTCTGTAATCCGTAACCAAATCCCCTCCTCCCTTGCAGCTCTATTTGTACCACAGACACCTGCCCACGGACTACGCTTGGCAAACAAATTTCTACTCACCATACCCAGGTGTCTTACTTTAAAAGGCTCTACAGCATTTCACTGCACCACCCCAGCCATCTGGAACTCCCTCCTTCCTGCCCTGAAGCAGGCTAACTCCCACCCATTCTTCAAAAAAGAACTATGTCGCCACCTGTCCCTGGACCCCTGCACATGCTTTGATCCCACTTAATGCCTCACAGCTAACCACCCTTTTTTGCCCAAGACACTGCTGCACTTCTAAACAAGCTTTGGTATAAAATGTCTTTATAGCTGCTACTTAGCCCAGTTTAAGTTATTTGCATATACTAATGTCACTTTTGTCATCTCTGCATAGCTATATGTATTATCTCGAGTACTGTCTGACTTGATCTGTATTCTAACCTACCTGTACTATATACTATGTACCTGTACTATATAGTATGTATTGTATAATCTCATCTCATTTTATTTATGTATTCTCCTGGGTTGTGCCTGAAAATAGTCAACTTTGGCTAGCGCACCTAACCCGGTTAACAAAAACTAAATAAATAAAATAAATAAATAAGGGAGCAATACAGATGAGTATGAATAGATAGATCATTGACAGAGCAAAGGCTGATGGCACATTTATAAGGTAGAAAAAGAAATGGGCGGACTGGATGGGCCTTGCGGTCCTTATCTGCCATCAACTTCTATGTTTCTATGTAAGTGCAAAGTAATGCATCTGGGAAACAAAAACCCAGGGGAAGAGTACACAATGGGGGTGAGATACTGACAACAACAAAAATGTAAAGGGACCTGTGGTTAGTCATATCAGATGACCTAAAGGTGGGCCAGGAATGAGAGAAGGCAGTAAGGAGGGCTGGGGATACTGGGATGCACAGGGAGAGGTATCACCAGTAGAAAACAGGAAGTTGTGGCCCTCTGTACAGACAGTTGGTAAGACCACATCTGGAGTAATGTGTACAGTTCTGGAGACCCCATCTCCACAAAGACATAGACAGGGTGGAGGCTGTCCAGAGGAGGGCAACCAAAATGGTGCAGGGTCTGCATCAGAAGACATATGAAGAAAGACTAAAGGAGCTTAAGATGTATAGCCTTGAGGAAAGGAGGGAGAAGGTGGACATGATAGAAACTTTCAAATACCTCAAGGGAATCAACAAAGTCCAAGACTGTAGCATCTTTCAGAAAAAGATACGTGCAAGAACAAGTGGGCACAATTAGAAGATAGAAGGGGGATGGCTCAGAGGTAATGTGAGAAAGTATTTCTTCACAGAGAGGGTTGAAGATGGATGGAACAGCCTTCCTGAGGAGGTTGTAGAGTCAAAAACAGTGGTGGAATTCAAGAATGCATGGGACAGACATAAGGCAATTCTAGTGGGAGGTCGGAGGAAGTAGGCTGCTGGTTAACTGGGATCTGCAGCTTATCCATTAGGTAGGGGAAATGGGCAGACTAGGTGGGCCAAATGGTCCTTATATGTCATCAAATTCTATGTTTCTATGTTTCTGTGTTTCTATGTAAGCAGATAGCTATCCAACTTTGTCTCAGCCCCACCTTCAGGTAGTTAACAGCTCTGCTGAAGCGCCAGGCCAGACAATTAACACCCCTCCCCTAAGCTACAGGGCTAGACAAAACATAGTTCCTGCCCTAGAAATGTAATGGCTTAAAAAAAACACACACAAGATCAGCAGAAATGTTTCCCTGTGCCCTCCAGAAACAATCAACTACGACTCTAATCCTCCACCCCGGGGAGTGCCTTCCTTCCTTTCAGACACCTATTTCACAGAGGTTAAGTAATAAGTCTAGTCACAAATGACTGCAAATCTCTCCCAGCTAGAGTTCCTCCCTGGCAAATAAAAGTTAAACTAAGAAAAGTCAACCCCAAAAACAGAGAATCAAAACTAGTTACTTACACAGGCCCACAAGTTAATAATTCAATTCAATGAAGTCTATTAAATTACCTCCTTGATTTAAGGAAGCTTTTGTCTGCTCCCTCTCTTTCTCTCTCACTTGTTGGATTCTCATAAGGGGCTGAAAGCAGAAGGCAGCAGTTCATTTCAAGGAGGTGAGTGTTGATTTTTGGCAGAATTGTAGCAGTTGTTACTGTTTCTTTTGTAGTTTTATTGTTGTTTTCAGTTGTCACCAGTTAGCTTTCTGGATTAATTTGGAAAGATACCTTTTTGGGGGATTTTGTAGGTGCAGCTGAGTGTTTCTGTGGGGGTTGCTGCTGTGGCTGATTGTCTCTGGGTGGTCAGGAGAGAATACCCAGTTTCAGTTCAGAGCTGAAACTGCTCATTGCTGATTTTAGTTATTTTATACTTATTTTACTGGGAAAACATTTATGCTTATCTTGTGTATATGTTTTTTAAGCCATTAAATTTCTAAGGCAGGAACTGTGTTTTGTGTAGCCCTCTAGCTTGGGGGAGGGGTTCTTTCATACGGCAAGGTAAATGCCTAGGAAAGCCTCTGGAGGAAGTTACAGTGCTTGGAGGTGCAGTGAGGGGCAGACACAGTGCTGATACTCTCTCATGAGAGTCGAGTGTTGGCCCCAATCCCACCCTCCCCATCCCTCCCTCCCCTGAACACAGCTCATTTATAGGGAACACCTGTCCTGCGATTGGAAGAAGGGACTTCAGGTGCAGCTCTTGTAGTTCCTATCCAATAGTGCAGTCACGTGGTGGGAAAACAGTATAGGCTGGTCTCAAACAGCAGTACAGCATCCACAATAAATTGCTGAATGGTTTGATAGGTGGATATTGTGAGAGGTGGCTTCAATTAGGCAATATCAGGTACTAGTAGTGTTCAACTGGGAAGGGGAGCAGGCAGGATATAGTGTGTGGAAGGCTGAAGGGGGGAATAGAAAATGTAGGAATTACAGGAAGTGACAAGCGCGAACATGACCACATAGATGACAGGAGACCAGCGTGGGGAAAGGGTCGGGACAGGAGAGGATCCAATCACTGGGAAGGGAGGAAGGGGATTGGCAGCCAGCAGGGGTTAGGGATGGTAGTTTGTTGCCAAGGAAGTGGAGCAGCCATGTTCCTGGCAGTGGCATGGAGGACTGGGGGATGCTTGGTGTGCTAGCAGAATGGGCAAATGAGGGAAGAAATTGGGTGGCTGAGGAGGGAGCTGCAGGCATGGGGAGAACGAGGTAGGGAAGATTGGGATCATAAAGGGAACCTGTTGGGGCACCAAGTACTGCCACCAGCAGGCCAGCACAAGGAAATTCCAGTGGAATCAGGAGGTGAGCTGCAAAAGGCAGTGCAGTCACATGCAAGCCATGGAGATAGCGGTTGGAGTAGTCGAGGAGACAAGGCTATAGCAGGGCCAGTGCAAGGTCATAAGCCTCAGGAAAGGGGGGGCCAGGAAAAAACAAGGGAAGGGGATTGCCAGAGCAAATCAAAGTCAATGGTATGGCTTACTGGGAGAAGAAAGAGGGTTAAGGTAGTGTAATCACTGAGAGGGTTAAAGGGGGGATCGCTACCAGGGAGAAAGGATGCATCACAGAAGTGGCAGGTGCTACCTATAGCCCTAGAGACAAGGGGCAGCAGAAAGGTGGTAAGGAGGCAAAACCAGGGACAACGGAGTACGGAGGTGCAGCGCAGCTAAAAACAGGAGGCAGTAAGGATAAGAATGGAACAAGGCTGAGGAAGGAACCTTTGGGAAGGGGCACACGCTACTCAAGGAAAATACAGGAAAACCATACTGGAGAGGGTAGCAGGATGGGGGCCAGAGAAAATGGCATGAGGAAGGTAAGGGGGCACAAGGAAATAGTCTAGTAAGTGAAGCTGATACATCATCCTAGTAGGCATGGGGAGAAGTCAGGACATAGAATGGAGGAGGCAGAAGGGGGAATAGCTGGGGGATAGGGAAGGGGCATTTGGGGAAAGGAAAAGAGCCAGCAAAGAGGGGACACGTAAAGAGTCAGTCATAATTCTGTGGGACTCTATAGTTAAAGGGGTCAGATGGGAGGAGGGGGCCAGGAAAAGCAACATCTGGGTAGAGTGCATGCCTGGTATGACAGCAGGTACGGTGCAGCAGCACATTGGTAGGTGTGTACAGAAGCTGGGGGGGGGGACCGCACATCATTGCTCACCTGGGAACAAATGATCTGGAAGGAAGGCAGATAGATGAGGTTCAGGACAGCTTCAGGGAAGTGTGGAAGCTATGCAGAAAGGAAGACAGCACAGTGGCATTCTTAAAAGTTCTGCCAGTGCCAAGGGCAAGTACGGACAAAAAAAGCAGATCATGGACTTCAACAAGTGGCTGAGAGAATGGTGTGAGTCCATGGGGTATGGCTGGGTGGGAGAGTGGGGCAACACATGGGAGAACCCAGACCTATATGCAGGGGACAGGCTACATCTAAGTAAGGAGGGTTCAGGGGTGTTAAAGTAGAGACTGATGGAATTTATCATCACAGAGTATAATTTAAACTTGCTGTGTGGGGGGGGAGGTGGAGTGAACCAGGAGAGGAGGTCCAGAGGACTTCCCCCCATAGCAATGATACAGACCACTTTGTCTAGGATGGGGGAAGGGCAGAGTAAGGGGGCAGTTAGGAGACAGTCAGGGTGGAGGGTGGTATCACTAAATGCTAGGAGCCTGGGGAATAGGATGGCAGAGCTGCAGGCACTGCTGGCAGAAGGAGAGGTGGAAGTAGCAGCCATCACTGAGACGTGGGCAACCCAAAACCATGACTGGGACTTGGCCATCCCAGGATTTAAATTATTCAGAAAGGACAGAGGAAAAAGGTAAGGGGGGGGAGTAGCTGTTTACATAAGGGAAGGGATTGGATGCGTCAGGGGGAAGGGGGCAGAAGATAGGTCAGAAGTCATTTGGATACAACTCCATGCCCCAAAGGGGCCTAAGGTCCAATTGGGGGTTGTTTATAAGCCCACAACCCAGAAGACATGCAAAGGGAACAAGGGGAGCAGCTAAGGAGACTTGGTGGCAAAGGGAGCACTGTGGTAGTGGGAGACTTCAATTTACCAGCGGTGGATTGGAGCATCCCAGCCACATGTGCCAGGGAGCAGATCCTCCTGGGAGCAATACAGGATGCTTCCTGACCCAAAGTGTGATAGTGCCAACAAGGGAAGAAAATATTCTAGACCTGGTGCTGGAGGATGGAGAACAAGTCACAGATGTAAGGATGGAGGAACCACTGGCTGGTAGTGATCACTACACAGTGTGGTTCTCTATCAGTTTGGGTAGAGAGATCCACAATACAAAAAAAAAGGTCCTGGACTTCAGAAAGGTAGGCTTTGGCAGGATGGGGCAATTAATGAGAACACACATAGATGGCATCCACCCTGACATGGATGCAGAGCAGAAATGGGCAATCATAAAACTAGGGCTGATTGAATCCACTAAAGCTTGTGTCAAGAGCCAGCAAAAGAACTCAAGGACCAAGCATCCAAGCTGGATGACCAGAGAGGTAACGGAGAAGGTGAGGGATAAGAGAAGGGCCTTCCAAATGTACAAGTGAACCAACAGGGCAGAGGATAGGGAGAACTATGTCAGGAAATTCAGGGAAGTGAGCAGAGTGGTCAGGACTGCAAAGGCAGCCACTGAAAGGAAATTAACACAGGGTATTAAGAAAGGAGAAAATCAAATCAAATAAAATCAGTCTTTATTTTTATAGCGCCTTTCAAAACCAAGGCGCTTCACAGATTATAAATACATTAAAACAGAATATAAAAGTATTAAAATCAACACAGTCCAATTCAGTTAATCAGGGAAGGCTAATTAAAAACAAATATGTTTTCAACATTGATTTAAAATTTGTAATGGTCAGGTATTCTCTTAACTGACTAGGTAGAGGATTCCACAGGGTCGGTGCTGCAAATGAAAAAGCATGCACGCCAGATGTTTTAAGGTGAACCCTGGGAATCTCTAGCAATCCCTCGTTGGCGGATCGGAGCTGGCGATTTGGGGAGTAGGGAATCAGGAGATCTTTAAGGTAGTCGGGTCCCTGTTCGTGTAGAGCTTTAAAAGTAAGCAAGCCTACCTTATAGGTGATCTGTCACGGAAGCGGCAGCCTGTGCAGTTCGTGCAGAACAGGAGTAATATGACTGGACCTGGGAGTACCAGTCAATAATCTGGCTGCACCAGCTGCAAGTGGCGGACATGAACCCCAGACAGCCCTAGGTAGAGGACATTGCAGTAGTCTAGATGGGTAGCAATGAAGGCGTGGACCAGTGTTGGAAGGTCAGCTGGGGGAATCAGGTGTTTCACCCAGGCAATGTTCCTCAGATGGTATAATGAGGATTTGACCACAGCTAACGCCTGACACTTCAAGGTCAAGCCATCATCAAACACAACACCCAGATTATGCACCCTATCTGAGGTAATAAGTTGGACACCACCAAGCCAAAGGCCCGACATGTGCCCAGAAACAAAACCCACCCCCAGGTGGCCTGGTTCCACAACCAGCACTTCAGTCTTATCCGGATTTAATCTCAGCCAACTCAAGCTCATCCAGTCTTTGATCTAAGAAAGGCAGCTATTTAGCATGGAAACCGCATCAACCTATCCAGGCATAAAGGACATATACAGCTGAGTATCATCTGTGTAGCAGTGAAAACTCAAGCCGTATCACCTAATGATATCTCCTAAGGGCAGCATATACACTGCAAACAACATGGGAGCCAATATGGAGCCCTGCAGTACCCCACAGGATGGGGGGAGGGCATCAGAGGAATAAATTCCAGTGACCACCCTCTGAGACCTGCTTGTCAGGAAAGATCAAAACCATTTGAGGATGGTACCTGACAGGTCACAAAGGACCCGGAGGGTCTCCAAAAGGACCCCATGGTCCACAGTGTCAAAAGCTGCAGAGAGATCAAGAAGGACCAAGATGGTATGAGCCTTTTGATCTTTCACCATCAGGAGATCATTTAGTACCCAGACAGGGGCAGTCTCTGTGCTATGCCTCTTCCTAAATCCAGACTGGAGAGCTTCATAGACACCGTGAGTTTCCAGGTGA
Source organism: Neoceratodus forsteri (assembly GCA_016271365.2). Lineage (NCBI taxonomy): Eukaryota > Metazoa > Chordata > Ceratodontiformes > Ceratodontidae > Neoceratodus > Neoceratodus forsteri. Next base: position 66,764,703 of record CM057455.1, read on the forward strand.
TTGTCAAGTTGCAATGTAACCATCTTCTCAATAACCTTCCCCACAAAGGGAAGGTTAGAGACAGGTCAGTAGTTAGCTGGATTAACGGGATCCAAGGAGGTTTTTTCAGGAGTGGTCTAATGACAGCCTCCTTTAAGGGATCCAGAAAGGTACCCCTCTCCAAGGATTTCCATACAATTTCAGCAAGGATTGGGCAGATAACATCTGCACATCCCACCAAAAGGGAAGTATGGCCTGGATCCAAACTACAACAGGTTGTATGCAAAGTCTGGACAATCTTTACATTGCCCATGAATTCTGGTCAGCCAAAATCCGTCCAGTCAGACCGGGTGCTCACCACTTTCCATTGACCTTTGCAACTCCTCATGGAAGGAGCCAGGCTGATTCGGACCTGATGCTGGCAACCTTATCCACAAAAAACTGAGCTAGCTCATTACACTTAACTTGTGAAAAAATTCTTCCAGACTGCAGACAGGTTGGATTGCACAATCTGTACACAGTATGAAAGAGTTGAGCCAGTCGGTTCTGCACGGCAGAAATCTTCCTGGACAGGAACTCTGCCTTCTTACAGATGATTTCTGATTGATAGCCATCATAATGCTCCATCAATCTGAGCCTGTCAGCATCCAGGCTGGATTTCTGCCATGCTCTCTCTAGCTTTCGACCACTTCGCCTCAACTCCTTCAAGGACCCATCAAACCAAGGGGACCTTGGGCAAAGAGTGGGTGGTAGAACACAATCAGGAACAATCATGTCCAGGGCATCTCCCACTGCCTTATTATAGGCTAGTACAAGATCCATTGGACTTGCGCTTTCACCCAGCAATCCTGATAGGTCCAGCACCACCAATAGACCATCTGGGGTAACTCCCCTCAAGGGGCGGTACCAAACCATCTCCAAAGGGGTAGGTCCATTTGGGGGAGCCCCCAAACCTGAACCCTATGGTGTGATGGTCAGACCAACTGACTGGTTCCACCCTCAAATCAGTGATCTCCATCCCCAGGAGGAATAGAAGATCCAATGAGTGGCCTCCTATATGGGCAGAGGAGGTAACAACCTATGTCAGGCCCAGCGTTGTCATTAGCTGGAGGAGATTTTCACCAAATTGCGAGAGTTCATCATTGACCCAGGCATTGAAATCCCCCAGAATTATCCATCTGGGGAATTCCAGCACCATGTTGACGACGAAGTCCACAATCTACTGCAGGAATAAACCCCCATCACCTGGTGGAGAGTAGATGAGGAGTATCCTGCAACTTACACCCTCACCCATAACACACTCAAAGGATCTAGTAGTCTCCACTGGAATATCAACAAGGCCCAGTTTGGTCTTAAAAAAGATGGCTACATCCCCACCCCTATGATCCAGCCTCGGGCGGTGAATCACCGAGAACCCAGCTGGAACTGCAGAAGCCAATACTGGGCACGCATTATCATCCAGCCAGGTCTCGGTGATGCATGCCAGGTCTACCATTTCAACAAGATCAGCTATAATAGCCGTCTTGTTTTTGATAGACCTAGCATTACATAACACCACCCGGGATGGATGAGATGCTGGAGAAGACCTCAACTACTGGCCCTTTGGTATTGGAACAAGACAGGGATTACCCCTGTCTTGGCACCATTTCACCCCAGGGCATCGTCTGGTCCCCACCACCCCAATACATCACCCCTTTTCCTGTATTCTACCACCAGGCCCAGGCCTGCCCCCTTCCCATTCCTCCTAGCAATTCCAACAGACGAACAGCGTATATACATTTCTGCTGGTAAAGAGGGGCAATTAAATGGACGCAACTCCCTCAGCCTAGTAGCGGAATACTGCCTGACCATCCTTAAGCCTTCCCAACACATTAATCACAATCTACAAACACAACCCCATATCAGTTCCTGGGCAGTGACTACCCAGTAGCCTATCTACACACAAAAATAAAATAAACCCCACCCCACAACTCTCACTTATGGGCCCTAAAATATTAATAACATATTCAAATTAGCACATTGATAAATTAACAATAATTCACTAAACCCAAACCAGGAGAACAAATATCTTCAGTCATTTGTTGTCCATGTGATTATAATATTCAATACAAAAACAGATTTGCCAGAAAATCAGAAAAATATTTGCAGTGCAAAGGAGGAGCTCTCACTAACCACCTTGCTATAATGCAGAACGAGACTCTCTAACTTCCTCCTTCAAACATCAATGTAATATATAGTACTTGCAGTTTGAATAAACAATAAATCTTAATCAAATTAAATTAAATCAGAAATTTTTTTAAAATCCAAACATCTTCTTTCAGAAAGAATGAAATGTGGAAACCCAGGTCCTCTCACCACCAGGAAATCCACAAAAACACTCTTGCTGTCTAGTTCAGGATAAGAAATAATTCAAATAATGCAAATGATCTAAATGGAGAGGCCAATTCAATCGGAAACTGCCAGACTCCGGGTAAGCAATTAGTAGTAGTCAGGGGCCCGCAAAACACTATCCACAGAGGCCACTCCAGAAATATTCACAGCCCCACCAGTTCCGAGGCGATGGCGCTAATAGCCAACCCCAGAAACTAGGAGAACTATGGCTTGTCAGCCCACCTTATTGAACAAGAGCTGGTCCCCTGTGGCAGCAATCTGGCTATTAGCCACCGGACGATGTCGGGCACCCCCACAGCCCCACAGCTGACCACACCGATGTCCATTTCAGAGCCCACAACTCAGGCCCTGCTCCAATACTTGGGTTAGATCTTACAAGCAGCCCGAAAACCACACCCTTGGCCAGTTTCAAATGCAAAAAGATCCTCCGATGGACAAGCTCCACTCCACTCCACAAACCCCACTCCTCGACTTAGCTTCTTCCCAGAGAATCTCGCTCCCTCTTCAAGTTCATGGTCACATAAACAAGCAGCAAAGGCAGCAAAAGGCAGGGAATTCAAATCCAATCAGTTCCAGTCCACATCAACATATGCTATGCGAAATTAACGAGAGATTTAAACCTCGTATTATGTCTGTATGGTAGCAATAGCGGAACAGTAGCGGGACTGATCGAATATAAAACGAGCAGGATAAAAAAAGCAAAATAAGACAACAAAATAAACAAATTCAACAAACATTCAATTCAATTGCAGAGAGCTACTTGCAGCACACCCAGCCTGGCGGCCATGATGGAGTGCCTCTGTATTCATCCATCATGTTTTTTGCAGGACACAGCTGCCCAAATCAGGACAGTCCTGCGAAAATCAGGTCATGACAGAATTTCTTCAGGTATATCATGGAAAAGAGGAAGTGCAAGGATCAAATAGTTAGGATCAGGAAAGGCAGTGGGTGGGTGAGTAGACAAGGGGGCCAAGAAGGCAGAAGTACTTAATGAGTACTTCTGTTCAGTGTTCACAAGGGAGAGGGATGGGCCCATTCCTGGAGGGAAAGGGGGCACAGGCATGGGGGGTGTGATGGCCACAGATGGGGTTATCACAGTGAAAAGGGTACTGGAGGGCCTTAAGTCCTGAGGGTTGACAAGGCACCTGGGCCAGATGGGATACATTACAGGGTGCTGAGGGAGCTGGCAGAGTCACAAGTGGATCTGGTCAACACCTCGCTAAATACGGGATGCGTGCCCAGAGATTCGAGGGAGGCACACGGGGTACCGCTCCACAAAAGTGGGCCCAAGGACGAGCCAGGGAACTACAGACAGGTGAGCCTCACCACAAGTGTGAGGAAACTGATGGTATCTATCCTCAAAGAAAGACTGGCGCAGTTTCTTGTGGATAATGATCTGCAAGATGACAGACAGCATGGGTTCATCGCTGGCAGATCCTGTCAGACAAACTTGGTTGTTTTTTTTGACTTGGTCACAAGCGCACTGGATGAGGGCCATGTGGTAGATGTAGTCTACCTGGATTTCAGCAAGGCCTTTGATTCAGTGCCACATGTAAGGTTGACCTGCAAGTTGAGGAGTCTTGGTTAAAATAGAAACATAGAATCTGATGGCAGATAAGGACCGCTTGGCCCACCTAATCTGCCCTTTTCCCTACCTAATGGATAAGCTTCAGATCCTAGTTAACCAACAGCCTACTTCCTCCTACCCCCCCACTAGAATTGCCTTATGTCTGTCCCATGCATTCTTGAATTCTCCTACTATTTTTGACTCTACGACCTCCTCAGGAAGGCCATTCCATGCATCTACAACCCTCTCTGTGAAGAAAGACTTCCACACATTACCTATGAGCTATCCCCCCTCTATCTTCAAATTGTGCCCCCTTGTTCTTGCACATCACTTTTTCTGAAAGATGCTACCTTCTTGGACTTTGTTGATTCCCTTGAGGTATTTGAAAGTTTCTATCATGTCCCCCCTCTCCCTCCTTTCCTCGAGGCTATACATCTTAAGCTCCTTTAGTCTTTCTTCATATGTCTTCTGGTACAGACCCTGCACCATTTTGGTTGCCCTCCTCTGGACAGTCTCCACCCTGTCTGTCTCTGTGGAGATGAGGTCTCCAGAACTGTATACAGTACTCCAGATGTGGCCTTACCAACTGTCTGTACAGAGGGCCAACAACTTCCTGCTTTTTACTGGTGATGCCTCTCCCTATGCATCCCAGAATTCCCCCAGCCCTCCTTACTGCCTTCTCACATTGCTGGCCCACCTTTAGGTCATCTGATATGACTACTCTCAGGTCCCTTTCCATTTTTGTTGTTGTAAGTATATCACCCCTATTGTGTACTCTTCCGTTGGCTTTTTGTTTCCCAGATCCATTACTTTGAACTTCTTTGTGTTGAATCTAAGCTGCCATACATTTGACCATTCCTCCAGCCTTGCCAAGTCACTTTTCATCCTTTCCACCCCACCTTGCATATCAACCCTGTTGCAGATCTTTGTGTCATCTGCAAAGAGACATACTTGTCTCTCTGCAATGTCACTTATAAAGACATTAAAAAGGACTGGCCCCAGTACTGAAACCTGCGGTACCCCACTAGTAACCCCCTTTCTTCACTGTGGACTCCATTTACTATTACCCTCTGTGTCCTGTTGTCCAGCCAGTGTTTTACCCAGGCTACCACCCTGGGACCCACTCGCAGGCTGGCTAATTTGTTTATTAATCTTTTGTGCGGGACTGTGTCAAATGCCTTGCTAAAGTCTAGGTAGGCCATGTCCACAGCCCCTTCCTGGTATACTACTTTGGTCACCCAGTCAAAGAAATCAATTAGATTTGTCTGATATGACCTTCCCACTGTGAATCCATGCTGCCTCGGGATCTGTGCCCCACTAGCCTCTAGGTACTCAACAATTCTTTCTTTCAAAAGAGATTCCATCATGTTCCCTACCACTGAGGTCAAACTGACAAGTCTGTAGTTTCCTGCCTGTCTTGCTCCCACTTTTGTGAAAGGGAATTACATTCACCCTCCTCCACTCTTCAGGTACCACACCATCCTCCCATGATTTACTAAAAAGGGTAGTCAGTGGTGTTTTGAGTTCTTCCCTTAGTTCTTTTAGAATTCTGGGGTGAATCCCATCAGGCCCCATTGCTTTATCCATCTTCAGTTTTAAGAGTTCTTTCAGAACCCATTCTTCTGTGAAAGGACTAATATCAACCTCCCTATTCAGAATGCTTTTATTGACTGGATTAGGTATCTCCCCCTGCTCTTCCAATGTGAATACTGAGCAGACGTATTTGTTTAATATCCCTGCTTTTTTACTGTCGTTCTCTGCCTAACCACCTTCCTCTTTATTCAGCCTCATTATCTCTGCCTTAGTCTTTCTTTGCTCCCTAATGTACCTATAAAAGGTTTTATCCCCCTTCTTAACTGAGTTAGCTATCTTTTCCTCGGTATGGGCCTTTGCTATTCTGCAAAGCATCATGGGCTGCATATGCAAATCACCACAGAATGTTATGCTGGTCCAACTTTAAGCAGAATTGCATGGTGCCAAAAGGCCTCTCACACAGTTTGCAAAGGGTGCTAACAGAAGACATAGACACGTGTTTCGTCCTACCAGGACTCATCAGTATGCCTTGTCTGTTTGACACCCCAGTGGAATGGACCAGCTACCCCTAAGGCAGTGTGCCTGGGATATATTGTGGTGTACCATTAAAATAAAAAACTATTTAAAAGACAAAATAACCTCTGTGTGGCGTAAACACTGGAGGCAAGGAGTTACCAAAGGGCATTTGGCTGGGAAGCCAAGTTTCAAGAAAATACAAAATCACACATGCCCCACAATGCAAGCATCATGGGCTGCATATGCAAATCACCACAGAATGTTATGCTGGTCCAACTAAGCAGAGTGCATGGTGCCAAAAGGCCTCTCACACAGTTTACAAAGGGTGCTAACAGAAGACATAGACACTTGTTTCATCCTACCAGGACTCATCAGTATGCCTCGTCTGTTTGACACCCCAGTGTTTACGGCACAGAGGTTATTTGTCTTTTAAATAGTTTTTTATTTTAATGGGTACACCACAATATATCCCAGGCACACTGCCTTTTGGCACCATGCAATTCTGCTTAAAGTTGGACCAGCATAACATTCTGTGGTGATTTGCATATGCAGCCCATGATGCTTTGCATTGTGGGGGCATGTGTGATTTTGTATTTTCTTGAAACTTGGCTTCCCAGCCAAATGCTCTTTGGGGGTAACCCTTGCCTCAGTGTTTACGCACAGAGGTTATTTGTCTTTGCTATTCTGACTGCCTTCCCCACTTCCTTCTGCTTTAACTGGTACAATTCTCTGTCCTGCTCCTTCTGTGTTTCCTTATACTTCCTGAATACTATCTTTTTTCTCCCTAACCTTCTCCACCACTTCTTTTGAGAACCATAGTGTTTTTTTTCTTTCATTTTTGATTTGTTTATTTGCTTCACACAAAGGCGTGTTGCCTCTGTGATGGCGGTTTTGATGTTTCTCCATTGTTGCTTCACCCCACCTGTTTCCTAGTGCTTTTCTGAGGCACTCTCCCATTTTGACAAAATCAGCACACCTGAAGTCCAGTACCTTCACTTTTATATGGCTTGACTATACAGCTAAATTTATCGTGAACCACACTGTTTGTTGGTCACTTGTTCCCAGGTGGCTACCCACTTCAAGATCAGAGATCCTCTCTCTGTCCCCATTTGAGAGTATGAGGTCTAAAGTTGCTCCCTCCTGAGTGGGTTCCAAAACTAGCTGTCTGAGGCATGCCCCCTGTAGGGCATCAAGAATGGACCTGCTCTTGGACGTGGCTACAGCAAAGGAGCTCCAGTTAACATCTCACCTATTCAGGTCCCCCCTCAGCAATACCTCCCCTTTTTCTGCCATCCTAAGAATGCCTTCTGTCATATCCTAGTCCATTTCCTCCCCCTGGGATAGGGGTCTGTATACAACCCCTGTGTGGACTGTGGTACCATTTCCAGTCTCCAGGGTGACCCACAGTGCTTCCTCTCCCCCTGTTTACCCTTTAGTTCCGTTGCTTTGATCCCTTCCCTTACATAGAGAGCTACTCCTTCTCGTCTTCTTCTCTTCTGGTCCCTCCTGTAGATTGTGTACCCTGGTATGTTGACATCTTAGTCATGGTTCTCTGTGTACCATGTTTGTGTGACTGCCACAATATCCAGGCATCCCAATTCCATCAATGCCACCATTTCGGGGAGCTTTTTACCTAGACTACGGGCATTGGTACTCATTACCCTCCATCTTTTTATGGCTTTATTTCTTTTTGCCCCATCCCTGTCCTTTCTGCCTTTGCCTTTTTCTTCATTTACCCCTGCCCTTCTCCCTATTGACTGCAATATCTTGGTGTTTACCTCACTAACTACCCTGATTTTTGGGGGGGCTAGGATTTCCCTTCTCCTTTTCAGTGCCTCTCCCTTGGCTAGTTAAAATGCTTGGCAATGAAGCATTTAAACCTATCACCTAGGATCCTGGTTCCACTCCTGGATAGATGCAGACCATCGCACCAGTATAGGCCTGCATCCCTCCAAGTAGAGCCTGAGTCCCCATTGAAGCCAAATCCCTGAGCTCTGCACCAATTTTTCAACCAGTTATTGAATCACATGGTGCGGAAGTACCCTAGCCTCACCCATGCCATAGACAGGTAGCACGTCTGAGAAAGTTACCATGTGTGCTACTTGTCTAAGGCCCCTCCCCAACTCCACAAACTCCTGTTGACTGCTCTTATCCCATTCTCAGCCAGGTCATTTGTCCCTAGGTGGCTAATGACATCCAGCTCACTCCTCCTTGCAGCTGCTCCCACGATCCTGAGTATTTGTTTCCTGTCCCTCCAAGCCATGGCACCGGGCAGGCACCTTACCTCCCTTTCCCCTCCCTCCCCCAGTTCTACCTCCCTAACAACTGAGTCCCCCACCAGAAGTTGTTTCCTTCCCCTGTGGGGTCCTGTGCCACCCCTCCTGTGGGTCTCCATTGTGGAGGTTCCAGCATCCTCCTTGGTCTCCACTGCAGGTGCCTCCATAGAGGAACATGCTCAGCCAGAGTGGAGAATGAATTGTGGAGAGGCACAAATGGAGGGATGTGCCTCTGTTCCATCACCCTCACCCTCTCTTAGCCCACCGTGGTCCAACCATTCCTCTTTCTTGACAACCTCTGAGGTAGTGGCATTGGTTTGGGTGGTCCCTGGGTGGGAGAGCAGGTTTCTTGAATCCTTGCCAGGTCAGCATAGAGACGAACAACCTCCTTCCTCAGACCAGAGAAGTGCCTTCAAATAGGGCAGCAACGCAGTCTCCAGAATGTCTCCCAGAATATTGCTCCTCCACAGCCAGTGCATTGCACCACTCCCCACATGTCTGTGTCCCTTTCTGTTACAGATATTTTTTTGTTTTAGTGTGTGCAAGCTTGTGAGTGTCATTACCCCTGTTCAGTGTGCTGTGCCTTTAAGGATATGAACAGGTGTATGTTGTTAGCAGTTTTGGGAAGTGATGTCCGAACCCCTGCTATAAAGGAAGTTATGCACTTGGGCGTGGTGGGGCAAGGGCAGGGTGGGTGAGAGTAAACCTGTACCCTCCAGAAACAATCAACTACAACTCTGACCCTCCACCCCAGGGAGTGCCTTCCTTCCTTTCAGACACCTATTTCACAGAGGTTAAGTAACAGGTCTAGTCACAAATGACTGCAAATATCTCCCAGCTACAGTTCCTCCCTGGCAAATGGAAGTTCAAATAAGAAAAGTCAACCCCCAAAACAGAGAATCAATACTAGTTACTTACAGGTCAAAAAAGTAATAATTCAGTTCAGCGTAGTCTATTAAATAACCTCCTTGATTTAAGGAAGCTTTGGCAGCTCTCTCTCTCTCTCTCTCTCTCTCTCTGTCAGCAGCTGGTATAGGGTGGAGGCTAGCCCGATGGGTAGAAAGCTGGCTGAGGGACAGGTAACAGAGGGTAGTTGTGTGGGCAGAAGCATTGGAGCCCAGGTCAGTGACATGTGGTGTTCCACAGGGATCAGTACTGGGACCAGTCCTGTTTAACATTTTCATCACAGACATAGCGGTTGGAATCAAGAATAAGATTAGCCTCTTTGCCGATGACACCAAGATCTGTGCTGAGGTGGATGGGGAGGAGGGTGGCAAATTACTGCATGAGGACTTGGCAAGACTCGTGGAGTGGTCGCACACCTGGCAGCTTGGGTTCAATGCCAAGAAGTGCAAGGTGATGCATTTCAGAACCAAAAACCCAAGATACAGCTACTGGATGCATGCTATCAAACTGTCCACATCCAACCAGGAGAAGGACCTGGGGGTGCTGGTGACTGGGGAATTAAACCACTCAGCCCAGTGTAGGAAGGCAGCAGCTAAGGCTAACAGGATGCTGGGATGTATAGCAAGGGGGGGATTACATCCAGATGTAGCAAAGTCATATTGCTCCCTTAAAGGTCCCTGGTGAGGCTGCACTTGAAGTACTGCACACAGTTCTGGTGCCCATACTTGAAAAGGGATATCAGACAACTGGAGGCAGTGCAGCAAAGAGCAACAACGATGATCCAGGGGTTGATGATAGAACTTATGAGAAAAGACTAGAAGAGCTCAACATGTATACTTAGGAGCATAGAAGAGAGAGAGAACATGATCAAGACCTTCAAGTGCCTGAAGAGGATGAACAGAGTTGACTTCCAGAGTGGGTTCACTCTCCAGAATGGAAGATATAGCAGAGGACACTCACTGAAGTTAAACGGGGCAGATTCATGAGGGAAAGGAGGAGGCACTGCTTCACTGAAAGAGTGGTAACAGGGTGGAATGCACTACCTGAGCAACTCGTATCAGTACAGACTGTGGGGTGCTTCAAGAGGGGTGGGACAAATTCAAGGAGAAAGTACATACCGGGGGGTCAGTTGGGAGAGGGAAGAGTTAATGGGAGGGGAGGAAACTGCAGTCTGATGACTGAAGTGCTGCACACTCGAGCAGACTAGATAGACCATATGGCCTGTATCTGCTGGCAATTTTGTGTGTTCATATGTAAAAGAAATTGCAAAGAAAATCACTACTTAACATCAGTAGTTTCTCACATAATACAGTCCTGGATCTTAGAGCTCCTATGACCCTTCTCATCTGCATTCAGCAGCTTGTCTGCAGTAGCACCTCTCTCCTTCACTCTCAAGACTGAACTCTACTCGACTGAACTGAAGTAAACTCACTGAAGAGGTTTTTATATCTTTTGGTGGGGTCACCTGACTGAGCCCTTTTCTGTATTTACATGTCTGGACATGTTTCAAAACCAAGGGGAGAGGGGGTTGTGTCAGGGGATTTCCTATTTCAGTTAACGGTACAGTGTATATCTCCATAGAAAATGACTCTGTCTCTGATCCACAGTGACTAAGCAACTCAGCCTCATACATAGAACCTTGTACAGCAACAGGTTTATAGTGTAAATTTATGAAAATACCTTAAGGGTTTCTTATCACTGCACTAATCATGAGATTATTATTGTTTTATATGGCTTCTAATCATTTTTGTTTAAAAAGTCTTTATTAACTGTATTCATTCCTGCTATTTAAAATAACCTTCATGTGTTTTGTACACAAAATGCACTTATGCACATTACACAGCACCTCTCCGAAAGTTTGTCATCATTCCAGGGACTGGATGGATGGAAATGGAAAAAGAATGAAAAAGAGAGAACTAGTAGGAAGTTTAGAAGGGATAGTAAAGAGCTTCGCCAAGTGGCCAACCTAGGGTAGGGGGGAAAAGAAGAAGAGCAAAGAGAAAAGTGTTAACTGTTGCTAGGAAAGTAGAACATAGAAAAGTGGTCCATCAGTCACAGCCGAGGGTGTAGCCTAACTCTGCTACACACCTCCCTCCTTAAGAGAAAAACAGTTCTCAAAACTATACTGTTTTTTTAAGAACCCCCCTCTCAGTCATACATATTCTATCAAAACAGTACAGTAGAATGGGGATTGGTTGAAACTTTCTCTCACCCACTATGAGAGATTCAGCCCAGGGTCCCTTAATTCAGTTATTTTTAGTAGTGTCTACCATACCAAGTTACTGTGATATCACAATACTTTCACAACATTACCCTGGGGCTGTCATACAGTTCAGCATAGTACCCATCTGTGCTCTCAGAGGACTTCAGTCTGTAGTGACTGTCTACCCCCTAACTATTTCACTCTGGTTACTACAACTCAGACATTTCATATCTAATATCAGGCATCTATCAATAGGCATCGTTTCAGCATCCATCACTTAACATCGTTTCAGAATCCATCACTTAACATCGTTTCAGCATCCATCACTTGGCATCGTTTCAGAATCCATCACTTGGCATTGTTTCAGCATCCATCACTTAACATCATTTCAGAATCCATCACTTGGCATCATTTCAGCATCCATCACTTGGCATCGTTTCAGCATCCATCACTTAACATCGTTTCAGCATCCATCACTTGGCATCGTTTCAGAATCCATCACTTAACATCGTTTCAGCATCCATCACTTAACATTGTTTCAGAATCCATCACTTGGCATCGTTTCAGCATGCATCACTTAACATTGTTTCAGAATTCATCACTTGGCATCATTTCAAAATCCATCACTTAACATTGTTTCAGAATCCATCACTTGGCATCGTTTCAGCATCCATCACTTAACATCGTTTCAGAATCCATCACTTAACATCGTTTCAGAATCCATCACTTGGCATTGTTTCAGAATCCATCACTTAACATAGTTTCAGAATCCATCACTTGGCATCATTTCAGAACCCATCATTTAACATCGTTTCAGAATCCATCACTTGGCATCATTTCAGAACCCATCATTTAACATCGTTTCAGAATCCATCACTTAACATCGTTTCAGAACCCATCACTTGGCATCGTTTCAGAACCCTGTGCACCAACTATTGTACCTTCATCATTACGCTAAAAAAGAGGAAGTAATACACCACAGTTTTATGCTGTCTTCTAGCTTCCACCATTCCCATCACTTGGCATTGTTTCAGCTCTGTGCACCCACTATTGTACTTTCATCAGCATATTAAAAAAGAGGAAATAATACACCACAGTTTTATGCTGACTTCGAGCTTCCTCCATACCCATCACTTGACATCGTTTCCACTCAGGGCCCAATCATAGGTTCCACCGCATACCTAGATCCTTCATGACCCTAGGTTACTCATTTTATATCATACAGTATAGACATTTCTTTCATGTTATACATTTCTTGTAATCATTCATTTATCCATTTCCCTTTCACATATTCTCTGGTAGACAAGGAACCTTCTTATGCTGAACATCAACCAACCAGTTCCTAACTCCAAAACCTTTGGGGTTTCCTTTCAACCCTTATTTTTAACATTCCAGGGGTTTCCTTTCAACCCTTATCCCATTCTGGTACTCTCAACTGACTGTACTCAGCACCAGTCTTAGTGCTATATTCATTTTAAACATTACATGTTTCATACATTTCATATCATATCCCAGGGGGTTCAAAACATGGGAAAGTCCCTTCAGCCACCATGGTGTCTTCTCTGTTGCTTGTAGTCTTCACCCCAATATGCAAATGTCCTGAAACAGTTTTACCTGGGACCTTCATCTTATCATCCTCCAAGTAGCTGCAGCCCAGAAAAATGGCCAACAACGGATTTCAAAAGTAGCTGGCAATAAAGGTTTGATAAGGGGGGCTCCTCCTCCTCCTCTAGAACCCATGGACCCTGGTCATCTGCTTGGCCACAGAATCCTCGAGTTGGGAACCCTCCATCAGCACCTGGCAGTGGTGCTCTGCCTTTCTCTGGTGCTGGTCCACCTCCTCGTTCCATCGAACTCCAATCCAGGCAATATCTCCTCTCTAGTTCTCCTCACCTGGTCTCTGGTATTCACACTGGTAAGACTCTCCTCCTTCAACAGATCCTTGGTATCCATGAGATCCTGGATGTACGCCATCCTTCTCTTTGCCCCCTATGTCTGGATACCAGGGCTGGTATCTGGGTACTGGTCTCCCCCTTGTTTCTTTGGACAACCAGTACTATCCCACTGCTGACACCAAGTTTGTCACAGCGTGTGAGAATAAACTTCAGATGAGGCAAATTTACAGGTTTAAAACACACCTTGGTGTGATATTTATTTTTCAAAAGTTAGAAAAATAATAAATGAAAACAAAGAAAATTGCAAAGAAAATCACTACTTAACATCAGTAGTTTCTCACATAATACTGTCCTGTATCTTAGAGCTCCTAAGACCTTTCTCATCTGCATTCAACAGCTTATCTGCAGTAGCACCTCCCTCCTTCACTCTCAAGACTGAACCTTACTAGACTGAACTGAAGTAAACTCACTGAAGAGATTTTTATATATCTTTTGGTGGGGTTACCTGACTGTACTTATATGTCTGGACATGTTTCAAAACCAAGGAAGGAGGGGTTGTGTCAGGGGATTTCCTATTTCAGTTAAAGATACAGTGTATATCTCCATAGAAATTGACTCTCTGTGTCTCTGATCCACAGGGACTAAACAATTCGGCCTCATACATAGAATCAGTATGCCACCCTTACAGCAACACCAACACAGTGAAATACAAATCTGTCGGCAAACTCGTCACTTTGCCGACAGGTCACTGTGTTGGTGTGCCCAAGACAGGGGCATGCTGTCTCCCAATCCTGCACTCTGGCCCCAAAATAAATCCAATTGGATTTGAGAATCCAAAAGATGGGGGGGTGGGGGCAGAGCCCCCTGCATGGTGGGTTCAGAGTGGCAAAGCTCCCCAATAAAAAAAAAACAGGCACAGGAGATACACAGGAATCATGTGGACTGCAACTTGTAGTTGACATGATTCCTGTCGGCAAAATCCCAGTCGACATAAAGAATGTTGAACCGGCATGGTAGAGCCCATAGAACCTTATACAGCAACAGGTTGATAGTGTGAATTTATGAAAATACCTTAAGAATTTCTTATAACTGCACTCATCATGACATTATTGTTTTATATGGCTTCTAATAATTTTTGTTTAAAAAGGCTTTATTAATTGTATTCATTCCTGCTATCCAAAATAGCCTTCATGCTTTTTGTAGACTAAATGCTCTTATGCACATTACACAACACCTCTCCATATGTTTGGCATCATTCCAAGGACTGGATGGAAGGAAGGAAATGGAAAAGAATGAAAAGAGAGAACTAGTAGGAAGTTTAGTAGGGATAGTAAAGAGCTATGCTAGGTGGCCAACCTAGGGTGGAGGGGGAAAAAGAAGAAGAGCAAAGAGAAAAGCATTAACTTGCTAGGAAATAAGGAGATAGAAACGTGGCCCATCAGTCACAGCCAAGGGTGTAGCCTGACTCCGTCACAGTGACTTTTCTGGTATTACAGTCAGAGAAAGGCATTATAGTGTGGTAATGATTTCACTAACTGTGAAATGGGTGGTGCTCCAACATTGGAAGGACCAAACATGTGTTTGCTACATGAGTGGTATCAAGAGCTTTTACACAGCCTCTGAATTGAGAAGTTGATAGCTAGCCTCTGGCATAGAGTTCCACCATCAAAAACTGGAGTAAACTAAGAACTCTAAACTCCTTATAAATTTCCTTGTATCGGCACAGACACTTCAGGTATTTTAGATATTTTTGTGTTATAATATGATTCTTGTCAGTATCTACAATTTTATGATTTTCAAGTCCCAAGCAGTCATGTTTAATTAACTGTATGTTACTTCTTTTTATATTGTATAGAATTATTATAGACTTTTATGTTTTTATGTCTTCATTCTCTCCGTTGGGGGGGTGTCTTTGTTGTGGTGTCAGTAGTTGGTAGTATTGTAATTGTGTGCTGTTGTTTGTTAAAGTGTTCCTTTCTTTTTTGATTGTTTGTATTTTCCTCATATTTGTTGAAAATCAATAAAGGTTATTAAATTTCAGAAACAAATAAGGTACAGGAGGGTAGCATCTTTCAGAAAAAGAGATGTTCTAGAACAATGGGTCATGTCATGAGACTGGAAGGCAGTAGACTAAGGGGTAATGTGAGGAAGTATTTCTTCACAGAAAGGGTGGTGGATGCAGGGAACAGCATCCCAGCAGAAGTGGTATGTGCAAATTCAGTAGGAGAATTCAAAAATACATGGGACAGGCATAGGGGAACCCTACTGATAGGAAAGAGATCAAAGCCGGAGATGAAATAATGTTTGTGGTTTCTGCAGCAAGTAGAAAAACATGGGCAGACTGGGTGGGCCTAGTGATCCTTATCTGCCATCAGTTACTATGTAGACCTCTTCCAATTTACTTGAATGTTACAGTTAGAAGAATTTTTTTTAATAATAACTCATCCCTATTAAATGGCACAGAAGATACTACCTCGAGTCAAGATATTATCAATTTTAAAAAGCCATCATCTTTTTGTCCTCCACAGAGTAACCATACCCTCTCTGCATTTTGAAACCTGGTCTCCAAGGATGTAAGCACACACATAGAAAAAAATAAGACCACTCAGTATAGCCGGAATATGTCCCAACAAGAGAGACAAACATAGAAACATAGAAGTTGATGGCAGATAAGGACTGCAAGGCCCATCCAGTCCAAACAATTTAAGAACTAAACAAGACTGTTTACTTTAGGAGTCATGGTGCAACTCCAGGATATCAGTAGTACAAAAGAGAGGAAAACACTTTTACAGGAATAATAAACAACTGGTTTCAATTAACAGGAGTCAGCAAAGAAAAACATGACAGACGGTTTTAATCTAACATAACAAGCTGTTGCCTTTCTATGCTGGCAGATAAATTGAAATCTAAGCTCTGTGTCCCCCTACACAAACCTCAGCTGAAGGCAAGCTCTCTGCTTATTTTCATGGATGATATCAGGCAACAGCCCGCTGGAGAGGAATCCTCTAAATTTATAGCTTCCATTTGAAACTCTGTGATGGGTCACCCCCTTTGAAATGACCAACCATTGTAGATTCTGTACAAGTTTGAATTCCATCGCCCCAATCAATTTAAAAACCTATAGGTGCATAATTAGATCCATTTCACAACCAGTTTGTATTTGATTGATTGATAGATTTTTATTTTTATACAGGATACAAATTGCTAAAATGTAAACTCTATTTTCAACAATGTCCTGTGCAGATACAAAAATTAAAAACATCATTCCATCCACAAATACATCTCATACATCCATAACATACTGTACTACATACAATAAAATCACGTAAAACATGTAGTTAGAGTGCAAATGTCTTTCCAAGAGTTGTTTGAAAGTGGAATATAAATTTATAGACTTTAATTTGCTTGGCAGATCATTCCAGTGTCTAGCAATTTTTGTCTCTAATATTACATCCCCTGCTCTATTATATGATATACATGTAACCCACCTGTTACCCGGGGTTACTACAATCCCAGTAAGACCTAGTGGTAGGCAGGGAAGGCAACTTGTGAAACTCCAGTTAAATGGATTTCACACTGTCTCACTCTGTTCTCAGTCTCACCTGAGACTGAGGGATGACATCACCATAGAACTATCGCAGCTGCATGAGCCACATTGGAATCTGCAGATGGGGATTAGGTTAGAATGTTGGGAGTTTTTGAACAGTGAGCAGCAGCAGCTGTGTGTGAGCAGCCTTGAAGAGAGGAGCACAGCAGTCTGTGAACAGGCTCTTGGCGCCTAAGCTCTGATATAGAGCTACTTTTAGGGAAAGGTGTGTGTTTCCGCCTAAAGAGGAACACAGTAAGCTGTTCTTGAAGTGGTGGAGACCGCTGATACTGGTCTCTGTACCCCATCCCTCGGGGGACGGGGGTGGAAGGTTTGCCTGTTATTCCAGGGGCAACCTCCTGGTTCCGGCTAGGGAAGAAGCTGCCTTATTTTTCTGAAATGTGTTGTGGCATCAGAAGCTGTCAAGATTCTCCTGTGGGACACCTGCAACCAAAGGGTAAGTTCTGCTCTTGTCAAAGGGCCTATATTTCACTTGAACTGTGTTAAAGTGGGGATTGGACTGCTGAATTAGTGGGAGGCCTAGAGGAATAGGCTTAGCCAAAGTACAAGTATGTTCAAGTCCAGCACAAGGGGAAAGCCAAGACATGTAGAGGAAATGTGCTATACATTTACCCTTTAATCTACACTGCCAAGCTTTTCAGGAAGAGATGTTTAAGTATGTTCAAGTTTAGTACAAGGGGAAAGTCAAGACATGTAGAGGAAATGTGCTATACATTTACCCTTTAATCTACATTGCCAAGCTTTCAAAAAATAGTTGTTTAATGTCCAGAGAAATGGCCGGGTATGGATTGTGGAAGCTGGAGGTGGGAGACCCCCCATCTTTAGTAACCAGGTTCACCTCCACAGATTTGCTCTGTGGCCCTTCTACTTTGCCTCAGGCACTTGGCCAGTGCTGAGGGAAGTACCCAGACATGGGATTGAAAGGAAATTTTCCTTAAGGAGTCAAAAGCTCTAAGGTGGTTTGGGGAGCCACCAACAGAAAATGTGTCCACTGCCATATAGATTCGGATGTTGCGGTGGCGGCAGGAGCAGACCCAGGAAAAGGCAAAGAGTGTACAAGTCGGGCTGTGTACCCAAAGCAGCATGCAAGTCCGGGCTGTGTGCCTGGTGGGTTCAGAGCCTGAGGGCTGAAGTGTTGAAGAAGTGTTCTGTTTCTCTTATCTGCATTATCAGGAATGTAGCCCCGTGGAGGTCCAGCTATGCTTTGTTTGTTCAGTTTGGATGTGAATAAAAGCCACACATTAGAATCCCATTCCTGGTATTGGACATTACAGTTATTGCTTCCTGTGTTTGGATTTACTTTGGGGCCCCTGTGCAGAGTAGTCAAAACTAAGCCCTTGTGCCGAGTAACCTAGTCCTCCCCGTACCCAGTCACCCACCTGGTACTGCTGTCAGCTTCAACAGCATACCACCTGTCGTTTGCAAAAAGGCAGGGGGTCCCAGGGTTACATACATGTAGGTATATTCAGGTTATTATATCTTAAATTATGCTTGTTTCTATTTGGTGATTCTGTTTTTACACATCTTTGCATTGGGTGGTCATCTACTGAGTATATGGTTTTATAGCACCCAGTTAACCATATGTATTGTCTTTTTCTTTCAGGATGTAGCCAATCCATCATTTCTAGAACCTTACAGTGTTGTATTCCCTGTTGACTCTCTGTAGCAAATTTCGTTAATCTATAATATGTCTGATCAATTTTTCTTAAACATGTTTGTGTTGAGTTCATATACACTTTAGATCCATACTCTAATGTTGGTATTAATACCTGCTCTACCAACTTTGTCCTTGCCTCATTTGTGAAGCAACTGGAAACCCTCCTCATAGCTCTCAGTCGTTGATTTACTTTTTTAACTGTTATATTTATATGTTCTGTCTAAGTTACTCGGTTGTCGATCATGACCCCCCAGATATTTGTATGTATTAACATTTGCTATCCCAATCCCATTTTATAATTTTATATTTAGCCCTTTTTTATTTTTTCTTGGGGACCTAATGTAAACTTCATGCACAGAGTTTTGTTTGCATTAAGTAATAATCTGAAGTTTCTGAACCATTTTTCCATGGTGGCCATGTCCTCCTGGAGTTTCATTTCAAGGGAGACATGGTCATCTGTGGATGCTACTAGGACTGTGTCATCTGTGTATAGTCGAACTCCACTTCCAGAAATATTTTGGGCTAATTCATTTATATATATATATTAAACATTAAAAGGCCCAGTATCAAGCCTTGTGAGACTCCTCTTTTAACTTCTTTCAGGCATGATACAGCATTTGCATACATCACACACTGTGTTCTTTCAGAAAAAATATGATTTAAACCATCCTTACAGCACTTCTTGTACCTCGATCCCATATAGTCTTTCCAATAACAAACCATGATCTACTAGATCAATGCTTTACTGAGGTCCATGAACACTGCCCCAGTGCTCTTTCCTAAATTTAGCAAAGATGTTATCGAGTTGTTAAAAGTCAACCAGGGCAGTGTCGGTGTACCTCCATGTTCTGAACCCATACTGAGAATCTGATGATAAATCATTCTGCTCGAGATACTGATAAAATTGCTCGTGTACTTGTTTTTGCAAGACCTTCGATAATCCTGATAATAAAACTATAGGCCTACAAATTGATGGCATTGTATCGTCCCTACCCTGTAAAATTGGGATGATTTTCCCCACCTTCCAAATTTCAGGTAAGGTGGAAATACACAAAATCCAGCTAAAAAGGTAAGCAATCATTGGTGCCAAAATGTCTGCTCCCAGTCTTAGAAATATTGCATCTGTACCGTCTATACCTCCTGCCTTATTCTTTTTAGGTGTCTTAGTTATTTTTCCACTTCTCTAACTCATAGTTTTTTAAACCTCACTCTAGGTCTTGGGATGGTTTCTGATGGACTTTTTATTTGCAAGGAGGCAGTATTTATTTATTTTAGTCTTTTGGTAACCGGGTAAGGCCCACTAGGCACAAGTGCCTGTTTTCAGGGGCGACCTGGGAGCACTAGGTGATTAAGTGACTTGCTTAGAGTCACACAGTATGCAAGTGGAGGTTGTGAGAATCAAACTCAGGTCTGGTCTGCTGGATGTATCAAGGCTGTTCACACCTCATTCTTCTAACCTCTAGGTTATACTGCCAGCCCAAGTATAGCACAGTGGGTTAAGGCTCTGAGCTGCAGATCTGGAGATCTGGGTTTGAATCCCACATTTGTTTAGGTGCATACTGTATGATCCTAAGTAAATCACTTAACTTCCTTGTGCTCCCAGGTCACATCTTTAAACAAGCTTCGGCTTAGTGTGCTACTTCTGGTTAAACAATGTTCCCCTTCCCTTTATTTTGCTTATTTCCAGTTGTTATCTCTGATATACTGATTTTTGATGTTTTTGTCTTAGGATCCTGTGGCTTTAATTCAGGCAAATCAGTAAAACAATCATTTAAGAGACCAACAACTTCAGACAGTTCCCCTGTCAGTAAATAATTTTGTATTAATTTAATAGGTGCTCTTGATTTTGTTGGGTTTTGCAAATGTTTAACACAGCTCTAGAACTTTTTAGGGTCTGATGTCTGATTTATACTGTTTAGATAGCAATGTTTTCTGCCAGTTTTATGTTTTTGGTACATTTATTTCTCCACTTTTTAAAATCATTCCAATCTTCTTGATTTTTCCTTTGTTTAGATTTTTTTTCTATAATCGGTTTCGATTCTTATTTGGGTCCTAGGTTTATCAATCACCCATCGTGCATCCCTTCTAGTTACTCTGTTTTGGATCGTTACAGCTTGCTGATCTATTATATTTTTTAAAGTATTAGTGAGGTCCTGAACTGCTAAATTTAGGTACGTAATTATGAACGTCCTGTCCCATTTGATTGTTGATAAGCTTTCTCTGAAAGCTGCCAAATTAAATCTTTTTAAATCCATGACCCAATATGTTTAATTCTTGGATGGTTTCTGAATGTCTGCAGCACATTTTATGGGATTATGATCTCCCAGATTTAAAGGCAGATTCTTTCCATTTCCTGCTGTTGAACCTTGGGAGATAAAGAGCAGATCTAGAATAGCTCCTTGTTTTGTTGAATTGGAAATTCTTGTTGGGCTGCATATTTTTGGTGTCAGCCCCAAAACCTTGAAACTCTCTTTCAATTTCTCTTTTGATTCCAATCAGTGTTAAAATCTCCTGTCAGTATTAGATTTTCACTCTTCACTGGATCAGTTGTTTTATTTGCCAGAATATCAAAATGTGTTGTTTTAGTTCAGGGCAGGGCATAAATTATTCCTACCATTAATTTGAGGGATACTAACTATATCAATAAACAGACCATTCCATCTACTTATTCTGTCAATATTGTTTTAACTGGGCCCAGACTGTCCTTGATATACAACATCACACCCCCTCCCTGACTTTTTCTGTCTGTTCTTTGTACCCCATATCCTAAAATTTGTATTTCAGTATCTTTTATTCCTTGGTGTAACCGTGATTCAGATATCTCTAATAAAAACGGCTTTTCCTCCCTAACCCACAGCCTCAGTCCATCAGTCATATTCACCAAACTTCGTACTTGCTCATGTATGATTACTGTGCCCTCCTTCATTTTTGGACCTGGATTGGTCTTAATATCTCCATTTTGAACCAGTAATAACACTAAAAATATACTATACTTTTATCACTGAATTTACACCCAAATGCAGATTTTACTTTATAAAATGGGCGAAAGAAATCTTGAATGCTGATTAGCTGGAAGCCCTCTCCAGCTGTGTTCTTATCAGCACATATCATTGCAACGTGCACTACTTCAGTCAACCAAAGCCCCAGCACAGGGAAAAATCAATCCATGCTACTGGTCTCCCACTGTAGCTCCTCAACTAGCATCTGATAAAACAACCATAGCTGGAGAACGGTGGCACTGACAACGTAATGAGTCTCCAATGTTCCCAATCCTGCACAACCATCTTATTTTTCTACTCACTGCCCATTCTTTCCATCGCTGCTCCAAGCTTCAGCTATCCCTCCCAGAAATCCAAACTATGCCTAATTCAATCTCCGGACTCCTCTCTGCAGATCACTATCAATTCCGTCAACCAGGTAGCATGGTTCCTTTACTAAGCCTCCGAGCATGGCATCAGTTTGAGGTGGGTATATCAGCTTGCTCCTCCACCTCTAATGTATTCAAAAGTGTACCCCGCAACAAAAAAAAACAAAACATTCTCCAGAGCAGACAGTTTTAAAATCGCAAATCTAAAAATGCTCTCTATGGTGCCTGCCAAGGGACACGTTCACCCACTAATAAGCACCTGCAACATAAAGACAAAGGGAAACTAAAAGTAAAAAATAAAAAAAGAGTTTGTGTGTTGGAGGACACACACAGCTAGGAGAAGAGAGAGAGACCCACCAACACCACAGAGCCCACTAAATAGCACGCACACTGACAGTCAAGTGCACAGCTGGCTGCAACTTAAAGCCTAAATAAAAATAAAATAAATTACAAACAATAACAAAGTGTATGTTTGGTGAGGGAGACACAGAGTTGTGAAGACAGACAGATGCTTATACCTTCTAGTGGCTCCATATATATGCTCTGCAACTTTCACTACTGAGGGATTATTTTCTATATTCTGTGTATCTAACAGACTTTAGCAGACTTTATTTTTTTTTTTTTTTAACTAGGGTGGTTTATGGGAATGGGGACCCATTTTTATAAGTCCAGTAATACACTCCAAGATGTGGGATATGGCCTGATTAGAGCACTTTGCAGGTGCTAAAGGCACTTGGTGCAAGAACCTTATGCCTTATAACGTACTTGGAGCGTGTTCTTATCAGGCCATAACCCACACCTTGTCTTTTCATATTGCTGGCATAGTGAATTTCCTTGTCTTTTGTCTCCATTCATTTGTAAACCCATTTCTTGTCCTTACAAAAGCATTTTCTTTTGTAGGGTTATACTATAAACAGACAGATAACTAGCTTCTTTAGCATGACTGTATGGAAGAATGTTTATATTGTTGTTTTTCCCATAACAATACTCTACCAGAATTAATCCCCATAAAACAATAACAACCCTCATTTTATTAATTATAGCAGTGCTTTAACATTTGTGAACTTCCTGCAGGAGCTGCACTATAGAACTTGTTCTTGACCAGTTAGATTAATGCTGATTTGTAACATATACTAATTCAACTTGGTCCTGAAATGTAGAAGTTTTAAAACAAAAGTCCTATGTTCAATCGGAACTGCAGGAAGTTTACGGCACGGGGTCATAATGTCGCAAGACATTATGCCGCACGCAAAACTCGCGCTGCCAATACAGATTGATTTCTTACTTGCAGCTTAATTCCACCCCTGAACCCCCCCAATAAGGATTCTCAGCTCCAGGGTGGTCAACATGAAATCGCACAAAGTGTGAAAAAAAAAGTTTCTGGGACCGGCAATCAAACCCAGGCCCAGAAGTAGTGTCTGGATTCCTTGCCGTAGTGGCTCAGTCCATTGAGCCATTATAGCTGCTCAGCAAAACCCCATCCTAGCAGAGGTCTTATCCTCTGCCTGGAATAGTTTGAATGGTTCAATGCTGCATACAGCAGTATTATCAGTATTGCACCACTCACTGTCTTGTACAGCGCTATTCCAGGTTAGCACTAATATCATACACTATTATTAAGTGTAAGACATTACGACCCAGTAGGGGAGTTTACTGCAACCCAAAATTCTTAAAAACAAATCACACTTGATTATTTATTATTCAGATTCCTGTCCACATTCATTTAGAGTACTGCCCTCTTTCAGCTATTTTAAATCTATCAGTCATCAATCTTTAAATTTTGCCTTTCCAGATCAGGTAGCTTTACTCTGAGTGGCACTCATGCCACTCATGCTTTCACCACGGTGTTTGTGCTGTCAGGTGGCTCAGGCTTTTAAGGCGTGTGATTGCCAGCCCCCTCGATTGTCCAAACAACAGCCTGTTTGCCCCAAGACCTTCTGGAGCTGTTCTGGTTGAGAAAAGTTTGTGAATAGGCACACACACACACACACGTAATGTAGTTGAGTTAAAGCAGCAGTCTTTTTACACAGCAGTCTCTGGTTTTAAATGTTGGCACAATTACCGGGTGACCTCCGATGAATAGTCAAATCCTTTTAAACTCTGTGTGCATGTCAGTGTGTATGTCCACTTCCTGGGATTTATTACATATCCTATTACCTTGTCCATATCTGCTAATGAAGTGGAATCCCAGTGTTATTTTTTCTTTGTTGTTAGCAAACTAAGGACAACCTTCTGGTGAGATTCCAATGAATTAACTACTGAGTTCTGCTAACCCCATCGCTTTTTTTCCCCTAGTTTTCCATTGGTAGATTATATGCACCTACCACTAGACGGCCTCATTTTTTTACTGTAATTCCTGCTTCACTTCCCCTGCTAACATCACTTTCAAGCACTGTGGGATTGTGATACCTCACAACCTTATCATGCTACCAAAAGCAATGAATTTTCTTCACACGACACTAGAAATACTTCTCTTAATTGATGTGTTCAGCCAAGGTATACCACAAGAACCTACTCAACAACAACAGCAAGGAATTACCTTCCTACACAACATCCACTATGACCCCGGCATTGTAACCAGTAATCCGTTACACACTTCCAAAGTCTTGTGGACTCCTCCTTGACTCCTGGTGCACCTGCAATCCATAAGGGAATTTGGGCCCTGCTTGCTACTGTCATTACCACTTAGCCTTACTGTGATGCACATAAAAAGAAGGAAGAGGTCAAACTCATGTCAGTCTCACAAGTTGAATTTCAAACTAGTGAAAGGCTTCATGCTTAGACTCATACTAATGATGTTGTTACAGTCTGGAAATGTGCACCCTAACCCTGGCCCAGCAAGATCTGCTTCCGCTAGCAACACAAACAAGACTGGTTCAATTGCGTTGGTGTCTATCAATATATGCAGCCTGTTATATAAGATAGATGGACTCCAAGCTTGGGTCATGCAGCAAAACCCTGACATCCTGTCTGTAGTGGAAACGTGGCTTTCCCTGATGAGCCCTGACTCGGCTGTTGCTATACCTGGTTACGCCATCTTTAGACAGGATAGACTCACAAAACGAGGTGGTGGCTGTGCCATATACAGCAAGGATAGACTCATGGGACATACATTACCTATGGACAGCCTAGGCAATGCCACCCAGGCGTTAGCCATTAATGTTCTACTTGGGGCCCACAATAAAGCTCTAACAATTGTGTCCATTTACATACCACCTAAGGACCAATTCACAGGCTTCCATAACTTGATGGAGTAAATTACGAACCTGCCCCATAATGCTGAGATGATAATTTTGGGTGATTTCAATGGCAACTGGAATTCCCCTGAAGTAGGTTCCTTTAATGATGCAATCTCTGCACTCAACTTTACCCAGCTTGTTCTGACACCTAGTAGAGCTAATATAAGACGGGTACGAGTACCCTTCTTGACTGGATACTGTCCAATTGTCCAGAGCGTATCACAAAGGTGAATGTTCTCCCTGACACATTAAGTATCCACTCCCCTATTACCTGTAACTGGTCAAATAAATTCAATAAACCTCCCCCAAAAATAATTTTCAGCAGGGTGCTGAAACGGGAACACCTGGAACCCCTGAAACAACACCACTGTAGCATTGACTGGTCATTACTTGATGCCACAAAGGAAATAAATACATCTCTTGACCACTTTATCAAGCACTTTAATGAAGCTTGCGATATCCATGCCCCCTTGAAAAGGATGAAAATCTGAGGCACCATCAAAATGGGTTGCCATGAGGGGCAGCCCCCATTGTTCCAGGCCCTCTTTCCTTTTGACCCTAAAAAAAGAGACTGGTAGTGTAACAGGAAAGAGGGGGGAGATGGTGAGGGAAGGAAAGGAAGGGAAGGGCATAAGGAGGGAAGGGGAGTGAGGTCATAGGAAAGGGGACATCCTCATGAGGTCACGAGGCTGTCAGAAAGTGGGTGGATGAGAAGGACCAATAAGAGAAAAGGAAAGGCTAGGGAGGGGCAGAGCAAAAAGGAGGTTAAAAAGGGCAACACAGAGGGGCTCTGCCACTTTCTGCTAGGTTTTTGAGTAAGTATTTTCGAGAACCTAGCACATCAGTCGGGAGTTCCTAAGAAGAAGGTAAGGAAGAGGATTTTTTGATAGATTTTAATCAAGCTTAAAAGGATCATGGAAAAATGCTGTAGTAATACATTCACAGGATAGAAGGATAAGAAAGAACAAGAAGTTAATGTAAAAAAAAAAGTATGTATCTACAAACAAAAGGGTATGTAGACAGTAACAAACATTTTAACAACTGTTGCTGTAGCTCAGGAGTAGGGCATTTCCCCATAACATTCTTTTTCAAACCGTGGGGGTGGGTTTTTTATTAGCATCTGTGGAAGAAATTAGGAGGTTATAACATCTGTTGGAAAAATAGCAGCATGTTTTAGTATATTTAGGAGGTAAAAATGGAAAGAAAAAAGAATGTAGCAGGTTACAGCGAGTGAGATAGACGCTCTGGTGGAAGGACTAAGGTAGCTGACTCTGACACTGATGTTTTTAAACTGGAGCAGTGGGACACGATAGGCAGGTCGAGAAAATGATAGACAAGCTTCAGGCAACAGTCTGAATAAATCTTTAAGAAGCTGGGGCAGAAGGGAAGGAGCAGAACAAAAATGGGAGGCACACAAAGGGGGTGTTGTGTTGACCGGGGCAAGGGTTGGTGTGAAAAGAAGGGCTAGTGCAAGAGGTTTGAAGGTGGATGGCTAGTAGCGAGTGGAGGGTATGAGAGGCAGCAGCATGAAAAAAGAAGGAAAATGGTTGTATTACTAAGCAAGGCAGGTGGCCAGGGAGACAAAAGGACGGCAGAATTGAGCCATGTGGCGAGCAACAGCCAGACGGGCAGGGGGGTCTACAAAGGGGGTGGGGTGCAGCCTTGTTGGTTACAGCATAGCGGGCCTCAGGAAAGGTGGCACAGTGTGTTTTACAGCAGGGTTTCATGCACAGGAGGACGAGTGAGTAAGAAAGTGCTAAAGGAGACAGGACTAACGGGCGAGGCGGGCACAAACAAAAGCGAGGAGAAAAGAATGGGCGACCACATGAGAACACGAGATGGGAGAGCGAAAGGGCTGGACAAACACAAGAGGCATAATTTAGACACTGGAGAAGGACTGAAACGTGAGTTTAAAAAAAATGAATAGATTTTGGGAACAGGAATGGGAGTTTTTGCTTGTTAAAAAAAAATGTTTAAAACGCATGAAGGCGACAAGGGCAGGGTGATCAGAGCTGACTGTGAGCTGGCTGATGAAGCATTTAGAAGCCATGAGTTAGGACACAAGGGAGTCGGGAAGAACCATCGTATTGCACAGAAATCAAGGGGCTTAAATAGAGCCTCTAGGGAGGAATCCCCTTTGCAAGGCTGGAAAGAAGGGGTCAATTGGAACACCACCTTTCAGAAGCACATGGCGGGCAGCCATTTTTAAAAAAAAGAGGGGGCAGCCATCCTGGGGGGAGCAGGGCAGTTGGTTTTCAAAAAAAAAAACTAAAAAAACATGGGACCCACAAGGAGTATTTCCAAAGGTAGCCAGACAGGATAGATAGTCAACAAGAAAGAGGACCATGGGCTGGCAGCAAATAATGACACAGGCAGTGACAAAGTTTAAAAACCAAAAAAACTTATCATAAAAGCTCTACAAAGTTATTGACAATGTATATTTTTGTATGAGCAGGAAGCAGAGACAAAATGAACACATGGGGATCCAGACTAATGAAGACGGCGCCATGAAAATGATTATGGAGCTGTTGGCAGGGCCCACAAAGTCCTGGATACAGTGCAGATACAGAAAGAGGGAAGGGCCAGCAAGGAAAGAGAAGGTCAGAAAGAATGGGCAGAACGGGGCAGGAGGAAAAGGGAAGGGAGCTGTGACCCTGGTGCCAAAATGCCCCAGAACAAGTTCTCCAGGATGGCAACTGACAACACATGCAATCCCTGACCCAGTGCCTGCACCCAGTCCGGAGGGGCCAATGCCTGAACCAGAGCACAGCCCAAAGCAAGAGGTTAGGCCTCATCTGGGACTGGGACCCAGCATTCCTACACCCGACCCTATCTGGCTGGGGGTACCACAGCCAGGCGGAGGTACGACAGAACCCACAACTGGTAGTAACCTGCAGGCCTCAACAAGCGGAACAAACGAAGGAGCAGAGACAGGAGACAAGGCAGCAATTGGAACACCAAAGGAACCCCACAGAGAATCAGGTACTGTGTTGACATTAGAGAGTAGCGTGAAGGAATATGTGGAGCAATTATTATTAGGTATGAGGGGAAGATGGGCTAGAAGCTGAGCTAGAGGGAAGCTACATTTAAAGACTGCCTTAGAAAGATTCTGCTACTAGCTTGGCAGAAGACACCAGGTGAAAGGACTGCTGTGTGACTGAACTTCTGTGCTGGGACTAAAGAAGTAGAACTCTTGTACTTGGACCTTTAATTTAGGGTAAAAAAAAACAACAAACAAAACAAAGAAAAAGTGTGTGTTTGTCTGAGTCAACTGAACTGAATGGTTGTCTGAACAGTTATCTAGGTGTAAATCTCAGATGATTGAAAGGACTTGATAGCTGTGAGGTTTAAATTACTTGTAGAAAGATCTAGTAAGTAGGGAGAATGGCTTAGCTAGAAGGAAGCTACATTTAAAGACTGCCTTAGAAAGATTCTGCTACTAGCTTGGCAGAAGACACCAGGAGAAAGGACTGCTGTGTGACTGGACTTCTCTGCTGGGACTAAAGAAGTAGAACTCTTGTACTTGGACCTTTAATTTAGGGTAAAAAAACTAACAAACAAAACAAAAAAAGATTGTGTTTGTGTGAGTTAACTGAACTGAATGGTTATCTGAACAGTTATCTAGGTGTAAATTTCAGGTGATTGAAAGGACTTGATAGCTGTGAGGTTTCAAATGCTGTGAAGATCTAGTAAGTAGGGAATTATGGCTTAGCTAGAAGGAAGCTACATTTAAAGACTGCCTTAGAAAGATTCTGCTACTAGCTTGCAGAAGACACCAGGAGAAAGGACTGCTGTGTGACTGGACTTCTGTACTGGGACTATATTGCCCTCCTTCCTTCCCCTCCACTCTCCCACCCAAAGCTGGTTCTACTTTTATAGACACAGAATTTTACTGACAACAGGAACTTCCTGTTTGGGAGCAGGAAGTGAGTGATCACAGAGCCACCAAAGACCCACCATCTTAGAAGGGCAGGAGTAGCTCTCCGGCCTCCTCTAGCTGCTGGAGGTCTGCCTCTGAGTAAGTAAGGGGTCTACTGAGAAATATGGGATATTCTTGTCTCAGAACAGGACAATCAGGAGCTTAAAGGGCACACAGGCAGAAAGTAAGGAGAGAAAGAGAAAAAAAAACAGAGGAAAGAGTAAGGATTGTAAACAGGTAAGGGGCCAGAAATAAGACATGATGGGAGTGATGCAGTGCAGTGGCTGTGGAGCAGCAGTCTTCCGGGAGATGTTCTGGAGGATGCGGTGTTGTCCCATCTGCAGGCACCTCTCTGGGCTGAGGGAGGAGGTTGCTCATCTCCAGGCTGAGTTTGCCAGGATTTGTGGGACCTCCTCTTCCATCCAGGGACCACCAGTGCCACTGCCATTACCTCAGAGGTTGCCAAGAAAGAGGAGCAGTTGGACCACAGTGGGCTCAGGGAGGGTGAGAGTGGTGGAACAGAGGCACATCCCTCCAGTTGTACCTCTCCACAATTTCTATGCCATTCTGGCAAAGTGTGGTTCCTCTATGGAGGCACCCGCAGTGGAGACCAAAGAGGATGCTGGGAACTTCCACAAAGGAGACCCACAGGAGGGTGGCAGGGGACCCTGCAGGGGAAGGAAACAACTCCTGGTGGGGGACTCCATTGGTAGGAAGGTAGAACTGGGGGAGGAAGGGGAGAGGGAGGTAAGGTGCCTGCCTGGCGCCATGGCTTGGAGGGACAGGGAGCAAATACTCAGACTTGCCAGAGCAGCTGCACAGGGGAGGGAGCTGGATGCCATTGTCCACCTAGGGACAAATGACCTGGCTAAGAAAGGGATTAAAGAAGTGCAGGAAGAGTTTGTGGAATTGAGGAGGGGCCTTAGACAAGTAGCATGCACGGTAACCTTCTCGGAGGTGCTGCCCATCTATGGCGTAGAAGAGGCTAGGGTGTTCCACACCATGGGATTCAATCAGTGGTTGAAAAACTGGTGTGGAACTCAGGGATTTGGCTTCACTGGGGACTGGGGGTCCACCTTGAGTGATGCAAGCCTATACTGGCATGATGGGCTGCATCTGTCCAGGAGGGGAACCAGGATCCTAAGTGATAGGTTTAAATGCTTCATTGGCTGTCACTGAAACCAGCCAAGGGGAGAGGCACTGGAAAGGAGCAGGGAAATCCTAGCCACCCCCAAAAAATCACTGTAGAAAGTGCGGTAAACACCAACATAGAGGTGTCGATAGGGAGAATTGCAGGGGTACATGGAGAAAGTGACAAATGCAAAAAGGACAGGGATGGGGCAAAAAGGAGTAAGACCATCAGGAAATGGAGGGTAATGAGTACCAATGCCCGTAGTCTGGGCAACAAGCTCCCTGAGCTGGTGGCCTTGATGGAAGAGGGATGCCTAGATATTGTAGCAGTCAAAGAACCATGGTACACAGAAAACCATGACTGGGATGTTAACATACCAAGGTACATAACCTACAGGAGAGACAGGGAGAGGAGAAGAGGAGGAGGAGTAGCTCTCTATGTAAAGGAAGGGATAAAAGCAACTGAACAAAATAGTAAACAGGGAGTAGAGGAGGTACTGTGGGTCACCTTAGAGACTGAAAATGACACCACAATCCGCACAGGGGTTGTGTACAGACCCCCATGTCAGGGGGAGGGAATGGACAAGGTTATGATAGAAGGCATTCTTAGAATGGCAGAGAAAGGAGATACTGTTGATGGGAGACCTGAATATGCCAGATGTTAACTGGAGCACATTTGCTGCAGCCACATCCAAGAGCAGGGCCATTTTTGATGCCCTACAGGTGGCAGGCCTCAGACAGCTAGTTTCGGAACCCACTTGTGAGGGAGCAATCTTAGACCTCGTACTCTCAAACGGGGGCAGTGAGAGGATCTCAGATCTAGAAATGGGTTGCCATCTGGGAACAAGTGACCATCAAACAGTGTGGTTCACGTTAAACTCAGCTACAGAGTCAAGCCATACAAAAGTGAGGGTACTGGACTTCAGGAGGGCTGACTTTGGCAAGATGGGAGAGTGCCTCAGAAAGGCACTAGCAAACAGGCTAGAAGGAGGTGTGGAGCAACAATGGGGAATCATCAAAACTGCCATCACAGAGGCAACAAACCTTTGTGTGAAGCAAATAAACAAATCAAAATGAAAGAAAAGGCCACTATGGTTCTCAAAAGAGGTGGCTGTGAAAGTCAGGAAGAAAAGAGATAATTCCGGAAGTATAAGGAAACACAGAAGGAGCAGGACAGAGAGCTGTACCAGCTAAGGCAGAAGGGAAGCAGGGAGGAAGTCAGAATAGCAAAGGCCCAAACTGAGGAAAAGATAGCTAACTCGGTTAAGAAGGGGGATAAAACCTTTTATAGGTACATCAGTGAGCGTAGAAAGACAAAGGGAGGGCTAGTGAGGCTGAATTGAATGAACAGTGGGTGGGCTGAGGGGGACAGTGAAAAAGCAGGGATACTGAATGAATATTTCTGCTCAGTATTCACAAAAGAGGAGGGGGAAGTGCCTAATCCAATTAACAGAAGAACTCTTGATAGGGGGGTTGATCCCAGTCCTTTCACAAAAGAAAGGGTGCTGCAAGAGCTCCTAAAACTGAAGGTGGACAAAGCAATGGGGCCTGATGGAATTTACCCCAGAATTCTAAAATAATTAAGCGGGGAACTAGTGAAACCACTGGCTACACTTTTTAATAAACCATGGGATGATGGTGTGGTACCCGAGGACTGGAGGAAGGCGGATGTGATTCCCCTTCACAATAGTGGGAGCAAGACAGAGGCAGGAAACTACAGACCTGTCATTTTAACCTCTGTGGTAGGGAAAGTGATGGAGTCACTTCTGAAGGAAAGAATAGTTGAGTACCTAGAGGCCAGTGGGGCACAGCACCCAAGGCAGCATGGGTTCACAGAGGGAAGGTCATGTCAGATGAATCTAATAGATTTCTTTGACTGGGTGACCAAAGTAGTAGACCAGGGAGGGGCTGTGGACATGACCTACCTAGACTTTAGCAAGGCATTTAACACAGTCCCACACAAAAGATTAATAGTCAAATTAACCAGCCTGGGTGGGGTCCCAGGGTGGTAGCCTGGGTAAAACACTGGATGGACAACAGGACACAGAAGTTAATTGTAAATGGAGTCCACTCTGAAGAAAGAGGGGTTACTAGTGGGGTACCGCAGGGTTCAGTATTGGTTCCAGTCCTTTTTAATGTCTTCATAAGTGACATTGCAGAGGGACTGGAAGGAAAAGTCTGCCTCTTTGCAGATGACACAAAGATCTGCAACAGGGCTGATACACAAGGAGGCGTGGAAAGGATGAGAAGAGACTTGGCAAGGTTGGAGGAATGGTCAGAAGTATGGCAGCTAGGATTCAATGCAAAGAAGTGCAAAATAATGCGCCTGGGAAACAAGAACCCAGGGGAAGAATACACAATGGTGGGGAGGTAGCAACAACAACAAAAAAGGAAAGGGACCTGGGGTTAATCATATCAGATGACCTTAAGGTTAGCAAGCAATGTGAGAAGACAGTAGGGAGGGATGGGGGTATACTGGGATGCATAGGGAGAGGCATCAGCAGCAGAAAACAGGAAGTTGTTATCCCTCTGTACAGACAGTTTGTGAGACCCCATCTGGAGTACTGCGTCCAGTTCTGGAGACCCCATCTCTGCAAGGACATAGACAGGATAGATGCAGTCCAGAGGAGGGCAACTAAAATATTGCAGGTTCTGCAAGAGAAGCCATATGAGGAGAGACTAAAGGAGCTTAATATGTATACCCTTGAGGAAAGAAGGGAGGGGGGGACATGTTAGAAACTTTTAAGTACCTCAGTGGAATCAACAAAGTCCAAGACGGTAGCATCTTTCTGAAAAAGAGACGTGCAAGAACAAGGGGACACAATTTAAAGATAGAGGGGGGGCGGCTCACGGGCAATGTGAGGAAGTATTATTTCACAGACAGGGTAGTGGATGCATGGAACAGCCTTCCTGAGGAGGTTGTGGGGTCTAAAACTGTGGGAGAATTCAAGAATGCATGGGACAGACATAAGGCAATTCTTGTGGGGGGTAGGAAGAAATAGGCTATTGGTTAACTAGGATCTGCTGCCTATCCTGTATGTAGGGAAATGGGCAGACTAGATGGGCCAAGCGGTCCTTATCTGCCATCAAAGTCTATGTTTCTATGTTTCTATGACATTAAGAAGTTACAAAAAGTACTGGGGGAGTTAAAAGAAAAGGATAAAGATGAAAAATGACTGAAGGGGGGAAGAAGGGATAGGGCAGATAAAAGGGGGTGGAGGAGTGCGTATAGGAGATCATGTTCCATTAGCAACAAAAGAAAAAGTCTGAAAAGGAGAATTTGTCGATATTTTTGCCCTGGTAGACAAGAAAACAACTGAACTGTATAAGGAAAAGAAGAATTTCAGTAAAAAAGAATTGGCGGCCGCAGTAGTGCTGGTCAAGAAGGGTGAGGAGCAGAAAGGGCCCACATATAAAGGAAAATCATGGGAAGCATGGACCCTGGGTTTCACGTATTTCAGTGCTGTAGCACAGGAAAAGAAGCCCGAATTGGGCATTCACCTGTTAGCTTATTCACTGATTATAAGAAATGCGTATACGATGATGGGGGGCACTAATTGGTTACAGTATGATGAAAAGGTCAGGACACGGATGGCTAATTACAGAGAGGATTGTCGATGGGATTCGAGATACAATGGCCTATGGTGGGAAACCATGACAGTAGCAGGAGGAGGTGAAGGTGAGTGGCAGAAGGGAGGTCTGCGATACCAAAAATGTTGTTTGGGATACAACAGGGCACACTGCTCTTTTCCACACTGCAGATTCAGGCATGCCTGTTCAAAATGTGTGAGAACTCACCCAGCCTCTCGATGTAGATCCTATGGAGAAGCCAATCCCGGGGGAAGTCAAGGAAACTATTCCTTTCGGGGGGGGCACAGGGGAACACAGGGAGAAAATACAGGAAGAGGAAGGGGATATACAGCCAGGAGAGGGTACCACCAAGGGGGAAAGTAAAGAAGGTCATTTCCCGTTAGCAAAAACCCCAATTAGAGGTGAAGTAATAGAACGATGGGTGAAAGGGTACCCTAATGAAAATGCGGGATTGGAATTAATAGAAGGCTTTCAAAAAGGTTTTAGCTTACATTACCTAGGGAAGAGATTTAGAACATGGGCAAACAATTTAAACTTGGTTAAGGGGAGAGAAACACTGCTGAAAAAGAAAATTGGGAGCGAAAAAGAAGCAGGTAGGATAGAGGGCCCCTTTAAAGAGCCCCCTTTCCAGCACCTACGAGAATCTCCATTGGGCCTGGTCCTTAAAAACTGGTGGGGGAATATCAGGTGATATATCACCTATCCTACCCAGAAAAAGAATCTGTCAATGACCACATTTCAGAAGAGGATAGAAGGGTGTCCTATGGGACTTTAGAGGATGTAGTGGATATCATCAGGGCAAGGCACACCCCGTGGCTAGCAAAGACAGACATCAAGTCTGCCTTCCGGCTATTGCCAGTCGGCATGAAGGATTGGGAATTGTTGGGTTTCCAGATAGAGGGGGAGTATTATTTTGACAAGGCCATGCCAATGGGTTATTCAGCGGCAGGCTCCACCTTTGAAAAATTCAGCACATGGCTGCAGTGGGTATTCAAAGTCAGGTATGGGCACGACACAGTAGTCCATTACCTGGACGATTTTTTGTTTATACAGGAAGGAAAAAGAGGGGTACAGACGATGCTGGAGGACTTTCAAGAGTTGTGTGGGGAGCTCGGAGTGCCATTAGTAGGAGAAAAAACGGAGGGCCCCAGCAGGTGTTTGGAATTCCTAGGTATAGAGGTGGATGCAGAACAGGGATTATTCCACCTGCCAAGCCAAAAGGTAATTAAGTTAAGGAGAATGTTATTAGAGATAGGAAAAAAGAAACGGGTGCCCCTAATTACCAGCCAACGGTTAATGGGTCACTTGAATTTTGCATATAGGGGAATAGGGCCAGGACACGCGTTTACATGATGTCTGGCAAAGGCCATGGCGGGGGGAACAAAACCATATCATTGGGTTACACTAGGGAGAGAGATTAAGGAAGATATAAAAATTTGGGAACAATTTATAAAAACCCACAATGGGATAGCCATTTGGCAGGAGAAATGGCTATACAACATGGATTTGGAATTTTACACGGATGCTTCGGGGGGACATGGGGTTGGAGCCTACTTCAAAGGGAAGTGGGTAGCCGAACCATGGCCACAAGAGTGGGTCGAGGGAGGACTGACAAAGGATATCACTTTTTTGGAGATTTTCCCGATGTGGGCAGTGACAAAAATGTGGGGATCATGGTTACAGAACCAGCGGGTCACATTCTGGTGTGACAATAAGGCAGTCGTTGACGTGCTAAACAACAAGGGGTCAAGGTCAGTATTGGTACTCCGCATACTATGGCAGCTAGTCCTACAGGGGATGAGGCTCAACACGAGTTTCAGGGCCAGGCACATTGCAGGAAAAAAGAACTCTATTGCTGACAGCCTCTCCCAATTACAGATGGCGAGGTTTCGGGTACTAGCTCCCAACACACATCCAACTGGAGAGAAGATCCCAGAGGAGCTATGGGAGATTGGCTGGAAGGAGCAGCACATCTCTTTCGAAGCTCATGAGCAGACAAAACTTTAAAAGCTTATGAAAATTCATGGAGAGTTTTCCAGGCTTTCAGAACCCGCCACGCCATGGAGGTAAGTGGGTCAGTCACAGAAGAGCAGGTGGGGAGGTTTGTAGTGTCGAGCTGGGAGGAAGGAGTGGCCTACACCACTGTCAGAGTACAGCTAGTGGCGGTAGGATGGGTCTGCCGGATGAAAGGTTAGGGGGAGCCCTGCAATAGTATTTTAGTAAGAAGGATGATGATGGCGTGGCAAAGGTTAAAAGGGAAGGGGAGGGATAGAAGAGAAGAGAACCAGTCTCAGAACACTTGTTAGAAAGGATTCAAAAAAATCTGACAAACATTTGCTACACCCCATACGAAGTAATGCTATTTAAAGCACTGCTTATGGTGTTACACAAGGGAACATTCAGAGTGTCAGAAACTGTGAGGCCAAGTACACCCTCTCCAGGGAAGGGTTTACACTATGAAGATATGCAATGAACAGGGAAGGGGTTCACCCTCGAAATTGCAAGCTCAAAGATGGATCAGATAGGAAAGGGTTATAGAGTAAACATTGAACCCACTAAAAACTCGGATCTGTGCCCCTGCCAGCTGATGCGAGGTTACCTCAGGATTAGGCCGAAAAAGGAGGGTCTTTTGTTTATACACAGTGATGGGAAGGAGGTAAAAGGGAGTCAAATTTTGGGGGTGTTAAAACGAAGCGTAAAAGAATTAGGGAAAAACCCAGACAGGTTCTCTTCTCATTCTTTCAGGATTGGGGCAGCATCAGAAGCAGTGGCACAGGGAAAAGGTGAAGAGGACATAAAGGCCATAGGCGATGGTCATCAGACTGCTACAAAAATACATTAGAAATACTGTACATTAATCTGTTGTAATTTGTCTTCCTACAGGAAAGAGTTAAAAGGATAAGGTACAGGAAGAAAGCGGGGGAGAAAAAAAAAGGGGGGGGAGGTTTATGTTGGCTGTTGTCTTCACTGTTTCTTATTGTTGTTTTAGAGACAAGGAAAAGGAAGGTCATATGGATGGTGGGACACTCACACATCTATTGGGTGGAAAGGGAGGCAGCACAGAAGATAGGTGGAAGACAGCTGGGTTTTGACCACAATGGAATAAGGATCCTGTGGAAAGAATGACATGGAATGCGATGGGGACAGCTCCTTCCCTTACTGCTAGAGATGAGGAAGAACAAAAAAGACCCAGACCTCCTTATAATACACCTGGGTGGGAATGACCTAGGACATGGCCCGTGGAAAGAGATTTTTAACAACATACAGAGAGATGTCAGGGTCATCAGAATATGCAGGAATAACAATTATGTGGTCCAAAATGATTCCACGTAGGGTGTGGAGGCAAGCCAGACAGCACCAGTCCATAGAAAAGGTGAGGAGGTGGATGAACAGTAGGGTGGGGAGGTTTATGAGAGAAAATGGAGGAGCTGCCATTAAGCATGAGGAAATAGAGGAGAGGATACATGGGCTATATCGGGCTGATGGGGTGCACCTATCCCAGATGGGAAATCACATATTTATCACGGAACTGGGTAGGGGAATAGATCAGTGGTTAAAAAATAGATGATTTGGGTAGTGGGGGGAGAGCTTGCCATCCAACGCAAGCAGGAGGCAAGCTAGTGGAAGGTTGGAAGGAAAGACTGGATAAGAAAACAGAGAAAAAGTGAGATGGGGGTTAGAAAATAACATAAGGGGGAACAGAAACCGGAAAAAGAAGGGTATAGACACCCGGGTAAATGGACAAGAAAGGGGGAGCAGGAATTGGACCTGCCCAGAAAGGAAAAAGATTATAAGACCAGCTCAGGTTTACACCCGGGAAAGGAGTGGAACAAGACCCCCTCGGGTTTTGACGCCGGGGGGAGAGAAAACAAAAGAAATCAAAAGCTTGAAATAAAAGGATTTGAATAAAAATGTGGACATAAGAAAGAAGTATAAGGAACTCAATATTGTATAAGTATATATAGTTATACTTTGTAGTGGAATAATAAAAGTCTTTGCCGACTGAGCAGCCAAACCTACAATATTGAGTGTGTGGTCTCTTTTGTGGGAAAAGGGGATCTGGAACAATCCCTGGTTATCCGCCAACCTCATTAGTCTGATGAATCACAGAGATCACCTCTGGTGTTGTGCAAAGGCTACTGGCAAGCATGCAGATGTATGAGAATATAAAACTGCCATGAATAAGTGCATCTGAGCTATTTGCATTGATAAAAGCAAATACCATAGGGAACAGCTTGCTAACGCTTGGGGTAACAGTAAGAATTTCTGGAACAATATAAAAGATGTAACAGGTAAAGATGCTAAAGTTGCACCCCCCATGCTAAATATTAATGGAGCCTCCAACCTTGACCCATTGATCATAGTCAATGCTTTTAATAATGCATTCACTGACCTGGGCAGTGTCCTCCCACCAGACTTCTTCAAGGACATCACTGAAGACACTGAACAGTGGGCAGATGAATCACTTCTTGCACCACCTCCTTTCTATTTCAAAGAGGTCCCACTGTATATGGTCAGGAAGTACCTAGTAAAAGTACTTGGGAAGTCAAGGCATAGTGGTGATTCCTTAGACCTCAAATTAATTGCTCTTACCATTGAAGAAATACTGGTACCCATTGGAAAGATTCTAAACCTCTCACTGAGACTGGCACAATTCCCCCAAATCTGGAAGTCAGCCCTAGTTACCCCTGTTCACAAAAGTGGAGACCGCACTATACACACAAACTATAGACCTATCTCTATACTTCCACCTCTGTCTAAAGTACTTGAGCCCATAGTTGTGGATCAGCTGGTGGAGTATATGGAAAATACTTGATCTAGTGCCCCCAGCAGCATGGATTCAGAAAGCAAAATAGCACTACCACAGCACTGCTAGAATTCACTGGTTTCATTCATCAGTCTCTGGATCAAGGTAGATTGGTGGGTGTGGCCTTCATAGACCTCACAAAGGCCTTTCATACAGTGAACTACGCTCTACTTCTCAAGCAACTGTCCTCAGTTGATCTCTCGGTGGATACTGTGTCTTGGTTCAAAAGCTATCTTGTAGGCCACTCCCAACTGGTGAAGATAGCTAATGTCACCTCTGACCATCAACATATCCGCTCTGGAGTACCACAGGGCTCCATATTGGGTCCACGTCTCTTTAGCATCTTTCTTAACAATCTCTCTTACTCCTGTCACCAGCAGATAATCCTCTATGTGGATGACACGGTCATATACACTAGCAACACTGACCCTGAACCAGTGTTCCCATTAAGGCTGCAAATCTGGGGGTGCACTGCACCCTCTCCCAAAATTTTCAGCGGTACAAATTAAATTATAAGGGGTTATTTCACCACTTGTACAGCATTTTTGTGGGGTACATATACTTCTAACAGAATTATGGGGGTACAGTGTACCCTCTTCACACAAAAATGTACTTGAATTTCATAATTTGTACTTGAATCATGTACAGATGGGGGTAAATGGGAATACTGCCCTGAACCACTGGAACACCAACTTCAACTCAGCTTTGAGGAAGTGGAGGACTGGTTCAGGAAACACAGGCTGATTCTGAACTACAAAAAAACAAAAGTCATGTTGTTCAGTGGTATTTGCAGCAAACACAGATCCAGTGCCCCAACCATCAGGAACTCCTCTGGCACCCCACTTAAACAAATTCAACATTTCCAGTATCTAGCGGTAACCGTGGATAGCTAACTATCATGGTCCCAGCATGTTGAGAATGTTGCCAGGTCTGCCAGTATCAAGATAGGGTTACTCCATAGACATAAACACAATCTAATGCCTGAAGCCCTTATACTAGCTATCTATAGTTCCATAGGATCCATTGTTGACTACGGTCTGGTTATCTATTTATATTTATTTATTTATTTATCAAGTCTAGGATTACAAATACCTTTGAGCCATGGCTCTTTTACAAAGGTTCCATGTCAGAAAAATACAAATTATGGGGAACATCAAGACAGGCATTACAACAATGTGGACATTGCAAACAGAGTACAGATTAATGCAGTTCAAGGGTAGCATTGTAACAAGGCAGCCAGCGGCATTTGTC
Source organism: Neoceratodus forsteri (assembly GCA_016271365.2). Lineage (NCBI taxonomy): Eukaryota > Metazoa > Chordata > Ceratodontiformes > Ceratodontidae > Neoceratodus > Neoceratodus forsteri. The sequence continues at coordinate 66,804,538 of CM057455.1, forward strand.
AGAGAAAACAGACAACAGATAAGAAGTGCCAGAGTCATAGGGAGAGGGAAGAGTGTAGGGGAAGAAGGAATGTAGGAAGGGTGGCGAGAGGGTGAAAAGTGCAGCATTGGGTATACCAAGATGTGAGGGTAGAATCCAGTGAGGAGGGGGGGGAACTAGAGCAGAAAGGGAAGTGGAGAAACAAGGTTAAGTTGGGCAGTCACAGGAGCTGTTGGTAGTGAGATAGTCCCGGAGCCTAGTTTTAAACATACCAATAGTTGGGGCAGAGGAGATGGTTCAGCTTCCACCACTACCCTCTGCAGAATATTAGTGACGCTCAATAAAGCATGCTGACTTCTTACTGGAGCAACATGCCTTACCCATACATGTGAACTGTATGTGCTAACAGGTTGGCTTCAGTTAAATGGGAGAATTCACTACCAAACCTGCTTGCTAACTAAAAAGGCACTTCTTGGGCTCCTGCCCTCTGGTGTTACAAATTTACTCAACCCATCTTGCAGCTCTCAGCACACGCATAGCTCAGTCAACCAACTCTTCTCTGCCCCAAGATGCTGGACTACACAAGGACAATGATCGTTTGCATATAGAGCACCACTATGGTTTATAAAATGGGCTAAAGAAATCAAGCATCCTGATTGGCTGAAAGCCGTTTTCAGCTGTGTCCTTATTAAGATATATCATGCCAACCGGCACTAATTGTGCCACCCAAACACCACCACATCACAAAATCCATCCATGCCACCACGCTCTTCCTAGCCAGTACAGCTCCTCAGCGCTGAACTATGATCCCGGCTGGACAGAAACACAGCAGCTGCACTGAAACCCACGATGGAACCTATGTAGAACCCATGGATACCAATGAGTGTCCATGATATCTTAACACACAAAATGACATGCCCACTGCTTCTCAGCATCACAGCTCTCAGTCCCACTGCTCAGAAAGTTATACAATACATACTGTGTTGAACTCGCTTCCCCCGAAACTCCTCTCCCGCCTTCCATGCCTGCAACAGCCCATAAGTTCCCGTGTAAAAACCAGTGCATTACTGTAACTGAAAAAGAAAATATAAAAAAACTTCTGTATCTTCCTCACGCTACATGAACTGCAGAAACTAAAACCCAACCTGCGGCGGCTGCTGAGGGACATGCTCGCTACCAGTGACCCACCAACCAGTCCTTGAAAAACTTTAACAGCACAAACCTGTAAAAGAAGTAAGGTGACACAAAAAATGTTTTCTGTGTGTTGGATAGGAGAACAAAAAAAATCCCACTACTTGCCTCAGCTACTGTATGACACGTTAATTTCCAGACACACTTGCTCCCATTGCGCTTAACTGAAACTCGGGGGGAGAGGGGGATATGGAGCAAACTATGCAATATTTGAGGGACAAAAAAAAAGGTTTTCAGAGGGTTTTTTTTTTATGAATGGGGCTGCTGTAGACTACAAATACATTACAGACACCAGTGTTCTGTACTAAGTTTTAATTAAACAGCCCATACCAAAACAGTGAGTGGAACTACTTTTTCTTTTTCTGTGATACATAATCAAATTTTTCACTCTTTTTATCTACTTCTTATATACATTTTTTAATTAACTTATATACCGGAGCAGCCCATTTTCTAAGCGCAATAACACACTCTGAGGTATGGGTTATCTCCTGATAAGAGCACGCCCAGGTACATAAGGCACTTGGCTCAAGCACCTCGTGCTTAACAGTGCACCTGGGCGTGCTCTTATCAGGAGATAACCCACACAACATTGTGTGTTATTGCTTGCTTCATGCACTGCCCAGTGATATCTCTTCCTTACCAAAATTTGGACCATTTAAAGGCACTCTTCATCAGCATCTTACAGTTAACAGTTCCTGTGACTGTTTGAACTGACATGGCACTACCTCAGCAGGACTGACACATTCTTGTGTATCTACATCTTCCCCTTTTTCTGCGAATGACCACTTTCACCCTAACCGCTCTGCCTTATTTCCTGCCTCCTTCCCTGATCCTTCTTTCACCTCACCCCCTCACCCTCCACCTTCTTTCCACTGTTTATCTTCACTTACCTGGACTTTTTTTCACCCAACTCTACCTATACCTACTTGACAAAGCACCTTGGGCTGCCTCCTTTTGTTAGGTAATTTTTGATTTCCTACCAATTCATAGTTTTAATTTTAGTTACAATGTTAATGTCATATTGTCATTTTAAATACTTTCTTGTCAAAATGTTATGTAATACCACTGTATGTCTGTCACCCTTCCCGTTGATGTGGAACCTTTGTAAAACAGCTGTTGTGTGCTCTACGGTATTGTAATCTGAGAATGAATGAATAAATAAATAAATAAAATTAATAAGTTCCCATTTCTGTCACATAACTCTTAACATAAACAAAAAGAAGGAATCTCTGAAAAACAGATATTTTTTTATTCTTTTTCTCTCTGGTCACTGCTCTGCCAAGACTCCCTCAGGCATCGTGGCTTGTTCCTGCCCACCTGAGAACCCCCCCATCCGAGTCTCCCCCGCAGTACTCAGATCCCTCTCACCTGCTTGGAAGCATTTTAGCTCCCTGGCTTAACCACCCAAGGTGGGGCCACCACTCCCTTTTGGTCCTCTTGAAGGTCAAGTTTCACTGCAGGCCAGGCGAAGGGTGGACAGAGAGAATCAGGAGACCTGATGGGCAGGATCCGGTGGTGGGCATGGAGGCCAAGTGCCGTCATCTACCCAGCAGTACAGGGTTTTTCCTGTGTTTGTGCACCCCCCGAGGTGCGGGTGATGTCAATGGTATACGGGCATGCTCCTGCACCTGTCAGCAGGTTGTCCGCTGTTACCTCACCCCATCTGAGTGTGCCCCTGGGTGCGCTACACCCAGCCTCCACTGAGTGCCATTAGCCCAGGGTGTTCACAACCCTCCCTAACCCAGGAGAGGAGAGCTGTCATCAGTCATTCAATCCTCTCCTCCCGACCCCCAGCAACCCAAGCTCATTCCCAAGCCCAGGTCACTGGCATGGTGTGAGGTGTGGCATCCAGCACCTCAACCCTCAGCGCCACTGGGCCAGCTTGAAAATCAGATTTTTTAAAAGGTAAAATAAAAGCCATAGGTTGAAAAAGTTGTGAATACTGTGATGGAGGTTACACAGAGACCCATTCAAGTGAGTCAACAGCGGGACGGAACTGAGGAGGGAGCAGTGCCACTCATGCCTTTATAGGGTTGGTGATGTTGACGGGTGTTGATGGCATGGGTGGCCCCAGTTATACTGCTGAAAATCTTGAGTGTGGATTCCCCTTCATTGACGGCGAAGATTCCTACTGTGTTACCTGATGATTGAGGTACCCCCAACAAGATATATGATGTCAAGAATATGATTCAAGAATAAAATGATCATACAGTTCATTACCATACAGTAAAACTAAAAAACAGACAAAAGAACACTAAACAATGAGCAATGAAACAATATCATGAGCAGGGAGCAGTTACTGTTAAATGTGGGGGGAGGGGCTAAGTTAGTGTCAATGTAGTGTGGAAGACCCGAGACGGAAGTCCTCCTCTGTATCAATTAGAACTGCAGGAGTGAATAGAGAAACCACAGAAGAGAGTTTCAGAACAAGAAGGGAAGGAGCAAAGCAAATGGAGGAGGGAAGATAGTCCCATATTTTAGGGAAAAGGAAAGAGACAGCAACTTGGCCAGCAGCAGATTCCATTAGTGGGAGAGCAAGACAGCAAAGGCAAGTGTAGCAAAGGGAGAAAGAGGTAGAAGGGGGTGTGTACAGGAGAAAACAAGATACAAAGGGAGGAAGACAAACCAAGATTTGAAGATAAAGGAGGCCAAGTAGGAAAGGCACTTGGCATCAAGACAGGGGGGCAGAGAGAGGTATACAGGGAACATTGGTGTGTACGCAAAAGTTTATCAAGGGCAAATTGGCAGGAATGAAAGAGGGGGTCCAGTGTAGCTGAAGTAGACTTTGGAGCAGCACTGTAAACAATATTTCCATAGTCAAACATGTGGAGACTCATCTTAGCGAGACTTTCTCTGCCAACAGGAAGCAGGATGCTTCTCTTATTTCTGTAAAGTTCTCAAAGTCTGGGGTGCAGATTCTTGTGGATAGCATCCACATGAACAGAGAAATCAAGGTGGCAATATAGCCAGATCCTGAGATCCTTTTTTTGGGGGGCTTGACCAACCCTGTCAGTTGGTCTCCCAACCCGCGCCACTTCACGGACCACTAACCTCAGCCTCCTGCCACAAGCACCCCTGGATTACCCCCAGGGGTGGAGCTGCCTGCTTCCAGGTGGATTCTATCAGTACTGGGGAGGAGGGTTTTCCCGTACCTTGGATTACTCCCCCGGGGTGTGGCTGCCAGCTTCTAGATGGTTCTACCAACAGATCCAGATGAAGAGAGGACCCAATCTGCAACTCAGGACCAGCACACACGTCATTCATCAGCAGACCTATTTTTCAAGTGAGAGACCCATGAAAGCAGGGACATGCAATGATGTCCAGCATCCACCCCACCCCCAAGGATAGGTGCCAGTCTCAGTGATATCCCCAGCCTCTGCCATGGGTCCATGAGGCACTGGCCACTCTGCCCCTGCCCCCTGGAGAAGGCAGGCAGTCCTTAGGATGCTCAATCCTTCTCCCCCCAGCCGACCCTCTGACTTCCGGTCCATTCTCGAACCTGGGTAATTTGCGGCGCAAGTGGAAATCCAACCACTGCACTGGCAGGCTGGCTTCAGACCCTGAGATACCTGAAGGTGAAGGAAGGAAGGGAGGGAGGGAGGGAGGAAAGAAGGAAAGAAGAAAGGCAGGCATTGCCTGCTATAGCAAATTTATAAAACATTTTTGAGAGTACCTTTTAGCACAAGTGCACATTTAGAAAGGTTCCATGTCAAAAATGGGGGAAACATTCAGAGCCAGCCAGATAAGCAGCACAAATAGATGCGTCACTCAAAAAAATGGTCCTACTGACTCTGATGGGATATTCAAACAGAATGCGCAAAGGAAGAGAGTGCGCATTCTGTTTGAATATCAGACCCTGGATGTGCGGCACAAAGTGTGTGGCCACTGTGTTTGTCACAGCGCATCCAGGGTCCTGGGCTAAAGACCTCCAGTAGGGAAATACGTTGTGCATATCTGGATGTGTGACTCCCCTAAGGGTGATATTCAGCCACAGTATGCTAATGAGCTCATTGGGAATGTATGGCACAAACGGGCCTCATGCATGCTACCTATGGCTCATTAGCATCTCTGCACCCAGTGGAATGCATTGGGCCAGCTGCCTATCAGACCCAATACCCATCACCACAACCCACTGCAGCTCCCACCTAGTCCTATCCATAGTGGAGTGCCCACCATCCCCGCAGTACAATAAGTAATATTCCCTAATTTTCTGTAATGTGGCAGACCCCCCACCCTGCCCTGATCCACGATCTATTGCAAGCACTATAATAAACATACAACATTTCCATAGTGCAGTGAACCTCCCAACCTGCCCTGATCCCATATGTATTGCAAGCACTAAAATAAACACCCAACATTTTCACAGTGCAGTGGATCCCCCACCCTACCCCAATGTATTGCATGCACTATAATAAACACCCAACATATTCACGGTGCAGTGGATCCCCCACCCTGCCCCAATGTATTACATGCACTATAATAAACACACAACATTTTCATAGTTCAGTGGATCCCCCACCCTGCCCCGATCCCCAATGTATTGCATGCACTATAATAAACACCCATTATTTCCATAGTGAACTGGACCCCCCCCACCCCAATCCCTGATCTGTTGCATGCACAATAATAAACACCCAACATTTCCACAGTGAAGTGGACTCCTCACCCTGCCCCAATCCCTGATGTATTGCAAGCACTAAAATAAAAACACAACATTTCCATAGTGCAGTGGATCCCCCACCCTGTCCCAATCCCTGATGTATTGCAAGCACTATAATAAACACCCAACTTTTCCATAGTGAAGTGGACCCCCCCACCTTGTCCCTGACCCCATATTGCCCTAAATATACCACAAAACATCCATTTTCCATAGTGCAGTGGATCCCTCCCAGCCCTGTTCCCCGATTGCTGTTTATGCACAACTGTCCCAATTTCTATAATGTAGGATCCTCCTTCCCCACCCAGTCACAGTGTCCTAGGTAAAATAATACCATCCCTCCTCTTCCACAGTGTAGTGGCCCCCACCCCTGCCCTGATCCCTGATTACATGCAAAAGAAGCACATTACCCTTTTCCATAATGAAGTGGCCCCCCACTCCGATAGGCAGAAACCCGCTCTCCATTCCACCCCTATCCCAACCTTTGGCTGTGATCGTCACTGCCCTCCACACTCTGCGATGGCCAACCGCTGACTGATCGGGACCCAAGCCCATACAGTACATAGTATGCACTCATTGGTTGTTGCAACAACCAATGAGTTGTATTATGTATTGCACGGGATCTGGAACTGATCAGCTGGTGGCCTTGCCATGGCAGGGTGTGGAGGGCAGTGCCAGTCACACCCAAAAGTCAGGTTTGAAGGGGAGTAGGAAGGGGTTTTCTGCCTACTGGGATGGGGATGGTTTTATTTTATCTAGGACACTGTGATCTGGTGGGAAGGAGAGCCCAACACCATGGAAATGGGGACTGTTGTCGATCTATAACAGTTGGGAACCAGGGCTGGGAATGGGTCAACAGCACTATGAAAATGGGGTGTTTTGGGTATATTTAGGACAATTGGGGATCAGGGAAAGGGTGGGGGGGGTCCACTGCACTATGGAAATCCTCAGAAGAAGCCAGAAGGGGAAGGAAGGAAGGAAACATATTCAATTCAGTGCTTTAGAGCAACTGGTAATTACTATTTTTCTTTTAAACTTAGATTGTGGGCTTTTAGTGACACTATACTTTCTTTGTTGTCTTTACTGATAATTGTTTTTGGGCTGTTGAAAATTTAAAATATAGTGGTGGTGTAATTCTGTGCTGTCTTTAATTGCTGCAAATTTTATCTTGGCTTGTCTGACTGCCCTGTAGTTGGGTGAAGGGTGTTAATTGTCTGGCCTCTGACCTCAGCTACGTGATACCTGGAGGTGGGGCTTAGTCAGAGTTGAAGTAGTAAGTAGAGTTTTATTTTCTCAGAAGAAGCCAGAAGGGGAAGGAAGGAAACATATTCATTTCAGTGCTTTAGAGTAACTGGTAATTGCTATTTTTCTTTTAAACTTAGATTGTGGGCTTTTAGTGACACTATACTTTCTTTGTTGTCTTTACTTATAATTGTTTTTGGACTGCTGAAAATTTAAAACATAGCGGTGGTGCAATTCTGTGCTGTCTTTAATTGCTGCAAATTTTGGCCCCCCCTCCCCTTCCCTCAACTCTTAATTATATGCCGTGTTAAATCTGATTGACAGGAGCTAAATACAGGGTATAGTAAGGGGTGTGAAGTAGGAGGGGCATAAGGGGGAAGAAGTCCACCCTCAACACGACAAATGTTTTGACTCATTTATTTATTTATTGGTTTCTTTTTTATTTTTTAAAGAAAATTATTTGAGGATCAGTGGCAGGATTTTTAGGACAGTAAATTAATAAAAAGGGAACTAGGAGAGCTTCAGTAGCAGACAAGTAGTGGAATTGCAGTATAATGTGGGGAGTGGTGCAACGCAGTGGCTGTGGGGCAGCCATATTCAGGCAGACCTTCTGTACACTGAGGTGCTGCCCTATCTGCATGCATCTCTCTGGACTGCGGGATGAGGTAGCCAGACTCAGAGCGGAAGTAAACTGGGTCAGGAGTACCATCACACCCTATCCAGGGACCACCCAGTCCAATGCAACTGCCTCAAAGGATGCCGAGAACGAGGAGCACTTGGATGACAGTGGGCTCCAGGGAGGGTTAGAGCGGTCAGCAGAGGCACATCCCAGATCCTATTCCACTCAAGAACTCATATGCCACACTGGCAAACGAGGACAACCAAATAGAGGTACCCAGAGAAGAGGAAGGAAAGGATGTGGAGGTTAGCTAAGGAGGTGACCTCAGCGGGAAAGCAGTGAACCCCAGAGGAGGAGGAAGCAATCCTGGTGGGGACTCCATCATAAGAGGGATCCAGCTAGGAACACAGGAGGGGTGGGAGGGATGAGGTGCCACCAGGTGCCACAGCATGGAGGATGGAAGGATAATCCTGGGGATCACTGGAAAGACAAGACGGAGGGTGAGCTGGATGTCATTATCCACCTAGGTACTAATGACCTGGCAAATGGGGAGCCAAAGGAAGTTCAGGAAGAGTTTAGGAAACTGGGAGAGTCTTCAAGCAGGTAGCTACTTCTGTCACTTTCTCAGAAGTACTACCTGTGAGAGGAAAGGAGAGCAGAGGAGTGCATGCACCGAACTTTAACTCATGGTTGAAGAACTGGTGCTGTGAGGAAGGGTTTGGATTCATTGGTGACTGGGGACCCACCTGGAGGGATGGAGGTTTGTCAAGCCTGACGGCCTGCATCCATCCTGGAGGGGAATCCAAGCACCAATGATAAGTTTAAATGCTACATCGACAAGCATTTAAACTAGCAAAGGGGGTGGCAGGCCAGCAAGGAGGGTACCTACTTGCTCACCCCTGCACAGCGCCAGCAGTGGAACCAGTGAACCAGAGGAGTGGCTATCTCTGTAAAGCAGTGTGCAAAGATGGAGATTAGTGCCCAAGAGGTGGATAAGCAAAAGGGCAAAATTCAGCAGAAGGGCAGACAGCAAGGAGAACCAGGGATAAATGACAACCAAGGAAGGGAGAGAACAGTGAAACAGTCTAGGGAGGTCAAATCATGGAAAGCCATGTGTACAAATGCCAGGAGCCTTAGCAACAAGATGGAAGATCTGAGGCTGTCATGGTGCAGTCAGACCTTGACATTGTGACCATCACTGAAACCTGGTGTAATGATAACCATGACTGGGAGATGGCCATACCTGGCTACAACATATTCAGAAGAGACAGAGCAGGCAGGAAGGGAGGAGGAGTGGCACTGTATGTGAAAAATGACATAAGGGCCACAGAGATGCAGGAGGAACAAAATGGGGGAGAGATACTGTGGGTTAAGCTGGAAAGGAAAATGGGGACAGCCATCCGCACAGATGTGGTATATAGATCACCAGCCCAGGAGGAATAAATGGATAGGGAGCTGATGCTAGCCATCCAAAGGATGGCAGACAAGGGTGAGGTAGTACTGGTTGGAGACTTCAAATATTCCAGATGTGGACTGTAGCATCCCAGCAGCAGCATCAACTAGGAGCAGATTTATCCCAGACTCCCTTCAGGGTGCCTTCCTCAAGCAACTGGTCATGGAACCAACTCGGCAGAAGGCAATACTGGACCTTGTGCTCACAAACAGGGACAGTGTGATGGGGGTATCAGTGAGCATCTGGGAAACAGTGACCACCAGTCATTGTGGTTTGAAATCACAGAAAGAGCAGAACCAAACCACACAAAAATGTGTATCCTGGATTTTAGGGGGGCAGACTTTGGGAAAAATGGGGAGATACTTGAAAGAGGCATTAAGGGGAATGGGACAGGAATCAGGGGTTGAGGAACAGTGGGCAGTATTTAAAATGGGGATTACAAGAACAACAGAGTTATGCATTAAGCAGGTTAGCAAGAGGAAAAGGAAAAGGAGACCATTATGGTTTTCCAAAGAGGTAGCAAAGAAAGTGAAAGCCAAAAAGATTGTATTCAGGCAATACAAAAAGACACAGGCAGAAGGGGATAGGGAGAAGTACCAGGAGAAGCAAAGGGAGGCAGGAGGTCAGTAAGGGAAGCCAAAGCTCAGACAGAAGAACACATTGCAAAATCAGTGGTAGAGGGACAAAACCTTTACAGGTACATAAGTGAAAAAAGAAAGACAAAGGGAGGGATAGTGAGACTGAAGGGGAGGATGGGGGCTGCGTGGAGGATGACAACAGTAAAGCTGACATATTGAACACGTATTTCTGCTCAGTCTTTACTGAGGAAGAGGAGGTAATGGGTCTGAAGGGAGTACAGGGTGAGATGGTGCAAATGGACACAAGTCCCTTTACAGAGAAAGGGTCCTGAAGGAACTGGAAGTAACAAGAGTTGATAAAGCAATGGGGCCAGATGGGTGGCACCCCAGGTCCTTAAAGAACTAAGAGAGGTGGTGGCTGAACCCTCTGGCTATCCTGTTTAGTCGATCACTGGAAACAGGGAGGTACCCAAAGACTGAGGACAGCAGATGTAGTCCCCTTATACAAAAGTGGAACAAAGAGGAAGCAGGAACTACAGACCAGTCAGCCTCACCTCGGTAGTGGGGAAGATCATGGAAGCACTACTGAAGGAGAGATTGGTGGACCATCTGGTTGTCAATGGACTACAGGACCCAAGGCAGCATGGTTTCACCAGGGGGAGGTCATGTCAGACCAACCTCGTTGAATTTTTTGACTGGGTGACTAGGGAGGTGAATCAGGGGAGGGCAGTGGACATGGCCTATCTGGACTTCAGCAAGGCCTTTGACACTGTGCCACATAGAAGACTATTACACAAACTGGGGAAAATGGGTGTGGGCAGGACAGTAATGTGGTGGGTAAGTAACTGGCTGGGTGGCAGGACACAGAGGGTGGTGGTAAATGGCTGTCACTCCACAGAGGGAAGAGTGACCAGTGGGGTACCACAGGGATCAGTGCTGGGACCGGTCCTATTCAACATCTTCATCAGTGACATTGCGCAGGACCTAGAAGGCAGAATTTCACTGTTCGCTGATGACACAAAGCTCTGTAACAGAGTAGACACACCAGAGGGTGTAGACAGAATGAAAAGTGACCTGCAGAAACTTGAAGAATGGTCAGGGTTTGGCAGTTGAAATTCAATGCAAAGAAGTGCAAGATAATGCATATAGGGCACAAAAACCCTGGCACAATATATCAGTTGGGGGTGAGGATATAGCATGCACCAAGCAGGAAAGGGATCTTGGGGTTATCATCTCTGATGACCTCAAGGGAAACAGTGTGACGAGGCAGCAGGTAAAGCAAATAGGATGCTGGGATGTTTAGGCAGGGCATCACCAGCAGGAAAAGGAGGTCATAATTCGCTATACAAGACACTAGTGAGGCCCCACCTGGAGTACAGTGTACAGTTCTGGAGACCATACCTACGTAAGGACATAGACAGGGTAGAGAAGGTTCAGAGGAGGGCAACAAAGATAGTGCATGGATTGCATCACAAGTCCTATGAAGACAGGTTGAAGGAACTGAACATGTACTCCCAGGAGGAGAGGAGGGAGAAATGGGATATGATAGAGACATACGAGTATCTTACAGGGAGGAACAGGGTGCAGGAAAACACTATTTTTAAGCGAAAAAGATGTTCCAGGACTAGAGGGCATGGGATGAAGTTGGAGGGAGGACAATTCAGAGGAAACATGAGAAAGAATTTCTTCCCAGAATGGGTGGTGGACAAGTGGAACACTCTGCCACAGGAAGTGGTGGGGGCTGAAACAATCACGGGATTTAAGAATGCATGGGATAGACATAAAGGAATTCTGGAGGTCAGGGGTAAGGGGCAACAGACTTCTAGGAAAACAAACTGAACTTACAAACTCAAATGGGCAGACTGGGTGGGCCATAGGCCCTTATCTGCCGACACTGTCTATGTATCTATGAAATGGTGTGTTTTTGGTATACTTAGCACAACTGGGGATCAGGAGCAGGGTTGGGCGTCCACTGCACTATGGAAATGTTGGGTGTTTATTACAGTGCTTGCAATACATCAGGGACTGGGGCAGGGAGGGTGCATGTGACTGGCCAAGGCACTTGTGCCAGGCAACACCCTGCCCAGCACAGAGTTAGGCCATATTTTTTGGCCTGTCTTTGTGCTGGTGCATCCAGTTGTGCCTTCCCTAGGGGATTTCTGAATATTGCAATGCAGAAATTATGCATGAGGAAGCCCTCATTTGCGTACCTGCATTGCAATATTCTGCTCTATGGCACAGTTTGACTTGTATAGCCTATCATGCGCTTTTGAATATTGCAACACCCCAAAGGCTATGGAAGTACAGAGATGTACCGGCACATCCAGATATGCACCGTGGATCTGCTTTGAAAATGCGGGCCTATGAGTGCAATAAGCAGTTCCAGAAGAAATGCAGTCAAATCAGCCTCTAAGCACTTAAGGCAGAACAATTATATACTGATTTGAAAAAATTGATACAGATCATGGTATAAAAAGTCACAGGTTATATACAATGAGAAACCAAATACAGCTGTTTAATTGTTATACTTGCACTGGTCTGGAAAGGTACACTGCAAAGATTTCTATCTAAAGGCAGTATAGTGCAGTGGTTTAAGGCTCTGAGTTGCAGCTCTGGAGACCTGGGTCTGAATCCCACAGTTGCCTAGGTGCATACTGTGTAATCCTGAGTAAGTCACTTAAAGAGCAACTAACTGGCTCTTTCAGAAAGTGTCCCCTCAGAAGCATGGAAATGCTTACCAGGCTCTGAGTCCACTGGTGCCAAAGTTAATTTTTTTCTGGGCCCTCGTTTAGGAAGGGAAGGGATGATAATTTGGCTCCATGGAGCCAAGCCGCGCTGATTCCTTTCACTTCCTAGAATCACTTCAGCCTGCGGTCTGCCCCCGATCCGCCCCCACTCTACCATGTTTTGTGATGTAACTATATGGATAGTGTGGGTGGCACACCCCATAGACATGAATGGGGCTGTCTTTTTAAAGTAAAATGTATGTAGTTTAGATGGCCATTCAGGACAAATCATGTCCACTGCTTAACTAAGAAGGTCCTTCTTAGTTAAACAGTGGACATGATTTGTCCCAAACAGCCATCTAAACTACATAAATTTTACTTTAAAAAAACAGCCCCATTTATGTCTATGGGTCACGCCACCCACGCTAACCATATAGTTACATCACAAAACGTAGTAGTGCCGGGGTGAATGGGAGGCTGACCTCAGGATGAAGCGATACTAGGAAGTGGAAGGGATCAGTGCAGCTTGGCTCCATGGAGTCAAATTATGATCCATTCCCTTCCTAAATGGGGGCACAGAAAAAAATTAATTTTGGCACCAGTGGACTCAGAGCCTGGTAAGGCATTTTAATGCTTCTGGGGATCAACAGCAAAATAGTTGCTCTTTAACTTCCTTGTGCTCCCAGGTCGCATCTGGAAGCAAGCTTCAGCTTAGTGTGCTACTCCTGGTTAAACAATGTTCCCTTTCCCTTTCCCATCTCTTAAATTGATTAATCTTAGTAAGACTCAGCAGTGTGTCAGACAATTTGTTTAATGAGTTAGTTGCCCTGACAGCAAATGACCAATTCCTAGCTGAGTAAATCAGAAAGGAGGCTTAGGGCATTCTTTATTATGTTCCTGGTGTTGTACTGGTTGGAGATGGCACAGAAGCAATTTGTTAAAGCAGGGGGTTTTAGATGCAGGAGCACCTGTTTGGCTAGCAAACAGGTCTGGAGCTTTATTCTGCTGGGTAAAGGTAGTCAGTGGATGCGTAAAGGGTACAACTATGAGTGTATTCAGTTAGTGAGTGCATAAAGGGTACAGCTATGAGCGTAGCCAGTTAGAGAGTGTATAAAGGGTACAACTATGAGTGCAGTTATCTGCACCAAGTACAAAGTGACATGCCTTATTACAGATCTGCTTTACTCTATTAAGCACCATGTCAAAGGCAACTGCATAGACAGGGAGCCAAGAATGTATAAGTGACACTCTATAACTCTACATCCTGAACACTAGAGCTGCATGGAATGAGAACATTCCAAATTTGTAGAATTCTGACAAATTTCCATGATATTCCTTGAAATTTCACTGAATTTTGTCAGACTTTCACAGAATTTTTGAAATGTATTTATTTGGTTATAACTCAGGAATCTATTGAGCTAGAGACCCAAGCTTTGGAAAGATTACTTGCTAGTAGGTGCTCTAACAATGAGCCAAATGCTTTGACATTAGGATGCATAATCTCAAAATTTTAAGTGCTCAGATCTGTCATTTGGGGTTTTTTTTAGGATGTAACATGCACTTTTGGGCCTTGATATGTGTAAATTACCATGTGTAACATTTTTGTATGGGTTATAGAATTGATTAAATATGGAGAGAATATGATGTAGAGATTTTTATGTTACAGGGGTTCAACATTTTAATATTTAAATATTTACGATATTTTGTGAAAACTCTCAAAACTGTGGATGTTTGTAACTTTTGCAGATATAGAATTAAAATTTGTAGGCTCATCCAGTGTCAATATATCATGGTATATAACACATCTGGATAAACTGATTTAGCAGTTTTTATTTAACAGTGGAAAAAAATTATTGGTAACATTTTTCCAAATATTTATGGTAGCATGTAGATAAAGCCTCCATAACTATTCTTGTGGAATTTAATATTCACAAAGCATATACCACTACTTTCATTTCATTTATTTATAATTGCAGGTAAGTACACTGGAATAATAAAATTCCATTTTCAGGCACGACCTGAAGTCAGCAGTTATAACATGCATATGTAAACTGACAAGAGAGCTTACACATAGTTTAACAAAAGACACGAGCAACAAATACTACTTCAAAGTGCACAGGTACACACTTTAAGTTTTTTGAAGTGGTTATAAGCAGCAGTAGAGAAAGTGTTAATTGTTGAACTAAGCTTAACAACTTTGGGTATTGAATTTCACACCATGGCAGCACGATAGGCAAAAGACCTTTTTCCAGAGTTTGTAAATGCCAGTTGGGAGTGCCAGTTGATGTTTGTGAGAAGACCTTGAACTATACAAAGTGTTATACATATCCAAAAGAACGTGCAACAATAGGGGAATTCCTGCATGCAATAGTTTAAATGTAAATTGCGACATGGTCAAATAGTAACTGTTTTGTATGGTGAACCAATCAAAGTTAGCAAGCACATGACAGTGATGAGTATGTTGTGGGACCATCATAACAAATCATAGAAAGTAAAAAATCAAGTCAGAAATTACTTCATCTGATAAACTGAATTGAGCTGTTTGCAGTCCTTCAGTTCCTGTCTGGGTGACTATTTTGCCACCCCCCCCCCCTTTTTCTCTATTAACTTATCCAGTTAGACTCAGTGGAAATATTAAGCCCCCTGATATTCTCTTTGTTCTTTACAGTGAGAAGATCCTGTAAAATGAGAGTCACCTACTGTTTTTCCTATCAATCTGTCCTATTGGAATAGCTAGAATTCTTCCTTCCCAGTGTCCCAGACACTGACTTCCCCCACTATATCTTTTTGAGTACCTGTAAGTCCCAGACTTGCAAGTATATTAGGCTCACTGGATCATTATTTTACTGGGTGTGATTCTTATATAACCTGTATTCAAGCTGGAATTGTTGACACTCTGTGCTTCATTTCTCCAATGGCGGGGGGGGGGGGCTACTATTGTTGTGCTGCCCAGCTCAGTCATCCATATCTTGGTGACATTATGCATCTAACGCCTGCAACTGGTGACCCCCCTCTGCATTAGCTGCTTTTCAACCCCATCCTTTAATTTAATTATTTTAAGTCCTCCAGATAGGGGCAGGTGAAATTAGAAAACTCCAATGTCACAGTGTTTTTTTATGAAATTCCATGAACTTTTGTAAAAGTTTACAACATTTTCTGAAATTCTTTAATTAGTCATGCCCTGGTCAGCATTATAGCAAAAGTTTGCATTTTGGAATGCTTATTGTTTGAAGGGGCTATGAATGGTTGCCATGTTTCATGACATGTAGATGAAGGATGTGAAAGTTACAGGGGATCACATCTGGCAATTCATTATTTATGTGAATACTTCTGAACATTTTTCTAGGCTTACAATTTAGCCACCTTTGGGGCTAGATGATTGAAAATTTGTATGCATATTTTCTTAAAAGAGTCATAGGAACTGCTAGATAATGAGGTAATTGTGTAAATTGTATGGTGCAGGAATTCAAAATGTAACAATTAACTTAGTCGTTGAATTGTGTCAACAGTTTCAAAATATATGGACGTTTTTGGCTCTACTGCTACTGCCAGTATACACTCAAGATTTGTCATGCAGACCAAAGTAAGTATGTCCTGGAAACTCATAAAGCTGAATAAATGTTGTTTAGTAGGTTCAAATTTATTTTGGATACTTTAGAAATTACTAATTGGCAACATTTGCTCTGGGCTGGCATTATAGCCTAGAGGTTAGAGGAATGAGGTGTGAACAAGCTTGGTACATCCAGCAGACCAGACCTGAGTTTGATTCTCACAGCCTCTACTTGAATACTGTGTGACTCTGAGCAAGTCACTTAACTGCTCAGTACTCTCAGGTCGCCCCTGAAAACAGGGACTTGTGCCTGGTGGGCCTTGACCGGTAACCAAAGACTAAAATAAAAAAAATAAATCCATGGAAGAATAACAGGTATTGCCACTAGAATTCACACATGTGAAATTTAACTTTCATAAAGTACTTATCACAACTGAATCACCATACCTGCACTTGCATCATGACCCTGCAATACCCCAACACTCCTGTGACAGTGATGGCCAGCATTCTACTCTGTCATAACTGAAGATAGCCAGATACTTCTTTCACAATGGCCTGAGTAGCAAATAGTTGTAAGGTATGAGGCTTGGCGTCACTTGGTGCCACTGTTTTCAAATAGTAAAAATCAACATATCTATAGGGTTGCTAAAGAGTCGGCAGGTGGCATTGTACACAAACAATGTTGCATGTGATTACACATGTTATTAAGTCAGTGAGTTCTAGTGGTTACTGTAGCTGTCTTATTCCAAGAATTCAGACTAGGGCACAGTGATGTCTAACACTATTCTATTTCTTTTATAACTATTTCTTCTCCCAGCTATGGGTGAGGGACATACCCCCATTCAGCATCCAGACTACTCTCCCTGCATCCCACTCCAGGCCATCCAAGGCTTAAGTCTGGGGCATCATTTGGGTGGTGGTCTGGGAGCTTCATGAAACTCCGTGACTAGGGGTGTTTCCATGGTTACCCCCAGGAGCGTGGATATGCAATGATGTCAGTGTGGTATGGACAT
The DNA here is from genome assembly GCA_016271365.2 of Neoceratodus forsteri. Lineage (NCBI taxonomy): Eukaryota > Metazoa > Chordata > Ceratodontiformes > Ceratodontidae > Neoceratodus > Neoceratodus forsteri. The sequence goes on from CM057455.1 coordinate 66,821,546, forward strand.
GCTCCAGCACCCATCCCACAGACATTCACTGATGGTCCACAATGCTTGGTGGTCCCTGCTGCTGGACACTCTGTCTCCACTGGGTGTCACTAGTGTTCTGGGGAACAACAGCCCTCCCCTTCAGAGGTGGAGAGCTGTCGCTGGGATGCTCATCCAACTTCCCCCAAGCCAACCCTCTGATGCACCCTTCATCATGCAAGATTGTGACCTGACACTTGGCACAACTACACATTTACTAAGGAACTTCTTATGGATGCTACCCTATTGTCACTTTACCTGGCCTTAACCTTCCTCTACAAGGGCAAGGCAAGTGTATGACTGGATAAAATGTATGGACATGGCTTCAACAAAGTATTATAGCATTCTACAATTTCACAAAAATGCATGAAATTCAACTTTAATTAGTGATGTTGCTTTGGAATCTTTGGTTGTTTATACCTTGGCCAGCCTCAGAGCAAGAGATCAGAGAGTTGACATACATGGCCTCTTTTTTTTCCGTATTGGGAGGCAGTAGAGCGTAGTGGTTTAAGGTTCTGAGCTGCAAATCTGGTGATATCCAGGCAAATCAGACCTGGGTTTGAATTCCACAGCTTCCGCTTGCATACTGTGTGACCCTGAGCAAGCCACTTAATTTCTCGGTGCTCCCAGGTCGCACCTGTAAAAAAGCTTTCAGCTTAGAGTGCTACTCCTGGTTAAAAAATATATATTTTTTTCCTCCAGCTGGCAACTCATTTCTCAGGAATATACCCTGTTCACAGGATACACCCAGATCAGGTAGAACCCAGCCATCATTCCATTGGCTACCAGATTTTTTTCCATATTTTTTCCCTCCCATTTCCCCTGGTGGAGATGGGGCCTCTGTCAGCCTTGCACAGCTGCAACTTCCCCTGTGATTGGAGCAAGCTCCCTAGCTCAGCTGCAGGGGTCTCTGTGTTACTGGACCCCACTGCTAACCCTCAATGACTGAGATGAATTGCTGAGCAGCAGCTGTCTCAGCCATGGTACGCCTCCTGGCATGACTTCCGAGGCTCACTTCTGAACCTGGGTTGTCAGCTTGGCAGAGCAATGCTCTACTACAAGGCCACTGGGGTGTCCTCAAAGCTTAATATTTAGGGTTAAAGAACCTGGCAGGACTGGCGATATGTTGTTCTCTAGGTTTAAATTGAAATTGACTTAAAATTCTGCAGTTCACATAACTGCCAAATGTAATTTTAAAATGTCCAAATGTTTGGAGGTTAATCACCTTTAAAAATAAATATCTGACACTTGGTACTCTTCTGCATGGATCTTTGCAAAGTAATCATACCAAATTTGGTGCAATTTGGACAAGTATGTTTTAATTAGAAGAACATAACTGAACTCACAATTTTGGAGAAATTTCCCACTATTTCACCGAAGTGAAATTGGAATTTCATAAAACATTTCAGTACCAGAGGATATATTTTGCCAGGCCTACCCCCAAACTTTATATCCTCTGACAAGATCAGTCCCCCTCCCTCTTTGCACAAGAGCAGCACATTCTAAGCATGCAGACATTCCTTGCCCCAGAATGCTCTCTAACTTGCCGGAACAATAGGACCCTTCCTCTTTTAACAGAATGTCAGAAAAATTTAGCTTGTTTAGTTGATGCCACTGCCATTTCTCAAAGGCCTGAGAACCACAGGGGCCTTGGTGAAGATTGCTCTAGATATCATTTCCCCTTAGGAACATCTCTCATTGAATAAGTGACATCTTCCTGTCCTCAGGACTTGCACCTCCTATCACAATGCACACAATGGCTAGCTAATCTCACTACATGCAGTGCTTAGCTATAAATCACACTTAACTGACCAGCACTATAGGAAGGCAAACACCTCATCAGCGTTAGCAAAAAGGTCCTGCAATGCCCCTCCAATCTTCTCGCTGTGTTTACGGTGGAGTGCCTACATGAGTCAAACCTTATTATTACTCTCACTAGCTGTTTCCTTTCTCCTACATGGCAGGTCAGGTGTATGACTGAAAAATATTCATAGATAAGGCATCCACACAATCTTTTCTGAAGTTCCACAATTTTCACAGACACAATAAGCTGAAAGCTTGCTTATAGGTGCAACCTGGGAACACAGGGAAGTTAAATGACTTGCTCAGGGTCACACAGTATGTAAGTGGGGGCTGTGGGATTCAAATCCAGGTTTCCAGATCTGCAGCTCAGAGCCTTAAACCACTGCACTATACTGCCATTAAGTGCGGATGTTGTTTTGCAATTTCTGGCAGCAATCAGTTAATAAAATTGACACACACAGTCTCCAAAGGAATGTGTGGATTTAAGGAAGTTCCTCAGGCAATCTGAACATTGTGAACCTGTAGCTTAATGATTAGAACAGTAGAATAGAACTACCAGAGGTCTGAGGTTCAATTCTCAGTGGGCCATACTTTTCCTTTCTCATTTCCACCCTTGATTTAAAAATATGCCTTGCAGGGGCTTAACTGCACTGAGAGAAGTGGTCTGTTTGTGTTTCTAAATGTGTTCCTAGTTGTAGGATTGTAACACACTTGAGAAAGGAATGTGTGGATTTAAGGAAGTTCCTCAGACATGCTGACCATTGTGACCCTGTAGCTTAATGGCTGGAGTGCTGGAATGGCATACCAGAGGTCTGAGGTTGAAGTCCCAGTATGCCACACTTTTCATTTCCATCCTTGACTTTTAAGGTCTATGAAAATGCCAAATTTAATGGTATTATATTTTCAAGTTTTAATGTTTCAGGGTATTTTGAATTTGTGTTTACATTCTTGCAAAATTTAATTTTAAAATGTTGTGGACATTTGACTACTTTTAATTCAGCCTCAGTTGTATCTACACATGTGAACTATGTCAAACATGACAATGTGGTGTAGTAGTTTAAATATTTCAAATCTGGTTAAGTTTGGATATGTTGTTTTAAAATTAGAGGGAAATAACTAAAATCTAAATTTTGGAACATGTTTGGCAGCCTATAGCTCAGTCTCTTTTGAAGCTCAAAATCTGAAACCTTTTACATATATAAATGTAGTATGAACCCATATCCCTGCAAAATATTTTATAATATTTTGCTGAATGCTTTCAACTTTATACTGAACAACTAAAATCTAAATTTTGGCAAAATGTCTAGCAACCTATAACTCAGTCCCCTTTAAAGATTGACACTTAAAACTTGGTGCACACACCTATGTTGCATGTTTCTCTAAAGCCTGAAACTGTGGAGGAATTTGGATTTTAAAAAGAGATGGAAATAACTGAAAAATAAAGTTTGATTAAATGTTTGCCCCCCATACCTCAGCCCCCTTTTAATCTAGTACTCTGACATTTGATACACTTATGCATGTCATTATTACCTGTCCACCTGCCAAACATGGTGTCGTTTGGATATGTACTTCTAAAACTAGACCAAAAATGACTGAAATGTAAAATGTGATAAAATCCAGTGATTTTTTTTGTGTAAATTTTACAAAGTGCCATGGAATTATAATGGTAATTCTGCAGGCATTTCACCAGCAGAATTTAATATTCCACACAGCTGTACTAAACGCAATGGGTAGGATGTTCAACCTATGCCCAGAAAAGGGTGCAAGTGGCTGCTCCACACAACTGAGATGTGCCGGGGCACAGAAGCAATATGTTCAAATGGGATGCACAAATTCACAGCATAGTTTCAGAGTTAATCACAATACTGAGATGGCCTTGGAGGGGTTCACAAACTATGTCCGGAGTGCCCTAGATAGCAGGCACTCTATTACAGCAGTATTTACGGACCTCACCAAGGCCTTCGACTTAGTAAATCATTTTTAGGTTATTGGATTCCATTTATGATGTATATTTTTCCATGGAAGATATTATTTATTTATTTTCTTTCTACTTGGTTAGATGGCTACCTGACTAACAGGGAGCATAGCACAATATAGGCTGGAATGTCTCTGATATGCTTATGAGCAACAGTGCTATGCCACAGAGCTCAGTTTTAGGCCTGCTTTTGTTTTCCTTATTCATGAATGGTGCTCTTTCCTTATTCATGAATGGTGCTCCATCTTCCTGTGTTAAATCAAATATGATTTTATATGCAGACAACACTGTTATTTTTTTTTATAAAGGAAACACATCTGATGATGTTCTGAAGCAGGTCCAACAAGATTTTAGTTTATTCCAAGAGTGGTTACTGACCAGAAAACTGGTTCTGAATACAAGAAAAACAAAAGTAATGTTCTTTACCGGATCTAGAATGAATAGGGATTGTAAGACTCCCATAGTTGATTTAAAGGGGGAGAAAACTGAGTTTGTTGATAATTTCAATTATTTGGAGGTAACACTTGATTCTCATTCATTTCATTTGAAATTCATGTTATCAGTACCATAAACAAATGTTATCAGTGACAAGGGATGTTGTTTAGAGTAAGGTCTAATCTTATACCAGATTAAGCCAGACTATTGGCACAGTGGGTCCTTTGCTCTAAAGGGCAGGTAATGCATGCCTGAGGTGTGTACCCCACCTATGTACCTACGCAGCCCCAGACAGGTGCAGGGAAAGTGGTATGCACTACCGCTAGTACCCGCAGGGCTACTGTCTGTGGCTATGCCCATCATGGCACATATGGTCACCCAGGTGGCCAAGGGTGGAACAGCAGACCGGGGTAGGCATCCAATTGGATGCTCATACCAGGTCCTTGAGTGGATCCCTTGCACCCTTGCAGAGGGTGCAGGGTGTAGGAGGACAGCTGCATATAGCAGCATTGCTGCACACCAATGTGCAGATGCTGGTGCCACTGCCCCAGCCCTCCCCTGCAGCATAGAGGGCTGGGGTAGTATGGAGGATCAATTTGTCATGCCGCCAAACCTGGTGGCAGGAGAACATGGGGACGCATACTGGGCTATGTCTGGTTTTGGCAGGTGTACCCGGTGCCCCCTGAGCCTAGCACTATGCTGCTTTGTGAATGTCGCATAGTGCAGGCACACTCCTGACACGCTCCCTGCGTGGACATCGCCGAGGGGCTTTGGAGACAGAAGCATAAGTGCCTTGTGCTCCACTTACATGCTTTTGGAAATGCTGCTGGGTTTCCATGGGACTCCCGCTGTGTGGCATTCACCAATGAGGTTGCCTACGTGCCTCAGATCTGTAGCGCATAGGCAATGCATTTGTTTGTGCATAGGGCCAATAGTTTTCTTCTAAGCATCCTTGACTATGGTTTAATCATATATTTTGGTACCAGTGAAAAAATATTAAACAAGATTAAAGTCACCTACAGTAGTATTCTTCACTTTATGACTGGACTAACACAGAAAACACATGATTGTAATTTACTCAGGGAAGCCCAGTGTCCATCATAGAGAACAGGACAAATATTAAAATGGGTATTTTTTTCTTTTTAAGGGTATACAGGGTCTTTCACTTTTTAAGGTTCAGTCTTTATTTACTAGACTGTCAAATTCTCAAGGTACTAGATCTCAAAGCAGATATGTTTACAGAGCACCCCATTTCAAAAAGGGCAAAAGGTCAGTGATCTCTTTCTTTTAGGGCCACAACCTTTTTTAATTCTCACCCGAATGCTGTTACCTGCTATAGAACTGTTGGATCTTTTAAAGTTAGGCTGGTGCAATGGCTTGAATCTTTCACTGAATGTATTTGTTATTGATACTGAATTGTCTTTGCCTGTACATGTTCTTTTTTATTATTGTGCTTTGTAATTTTGTATGTCATGTCTTGTTAATATTGAATGTATCTACACTTGTTGCTTGTGAAAACAGGCAGTTTTGCTCATCTTACGAACAATTATAAAAAATATAAATGAAATGAAATCTAGCATGTATATTATGCAGTCAGTCTGTAATGTCTTCTATTTACTAGTTAGGGTCAATAAACCACCGCGAGCAGACCCTCGCAAGCTCCACACTTGTGAATTACTGAATACTGTAAATCACCTTTCAGGAGAATTAAAAAAAAACTCATTCTGACTGTGCATCTGTGCCACTGTCTGTCCTCACACTGGCTGCTGGCTTTCACTTTCTCAAGAAACGCTCCAGCATGAATGACTAAGCGAGACAGCCTCCTCCCTCCACACCCAAGCAAAATCTGTACTCCAGCTCTTTCCCTCCTTGCCACACACCAAAAACAAAACCCAATGCCACACACAAAAACAAAACCCAATTTTTTTTTTTTAAATACTTCAATTTTTTTTTCTTTTGTCCCTGGCTCAAACTTCCACCAACATGCTGTCTCAGGTCCCATCACTGTACACCGAGCAACCACATTGTGCTTTAATTATTTTAATTTTCCACATAGCTTTAAATAAATAACTAAAACAACCACACTCCAGTTCTCCAGAAGAGCAAACATATTATCCAACTCATGCTCATGTGTGTGTGTGTGGGGGCGGTAACTACGACAATGATCTCAGCACTGCTACAGAGGCTCCACTGGGACAATAGTCCTACTTTTATGCAACAACTAGTAAATATAAAAAATAAAACATGGGGAAGTGTGTCAAATTCAGATTTTATGCACATTCTCGGTGTGCAATGCCCTGATAAACCCCTCGGGCTTTGCAATCTGGGTTTATGAGGCATCGCACACCTCAGGTGTGCATAAAATCCTCAAAATACACACTTCCCCATGCATTATTATATATATAATAACTGGCGAGCAATTTTTTCCATATGCTGAGCAAGTTATAATTTGCCATTATAACCCATGGGTTATAATGGCGAGCATGTGCACAGTCTGTCAAAAACAGCCACTCCATCATTGGCTGTTTATCTCCTACTGGGTGGGGAAATTGTATTTCGAAACATGGCGGCTCCTTATTCAAAGCAACGAGGAGCCATCAGAAGCAGCGAGGAGCCACCACACTAAGAGTCCTCGTCATGTGTTTTCTTTTAAATAATCTGTTTAACATTTAAAAACAAAAAATAAATGTACCTGGTTGATCCTGCTGTTCAGCAGCCGCAGCACACAAGAACCGACACCGAGAAATGGATCTAGCCTGGCTGACTACGGGTAAGCCATGATCGCAATAGCGATCAAAACTAACTGATCTGGATAAAAGTACATGCTAAGATAAACAAAAGCAAAGAAAATCAGCTTTACAAAAAAAAACCTTCATGAAAAAAGACTGTCTTCAGAGATAGATACAGAGTGTGTGTGTGTGTGTGTGTGTGTGTGTGTGTGTGTGTGTGTGTGTGTGTGTCTGTGTGTCTGCATGAATGAGACAGAAGGTTGGAAAAATTGCTTCCAGCAATTATAATAATAAAGATGGGAGTGCTTAGAATTAAAATTATGGTTTGCCCTCGGTGTGGGATGCTTTAATAACCCTGGCTTGCCCTCGGGATTTATGTAGCATCCCACACCTCGGGCAACCATTAATTTCTCATTAAGAACACTTCCCCATCCATTATTGTATATGTATTCCACTCTTGTATATTCAAAAACTTTGTACCCCAGCAGGACAACTTTGTAAACAGGGCTGCAATGTCCCAGCAGTTCTATTCTGTTGAAAAATAAATATTTTATCATAATTCTGCATTTAATATCTGGGAGCAATGCAGCTTCATGGCCTGGCTTCCAAAAGTAGGAGCCTCCTAAATTCAAGTCAAATCAAATTTTATTTATACAGTGCCAAATCCCTGGAGCTCTAGGCACTTTATAAAAAAGGTCACAATGGGAACATACAATTAAACAGTTAGAATCAGAATTAGTATGGCAATAAATAATACCAAAATTCCACCCATAAATTTTAAAACTAGTCAAAAAAACAATTAAAAATAGTGGTTGTCAAATGCCAGATTAAAAAGATGTGTTTTCATGCTGCGCTTGAACACATCAATGGAGGGTGCCTCCCTCAGAATTCTCGACAAAAAAGTTCCATATTACAGGTCTGGCTACTCCAAAGGCGTGGGCCCCAGATGTTTTTAACCATGCCCCTGGGACCACCAGGAGGCCCTCCATGAACAACTGGAGTGAGTGCACCAGGCAGGCAGGTGTTAGGAGGTCAGTCAGGTAGCCTGGACCAGGGCTGTATAGGACCTTATAGGTGAACAAGCCCACCTTGAAATCAATCCTCCACCAGACCAGCAACCAGGACAGTTCATGCAAAACTGGGGTTATATGAATGGACCTCAGAAGGTCTGTCAATAACCTGGCTGCAGCGTTCTGCACCAGCTACAGCCAACGAAGGTTACCTCCACTGACTCTGAAGTAAAAAGCATTACAGTAATCCAGCCCAGATGTAACAAGAGCATGCACCAATGATGGTAGGTCCTACAATGGGATTAAGGGTTTAATCCAGGTGACATTTCGTAAGTGGTAAAAACCACTCCGGATGACAGAGACACCTGATCTTCTAGTGTCAAGTCATCATCCAAAACGACTCCCAAATTGTGCAATTTAGTGACCTTCTCCAAAATGGTGGTACCAAGGAACAACCCTCTTCCTGCAGTAGAGGCAGTCATATCCCTTACTAGATCTAGGTATCCCTAAGAAGGAGGTGAACACACTGACGGCTGCCAAGAAGAATTCCCCTATGAGTGTACCATGATATGAGCATGCTTTATTGAGTGGCTCAATAAGAGTGACTCAATAAAACCACTCATAGGAAGAGTGACTGCTGCAGAATAATGAGGAGTAAATTACAGTAAGTGTAACAGTGAGCTGCACTCATTACGCTTGCAAAAAGAAGATGAGTGGTGTAGTTTGGCCAAGCTCTGCCAAGCTGGCCATTTGGCGTAGTGGCTAGAGTCACAGCCAGTGGAACTCAAGGACCTGAGTTAGGGTCTTGGTGCGGGACAGCATTTTTTTTTTGTCCTGGGATTTTATTTTTTTTCTAAGTCCACCCCTCCTGGAGTTGGTACTCATGAAGTTGGGGGGCATGGGGGACTTGCCCCCAACAAAGGGGTGTGTGGGGGCATAACCCCTCTCATTTTATTTTTGTTGGAAAATGTAGCGACCATCACTGTTTGTGGTGGTCGCTCTGATGTCCATTGCTCTTTTGAAGTAGGGCAGTTTTTGAAGTGCTCTTGTTGGTTGTCGAGATGTAATACTCGCCCTTTTATCACATAAAACCCCACGTCAACAGCTTACTCTTGTGTAAGGATTGCCTTTTTAAACTGGGCCAGTGATGAAGATATTCAGCCTTTCCAGCACTTGTCCCACATAATCTGGATTGCCTGCAGGAAGAAATGGAAAAAGCTTTGGCTTTGGGCACCCTAAGATCCTATTTGGTTATAACCCTAGGGACTAACCAAGAGGTTATTTTTTTTTTCTGTGAGCTGTCAGCAGGAGTCGAGCTATCTTCTGATTCCTGGTTCCTTCATGGTATCTGAATCTGATCCTGGAGGCTCTCTGTAAGGAGCCATTCAAACTGCGACCGTAACATTAAATGTACTATCTTACAAGCTACTGTATGTTTTCTTGGTTGCTATGTGCTGAGCCAGAAGGACTGGCAAGCTCCAGGCCTTGTTCCACAAAGAACCATACCTTATCACGTATATGACAATGTGGTGCTCAGAACAGTCCCATTTCCCATGATCTTCCATGTGATCCAGGAAATCTGTTTTCCATCTTCTGTCTGCAATTTTCTCTCCCAAGAAGAAGAAGTAGTACAAGTTGGACTTGTGATGGGCCTTCAGGACATTCCTTAGATGGACTGCTGAGTTCAGTCTTGAGATGGGTTGTCTACCCTTTTTGGAGCAGCCAAACAGGCACTAAAAGCTTGTAGATCACCATGCCTAGGTGGGTAAAGGTCTGCATTGCCAGAGCTTATGTCACAGTAAATAAGAGGCCTCCAGCTCTCATCGAGGCTCACTTCACCAAGGCTGTGGCCTCTCCCTGAGTGGAGAGAGGTGAAGCATCTGTTTTTACAGTTATGCAAGGCAGATACATGGTCCTCCATCCAAACATTCTCCAAGCACTACAGATTGGAGGTTTAATGCTCTGCTGATATAGCCTTGGTCGCAGAGTTTTGCAGGTGGTGGTTAGTAGATAAGTTCCTCTCCTGTACATGGTTGATGTATGGGACAATATTCTCCCCCAACCCAGTTTCTTTTTCAGTACTTCTTCTTTAAACCAAAGTGTAATGAATACTTATTGACAATATGAAGCGCTACAGAAAGAAGAAATTTCTTCATACTTGATGTAATTTCCTTTCTATGTTTGCTTGTGCATGCACAAGAAACATTATGTGACAGCTTAGGAGAGAAGCGGGTTGGGGAGGCATGGCAGTGTGGCATCCAACAGAAGCAGTGCATTTGGGGGCCTGGCTGTGGTGCACCAATGGAGGCACAGTGTGCTGATGACACTAGCTTCCAGAAGGTGTGCCAAGTTGTAACGTTTTCACCACAGCAATCACGGGCCATCTCGTCATTGCAGCATCAGCGATTCGCCACAATGAGGGAGCGATCCGTCATTGCTGGGCAGAACATTGCTAGTGTGATATTGTTTGTGAACATGGCGGTGCCTTGCCACCATGTTCACAAACAATATCAAATGGCCCTAGTGCCGAGGGGGTGCCCAATCCCCCTCGGCAGCAAGTGCCCTTCCCCACAGAAATGTGTTTTTGCCAACGGGGGCCCCAATCCCCGTCAACATCCATCCCCGGTGCTGACTTGCCATCTGGGGAGCCCAGTCCCCATTGGCAGTATGTTTTCCCTCCCTGTTTGATGTGCTGATGGGGAATCTCACTCCCTGGCAGCATAAGCCCCCCCCAAAGAGTTACAGGAGAGTCCGAGGGGGTGCCCAATCCCCCTCGGCTCTTGCGCCCCACCATTTTTGTACCGACAGGGTGCCCAATACCCTGTCAGCTACACCACCCAATAAAAATATTCAGGTGGCACGCTGGTAGCCCACCCCAGTGTGCCCAATGCCCCTGCAAAGGAAAAACTGTCTCACAATGTTTTTTTATTTTCTTTTAAAACCTGTAAAGCAAAAACGGTCCTTCGTGGTCTCCCTGGCCCCTCCCCCCACAACCCGCACCTACCCACTGTGCCCCCTGCCTCCCCACACCCTCCTCACCCCATACTTACCTCCGGAGTCTGGCGCAATGATCTTCGGAGGACTGGAAACACGTCTGCACTCTTCAAAGCCGACTGCGAACTGAGGAAATGCCGGTAAGCTGTATAATGGGAGAAATAGGGTTTTTTCAACTATGTTGAATAGCTCAGGCATTTTTTGGAATTTTGGCACCAAATTTTCAACATGGGGTTTTTGCGACCCTTCCTCATGATCTCAGTCACCGTCATGGCATCAATCGGTCCCAAAAGGTGATTTTGCGGTCACTGTACGGAATCACCTTTCAGGACTGATTAACAAAATGACAGTGCCAGTGTTCATGAGATGGGCTCTCAAAAAGTGTATTTTGCAAATTTTGTGGAAAAAATAAAAAAAATGACTGTTTTACGAGCATGCGTTGTGCAGTTGCTACGCACGCTCGTAAGTTCTCGAATTTGCAATATTTTCAGTTCAGATTTTCAATATTGCCATTTTTCTGCACCTCCCTATGTTGTAACGTTTCCACCACTGAGCTGTCATTTTTCACATCCTGGGCAAAATATGTTTTTGCACTTGTGGCACAGAATAGCGCAGCTGCTGTGGGAAATCTGTGTTTGGGGCACATTACAAAAATGACAGTGACACTGTTCTTTTGCAGAGGTCCTAAAATGCCTATGTTGAAAATTTGGTGGCAAAAGTCTATAAAATGACTGTGTTATGCGCGTGTGTTGCGCAGTTTCCATGCATGCTCGTAACTTTGCACATTTGCAATATTTTCACTCCAGATTTGTAGCATTGCCATTTTTCCACACCTCCTTGTGAATAGTACAGCTGTCATTTTTCACATCCTGGCCAAATGTGTTTTCGCACTTCTGGCGCAGAATAGCACTGTTGCTGTGGGAAATCAGTGCTCAGGATGCATGAAGAAAACCACAGTGACACTGTTAATTAGCAGAGGTCCTAAAATGCCTATGTTGAAAATTTGGTGACAAAGTCTATAAAATGACTGTATTCTGACATGCTGTGCATGATCTTCTTTGCTTCGTAACTTCGCACATTTACAATATTGTTACTCCAGATTTTCAACATTGCCATTTTCTGCCTCTTTATGAACAGTACAGCTGTCATTTTCACAACCTGACCGAAATATTGCGTTGCTCTTCTGGCGCAGAATAGCTCGGTCGCAGTGGAAAATCAGTGTTTGGGACACATTATGAAACTCACAGTGACACTGTTCATTAGCAGAGGCCTTAAAATGCCTATGTTGAAAATTTGGTGATGAACGTCCATAAAATGACTGTTATGAGCGTGTGTTGCATAGTTTCCATGCATGCTCATAACTTTGCACATTCATAATATGTTCACTCCGGATTTTCAACATTGCCATTTTTATGGCCCTCCTTATGAACAGTACAGCCATCATTTTTGACATCCTGGAAGAAATTTATTTCTGCACCTGCAGCGCAGAGCAGCGCAGTCGCTGTGGGAAATCAGTGTTGGGGGCACATTAAGAAAATCACAGTGACAATGTTCATTAGCAGAGGCCGTAAAATGCCTGTGTTGAAAATTTGGTGATGAAACTCCATAAAATGACTGTTACAAGTGTGCGTTGCACAGTTCCCAGTCATGCTCATAACTTTGCACATTTGTAATATGGTCACTCCAGCTTTTCAACATTGCCATTTTACTGCACCTCCTTATGAACAGTACAGCTGTCATTTTTCACATCCTGGCTGAAATATGTTTTTGCACTTCTGGCACAGAATAGCATGGTTGCTGTGGGAAATCAGTGTTCAGGACACATCAAGAAAATCACACTGACACTGTTCATGAGCAGAGGTCCTACAATGCCTATTTTGAAACTTTGGTGACGAATGTCCATTAAATGACTGTGTAATGCACATGCATTGCGCAGTTTCCACATACTGTATGCTCGGACGTGCAAGCACTCTTTGTATTCCCAGTACAGCTGTTCAACATTGCCATAAATTCACACCTCCCTGTCGATGGTACAGCTGTCATTCTTCACATCCTGCCCAATCTGTGTTTTTGTTCATGAGGTGCAGAATGGCACTGTCGCTGTTGGAAATCAATGCTCGGGACACATAGACATAATCACAGTGCTACTCTTCATAGGTAGGCTCACAAAAAGGCCATGTTGAAAAGTTGTAGTATAAATACCTACAAATGCCTGATGTGTTACGGTTTCTAACCATAACGTCCTACCCTACACAGACTGACAGGCATCAGGGTGTGCCTTTGCATTGCTGACTGTACTGCTCATGCCATCCTACTCCCACCTCCAGCCACTGACAGGTGTCGAGGTGTACGTTGCACTCTTCAGCCCCAGACTTCAACCCATTCTCCTATGCTGCACCCATTTCAGCATATGTCCTTATGGAATGCGGTGACTGTAAAGCTAAACACCCCAAGGCACACTTCAACATGTCTCGCTGTCTGCAGAATAGGGTGACTCCACATGGCATGCCCATCATGGCCGATGACCCAAACACTTACCCCGATGCCTGTCCGTCTCTACAGGATGGAGGTGGGGTTGGCAGTGAACTTCAATACTTCACTGGCACTCCTATTCTGCATCTGTCTAACACCTGCATGTCCAATGCTAATATCAGCAAGCAAACATTCGGCATTGACAAATGCTTGTTTGTTACTGTAGTTCCAACATTGTCAATGGGTCCCGCCTGGGAGCCTTGCTCCTGTTTGAAAATATTGCCCATACTGTATGTCAGTTTAGGGATGTCTGTTGTTCTATTTAAACTCTCTTTTTGAGTCTGTTGGACATCTTTCTATAGTTTTTTCCTGCTGGCCCCTATGTAAACAAACAAAAAAATAGAGCAGTTTTGCATTAGAATGCTATTCACTGTCATGCACAGTTACCAGATTCAGGTTTGACCAAGAGTGACACATTCATTGCAGGACAGTTTGTGTGCTGTATGCAGTTGTTTCCTTGTCTGTTAATGGATCTGCTTTTCTTCTAAGCTAGTTTGCTGCTTCGGATCCTGTCAGAGTGTAGAATTGGAATTCCACTTTCAACTCCTCACTCTTTTTCGGATGACGAGACAGGCCACTGATTGATGTTGTCAAGACGCAGAACGCATCCTCTCATCCTCTCATCCTTTGTCATCTGATATGGAAAGCCACTGTTTACAGTGTTTTGTTGTAAGGAAATGCTTGTCATTATTCTTATTACTGCCTATGTAGTTACTAGCTTATTGCACCTGTAAGTGTATTACAATGCAATATTATTCACTGAACATTTACTATTAGGGATAAACCAATGTATTACTGCTTATTAGCTAATCATTCAGTTGCAAGCATGGACCCTTTTGGGAGATAAAGGTTACAGTGGAGTCCTGCAGTTTGTGGAACCCACAGAAGAGGGACAGCTTTGTCACACATACACACTTGCACATGTAGCTAACAGCTGCTGTAACACACTGTTCCAGGATTAGCTGCTTTTCCTACATTCTTCCTACGAATGAGAGTAGTAACATCTAGTTTCCTCTGATAAGCATTATGGGAGCCTCTAGGTTGTTATGGGAATAGGCCAAGCTACATGACTAAATCTTACACAGTAAGAAACCAAGATATGAGATGATGTGGAAACTGGTTTCTTTGTAGTATGCAGATTTAGTCACACAATACAACTTCCATATAAGTAGGGAGCTGATTGAAACACACAGGCAAGCCAGGAATCCAAGCTCTTCCTGTGCCTTTGTCTCCACAGAAGAGAGGTAAATATGAAAAGATTGCTAACTTTCTGTAGCTGTTTGCTAGACAGATTATATTTCACATAGAGATGCTGTGCTGAGACTTTGGAATATTATCTGTCTGTGCAAGTGCATAATATAAGAACGTATGTACCAACTATTTGTGTTGTGTGTCTTTATTATAATTGGTACCATCACAGAGCCCAACTTCTTTGTTTACATTGTTCTGGCCTTCAATAATTATGTGTAGACAGCTAGTTTGTGTGTTTGTACATGTAACTGTTTATGGACATGTTATTTGTGCCTGTAACTGAGTATATAAGAGTAGTGTTTGTACATGTACTGTAACTATTTATGTACGCATGTTTTTCTGCCTGTAACTGAGTGTGTACTGCAAGTGTGGTGTTTATGCATATAACCAACAGAGATACAACGAATTTCAAATCTGCTGGTGAAGTGAACACGAAGTGGCCACTTCGCGTTAGACACTTCGCTATATGGGTGCCCCCATAGAACAGGGCACATCCCTTGTTATTATTACTTAGATTGTCATTCTGCCTTAAACATGAAGTAAGGCAGAGTGACAACAATATTGGCAGCACCCTTCCCACACAGTCACCAGAATTAATGTGCATCCCCAAAGTGCTACTGTCTTGTGTCCAGAAAACTCCCCAGTGCTGATGAAGTGAAATGAGAGCTTAACAAGAAATGCAAAGTCTCCAGAATCAATGGCGAACTCAGTCATGCACGCAGTGGTCACACAAGAGTCATCAGAATTAATGTGCATCCCCAAAATGCTACTGTCTTGTGTAAAGAAAATTCCCCAGTGTTGACAAAGTGAAATGAGAGCATAATAAGAAATGCAGTCTCCCAGAATTAACGGGGCACTGCAAACGCACAGATTAAGATTGCGCTGCACACTCAAGGGATGCATACGAAAAGGCACAACACCTAACCAGTGCTCACAAGTCACAAATCCAAAACTGGAAAGGAATACATTTTGCCAGTTGGGGATTAGTGCATGGCAGTGACAATCCACTACCAGTAAAGGTACCACAAAGCAGTATAAAAAAATTCATGCGGGTACGGTGGATAGCAGGTTCACACTGTTGCAATTACTCTGTGGCACAATAAAAGGTGTCTGATTTAATGCATGCATCACACATACACTCACACACACACTACAAGTAATGTGTAGCAAATTGAAAACCTTTAGTAACATAACCAAATGTTTTAAACAGATAAATTATATACTGCCGCACCAAAACAATCAGCAAAAAAATTTAAAGAATTACTGAAAATATTACTGCATGTACATTAACACAGTTTTACAAGAAAAATATAACCAAAACAGAAAGACTATTTTTCTCCTAGTTAATGTACCTACACCACAGATAACACCCTTCCCCCAAAGCACACTTCATAGTATACAGACTGACAGTTCTAAATTAACATTCAAAATCCACACACAACAATAAACACTTGATGATATGAGCACAGAAGGGTTTCCTACAATCGATGTACTAAATTTTGAGCAAAACAAAATGACTCAAAAAGGCATTTTAAACAGCTTTTAGAGGTTTTGAATCGCAGAGCTCTGAGAGCAAACTGTCTCCAGCTACCACTACACACACAATACCCAGGCCAGAACTGAGACTGTGCAGAACAATCTAGAACCCATGTGACCTGCAATCCCATGAATCACTGCAGAATTTTATTTGGAGTTCAATTACAAGGCGAAGTGAGGCGAAATTACATTAATTTCAAAATACTTTGCCTTAAAATTGGTGAAGTGGTTTGGGGAAGGTGGAATAACACAAAGTCATTGGTTTCAATGGACTTTGTGTTCCTCATTATGCGGTGAAGTACTCCGCTTCATATTGTGGAGTACTCCACGGATTCCACGTTACTCCATGAATCACTTCACAGAGCAAATTGGGGCCACTTCACCCACCACTACTTACAGTACTGTAACTCACATGCTGTACAGGAGGGAATGTGAATGCCTATGGCTGTACTTCCCCGATGAGCTGTAGCACAAAACTCCCTGATTAAAAACACTTATTAATTAGTACAATGGTGGGGTGGCGAAGCCTGGAGAGATACTACAAAACAGGCTTACAATACATCCAAGTAACTAGTAAAAAAAATGAATGTTGTGATTCATGACCTGATCTGAATTGTGATTTGTGACTGCATTTGTGACCGTGATGATGAAGAATTTGATTTCTATCACAAGTGACTCGTGAACATGATGATGGTCCTGGCTTAAAAACGCATATTAATGAGTAAAATGTTCATACAGAATTATGCACCACACCAGTCCAGTACTCTGAATGGAAGCCAAAGAAACAACTGTGACTTAAGTTACAGATGGAGATTGGGCCCCAAAGAGATGCAAATGCACAGACAGATTAAGATTGCGCTGCGTACTGAAGAGATGCAGACGCAAAGGCAGAACACCTAACTAGTGCTTACCATCAGAAATTCAAATCTGGAAAAGAATACCTTTGCTGGTTGGGGCAGGCCGCGGGGGGTGGGAGTGTATTGCACTGCTGTAGTAACAGTCACTAGTACTAGTACCAGTAAAGATACCACAAAGAAGTACAAAAATCACAAAGTTGGAGTGGATAGTAGGTTCACATTGCTGAAATTACTATGTGGCACAATAAAAGGTGTCTGATTTGATGACACTCGTCACACACATACTCACACACCCACTTAGTAATGCATAGCAAATTGAAAACTTCAGTAATATAACCACATATTTTAAACAAACTAAAATTGTGCACTGCTGCACCACAACAATCAGCAAAAAAATGGCAAGAATTATTGAAAATATTACTGTGTGTACATTAACACAGTTATACAAGAAAAATATCACCAACACAGAAAGAAATGTCTGTTTCTCTAAGTTAATCTACCGACACCACAGATATGTCCCTCCCACAAAGCACACTTTCACTGTCTCTTACTACACAGATTCAATGTTGTACATTAACATTCAAAATCCACACACAAACAATAAACACTTGATGATATGAGCACAGGAGGGTTTTCTACAATTGATGAACTAAAGGTTGAGCAAAAAAAATTACTCCAAAAGGCTTTTTTAACAGCTTTTAGAAGGTTTGAATCACAGAAATCTCTCAGAGCAGACTGTCTCCTACAGCTTTCTACACACACTACCCCAAACTGAGGCTATGCAGAACAATATATAGCCCATGTGACCTGAAATCCCATGAATCACTGCAAAATTCACCTTTGGAGCTTAAAATAATAATAATAATAATAATAATAACATTTATTTAATTAAGCGCCTTTCAAATTTTTTCAAAGCGCTGTACATAAAAACATGAGAACACCAACATAATCAATACATGCAATAGAACTACACAATAAATATTACCAAGCTAAAGTAACCAATTACAACATAGCAGGAAATGCCTTCTCCCATAAAAAAGACTTAAAGGCCTTTTTAAAACTTCCCAACGTCGTACTCTCTCCAAGGTGAAGTGAGGAGAAGTACTGTACATTGTTTTCAATGTACTTCACCTTAAGAATTGGTGGGGTAGTGGTTTGGGAAGGCAGAGTAAGGCAAAGTGATTGTTTTCAATGGACTTAGCGTTACCCATTATAATGCAAAGTACTCCTCTTTGCATTGTGGAGCACTCTGTGAATCCGCTTTTGCTTCACGATTCACTTCACGGAGCGAATTGGAGCCACTTCGCCCATCTCTAGTAACCAAGTATTTAAGTGTAGTGTTTAGACATGTAAATGTTTATGTACATGTTATTTCTGCTTGTAACTGAGTATGTAAGTGTGGTGTTTATACATGCAGCTGTTTTTGTTTACATGATTTTTGTGCCTGTAACTGAGTATGCAAGTGTTATGTTGTTTATGCATGTAACTGTTTGTGTACACATGTTCTTTTGTACCTGTAACTGAGTCTGAAAGTCTGGTGAACAGCTAGAGATCAAGTAGGATCTGTGATGATACTGTAAGCAGGGAAAAATGGGCAGACTAGGTGGGCCAATCAGTCCTCATCTGCACAAAAATCCTGTTTCTATGGTGTTTGTGCATTTAACTGTTTATGTACACATATTTTCTAAGCATGTAACTGAGTATTTAAGGTTATTTCTCTGCCTGTATCAGAGTATGTAAGTATATTTTTGTGTATGTAACAATATGTACTGTAAGCTGTTACGAGGCAGTATAGTGCAGTAGTCTAAGGCTCTGAGCTGCAAATCTGGTGACATCCAGCAGACCAGACCTGGATTTGAATCCCACAGCTTCCACTTGGATACTGTGTCACCCTGAGCAAGTCACTTAAACTCCTTGTGCTTCCAGGTCATGCCTGTAAAAAAAGCTTTCAGCTTAGTGTGCTATACCTGATTAAGCAACTAAATAAATAAAAAATAAATAAAAAAAGCTTGATTGTGTGCATGCAGATGATTATATAAATGTGGTGTTTGCACATGTAACTCTCTTTGCAAGCTTGTTTCTTATATCTGTTGTTGTGGGTGGGTTAAATAGACTTACAGCAGAGACAGTATATTTGGTACAATATACCTGTTAGGCATGATTTTTATTAAAACAAAATAACTCAGAAAAGAAAATAATTCAAAAGAATAAGCTTTGGCATATACTGTATATACAGAGAAAAAAAAAGCACAGCTTAGCTAGAACATAGGATCTATCAGCCAACATTTGTCTGTGCCTGACCTCTTCAGAGATCTCCATGGGAGAACCACACAGGTCCTCTCCCAACAAACATCTGCCTTAGAGTTTCAGCCCTACCTTGATATAGGTCTAAGGCCCCTCCCATGAGCTGAAACTCCGCCCAGTGATTAACACAAATACTTTTATTTTATACATAATTTCAAACATTCTATCTAACGTCACATAGATCCTTATTCCCATAAATAAATAGTCAGGTTAGGGTATTATACTCATTTCCCATATTGATGTTCAGGAACATTATTCCTTAATTTCTGGAAACATGGGCTACTTTAGGCTAAACCCCACCTACTTTGTAAGAGGAGGAGTTTTACTGACAGCATAAAACTAGCCCAAGTTATGCCTCTCACTCCCTATAGGAACACACCTCTTTGTCCTGACGTATCTCTGTGCAGCCTACACAAATGCATAGCTTGCTGCCCAGGACTAGCTCTAGAAGAAGTAAGGTAATTATTTTTAAACGTCAGCTTTACCTTTGCGCAGCAAAGTACTGAAGATAAAAGCAAAGAAAAGAGGCTACAGTTTCACAGAAATGCCACCATGCAGTTCAAACACAATGAGTCACCGCTCAGAGCCAGGTTTCAGGCGGGTGACTCAGCTCTCAACTATCACGAGAATGAGGATTGCTTAGCCCCTTATAGGGACTCTGAACTCTATTTTGTCTATTCTCTTGTCTGCATCAGTAAGTGGATGGATATTGAAGCCACTGAAAGTAGTTACTGAACCAAAGCAGGTAAAAACAAACCACTGCTTGCAACATTAGGGAACTGAATGAAAGTGAGGCATAAAGGGGCTGAAATAATCCAAGCAAACTGCCTGTAATGCTTACAGATAATGGGGCAACTTAGAAAAATCTCTCTGAATTCAGCAGTACTGTATATTCTGTTTTGTACTTCTGCTTGAATTTAGCTTTGTACTCCAGGCTCTCTGAAGTTGTAAGAGAAGGCAGCAAAAAAAAAAAAAATACAGGAAACGCTAAATGTTTTATATTATAACGAGTGGCCAACAAGTTACAATGTGAAGAAGTAGGAGATAGTGAGAGAAAGAGAGAAAAAAATGCTGTTGCACAACAGACTGAAGAAAAACAGAGAAAAAGAGAGGAAAAGAAAATGTTAGTTTCAACCTCAGACTCTGGATATCACTAAAAGGTAAGCTGAGGGAGAACCCCCACCACACCTCTAACTGAAAATGCAAGTGTGGTGTTTGTGCATATAACTGGGTATGTAAGTTTATATATTTATTTATTGAATTGTTTCACCAGGAAAGGCACACTGAACAACAAGTTACTCATCTCACCGTGCATCCTGGGGGAAAGGGTACGGGAAATGCATACATGCATACAACAGCAAACATTATTACAGCATTATTGGTAGCAGTGAATAACAAATAACAGAAAGAGCATATTAAGTGCAACATACAAGTACAATTGTATAGAGGTCACAATGGACAGGTCAAATGCATTATATTAGGATAACACCTTAAATTCATGATGATGATGCCATTTAGCTGGAAAGGAAGGAGTGGCTAGGAAGTAACAGCAGAGGTGGAAAGGTAGCAAGGCTGGGAGGGGAGCAGATGAATAGGAATCAAGGTGATAGAGATATTGATAGTTGTAGATTGATAGGAATCTAAAGGTATAGTTATATTGGTAGTTATAGATAACCTCAAGGAATGGCCAAGTAATGATCTCTGCAGGGAAAGAAAGTAGGGAGGCCGGAAGGGAGCTGTAATTTAGAATAGTTATGAATATATTGATAGAGGTTGGGGAGCAGGTCAGAAATACCAGGTAGGTTAATTGCAGGTACAATTCAAAGAGAGGAAATTATGTAGGGTTGAAGTTAGAGAGATGGGGGAGAGGAGAGGGGGAGGAGTGGTGAATCTGGTGTGGAAGTGAAATCTACAGTTTTGGGAAAGCAATACGAGAAAGCAGCCTGGCCTACAGTGGTAGACCAGTGAGGGACAACCAAGGAATGGGAGTCATAAGATCTAAGTGAGTGGGCAGAGGGAGGGAGAACTGGTAGAGAAGAAGTGAGATAGGATGGGAGTGATCCAAACCAGAATTTAGAGACATATTTAGCACAATGATGGAGGCATCTATTTTCTAGTGAGGGAAATGCCAGCGAGTGGTAGAGTTGACAGTGCTGCAGGAGAGGAGGAGAGTCCAGACTGAAGCAACAGAAAGAGTTGAGGAGAGTATCCAATCTGGCTAAGGAGGTCTTGTGAGCGGCATTGTAGACTACATCACAGTAGTCAAAAAAAGGTAGGATCATCTTCTGGACAAGTTCATGCCTAGCCGGGAGAGGGAGGCAGTTCCGGTTCCTGTACAGAGTGCTGAGCTTGGGATGCAGCCTTTTCAGGATGGCGTCCACATGGCCAGAGAAGGTGAGATGTTGGTCAAGCCAAACTCCCAGATATCTGAATGAGGAGATTTCTTCAAGGACTGTCCTGTCAAGGGTAGGGAAGGAAGGCATAGAGGGGAGCCTAGACATTCTCTGCCTAGTGTTGAATGTCATGGAGACTGTCTTCTTGGTGTTTAGAAAAAGTTGATGGGAGCAAAACCAGTGCTGAACGTATTTGAAGCCCTACTAAAGTCTGCTAGTTATAAGTGTGGTGCTTGTGCATATAATTGAGTATGTAGCTGTGATGTTTGTGCATATAACTGAGTATGTAAATGTGTTATTATGCATTTAACTGTTTTTACTTTATATATGTTATTGAGATGCTTTTACAAACTACAAAACATAAATAATAGACATGAAACTTAGAAAAACCTAGGAAATATGCATTTACTAAAAAACTGACAATGCTAATAAATACAACAGATCATATACCAAATAATTATGATTTAGAAAATGTCATGGTAACTAAGTGTATTATAAACAACTGAGGCAGACTGGAGACCAGGAAACTAAGATGCTGATAAAGCATTGATCTGCATGGAATGTGCTATCATAGGGATTAAGTTAGAAGGGACTAAAGTGAGACCCTGGATAGTCATCCATATTCAGTTGAAGTGTTCTAATTTATTCAATATCATGTTACTAATCATTAGCTACCAATACCACATCTTAGATATTCAGTTGTTAATCTGGGGGTCAGATCATTGCAATGTGCCAGAATTAGCCTCTTAAGGTATAAACTCATAAAGCACCCGTCAATTCACAGTTGGGTTGGCATTTAGCAAGGCTGTGAAGATTATAAGTTACACCTGAAAAAAATGATCTAGGATTCTCCAATAGGTATAAATTATATAAAGTAGCTGGTGAATTAAATCCAACTAGTAAAGAAAATAGTTTAATTAGACAGGCTTAATTCTTGGGCATGACCACAGTATATATGATTCTGTGGCATTGTCCTGAGAACAATACCAGTACTATCTATAATCTCCAAACCCATCATTGCCAATTCAGTAGGTGCCAAGGATGTATAATTTGACAATGCACTAATGTTTCCTAAAAACAGTCAAGGATAAGCTAAAAGGAGTGGACAAAATCAGGGTTATGGGGGAGAGTTGTGGAGAAATGAAAGGGGGCATTCTAGTGGCAACTAAGAAATGCCTGAGAATGGTTGGAAGAGAATCAGGCACAGGAGACAAAACTGGTTCTCAAACACGGTCTGCAAGGCAGTAAGGGCTAGAATATGGCCTTCAATAGATACAAGGAGAAACAGAGAGGGGACAAAAAGAGTGACTACCAATCAAACATGAGGGAGGCCAAGAAGACAGTCAGGGATACAAAATCAGATGGCAGATAATGACCGCTAGGCCCACCCAGTCTGCCTGTATTCCATACCTGCATCGGTGGTCGCTGACCCTACTTGGTCATTGGCTTTAGCCCTTCTGACCTACCTCTAGGGTTCCCTTGTGCCTATCCCATTCATGTTTGAATCCCCTGACTGTGTTAGCTCCCACTACATCCTGGGGTAGGATATTCCATGCATTTACCACCCTTTCTGTGAAGAAAAACTTCTTCCCATTCCCCTTTATCCTGCCTCCCTCCAATCTCATATCGTGCCCCCTTAATGTATACCTCCTATACTAAAAGGTTTATTTATTTATGTAACTTTTGTTTACCAGTGAGGTATGCTAGGCAAACATATGCCTATTTTCAGGTAAGACCAGGGAGAAATACAAAGCATCATGTACAGTGAGCACATTACAATGATAATAGGACAAATAAAAGAAAACACAACCATACAATGGTAACTATAAGGCAGCACAATACAAGCAATGAGACATTGATTAGAAAAAATCATTATACATATGACTGGGAAAAGAAATTGAAATATGCAATGTTCAAGAAATGGTAGTAGTCCAGTAGGTATCAGTGTAAGGTAAGACAATAAGTGCAATACCTGCAGGAGGTGGCAAGGTATAAATAATTAAGGTAGCAAAGGAAAAGAGGGGGGAAGGTAGGGACAAGGATAATTGACTTGGGACAGGCACATATGGAATCAAGAGGGAATGTAGCTGTCTTTTGAAAACACTGGATTTTTGGCAGGAGCACAAGGCTGCTGGAAAACTATTCCATTGAATAGTAGTGGCTATGGAGAAGGCCATGGAGCCAGACTGGTGTGAGATCCAGAAACTGCTAATTGTACAGTATCAGAGGATCTGAGGGCATAGTGGTGTGACCAAAGTACCAAGAGGGAGGCCAAGGAGTTTGGTTTCTGTATGGAGGTAATGTTATGTAGCAACTTGCCTAGAGAGGAGTCAAGTAGGGCTATGAGGGAGGGCCATCCTAGCTTGCTGTATAGGGAGCAGTCATGGGAAAAATGATTACAGGATAGAACAAATCTGCAAATATTATTGTATCTTACTGTTCATTTGCAACGCAAAGTGATGGAGGAGTACTGTAGGTGAACACAGGTAGCCCATAGAATAGCTTAGGGAAAAGGAAGCCATGAGCTACTGTGATGCGAGCAGAGGGAAAGAGATTGTATGTGGCCTGGTATGCAATGTCTAAGCTGGAGTTGATGCCCTTACACACAGAAAGAATGTGGGATGAGAAACTGAGGGTGGGATAGAGTGTGATTCCCAGATACTTGAACAAGGGTACAGTATCAAGGGTGGTACCATTCTCAGTTGTAACGGTTAAAGGGGTGGGTAAGTATTTTCATCTTTTTTAGGGGTTGCAAAGAGCATGGCTTGAGACTTTGAGAAGTCCATGAGGAGTTTGTTGTCTTTAAGCCAGGATTGAGCAGCATTTAGGTCAGACCCGAAGTCAATTTTAATCCTGGTTACACTCAGGGAGTGGCAGAAGAACACCAGGTCATCTGCATAAAGGATGGGAGTTGTATGTTTAAAACAGAGGGTGATGGTGTTCATGTGTAGTGAGAACAGCAGAGGGCCAAGGACAGAGCTCTGGGGGACTTCCAGGGAGGTGAGAAGATAGTCAGAGTGAGTGGAGCCAATCCTGATCCACTGATGCCAATTGGACACATAGCCTGAAAACCATGGTATAGTGTGGTCTGAGATTCCTATGGACCTACATTTATTTAGTAGTATAGGGTGATTGACTGTGTTAAAAGCCTTTGTTAGAACTAAACAAAGGTAGCTACTGTCAGGTTACCTTGGTCAGTCCCTGAGTAGATCGCATTCGTTAGGGTAAGTAGTGCTGTGGTGGTGCTGTGGTTGTTACAAAATCCGTGTTGTGCTGGGCATAGGAGATAGTACTTTTGTAGGTAAGCTGTTAGCTGAGTAGCAACAATTTCTTCTAAAAGTTTACTGAGTACAAGGAGTACAGTGATTAGCTAATAGCTGAATAATAGTTTGGTGTTTCCTTTTTTAAGAATGGGTATAACATTAGCCTAATCGACTGGGTGCTGACCTCCCGGCTCCCACCCCCACCGTGTCACAACCTCTGGCTCTCTCCCCGACATTCAGTGATCATCATATGGTCTACAGTGTGAGTAAAATTCATGGTGCAAAATCCCCTCCAGTCATTCTTAACTTCTGTTCCTTCTGTTCCCTAGATTTATCTGCACTAAATAATGATATTTTCAATATTGGTTGGACACCAATCACAACTGTCTCCTCCATTAACTCAGCCCTGACCTTCTTTGCCTTGCAGTTCCCGAACATCTGGGACTGTCAAGCACCTTTAAGGAAGGTGAGAGTCCCTGGGAATCACCTTCCTTGGGACACTACTGAATGGATAGCATGCTAATGTATTAGAAACTAAGCATTGGCTGCGTATAAAACTTCTGGCACTCCCCTCAACCTGCAACGCTATCACTTCTTCTGTAACACATGCACCAAGACCATCCGCCTAGCTAAGACAGAGTACTTCCAAACCTCCTTCCAGGAAAACATCAATAATCCTTCCAAATTCTGGAAGGTTGTCCATGCCCGGTTCTTTCACCTGGCATACTCCCCTTCTCCTGTCCTAAGAATTGGCATCCACACAGTTGAAGACCCTCCCTCTGTGGCCCCCGAATTCAACAATTACTTTACTTGTGCCTCCTCTCTCCTTGCATGTTTTCCCGGCATTGCTTCCAATGACTCTACAGTTCCCCCCATGCTCTCCCCTCCCCACCCACATCTTCACCACTCTTCTCTTTCAAGTCCATCCTCCTGGAAAACACCCTATGTGTATTACTTGCTCGGAACCCATTCAAGGGCAAAAGCCCTGACGGCCTTAACCCCAAGCTACTCCACCTGTCTGCTTACTCTATTACCTCTCCGTTGACTTCTCTTCTGAACCTTTCCTTTTCTCACTCCACAGTGCCTAATGCTTGGAGTCTGCTACCATGATCCCCCTCCCTAAAGGCAGAGACACCACCAGCCCTGGAACTGTCCACCCCATCTCATTACTCCCTACTCTGGCAAAACTTCAAGAGCATCTGGCTCTGGAACAACTCTCCTCATTCCTCAACTCTTCTTTTTTTCACCCCTTTCCAGTCTGGGTTTCGCAAAAACCACTCCACCACCACCTCTCTTTTCTGGCTCACTGACTCCATTCTTTCCGACATGGATCAGGGATGCATCACCTCTGCCGTATTAGTTGACTTGGCCAAAACCTTCGATACTGTCTCCCACTCCCTTCTCCTCAGCAAGCTATCAGTGGCCAGCCTCTTTGATTTGGCCACCAGCTGTTTCCGACCCTACACCAAAGGCAGGTCCCAGTCCAGCAGGGTAGGCAACTCCCTCTCCCCTTCTCTCCCAATCAACACCAGTGTCCTCCAAGGCTCAGTACTTAGTCCTATTTTATTTTCTATATTCCTAAATGACCTTTCTAACGCCTGCACAACTTTCTGCATACACATGTACGTGGACGATACTGTGCTATTTTCCTCCGGTCACTCCCCTCTGAGGCATCCACCAGCCTTTAGCTGGATTTTAGCAATGTCCAACACTGGTTTAATGCAAACCAGCTGTCCATGAACCTCAAAAAAAAAGTGTATATGACCTTGACAGCCAGACAAAAACTGACCTAGCTGGATATCACACCCACTTTCCACACCCTCCCTGGCTCAATGCTGGATGATATAGCCACATTTAAGTACCTTGGATTGTGGCTAGACAAGAATCTTGACTTCAGGGTAAACATTGATGCCATCCACAATAAATTATGCCCTAGACTCGGTGCTCTGTACAGACACCGCAGCTGCCTCCCTCAACAAGCCAGGAGAGAAATCGTCCAAAAGATGATTCTTCCTGTCCTTGATTTTGGGGACATAGTCTACAGCTCCGCCCCTAAAACCACCCTTTTCAAACTGGATGTTCTCTTCAGTTCCTTCTGCCACCTCATTCTCGGCTGCCCCCCACGTACTTATTACTGTGATGGTTACTCCTTACTCTCCTTTCCCTGTCTCCATACCAGGCATATGTCGCACATCGCTAATCTAGTTGGGAAGTTCTGGCTTGGTTCTTTGCTGCCCTTCTTGTCCTCCCTCTTATCACCCCCTTCCCATCCTGCTATACCCTCCACACCTCTACCCACAGAACCCTTGACCTCCCCCCCAGCACACTTCATCAGGTTGCTCAGCCTTCTCATACAAGTTTCCCGATATCTGGAACTCCATTCCGTTAGAAATTCTCTCTGCACAATCCTGTCACTCCCTTTGACTCCTCCTCTGTAAGCACACTGTTCATGTCTGTATTAGCAGCTAATCTCCTTTCTTTCCCTATTTAACCTCCCATGGCGTCCCCCCCAATCTTCTTATCCCTTCCCCCATCGCCACCCTCTTTTCCTCCTCCCAAATGCCCACTCTCCCCATCTCTAGATTACCCATAGCTGCAGCCTTCTGCACCATAGTGTCCCATCCTCTTACCCCATGCCCCTCCCCCCATTACTACCCCCTTCACCTCTCTCTTCTCCTTCTCTCCTTTTGTGCCGGGTCCTGTCCCATTGTAGGGTTCTCAGCATCCTGAAGGGGAATAATTCTTGGCTGCTTCTTGCCTTCCCCCTCTCTATTCTCCTTCTCTCCTTTTCTGCAGGGCCCTATTCTCTTGCAGGGTTCCCAGCATCCTGAAGGGAAAATGTTCCAGACTGCCACTTCACCTCCCCCTCTCTCTCTCCTTCTCTCTCCTGCTGGGTCCTGTCCACTTGCAGAATTCTCAGCATCTTGAAGGGGATTAGTTCTAGGTTACCCCTCTCCTCCCTTCCCCTCCCCTCCCCCTATTTTCTTCTCCTTTTCTGCTGGATGCAGTCCCCTTGCTGGGCTCCTAGCATCCTGAAGGGGAATAGTTCTTGGCTTGCCCCTCACTCCCACCCTATCCTTCTCCGCCAGTTTCTGTCCCCTTGCAGGGTTCTCAGAATCCTAAAGGGGAATAGTTCTCAGCTCGCCCCCACTTCTCTCAAACCCCCCCTTCCTTCCTCCCACTCTCTCTCTCTTTTCTCCCTCGCCACCGGGTCTTGTCCACTTGTGAGGTTCCCTGCACCTTGAATGGGGACTAGTTCTTGACTTGTCCCCCCCACTCCTTTCCCTTCATCCACCCTGTAAGAAGGAGAGAAGAGCATAGTCTTTCTATCCTTCCCCCACCCCTACCACCACTTGTGTTCCCAACTTCTATATTCTCATAGCACTTGATAATCCCTGTAATCTCTATGTAACCCCTAGGTCATTCTATCCCACAGGCTACTACCCCTGCTTGCATGGCTAGTAGCAGGTTAAGGGGCCTAAATTCTGCAATGGGTGCCTCCACCTGGAGGTCAAGGTTGGTAGTGGTCAAACTAATCTGGGCACAGCCCTCCGGGACACTATAACCCCCCTCTTTCCCTTCTAGTGGCCTGAGCAATATATGATAATCACTTTCACAGTGCCCCTTGTACACCATGCAAGTACCCACACTGTTTGCACTTACCACCAGGGCTGGTTTCTCTGGCTTGGCCCTGGGGACCCCCTGTAAAACAAGGTTATGCACAGCAAATAGCAACAGTACAGTACTCTTGGCACAAACTGGCACCACAGTCAGCTTAAATGCAGAAAAAGTCAGATTTGATTTATTCAGGGGACTTGAACACGGAAGGGGCGTAATCTGGTTGATTGGCTTAAAGGCTATATTAATCCAACAGTTATGCATGCGCTTTTAGTCCCCACATATAGTCACACCTCTGGGTACCCAGGTAGGGAGACAATGGGCTAGCCAGTAATGTTGCAGCTGGTTGGGGTCCTGTGATGGAAAAAAACAACATGCACAACACACACTATTTGTAATCCAGAGCCAGAGGGCTCAGTTTGTGAAAGAAAAAGCAACCAGACAATCAGATGACAACACTTTAAATTTAGCTGTTGTTGCAGGGAGCTACCCTGATCTTTACTCACGATACCTAATACTGGACACAGGCAGGACGAAATCGAGACTGCAGGTTGTTGAGCTGAAGGGCCCGGAGAAGCGGGGCCCACACGAATCACCCAGGCGTCATTCCTGTTCAAGTGTTGAGCAGTGGGCTGATCCCCAGGCAGATCTCTCGTTGATGGCTTTCTCTGTGCAGTGGGTAGTTGGGCTGGGCCAGTGTGGCCAGGTCCAGGCCCAATGGAGATGATTTTGGATTCAGTCTGTGGGGCTGGATGCAGCTTCCACAAGCAGAATACAGTTCAAATCACAATGGGGAACCAAATCAAGACCCACTAGCAGCACACAGCACATTTACACGTAAGGAAATTCTAATGCAGCTTCCAACAAGCAGAACACAATTCAAGCCACAGTGGGGAACCAAACCATGACCCACTATAAGCACACAACACATTCACATGTAAGGAAATTCCACTGTACCAGGCAAAAGGCTCTCCGTTCGCAATTACAGAGTCTCTGCACAATCCGGGAGTTCAGAGGTGGCTGGAAGTCCAGACAGGCCGATCACATTCAGAAAATCTTCAGTCTTCTTCAGGTAGGAGCCTGGTCACAATTCAGTGGCTTACTTTCTTCTCCAAGTTCGGATTCAGTCCAAAAAAGGCACAAGTTCCCTCTCACCTGCTTGAATCATTCAAGCTGTTATCTCTTCACTTCCCAACTCAGAACTGAAACTAGCTGCAAGCAGCTTGGGAATTTCCCCAAGATCCAAAAGGTTCGGTTGGCTGATCAGTCTGTCAGTCACAACAAGGGCTTCCCCTCCAAGCTATTTTAGGTGTAAAAGCCCAAAACTACAATTCCTACAAGTTTTGGCCCCACCGAGCCCCTGTAGGCAGGCTTCATTTTAGAGTCCCAAATGTACTGATTGACCCATTCTGACAGTCCCGGGCCAAGTTGGTGGAGATAAACAGAACAGTCCTTGCTGCAAAGAATTAGAACAAACTGCAATATTATTACTATTCTAACAAATGATCAGCAAACAAGTACATCTTCTAACAGAGCTCCCTTTTAGATTAATTAAGACTGCAATCCAGGCAGCTCTTTAAGAGACAGTACACAGAGGCTATACAGGCACTCTCTGGCAATACATTTAACCTGCTAAAATGCAGAACACCAGCCTGGCAGTGAGCATTTAGGCAAGCTCAAGGAAGACTTTTCGGGAACCCACATTTGTAGGGGGGGTTACACCCTGCCCTGCCGGAAGAAAACTTGACGTCCACGTCAAGTCTGTACCATCACAATATCAAAAATGCAATATAAACGAGACATAGCTATCATTAGCTGTTACATTACTATACATTTCAATATACTTCACATTACTACATACATACTGACAATACTTATGCAGGTTTCATTCAAGTAATACTGATTCATTTAATAACTTCTTGTACATTAAACAATGTAAGAGGGGGCCTTCCCTATCAGCTAACTTGGGGCTGGATGGGGCAGGGACACCATGGTGAGAAGGAAGAACAAGTAACCTGGAGTTGACCGTCAAGCTCAATTTGGGCAGTGAGCTTGGTGAAACATAAACCCCTTTGTGAACCACATTGAGACGCAAATCCACTGGCCTCCCAGGGAATCATAACTAAAGCGTAGCACTCGCTTGACAGTTCAGCCAGTCTTTCTTGGGGGAGCAGCCACAGTCTCTGTACTTTCAGCACTAACTTTGGAGCTTTCATTACTTATGATGGGTGCCTCTGCATGGATGGGAATGTCCAAACTTGGAGCACTGTCAGTTCCTTGCTCTGTAGGCTCTGTTTCCACAACACTTTACTCTTTATCTTCTGATGGAGGCCCAGGTTGCTCATTTTGAGGAGGCTCTGGCACAATTAGGCTTTGCAGCACTGAAGGGGGGCTGTCAACACTCTCACATTGTTCTTCAAGTTCTGGTGTGTCACCAGAGAGACTCAGACCATCAGCCCCTTCTTCAGTCAATTCACACAGTTCCACAAAACACAGAGAGTCCACAACCTCAGATGTAATAGCATTGAGCATGGAGCATTGGCTCCAAGGACGAAGCTGGGGAGTTATGCAGTCCAGAAGGCCCAGCTTCATCCCCACAATTAGTCATAGGGTTACCTCAAAATAGCTGACTCAGTTCATAGGCATTGTCACACTCACTTTCGTCAGAGGTGGACTGACAGTCACTATCATTCTGGGCCTGCTGAGGGGGAAACATTAGGTCTGTAACTACTGGGGTAGGTTGACTCTGTCTCTTTTTTGCAGCAGCACAAGTCACCGGCCCAGGGAAATCAATCTCTGATGGTTCAGCCTCAATTATGACTTGGCCGATGGGTAGCAAGTGGTTACGGTGCATGGTCTTGACAGCTTTGGAGTTATTCTCTGGGCGCACCTTGTACACTAGTAAATCATTCAACTTTCCAACTACTACATGGGGAAGATGGTGCCATCTATCAGCAATTTTAAGTTTTCCATGCAGTCCCAAATTGCGTAACAACACACAGTCTCCAGACTGAAGCCCTTGAGCCTTTACTTTTTATCATGCCTCTCTTTGTTGTCGAGATTTCTTTTGGTGGCCATTGTCTGGGCCAGTTGATATGCATGGTTCAATTGAGCTTTCAGTTTCTATACATACTGTAGGTAATTTTCAGCTTGGATCCCATCTGGAGAGACCCCAAAGCAGACATCAATGGGCAGTCAGTCCTCCCTCCCGAACATGAGGCGGTAGGGGGAGAATCCAGTAGCATCATTTTTTGTGCAATTGTATGTGTGGACCAAGGTGCTAATCTGCTGGCTCCACTTAGGCTTGTCTTTGGGATGGACGATGCCCAGAATGTCTAGAAGGGTGTGGTTAAAACATTCTGGTAGAGGGTCCCCTGTGGGTGATAAGGGGTGGTTTTTGACTTCTGCATCCCCCACAAAGAGAGCATTTCTTTGATTAGCCGACTTTCAAAATCTCTGCCTTGGTCAGAGTGGATCTGCTGAGGGGCACCATAGTGGATGAAGAAATTTTCCACTAGCACCTTGGCCACGGTAGAGGCCTTTTGATCTTTAGTTGGAAAAGCTTGCGCATACCATGTGAAATGATCCGTAACCACTAACACATTGACAGTATTCTGCTGATCAGGTTCTAAACACAAAAAGTCTATGCAGACCAGTTCCATGGGGGTGCTGGTAGTAATATTGATAAGGGGGGCAGCTCTCTGAGGCAGGGCTTTCCTTTGCAGGCAATGACTGCAGGTCTTTACATGGTGCTCAACATTGGCCCCCATCTTGGGCCAGTAGAATTGAGATTGTACCAGGTTGAGAGTCCTGTCAATACCGAGGTGCCCCATGTGATTGTGGAGGGACCTCAGTACCAAGTGTTTAAAGGCCATGGGCAGGACCAATTGTTGCTTGTCTACTTGACCACTATGATCCACTGTCTCTCTGTACAACAACTTGATTGAGTAACTTCAACATGGGGCCTTCTTTAAACAATAGAGAAGTTCACAAGTCAGGGGAATACAACTTGGACACATCTTTCCCCGCACGCAGGGCATGAAGTGCGGGCTGAATCATAGGATCTTGGGATTGAGTCCACTGAATGCTGTCATTGTCAAGTTGAGGTAGTGCACTAATGTCTAGAGCAGAAAAATGGCAATAGGCAGCCAGTATGCAGGTATCAGGAGGGCCCAAACAATCTACTAAACAATCCCCTGTGTCCGCAGATATCTGATCATCTCAGTCAAATTTTTGGCACAAGGCTTGGATGTCAGGTTCAGACAGCCTGACCCAATCACTCTTGGAAACTGGCCTTCGTGACAAGGCATCAGCATCAATATGGTTCAGTCCTAGCCAGTATTCAACAGCATAATCATAGGTTGACAAGGCAGAAAGCCACCGGTGCCCAGTGGCATCTAACTTAGCTGAAGTCTGTACATAGGTTAACGGGTTATTGTCGGTCTTCACCAATATCTTTGCCCCATAGAGGTATTCATGAAGCTGGTCTATGATGACCCATTTTAGGGCCAGGAACTCTAGCTTGTGCACAGGGTAGTTTCGCTCTGACAGGGTCAAGCTCCTACTGGTGAAGGCTACTGGTCTCAAACCATCCTCGTGGTCTTGATACAGCACAGCTCCTAGACCCTGCAGACTAGCATCCATATGCAACACATAGGGCTTGGTGGGGTCAGCATAGGCAAGGGTGGGGGTGTGG
The DNA here is from genome assembly GCA_016271365.2 of Neoceratodus forsteri. NCBI lineage: Eukaryota > Metazoa > Chordata > Ceratodontiformes > Ceratodontidae > Neoceratodus > Neoceratodus forsteri. The sequence goes on from CM057455.1 coordinate 66,854,960, forward strand.
GTGAGATGGTATATGACTTCATGAAAGGCTGCTTCACATTCAGTTGTCCAGCGGGACTCAAAAAATTCACCTGTGCAGAAGTACACTTTCTCTGGTTCTTTGACGGACCCTTTTTTATATTTATGGTTGGTAGGAGGGTAACCCTGGGTAAGATTCAAGAGTGGGCAAATCACCTTTGAATAGTCTTTTATGAACCTGTGGTAGTAGCCACAGAACCCCAGGAAATGTTGTAGTTCTTTCAAATTATGGGGCTGGAGCCAAGTAGTCAGTGATTCAACCTTAATGGGATCAGTCTCTATCCCTTCTGCAGATGCTATGTGTCCTACATACTTCACAGAGGATTGAAAAAAACTGGCACTTGTTAATGGACAGCTTGAGGCTAAAGTCTTACAATCAGTCTAGGACTAAACAGTCGGGTCTCATGTTCCTCTAATGTGCGCCCAAACACAATGACATCATTTAGGTACACTAAACATTCCAGCAAGTTCATATCTCCCAACACACGTTCCATCAGTCGCTGAAAGGTGGCTGGGGCACCTGAAATCCCCCGTGGCATTCTCAGGAATTCGTAGAACCCCAAAGGACAGATGAAGACTGTTTTCTCACGGCCCTCCGGGGCCATTGGGATCTGGCAGTAACCACTGCGAAGATCCAATACCGAAAACCATTTGTTCCCATTCAAACAATCCAGGACATCTTGTATACAGGGTATGGTGTATTGATCGGGGATGGTCCGCCGGCTCAGGGTTTGATAATCAACACACATCTTTACCGACCCATTCTTCTTACACTCAACCACAATGGCAGAGGCATATGGGCTCCTTGATTCTTTTATCACACCAGCAGCGAGCATTTCCTGCAGATGTCTCCTCACATCAACTTTGTCTGCTGGGGCGAGACATTGGGATCTCTCTCGAAATGGCCGGTCATCATAATAATAATAATAATAATCATAATAATAAAAATGTATTTATTAGGTGCCTTATCAAGAACCAAGGCACCTTACAATTCATACATACACATACTTTAAAAAACATAGAGAATTAAAATAATAATTAAAGGCAAACATTAATTAATAAAATCACCTAATTCAATTTCCAAATGCCTGCAGCCACAGATATGTTTTTAAGGATTGTTTAAATCCCTCCACAGTTGTGCACTCAAGAAGCCGGTGGGGTAGAGAATTCCAGAGGGTAGGGGCAGCATACTCAAAAGCTGTAGCCCCAGATATTTTCAAGTACACCCTCAGAATCTCTAGCAACCCCTTGTCGGCCAAGCGGAGAGATCGTCCAGGGCGGTAAAAGACCAAGAGCTCTTTCCGGTAGTCAGGGCCCATTCTGTGTAGGGCTTTAAAACTCAGAAAACTGACTTTAAAGGTGATCCACTACTGAATAGGCAGCCAGTGTAGTTTGTGCAGCACAGGCGAAATATGACAGGATCAAGGGGACCCCGTCAATAGCAGGGCTGCTGCATTCTGCACCAGCTGCAAACGGCGGATTTCAACCCCAGGTAGCCCATGCAGGCGTATGTGATGCTCTGCACCCTGGACACACCCTACATCCCATTCTTTCAATGAAAACACTTGGTCCCTCTGAGTGAGTTTCTTGCTAATTCTAGCCTTCCATTCAGCTGGCAACGGGGAGTCACCAAAGTCAAATAAGACCGGGGTCACTCTCTCCTTCTCGTCAGAGCACTTGTTGCTGGGCACTACGGCAGTGTTGGTGCTGTGTACTGTAGCTAGGGTGCACTCTCTGTTCGCCCAAGTCTCCTGATCTGACACATTCTGAATCTGGACCATCACTCATTGTGTATAGGCATGGGCACGAGCAGGCAAGATCCTGGGTTTGACCAATAATCCCTCTGGCAACTTTCCATCTCCTGGTGCATCCAACATTAATATTTTGTTCTTTACATGTCTCTTTAGGTGGACTTCTCCATGGATTGTGCACTGGGCATTGGTGGCCAATACCAAGGAGTCAGGTTCCTTTTTCCACACTAGCCCCACTGGCTCATCTGGGTCCACTTCATCGGGTCTCTGTTGCCAGTCATAAGTCCTTTTTACTAAGGCTGGAATTCCTAGGGCCTGTCCAGTCAGCTGCCCTTGTTTCTCATGGCAGAGTTGTGCTAGTCTCCCAAACATGTGGGCATTTGTTCCAATTAACAGGGGAACCCCATTATACAGTCCAGTGGAGGGACACACTAGGGCTAGTGTCTCTACTTGCTCCTCTATGCCATTGACAGTTGCAGGAAAAGACAACCAGAGGTGGGCATATCCTAGATATGGATTAGACTTGTTTCTCAGCCCCCACACATGTAGGCCTTCCAGGGATTGTAAGGGCACATCAGATAAGTGCTTGTCATACCAGCCCTGAAACACAATGGTCACTTGTAACCCACTGTCAAGCACAGCACGAGTAGGAATACCATTCACAGCCACATTAGTCTCCATTGAAGGGCACACTATCTTGGACCAGTCTGGAAGGACAGTATCAGGGGCCGGTACAGACGACTTAGCCACAAAGAAGTTGGAGTTGGATTTACTGAGCCTTCACTGCGGTAATTTCCAGCACCCCTTGGCCATGGTTTTGCTTTCCGGAGCTCCCCTTGAAGTCTGTATACAATCTTATCTAAGTCTTTTGGGGACCACCTGCATTCTTTCTTCATATGCCCCTCCTTCCCACAATTATGACAGAGTATGCTTTCTAGAGTCTGGCGTGGCCAAAGCATCACATTGAGGGCTGAGGCGGGGGTACCACCAACAGAGAATCATGATTCAACCTCTGTCTGGTGTGTGGTGAGCATGGGGAGATGCCTCTGTAATTCCCTCACTTCCATAGTCAATTCATCAATCTTTGAGCTGCTGTCAACAGGGGATGCCTGGGAGTTCAGTCCCACCCCCATAGCGGACACACTCTGAAAGGGGTTTGGGCCCATTGTATCTCTGGATTGGGCTTATAGGGAAATGATAGCCCTCATTTCTCAGACCTCTTACAGTACCTCGTCCCAGGGCGGAGCATTCTTTCTAGCCTCCCAATGTTCAACTGGCACTGTATTTCGCCCCTGAGCATCACTCAGATGTGCATCCTCGGTCATCTGGGCAGCAGACAGCAGATACAGGAGGGGGTGACCCCCACGTGACTGCCTCCTCTCAATCCTCTGAATTTCCTTCATCAGACCGTCATAGGTAGGAGGTGCATCCAACAGAGCAGCAAAGCATAATTGGAGCAGCAATAGTTCAGAGAATGGGGCTGACTTGAGAAGTTGGTCCAACCTATTACGACCTAACTTAGCTGGGGCCATGCCACTTTTCTTTAGGCATTCCTGTAGCACCACTTCGAGTCGAGGCACATACTTGGATAAGGACTCCCCTGGGCATTGCTCTGTGTTTTTGACCCTACCCCACAAGTCCTCATCCGAATCGGGACTTCCATACACATTTTCCAATGTTTTCAAAAAATCTTGAGCAGTTGCTTCTGGATTACTAGTCTGTGTAGCATGGATAGTAAGTTGGGCAGGGCCTCTGAGGCTTTCAACCACCCTTCTCCTCTTCTCTGGTTCGGGGCATTGCCATTCTCGGATTTGAGGGCCAACATAGTCTATCCAAGTCTCCCAATTGTCCTCCCCCTGGGGTGTGGGGAGGGTGCCTGAAAACATCTTCAGCCGACGATATGAGTCGTGACTAATGGAGGGTACAGATATAGGGGCCAGCATTGGCACAGGCACAGAAGGCGGGGCAGTAACAGGTGCCGGAGTGGGAGGGGGCGATGTGGAAGGAACACCCCCAGGTGGCAGGAATAGTTTCTTAAAGTCCTCTACAGTTTTCCCATTCCTCCAGCAACAACTTAGCAAATTTCTCCTCAAAAGTCTCAGATAATGGTGGGAACTCATCCTCCCAGGGTCTTTACTGTCTTTTGTTATCACTCTCCAGGCGTCTAGGACCCCTTCTGAGGCAACTGTCTGTGGCACTTTAGAGCTGTCCATGAGGTCACTACACTCTACCAAGGCTATGAAAGTTTGGGCAATCAAATCAGCCTGTCAACCCACTACCACAGGGTTTTTTTAAACATTCAACTTTGGATAGTGCTCCCTCTACAGTGTCCTTACTGGTACCCAGGGGAATATCCAGTATAAGCAGAGCATTTTGGATGTCACTCTCCTGTCCAGTACACCACTCCAACAACTGGTGTACAGCCATTTCTACTGGGATAGCCATTAATCTTTAACAATAATTCGTAATTTTTGGCCACTAGAAGGCACAAAATCCCAGCGGTGAGGCTCCAAGATGTAACCCCTAGGTGGCGCTATCCCATGGGCTACTACCCCTGCCTGCTTGGCTAGTAGCAGGTTAGGGGGCCTAGGTTGATCAACGGGTGCCTCCACCCGGAGGTCAGGGTTGACAGTGGTCAAACTAACCTGGGCACAGCCCTCCAGGACACTGTAACCCCCCTCTTTCCCTTCTAGTGGCCTGAGCAATATATGATAATCACTTTCACAGTACCCCTTGTACACCATACAAGTACCCACACTGTTTGCACTTACCACCAGGGCTGGTTCCTCTAGCTCGACCCTGGGGACCCCCTGTAAAACAAGGTTATGCGCAGCAAATAGCAACAGTACAGTACTCTTGGCACAAACTGGAACCACAGTCAGGTTAAATGCAGAAAAAATCAGATCTGATTTATTCAGGGGACTTGAACAAAGAAGGGGCATAATCAGGTTGATTGACTTAAAGGCTATATTAATCCAACAGTTATGCATGCACGTTAAGTCCCCACACAGTCACACCTCTGGGTACCCAGGTAGGGAGAAGATGGGCTAGCCAGGAATGTTGCAGCTGGTTGGGGCCCTGTGATGGAAGAAAACAACATGCACAACACACACTATTTGTAATCCAGAACTGGAGGGCTCAGTTCATGAAAGAAAAAGCAACCAGACAATCAGATGACAACACTTTAGATTTAGCTGTTGTTGCAGGGAGCTACTCTGATGTTTACTCATGATACCCAATACTGGACACAGGCAGGACAAAATCGAGACTGCAGGTTGTTGAGCTGGAGTGCCCGGAGAAGTGGGGCCCACACGAATCACCGAGGCATCGTTCCTCTTTAAGTGTTGAGTAGGGGGCTGATCCCCAGGCAGGTCTCTCATCGATGGCTTTCTTTGTGTAGCGGGTAGTCGGGCTGGGCCAGTGTGGCAAGGCCCAGGCTCAATGGAGATTATTTTGGATTCAGTCCGTTGGGCTGGATGCAGCTTCCAGCAAGCAGAATACAGTTCAAACTACAGTGGGGAACCAAATCACAACCCACTATAAGCACACAACACATTCACATGTAAGGAAAGTCCACTGTACCAGGCAAAAGGTTCTCCGGTCAACCCACTAGCAGCACGCAGCACATTTACATGTAAGAAAATTCTAATGCAGCTTCCAGCAAGCAGAACATAATTCAAACCACGGTGGGGAACCAAATCACAACCTGCTATAAGCACACAGCACATTCACATGTAAGGAAATTCCACTGTACCAGGCAAAAGGTTCTCCGGTCACAATTACAGAGTCTCTGCACAATCCAGGAGTTCATAGAACGCTGGAAGTCCAGACAGACCGATCACATTCAGCAAATCTTCGGTCTTCTTCAGGAAGGAGCCTGGTCACAATTCAGTGGCTTACTTAGCGCTCCAAGTTAGGATTCAGTCCAAAAAAGGCACAAGTTCCCTCTCAGGGACAGCAGGCAGGCATGCAGGCCAAAACTCAGGCCTTTCCACAGTTCTCCAATGCGAATCTACGCTGGGGCTGCTGTTTGAATCATTCAAGCTGTTATCTCTTCACTTCCCAACTCAGAACTGAAACTAGCTGCAAGCAGTTTGGGAATTTCCCCAAGATCCAAAAGGTTCGGTTGGCTGATCCGCCTGTCAGTCACAACAAGGGCTCCCCCTCCTGGTTATTTTAGGCACTAAAAGCCCAAAACTACAATTCCTACAAGTTTTGGCCCCACCAAGCTCCTGTAGGCAGGCTCCACTTTAGAGTCCCAAATGTATTGATTGGCCCATTCTGACAGTCCCGGGCCAAGTTGGTGGAGATAAACAGAACAGTCCTTGCTGCAAAGAAGGCTGGTTAGAACAAACTGCAATATTATTACTTCTCTAACTAATGATCAGCAAACAAGCACATCTTCTAACAGAGGTCCCTTTTAGATTAATTAAGACTGCAATCCAGGCAGCTCTTAAAGAGACAGTACGCAGAGGCCATACAGGCACTCTCTGGCAATACGTTTAACCTGCTAAAACGCAGAACACCAGCCTGGCAGTGAGCATTTAGGCAAGCTCAAGGAAGACTTTTTGGGAACTCCCATTTGTAAGGGGTTACAGCTAGGTCTAATTAGCACTTAATAATCCCTATGCTCAGTCTGCCATATTTTCGATCTCCATCTGACCTATACCATGCCGGCTTCCTATTCTTGGATTTTCACTACATATGTTATATCTGATATTGTCTATCCACCCCAGTAGGCCTCACCATATGTCTCTGACTTTCTACTTTGTTTGTTACTTCAGTACTGTCTGTTTGCCTAAATTTGATTTGTTTTGTATTAGTACCTCACTTTATGTACTGGTATTTGCATGGTATTTATTATTTTACTATGTTTTTGCCTAACCCCTCCTCATTATGTTACCCTTCCCCCCAGGACGCTTCTGGAAGAGTGCTGTTTATTTTTTATTTTATTTATTTATTTTATTTAAACAGCAGTTTGGAAAACCTTTGAGCCATAGGCTCATTTACAAAGGTACCTTGTCACAGTAAGACAAACCAAAATACACAGTATAGCAGTACAACACATAAGTATAACAATAAATTAAGACATAGATACAAACAAGCTGGTACAGGTAGGATGGATGCAAACACTTACAGCGCATGTTGTCTTTCCTGGTGAAACCTTTTCAAATAAATAAATTAGCATTGTTCCAGCTTAATGGTACCACACCTGAGTTAAGAGAAAAGATGAAGATTCGGGTTAGTGTGGTGTGAGCTCCCATGCTGCCAGTTCCAGGTGTTTGGAATTTAGGCCATCTGGGCATGTGGACTTGGATTCTGATATTGAGAGGACTTGTTTGCAGACCTCCGCATTGCTGACAGTTCTAAAGTGGAGAGGGTGTGGGGGACTGAAACCTATGGGCATCAGAGCTAGGGAGAGAGTTTAGGGCATCTGTGACCATTGAGTGGTGAGAGAATTGCTGATTAAAGCATTGGATATTGTGACAGAGTTATTGCAGTTAATTACATTTATTTCAAAATCAGGAGAGGTACTTGGATTAGAATACCCCAGAGATTATTTAAGGCTTTTCCAGTTTCTATTTGGTATTTCAAATGAGGCTGCAAGCTTCTCTCTATAATATTTACCCTTACTTTGTCTAATGGCTGTCTTACACTTATTTCATAGATGTTTGTAATGAGTCCAATCTGTGTGGGAGTTGAATGTTTGATGTCACCCTCTTGCACTTTGTTTATGCTTTTAAGATACTTGAAGGTTTCTATCATATCTCCCCATTCCTACCTCTCTTCCAGTGTATGCATATTGAGGTCATTTAATCTCTCCTCATACAGTATGTCTCCTGGTGCATGTCCTACACCATCTTTGTTGCCCTTCTCTGAACCCCACCCTATGTCCTTACAAAGATGTGGCCTCCAGAACTTGACACTATACTCCAGATGAGGCTTCACCATCGATTTGTACAGATTCATCACCACCTCCTTTCTTCTGCTAGTGATATACCTTCTTATGCAACCAAGCTTGCTACTGGTCCTTCCCACAGACTTGGTACACTGTTTGGACACCTTTAGGTCATCAAAGATGATGATCCTTAAATACCTTTCTTCCCGGGTAACCATCAGCAACCCCCCCCCCATCCTGTAACTCTGTGCATGGTTTCTGCACCCCAGGTGCATGATTTTGCACTTCTTTGCATTGACATAAATTAGACCAATTTTCCAGCTTTCCTTGGTCCCTTCTAATTTTTTCACCCCACCCCTGGGATTGTCTACCCTGCTGCAGATCTTGGTGCCATCCGTAATTAGGCAAGCCTTTTCCTACAGCCCTTCAGCAATGAAACTAATGTGGACAATAAAAATCACTGGTCCCAGGACTGATCATTGAGGCACCCATTGGTCACCCCCCTTTCTTTGGATTGGATCCCATTAACCACCACCCTCTGTTTTCTGTCCCCCAACCAATCTCTAACCCAGTTCTTCACTTTGTGGCCCACCCCCAGGCTACTAAATTTGTTAAGCAGTCTTCTTTGTGGAAAGGTGTAGAAAGCCTTGCTGAAATCAAGGTATGCTATATCCACAGCTCCCCTTGATCCATCTCCTTCATCATCCAGTCAGAAAAGTCTATCAGATTTGTTTGACATGACCTTCCTGCTGTGATTCCATGCTGCCTCATATCCTCTGTTCCACTGGATTACAAGTACTCCACAATCCATTCCTTAAGCACTGCCGCCTTAATCTTGCCCACTACTGAGGTGAGGCTGACCGCACTAGTTTCCTGCTTCCTCCTTGTTTTCATTCTTGTGAAGAGGGAATAGTGTGCCAGTCATGTGGAACCACTCCTGTATTGAGTGACTCACTTAAAAGGGCTGCCAGTGTTGCCGTTAACACCATCCATAGCTCCTTTAATGCACTTAAAGGTTTCTATCATATCCCCCCTTTCTCTCCTAGATTCAAGTGATTACATGTTTAACACCTCCAGCCACCCCACTTATACGGCATCGTATGAAGCTCCTGAATCAATTTGGTTGCCCTTCTCTGAATGGTCTCTGTCCTGTACCTGTCCTTCTTAAAGTATGGTCTCCAAAACTACGTAGCATTCCAAGTGGGGTTTCACCATAGATCTGCACATTGGAAGTATCACCTCTCTGTGCCTACTGCCAAATCCTCTCCCTATGCATCCCAGCAATTTTTTGGCCCTACTATATGCTGCATTACATTGGCTGGTTTCTTTAAGGGTGTCGCCAATAATAACTCCTAGATCTCTTTCCTCTTTTGAGACAGGGATGATGGTGGAGCATGGAGCACTATTAGCCTTACCTGCAGCCCTCTTTCCAATTCCATGAACCCAGCTCCAAGGTGAGGATGATGGGGGAGCACTGAGTCCTATAACCCCAACCTGTAGCCTATTTCCAATTCCATGTGCCCCGTTGTAAGTGGAAGTGTGTGGGAGCCCCAAGTCCCATTAACCACTCCATAATATCACCAGCTGCAGCCCTCATTCCAGTTCCCTTGACTCTGATGCAAGGAGGGGATGATGGGGTAGCACAGAGCACCATTACCCCATACATAATCTAAGATATGCAGCAGTGAGACTTATCCCTGTGTTAAGAGCCTGTTCTTATTAGGGGTTGTTTTTATGTATATTTTTTATGTTGTGTCATGTTCCATGTTGACTGGTATTTATTTTTTACCTGCTATATCTGCTTTATTGTAGTGGTGCCCTGAGCCACCAGAGAAGGGCACCGTCAATAAAATCTACTGCTACCTGCAGCCCTCTTTCCTATTCCAGACTCACTGCTGCAAGCTGGGGATGAAGGGGGAGCACGGAACCTCATTACACCTGACTACAGCCCACATTCCAATTCCTTGAACCCTGCTGAATGCCGAGGATGATGGCAGAGCCCAGGGCCTCATTACCCCTACCTGCAGCCCTCTTTCCAATTCCATGGATCCTGCTCCAAGGCAGGGAAGATGGGGGAGCCCAGAGTCTCATTACTTGTACCTGAAGCCCTCTTTCCCAAGCCATTGGCCCCTCTCTAAAAGGCAGAGATGATGGGGAGTACATGGAACACCATTACCCCTACCGGAACCCCCATTTACTATTCCATGAAAACCCCTACAAGGCAGGGATGATGGGGGAGCATGGAGCCCCATTACCCATACCTGTAGCCTTCATTCCAATTCCTGGTCCCTGCTGCAAGGCAGGGATGATGGGGGAGCATGGAGCCCTATTACCCATACCTGTAGCCTTCATTCCAATTCCTGGTCCCTGCTGCAAGGCAGGGATGATGGGGGAGCATGGAGCCCTATTACCCATACCTGTAGCCTTCATTCCAATTCCTGGTCCCTGCTGCAATGCAGGGATGATGGGGGAGCATGGAGCCCCATTACCCATACCTGTAGCCTTCATTCCAATTCCTGGTCCCTGCTGCAAGGCAGGGATGATGGGGGAGCACGGAGCCCCATTACCCATACCTGTGGCCTTCATTCCAATTCCTGGTCCCTGCTACAAGGCAGGGATGATGGGGGAGCACGGAGCCCCATTACCCATACTTGTAGCCTTCATTCCAATTCCTGGTCCCTGCTGCAATGCAGGGATGATGGGGGAGCACGGAGCCCCATTACCCATACCTGTAGCCTTCATTCCAATTCCTGGTCCCTGCTGCAAGGCAGGGATGATGGGGGAGCATGGAGCCCCATTACCTCAACATGTGTCCTTCATTCTAATTCTTGGTCTCTGCTGCAAGGGGGGAGAATGAATGGGGAAAATTCAGCTCCCTGCACCTACAACTGGCCCTTCAACCAATTGTTTTGTCTCACCTGCAAGACGGGATTAAGGAGGAGCACCAAGCCTCATTACCCCTACCTGTGACTTTCCATCCAGTTCCCCAGTCTCCCCTGCAAGACGTGGATGATGGGGGGGAGCATGGAGCACCATTACCCCTGCCTGCAGCCCTCTTTCCAAGTCCCTGGACCCCAATGCTGTGCGGGGATTGTGGGGCAGCACATAGCCTTATTACCCCTACTTGTGGCCCTCATTCCAGTTCCTGGACTCTGCTGAAAGGCAGTGATGATGGAGGAGCACAGAGACACATTACCCATACCTGCAGCCCTCTTTCCAATTCCATGAACCCCTTTGCAAGGTCGGATGATGGGGGAGCACAAAGCACCATTACCCCTACCTGCCACCCTCTTCCTAATTCAATGGACCACACTACAAGGCAGGGATGATGGAGGAGCATGAAGACTCATTACTGCTAGCTATAGTACTCATCCCAATTCCATGGTACTGCTGCAAGGCCAGGATGAAGGTGGAGATCCAAGCGCCATTACCCCAACCTTCAACCCTTCTTCCAATGCTCTGGTCCCTGTCCTGCAAAGTGGAGATGAAGGGCAAACATTCAGCCAAGTCCCTGTTCCTGGCTAGTAAAGTGGGGATGAAGGTAGCACCCAGCTGAATTACCCCTAACTGCAGACCTTCTTCCAATCTGTTGCTCCTTCTAGGCAAGATTGAAGGGAGAGCAGACAGCCCCAGTTACCCTACCTGCAACTCTCATTTCAATTTCCTCTACCCACAGTAAGGTTGGGATGAAGGGGGTGCACATAACTTCCTTACCACGACCTTTAGTCCTGGTTTCAATTCACTGTAACCCCTGGTAAGGCAGGGATGAATTGGGAACATCCACCCCCCTTGCCCCTACCTGTGGTCCTACTTCCCTGTACTCCCCCAGCAAGGTGAGGATGCAGGGTGCACACACCCAACCCCATTACCCACACCAGTATGTCATCAAGGCACAGGTCAGGAAGCACAGAGAAAAACCAGGAACAGTTGTGGAGTTCACCAAAACTTTAATTACAGTAGCAGTAACATAATATATAAATCTCTATCTCTATCTCTATCTCTATCTCTGTCTCTATCTCTGTCTATATATTATGGTAGCATGGTAGTGCTACCATAGTTAGGGTTGAGGAACCATTTACATGTTAAACCCAACATTTTGCACCTTAATAACTTTGCAACCATTTGACAGATTTGCCTGGAATTTGGAATACATGATCAAGACCCATATGCCTTGGGATCTGCCAAGTTTTGTACCAGTCAGATGCCCAGCTGTGGAGTTATTAAGCATGATCTGCATGTGCATTTACGCTTTTTCTGGAATTCTACGGTCGCGCCTACAGGTCGCACTTTTTGCGTGACTGGCCCAAAATATTCAGGGAACAAGTGGCCAGGGTCCCTGATGTGCCTTTTGAAGATTTTGTAAAAAAATATTAAACTGTTCAAAAGTTATGGCAGTCCGAACTTCTGTTTTTTTCCCATAGGATAACATTACGGCGTTTGCCGTGCCTTTTAGGGCCCATATCTCGAAAATGGTGCGAGATACAGAGTTTTTGTCAAAAAATTATAGCCCCTGGGGCTATGTATAAAACTAGCCAGGAAAGTGATAATACATATGACTTTTAAATTTTTTTTCTATGTCGTACGGTTACTGAGATATGAGCAATTTACTATTACAACTACTGATTTTTGTGTTCCGAGAGTCATTATTTTGCATACATTCTTTCTACTCACTGTCTTTCTCTATACAGCTTTTGGGGAAAACCAGCCTGTGCGCTTACATTACTCTTACAATTACCATTTCTGCTTGCGGTTCCGTACCCGTTTCTCTTACCATTCACGTTTACGCCACCATGTGTGTTATCCTTTTCGCTTTTCATTTGCGTGTTGTGTTTCCATTGTTTTTAACATTTCTGTCTACAGTACTGTTCCTCTTCTGTTTTGCTTTGCGTCACCATGCACATTACGGTTTGCGTTTGCGGGCACAATGTTACAATGCATCAAGACATCACCCCCGTGCTCCCGCCACTGCATTACATTCACTATTTCTCATTATCATTCTCAAAAAGAAGGGAAATTAGAGGCAAAAAACTCCATTTAATGCATCAGTTAGGGTTGTTCCACAGCGACAAAAGCAAGGAAATTCAATGTTAGGGTTGAAACCTCCTTTGCACCCCTCCAGCCCACCCCCCAACTGGAATTGGGGTGCATTGGGGTCATCGGTCCTAACTGTCACCCCATTCTCCTATTCCTCAGCTTTTTCCACATGTGATGGGGTGACACTTAGGGTCGATGACCCCAATGCGCACTGATTTCAGTTGGGGTGGGCTGAGGGTGCAAAGGGGTTTCAACCTTAACATCGAATTTCCTTGCTTTGTCACTGTGAACAACCCTAACTGAAGCATTAAATGGAGTTTTTTGCTCTAATGTGTATATACAGTGTGTATATATATATATATATTCATGGTAAAAAAACTCCATTTAATGCATCAGTTAGGGTTGTTCCACAGTAGCAAAAGTGAGGAAGTTTGGTGTTAGAGTTGCCACCCCTTGCACCCCACACCCACCCCGTCTCCACCAACAGGCATTGGGGTGTGCGTTGGGGTTGTCAGACCTAACTCTCATCCCATACCATGTGTAAATAAGCTGAGGCAGTTCAGTGTAGGAGAATGGGGTGAGAGTCAGGACCAATGTCCCAAACCTACACCCCGATGCCTGTTGGTGGGGACGGGGTGGGCGTGGGGTGCAAGGGGTGGCAACCCTAACACTGAATGTCCTTGCTTTTGTCGCTGTGGAACAACCCTAACTGATGCATTAAATGGATTTTTTTTGCCATGAATATCCCTTCTTTTTCAGAATGAACACTATCAATAGAGAATGGAATGTGGTGGTGGGAGTGCGAAGGTAACTCAAATGCAAGCACAAACGGTAACACACATGGTGATACAAAAGTAAACGATAACGCAAACGGTAAGAGAAATTCAAGTGCAAATGTTAATGAAAACAGAAATAGTAACGCAAATGGTAATGCTGCCCCTTGCACCACACGCCCACCCCATCCCCACCAACAGGCATCGGGGTGTAGGTTGAGGTCATCGGGCCTAACTCTCACCCCATTCTCCTACACTGCACCACCTCAGCTTATTTACACATGGAGTGGGATGAGAGTTAGGGCCAACAACCCCAATGCACACCCCAATGCCTGTTGGTGGAGACGAGGTGGGCATGGGGTGCAAGGGGTGGCAACACTAATGGTAACATAAATGCTAATGGCAACAAAGATGCAAACATTAATGAAAACAGTAACACATGCGCTAACGCCAACAGAAATGCAAACAGTAAGAAAATGCAACAGTAACACAAACGTAAACAGAAATGCAAGTGGTAAAGGCAAGGCACTGAAGAAGGAAACAGTAACTCAATCGACAATGGAAATGCTACCGAAAATGCAAATGCTAAGGCCTACAGAAATGCAAACGGTGACAAACATGCAAACAGTAATGGTAACGCAATTGGAAATGCAAACGGTTACAGTAACAGCAGCAATGATGCCAAAGTGAACAGTAATGCAAATGGAAATGCAAATGCAAGTGCATACACAAATGCAAATGGTTACATGCATGGTCATGGTACTGCAATTGGAAACAAATGCTTATGCTATCACCAACGATGACGCCAAAGGAAACACAAACTCAAATGGAAATGCAAACGGAAGCACGTACACAAACTCAAATGGTGATGCACAAGGTGATGCAATACAAAATGCAAACAAATAGTAACAGTAAAGCAAGCGCAAATGAAAACGCAAAGGATAACGCACACGGTGGCATAGACGGGAACGCTAACGTAAATGGTTGCGGAAACACAAGTGGAAACGATAACTGTAACAGTAACGAAAACACACACCCTTTTTTTCCTGAAAGGCTGCACTGAGAAACACAGCGAATACAAAGAATGTATACATAATAATGGGTCTCGGAGCAGAAAATGAACACTTGGAATACTAAATTGCTTATATCTCAGGAACCGTACGTCATAGAAAAAAATTAAAATTTCATATAGTTTATGATTTTCCTGACTAGTTTTGTAGCATTTTTCTGACAAAAAGTCCATATCTTGAAGTGTTTCTGAGATATGGGCCCCGAAAGGTGAGGCGGATGCCGTAATGTTAGCCTATGAGAAAAATTGTTAACTTCGGAGTACTGTAACTTTGCAGCCCTCTAATATTTTGTCACCACACCACCAAAAGGCACATCTGTGGGATATTGGCTTTCTTCCCTCCAAATTTCAATCCAAAAGTCCAAACCATTCTTTTGCAGCAGGGTGGCACAGATTTTCTATTCTTTTGGGCATAGTGTTGCAAAGTAGTGTCGTAAATCACGACAATTTCGCAAACAAAATCATGAAAGTGTCAGATGTTCGAAACTACTTTGAGACACTACTGTTTCCAAAAAGTTCGAAAACATATTTCTGGGGTGTTTAACCCCCCAAAATGATATGGCCAGCATCCTCAGGGCTCGACTAGGTGAACACAGCAAGAACTGTGTCCCTAGAGGGTCCCAAATTTAAATGCCAAGCATTTCTCTGACCACCAACTGAAAACAAGATGGCAGATTTGTAACACTACAGGGGTCATTTGTGACACTAAAAACTGCATTTGCGACACTGTCAAACTTTTTGTTAACTTTTTCCCTTTCACTATAATGGGAAACTTGTTTTTTGAATAACTTTTGAACTGTTTTAATATTTTTTCACAAAATCTTTGGAGGGCACATCGGGGGACCTGGCAAGATGTTTCTTGAAGTTTTTGGACCAGTTGCGTAGACCATGCAACCTGTAGGTGCGTGCAAAGAATGCACAAAAAAGCATAAATATGACTTTCTATGGTGCTATCTAATTCCACAACCGTATATTCAACCATTACAAAACTTGGCACATCCAGAGATCTGTGGCACTGCTCCGCACATGCAAAATTTCAGAAAAA
This sequence comes from Neoceratodus forsteri, assembly GCA_016271365.2. Lineage (NCBI taxonomy): Eukaryota > Metazoa > Chordata > Ceratodontiformes > Ceratodontidae > Neoceratodus > Neoceratodus forsteri. Next base: position 66,870,548 of record CM057455.1, read on the forward strand.
GCCATCATACAGTGGCAAAGTTATTAAGCTGCCAAATTTCACACTTTAACCTGAAATGGGGTACTCTACTCTAATCTCCGTGTCCCCTTTTCATCCAAAAAACACCAGAAATTGCAACTCAGCTCAGCTCTTTTACAGGTTTGTCCACACTAAATGGGTACATTTGTGCCATACCTTCTTTACATACCATTAATTCACATAATATAGCAATTTCAGCCTGAAAAACTGCACTGCACTGTGATATATAACAAGCTTAGACAGGATTTATAACCTTGGAGTGGCAACACAAGCCAATCTGTTTTATTTTAAAAAGTTGCATAAATGTCCCTCCTTTTTTCAAGTTTCAAGTGGGACATTTAAATGCAGTGTGTCTTGTGGTCACTGTTTCCGTCATTCAGCCTGCACTGCTAAACACTAAAGACTGCATGTAGACTGGCAAGACACACACTTCCAAACTGAGTGTGTGTTTGTCAGTTTGCTGCCTATAATTTTTAATTTAAATGCCACCAAAACTGGCAATCATGTATGTAATCTACTCTGTCCCCCTTGGTTACATACGTGTTTGCAATGCAAATTCCTCCTAGTCAGTGATATTTCAGTGTTCTGATGCCTGCTCACAAAAACCCAAGGGCTTACCAGAAGATTGCTGCTCTGTGTTTCCCCCGGAGCTCCAAGCTGCCTGAGCAGTTCCATTTTCAAATTGGGCATCTCGGATTTTGTCCCTCCCCATTCCTGTACGTAAGGGTCCCCTTTCATGCCCTGGGAATGTGATCAGTGCAGGAGAAAGGATTGGATTATCTGTAACTAATCATCCATGGACCCTGAAGCTTTTCAAGTGTTCACCCACCAGCCTGGGCCATTTTGTTCTCGGTAACAACAGTAAAAGGTTTTCCATCCCCTGTACTCCAGAGTTGTTATATACAGGATCATTTACATTGAGATACAAATTGCATCACATTCTTGGGCTGTATAGTTATTTTTACAGAGTGAGGTTGTTTAGGTCTCCATTCTTGAACTAGGGATGTTCATGTTTGGCCCATTCAGATAATTCAGCCAATGCTAGCAGGCTTGAATGCAAGGATCTGAATTTAAAAGGCAATCCTGTTTGTAACAGGGACAGTAGTGGTAGTATCTGTCCCTGTTACAATGGTATATAAACATTGGTCAATGTTTTTTTGTTGCACAACTCAGCATTATATAATTTATTTCAATGTAATTAATAACTGCCATTGAAATAAATAATATAAAGTCAGAAAATTGCATCTTATGATAAAAATGGCAAAAGTGGCAATGATCGTCCTGGGCAAAGTATGGAAAACTAATGTTTAGTGGTGTAAGCACTGTAAAGGTGTGGTGCTGCTATGATATGGCAGTGCGTTTAATATTGCTTTAATGCCAAGAAGTTGTTTTAAAAGCTCCTTCCCCAGTGCAATCCTGTTTGTAACTGGGATAGATTTTTCTTATCAAGGTTTGTTACTGGGAACATGTTATCAATATATGTCCCTGTTACAAACAATACTTTTAGTGTTTCCCCTTTTTTTGTCCAATTATTATAGTATTTGGGGCTCATTTTAGGAGCGTTTTTTCAGTGGTTGTAACAAAGTACTCTTGGTTTCAAAATGACCACTGGCTTGCTGTGGGGAGATTGGTTGGTGCTGTAAAAAAATATGAAATGTTATGTGTACTGAAAAAATGTTATTAAACTCAAGAAACATACACTGCTACAACAATTTCCTAACATATTTATGCTGCAGAAAGCTAGTTATGTCTTGCCTGCATTTGAAAAGTAAGCTTAAAAGCCTCCTCCCCAGTTCAATCTTGTTTGTAACAGGGACAGAGTTTTCATATTAAGGTTTGTAACTAGAGACAAACTGTAAATCTCCATCCCTGTTACAAACCAGCCTTTTAGCATATCCCTTTTTTGTGTATGATTATTACAGTATTTGGTGTTCATCTTAGTATTAATTCATTTCAGTGGTGTAACAAACTGCCTTTTGTTTTAAAATGGTCACTGTCTTACTCCAGGGGGGTGGTGGGGCTGCCTGGTACTGCAAAGAAAAATATAAAATATACTTTTGACTCCAAAAATGTTATTAAACTCAAGAAATACACACTGCTACAACAATTTGCTAACATGTTTAACCTGCATAACACTATTTATGTCTTTTTTGCATTTGAAAAGTTACTTAAAAGCCCACTCCCCAGTTCAATCCTGTTTGTAACAAGGAGAGAACTGTAAACATCCATCCCTGTTACAAACAAGATATTTATTAAACATTGAAATTAAAATGACATTGGGGTGGTTTGTGAGTTAAAGGTGGTTGCCACATGGGCACATAAAATGCTGACTGTTTTGGGGAGAGGGAGAAAGTGTGCCACTAGGCCTCAGAAAAGACTGTCCTGATAGGAAGAGGTAAGAAGGTGCCATCAGGTTCCCACGGACAGCTGGAAGGGAGTGGGTTGGGAGATGGGAGGCACCAGGCCATGGAAAAGGCTGAAAGGATTAAGGATAGGGAAACTAGTGCCAACAGGTCCCCAGGAACAGCCAGCAGGGTGTGAGGTGGGAGACAGGAGACTCCAGGCTCAAGAAAAGGCTGAAAGGGTTTGGGAGAGGGAAGTCAGTGCCAATATGTCACCATTGATTGCTTTGCAGGGTGTGGGGTGGGAGACGGAAACTACCATTACTTGGGAAAGGCTGGTATGGTTAAGGAGAGGGAGGCAGGTGCCACCAGGTCCCCAGGGATAGCTTTCAGGGTATGGGTTGGGAGACAGGTGACACAAAGCTCTGGGAAAGGCTGTCAGGGTTAGGGAGAGGGAGACAGGTGCCACCAGGTCCTCAGGGACAGCTGGCAGGGTATTGGGTGGGAGATGGGTGACACCAGGCTCCAGGAAAGGCTGTCAGGGTTAGGGAGAGGGAAGCAGGTGCCACCAGGTCCCCAGGGACAGCTGGCAGGCTGTGGGGTGGGAAGCAGGAGCCTCACAGTGGACAGGGTTTGGAAAAGGGAAGCCAGTGCCAACAGGTCACCAGGGACAGCTTGGCATGGTGTGGGGTGGGAGACAGGTGACACCAGGCTCCAGGAAAGGCTGTCAGGGTTAGGGAGAGGGAAGCAGGTGCCAGCAGGTCCCCAGGGACAGCTGGCAAGGTGTGGGGTGGGAGATGGCAGCCTCAAGGCTGACAGGGTTTGGGAGAGGGAAGCCAGTATTAACAGGTTTGGGTGGGTGACAGGAGATGCCAGGTCCTGGGAAAGGCAGAAGAGTTAGGGAGAGGGAAGCAGGTGCCACCAGGTCCCCTGTGACAGCAGGCAGGGTGTGGGGGGCAGACAGGTGCCACCAGGCCTCAGGAAAGGGTGACAGAGTTGGAGAGAGGGAAGCAGGCACCATCAGGTCATCTGGACAGCAGGTAGGGTGTGGAGGTGTAGATGGGTGCCACTAGGCCTCAGGAAAGCTGACTGGGTTGAGAAGAGGGAGGCAGGTGCCAGAAGGTCCCCTGGGACACATGCATGGTGTGGAGGGTTGTGTGTGCTGTTACCTGTGGTCTTCCAAGTCCCTGGTCCATTTTCTTCAGGGTCCTGGTGGGTCCACATGAGGAGTACTGCACATACATGCCTGAGTATGTCAATGTAGGCCAGCACCCATGTTCTCATCTGGTGGATACAGCTCTGCTGTCACCTGTGGTCTTCCAGGTCCCTGATCTGTTTTCTTCAGGGCCCTGTTAGGTCTGCATGAGGAGTACTGTATGCACCCACCCAAGTAAGTCACTGCTGGCTAGCATCCATTTTCTCATCTGGTTTATTTAGCTAACCATCACCTGTGGTCTTCCAGGTGCCTGATCCATTTTCTTAAGGGCACTGGTGGGTCTTCATGAGGAGTACTGCACACATCTGCCTGATTATGTCACTATAGGCCACTGCCCATTTTCTCATCTTGTGGATTCATCTACGCCATCACCTGTGGTCTTCCAGGTCCCTGGTCTGTTTTCTTTATGGCCCTGGTGGGACTGCATGAGGAGTACTGCAGAATATTGACAAAGTAGATGTAAACTATATAATATGTGGACCACTGGTCATTGTGGGAGATGGGTCTTATGTGGTATAAGGCATAGAAACGGTCAAAGCATTCAAAACAATGAAGCTGTACAGCAATTGGGCAGTATGGACATTTACTGATGTGATGAGACTGTAATAATTAATGTATATAGTGTGTTTAGTGTGGTTTGTGTACAATGTAGAGTTTTGGTCAATGTTTTAGTAGAAATGTATTGTGTGTATCTACGATTTTATTTAGTAATGATATTGATCTGTTGTATGAACTTCCTTTGTGGTGGTGGTATGAAATATTATAACTTTTCCTCTAATTCATTAATAATCTGTGTGTGGTCAGCAAAGGGGCACTACTGCAGTGGTAGCCGGCATTAATCAGCCCTGGCTACTCCTGGTTACATGTCCACATGTGGTCAGCAAGTTGGCTGTGCTGCAGTGGTAGTTGGCATTAATTCTCTTCAGAGTAGGAGACCATCTGATCAAGCTGAAGCCATACTCTTGGTCTCCAACGACAGAAGCAGCAAGCTTGTTACAGTGTTGGCAGGTCAGTTTGTTTCAGTATAATTCTATTCAAATTCAACATTAACAGAAAAAATATATTCTCTCACCTGTGGAAATCTATAGATGCTTAGCAGTCTAGCAACTGCCAGAGTTGTTGATGACAAGTATTCTGCTATGATGCCAGACAATTTCATCTGTTTTTCGCAGTTATAGTTGGGAACTAACTTTTGTCGTCCAGACAACAAATGCAAGGCACTCTCAACAGCAAAAACTTCTGAGTAGCAGGAGTCCAGGATCTTGAAGCCCAGCGTGACATTCGGTAGTAAAGACTGGTCACCATTAATTTCCGCAGTGGCATAAACTATGGTCAGCATTTCCTGATATGGAACTGCATCAAACCTACATTTGTATACAATGTTACAAAATATTACAAACAAAATGGATGAATAATTTCAGAGTTGATTCACTAAATACTACAAAAAATAATTATATATTGTTTACTGCATCACATCATAAGAATATTGAGGCTCAATTTCCTGAATACATGCTCTGTTTGTGGAATGATGACAATTTAACACAACATGAATTACAGGAACTTGGAGCAAATCATAAAACAATTTTCCATCTGTAAACATTCCTTTCTGTCAGCACAGATCAGATATGTAACATAGACAATGAAATGGGTCTGTGAATGCCCCCTTCCCAAGTACAGATCTGATATACAACACAGGAAATGAAAGGTTATCTGTCTGTAAGTGTTCTCATCTCCCAGTATAGCTTTGATATACTACAAAGGAAATGAATGGTTATCTGTCTGTAAGTGTTCCCTTCTCCTAGTCAGCTCTGATATACTAGACTGGAAGTGAAAGATTATCTGTCTGTAATTGTTCCCTTCTCCTAGTCAGCTCTGATATGCTGCACATAAAATTAAAGGTTATCTGTCTGTAAACAAGGCCCCGAATTTTCCACGAACCCTCAACCATTGTGATTTCCACAAAATCTAGTGTAAACCACAGGAAAAACGCAGATTATTATTCTGTGGTTTACATGAACTGCGGAAAGTTTTTCCATGGTTTACGTGAACCACAGAATACTATTCTGTGGTTCATATGAAACACAGAATACTATTCCGCAGTTTATACTAAAGAGTCTGTATTAAGCTGGCACGCCAGTGCAGCAGTACCACTACCACTCCTGATAGCAATGACCTGGATTCAGGAATGAGCCTGGAAAGTTGGAGGGTCAGCTGGGTGGAGGAGGACACAGCATCCTATGGACTGCTTTCCTCCGGGACGGGGAGTTTCACTGGAGTTCTAATAACCCCTTGTGGTAGACTGGAATACAACAGCTGGGACTGACAGTGTTTGGCAGGTGTATCAGATGTTCAGCGTACTGCCCCAACATCATTGCATGGCACACCTCCTGGGAAGAAAATGGGAAAATGGAGGTTCCACCACTGCACGATGATGTCCACTCCTATGTTGCAGACCACGAGCCACCAACCGGGCTCTCCCTCCCAATCTACAACTCAGTCTCCATCAGGGGAAGGGTGCCCCCACAGCCCTACCACTGAGGCATAATCTGGGGGGTTTGGGAGTAAGGTAAGTCCCAAAGTGTATGGCGGGGCTGAACATGTGTAGATTGGACTGATGGGGGCAGGTGGATGAGAAGAAAAAGCATAATAAATAAATAACTCAATAAATAAAAAAGAAGGGTCAGTATAAACTGTGACTAAAACAAGTCTGCAGTTTACATTGACTCTGACAAAGGAAAATTATTCCATGGATCATATAAACTGTGGTTATTCCATGGATCATATACCCCAGAAGATTATTCTGTGGTTTATATTAAATTCTGCAAAATGATTTTTGTAATTCTGTGGAATTTAAAAACAAAAATATGAAAAGCATTTTGGAACAGCCCCTGCTCATTAATTTGTCTGCTAGGGCTTTACCTTAAAATTCAAAACAGGTAACCCCCCCCCCCCATCCAGCTAAGCCCAACCACCCTCTCTATCCCACCCTGAGAACCTCCTTGAATCTTTTTTCGAAGTAGAAATATTTTTATCAGGTTGCATACTGTGCAGCAATCCATATCCTTTTAATTTCACCGCTGGGCCTGAATTCAGTTTTTTTTGCCCAAAGGTGCTTTGTGCACAGCCGCATAAAGTACTACTGGAATGAAAAAGTGGCATTCAGACATAGCAGCAAAACTAGAAGTATGAGGATCACTGTGCAGTGTGGTAGCCACTAAAAATATTTCTTATTCAAATTTGGTGGCCCTGGGGACTTTCAGACTGGGATTTGGAGGGTGATGGGGCTGAGATGGCTGGGATAGATTTGTTAATTTAGAATGCTAAGAGGTCAGGAGTTAACTGACAACGCTCTCTGCTTTGTAGGTGCCAGCTTAAAAATTGCCATTTTCCCCCACTTGAATACTAGGGGGGAGGGGGCTGTTGATTGCTACCAAAGCCTCTAAGTGCCACCACAGAATTTTTGCAGAAATAGAAAACTTTTTGAAATTCAACATCTTTATTGATTTTATAGAATAATACAATAATATCAGCACAAGGTGAAGTACAATGGTAGTACAGTTTGGAAAAAAATGAACCCTCCCCAACCACCCTTTCTCTCTTTCCTCTCCCTACCTGCCCACCCTAGAGTGTGTCCTTAGGGAGATGTTGAAAATCTTAATTACATTGTAAAATATGCATGGGGAGTCTATAGGTTACCAGCCATCAATGCAGATATAAAGCCTAGAATTTGCCCCATGTTTTATCAAACAAAGTGCATCTGTTGCGAGAACTAGCAAGCAAGCGTTCAACCCTGAAGTAGGCTGAGAGGTCGTTTGACCATTCATTACAGGATATGAGTAGCTGGTACATCCAATATTTAAGTACCAGCTTCTTGACCACCATGAAAATCGAAGCCATATGGTACTTACACTTCTAAACACGGATATTTGTGTATATACATAAAATGCAGTAAAGAGATCTTCCAGACCAAGTAAGGGATCCATCCTGGACTGAATTGATCACTACAAGGGGGCAATTTTGTCACAGTGCCAGAAAACATGTAGCAAGTTCCCTTCTTCCTTACTACATCTAGAACAAGTAGGATTAGAAAGATGACCAATTTTAGCTAATTTGGCCGGAGTATAGTATAAATCGTTCAGGATATGATATTGGGTAAGTCGAAGCTTATCCTGGGAGATATATGTATAAAGATTCTGCCAGACCTGGGCCCAGTCAATGACTACCTCTGGTAAAAGAGAAGCCCTTACTTTGGAACCAGGTATGGGATCTTGGTGGCCAGTAGATAGGAGATAAGCATACAAGAGGGATAGACAGTGGGGCTTGGAAGATTGGTCATGGAAGCTGTCCAGGATAGGTTGTAACTTGGAAACTTGGTGGGAGATGCCAAAGATTTGGCCAATTAAGTGCCTCAACTGGAAGACTTTAAAAATATGAATTGGGGTTATGCCATATTTCTCTAGAATAGTGGAAGAGGAAAGAAGGGAATCCGGGGAGTTAAGATCTGCTACTATAGCATTCCGTACTGGGGGCAACCAGTCAGGAGTAAGGCATGTGCTGTCTATCTTAATGTTAGGATTGAGGACGAGAGGTTGAGCAAAGTCTCATCATGGTGAAATTTTATAGAAGAAGCAAAATTGAGAGAAAACCTCTAGCGAGGTCCCAATGACTGAGTAACAAAGAGGATCAGGTAGACTTTTCAGTGGAATATAATAGATAGCAGAGGAGTGAAGATGATGTTGTTTTAACAATTGAGTTTCCAATTGTAGCCAGATGGGTATATAATCTTCTGTAGAGTTGGTGAGCCATCTGCCAATCCTGGAAAAATGGCTAGCCCAATAATATAGAAGAAAATTGGGAAGACGGAGACCACCTGCTATTTTAGGAAGACTCAGTTTGATAAAGGACTTCCTCGGTTGCTTATGTAACCATATAAAGCCAGAGATAAGAGAATGGACATTCTGAAAAATGAGAGGGGAAGCCACATATTCAAAATAAGCAAAGGATAGAATAACCGTGGGAGAACATTCATTTTAATGATTTAATGATTAATTCGTCCCCATAAAGATAGAGTAAGAGATTCCCATCTTCAATGGTCTTGCTGAATGGTGACCACTAGGTCATCGAGGTTCAGTTTCTTGATGAGTAAGGGGTCAGTGGTTAAGTAGTTTCCCAAGTATTTGAGTGACTGAGGGGACCATTTAATATCATAATGGCTAAAGTCAGCTTTATGGGTGACGTGATTTAAAGGGAAGACTTCGGTTTTGGTAAGGTTCAGTTTATAATTGGAGAGGCGGCTGTATTGGGTTATGATGTCCTGTAAGTGTGTCAGAAATGTTGTGGGGCTTACTAAATAAAGAAGCATAGGCAGAGAGGGCAAGATTATAGTTAAGTACTGAGATTCCTTGTATTTGGGGTGATAATTTAATGTGACGTAGGAGGGGCTCTAGATAGAGTTTAAAAAGGAAAGGTGACGGGGGCAGCCCTGTCTCGTGCCTGTGTAAAAAGGGAACTGAGAGGAAAAAGCTCCATTGCAATAAACCTTTGCTGATGGAGAGGAATCTATGGCCTGAATCCACTGGATAAAGAGGGGAGGGAAACCCATTTTTCACAGTGTCAACCAGAGGGACTCCCAGTCCATTCTATCAAAAGCCTTCTCAGCATCCAGTGAGATCATGGCCATGGGAGTCTGAGAAGAGTGGGTTGTCTGGAAAATATGATTTAGTTTCCAGAGGTGGTCCACAGAGGACCATCCTGGGACAAATCCCACTTGCTCTGGGCTCAAAAAATGAGACCATACCTTCCTTATGCGTAGAGCAAGTATTTTGGTCAAAATCTTAATATCACAATTTAAAAGGGAAATTGGGTGATAGCTAGATGGAGATGTGTGGGGTTTATAGGGCTTTAGGAAGAGAATTATGGTAGCTTCCAATAGAGATGGATTGAGGTTATTGGTGTTAAGCAAGTGTTGATATAATTTAAGCAGAAGGGGAGCTAATTTTTTTGACAAAGACTTTGTAGAAATTAGAGAGAAAGCTATCAGGACTGGGTGCTTCGTCCAAGGCCAAGTCTTGTACTGCATCCTCCACCCCTTTCAAGGTGATTGGTGCTGACAGGGAGAGTTGGTGGTAATCAAGCAGACAGGGGAGAGCAAGAGAGTCTAGGTAAATTTCTATGACTTGGGAAGATGCTGGGAAGGGTCTTTTACTATATAGAGAGCAATAAAAGTTTTCAAAAATCAGGGCAATGTCCCTAGGAGCAGGCTTAATGGAGCTGTCTGAGGCCTGAATGCAAGGTGAAAGTCTTGAGCTTTCCAGTTTGCGAAGCCGGAGAGCTAAAAGTCTTCTGGCCTTTTCTCCTTGGTCTGTGTAGGTGGATTTGGTTTTCAGGAGGGCATATTCCATTTTTTTCCCCTCAGGAGGTCTGCATATCCCTCCTGAGATCCAAAAGCTCTGATATGGAATCAGAAGCCATGAAGGATAAGAAAAGCTCAACTGCCCTTATTTGAGCTAACAAAGATAAGGCCTCCTTTTCTCTTAATCTCTTCCTTCTAGAGGTTAACTTAATAAACTCTCCATGGAGATAATGTTTGAGTGCACACCATACCAAATCTGCTCCTTAGACTGTGTCCATGTCAGTATCCATGAAAGTTTGAAAAGAAGTTTGGATCTTAGAAATAATATTTTTATCTTTTAAAGGTTTGATGTTAAGCTTCCATGACCTATCCATGGGCCTGTCTGGGGTGGTGGAGAGGACCACCCAGACCAGTGAGTGGTCTGAGAGTACTATTGGCTCAATACCAGCCTGGCATAAACTGGGCAGGAGGGGAATACTAATTAAAACATAATCCAATCTGGACCAGGATTGATGGATGGTAGAGTGAAAGGAGAAAAGTCGTGTGATGGATTAAGTAAGCACTATGGGTCACAGAGCCCAAGCGTGTCCATGAAATCATTTTGTGCTCTTTGAGATGCAGAGAGGGGTTTCAGTGGTGGTTGGTTCCTGTCCAAATCCTGAGTAGGTGGGAATATTCCAGTCCCCCCCCAGGATCAGAGAAATAGGAAGGAAGGGGGCAATCTTGCTGGCTAGCTCCATAAGGAATGTCAGGTCACCACCCACCGGCCAATATATTGAGTCCATTACCACTGTGGTACCCAGTAGGGAGCCTTTAACAAAGACATATCTGCCACTGGGATATACCACTGTGGAGTCCACCTGAAAGGGGATCATATTTTTAATTAGAATAGCCGCTCCCTTACTCAAGGAGGAATTCCCCCAAGGCAAAACGTTGGGATATCCCTTGTCTACACAGCCAGACAGCCTCTCTTGCCAATAAGTGAGTCTCATGTAGTAAAATAATATCAGCCTTAAGTAGGGCATAATACTTGTTTGTTTATTGAATTTTGTTGACCTGGTAAGCCCACTGGGCCTAGAAGTCCCTTTTTCAGGGGCGACCAGGGATACAGATGGTAAGCAACTGAATTTGAACCAGATAATGCTGTTGGTAGTATTTTCAGTGAATGAGAGAAATTTGGCCAGGACACCAGGGAAATTCCCCTACTCTTTTCGATAAGTGCCATGGGATCTTTAACATCCACCTGAACTACCACCAATCCAGGCAGATGGGACTTCAGTTTAACGTCTCATCTGAAAGATGGCAACTCAGAAGTACAGCACCCCTCTCATGCTGCACTACAGTGTCAGAATTGGGATATTAACCCAAGTGACAGATGTGGGAACTGAACCCACAGCCCTCTGATCTCCTGGCCTTAGAGGCGAGTGTGCTACCTACTGAGCCACTTACACTGACACTGTCACTAATGTTTTAGCACTTGATATCACTTCATAGAGTCTCTGACCACACCGACATTCCATGTCTGAAAATTAACCAAGTAGGTATTCTAAGAAAATGAAGAACAAATATAAGTAACCGACCATCTGGCACACTCCAACCCTCTCCTTCCCCCCCAGTCCATCCCCAACAGTATTGGCAATCGTAGAAAATGATAACTCCAGAAGTCTAACACCAATAACTGTAGCATTTAACATGTAAGAACCAAAACCTCTACCCCAAAGAACACCCCCAAAAAGAGCCACATAATATTGACCCAGAAATCGTGGTTCCTGTAACATGGACATACCCTCCCCTCCCCCAAAACCTCAATATTCAAAAACCTGTGAGTCTGAACAGCTATGTACAAAAAGCTGCAAGGGAGAGCAGGTGCAACTGAAACTAGACAGATATAAACTCGGCGGGTTTCCCCACCCCCCCATACAACCCTTCCCATGAACCCTTAGCAAAGCTAAAGTAAAAATAAAATGTACCACCAAGCCCAGCCCAACAACAAGTTGGCCCCCACCCTCCCAAATACTAGCAAAGTTATGGCTCAAGTCCGGCCAAACTGGAAAATGAGGCATAACCCTAACGGGTAACTGTCCCCTCCACCCCCCACAAAGCCCCAGCAACTACTTTATGTACAATGGACTTCCCTAATAAAGAAGACCCCCAGATGCAAAAAAAGAGAAACCAATGGGGACGTCCACCCAAAACAGCTCCTAACCACAGAACGCAAAAGGATATTCCCTGGAATGTTGTCAGGATCTGTAAGCTATGGTCTATCTTGAAGATTGAGTTCTTAAGGAACCAGATACACCAGACCAAGCTTAATGGGACTGTGAAGGAGCTATTCCCCCTATAGACTGGTGCACTGTGCTGTCCTACCATGAGCTAGCCCAAGCAAGGGCATCCCCACCCCACCTCGCAAAATCATTGATGTATGAAATTTAGCCTGTAAATGAAGCACCAAAACCCTGTGTAAACAAAGCGGATGAGTTTGACCTTATGTCCTCCCGGGGACTTAGGAGAGAGACAAGAGAATCAAGGTCAAGTGCTCCAGGGCAGGATTACGGATCAGTAATTGGGCAGAATTGACCTCAAGGACTCCCGTGATTCCCAAATGGCCCAGCAAGTAGGGCAGCCAGAGACGAGGTCACGATCCACCCACCCATAGAGAGAAACTTAAAATTAGACATATCTATCATACACAATCCTCACAGTGGCGCTTGCTTCCAGACATACATGGAACTCATAAATACAGTGAGATTGACTACAAAACAAAGTGGTAGTAGGGAACAGTACTTGTAATGTCCATAGATCTGGAAGGCCTCACCAAGTGGGAGTGAGGAAATGGTCAAGGAAATGAAAAGCACATGAAGCAAAAGACAGTCCAAATCAAAAACAGTCTCCCTCCCACACCCAGGGAAATCAGTTCCTTCAGAAACGTAGGGTTCCATGAACAAAATTGCCCTCCATGTCAAAAATCAGGAATTACTCTGAGCAGCGTGCATCCTTCCCACCATGAACAAGGATAGTCCTGGACTTTAAGAAGAAGCAACTGACAGGTAAATAAGGCGACAATGATTATTAAATTCTCTTTAGGAGGAAAATCCTTCCTAGGAAGATTCAGGACAGTTCAGAAGGAGAAGTCAGCCTTCCGTGAATAGATCTGGCAACTTGGTCTTTAGATCAGCAGTAGCTAGGGTCAGGGAGTCATAAGAAATCCAGGTGTTAGAGATCAGGACCTGTAGCTTCACTGGATAGAGCATTTTAAAGGGGATACCCCCTGCCAGAAGCTTGCTGACTGTGGGATGGAAAGCTGAGCATTTCTGTCGCATTTCATATGGCAAGTCCTGCATAATTCTAAGTTTGGTGCCCTCCCACATAACTGCTTGGAACTGTCTGACCTTAGTTAACACATGCTGTTTTTCCACAAAACTCAAGAATTTTAGTATTAGAGGTCATGGGTGTGAACCAGGCTGAGGTCAGGGCCGAAGTGACTGGTGAGCTTGTTTGATTTGGTAGTTGATGTTGAGAGGGGAAGGGACCACTATTTTTTGCAGAAGCTTCTGTACAAAGGCAATGACATTAGGGCCTTCCTCTGATTCCTGGAGGCCTATGATGAGTATGTTATTTCTTCTGCTCCTGCCCTCAAGGTCCTCCGTTTTGAGCTGTAATTTGTGCATTAGCTGATGAAGCTGTACTATCTCCAGGCCCATTTAATCTCTCCACCTTTCCAAAGAAAATGATTGGGCCTCCGTATCTCCAACTCTTCTGGCCAAATCAGCCATATCCCCCAGATAGAATTAATCTCTGATATTTCCAGAAGGGTTTCATGAGATGGTAGGAGCTCCTGCAAAAGCTAATCCTCTATAAGGGGAATCAATTGAGTAGACACCGGTCCCTTAGAGGAGGAGGTTCCCCCTTGAGGCTTCACTTTCTTGGGCATTTTCTCAGGTGAGGGAGGCGATGTGTGCTTGAGTTGGGCCAACTTCATATCAGAATCCATTATGGAAGAGAAACTCCCAATAGTGATGCGATTTTTGCAGAAAATAAATGCTGAAGGTACCCTCTGTCCATAGCCCTGAGTGTTTTAGTGAAATCAAGCCAAGTCAGGTAAAAAAAGATAGTGATGTGAGGGTAAGGATAGCAGCCCTGTCTCTCTGCTGCCACTAGGTTGCCTGCATCACGTGACCTTCCCAGAAATAGAAAACGAATGCCATAGAAGTTCTGTGACAAAAGGGAGGCTTGCCGTAGAAATTAGATCCAAACTTCAGCAGAAAAATATGTCCTCCCAGTATAGCACTACACAGGAAATGATAGGTTATCTGTCTGAAAGTGTCCCCTACTCGCAGTACAACTCTGGTATTCTATACAGGAAATAAAGGGTTCTTTATTTGTAAATGATCCCCTTCTTCCAGTATAGCACTGATATACTACACTGGAAATAAAAGTTTCAATGTGCCTGTGCAACTGGTTTTGTGCTTGTGTAACATAAATAAACTTTTGCTGCTCACCTCTCTATCTGTGAAATTTATCACCCTGTAAGGGTATGAAGGCAAATAACCCTAGGGGAGGGTTCCGCCCCTTAAGATGCCATGGGAGTAATTCCCTTGGCTAAAGGTACCTTAAGAAGAAGCCCACTGGAGAAAGAGGTATGCCGCTGCAGGAAGAGGAGTGAATGGAGGGGTAAGAAAATATGCTTGTATATGGAGTGTGGAGAGCAGCCCCTAAATAGGCCAAAAGGGGGGTAGCCAGTTGCACTACCCCTTGAACCACAGGCTGTAGCCTTCCAGTTCAATGTGCCTGTGCAACTGGTTTATGCACTTGTGTAACATACAGAAGATAAACATTGGCTATTCACCTCTCTATCCATGGGATATACCACCCTGTAGAGGTTCAAAGGCAAGGAATCCTAGGGGAGGGTTCAACCCCTTGAGGTGTCACTGGAGTGGTTCCCTTGGTTAAAGATACCTTAGGAAGAAGCTCAAAAAGAGTGTCAAGCAAAGCATAAAGGTAGTGTACACTTACTGGGGATGAGGACCTGTAGGTAGGTCGGTTGGTAGCATAGGTTCATTTGGTAGCATGGGTCAGTTGGTAGTATGTTTAAGTAGAGTGGGCAAGAAACAACAGGTGAATAGTGACCCACTCGGAGGTCTGACTGTAAGGCATGGATGCCTGGCTTCATAAGAAGAGTGAGAACAACCAAAGAGGGAGACAGGACACTTTCGGCATGACCACCTGCTCTATCCAACAGCAGGAACCCACCTAAGTGACATGGGGATTATTGCCTAAAGCAAATGAAATACTATGACCTGTGGCTTGGAGGAGAAAAAAAACCTTTGAGGAGGAAATCTCTGGGGATTCAAGGCCTAGGTCACTGTCCTTCCATGCTTGGGATGTTCTCAACTTAGCTCCAACGAACCCCAGGGTAATTCTTCTATTTTTTGTTCTACAGGATGTAATGTTACTGCAGTACAGACTGAGTTGCCAAAGGCTATTAGTGACTTGGGGGTGTTTTTACAGTTGTAGTTGGTACTTTACTTGATAAAATCTCACAATTAGTGATGCATCTCTTGGTTCTGATATTGGTGTCAGTCAACCCACGAATTCTGAGGTTCCCCTCAGGTTGGGGCCTGCTACTTTGTTACTTGAAGCACCAGAGGACGACCCTGTGTGGCCAGTAGGTTTTAAACCGGTGGATTTATTTTCCTCTAAAGGTGAACCTGCCCCTAGATGCAATGCTGTGTGGCTATTATATAAAGGGGGCTTGTTGGACCCACCAAATAGGGTTCATGGTGCCAAAACTTTACTTAAAGGCTCCATGAGGTTTTTTTCCTCAGAGAGTTTTGCCATCATTAGTCTGGGGAATGGCAATTATGATATAAGTTTTAAACAAGTCTCAAGTTTGGATAGATTTTGGGCACAGTATGCTGTCTGTAAGTCTTCTCTCACTTGGTCCCCTTTCCATGCTATTCCTTTAACTGAGCCTGCTGTGAGGAATATAACTACTATGTTTAAGAACGAATGTTGAGAACATTTTGTTTTGGTTGAGGCAACGTTGTGAAGTGCTCAATAAACCTGTCCTCACCTTAGATAGTGAGCAGATATGGGATGGTGGGTGGTGGGTGGAGGGTTCAAGTGAAATTATGCTCTACTAATGCTGGGCCTAGTCATTTACCAAGTTTTTTTTTTAATCTAGGTAAAGATAAGGGGTTAATTCTTTATGCGGGACAGCCTAAATCCAGTTTCAAATGTGGATCCCGAGCTAACTTTAGTTCAGCCTGTGATACGATTAAGTGTAACCATTGTTTTGAATTCAGACATAATTCCAGTACTTGTCTGAATCTATTTAAGTGCAATTTATGTGAATGCATGGGACATGCCTATCGGCGTTGTCCCTGGACCTCTCATAATAGGGAAGATTGTCCCTCTCAGGAAGGACTGATTACACTGGCTCAGCAATGACAGACTAAACTTGTTGCTGAGTGGGATTTAAAAGCTAGTTCAGATTCTTCCCAGCCTGAGAGACAGGAGGGCTCTACTGGGATAGTTACACTCGGGGTTGATCATTCCCACACTGACCAAATCCCTAGGAGCAGGTCTTAGTCACTGATACGTCCAATAGTACTGAGGTGGTAGTCATTGAAGAGGCTAAGGTTGTGGATGTTAGTGTCATGCCCCCCCCAACAACACAGTCTACTTTAGGCCTTGAGACAACTGCCTTTGTTCAAGTGCAACATAAGAGGACTAGAAAAGGTTTGGCTGTTTCTGGACGAGGTAAAGAGGCAGGGGTTCATTCATGGAAGACTGGGAATAAATTTGCCTTATTAGCTTCGGAACTGTCTGATAGGGACTCTGCAGGGGAGGAAACTGACACTTCCTCTATAGTGTCTAATACTGATACTGAAGGTGGTGGGGAGGCAGATCCAATTGTTAAAAGAACTAGACAGTGTCGTAGAAGTAAATCACCCTTAGGTACTTGAATGGCTTCTTTATCAGTTTGCTCCTTAAATGTTAATAGTATTAAGGGTCACAGGAAGCTTGGGGGTGTGATGTTAACTATGCAGGATTTACAATGTGATATTGCTTGTCTTGTGGATACCAGGTTAAAATCACATCAGGAACTGCAACAAGCCTCCAAGGCATGTCCTCATGGTCCTTCCTTTTGGCCCTCTGGGACTGACAAGTGTGATGACATAGGGATTTTATTTTCTGACCCTGGTCTGCATGTCTCTAGACTGAAAGAGATACAGCCTAGAAGAGCATTGTTACTGGACATTTCATTCTCCTCGGAGAGATTCCGGTTAGTTGCTATTTATGCTCCCCAGACTAAAGCACAGAGGGTGTCTCTTTTTCATTTAGTGCATCCCTTCCTACATACTTCCAGGTTGATTATGTGGGTGGGGGATTTTAACTGTGGGTTACATCAATTGGATAAGGGTCTTCAAACCCCTAAATTGTTTTGTGATTCAGTCGCACTAAAGGATGTGATCTCTACTGCTCAGCTAGTGGATGCTTATAGATCACATCATGCGTCTGGTGGGTTTACATTTTTTAAGGGAAACCTTTGCACTCGGATTGATTTTGTATTTTTGTCTAAAGTCTTACATTTTCTTTCTTGTAAGACTATTGGTGTGGAATTTTCTGATCATGCAGCTGTCTGGGTTTCCTTCTCTTGGGAGAATTCTCGCCGGTGTAAGAAGAATAGGTGGAGGCTTAATGATTCCCTGTTTCTAGATCCTAAAGTTCAGAAAATGTGGTGGAAGGAATGGGCAGCCAGACTCTCAGTAGTGGACTTCTATGATGAAGCCTTTGATTGGTGGGAGGATTCTAAAATATGATGGAGGCAGGTTTTGCAGGGGAAGGCTGCTGCTGACCATAGGGCCCAATATTTGCGTTATTTAGCATTGCATCAGCAATTACAACATTTGATCTCACTGTTTGATACCTCTTCTCAAGATTATAGTAGATAAATTGCAGTAGTTTGTAGTCAAATGAAAACCTTACAGTATGATCAAGCTAGTTCCCTGGTGCAAGAGGCTAGATTTGGGACTAGATTGTCTAAAGGGGGGTTGGACCCCTTTGAGGCCTGTAAGGGACGGGTGGAGACTAGATTTATTCAGGCTTTAAAGTCCCCCTCTGGAGAGTTTGTTCAGTCTCTGGAACTTTTGGTGGATGTGGTAGAGCAGCATGTTATTACTATTTTGGGTACTACACCTGATTGTGCATCAGCGGATTCCTTTTTGGACTCCTTGCATTTACCCCCACTTTCACAAGCGGATGGTGATATGTTATCTGCTGATATTTTGGCTACTGAGGTGACTCAGGCTATTGGGAGTTTAAATTTGCACTCAGCACCTGGGTCAGATGGTCTTACAGCCCATTTTTATAGTACCTATAAGGAAGATTTGGTCCCAGCTTTGACCCTTTTATTTAATGACATGTTGTCTAAAGCTACCTTTACAGAAACTATGAAAGAAGCCATTTTAGTACTGATTTTTAAGAAGGGTTATGCAGCTGATCTAAACAATTGGAGACCACTTAGTCTGCTAAATGTTGATTACAAAATGTTAGCTAAAAATTCTGTTGGCTAGATTGCTTAAGTTAGTTGGCATGGTAAGTCCAGTTCAGACTTGTGGTATACCAGGAAGGTGTCAACATGATAATTTGGTTTTGTTACGGGAACTGTTTGCACTAGGAGAGAGAGGTCATGTTAAAGGATGGGTATTAGGCTTGGACCAGGAAAAGGCCTTTGATAAGGTCTCCAATGGGTTTTTAATTTCCGTTTTAGCAGCTTTTGGGATCCCTGCTCAGTTTATTCAGTGGATTAGGGCTCTATATTCCAGAGCTATTATTATTCCTAATGTTAATGGTTGGTTGGGTAGGCAGGTGACAGTTAAATGGGGTGTTAGACAAGGATGCCCATTAAGTCCCATTTTATATAATTTTTGTATTGATGTCCTGATTAGGACGATTCTTCTTTGTCCTGAGATAATGAGGCTGAGTGGAGCTCAACCTTCTGTTCCCATTAAGATATTGGCTTACGCTGATGATTTAGTTTTGATGTTTGGCATGGATACTGAGAAAAGGGCTTTGGAGGGACTATTACAGACCTATTCCTTTATATCAGGGTCTCACATTAATTTTGCAAAATGTGTTGGGGTTCCTCTTGGCCACCTCACTATTTCTATAACTGGTACCTTTGCTGGTATTATGATTTCTACTGCTCCTTTTGAAAGTTTGGGTATTTTGTTTGGGACTGGGGATATGCAATCTCATAATTGGCAGGCAGCAATTGGGAGAGTGGAGGATGTCATTGCTGGGTGGAAGCAACACCAAATTGGTAAGAAAAGGTGAGTTTATCTGATCAAAACATTACTAGTTCCCATATTTTTATATCTTTGTTATGTTTTCCCCCCGCTGGTGACATTATTTACTAGACTGTACAGCATTTTTTTTCAAGGGTTTTGGGGGCCTCAGCTGAACCCAGTGAAACGTAGTGTGACCTATAGGTCACTGGTTGAGGAAGGGGTTGGTATGGTTAACCCGGTTGCCTTTTTTTATAGTTTATTTTTCTGTTATAATTTTGGGAAGGCATTGAAGCCTGGAGACGTGGGTTGGAAACCTTTTCTTTTGCAGTGGTTGTTACCCAGTCTTACCCACTGTAATCTGGGAAGGAAGGGTTTTGTGTCCAGAATTCCTGATGTTCCTTCATATGGGAGGGAAGCAATAAAACTGGCTTTGTTCTGGGGCTTTAGCCCCCAGGATTTTTGTGTTCTGAATCGGAAATCCCTCTATGAAAGGGTTTGGAGGCAAGATGCTCAAGAAGTGGTTGCTTTCCCCTTTTGTCCTCCAGATCATTTTGACTGAATTCTCAAGCAACTTCGAAACCTATGTTTACCTCCAAATGTTTGGGATACAGTTTGGTTGGGTAATTATAGGAGATTAAGTGTTAAGGGCAATTATAAGTATAAGGCAATAGAAAATAGATATTACCCTAGGGATTCCTGTCAGGAATTTTAGAAACCCAACAACATTTATTTCTGGAATGTCACTTTGCACTTGATTTTTGGAAATTGTTAGCCAGTAAGTGGTTTGAACCTTTACTGCAGCATTTATCATATGAAGATATTATGTTTTGCACAAATCATTCTTTGCTTGGGAAATATGAGGCTGAAACTATGTACATTATTCTGACATTGATTCGTTATTATTTATGGCAGGCCAGATGCATGTTAGTATTGCACCGGAAATGGATTTCATTACAGGAAACTGTGGACAATATCAAAACTGCTGTACTTTCAGTTAAACTGCATGATTTCCAAGTTTATACTAGATCTCAGTTTCTACAGTTTAGGAAAAACAGTGATGTTTGGTGTCTTGATTGATTTTTTTTTTTATATTTTTTGTTTTGTTGCATGAGTTCCTGTTCTAGATATGTTTGTTTATTTCCAATTCTGTTTTTGTTGTTTTATTTTAATTATTTGTATTGCATTTGTTTTTTCCTGTAATGAAGTCCAAACTTTTCAATAAAATTCCCCTACTCTGCCTGCAGGGGACTTGACTTCCTGTGAGCAAATAGCCAGTTCTCCTGAATCACAGATCAGGATGGATGTGGAGAGAGCTGAGGAGATGGCTTCCTCCTCTGCTGTGATTTCTCTAGAGGCTGAAGATATATTTCAAGATGCAAACAGATCTTTCACTGGGTTTGACTTTGCTGGTGACCAAGAGAAACCGGATTAGTTCTGAACATTGTGATGAGTGATGTGAAAATTGTCTTGGATTTGGATTTGGATAAGTCTATGGTGCCAGATGCTTTATTGTGGGCACAAGTGCTGAAAAACCATCTGGAAAATGAAGTTTGCCGGAAAAAGACAGATTTGAAAGCCGCCTTGGAAATATCGCAAATGGAGTCAGATGCAGGACTTCCAAACATTCCATCTTCTACTAGAGTGGATGACTTGTCTAACCTGAGTGCAACAGTGGCATCTCCAACAGGTACTCAGTATCAAACATCTCGGTATGATCAGGACATTGCTACTGTCTTTTTTTTTTTCACAGGGGGAAAAGTTAATCCTATTTCTGTTAAAAATATGTCTGAAACTGTTTTCACTGGTTTGGGGCCTATGGTATAGCCAGGTCCTATGGGACAGTCTGACATTTTGCTACCCACTAATTTTTGAGCCCCTGATACTTCTGCTGCAAGTTCTGTAATAGCATCTACAACTGATAAAAGGAATAGTCAGTGGTCAGCAGATAAGGGAGTAATGGAGGGAGTAATCCCCACAGGCATTAATAGACAAGAGGATGATGAAGTGGCCTTAGCATCTTCTTTAGCTTTCACACAAATGGCTTTATCTACCCTGGTAACTGAAGATGGGAAGGACATGGTGGATATTGATCCCTTGCTTACACATGGACATGGGGCTGACAAGCGTGATGCTGCCTTTTCACCTGAGGTGAACCCTGATACAAATAATGAAGACTCCAGGAGAAAGGACTGCTGTGTGACTCAACTTCTCTACTGGGACTAAAGTAGAAGAACTTTTGTATTTAGACCTTTAATTTACAGTAAAAAAACTCACATACAAAACAAAACAAAAAAAGTGTGTGTTTGGGTTAACTGAACTGAATGGGTAACTGAAAAGTCATCTAGGTGTAAATCTCAGGTGACTGAAAGGACTTAACTGTTGTGAGGTTTAAATTACTTGTAGAAAGATCTGGTAAGTAGGGGGAGTGGCTTAGCTAGAAGGAAGCTACATTTAAAGACTGCCTTAGAAAGATTCTGCTAATAGCTTGCAAACAGTTAAGGGGCCAGAAATAAGACATGATTGGAGTGGTGCAGTGCAGTGGCTGTGGAGCCGCAGTCTTCCGGGAGATGTTCTGGAGGATGCGGTGTTGTCCCATCTGCAGGCACCTCTCTGGGCTGAGGGAGGAGGTTGATCATCTCCAGGCTGAGTTGGCCAGAATTTGTGGGACCTCCTCTTCCATCCAGGGACCACCAGTGCCACTGCCGTTGCCTCAGAGGTTGCCAAGAAAGAGGAGCAGTTGGACCACAGTGGGCTCAGGGAGGGTGAGGGTGGTGGAACAGAGGCACATCCCTCCAGTTGTACCTCTCCACAATTCCTATGCCATTCTGGCAAAGTGTGGTTCCTCTATGGAGGCACCTACAGTGGAGAACAAGGAGGATGCTGGGAACCTCCACAAAGGAGACCCACAGGAGGGTGGCAGGGGACCCTGCAGGGGAAGGAAACAACTCCTGGTGGGGGACTCCATTGTTAGGAAGGTAGAACTGGGCAAGGAAGGGGAGAGGGAGGTAAGGTGCCTGCCTGGCGCCATGGCTTGGAGGGACAGGGAGCGAATCCTCAGGATTGCTGGAGCAGCTGCACAGGGAAGGGAGCTGGATGTCATTGTCCACTTAGGGACAAATGACCTGGCTAAGAAAGGGATTAGAGAAGTGCAGGAAGAGTTTGTGGAATTGGGGAGGGCCCTGAGTCAAGTAGCACGCACGGTAACCTTCTCGGAGGTGCTACCCATCTATAGCATAGGAGAGGCTAGGGTGTTCTGTACCATGGGATTCAATCAGTGGTTGAAAAACTGGTGTGGAGCTCAGGGATTTGGCTTCATTGGGAAGAGGGGGTCCACCTGGAGTGATGCAAGCCTATACTGGCATGATGGGCTGCATCTGTCCGGGAGGGGAACCAGGATCCCAGGTGATAAGTTTAAATGCTTCATTGGCAAGCTTTTAAACTAGCCAAGGGGGGAGGCACTGGAAAGGAGCAGGAAAATCCTAGCCCCCCCAAACAATCACGGTAGTAAGTGTGGCAATCACCAACATGGAGGTGTCGATAGGGAGAAGGACTGGGGTAAATGGAGAAAGTGACAAAGGCAAGAAGGACAGGGATGGGGCAAAAGGGGGAAAGGCCATCAGAAAATGGAGGGTAATGAGTACCAATGCCCGTAGTCTGGGCAACAAGCTCCCTGAGCTGGTGGCCTTAATGGAAGAAGGATGCCTGGATATCGTAGTAGTTACAGAAACATGGTACACAGAGAACCATGACTGGGATGTTAACATTCCAGGGTACATAACCTACAGGAGAGACAGGCAGGGGAGAAGAGGGGGAGGAGTAGCTCTCTATGTAAAGGAAGGGATAAAAGCAACTGAACAAAAGAGTAAACAGGGAGGAGAGGAGGCACTGTGGGTCACCTTGGGGACTGGAAAGGGCACCACAATCCGCACAGGGGTTGTGTACAGACCCCCATGTCAGGGGAAGGAATGGATAAGGATATGATGGAAGGCATTCTTAGAATGGCAGAGAAAGGGGAGATACTGTTGATGGGAGACCTGAATATGCCAGATGTTAACTGGAGCACATTTGCTGCAGCCACATCCAAGAGCAGGGCCATTCTTGACACCCTACAGGTGGCAGGCATTAGACAGCTAGTTTCGGAACCCACTCGTGAGGGAGCAATCTTAGACCTTGTACTCTCAAACAGGGCAGTGAGAGGATCTCAGATCCAGAAGTGGGTTGCCATCTGGGGACAAGTGACCATCAAACAGTGTGGTTCACGTTAAACTCAGCTACAGAGTCAAGCCACACAAAAGTGAGGGTACTGGACTTTAGGAGGGCTGACTTTGGCAAGATGGGAGAGTGCCTCAGAAAGTACTAGCAAACAGGCTAGAAGGAGGTGTGGAGCAACAATGGGGAATTATCAAACTGCCATCACAGAGGCAACAAGCCTTGTGTGAAGCAAATAAACAAATCAAAATGAAGAAAAAGCCACTATGGTTCTCAAGAGAGGTGGCTGTGAAAGTCAGGCAGAAAAGATAGCATTCCAGAAGTATAAGGAAACACAGAAGGAGCAGGACAGAGAGCTGTACCAGTTAAGGCAGAAAGAAGCAGGAGGAAGTCAGAATAGCAAAGGCCCAAACTGAGGAAAAGATAGCCAACTCTGTTAAGAAGGGATAAAACCTTTATAGGTACATCAGCGGCGTGAGAAAGACAAAGGAGGGATAGTGAGGCTGAATAGAATAAACGGTGGGTGGGCAGAGGGGACAGTGAAAAGCAGGAATACTGAACGAATATTTCTGCTCAGTATTCAAAAGAGGAGGAGTGCCTAATCCAATTAACAGAAGCACTCTTGATAGGGGGTCGATCCCAGTCCTTTCACAGAAGAAAGGTTCTTCAAGAACTCCTAAAACTGAAGGTGGACAAAGCAATGGGTCCTGATGGAATTCACCCCAGAATTCTTAAAGAATTAAGGAAGGAACTAGTGAAACCACTGGCTACTCTTTTAATAAATCATGGGAGGATGGTGTGGTACCCAAGGACTGGAGGAAGGCGGATGTGATTCCCTTCACAAAAGTGGGACCAAGACAGAGGCAGGAAACTACAGACCTGTCAGTCTGACCTCTGTGGTAGAAAGTGATGGAGTCACTTCTGAAGGAAAGAATAGTTGAGTACCTAGAGGTCAGTGGAGCACAGGATCCAAGGCAGCATGGGTTCTACAGGGAAGGTCATGTCAGACTAATCTAATAGATTTCTTTGACTGGGTGACCAAAGTAGTAGACCAGGGAGGGGCTGTGGACATGGCCTACCTAGACTTTAGCAAGGCATTTGACACAGTCCCACACAAAGATTATTAGTCAAATTAACCAGCCTGGGAGGGTCCCAGGTGGTAGCCTGGGTAAAATATTGGCTGGACAACAGGACACAGAAGGTAATTGTAAATGGAGTCCACTCTGAAGAAAGGGCGTTACTAGTGGGTACTGGAGGGTTCAGTATTGGGTCCAGTCCTTTTAATGTCTTCTACTCAGTGACATTGCAGAGGGACTGAAGGAAGAGTATGCCTTTTTGCAGATGACACAAAGATCTGCAACAGGGTTGATACACAAGGAGGCGTGGAAAGGATGAAAAGGGACTTGGCAAGGTTGGAGGAATGGTCAGACGTATGGCAGCTAGGATTCAATGCAAAAAAGTGCAAAATAATGCACCTGGGAAACAAGAACCCAGGGGAAGAATACACAATGGGTGGGGAGGTAGTAACAACAACAAAACAGGAAATGGACCTGGGGGTAATCATATCAGATGACCTTAAGGTTAGCAAGCAATGTGAGAAGGCAGTAGGGAGGGCCGGGGGTATACTGGGATGTATAGGGAGAGGCATCAGCAGCAGAAAACAGGAAGTTGTTATCCCTCTGTCCAGACAGTTGGTGAGACCCCATCTGGAATACTGTGCCCAGTTCTAGAGACCCCATCTCCGCAAGGACATAAACAGGATAGAGGCAGTCCAGAGGAGGGCAGCTAAAATGGTGCAGGGTCTGCAAGAGAAGCCGTATGAGGAGAGACTAAAGGAGCTTAATATGTATATCCTTGAGGAAAGAAGGGAGAGGGGGGGACATGATAGAAACTTTCAAGTACCTCAAGGGAATCAACAAAGTCCAAGAGGGTAGCGTCTTTCAGAAAAAGAGACTTGCAAGAACAAGGGGACACAATTTAAAGATAGAAGGAGGATGGTTCGGGGCAATGTGAGGAAGTATTATTTCTCAGAGAGGGTAGTGGATGCATGGAACAGCCTTCATGAGGAAGTTGTGGAGTCTAAAACTGTGGGAGAATTCAAGAGTGCATGGGACAGACATAAGGCAGTTCTTGTGGGGGGCAGGAAGATATAGGCTGTTGGTTAAATAGGATCTGCGGCCTATCCTGTAGGTAGGGAAATGGGCAGACTAGATGGGCCTAGCGGTCCTTTTCTGCCGTCAAAGTCTATGTTTCTATGTAATGACTGGACCCCAAGTAAAGCCTTAGCAAAGGTGGGTTGGAAACAAGAGCCTGATGGCCAGTAACACCCAGATCCTGATTGGGCACCCCCTCCCCATTACCGCAAGGCAGTCCAGAATGGAAACCATTGAACCAGGGGGTTGTCCCTGCTGCTAAACAAACCAATAAGGGCCCTGTAGTTGAACATCAGCCCAAAAAAATCAACAAGGGCTGACACAGTCACAGAACCCTCACAGGGAAGATCAGACTGAATCCCAACGTACAAACAAAGGACACGAAAATAGGAAGAAATATTCAGATTTCTTTCAACCAACTGAAGCAACACCACGAAGGAATGCAGTTCACATTAGGTATAAAGGGGGCCGGGTGGAGAGTCCGGACAGATATTCTGTGGGGAAACAGCTATTGAAAGTATCTTTGAAGTTCACTCCTGCTGAAGTTTTGCCTTTTATTAACACTTCTGGTGAGGACAATTTTGACGTTAGCTTCAGATCCCCCCACTTGCTAGAATTATTCTGGGCGTGTTATAATCAGATTGTTTTCACCACTCTGGACCCTCTTTCTAGCAATCCCTCTTACCAAACCTTTGGTAAAGTATGTAACAATTATGTTTTACAATGAGGGAATTCATATTTGATGATGTTACACAATGGTTAAAACAGCGTTGCACTGTACTATATCCCTGAAGCCATTCTAGATGCTGAAGAATTCTAGACAGGTGGCTGGAAATACAAAGTTAAACTAACACAGGATGATAATGGGATTGTACATATTCCTAATTGTTTTCTTCTCAGGAGAGACAGGGGGTCTGTTTCTCTGCTGGGCAACCAACAGCTTGCTATAAATGTGGCTCTAGGACCCATTTGTCTTATGCCTGTGACAAACCACACCGTGAGATTTGTGGGGAATTAGGCCATATGAGCAAGCAGTGTATAAACCACACAAAATGCTCCCTATGCAAACTGTCTGGTCATCTTTTCTATGAATGCCCCTGGGCCTCAAAAAATAAAACTGATAAATTGGACCCTGAAGATCTTATCCATAAGACCCAGCAAGCTGCAAGACCTTCAGCCCCTAGTACAGAATCTGAAGGACCACAGCAGGAACCTCAGGATGAAGACCCCCCGGAACCTGCTTACCAGGAGGATGCTCACCCAGATAATCCCCCTATAGTGACAAAACCCATAGAAGGTTTACATAGTAACAGTCTTGACCCACCTTGTACAAATTTGTTGGAACTTTCTCCTGTCACTTCACTGGAAGCCTCCACCGAGCTCTCTGGGAATGAGAAGGGTTTACAACCGGATTTATTAACTCCAGCTAGTTATTCAGAGATGGCACAGGAGGATGCAAATCTACAATTCCAGCCACCAGGAACCCCCCCCCCAACTTCATGAAGAAGATCTACTTGGAGTAGCTCCTCCATGACTGCAACTTTGAACTTTATCTCAGAAAATCCCTTTTTAGTTCTAAACTCTCAAAAATTGGGGGATATGGAGGTTGATGTGACAGACTCAGAGTCAATCCCAGGGTCATCGGACTCCTTTAAAATGGTGGAATATCGATATTCAGGGAAGAAGAAAAAGAAGAAAAAATAAAGGCCTTCTGTCATGCCCTCAAAATGCATTCCATAGCCTCTTCAAACATCTGCAGCAGTTTAAATCATAAAAGGAGATTACTTGCATTTCAAACCCTGCATGGCTTTGCTTTAGATGTCTGCTTTATTCAAGAAACATGGATATGGTCAGCCAATCAGGCCCAGCTGTTTTCTTCTGAATGGCAGTGGGGTTCGTCCTTCTGGTCTTTTGGGTTAGATAGGGCAGACGGGGTTGTCATACTTTTTTCAGGTTATGATTGCACATTAACAAAACTAGTGGGTCTTGTACCAGGGAGAGTACATATTTTAGATGGTATTTGGTTCTCTCAACTGAGCAGACTGATTAACGTTTATGGCCCCCAAACAAAGGTGGATAGGGTGAAACTGCTAGAAAATATACAGCCTTTTTAGTTACCAATAGGATTCTGTATGTTGCAGGAGATTTTAATTGCCCCTTATTCACCAATTCAGCTTGTCCGAAAGATAAAAAAGTATATTGTGATTCCCATATGCTGTATAAATGTATCTCCACTGCTGGTCTAATTAACTGTGCTGAATTTAAATCAACATATCCCTCATTCACATTTCGGACAGGGAAGCCGACATCTACAATTGATTATATTTTCACTAGCAAACACCATAAACATATTACTATGACCTCTACATGTTTAGAGTTTTCAGATAATTTACTTTTAATTGGGTCTTTTTTGGACTCCTCTACCCCACAATATAAAAATAATAGATGGAAGTCAAATTCCTCAGTACTCCAAGACCCCGAGGTCCAACAGGCCATTAGAGGTCTTTTGGCGGCTAGAATTTCTGTTTTAGAATTATATGAGAATTTGAGGAAGTGGTGGTGGGACACAAATCTGATTTGGTAAAATATTTTCAAAAATTCTGGAAATGTAGACCACAAAACTCTTTTTTCAATATTTAAAATTACGGGCACACTTGCAAAATTTGATGACTGGCATATGATAGGAGTAATAATGCTATAGATCAGACTAAGAATTTGAAGCTGGAATTGCTAAAATTGTGAAGGAACAGGTGACGCCTTGTAATGCAACTGGTGCCACTACAAACTACAAGATACTGGAAAAACAAAAGTAGGACTACCTAGTACAGTGAGTGAAAAATAAAAACCTATAAGCTAAGTCATATAAAAAAGCGATTATTTCACAATGAAAAACTGCTACAGCTCACAGCTCACAAAACAAGCAGCACCCCATGTGCTCACACAGATGTATGTCTCACGTCACTAAACAACACTTTGTCGATGCACTGATTTTTGATTTCGGTTGACCTCAGTAAAGCTTTTGATAGAGTGCACCATAAATTTTTGTTTTGCACTCTAAGTCACTATGGCATCCCAGGGGAATTTGTTCAGTGGTTAAGGATGTTATATTCCGCTGGTTCCATTAGAGACCATCGTACTAGGTAAAACTAGGGAGGATATTTTTCTTACTGAAAGTGTCAGACAGGGCTGCCCCTTAAGCCCCCTCCTGAATGTTTTTTCTCTAGACCTCTTGCTTCAATACATTTCAATGAATGCTCTGGTTCAGGGGGTTCATGGATCTCAACCACATGATGAGATATGAATTTTTGCTTTTGCAGATGATATTTGTTTACTGGCAGAGACCAGGGATAGTATTTCACTCATGCTCTCAGAACTTCATATCTATTCAACGGTGTCTGCTGCCAAACTACATTTTAATAAATGTCCTATTCAACATCTTCATTAGTGACCTCGCAGATGGACTAGAGGGTAAGGCTTGTCTGTTTGCAGATGACACCAAGATCTGCAACAGAGTAGATGATCCAGATGGGGTGGGCAGAATGAGAAGAGATCTGGATAAACTAGCAGAATGGTCAGAAGAGTGGCAACTGGGATTTAATGCAAAGAAGTGCAAAATCATGCACATAGGGAAGAGAAACCCTGAAGCCACTTATAGGCTGGGAGGGGAGTTGCTAGCAGTCACAAAGGAAGAAAGAGACTTGGGCATCATCATCACTGATGACCTAAAATCATCCAAGCAGACCTCTAAAGCAGTAGGTAAGGCTAGGGGGGTGTTAGGGTGTATTAGTAGGGGTATCACAAGTTGTAAGAGGGAGGTAATAATCCCTCTGTACAAGACATTGGTTAGGCCCCATCTGGAGTACTGCGTGCAGTATTGGAGGCCACACCTTCACAAGGACATTAACCAAATTGAGGCAGTCCAGAGAAGGGCAACCAAAATGGTGCAGGGACTGCATCAGAAGACATATGAGGACAGATTAACGGAGCTCAATATGTATACCCTTGAGCAAAGGAGGGAGAGAGGTGATAAGATCGAGACATTTAAACACCTTAAGGGCATAAACAAAGTGAAAGAGTCTAACATGTTTAAATATAAGAAAAATAGCAGGACAAGAGGACACAGCATGAGATTAGAGGGAGGCCGATTAAGGGGAATGTGAGGAAATTCTTTTCACAGAAAGGGTGGTAGATGCATGGAATGGCTTACCACAAGAAGTGGTGGCTATGAATACAGTGCAGGGCTTCAAACAGGCATGGGATAGGCATAAGGGAGCAATACAAATGACTATGAATAGATAGGTCACTGACAGAGCAAAGGCCGATGGCACATTTATAAGGTAGAAAAAGAAATGGGCAGACTGGATGGGCCTTGCGGTCCTTATCTGCCGTCAACTTCTATGTTTCTATGTTTCTATGTTTCTAAATGTGTAGGTTTTGGGCTAGTTTTGGAACAACGTACAGAGATTCCTGTTGAGTCTATTAAAATGGTCACTTCCCCAGTAAAAATTTTAGGGATTTATTTTTCAGGATATGATTTGGGTTCTTATAATTGGGAAGTATCCCTTTTGGCTTGTGAATACAAGATGAATAAATGGAAAGGGTGGCTGTTATGGAAATTAAAGCGAGTGGCAGTTAAAGAAATTTCTCCTTCCTGGACTCCTGTATACAGTGATGATATGGTCCCTACCCCCTACTGCAGAAACCAAACTTTAAAGTCTATTTTTTCAACTTCTTTGGGGCAGTCGATTAAACCCCATTAAAAGGCTTTACACCCATTTAAAGAAAGAAAAAGGTGGGTTGGGGATGGTGGACCCAGTGGTGTTTTTTCACTCCCTGTTTTTTTCACAAAATTTTAAACTGGCCCTACAACCCTCGACTGCTGTACCTACTAAATGGTTACTGAACAATTTAGTAGATTTTCTTCAAGTTTGGTCTGCCCGCATCCTTCGACAATCTAAATATTTTACCTTTCCACCTTCCTTTACCAGTTCAATTCAGAAACTTAAGAAATTGAACTTAGATAAAGAGTCAATTTGTAAATTGTCCTGTTCCCAACTTTATTCAAATATGATGTCTACATGCGTGCCGGAGCGCCCAGTGTTTAAACTTTGTCCTGAAGCAGAGCATGAGAAAGTATTACACCTTCTAAATGAACAACACATCCCAATGAAAATATGGGAAAAGGTATAGTTATGTGCTTATGGCAGACTAGCAATTAGAGGGAATAATAAGCATAAACCTTTAGTAGAACACTATTGTCCTTTTCTGACTGTATTGCAGTGGGGAAAGATAGCGCCAATTTTTTGATTTCTTGCACATACTCTAGTAACTTATGCATTTATTTAGCACAATCTTGGGGATTGCATTGGCTGGCCACTGTCTCTTATGAGCCTCTAGCTTTGGGCATCTATCCCTCCGCTTTGCAATGTTTTGACACTGGCACGTTACATGTGTTTTTTGCAGTGCTTAAATTTTACCTCTGGAATGCAAGATGTCAGTGTGTTCTACAACATCTGGTTTTGTATGAGAATGTTAGAGTTTTTGTTGAAGTAGAATTGCAGGACATTTGTGATTATGAAATACATCATAACCCAAGATCAAATGTTTCTAAATGGTGGAAAGGGCTCTCTGCATTTATTAAATTCAAGTGATCCTCCATAGTTGAAAGACCTCCTGTGTAGGATATATATTGTTTTTTTTTTTTGCTTATTATTGGGGTTTGGGTCTTATTTTTGTGTTTTCCCCCTCCCTTTTTATGTTCTAGTGCAATAGTTCTCAGACTTTGTCACAATGAGTCTCCCCAAATCCATGGAAAAGATGTTGAGCCTCCCCAAAAAACTGAAATAATCTTGGGCCTCCCCAAAGAAAAATAATGTACTGTACTTTGTGCAGTACACCATGAATAAATTGAAATCTCTTTGAGTACTTGGCTCACATTCAGTTCTTTGTCTTATACTGACTTTGAACTTTTGAAAAACAGCTCCTGTGCTCAAAGGTGTTATCTGAATAACAAATAAATTAAACAAATATTATTATTCAGCTTATTGTAATCCCCCCCCACACACACACAGGCCAACCTACTTGCTCTGCTATTTTCATTTTTGAACCATCGTTACCCCTTGATGCAGTACCTTCATGGGTCAGACTACTTTCTCTGTTTCCTCTCTATATGAAATAATCTTCCTACATACTTTCCCTCTCCCATCCTTCCCTGCTCTGAAGCAACTTTGCAGGGATTACTCTGCTCCTTCCTACTATTGCGCTTAGCACTTCTATGCTCAACCCTTGTATTTGCACTGTTCTGCCATCAGTTCACAAATTCATAAGTTACCACCACTCATTAATTTATTGTTCGTATTTATTTTCAGTATTGCTTATTGCATATTTATTGATTGTTTTTCAGTTAGCTTTTGAAATGTATTCACTCCCTACACTTTCCTGGGTACACCTGAAATGAACCATGGCTCATTCACCTTCCCTTGTCACCTATTAGTAAATAAATGCATAAAATGCACCTACTGTTATTATCCTCTTTCAGTTTGCTTCATCTCTTCACACAAAATATATAAAACCCAAAATTTAAATACAGTACTTTTTCAGACTTGCTTGAGGCTCCCCTGGAACAGGTTGGGGCCTCCCAAGGGAGGCTGGCCTCACCATTTCAGAACCCCTGTTCTAGTGGGTTTGTATATTCTGGAATTGGAGTGGGCTGAGTTATTGGGAATTTGGGTTTGTTTACACTAATGCAGAATTTCTTTTACTACTCTATTGTACATGGTTTGGCTTATTTTGTTTTTCAATAAAATATTCCCCTACTCTTTTCGAGAAGTGCCATGGGATCTTTAACATCCACCTGAACAGGTAGATGGGACCTGAGTTTTAACGTCTCACCCGAAAGACGGCACCTCAGGAGTGCAACACCCCTCTCAAGCTACACTACAGTGTCAGTATTGGTATTTAACCCAAGTACCTAGTGTGGGGATAGAACCCACAATCTTTTGATCTCCTAGCTTCAGAGGTGAGTGTGCTACCTGCTGAGCCACTGACACTGAAAGTTGAGCAGCATCCAGCAGTAATTAACTATACCTTGTAGAGGTAGCAATCTGAATGAACATAGAAATGTAGGGACAGGCAAAACACTGAACATAGCAGCAACATTTGCTTGGTATATGTTCAGGAAGCAGGACTGTGTTCCATGGACTTGGTTGCTTAGGTTATTGTGAAGCAGTAAAACAGGAACAGTTATCAGCTAGGCAGTAAAGCTATGAACCAAGTCTAATTAAGTGGAGCAAGGAAGCAGATTGCAGTGTGAGCTGAAACAATAATGACAATAGCAGAGACTAAGGCTTGGAAGGTGGCAGAAACAGGTTTAGCTAAAGCATACATGGAACAATGCAGTGAACAGAGGGCTGCAATAGCAAGTGAGAAATGGAGATGGGGGGGTACAGGTACAGGGTAGTTTGAGGCAAGAAAACACAGAGTGTAACCTGAAGCACAATTAGCAATGTATACATAGGGCACTAGAAAAACTAGAAAGCCAAAAAGAAACTAATAAAGCAAACACAACGACAGGGGCAGGAAGGGAAACAGGACACACAGATACATGGAGCAGCCAGAGGCCAGTAATACAAACAAAAATAGGAGAACAGAAAAACAGAAGTCCAGCACAAACCAAGAAGAGTCCAAGCATTCATGAGGGGGGCACAGAGCTTCCAGCTGCAAGAAAAAAATGCTTGTGTGTGGAGTGGGGAGAGCAGCCCTTAAAGAGGCAAAGGGGGGGGGGGTTGGCCAGTTGCACCGCCCACTTGAACTACAGGCTATAGTCTTCCAATTATCCATCTGTCAATGTCCCCTTCTCATTGTACAACACTGATATATTACACAGGAAATGAAAGGTTATCTGTCTGTAAATGCTCCCCTTCTCCCAGTACAGCACTGATATACTTCACAGGACATAAAAGGTTATCAGTTTTCCAAAATACTCCCTTCTCCCAGCACAGGTGTGATATACTACACAACGAATAGAAGGTTACCTGTCTGTAAATGCTCACTTCTCACAGTACAGATCGGATATACTACACAAGAATTGAAAGGTTATTCATCTATTAATGTTCCTTTCTCATAGACCAGCTCTGATATACTACACAGGAAAGAAAAGGTTATCTCTCTATAAATGCTGTCTTCTCCCAGTACAGCACTGATATACTAACCATGAAATGAAAGATTACCCATCTATCAATGTTCCCTACTCACAGAACAGCTCTGATATACTACACAGGACATGAAAGGTTATGTGTCTGCAAAACTGCTCCCTTCTCCCAGTACAGCTCTGACATACTACACAGGCAATGAAAGGTTATCCATCTGTCAGTGTTCCCTACTCATAGAACAGCTCTGATATACTACACAAGAAATGAAAGATTATCTGTCTATAAATGCCCTAATCTCCCAGTACAGCTCTGTTACATTGTACTACACAGGAATTGAAAGGTTAATAACCTATCAGTGTTCCCTGTTCATAGAACAGCTCTGATATACTACACAGGAAATGAAAGGATATCTATCTGTAAATGCTCCCTTCTGCCAATACAGCTCTGATATAGTACATAGGAACTAGAAGGTTATCTGTCTTTATACAATAGGGATGAGTAAATAACTCATTGAATAAAAACATGTATTCTCACTGCAGTGGAATATTCTATAACAAATGTATATTTACAAACGCTATTCCTGAAACATGGAGAGGTGCTAATATCATACCTATACATAAAAAAAGGAAATACCAGTGATCCCAAAATGTATAGGCCAATTAGCTTATTAGATTTAAATTTAAAAATCCTTTCAAGAATTATTTTGAAAAGGCTAAAGAAGGAGGTAAGCAAAACTGGTGGTCTGATTGATTTCCAGGCAGGGTTCTAGGCCAGTTTTTTCACCATGAACAATATTTCCATATTACAACATGTTATAGAGAAATATGTAAAGTTAAGACAACAAAAATGTGATACTGTTTTTATTGACTATTTGTAAGCCTTCGAGTATATCTCTAGGAGTAAGTTGTGGGCTATTCTAATAGAAAGGTGATTTGACCCTAATCTAGTTGCCTTACTTTCCCAGTTATCTTCCAATAATTGGACTAAAATAAGATTTGGCAAAAAGGGGGCTTTTCTTCATTATTTAAGATCAATAGAGGCATTAGGCAAGGTTGTGTGCTGGCCCCCTTATTATTTTCTTTATATATGGAGAAAATGTTAGCAGGCAGTGAAAAACATAATGCAAATATCCCAAACATATTTAACCGCTCATGTTTCCGATTACCATATGCAGACAATCTAGTCTAATTCTCTTTAACAAAACTGGGCCTACAAAAAAGTACTGATTTTATATATCAGAGATCAATCAAGCAGAAGCTAAATATAAACCCGAAGCAGTCTAAGGCTGCAATATTCAGTCACATCAGGAAAAATGACTACACATTCTGGTCGGTTGGCAAAAAAAAAAAAAAACTAGATATAGTCAATAGATATGCTTACCTTGGGGTTTTATTTCAACAAAATTAAAATGGGACCATACATATTGAATCATTAAAAGAAAAGCTCAAAAAGACTGTTGCCAGGCTAGTACAATTTAATATTAAGTATGGGGGCATGACTATAAAGCCCCTAATTCAGGTAATTAAGGCAAAATTTGACACCCAGCTGTTGTATGGGGTGGATGTCTGGAAATCTGAAAACCCAAATAAGGTTCCCCCCCTTAATAAATATCTCAGAATAATTCTTAAAGCCAGACATTCTTGCACAGCTACATACCTAGGATCAGAGTTGCGACTCAATAATATTAAAGATTTAATTGAGTCCAGAAACATTAACTATTGGTTAAAGCTAACTAGAAGTGAGGATACAACCCTTGCCAAGCTAGCCCCTAAGGAAAAAGAAACCAGGTTTAATCTGGGTTACAAAACTGACCTATGGTTTACCTCCTTAATGGATATTTTAAAAAAAGCATAAACTATTAAATCTGAAACATACTATTGATAAGAATATTACCTTCAGACTAAAATAGAAGAAAGACATGACTGAAAGAATAATCAATAGATGGCATTTTAATTACACTACTCTAAATGGTTTGCTCAAAATAATTATCATTTTGGTCTCAAACCTTACTTAGAAATATTAACAAATCCAAAATTGAGAGCAAACGTATCTAACTATAAATTTGAACAATGTAAGAACATAGAGGATTGTGTATGGGCAAGCATACACAACAAGGCAGTTGCGATCGAGAGGTTTCCGTGGTAACCTGAGACCTCGAGAGCGTAGCTCGAGAGGTCCGTTACCACGAAACCCCACGATCGCACAACTGTCTTGTTGGTGTAGCGGTTGTGCATACACACCTTTATAGTGTATGGGCAACCATAAATACCACTCGTGAACACTTGGGAAAAAAAAAGCTTACTTCTGTGTCTGCGCCAATAGTGCCGCCTGCGTAGCGCGCGCTCTAACATTGCGCATGCGAATGTGTTCGATCTTGTTGTGCTGCACTGGTGACGCACTGCGCAGCACAACAAGATCGTGACGCACCCAGTGAAGGACAACAACGCTGTTCCAGGCATGGATTTCCATGCGGAACAGCGTTCCACCATACACTATAATATCCTGTTGCATTGATACAAGATAAGCATGCTAAGGAATGCACTAGCAAATGGGCAGGAAGGAGGGGTGGAAGAACAATGGGGAATAATAAAAACTGCCATCACATAGGTAATGAGCCTTTGTGTGAAGCAAATAAACAAAACAAGATGATGTAAGAAACCACTATGGTTCTCAAAGGAAGTGGCAGTGAAGGTTCAAGAGAAAAAGAAAGCATTCAGGAAGTACAAGGAATCGCAGAAGGAGCAGGACAGAGAACTGTATCAGTTAAAGCAAAGGAGGCTGGGAAGGCAGTCAGAACAGCAAAGGCCCAAACCAAGAAAATATAGCCAACTCAGTTAAGAAGGGGATAAAACCTTTATAGGTACATCAGGGAGTGAAGGAAGACCAAGGAGGGATAGTGAGGCTTAATAAAGGGGAGGGTGGGCAGAGGGAGACTGTGAAAAGGCAGAGATACTAAACAAATATTTTGCTCAGTATTTACAAAGGAAGAGGGAGGTACATAAAACAAACAGTAGTAACACGCTGGATACAGAAGTTGATTCCGGCCCATTTACAGAAGAAAGGGTTCTGAAAGAACTCTTAAAACTGAAGGTGGACAAAGCAATGGGGCCTGATGGGATCATCCCAGAATTCTAAAGAACTAAGGGTAGAACTAGTGACACCACTGACTACCCTTTAACAAATCATGGGAGGATGGGTGGTACCCGAGGACTGGAGGAGGGCAGATGTGATTCCTCTTCACAAAAGTGGGAGCAAGGCAGAAGCAGGAAACTATAGACCTTTTAGTTTAACCTCAGTGATAGGGAAAATGATGGAATCACTTCTAAAGGAAAGAATTGTCGAGTATCTAGAGGCCAGAGGGGCACAGGACCCAAGGCAGTATGGATTCTCAGTGGGAAGGTCATGTCAGATGAATCTAATTGATTTCTTTTACTGGGTGACCAAAGTAGTAGATCAGGGAGGGGCTGTGGACATGGCCTACCTAGACTTTAGCAAGGCATTTGACACAGTCCCACACAAAAGATTAATATACAAGTTAGCCAGCCTGGGAGTGGGTCCCAAGATGACAGCCTGGGTAAAGAATTGGCTGGAGAATAGGACACAAAGAGTAATAGTAAATGGAGTCCACACAGAAGAAAGGAGGGTTACTAGTTGGGGTACCATGAGGTTCAGTATTAGGACCGGTCCTCTTCAATGTCTTTATAAGCGACATTGCAGAAGGACTGGAAGGAAAAAATGTCTCTTTGCAGAGACACTAAGATCTGCAACAGAGTTGATGCACAGGGTGAGGTGGAAAGGATGAGAGGACTTGGCAAGGTTAGAGGAATGGTCAAATGTATGGCAGCTTAGATTCAATGCTAAGAAGTGCAAGGTAATGCACCTGGGAAACAAAAACCCAGGGGAAGAGTACACAATGGGGGGTGAGATACTAACAACAACAAAAATGGAGAAGGACCTGGGGGTAGTCATATCAGAAGAACTAAAGATGGGCAAGCAATGTGAGAGGGCAGCAAGGAGGGCTGGGGGGAAACTGGGTTGCATAGGGAGAGGCATCACCAGTAGAAAACAGGAAGTTTTTATCCCTCTGTGCAGACAGCTGGTGAGACCCCATCTGGAGTACTGTGTGCGGTTCTGGAGACCCAATCTACGCAAAGACATAGACAGGATGGAAGCAGTCCAAAGGAGGGCAACTAAAATGGTGCAGGGTCTGCACAGAAGACATATGAAGAGAGATTTAAGGAGCTTAATATGTATAACCTCTCGGAAAGGAGGGAGAGGGGGGACATGATAGAAACTTTCAAGTACCTCAAGGGAATCAACAAAGTCCAAGAGGGTAGCATCTTTCAAAAAAAGAGGTGTGCAAGAACAAGAGGGCACAAATTGAAGATGGGGGGGGTGGCTCAGAGGTAATTTAAGGAAGTATTTTTTCACAGAGAGGTTGTGAATGCATGGAATGGCCTTCCGGAGGAAGGTTGTGGAGTCAAAATCAGGTGGTGGAATTCAAGCATGCATGGGATAGTCATAAGGCAGTTCTGGGGGGGTGGGGGTAGGAAGAAGTAGGCTGCTGGTTAACTAGGATCTGCAGCTTATCCAGTAGGTAGGGAAATGGGCAGACTGGGTGGGCCAAGCGGTCCCTATCTGCCATCAAATTCTATGTTTCTTTGTTTCTATGTCAATGCCGAATGTTGTCTTGCTGGCATTGGCATTGGTAGTGGAGGAGTTAGAGATGCATAATAGGAATATAAACATAGAAACAGACTTTGACAGCAGATAAGGACCACTTGGCCCACCTAGTCTGCCCATTTCCCTACTACCTACAGGATAAGCTGCAGATCCTAGTTAATCAACAGCCTATTTCTTCCTACCCCCACAAGAATTGCCTTATGTTTGTCCCATGCATTCTTGAATTCTCCTACAGTTTTAGACCCCACAACCTCCTCAGGAAGGCTGTTCCATGTGTCCACCACCCTCTCTGTGAAAAAATACTTCCTCACATTGCACCCTGAGCTGTTCCCCCCTCTATCTTCAAATTGTGTCCCCTTGTTTTTCCGCATCTCTTTTTCTGAAAGATGCTACCTTCTTGGACTTTGTTGATTCCACTGAGGTACTTAAACATTTCTATCATGTCCCTCCTCTCCCTTCTTTCCTCAAGTGTATACATATTAAGCTCCTTTAGTCTATCCCTCATATGACTTCTCTTGCAGACCTGGCACCATTTTAGTTGCCCTGCTCCTTACTGCCTCCATCCTGTCTATGTCCTTGCAGAGATGGGGTCTCCAGAGCTGGACTCAGCACTCCAGATAGGGTCTCACCAACTGTCTGTACAGAGGGATAACAACTTCCTGTTTTCTGCTGGTGAAGCATTTCCCTATACATCCCAGTATTCCCCCAGTCCTCCCTACTGCCTTCTCACATTGCTTGCTAACCTTAAGGTCATCCGATACGATTACCCCCAGGTCCCTTTCCAATGTTGTTTTTGTTGCTACCCCCCTCATTGTGTAATCTTCCTCTGGGTTTTTGTTTCCCAGGTGCATTATTTTGCACTTCTTTGCATTGAATCCAAGCTGCCATACTTCTGACCATTCCTCCAACCTTGCCAAGTCTCTTCTCATCCTTTCCTTTCCTCCTTGTGTATCAGCCCAGTTGCAGATCTTTGTATCATCTGCAAAGAGTTATACTTTTCCTTCCAGTCCCTCTGCAATGTCACTTATAACGACATTAAAAAGGACTGGACCCAGAATTGAACCATGTGGTACCCCACTAGTAACCCCTTTTTCTTCAGAGTGGACTCCATTTACAATTATCTTCTGTGTCCTGTTGTACAGCCAATGTTTTACCCATGCTACCACCCTGGGACCCACTCCCAGGCTGGTTAATTTCATTATTAATCTTTTGTGTGGGACTGTATCAAATGCCTTGCTAAAGTCTAGGTAGGCCATGTCCACTGTTCCTCCCTGGTCTACTACTTTGGTCACCCAGTCAAAGAAATCAATTAGATTCATCTGACATGACCTTCCCACTGAGAATCCATACTGCCTTGGGTCCTGTGCCCCACTTTCCTCTAGGTACTCAACAATTCTTTCCTTCAGAAGTGATTCCATCACTTTCCCTACCACAGAGGTCAAAATAACAGGTCTGTAGTTTCCGGCCTCTGTCCTGCTCCCACTTTTGTGAAGGGGGAATCACATCCACCTTCCTCCAGTCCTCATAGAAACATAGAAACATAGAAGTTGATGGCAGATAAGGACCGCAAGGCCCATCCAGTCTGCCCATTTCTTTTTCTACCTTATAAATGTGCCATCGGCCTTTGTCAGTGACCTATCTATTCATAGTCATTTGTATTGCTCCCTTATGCCTATCCCATGCATGTTTGAAGCCCTGCACTGTATTCATAGCCACCACTTCTTGTGGTAAGCCATTCCATGCATCTACCACCCTTTCTGTGAAAAAGAATTTCCTCACATTCCCCCTTAATCGGCCTCCCTCTAATCTCATGCTGTGTCCTCTTGTCCTGCTATTTTTCTTATATTTAAACATGTTAGACTCTTTCACCTTGTTTATGCCCTTAAGGTGTTTGAATGCCTCGATCATATCACATCTCTCCCTCCTTTGCTCAAGGGTATACTGTACATATTGAGCTCCGTTAATCTGTCCTCATATGTCTTCTGATGCAGTCCCTGCACCATTTTGGTTGCCCTTCTCTGGACTGCCTCAATTTGGTTAATGTCCTTTTGAAGGTGTGGCCTCCAATACTGCACGCAGTACTCCAGATGGGGCCTAACCAATGTCTTGTACAGAGGATTATTACCTCCTCTACGACTTGTGATACCCTACTAATACACCCCTAACACCCCTAGCCTTACCTACTGCTTTAGAGGTCTGCTTGATGATTTCAGGTCATCAGTGATGATGATGCCCAAGTCTCTTTCTTCCTTTGTGACTGGTAGCAACTCCCTCCCAGCCTATAAGTGGCTTCAGGGTTTCTCTTCCCTATGTGCATGATTTTGCACTTCTTGCATTAAATCCCAGTTGCCACTCTTCTGACCATTCTGCTAGTTTATCCAGATCTCTTCTCATTCTGCCCACCCCATCTGGATCATCTACTCTGTTGCAGATCTTGGTGTCATCTGCAAACAGACAAGCCTTACCCTCTAGTCCATCTCATGAGGTCACTAATGAAGATGTTGAATAGGACTGGCCCCAGGACTGATCCCTGAGGTACCCACTTGTGACTTGCATCTCTTCTGACTGTATACCATTTACCACCACTCTCTGTTTCTGCCAGTCAACCAGTTTGCCACCCAGTTGACCAACTTCTGACCCACCCGAGCCTACCTAGCTTATTTATCAATCTTCTATGTGGAACAGTGTCAAAAGCTTTGCTGAAGTCAAGGTAGGCGACATCAACTGCTCCCCTTGGTCCACCACTCTGGTTACCCAGTCAAAGAAATCTATGAGATTAGTTTGACAGGACCTTCCTTTGTAAACCCATGCTGTCTTGGATCCTGTGCCCTATGGATTCCAGGTGTTGCACTATCCTTTCCTTAAGGTGCCTCCATAATCTTGCCTACTACTGAGGTAAGACTGACCGGTTCTGTAGTTCTCGCCTCCTCCTGCTACCACTCTTGTGGAGTGGATCACATGAGCCCTTCTCCAGTCTTCTGGGACCTCTCCTGTGCTCAGAGACTCACTAAACAATTCTGCTAATGGCTCTGCTAGTTCCTCCTTTAGCTCCTTAAGTACCCTGGGATGTATGCCATCAGGTCCCATTGCCTTATCCACCCTGAGCTTAGCAAGCTCTTGTAGACCCTTTCTTTGTGAAGGGAGTAGTGCTCACCTCCTCCCCTGTGTCCATGATGCTGAGCTGTGGGCCCTGCCCTACCTTCTCTTCAGTAAATACTGAGCAAAAGTATCTATTTAGGATAGATGCCTTTACAGGGTCCTCCTCCTCACATGCTCCCTTTTCTCCATTTAGCTTAGCAATACCCCCTCTGGACTTTCTCCTTTCACTAATGTATCTATAGAAAGTCTTGTCACCTTCTTTTACTGTTCGTGCTAGTGTTTCCTCAGTTTGGGACTTTGCCTGCCTTACTGCCTTGCCTGCTTCCCTTAGGGCAGTTTGGTATGCCTCCCTATCTTCATCCCGCTGTGTTCCCTTATATTTCCTGAAGGCCAGCCTTTTGGCTCTGACCTTTCTGCTACTGTATTTGAGAACCAAAGTGGTTTCTCTTCTTTTGCACTTCCTTTTCTGTTTACCACAATGGGATGTTGCTTCAAGTATTGTATCCTAATGCTTGCCCACTTTGCCTGTACCTCCTCACCTGTGTTTCTTTTGCCAGGGCTAGCTTAACTCTGTTGGCCATCTTATCAAAGTCAGCTCCTCTGAAGTCCCATATTTTTGCCTTGAATGGGATGATTTAGATGTAGTAGCCAAATTGAACCATACCATGTGATGGTCACTGGCCCCCAGGTGACCTTCTACCTGGAGATCTGTGATCCCTTCTTTGTTAGTCAGTACTAGATCTAGGATAGCCCTGTCTCTTGTGGGTTGCTGTACCAGTTGTTTGA
This sequence comes from Neoceratodus forsteri, assembly GCA_016271365.2. NCBI lineage: Eukaryota > Metazoa > Chordata > Ceratodontiformes > Ceratodontidae > Neoceratodus > Neoceratodus forsteri. The sequence continues at coordinate 66,912,852 of CM057455.1, forward strand.
GGCCCTCCCCCTGCAGGGAATCCACTATGAGTCTAGTTCTGGCAGATGTTCCTGCTGGTATTGACGACACCATCCTCCCATGATTTGTTAAAAAGGGTAGTCAGTGGTGTCACTAGTTCTCCCCTTAATTATTTTAGAATTCTGTCGGAATTCCATCAGGCCCCATTGCTTTGTCCTTCTTCAGTTTTAGGAGTTCTTTCAGAACCCTTTCTTCTGTGAAAGAACTGGGATTGACTCATCTATCCAGAGTGCTTCTGTTAATTGGATTAGGCATCTCCCCCTCCTCCTCTTTTGTGAATACTGAGCAGAAGTATTTGTTCAGTATCCCTGCTTTTTCACTGTCCCTCTTAGCCCACCCACTGTTTTTTCTATTCAGCCTCACTATCCCTCCCTTTGTCTTTCCACGCTCCCTGATGTACCTTTAAAAGGTTTTATCCCCCTTTTTAACTGGGTTGGCTACATTTTCCTCAGTTTGGGCCTTTGCTATTCTGACTTCCCTCTCTGCTTCCTTTTGCCTTAACTGGTACAGTTCTCTGTCCTGCTCCTTCTGTGTTTCCGTGTACTTCCTAAATGCTATCTTTTTCTCCCTAACCTTCCCTGCCACCTCTTTTGAGAACCATAGTGGCTTTTTCTTTCATTTTGATTTGTTTATTTGCTTCACACACAGGCTTGTTGCCTCTGTTATGGCAGTTTTGATGTTTTCCCATTGTTGGTCCACCCCCTCCTTCTATCCTGTTTGCTAGTGCTTTTATATCTTATCTCCCATCTTGCCAAAGTCAGCCCTCCTGCAGTCCAGTACCCTCACTTTTGTATAGCTTGACTCTGCAGCTGAGTTTATGGTGAACCACACTGTTTGGTGGTCATTTGTTCCCAGATGGCTACCCACTTCTAGATCTGAGATCCTCTCACTGTCCCCATTTGAGAGTACAAGGTCTAAGATTACTCCCTCATGAGTGGGTTCAAGCACTAGCTGTCTAAGGCATGCCACCTGTAGGGCATCAAGAATGGAACTGACACCAACTCCACCCCCACCTTGCAGAGACTGACAGGCTTTGGGATGTGCCTTTGGGTCATCAGCTATAATGCTCATTCCATTGTACCTCACCCTACCCTGTAGACACTGGCAAGTGTTGTGGTGTGCTTTGGGGTATTTGGGCCCTATACTTACCCCATTCCATAAGGAAATATGCTGAGACTGGTGCAGTATAGGAGAATGGGGTGAACATTAGAGCTGAACACTCCAAGGCACACCTCAATGCCTATCACTGGCTGCAGGGTGGGGGTTGGGGATGGAATGGCATGAGCATTACAGCTAATGATCCCAAGTCACAACCCTGATGCCTGTCACTCTCTACAGGGTGGGGTGTTACAGTTGGAAACCCTAACATCTTAGGTGTGTGTCGGCATTTTCACTCCAAATTTTCAACATAGGCTTTTTGTGACTCCACCTTATGAACAGCAGCACAATCAGTTTGTTAGCTGAAAGGTGGTCTTGCACAGTGGTTATGCCATTTGGTAACACAGGCATGAAAATGCATTATGGGCAGGATGTGAAAAATGATAACTGTACTGTTCATGAGGAGGTGTAAAAAAATGGCAATGTTGAAAATCTGGAGTGAAAAAATATGAAAAATTGGTGAAGTCATGATCATGCATAGAAACTGTGGAACACATGTCCGTAATCCAATTATTTTGGGGATTTTTTAATCATATTTTCAACATAGGCATTTTGAGACTTCGCCTCATGAACAGCGGCACTGTGATTTTGTTAATCTGTCCCAAAAGTTGATTTCCCACAGCAACCACGTCATTGTGTGCCACAGGTGTGAACCTTTCCTTAGATGTGCTTGCAACATTATGTGTTGCTGGTGTGGTGCCTGCATGCTGCCTTATTGGGGAATGAGGGACGCACTTGCTGATGTGTGTCCTGCATTCACCCATAGTGACCATGCCTCCATATCTGCTACTACTGCAATATGTTGGCTGGCACACAAGCACGAGCCAACATTAAAAAATGGTCTCACCTCTGGTGAATGTGATTGCATGAATGGAGGAGAAGAGCATCTTGTTTGTTTTTCGTGGCATTGCTCATGGTACAACACCCACAGATCTTATTGGTTAGGTCCCTTTTTGAATGAGCTGTACCCCACTGATGAATTGATGCTAACTAACATCCTGCTTCATACAGAGGACATCTGGACTATTGAACGATTAGCAAAATATCTGTCTGTAATTGATAAACTAAGGAGGAACATTAATGAGATCTAAAGCCTTCACTAAGTTTCACTAAGTTTTGTATGAGCAAAAAATGTGTATCCCATAATACCTCATTTAGGACAATGTATAGTAATTCATAATCCCATGTGTAGAGATATATTTGTCAAGGTTGGTCTTAAAGTTTTCTTTAGTAGTACATGAGACAACTTCAAGAGGAAATTTGTTCCAAAGTACTTTCTGTATCTTCTCACTGTGGACCATTTGTCTCTACACTACTGTACTTTTCATATACCGCAAATGTTTGTACTTGATTGTTTTATTTTATTATATTGTATATATTCTTTTTTTATGAATACTATCTTGTAATGACTTTTTAGCTTTAGACAATAAACTGACTGATTGATTGATTGATACACAGGGAATGGAAGGTTATCTGTGTGTAAATGCCCACTTTACCCGGTACAGCTCTAATATACAGTACTACACAGGAATTGAAAGGTTATCTATCTATCAATGCTCCCTTCTCATAGAACAGATCTGATATACTACACAGGAAATTAATGTTTTTCTGGCAGTAAATGTTCCTTTTTCCCAGTACAGCTGTAATATACTACACATGAAATGAAAGATTATCTGTCTGTAAATGCTCTCTTCTCCCAGTATAGCTCTGATACACTAAGCGGGAAATAAAAGGTTCTCTATCTGTAAATGATCCCTTCAGATAGTACAGCACTGATATACTCCACAGGAAATAGAACGTTATCCATCTGCAAATGCTCTCTTCTCTTAAAAGGGATGATAAATTAGCATAGCATGCAGGTGCCTGAGCTGTATTTCAGAAAATCTGCCACATGTAGCCATACAGTCAAACTGCAGTTAAACAGTAGCATAAGTATTATATACTGTGGAAAATGATGGATTATAGCAGTGCTTGTTCCTATGGTGCATATCTTCATGTCGTTGCAGGTGTATCTCAGAGAATGAAATTTATATCACAAATGCTGGCACAATAGCTGAAAGAACTCTGATGAGCCATTATAAATATTGTACAGCCTGGTGAGGTAGGACAACTAGTACCAAAAAAAACATTTTGCATGTTTAGCTTTTAAATCAATAAAATGGCAACTAAAATTGATGTTGTATATTAACAGATATAAACAAAAATATTGAAGAGAATTAAAAATATATACCCCGTGAACAAGCCCCTGATAGGGGTGAAATGTAGGGGAAAAGAATAAATAAGATATTGGAACTAACTAGAAGTCTTTTTGGTGCTATTTCAAAAGGGCCCCCCACCCTCATTTTGTGTACATGCGGATACAGATGAATGCCAACTGACCTTGAACCAGATTAAGCTGTTGGTGGTATTTTTAGTGAATGTATTAGTAATGAGCCCCAGTGAGCACAGTTGTGGCCAGTGCAACTAGAAGAAATGGTCTGATAAAGCAATAATGCATGACAGGACCAGCCTGGTGGCGCTGAGGGTTGAGGTGCTGGATGACACACCTCACTCCATGCCAGCGACTCAAGTTCAGGAATGAGCCTGGGTTGTCAGGGGTCAGCAGGGGAAGACTAGGATTGAGCATCTGATGACAGTTCTCGTAGTCTTGGGGAGAAGGGGTGGATGCATACCTCACTCTGCTGGTCCCTGGGGATGCCCAGAGGTACTGCAGCTGTATGGGCGCCAGTGGGGGGGAAGCACAGCAGACACCTGCATGCTAGTGTGTTGACGTCCTTGCACATCCATGTTTTCATCGGGGAAAAAGATAAGTGGGGAAAAGCAGCACAGGTCCAAGGTAGCTTGATAGATGCAGTTGCACAGGCCCATGATGCCTGGAAGGCATGTGCCAGTAATGGTTCCCTTGCTGGGCATGGGGGCTAGCGGGGGACTCCTTTCGCAGGTGTAGCTGCATCTGCCAACTGGGAATGTGGTGCTTTGGGGTCAGCAGTGGAACGGAGGAGCGGTGGCTGGATGTAGAGCAGGACTGTGGCTGCAGGTGGGAAAAAGTGTTAAATGACAAAAAAATATAAAGCATGACAGGGTGTGGGTTGTGCTGGGATAACCTCACGCCTGGGCAGTTGGACATGAGGCTGCAGGCCGAGTGTGTCCAATGTCCCAGAAGTGAGGTTATCCCAGCACAACCCACACCCTAGAGTGCATTATTGCTATTATACAATGGCTCATTGTTATACAAAATAAAAACAAAAATAAAAAATGTTTTTAGTAGATTTTTAGTGTGCCAATATATCTGTGTTTCTTAAGAGAACAATGAAAGAGAAATCCAACAAATTCAACAAATCAATACAGTGAGGTTGTGCTCAGATAATCTCACTGTGTCAGGGACACACTGACCAATCACAGTCCATGAAATTTTCTTGCCATTGTATAATTGTGTCCAATAGACACTAGCAGATGTTTCAAAGTCCTATGCCATACAGGAAATGTGTATGGTCAGCTTTGGCCAGTGCCACTAGAGGGAATGTGTGTTCAGTTAAGGCCATTGCCATTGGAGAGAATTCAATGTCCTGTGAAGTATGGGAATACGTAGAGTTTCTGTCAGATACAGTCATTTTGTTGTTCTGCAGTTGTCTTGTGCCAGAATGTGTAAACCTTGGGGGTCTACCGTTGCTTTAGAAAACATTTTTTGGGATAAAGTCACACTCTAGAACCCCAACCTGGTTTGGACATTCATGTTACTGCTTTCTGTATGGAGTTACTGGGTACCCCTCCAGAGGTATAGTTCTAGCATTGCCCTAGCAAAAAGTTCTCTCCTCAGAACCTGTGTTAATTGGGTAAATGTACTGCTTTTGTACACCCCCACCCCTTTTCCTGACCTCTAGAAGTAATGAGCCTGGTATACATTCCCAAAGCTAGGGATGGTATCAATGTCTGAAGTAGTATTGAGCAGTGGTTTGAGGCTCTGAGCTTCACACCTGCAGACCTGGGTTGAATCCCACAGTCCCCACTTGTATGCTGTGTGATGCTGAACAAGTCACTTAACTTCCTTGTGCTCCCAGATTGCACCTGTAACAAGCTTTCAGCTTAACGTGTCTCTCCTGGTTAAAACAAAAAGTTTGTGAACAGTCAAGGGTACTAAGGTGTAGCTAACTGTGTAAAGTAGTGGGGAAGGGCGGTTACATGTTACTACCGTTGCAGTACTTTTTGTCATGTATTTTCACAGCGGCAGGTGTCCAAGACCTCCATATTAATAGCAGCAGACCACTGCACTGCAATGTGCAGCATGAAGGAACTTGGGGACATTTAGTGGTGGGCTTCAAACAAGGTTGAAGTAAAAGAGAAATCAAGGTGGAGTCTTTTAAAGAACTTATAAGATCACAAAAATGCAACTCCTTAGTAATTACAGCACAAAATCCATCGATGTTAATGGAAGGTGAAGAAAAGAAAGATGAGTAAGGAGAATCCAAAAGGCAGTAGAATGATAACCTTAAAGCAGACCACGCTAAACTCTCTCCAGTTCCTAAGAGACTGGTATCAACGTTTTAATTTTATATTAAGAACTTTATTTGGACATCATCTTCAGTTGGAAAGTAGTGGAAAGTAATGCAGAGTATTGAAACAGTTTTGAAAGTGTTATTTATCTAATTTATTTAACACTGGGTAGTTAGAACTAGACAGGTTTGTACATGATGAGAACTCGAAGCTCTAGTGATGATGATGATGTCCATGTATGTTTATTAGATCCTGACGGTAACTTGAAAGGAGGCAAAGGGAGAACTGCTAGAACTAGAAATGCTATAAAACAGATCTAGATTAGTAACCACTGATACGAATGGCTTAACTTCTGGAAAAACTGAATACAATAGAGAAAATGAATAAATTAGTAACTGAAATTAATCAACCCGGATTTTAAGATTATTTTTATTGCATATACTTTATTAGTTTTAAAAATACCATAAAGAATCATACAAAAACAAGAATTAATATAAACCATAAAATGACTAACATGTAAACAATATACAAAAGAAAAACAATTAGAATACCAACAATACTTTACCCCATCCAACCCCCTTTCCCTCAGAGCACATCACATATATTATCTTGATACAGGGGGCTTCCCAAACACAACGCAAGTAAGAAATAAAAAGTCAGCAAGGAAAAAAAAGACATCAGGGTGCTAGCTAATCAGTAGACAGGAGGGTATACAAAGGTTCCCACCTAACCCCAACAAAACATATATATCCTGACGAGCGAAAATCCATTTTGCTGTATTTAAGGCCTGTAGGATTTCCTGGTGCCATTCCCTGAGGAGGGAACATTATCATCCAGTCAATGCTGCAGAATAACTAATTTAACCGTGATGGCTATCAGGGCCATGTAACTCTTCCTAGGGCCAAAGACCATATTTCGGTATAAACCAACTAAACAATTTTCGGGTGTTAACTGGTCATCAAGCACTAGCAAGGGGTCTAAGTGCACCTTAATAGAAGCTCAAAACGCTCATACTTTGACTCAGTCCCATACTATATGCTTGAGAGTTCCCTTCTCTAGGCCACACCAAGTACAAGTAGATGAGGACAATTGGCCTATCTGGGATAAATTGTAAGGAATGAAATAAAGATTGTGTAAAATTTTGTGTCAAATGAGATGTTACTGATCTTGTTTAATATACTTATACACTGATGTCCACGCAGATAGCAGCTGTTTAAGAGCCCAGTGCATAGTAAGTGCTGCTTGCCAGTAGTAACAAACCCCTTCTGGTCCTATATGATCAAGGGACTGGAACATCTTATACAGATTCTAAATGGAGTGGGGACAGTCCATAATAGCTGTTAGTTGTTAGTTTGTCAAGGAGCTCCACAGTCCCCGTGGACCAGGGTCTGGGACTCAAGTGAGCAGAAATGGCCTGCACAATGGCACTGAGGGTTGAGGCACTGGCACCACACCTGCGACCATGCTGGTGACCCGGGCTCAGATTAACGGGGGTCAGCGGGGGGTGAGAGGATTGAGTGTCTGATGGATGGCTCTCCTATCCCGTGGGGTGGGCTGGGGTTTGTCCAGTGCACCAGCAGCTCCTGGTGGAGATTGGGAGTGCTGCAGTGTGTAGACAGCACAAAATTAGTGTGGCTGATGTCAGCAGGGTTGCCATGCACTTGACGTCAGGGGTGCCCATGCAGAGGGGAGTAGGGAGGAAAAGCGGAAGAACACAGTTGCAGGGGTAGGTGACGGCACTAATCCCCCCATGCCCATGACCGGGTCTGACTCTGCCAACCTTCAGAGCCTCTGCTTGAAGCTCACATCTGTAGCAACTGGAGTCTATGTCTAAGAGCGCCCAAAGTAGGAGGGGTGGCCCCACCCTGGAGGGGTTAAGCTGGGGGTGCCAGTTGTGAGACAGGGCAGAGAGAGGAAGGTGCGGTTGGAGGGGACTTCAGGTAAAGCAGGAGCAAGGTTGGATGCCTGAGAGAGGTCCCTGGGATTGTGACTGGAGGAAAGAAAGTTGAAAAAAAAAGTGAGCAGAAATGGCATGTGATAGCTGAAAATACTAAAATATCAAAGATACAGGCACCTTCTACTATGCCTGAAAATCCAAAACAGGAAGGAATTTTCCATCTAGAGCAGGGAGTCTACAGAGGGGAGATGAACCAGTGACCAAAAATTGTGGGGTATGGGACATTTATTAATTTGAATATCGGGGTTGCCATATATTGGCTATGCTGTGTCAAGCTGAAGATTCAAATGTAAGTAAGAAACAAGCTGCGCTAAGGCTTTCAGGGACCGAAAAATAGGAGTCAGCATAAAGAGGGAGTCCAGCCAAAATTTCTAACATCAATAAATTCAGAATTTGGTTTGGCATATCCCCAATCAACCTCATGTTAAAGATGAGATCTCTATGTTACTTTGTTTAAATGGTACTAGTCACTTTGTAACCCTAGATTCACTGCCTGTTTAAAAAAAAAAAAGCCTGTTTCAGTAAAGAGCTACTGGTGATGTCACAACCTAGTCCTTCTTGCTGGATTTCTGAGCGCCGGCCACCTACACACGGGGACCAAGTCCATGGACAGGGACCTCCATGGCAAAAGACCTGACCTGACGCCCCCCTCATGCACTTCCTGTGCAAAGGTATGGTAACTTTTGCACTACCAGTTGGAAATTTAGGGGCCAGAAGCTACCTTCTACCGGACTGGCTGCCACTGTCCAGCCACTTTTAGCCCATTGGCTAGTGCTTGAATCCCTAGTTCTGGACTGTAGCTCTGATCCACATATTTATCTGCAACTGCCTTTTTCATGTCTCTGATTTTAAATGTTTAGCCATTGTTGGTTAATGTTTTTTAAGTTTCTGTGTTTTGTTAGCTGTATTTTTTTCACAGCTAGAAAACTTTATTGTAATTCAAGTTTAAAACCTTTGTCTCCCTCCTACTATTGCCCCTCCTTCTCATCTTTAAAATCTTTGTCTTCCCTTTAGCTATCCCTTCCTACTGCTCATCTGTAATTGCTCTCTGCCTAATCGGTCTGGCTCATACTCCAACCTGCCCACCGATTTAGTCCTCTTTGTTTTACTTGCCCTCTGCTGCCTCTCTGCCTGCCTCTGACCCCCCCCACCCATTGATTTGCATTCTTTTACATTTTTCCTGTCTCTTCTTTCCCCAATAAGAGGCCCCTTACCAGCTGGCATCTCTACAGTGGCAGTGGCTGGATTTCCAAGCACCACCCGCCTACACATGGAAACCAAGTCCAAGGACTGGGACCTCAATGGCCAATGGCCTGACCCAATGACTCCCCCAAGTGCTCCATCTTCCCACCAGTGCTTGGCACCAGCTCCCCACCTGCCCTGTCTGATGAATTTCTTAAACAGAGTGAAGGGATCAAATGTCCAATGAAATATACTAAGTGGCCATTTTTCCATATGCTGGTTATACTGAGTATCCGCTAGAGGAAACCAATGTACTTTTCAGTACTCATTTTCTCAAGTCGCCTCATAGAACACTCTGTGTTCCAGTAAGAAAAGCTTTGAATAGTGTTTAGAAAAATCCCAAAAATGAGTAAGCCACATCCTGCCATCCTAATACCACTTCTCTTAGCCCTTCTTTTCTATGGTGACCTACAAGGAAACAAATGGCAACAGTCTTCAAATGCTGCTCTCAGTCACAACTTACACTATGACCCAGGCCTTCAAATGGGGAACTTCTTCATGTTGACACATGGTCCCTGGACACAACACTGGCTCCTGATTCATTACTTGGGTTGGCAAATCCCTTGTGGCCATGACACCTATCCCCTCCAGGCACTACTCACCTGTCTATCAGCAATGTGATTTTGCCTGAGGAGGTGGTCCAGCCATAAACAGGCAGGCATAGTGAATTACAGGCTCCTGAAAAGCTGCTTTATCAGAATTATCCTCATGCTTCTGCTGATATCAGGCAATGTTCATCCCAATCCTAGTCCAGCAAGTGGTACTCCCCCTATGGGACAACAAAAGCCTGGATCCATCAAAATGGTGGCAGTCAATATCTGCAGCCTACTAAGTAAGCTGGACAGCCTCAAAGAGTGGATCCACCAGAACAATCCTGATATACTATCAGTGGCAGAGACATGACTTTCCTTGAAGATACCTGATATAGCAGTCACTTTACCTGGCTACACAATTTTTTGGAAGGACAGGCAATCTAATCACGGTGGTGGCTGTGCCATTTATCTCAAAGAGACATTAAAGGGTCATACCTTACCTATGGTCAACCTTGGATGCAATCAAAGTTCTGCTTGGTGCTCATAATAAGGCCCTTATAATTGTATCTGTCTATGTCCTGCCTAAAGAACAGTTAACTGGCTTCCACCACATTATGAATTGCATCCAGAACATGAAGCCCTACTTTGAAACTATTGTTTTTGGCGATCTCAGTGTCAATTGATTTAATGACATGGAACCTTTGTAAAAGAGCCTTGGCTCAGAGGTATTAATTCCTAGAACAATAAACTTCAAACTTCAAACTTCAATAGGCTGTCCCCTGATGCTGGCCCATACAAGGACTCTATCTCCACTCTTCATTTCTCTCAACTTGTTCCTTCCCCCACCAGGACCTTACTACAAAATGGGGACAAGTACTCTCCTTGACAAGATCCTCACAAATCATCCTGATTGTATCTCCGTGTTAGTTCACCCCAACTCCTTAAGCAATCACTCCCCCATCACATGCAGCTGGACAAACAAATTCCAAAAGCCACCTCCTCAGACAATACATAGTGGGGTGCTCAAACATGAGCACCTCGAGCTCCTCAAACAGCACTTGAGTAACCTTGACTGGTCGTTTCTTGACTCCACAAATTATGTCAACCTAGCCTTATACCATTTCATTAAGCATTTCAATATTGCCTGTGACATCCATGCCCCCTACAGAAAGATGAAACTGCGTGGCACCATTGACCACTGGATAACCCCAGAGCTCATCAACAGAATGAAACACAGGGACCACCTCTGGCACTGAGCAAGAAACACTGGCAGACAAGTGGATGTGCAGGAATACAAACAGGCTAGGAACAAATGCACAAGGACAATCAACCTTCAGAAAGCCGAATTCCATCAGGAAGCACTTGTAAATACCTGGGGGGACAGTAATAGATTTTGAAATAACATAAAAGAAGTTACTGGCAACGTTCAAAAAACCTCACCTTCAGTGCTAAATATAGATGGAACCCTGGACCCCCTACCATAGCAAATGTTTTCATCAATGCCTTCACTGATCTGAGCAGTGTCCTTCCTCTGGACTTCTTTGATGATACCCCACCCCCCACACACTCCTACCCACAGTCCTGAATATGGCTCAGGAGCTTCCCACCCTTTTATTTTAGGAAGGTCTCGATGTTAAGAGTCAAAAAGTACATAAGCAAAGTACTTGGGAGGTCAAGATATAGTGGAGTCTCACTCGATCTTAAAATCATTGCCCTCGCATTAGACAAACTCATTGAACCCTTACTAAGATTCTTAACCTCTTGCTAAATATACTGTAGCTCAATTTCCACACATTTGGAAGTCAGCCCTAGTTGCCTCCATTCACAAAAGTGGGGATCGGGCCCTACATGCAAATTACAGGCCCATATTCATACTCCCACCTTTATCTAAGGCACTTGAATGCATAGTGGCCAACCAATTGAAGCATTTCCTCAAAAAATATTCTTTCCAATGCCTGCAGCAACATGGGTGCCAAACAGGGCACAGCACCGCCACAGCATTATTGGAATTCACTGGCTTCATCCAACAATCACTTGATGAAGGTAATTTACTGGGAACTGATTTCATTGACCTGACAAAGACCTTTGATACCATCCACCACCCTGTTCTTCTCTGGGAACTAATTTCCATTGGTCTCTCCTCAGACATCTTACTGTGGTTCAAGAGTTACGTGAATGATCTCTCCCAGCAGGTGAAGATTTCAAATGTTACCTCTGACAAGCAACCTATCTGCTCTGGAGTCCTACAGAGCTCTATTTAGGGCCTCTACTTTTCAGCATCTACCTCAACAACCTCCCTCGGGCCTGCTAACAAAGGATACTCCTACATGCGGATGATGCTGTCATCTTTACTAGTAACCCTAACCCACTGGAATGTCAACTACAGCATATTTTTAATGAAGTAGAGGCCTTTTTCAACTCTCACAAATTGATCCTCAACTACAAAAATACTACAATCATGATTTTCAGCAGCACCCGCAGTAAACATAAATCTCAGCCCCTCACCATCAGGAACTGTGTGGGAGCACCACTCAAACAAACCCAACATATTAAGTACCTGGGAGTAACCCCTGACTGCTCATTTTGTTACACACAGCATGTTAACAATGTTGCCCAAGCAGTTAACACCAAGACTGGTCTACTCCACCGATGCAAACACTGCCTGTTGCCTGAAGCCCTCAACATTGCAGTTTACAGCTCTGTCTTGTCTGTCGACTATGATCTGGTTATCTATGGTGCTGCTACAAATTCCACTTTCCAATGAATATCCATAGCATTAAATAGGGCATGTAGGCTTCTTACTGGTGATGCATGTCTCATCCACACCTGTGACTTGTATGCTCACACAGGATGGCTTCACCTAAGTGGAAGGGTACAATACCAAACATATCTGTTAGCTAAAAATGCACTTCTTGGCCTCCTACCACCAGGAACCAGCAACCTCTTAAGCCTCCACCGCAACTCTCAGTACACACAAAGCTCAGCCCACCAGTATCTGCATGTTCCTAGGTACCGGACATCTCAAGGGCAGCGCTCATTTGCTTACAGTGTGCCACTTGGCTTCAATGCTCTTCACGAAGAAATCTCAACCTACCAAAACTTGGCCATTTCAATCACATGCTGTGTCAGCATCTTATGACTAAGAGTTCCTTTGAAAGCTATACCTAATACCTCCACCAACTGTTGTGTTTCAACAAACCCCCTCTCACATACCCCCAAGTATTACCTTCCCTACCCTTACTCCAGCTGCTCCTCTGATTCTTCTTATGTCCTGACAAGGCCTGCAGGCTGCCTAACCTAACTCTCCCCTCATTTCTGTACCTGTTTCCCTCTGCTTCAGCTTATCTAAAGTTTTAGATAAGTATACAAATAAGGTACCATTACCTTTGTTCATACCTAGTCTTTGTCTTTGTCTTATCACCTTTGTATGTTTCACCTTTGTATGTTTCTTCACCCTCCTCCACTGATGGGGAACCTTTGTAAATGAGCACCTTGCACTCAAAGATATTGTAATCTGAGATAGAATAAAAAAATACTTTATAAGACTTATTTCTCCCACATTACATAAAACTGCAGTTGTAGTAAAAATATGAAAAAAGGAAAGCTGACACTGGTTGTGTCAGGGCATTCATTTCCATAATTTGCACATGCAAGGTACAGTACTTAAGAATGTGATGGGGGGTTGGAATACAGTGGCAAACATGGATTTAGAATGAAAAAATGTGTGCAATTTTTACAATACTTCAGGGATGATTTTTTTTTTATTTAGCATGCTTTTGCCATGCCATGCTGTCAGTATCCACCCTAGTCATGGACCCCCATACCTCCACCTCCAATTATGCCTGCATTCCCCAGTCACCCCTGGCTTCAGCCCAGAGGGTGGGGTTATGGAACCATCTCCCTACTGTTGCCAAAATACCGGTATCTAGTCAGGGAGCTGGCTTCGGATGCTAATTGAGGCCCGGGGACAGGGCTTCATGGAGACAGCCTGGCATGAGATTTTCTCCCTTGTAAGCAGGGATGGGGACATGCAATGATGACCAGCATCCGCCCCACTCATGAGATTGGTAGACATCATTGCTAGTGATGAACCCAGCCTCTGCTGGGTGACACTACTGCACCAAACACACACACCTTCCCCCAGGAGAAGGTGAGCAGTCTAAGGACACTCAAACCTTCTCCCCCCGACTAGCCCTCTGACAACTGGGGTCCATTCCCAAACCCTGGTCACCAGTGTTACAAGAGGAAATCCAACCACTGTGCTGCTGGGCTGGCTGCAGGGATGAGATTTTGAAATGCCACCATACTGCAATTGTGGAATACAGCAGTGACACAGCCTCAGAATGTAGATGGAACACACAACTTTGGAAAGTGGAAGGGACACTAAAATTCATAATGTGGCAGTGTCGTACAGTTTTAGAATTTGGCAGCGATATGCATTTTTGAAATGCGGTAAGCACAAAGTTATGAAAGGTGGCAGGGATATGTAATTTGGTAATGTGTCTTGAATGCATTATTTTGACAATTGGTGGTGTTGCACAATTTCAAAACATGGTTGGTATGCCTGATTTAAGATTTTGGTGGCAACACGCAATATCAGAATGTGGCATTGACATGGAATCTCAGAATGTGGCAGTGATGCAGTTTCATAATGTGGTAGTCGCATTCAGTTTCAAAATGAGGCAGGGATGCATAATTTTAGAATGTAACTTGGACATACAATTTTTGAATGTGGCAGTGACACTTATTTTCAGAATGTGGTGGGGGTGTGCAGTTTTGGAATATGGTGTGACGGCACATTTTTAGAATGTGACAATGATAGGCAATATTGGAATGTGGAAGTTTATACATAACTTCTAAATGTAGCAGGCAGGTAAGTTTTAGAATGTGGAGGAACACATGCAGTTTCAGAATGTGGCGGTGACACTCACTTCCGGAATGTGGTGGTGACACACAATTTCAGAATGTGGCAGTGATGCACAATTCTAAAATGTGATGGTGATGCACAATATTGGAATGTGGCAGTGATGTACAATTTCTGTATGTGGCAGTGGCTCAATTTTAGAATGCGGTGGTGACGCTTAATTTCTGAATGTGACAGTGATGCACAATTTTGGAAAGTGGTGGAAACACACAGTTTTGGAATGTGGCAGTGGCACTCAGTTTCGGAATGAGGTTGTGACGCACAATTTCAGAATATAGTAGTAATGCACAATTTCAGAATGTGGCAGTGATGCACAATTTCAGAATGTGGTGGTGACAATTTCAGAATGTGGCAATGATGCAAAATTTTGGAATGTGGCAGTGATACAAAAGTTTGGAATAAGCAGTGACGCACAAATTCAGAATATGGTGGTGATTTACAATTATGGAATGTAGTAGTAGTAGTAAACATTTTTATTTGTATACAGGATTTACAAACTTTAGGTCAATAAGACCTATTTTCAAAGTGTCCTGTGTGAAAGTAAACAATTTACAATAAATTATCAGCAATAACTTATAACTATACATATAAAGTGCTCACTCAAAGATGACACATAAAATAAAATACTTTCAGGGTACAAAACAATATCAATTTCAATGGACAAACGCCTCACAATCATTTAAAACCTCATTTAAAAACAGGTATATTCAGTAAAAAATACATCATTTAAACCTCTTTTGAACTGGGATAATATTTGTTACTTTTCTTAACTGAGAGGGGATTTTATTCCAAATTGTTGCCACCTGTGCCTTAAATGTCATAGTTCCATATGTTGTATTCATTTTTGGAAATAGGTGACCCCTGTACTTCACATCTCTTAAGACATGAGAATAGCTCTTACAATCAGGGGACAAATCCAAATTTCCATTTATCATCCCATTTTTTATTTTATAAATGAATACTGAATATTGCTTTTTTAACCGTACTGGTAAACTATCCCAGTTTAAGTCTTTGTACAGTGTACAATGATGGGTGTTGAAACTACAATTTAAAATTTATATTGAGGCAGTATAGCGCAGTGGTCTAAGGCTCTGAGCTTCTAATCTGGTGACATCCAGCAGACCAGACCTGGGTTTGAATCCCATAGCCTTCCACTTGCATACTGTGTGACCCTCAGAGAGTCACTTAACCTCCTTGTGCTCCCAGGTCGCTCCTGTAAAAAAGCTTTCAGCTTAGTGTGCTATACCTGGTTAAACAACTAAATTAAAAAAAAAAATATGTTGCCAGTTGGTTGTATGATATGACTAATTTATTTATTTTTTGACCCACAAAATTGTACGCCATACTTCCATATTCCATTACAGGCATTATTGATTGGTTTGCAATTAACCTCCAGGTTCGTTAATTTAATATCCCTGATGACCTGCGCAGTGCTCCTATTTTTTTATTAACTTTTTTTTATTGTATTATTTATATGTGCTGAAAAAGATAGGGTATAATCAATCTCTACATGTAAGTATTTATATTGATATGTAACTACCAGTTTATTTCCCATCCCTCATTATTATGTCCCCACCTTCAATCTGTTTTTTTTAGGAAGCTTAGTTGTTTGTTTTTTTCATTAAAGTACATAACCTGAGTTTTTTTTTGTAGCTTAACACAAGTTTAGAATTGGAGAACCAGTCCTGCAAAGTATCAAAATCCATCTGTAGTTTTGCCACCATTTCATTTTGAGATACTGCTGATGCTAGAAGAACAATGTCATCAGCATAAAGCCTAATTTGTGTGTTATTTATTTTAGTGGGTAATTCATTAATATATAACAAAAACAATAATGGCCCCAGGATTGAGCCCTGGGGAACACCTCTTGATATACTAAGCAGTGATGCACAATTTCCGAATGTGGCAGTTATGCACAGTTTCAGAATGTGCCGGTTATGCACAAATTCAGAATGTGGCACTGACACACAAATGAGGAATGAAGCGGTGATGCTCAATTTCAGAATGTGGCAGTGATGCACAATTTTGGAATGTGGCAGTGACACTCAATTTCAAAATGTGGCAGTGATGCCTAGTTTCAGAATGGTGGTGACACACAATTTTGGAATGTGGTGGTGACCCATAATTTCTGAATGTGGCAGTGACGTACAGTTTCAGAATGTGGCAGTGATGCACAAATTCAGAATGTGGCGGTGATGCTCAATTTCGGAATGTGGAGGTGATGTCCAATTTTGGAATATGGCGGTGACACTCAGTTTTGAAATGTGGTGACAATGGTCAATTTTGTAATGTGGCAGTTATGCTCAATTTCAGAATGTGGAGGTGACACCCAATTTCAAAATGCAGAGGTGACACACAATTTCAGAATGTCAAAGTGATGCACAGTTTTGGAAATGTTATTTATATATTTATTGAAGGTATCTGAATTACAATCCTTTGAGTTAAAAGCTCATTTACAAAGGATCCTCATCAAACAAGGGTTGGGGGAACAAACAAGGTACAAGGATTGGTGGGAAAACAGTAGCAGCTGAAAGGCATTGTCAATTACATAATAATTAGATGACATATTACATATTAACTATTGCATAGAACAATTAATGGTATGAAGATAGACATTGTCACAACAATCAGAGTACATAATACATATTCTGTATATACTATTGCAATTAGTGTGATAAGGATAGACAGTAGCATAGCTTAAGCCAGTGCCTAGGTGCAGAAAACATGGAGGAGATAGTCCCAGGCAAACATAGGTGATTAAAGTCGAACATCACACTATGTGCAAGCTATGGGTACTCTCAGGTTGCAGCTGAAAAGCCTTGTCATTTCTTACCAGGGGAAGAGAAGGATTGTTCATTGGAGTCAGAACCGCTGTTAGGTGAAGTATGTAGCAGACTAAGTGGGTATGGGGGAGAAATAGCAGTAGATACTAGCAGCGGGGTCAGAGGAGATAAGCAGGTGATGAGGTAGGTGGAGCAGTATCAGGGATCATGGGGTAAGTGGGTCAGGTAATGGTGTAGTTAGTTAGGTAGGGATGAGGGGAGTGTGGAAAGTTGTGAGAGCTTAGAGGGACCTGAATGGGCAGGACAGGTGTGCCTAAGAGAGCCAGGGTACAACTGTTGATGGGCAGTAGGTAGGGGAAGAAAGGAGGTGTAGTGAGTGCATGAAAGGGCCTGATAGGAGGGGGAGAGACGGGAGTAGTGGGCACTCGTAGGACCTGTTAGGTGGGGAGAGCGGGGAGTATTGGGAGTGTGTAAGGACCTGTTATTCAAGACATGTATGCCCAGGAGTGCAAGGCACACGAAGAGGCTAGATCCAACAGGAGTGAGGATGACAGTAGAGGGAGCTTGTAGGACCTGTGAGTCAAAGTGGCCGTGCCCAGGGGTGCCAGGTACATGAAAGGCTAGGTTGGGCAGGAGTGAGGAAGACAGTAGCAGTGTTTGGGGCAGTGATGTACAATTTTTGAATGTACCAATGATACACAATGTTAGAACGTGGCAGTGATGCACAAATTCGAAATGTGGTGGTGGTGCTTGATTTCTAAATGTGGTGGTGATGCTCAGTTTTGGAATGTGGCAGTGACACACAATTTTGAAATGTGGCAGTGATGCTCAATTTCAGAATGTGGGGGTGATGCACAATTCTGGAATGTTGCAATGACCTTTTTGGAATGTTACGTTGACAGTTTCAGAATGTGGCATTGAAACATCTTTGGAATGTGGTGTAGATGTGCAATTTTGGAATGTGGTGGGGATATGCAATTTTGGAATATGGCTGGGCCACACATTGTTAAATTGTGGTGAGGATGTGATGCACATTTTTTAAATGTGGTGAGTGCATACAATTCTGGAATGTGGCAAAGACAAGCAGTAATAAAATGGTGTGTCCTGTCACATTTCAACAGTGTACATCCTTACCATATTCCAGAACTGCCAGTCCCCACCAAATTCTGTAATGTATGTCCCTATCGCATTCTGAGATTGAGTGTCCCACCACACAGTGAGATGGCATATCCCTGCCTCATGCCAAGATTACATGTCCCCCCACCCCCAACATTCTAAAATTGTGCATCACTTTGATATGCTATAACTTGGGTCAGTTCTACATTCCAAAACCACCTCTTGATTCATTCTAAAGTACAGTACCACGCATCTGAACATTCTGGAAACACAAGCACAGCAGGCAGCCCTGTGTCAGTTTTTTTTTGGAATGATTACTACAGCTACAGTTCTATAACTTTGGAGAAATAGGTCCCATAAGGTTGCTGACAGGGAGGACTATGTGAGCTCTGGTTGTGACATCATTAGTGGTTCTTCACTGAACCTGGCTTTTTGAACAGGGAACGAAATCAGGGTTACAAAATAGCTCATAACTTTTAAAGGAAATAATGTAGAGACCTAAGTTTTGGTATGAGATTTATTAGAGGTAGACTGATTCTAATTCTGCAAGGTAATACTTTTGGACAGACTCCAGCTTACAGGGGTTCAGGCATGACTAATCTAAATAAGGCTTCTAAGATACAACCCAGCCACTCTACAAAGGTCTCTCCAATATTCAGCCGAAGGGGAACATACCACATCCCCCAGCCCTGGTGTAGTCATCCCAAAAGTTTACTAGCATGAATGGTACAATAATAATGAAGAAAACTAGTAAGTTTCAACCCCCCCCAACTTTGTAGGGACTGTACGTTAATAGTAGGCTCTCCACACCACCTTTCCCTGCCACAGAAAGACATTGAGAAGTTGCTGAAGGCAAGAAAACCATTGCTTGGGAAGAAAAACATTAAGCAAGCCTAGAGTACATATTGTACAGGGTAGAACATTCATTTTGAGAACACTAATATGCCCCCATAAAGACAAAGTAGAACAGACCATTGCTGGCGATCTACCTTAATAATGTGCAAAAGGAGAGCCAGGTTATGTTTAATCAGCTTGGAGTGGTGTTTGAAGAGTTTAATGCCCAGATATGTAAGTGTGTGGGGCTCCCAAACAAGTCGCAGGTTTGAGATATCAAATTTACTCACTAAGGTATTAAGTGCCAGGACCTTGGTCTTCCTTAAATTCAACTTATACCCAGAGATTTCAGTGAACTGCTACATTTTGGCCAAGGCCTCTGGGATGGAGGTCTGAGGATGTTCCAGATGCAGTAACAGATCATCTGTATAAATTGACAGTTTTTACTTCTTTCCATCAATAGTAGTCCCTTGAATCTGAGGGTTGTGGTGCAGTCCACGAGGATGGGCTTTAACTACAGATTAAAAAACATGTCTCTTTCTATGCTTGAAATTGAAACAAGGTGAAAGAGTCCTGTTGCCCCAGATATGAGCAGTTGGTTTCTAGTACAAATACTCTTCTGGTATGCCATACAATTTAAGGATAAAAGTTATGATCAAGAAACACAGTGAAAATCTTTCTACTCATCCAGGGAGACCAGAGCTGTGGAGACCCTACCCTGTCTGGACATGGAAATCCGGTGGTGCAATTTGAAGAGATGATCACTAAAGACCAATCCACCCATAAAGCCAACCTGGTCCACACCAATAAGACCATCCCACACCCACCACAAGTGGGTAGCCAAAACATTAGCAAGGATTTTAAACTCCAAGTTTATCAGAGATAACAACCTATAATTTTCCATGTCAGTCATCTTTAAAAAGCTTGGGAGTGAAAGTAACTCAGGCCTCCAACAGGGTATGGTCAGTGAGAGGGGCTACTGGCAAGCAGCATGTACCTGTGTCTTTGTGCATCTGAGAATCAGTCAAATAAAGCTGGATTTTGGATGGCTACAGCATCTTCAATCCATGTGTACAGAGCAGTGTTGTGGATTATGGTCAGTGAGGCCATGGACACACAGATAATTGAACAACTGAGTAAGAAAAGGAGTAAGCTCATCAGCACATGCCTTATAACAATTGTGATAAAAAAACATCCAATCCCGGGGCCTTATCCAAAGGCAGATGGTGGATACCTTGAGAAAGGTTGTACTGAGTAATCGGGTCCTTAAGGGACACTCACTGCTGCTTAGGAAGACTGGCTCAATCTACCTGGGAAAGGTAGGCAGAGGCCTGATCTACGAGGGAGGGAGGGAGGGTCACAGTGACCTGCTTGGTGAGGAGAGCTATAGTAATCAATGGGAGGCCTTCGCTGTGGCCCAGGATCAGTTATTAGCCACACACAGCCCTTTTAATAATCTGAGTGACATAGAAACATACACTGTGACGGAACATATGACCACATGGCCCACCCAGTCTGCCCATTTCCACCTATTGGATAAGCTGCAGATTCTAGTTAACCAACAGCCTATTTCCTGCAACCCCCACTATAATTGCCTTATGTCTGTCCCATGCATGTTTGAATTCCCCCACTGTTTTAGACCCCACAACCTCTCCAGGAAGGCAGTTCCATGCATCCACCACTCTCTCCGTGAAAAAGAATTTCCTCACATTACCCCTGAACTGTACCCCCTCTAACTTTAAATTGTGCCCCCTTGTTCTTACACATCTCTTTTTCTGAAAGATGCTACCCTCCTGGACTTTGTTGATTCCCTTGAGGTACTTGAACATTTCTATCATGTCCCCCCTCCCCCTCCTTT
This sequence comes from Neoceratodus forsteri, assembly GCA_016271365.2. Taxonomy (NCBI): domain Eukaryota; kingdom Metazoa; phylum Chordata; order Ceratodontiformes; family Ceratodontidae; genus Neoceratodus; species Neoceratodus forsteri. Next base: position 66,933,767 of record CM057455.1, read on the forward strand.
CATCAAGGGTATACATATTAAGCTCTCTCAGTCTCTCTTCATATGACTTCTGCTGCAGACCCTGCACCATTTTAGTTGCCCTCCTCTGGACTGCTTCTATCCTGTCTATGTCCTTTCATAGATGGGGTCTCAAAACTGCACGCAGTACTCCAGATGGGGTCTCACCAACTGTCTGTATAGAGGGATAACCACTTCCCTTTTTCTACTTGTGATGCCCCTCCTTATGCATCCCAGTATCCCCCTGGCTTTCCTTACTGACGTCTCACATTGCTTACTCACCTTTAGGTCATCTGATATGACTACACCCAGATCCCTTTCCATTATTGTTGTCATTAGTACCTCCTCTGTTATTGTGTACTCTTCTCCTGGATTTTTATTTCCCAGATGCATTACTTTGCACTTCTTTGCATTGAATCTAAATTGCCATATGTCTGACCATTCCTCCAACCTTGCTAAGTCCCTTCTCATCCTTTCTAACCCCCCCTTGTGTATCAACTTTGTTACAGATCTTTGTGTCATTCGCAAAGAGGCATACCTTTCCTTCCAGACCCTCTGCAATGTCACCTATAAAGATGTTAAACAGGACTGGATTCAGTACTGAGCCCTGAGGTACTCCACTATTAACCCCCTATTTTTCAGAATGTGTTCTATTCACTATTACCTTCTGTGTCCTGTTGTACAGCCAGTTTGCTACCCAGGCTACCACCCTGGGACCCACTCCCAGGCTGGCTAACTTGATTTTTAATCTTTTGTGTGGGACTGTGTCAAATGCCTTGCTAAAGTCTAGGTAGGCCATATCCACAGCCCCTCCCTGATATATTACTTTGGTCACCCAGTCAAATAAATTGATTAGATTCATCTGACATGACCTTCCTGCTGTGAATCCATGCTGCTTTGGGTCCTGTGCCTCGCTGGCCTCTAGGTACTCAGCAATTCTTTCTTTCAGAAGTGACTCCATCATTTTCCTCACCACTGAGGTCAAACTAACAGGTCTGTAGTTTCCTGCTTTTGCCTTGCTTCCACTTTTGTGAAGGGGAATCACATCTGCCCTCCTCCAGTCCTCAGATACCACCCCATCTTCCCATGATTTGTTAAAAAGTGTGGTTAGTGGTGTCACTAGGTTCTTCCTTAGCTCTTTTAGGATTCTATGGTGAATTCCGTCAGGCCCCATTACTTTGTCCACCTTGAGTTTTAGGAGTTCTTTCAGTACTCTTTCTTCTGTAAATGGACTGATGTCAACCCCACTATCCAGAGTGCTTCTACTGTTAGGTTTAGGTAACTCCTCCTCCTCCTTCTCTTCTTCTTTGGTGAATACTGAGCAAAAGTATTCATTCAGTATCTCTGCCTTTTCACCGTGCCCCTCTGCCCACCTCCCCTCTCCTTTATTAATCTTCACTTTCCTCCCCTTAACCTTTCTATGCTCCCTAATGTACCTATAAAGGGTTTTATCCCCTTCTTAACTGAGTTGGCTATCTTTTCCTTGGTTTGGGCCTTTGCTTTTCTGACTGCCTTCCCCACTTCTTTCTACTTTAATTGATGCAGTTCCCTGTCGTGCTCCGTCTGTGATTCCTTATACTTTTTGAATGCAGCCTTTTTCTCCTTAACCTTCCCTGACACCTCTTTTGAGAGCCATAGTGGTTTTTTATTCCGCTTTGTTTTCTTTATTTGTTTCACACAAAGGCTTATTATCTCCATGATAGCAGTTTTGATTTTTCTCCATTGTTCTTCCATCCCTCCTTTCTGGCCATTTGCTAATGCATTCCTCAGGTATTCACCCATTATGCCAAAGTCAGTCCTTTTAAAGTCCAGTATCCTTGTCTTTGTATGGCTTGTCTCCATGGTTGTGTTTATTGTGAAGCACACTGTGCAGTGGTCGCTTGTTCCCAGATGTCTACTGACTCCTAAGTTTGTGATCCTCTCTCCATTTGAGAGTACCAGGTCTAATATTACTCCCTCCCGAGTGGGTTCCACCACTAGCTGTTAAAGGCATGCTCGTTGTAGGGCATCAAGAATGACCCTGCTCTTGGATGTGGCTGCAGTCCATGTCGCTAGTGGCCTCCACCTGGCATAAACGAAAGGCCAACAATTTTCCTACTCTTTCCCATGCCTCCAGATAGCAGATTTGATCCAGAAGATCACAAGTTCCAGCTTTTTTGAAGAAGAGAGGCATACTGGGTTCTAAGGGAATTGAAAGTAAGCCAGATATGCTCCAGGGTGTCAGGAACAAGAGCATCTTCAAGAGATTGAATTTGGTGCAGCAGGCACTCCAGCTTAGCATGGCAAGCTTGCTGACACTTAACGGCCAGCCTAATACACTCTCCCTGAATGGCACACTTAGCCATCCCCATGGAACATCCAGTGGGTTGACAGAAGCCATGTTATATTCAAAATAAGAAGAGATATAGTTACACATTCTAGAAAGGATGCTGGGGTCCTTTAGTAACTGGGCATTAAGCATTCAGACCCTATCTCTTTCCTCATCACCACAGACAGTATGTTTAAGGAAAACTAGAGAATGATCAGAAATCACCAGTGGTTGGATCTCACAGGAAACTAGACCTGGAATAGTGTCCTGGGAGATCAAGAAATAATCTTGATGGGAAAAAGAGGCATGCAGTATGGAATGAAAGGTATATTGATGTTCCATTGGATGGAGGAGACGTTATGGGTCTGTCATCCCCAAACCATCTATCAACTCCCACAGCCTGCTTTGCCCTGGAGTAAGAGCCCTTTGGTAGTCACCCAATTTATCAACATCTGGTTGGTACACAAGGTTCCAGTCTCCACCTCAAAATGATGGGGAGATGAGTGAATGGGGCGAGGATGGTAGCAAGCTTAGTAAAAAAAACAGAGTTTCAATCTTAGGGCCATAAACAGAACCAAGGAGAACCTCAAAGTAACCCAGGTGACCATGCAAAAATATATTCCCTTTGAAAATAATTTGCAAAGTCCCTCTTTAAATGGGTTTCTTGTAAACAAGTAATTTGCCCTTTCGATTTCCAAAGGTGCCAGAAGATCATGTAGCATTTGTATGTTCCTGGGCACCCTTAACATTCCAAGTTATGAAGTCATAATTACTACTCCTGGCAAGTAACAGTACTCAAAAGAATATCAGAGGCCTCCTGTGTACAGAGATGGACAAAGAAATAAAAGGCCCCCTTTCAGTGCTCTGGGATAAAACCCTCCCTCCTCAGAAATCACCCTTCTTCCCATCTAAGCATCCCCCATTAATTCCAACATTCAAGAATATGAACAGTAAAAACAAACACTAGACAGGTCCCCAGATCCAAGAACACCAACAATTCCTAGCCAAGAACAAACACCCATTCCTCGCAACCAGAAAAGAAAAAATCACTCAAACCTGCCCCGGTCCAAGTGACCGTAACTCCAACTACACTGGTCCATGATGAGTCCCTGACTGCCAACATGAGTATTGTTCTGACCCCTAAGAATTGGCAAATGGGAATAAAACTCCAAAAAGCAAAGGGACCCTTCTGACAACCTCACTTCACCAGGACAATTGACATGGGGAAAAGGTGTCCTCTGTGACTTTAGACCCCACATGGAGGGCAGAGAGGCATACCAAGAGCTGAAAGCAGAAGACCAATAGAGTAAAAGTCCACAAACCTCTCTGGACAAGGAGCATCCTCTCAATAGGGGAGCATGTGGGGAGAGCAGGTAAAAGAACAGAAAATAAGTAGTCCCCAGTGCAAATAAATTCCCTTTACACATCTGGCTAGAATAACAAAACCAGGGCAAATGACAAGTCTTGTGATAGTATAAAAGCAAAGCCAGGACAAAACCTAGAAATCCTGGCAGGTGAAGGGTGCTGCAGGGGTCAAACAAATATCCCAGCTACTGAGAAGGGTAAGGACTTCTTTAGGTACATCAGGGAGAAAAATAACTAAGGACCACATAGTAAGGATTAGGAAGGAGAGGCAGTGGGTGGAAGCAGGGGGTGATAAGGCAGAAGCACTAAATGATTACTTCTGCTTGGTATTTACTAAGGAGAAGAGGAGGTGATATCCAAGGGAGAAAGAATGGCAGAAACAGGGGGAAGGGGGTGACAGACAGGGAAATCATGGAGGGCAGAGTTCTGGAGGCTTTGAGGGCACTGATGGGAGACAAGGCACCAGGCCCAGATGGCATCCACCCCTGGGTACTGAAGGAGCTGGCAGAGGTCCTTGCAGGACCTTTGGCAGGCCTATTTAATGCCTCACTACACTCAGGGTGTGTACCTCAGGATTGGAGGATGACTCATGTGGTGCACCTCCACAAGAGTGGTCCCAAGGATGAACCAGGTAACTACAGACCAGTGAGCCTCACATCCATCATGGGTAAGCTGATGGAGACTATCCTGAAGGAGAGGCTGGTAGCCCTCCTGGAGGCCAAAGGACTACAGGACAGCAGATAGCATGGCTTCATATGTGGCAGATACTGACAAACCAACCTGGTAGAGTTCTATGACTGGATGACTAGGCAGTTGGACAGGGGCCATGCAGTGGATGTCCTGTATCTAGACTTCAGTAAGGCATTTGACTTGGTGCCACATGGGAGGCTGGGAAGAAAGTTAGAAGGCACAGGGGCAGGTGCAATGCTGGTGAGATGGGTAGGGAACTGGCTCCAAGGAAGGCAACAGATGGTGGTGGTGGGTGGGCTTTCTCATCCCCAAAGGTAGTGATGATTGGTGTTCCACAGGGCTCGGTGTTGGGACCAGTGTTGTTTGGGATTTTTATTGTAAACATACCACTGGACATCAAGAGCAAGATCAGTCTGTTTGCTGAAGATCTGGAGACCTGAGTTTGAATCCCACAGCCTCCACTTGCATACTGTGTGACCCTGAGCAAGTCACTTAACTTCCCTGTGCTCCCAGGACACACCTGTAAACAAGCGTTCAGCTTTGTGTGCCACTCCTGGTTAAACAATTAAAAATAAAGTTACTGGAGGGGGTGCAGCACAGGGCAACAGGGATGATCAAGGGACTGGTGGACTTGCCATATGAGAGAAGGCTCAGGGAGCTAAATGTGTACTCACTAGAGGAGAGGAGGGACAGGGGTAACATGATTGAAACCTTTAAGTATATGAAAGGAATAAACAAGACAGATACAGAGGGGATGTTCAAAGTAAGGAAGGGGATGGACACCCAGGGCCATGATATGAAACTGAAGGGAGGAAGGTATAGGAGGGAGATGAGGAGACACTTGTTTATTGAGAGGGTGATAGCTGGATGGAATGCGTTACTGGCAGAAATGGTATCCAGCAGAACAGTGGACTGCTTCAAAAAGGGCTGGGATAGGGCAAGGGGGGATCATTGAAGGGGAAGGGTGGGAGTGGGGGCAGCTGCAAAATAAGGGGTGCTAGCTGCACATTCGAGCAGACATGATATACCTCTAGGCCTTTATCTGCTGGCAAATTTCATATGTTTGTATGGATCAGTGCACCCCCGGATACAAGGTCAGAAAGACCCACAATAGAAACATAGAAATATAGACTTTGATGGCAGATAAGGACCGCTAGGCCCATCTAGTCTGCCCATTTCCCTACCTACAGGATAGGCTGCAGATCCTAGTTAACCAACAGCCTATATCTTCCTGCACCCCACAAGAATTGCTTTATGTCTGTCCCATGCATTCTTGAATTCTCCCACAGTTTTAGACTCCACAACTTCCTCAGGAAGGCTGTTCCATGCATCCACTACCCTCTCTGTGAAATAATACTTCCTCACATTGCCCCTGAACTGCCCTCCTTCTATCTTTAAATCATGTCCCCTTGTTCTTGCAAGTCTCTTTTTCTGAAAGATGCTACCCTCTTGGACTTTGTTGATTCCCTTGAGGTACTTGAAAGTTTCTATCATGTCCCCCCTCTCCCTTCTTTCCTCAAGGGTATACATATTAAGCTCCTTTAGTCTCTCCTCATACGGCTTCTCTTGCAGACCCTGCACCATTTTAGTTGCCCTCCTCTGGACTGCCTCTATCCTGTCTATGTCCTTGCGGAGATGTGGTCTCCAGAACTGGACACAGTACTCCAGATGGGGTCTCACCAACTGTCTGTACAGAGGGATAACAACTTCCTGTTTTCTGCTGCTGATGCCTCTCCCTATACATCCCAGTATACCCCGGCCCTACCTACTGCCTTCTCACATTGCTTGCAACCTTAAGGTCATCTGATATGATTACCCCCAGTTCCCTTTCCTGTTTTGTTGTTGTTACTACCTCCCCACCCATTGTGTATTCTTCCCCTGGGTTCTTGTTTCCCAGGTGCATTATTTTGCACTTTCTTGCATTGAATCCTAGCTGCCATAAGTCTGACCATTCCTCCAACCTTACCAAGTCCCTTTTCATTCTTTCCACACCTCAAAAGCAATGAAGTATGATAATACATACAAACAGCCAACAAAGTGAACATGACATTATCAGAACACAATAAAACATATTCAAATATTGTAATTAGAAAGTCTAAAGCTGCAAACAATGTCTAGTGATGCAAGAGATGACTGCAAAACATGGTAACACATCCAAATTGAATCCAGGAGTAGAAAATATGCCATGGTTCCTTTCAGAAAGGAGGCTTGTACAAAGTGCTGCATCAAAACGCAATGGCCTGTTCTCAAAACTGGAGAATAACATCAGAGCAGAACAGAAAGTAGAGTACAACACACATGTCGGCTATAAAACAAAAAACAGTACTGTATAGCCAAGAAGCCTGAGGGACTATGACAGAGCTTCTCCAAACTAAATTTTAGCAGATAGTAGGTTTAAAGCTAGAAGCTGTATCATTGATTAAAAAAAACATAGTAGTACCAACAGAAGGAAAGATCGGGATAGAACTCCAATAAAAGAGTTAGGGCATGACCATTACATGAAATTCAGCACCAGTTACCACGTAACTACAGTCGGTATCCTATGCACTAAATCCAAGGCTGATTAGTCCAGTCAGTCAACATCCATGCCTAGGTATTTCTTAGAAATTAAAGACAAAATGCTTCATTGGCATTGAAACCATAAAAGGATGAAGAGGCTCCAGAATTCATTATCTGAAAACAGGCCAATAACCCTGATACCCATCACGGATGTAGAAACAAGTCAGAATGGGGGAAGGCAACTTCCACTTGGCTTGCTCAGGGGTGTCAAAGCTTTCAGTAGCCCTGTCTTGAAAAATCTGGAGTGTAGCCAGGTAATGCATCCTAAAATGAATTTGCTCTGCATTCAATTTAGAAATAAAAGGCTAGTAGACATATCTCCAGTGCCTGAAGAAGTGAGGAAGGTTTTGCAATGGTTTTATCTTGTTACTCTTCCAGGTCACTTATTGAATACAGTGGACTCTAGTTAAAAGAACTTGAGAATGAATGGAAGAGGTTTAGAGCCTTTTGGGAATATTGGGCGGAGTGCCCGGTGGGCCTTTTCAATGATGTATGATGGCCCATTGGGAGAAGGTCCCGCTAAGTTTTCACATAATGTCTGAGCACAATAAATGGCATGGGGCCCCTCTGCTTTCTCTAGCAGCCTGGTGATCACCACATTGTTGCAGCGACTCCATCCTTTGAGATCCTTCAACCTAGCTTTCAGACGGGTCATCTTCTGTCGCAAGTGCACCAACTCTGGATCCAACCCACCCAGCCAGTAATCTAAGGAGCTCACCCAGGCCTCCACATCCCCCACTCTCTGTGTAAGGTCCTCTGTAGTGACCCAGATAGCTTTGATGTCCACTGTTAAGGAAAGAAATTCCTCTTTCAAGGGGTTCAGTTCCTGTAGAAAACATTCCTTCATGTGTACCTATGAGCTAGATGAAGGGCAACACAAACCAGCACTGGGTGGCTTAGTGCATTTTGATCCCTGGTCCCACTCTGATGTAGGTGGTGAGGTGTGACACAGTAGTGCGGCTTTCATTTCTGTGTCCATCTATGACAGTAAGTCAAAGTCCCATGGTCACCAGAGAGCAATCACAGTATATAAAAATACAAAAAGCTGCAGAAAATCTGGAGAAACTCAGAAAATAAATTGTAAAATGAACTATGGAGAACAAAGCAGTCAGAGATAGCTTCTGCCTACTGCAGCACATCACACAACTCACCAGAAATAAACACTATATTAGTACAGTAACGTCAGCACCAATTGAAGTTACAGCCCAAGCAGTTTTTCCTTTAGATTCTCTGGTGCACATTTTTTAAATACCCTTTAATAATCTAAGATACAGGAAGTTGTATGGAACCACATGGTGATCATGTTCATCCAGAGCTTATCAATTTTAGTCCTGGGGTAATGAAACCACCCATAACATTCTTAACATTTCTAATGAGAAGTCTGTTGGAAAGAAAACAAACAAATAAGAAGTGGTCATTGCATTTTCAACAGGTTTACATAAAGGAAGTTAGTAAGATGTCACTAAAACTCAATAAGAATTAATCCAACTATTGAAATTTCACAAAATTTAGCAGAGATAGTTATAGACTTGTGACAGAGAATTCCTGCTTGAGAGAACTGATTAGGGAAATCCCTTGAATAGCCAGATAAGTGATGATTTGCATGAATCTGTGGTTAGTGGTAACTCAGAACAACAAAGATTATCTTGCACTCCTGAATTTAGGGAAGTTGCATTTCAGAATTATTAATAGGAGCCGTTGGTAGACAGAGTGTAGGATGCAGTAGGTGTGAGTGGAAATAATAGGAAAATATCTTGTGACCAAATGAATAATAGCAAAAAGCCAATATTTACAGTTTTATCCCAGGATCTTCCAAATTATACAGAACAACCATATACTGTAATACTGTAATGCCAATCTAGTTATTTTGCAAAATTGTTGGGCACTAAAAGAGTACATTTTTGCTTTATTAGCTAATATAATGGAATATCAACAAATGATAAAAAATTGATGGAAGACTATTTCTATTAAAATTATGAACTGATGAGAATGGATCTTATATCAAGAAAAGAAGAGGCTGAAAATAGAAAGAAAATAAATGTTTTTCAAGTTAATTTGCCCCAGACTTTTGTCAAAGAATGGCCTTCAATTATTGAAATTGGAGGCATCAAAAGATGGCTAGAAACAATTAAGTAGTAGTCAAAAATAAGCAGACAAGGAAAAATCAAATATAACTGAGGAAAATAAATTAAAAGGAAATAATCCTCCAAATAGTTTTATTAATGTAGCTCAGCAAGATTTGTAAAATAATTGTATAATATTTTGGCAAGCAAAATCAATTGCTGACTGTGAACCTTTAATTACTAACACAAATTGTACAAACATAAAGGTAGAGGTCTTTATGCAAACACAACAATAAGATAATAGACAATCTCTAATAATGAAGCTTTGGATCCTTCAAATATCCTAGAAACCAGACTACCACAAAGTAGTGATAGTCCAGGAGCCAGGTGCACTTATCTATATGTCTAGGCCTGAAAGGTTTGATGACTATTTCTTATGTATGTAAAAAAGTGTGTAGAATCAAGATTTACAACTCTTACTCACTCAGAGTTGAACGTTTTCTTGGAAAATGCACTTCTTCAATGAAAAAATGAACTTTCGGTGAAAATTGTGTACATTTTAATTAATGGTTCCTTCTTTAATTTCAATTCTACAAGCTTTTATTGAAATACTACACACATTGTAACAAACAGCAACATAAGTATCAAAGGCTTAATATTAATGTTATTATTTATTTTATTCTATATTTATTAACATACATACTAACATACTAAAATGCCAGCAGAATAGGCCTAATGGTCTTTCATGTCTGCTCGTTTGGTCAGCCCCCACCCTGGGTGCTGACCTTGCTGTCCCCCTTGCCTTCTCTGGCTTCTCCCTTCCCAGTTCTGGATATTCTTGCTGCATTGGATTTTGCTTCCTGAACCCTTCCCCTGTACCTGTCCCACCCCTCTTGAACCCTCCACTGTCTCTGCCTCCACCAGCCCCTAGGTAGTGCATTCCATGGCTCTACCACCCTCTCAGTAAGTAGCACCTCCTCCTTTCTCCCTGAATCTTCCCTCCAGCTTCCACCCATGTCCTCTAGTGGCCCCTTCCTCCTTCCTTCAAAGCACCCTGACTGTTCCTCCCCTATTTACCCTCTTCATGTACCTGAAGACCTCTATCATGTCCCCCGGTCCCTTCTCTTCCAAAGTGCACATATTTAGCTCTTGAGCCTCTCCTCATAGGTCCTGTCCCCAAGCCCCAAATCATTTTGGTTGCCCTCCCTCTGGACCCTCTCCAGGAGGTTAATGTCCTCTTAAGTGCGGCCTCAAAACTGCACACAGTACCCAGGTGCGGCCTCACCAAGCAGTTATACAGAGGAGTATCACTTCCTCCTTCTGGAGGTGATCCCCTAGCGATGCATCCCAGCATCCTGTTGGCCTTGGCTGCTGCCCTCCTACAAGTCTCAGAGTTGTTCATCTTGACATCCACCACCACCCCCAGGTCCCTCTCAGCCATTGAGACTTGTAGTATTCCCCCACAGGGGGGAATTAAATTTGAAGCAATTATTTTTTATGACTTTTTAAGAACCTAAGTACAACCATCAGTATTCTTGTTCATGGTTTTCATTATCTGACATGTTAAGCAAATCTGTCTCATCAATATTGGCATCACAGTCACTGTCATCATCTTCATTTGGATTTTTGTTGTGTTCATTCAATTGTTCACTTAAGGCTGGTGGTACAACTTCCCATGTGAACCATGTTGACTTGTATTTGCCATCCTCATTGGTCCAGCCATTGTCCTCTGGCTTCAGTAGTGTCATTTCTTGTATATCTGCATTTTTTCATAATAATGAAATGCAATTTGCATTGTAGATGTGTAGTGTCAGAGCTGATTTGCATGGTGGCAGCGAGCTTGCTTCTGCTCCTTTGATCTTTTCTAAGGGTGCATCTTTGTTACTTGGTCGATACTTGACATTGAACATACTGTAGCAGGCTCTGTTGACACTCTTTACTTTCTGTCCATACAAGGTACACACAAAGCTCTTAATTGTATCTTTAGTTCTTTAGACAAGTGTGGAAATCCCAGTTTTCCAAATGCCTTTGTGCAGTCTATATTCTTTTCCATTATTGTTAGAGGTCACACCTTCCCCCTGCCTTTGAATGCTGGTCAATAGTCATACCCTGTCAGTGCATAGAGATGTGGCAGAGCTTCACACACACAGATCTGCTTAACTCTGCTGACAAGCGGGATACAGCTATGAATCTTCTTGTGTTATTCCCTGAATGGCCAATGTCCATCTGCAGTTTGAGATCATCATTTAGACTTGCATGATACAGCAGAATGACCAGATTATCAGTAGCATCTGCCTTGACCACTACATGCACATATTTACCTTCATTTTGACTGCAAATGTAGTATATGTGTTGCATAATTCTTGTGTCTGCTGCTATGTGTTTGCTTTTTAGGGCCTTGCACTCTAGTCTGAGCATATGTCCAGCTTCCACTTTGTACAAGTAAAACGTTTCTCCTACTGCATACATTAGCATTTTATCACCTAGAACTTCACAGTACACATCAGAATTCCATGCTGTAGCTAGAAAACCTAGGCGTGCCATCTTGAATGAAGATGAAGACAGGAATCCAGCAAAGTCTCTTAGCTTTGGTCAGGACCAGTTATGAGATTGGAGAGTGAAGCGATGCTATGCTTTCCTCTCTTCTCTTGTTCAAGACCTTTGATCGATGGTGACTTGTAGCAGTCACTGACAAAGTGGACTTCATTTGCGGAAGTACAGCAAATAAGAGACAGGATGGTGTTTGCCACACAATGGAATGTTGGTGGCAGGTTTGTAAGACTTCTGATCAAGAACATGGCATTAACCACAGTGACATTTACAGCACTGGGGTTGCTACTTTGGTCTCAAGTTTCTTCAGCAGTGTTGATGTCATTGTTGTATTCATTGATCCATCAACGTTTCCTAAGGAGAGAGGTACTGGGGCTAGTGGGTAGGCAAACACCATAAGTTCAACTATTGAAGTCACAGGTATATATATCAAGCATCCAAAGATGTCTCAAATTCCTGTCAGCTCGACGATTTACTTGTACTTGTTCATAATCTTTACCTTCATTGTATCATGTGCAAAGTTCTTTAACTTGTATCTTTTGATGGGTTCCTCGATCCTACTGCCTTTGGTAATGCATTCATCTCTAAACACATGCTACATCTGTGTTTCCTATCTCAGTAACCTGTAACACTTCATTTGCTACCTCTTGTGATACTGCTTTTCCACTACCAATTAAATAAAGATTGTTGTCCTCAAACTCATCCTGGATCAGAATCCTTCAAATCTTGTTTAACTGTAAAACTCTGCAGCTCTTGGCTGGCTTCTTCTTGTCTGACAAGACTAACTTTTTCCATAAGACTTCTAAAACTTGTACTTCGTGCTGACCACAGAATGTTCCACCTCCTCCTTGCATTGATGTTCTGTGTCAAAGAAGAAATCCTGGTTAGTCTTGATGCAGCATCTGCATTAATTAAGGTCAAGTCTATATCCTTTCTGCTAACCTCCCCCTTTGATCTTGCAATGGTTAATGCTCCATGCTCTAATTTTTTCCTTAGCCCAGGGTGGGTCTCATCCATGTTTAGCAAATTCATAAGGTACAGGGTCATCCTCTTAGCATAGTTGTGGTGCCCAGTTGCAAAGTAAAGAGGTATCATCTTCTCCAAGCTATATACAAAGAGAGGCAAGTCATTTGTCCTGATGGAATGGCAGAAGAGTTGGAACAACTCTACCAAACTGCAGTACTGCAGCCAAAATTAGGCACTTATGCCATGCTCACCATGGTGTGTGAAATATGAAAATTTTTCACATGCTTCCATGAATGTCTTGAACTCAGCTGTATTCTCTAGGTCCACCATTGAGGAAGGTGATGGGTCATTAAGTAGCTGCTGCAGATGCTTTGAGATGGGAAAGTCTCACAAACCTTTATATTGTATAAAGCACTTCAAATGTTTAATTTTGAATGCCACTGATAGCATCAGGTGAAGCCTCTTTGCCCGATTGAAAAATATTCCTTGAAGAAGCCCATATAGGGATCCCAATGCCAATACATCACTTTCAACAAGAATTCGGTCTCTACCAGAACCATTCAGGAGGTATCCAAGACCTTTGAAATATGCCAATTTTTTATGGAATGGTCCAAAATATATTAAAAGTCTATCCTATTCCGGGGACTTTGTGGACTGAATTTGCAGCACAGGTTTTGCTATGGTCAAGTCATAAGTTATAGCCATATAGTCCTTCTAGCATTCATCCATAATCTTGATAACAGTATTCATGGTGTCTTGCACTACAACAGGTCTTGTTGGAGGCTTTCCTATAGGGTCCATGTATGATATGATCTGTTGTGGCAGGTTGTTCTACAGAAACAAGGGCATTTTATCCATGCCACATTGGAGTAGCATCTACACTTGCACAAGATATTATGCAGGCAATGTCCCTTCTCTTGGCTTGCATGATGTTTTTTGATTCAGAGCTTTCTGTGACCTTATATTGACACTGTCTTATTTTTGGTTTTCCAGATGTATATGGTCGAATGTCTTTTTCACCAATAACTAGAGCTGTTTTCCTCTGAGATGTTTGAATCTGCCTGGGTACAGTGTCTTGTTCCTGTCATGCCATTGGCTGCAATGTCTGCTTCTTTATACTTGGCAAATAGTCTTCATCAAAATCTTCAGCATTTGTCTTTGATGTTCTGTGTCATTTGATCTTTGATGTTGAAGATTGCCCTGTCTGGTTGTGGGCATCAACTTCTGATCTTTGCTTATCTGTGTTTGTTTTTATTGTGTGTTTCATTTCTTGTTGATGCTTGGCCATCCATGTGTGTTCTTGTCATAGCTTCTTCAGATCTTTCTTTGGGTACAGCTGTCTACTCAATACTGGATGGTATGTTTTGGTATGCTATACCCACAGTGTCATGCAAAATGCCATGACTGTCAAGTGTCTCTGTCATCTCATCATAATTGTCGGAAGCCAAAGCAGTGGCTAAACCTGGCTGTATTAGCAATCCATCTGGTGTGGCCATAGTCTTCTCCATTATATTGGTTGTGCTTGCAGTTTTGAGTTCCTCCACAACATGGTAGCTGACACAGTGACCAAACCTGTTCAAAATAGTTAAAACGTTCTTACTGCCTGTCATGGATTTAATACCCATACCCAACAAGAGGTGTTTTTGTGGTTTGATTATTCCCCTTGACACTGCAAACACTGTCATCTGCAATAGATTGAACTACCCTCTCCTGTCATTCACTGCCCACTTCTGATTAACCCGTGAGTACAGTACAGAGGAATATCTGAAGAATGGGTGGCCGTTTTACATTTTCTTCTATTAAGTCTTTAACTTTGTTTTTTTTATGAGGCTGTGCCTTTAGGAGTTCCAACAACTGTTCTCTTTTGTGTTGTGCTGCTTTTGCTTCCCTCCAGTCAACCTGTTTCTTAGCAGACCTGATGATTGTACCTGTTTTTCTACTTTTGGTATCAAATATGAAGCCATCTTTGAAGTGATCCACCAGCTTTGACTGCAAGCTCTGTGGGTTGTAATTTGTTTCACACCCACTTCACTCCATAAGAATGTCCATATGTATCGTTTGTGTAGAGACAACAATGATTCTTCTTGCATTCCATTAACAATGAACACTGCACATACTTAACAAGTCTGGAAAAGGCAACCTGGTGACGGCCCTCAACTGACTGTATTTGCATTTTGTACTTGTGTCCTTTATTTATTTTGCCTTTTTTACATACTTGTTCTTACAGCTGTTATGGTACTTCACTTCTTTGGCTATGAGATCAATATTGCCTACCGTTATATCCATTTGTCGATTGTCCATTTCTTTTGCTGTGTTTTTTATACTGTCTGATGCCCCATAAGTTACACATGTTGTAGGATATTCAAAAGTCTCCTTTGACCACTTAGGATTCCTTTTCTTGTATGAGTTTCAAAATATACATTCATTTGGGAATATGCCTGATGTAGATGCTGCAGATTCAGATAGAGCACTATGAACTTGGGAGTGAAGCAATTTTGCTGGATAACCCTTTACAAAGTATTTTTTTTAAAGTTTCATCAGCTGCAAGTTTACCGGAACTCTTATATGCAGTTAAGTTCTTGTAGCAGACATAATGATACCCATGGCAGCTGGAGTAATGTTCAGGCAATTCAAGACACACCATGTTGTACTTTGACAGTGTTTGCCTAGAACACCTTTCCTTTGCTTCAACTACTTTCTCCCAATGAGCATCATCAAATGATAGCAGGTCTCCGTGGTCTGTGCTAACCCCTAGATCAGTGTGTAGGATGCATCGTCTCTGCAGTTTGTGAGAAGTCTTGCTAGCCATATCTGAAATATTGAATAAATTACATTAATAACTAAGTACACTGAGTTTATTAAATAAAGTAGATACATTAAATACATAACTGAGTAAACTGAGTCTATTACATAAATGTAAAACTTTTAGTTACTCTTAATAAAGTGCATTTTCCAAGAAAATGTACAACTATGGATGAATAAGAGTTGTAAATCTGAATTCTACACACTTTTTTACATGAGAAACAGTCACCAAACCTTTTGGACCCAGACACATAAATAAATACACCTAGCTCCTGCTCTACATTCTAGGAAAGGAGACAGAATCTATTGAATTTTACAAATTGTCTTCACTTCAATTAAATGGTTTACTAGCTAATAATAAGGAGACAAAGGATACCTTAAAACAAAATATGTATTAGGGTTCACTGAAGAAAATGATGAGCTGGTACAAGCATTTAGGATTAATAACAAAGCATATGGGGCCAGATATTCAAAACTTTGTGCCAGGCGCAAACTGATTCTACCACAATTATGCCACATTTGTGCCGGATTGCTATATTCAAAAGGCCGAATAGCGCTGGCACAACATGTTAGTGCTGGCACCAAAAGATAATGTATGCATGGTGCAAAGTGAGGGGCAGGGACATGCGTACTGGCTCAACAGTATATTCAAACCTATAGTGCCGTGCAACGTGCGTTAACGTGACATGTAGTGCAGCACAAATTACCACCTATGAAAAGGTAGTCTTAACTCCAGGCAATCCAAGGATAAGGGGTGTGGACACAGCAGCAACAATGAACAAAGCTGTAAGCAGCCAATGAGGAGGCAGCAAGGGCGGATGACCACCCTGGGCCACTCCATATGCACAGGCATCCACACTGTGGAAAACAATGCCTCAGCATTGCTTGGAAGCTAACAGTCATGCACAGTATATGACAGAGCTAAAAATACACTTGCAGCAGCAAACAAACTACATTACAATATGTGACTTGTGTGTTGGTGTACCTTGTATGAATTTATTGTACACTGCATCATCACAAATAGTGTCTCTGGGTTGTTCCTGACTATGGGCCATTGCCCACTGTGGCTACCCAGTCAACACAGTGATAAATACATATGAAAGTATTAAATAACTGGCAGTGCAGCCATACAGCACATACCTCCAGTCCTCCACTGGGGTACACCAGCACACTCCAGCACACAAATGCAGCACTGGAGAACTGGATGGTGTGGAGGGAAGTTGCACAGGTGGCCGGACTGCACCATATACTGGGTTTTGCCACAGTGCTCATGTTCCAGTGTCAGGAATATCCCAACACCAGTGTGCACGTCTGATGGTATGTGTCACCCCCCTGGCCATATACCTCACATCAGTACAGACACCATGACACACATGGCTAGCCATGTGTATGTTACTGTGTGTATCCCATGCCAGTGGTGCAGTGTAAGTGGGGCACAGGACAGCATGACAGTGGTGTCCACTATCAGAGCACACCTGCTAGCTGGTACTGTCACTCCGTGGAGAACTGCAATCATTGATGCCTGACATACCATGGGCATTGCTGTGTGCCTCACTAAACTGGCCTGTATGGTACTGTAGCATCTGCTATGCACTGTAGCAGGGACTACAATATGTCCATGGCATGCAGCACCAACACCCATAGCTGTGGTGCTAGTCCCCTGGAGCACACTAGACTCTGCTGCTGTGTACAGATGTAGACTGTAGCTACCAAAATGTTTCTCCAGTCTGATATACAGGTGGTGCTGTGGGGAGATCCTGCATGCAGCTATAGACCTTGGTCTGTGATAGACATCCAGAAGAAGCCAGAAGGGGAAGGAAGGAAACATATTCAATTCAGTGCTTTAGTGTAATTGGTAATTGCTATTTTTCTTTTAAACTTAGATTGTGGGCTTTTAGTGACATTATACTTTCTTTGTTGTCTTTACTTATAATTGTTTTTGGGCTGTTGAAAATTTAAAACATAGTGGTGGTGTAATTCTGTGCTGTCTTTAATTGCTGCAAATTTGATCTTGGCTTGTCTGACTGCCCTGTAGTTGGGTGAAGGGTGTTAATTGTCTGGCCTCTGACCTCAGCTACATGATAACTGGAGGTGGGGCTTAATCAGAGTTAAATTAGCAAGCAGAGTTTTATTTTCTCACAAGAAGCCAGAAGGGGAAGGAAGGAAACATATTCAATTCAGTGCTTTAGAGTAACTGGTAATTGCTATTTTTCTTTTAAACTTAGATTGTGGGCTTTTAGTGACACTATACTTTCCTTGTTGTCTTTACTTATAATTGTTTTTGGGCTGCTGAAAATTTTAAACATAGTGGTGGTGTAATTCTGTGCTGTCTTTAATTGCTGCAAATTGCCCCCTCCCTCCTCCCCAACTCTTAATTATATGTCCTGTTAAATCTGATTGATGTGAGCTAAACATGTGGTATAGTAAGGGGTGTGAAGTAGAGGGGCATAAGGGGGAAGAAGCCCACCCTCAGCACGACAAGTGTTTTGACTCATTTATTTATTTATTGGTTTCTTTTTCTTTAAAAAGAAATATCTGAGGATCAGTGGCAGGATTTTTAGTACAGTAAATTAATAAAAAGGGAACTAGGAGAGCTTCAGTACCAGACAAGTAGTGGAATTGTAGTATAATGTGGGGAGTGGTGCAATGCAGTGGCTGTGGGGCAGCCATATTCAGGCAGACCTCTGGACACCGAGGTGCTGCCCTCATCTGCATGCATCTCTGACCGCGGGATGAGGTAGCCAGACTCAGAGTGGAAGTAAACTGGGTCAGGAGTACCATCACCCCTATCCAGGGACCACCCAGTCCAATGCAACTGCCTCAAAGGATGCCGAGAACGAGGAGCACTTGGATGACAGTGGGCTCAGGGAGGGTTAGAGCAGTCAGGCAGAGGCACATCCCAGATCCTGTTCCACTCAAGAACTCATATGCCACACTGGCAAATGAGGACAACCAAATAGAGGTACCCAAAGAAGTGGAAGGAAAGGATGTGGTGGTTAGCCAAGAAGGTGACCTCAGTGGGGAAAGCAGTGGACCCCAGAGGATGAGGAAGTGAATCCTGGTGGGGGACTCCATCATAAGAGGGATCCAGCTAGGAACACAGGAGAGGGAGGACAGGGAGGTGAGGCACCTACCAGGTGCCACGGCATGGAGGGATGGAAGGAAGATCCTGGGGATCACTGGGAAGGCAAGACAGGAGGGTGAGCTGGATGTCATATCCACCTAGGTACTAATGACCTGGCAAATGGGGAGCCAAAGGAAGTTCAGGAAGAGTTTAGGAAACTGGGAGGGTCTCAAGCAAGTAGCTACTCTGTCACTTTCTGAAGTACTACCTGTGAGAGGCAAGGGAGAACATAGGAGTGCATGCACCAGGAATTTTAACTCATGGTTGAAGAACTGGTGCTGTGAGGAAGGGTTTGGATTCATTGGTGACTGGAGACCCACCTGGAGGGATGGAGGTTTGTTCAAGCCTGATGGCCTGCATCCATCCTTGAGGGGAATCCAAGCACTCAATGATAAGTTTAAATGCTACATTGACAAGCATTTAAACTAGCAAAGGGGGGTGGCAGGCCAGCAAGGATGGCACCTACTTGCTCACCCCCACAGCAGCAGGGAACCAGTGAACCAGAGGAGTGGCTATCTCTGCAAAACAGTGTGCAAAAGATGGAGATTAGTGCCCAAGAGGTGGATAAGCAGAAAAGGGCAAAATCAGCAGAATGGCAGACAGCAAGAAAACCAGGGATAAATTACAACCAAGGAAGGGGCTGAGTAGAACACTGAAACAGTCTAGGAGGTCAAATCATGGAGCCATGTGTGCAAATGCCAGGAGCCTTAGCAACAAGATGGAATATCTGGAGGCTGTCATGGTCACAGTCAGACTCTGGACATTGTGGCCATCACTGAAACCTGGTGTAATGATAACCACAACTGGGAGATGGCCATACCTGGCTACAACATATTCAGAAGACAGAGCAGGCAGGAAGGAGGAGGTGGCACTGTATGTGAAAAATGACATAAAGGCCACAGAGATCCAGGAGGAACAAAATGGGGAGAGATACTTTTGGTTTAGTTGAAAGGAAAATGGGACAGCCATCTGCACAGGTGTGGTCTATAGACTACCAGCCCAGGAGGAAGAAACAGATAGAGTTGATGCTAGCCATCCAAAGGATGGCAGACAAGGGTGAGTTAGTACTGGTTGAGACTTCAATATTCCAGACATGGACTGGAGCATCCCAGCAGCAGCATCAACTAGGAGCAGATTTATCCTGGACTCCTTCAGGGTGCCTTCCCAAGCAACTGGTCATGGAACCAACTCGGCAGAAGGCAGTACTGGACCTTGTGCTCACAAACAGGGACAGTGTGATGGGGGAACGGTGGGGAGCACCTGGGAAACAGTGACCACCAGTCATTGTGGTTTGAAATCACAGAAAGAGCAGAACCAAACCACACAAAACACGATCCTGGATTTTAGGGGCAGACTTTGGGAAAATGGGAGATACTTGAAAGAGGCATTAAGGGAATGGGACAGCAATCAGGGGTTGAGGAACAGTGGGCAGTATTTAAAATGGGGATTACAAGAACAACAGAATTATGCATTAAGCAGGTTAGCAAGAGGAAAAGGAAGGGAGACCATTATGGTTTTCCAAAGAGGTAGCAAAGAAAGTGAAAGCCAAAAGATTGCATTCAGGCAATACAAAAAACACAGGCAGAAGGGATAGGGAGAAGTACCAGGAGAAGCAAAGGGAGGCAGGGGTCATGAGGGAATCCACAGCTCAGACAGAAGAACACATTGCAAAATCAGTGGGTAGAGGGACAAAACCTTTACAGGTACATAAGTGAAAAGAAAGACAAAGTGAGATAGTGAGACTGAAGGGGGAAGATGGGGTCATGTGAGGTGACAACAGTAAAGCTGACATATTGAACAGGTATTTCGCTCAGCTTTACTGAGGAAGAGGTGGTAATGGGTCTGAAGGAGTACAAGGGGTGAGAATGGTGCAGAATGGACACAAGTCCCTTACACGAGAAAGGGTCCTGAAGGAACTGGAAGTAATAAGAGTTGATAAAGCAATGGGGCCAGATGGGTGCACCCAGGGTCCTTAAAGAACTAAGAGAGGTGGTGGCTGAACCTCTGGCTATCCTGTTTAGCCGATCACTGGAAACAGGGAGGTACCCAAAGAATGGAGGACAGCAGATGTAGTCCCTTATACAAAAGTGGGAACAAAGAGGAAGCAGGGAATCACAGACCAGTCAGCCTCACCTCGGTAGTGGGGAAGATCATGGAAGCACTACTGAAGGAGAGATTGGTGTAACATCTAGTTGTCAATGGACTACAGGACCCAAGGCAGCATGGTTTCACCAGGGGGAGGTCATGTCTGACCAACCTCGTTGAATTTTTTGACTGGGTGACTAGGGAGGTGGATCAGGGGAGGGCAGTGGACATGGCCTATCTGGACTTCAGCAAGGCCTTTGACACATGCCACATAGAAGACTATTACACAAACTGGGGAATATGTGTGTGGGTAGGACAGTAGTGTGGTGGGTAGTTAACTGGCTGGGTGGCAGGACCCAGAGGGTGGTGGTAAATGGCCGTCACCCACAGAGGAAGAGTGACCAGTGGGTACCACAGGGATCAGTGCTAGGACCGGTCCTATTCAACATCTTCATCAGTGACATTGCGTAGGACCTAGAAGGCAGAATTTCACTGTTCGCTGATGACACAAAGCTCTGTAACAGTGTGGACACACCAGAGGGTGTAGACATAATGAGAAGCGACCTGCAGAAACTTGAAGAATGGTCAGGGGTTTGGCAGTTGAAATTCAATGCAAAGAAGTGCAAGATAATGCATATGGGGCACAAAAACCCTGGCACAATATATCAGTTGTTGGGTGAGGATATAGCATGCACCAAGCAGGAAAGCCATCTTGGGGTTGTCATCTCTGATGACCTCAAGGTAGGGAAACAGTGTGACAAGGCAGCAGGTAAAGCAAATAGGATGCTGGGATGTATAGGCAGGGGCATCACCAGCAGGAAAAAGGAGGTCATAATTCCGCTATGCAAGACACTAGTGAGGCCCCACCTGGAGTACAGTGTACAGTTCTGGAGACCATACCTATGTAAGGACATAGACAGGGTAGAGAAGGTTCAGAGGAGGGCAACAAAGATGGTGCATGGATTGCATCACAAGTCCTATGAAGACAGTTGAAGAAACTGAACATGTACTCCCTGGAGGAGAGGATGGAGAGAGGGGATATGATAGAGACATACAAGTATCTTACAGGGAGGAACAGGGTGCAGGAAAACACTATTTTTAAGCAAAAAAGATGTTCCAGGACTAGAGGGCATGGGATGAAGTTGGAGGGAGGACGATTCAGAGGAAACATGAGAAAGAATTTCTTCACAGAACGGGTGGTGGACAAGTGGAACACCCTGCCAGAGGAAGTGGTGGGGGCTGAAACAATCACTGGATTTAAGAATGCATGGGATAGATATAAAGGAATTCTGGAGGTCAGGGGTAAGGGGCAACAGACTTCTAGGAAAACAAACTGAACTTAGAAGCTCAAATGGGCAGACTGGATTGGCCATAGGCCCTTATCTGCCGACACTGTCTATGTATCTATGTATCTAGTTCCAGTCTGACCTACAGGTGGAGCTGTGTGTACCCTGTAATAGCACCAGGCAGTCCACATGGAACTACATGCAAAACCCACAATAATGACATGCTAATGTGGCTATTTGCCCACGGATTGCCTAAGGAGGCTCTACATAGCAGAGCAACTAAAATGATAAAGGAGCTGCACCAGGAGCAATATGAATCTAGATTACAGCAACTGCAAATGTACTCCCTCAAGCAAAGGAGAAATAGGGGGGATATGATAGAAACCTTCAAATACATAAAGGGCATAAATAAGGTACAAGCAGAAAACCTCATTCACAGAAATGAGACCATGCGAATGAAGTGGTACAGTTTGAGACTAACAGGGGGTAAGTTTAAAACCAACATTCGTAAGTTCTACTTCATAGAGAGGGTGGTGGACCCTTGGAATAGCTTACCACCAGACGTTGTGGAGGCCAAAGAAGTCATTGCTTTTAAGGTAGCATGGGACAAGTACTGTTGTAATTGCAGATGAAGAACAGAATAGGGGTTAGGCAATCAGGGCGGACTAGATGGATCATACGGTCCCCTTGTGCAGACACGTTCTTATGCTCTTATGTTCTTATTTGCATAGCACTTTTGAATATAGCAAAACTTTGTGTCAGGCAAACGTGTGTCCTGCACAAATGGGTTTTCTTTGTGCAAAGCTGTCAGAACCATAGCACAGTTCTGCAGTATTTGGTCTGCACTGTTTGAAGTTTTTGTGAATCTACTTCTTTGCTAGCTGTTGTTGTTTGCACTGCCTGCTTGCTGTATTAAGAGCTGTCTTATTTGCTGGGCTATATTTGCACTGCACTCAAGGCCCTATTTGCACACTGTCGTTTGCATGCTATATTCAACTGATTTAGCCCCTGGGCTATTCCTTTAACTATAGTGTGCAAATGATTCTGGGCTATTTTTGAATGCCATGCAGTGCTAATTTTGCCCCGGGGCTAAGTTTTGAATATCTGGCTTACAAAATTCATTTTTTCTCCTGTTAAAAATGTATTTATTTATTAATTTAAAAATTGGTAACTAGGAAAGGCACACTGAGCCAAGGCTCATTTTCAGGTGCAACCCGGGGATAAAGACACAATACAGGGGAACATAACTGGAACAGAGCAGATATAGACACAGTAATATACCAGTAACAAAGATATTCAATTTTTACAGTCACATGCAGTAGATTCCCAAAAGTTATTTAGATAAGAACAACAATAAATTACATAGATATATATAACTTGTTACAGTATATACAGAGCTGGTTGAATGGAATGTGCCAAAAATAACAATAATTTATTTAAATTATAAGGATTTACAATAGAAACTCCTGTATTGACAAAACATTCTTCTTTGATTTATACAAGTTTGAACAGACAATGGTTAATGGTTGTAAGGTCATGCTTGAATTAAAAGGCATAATTTTGACATTTGAGGAAAAGGATAATACATTGAAAGATAAAATTGAATATTTACTCAGGATAATTGACCACTGGAAACTTTTCAAGTTAAAAGGCAGCAGAGATCTAAAGACATGTGTACATCTTATGTCTTCATATCTTTTATGAATCTTAAAACCGGTTTTGAAATTTTGGAGAATGGAAATTACTTTGCCACTCTTGGTTTTCAAATATGTCAACCAAGGTGGGCTGATGAGGTTAATCTCAATAACCAACTGAAGTATAATTTGTAAGGTGGAGAGCTGAATACTTTAATATAGTTTCATAGTTTTGAACAGGTCTATCGACCAATGGTCATAATGACCCGCCACATATCCATGGAAGTACATTGTCTTTCGATCCCCCATGTGTATATCCAGCTCTTTTTTTAAACTGTGATAGTGTTTTTTAAGTTACCACCATCTCAGGTAATGCATTCCAAGGTCCCACAGCTCTCTAGCTAAACCACTCACTCCTCTTTTTTGTCTTACTTGTTTCCCTTCTTAATCTTAGGGAATGCGACCTTGTCGGCCATGTATTTTTGACTTTACAAAGACCAATCATTAGCCAGAGCTGTTCATTATAAAATGCATTGTATGTGTAACATAAATCACCTCTTGATTTCCTGTACTGTGGTGAGTACATTCCCAGGTTATCCAATCTCTCTTTGTAATCCATCCACCACATACCGTGTATCCCTTTAGTCACCCTTCTCTGAACCTTCTCCATCTGCTTCCTACTATTTTTACTTTGCACAGATATAAAAGAGGCACAGTTCTCCAACTGTGGTCCAACCAAGGCCGTATAAAGTGGCACGATAACCTCTCTCCTTTTGCATTTGATATTTCTCATGATACACCCCACTATTTTGTTACACCGTTTTACTGTTTCCTGAATATGATAACTGAACGTTAATTTATTTGTAATATTTATCCCTAACTCTTTTTCAGTTTCGATGGTTTTAAGCATGATGCCACAGAAGGTATAGTCCATCATTTTGTTATTACATCCAAAGTGCATTACCTCACACTTTGAAACATTAAATTCCAATCCATGTTTTAGTGCCCAGCTTCTCAGTCCAATATATCAGCTAATTACTGTAATTTTATTAAAAAAACAAAACAAAAAAACTTAGCAAATAATCAAAAACACTGTGCCTGAATAATTCAAAATCTCTTTCAATGTTTGGATGGTCATTGCTTCAGGGAGAACCCCTGGGACTACTAAAAAATCTATAAGTGATTTGTTAATGACATCTTTGCGTTGTAAATCAGAAAGGGACACCACCTGGATTATTGCGCAGCAAACGTACAGTATTACTCTTTTCCACAGATATATCTGCATTTTAAAAACAATACAATTGCTAGAAACATGTTGAAGAAAGTAATGCTATTGGATTCCCGAGACTATACAGTGCATATAGTTAATTTATAGGCTCTACAAGGACTTACTTTATAGTAAGTCCAGAAAATAATGATATTGAACAATTAAATCCATCCACTGTTGAGGCTCCTCTTCCTGCAGATTTGATACACTTAATTGGAGATTTAACTTGTGACAAATTATAGGAGTCAGCCTGTTGGCCCATTTTATCATGGGATATAGACAGTCTAGCTTCTGAATCTAGTGACCCTGAGTTCCGCATGTTTATAAATGTAGCCCCTCCCACCAATTTGGGACTTACCTTAAGTACCTCCCAGGATTCCAGTAATGTCCACTGCCAAGCAGACGTCTTGCAGAGATAATAAATCCATGGGTATTTGTTAATCCTATTTGATCTGCGTGAGAGTACTATGATGTGCCTCCATGCCTGTTCCTTTAAGACCATAGCAGTGTGTATATAATAAATGGCCTGGGCTGGGTCTGAGTGCTTCAAAGCTTGCAATTGGCAAGGCACCACTCTGATTTGCCCACTCTGCAGTCAATAGTAAAGCAGATGGAGCTCTAGCTATTGCTGTAAATATTTACTTCTAATTGGTTGTTACATGCAAATCAGAGAGCTTTTTTTAACCTGCCTTCTTGCAGCTTGCTCCTCCAAATGGAGCCACCATATTTGGTCTGCGACTTCCAGGAATTTGGACCAGTTGGAACACAGGGGACCTCAAGGGGTCCTTAGTTCAAGTGCCTCATGGGAAAAGCTGTAGTTCTTGTAGTTTTACAGGTTGGCACCTAAACTGACAAATGGGAGCTCCAGAACTGTGACTGACAGCTCCCCTAGCCAGCTGGAATCCCAAGAAACCAGACTAGTTCAAGAACTGTCAGAGAGAGAAGAGGGGTTTCTGTTAGAGTACTGGAGAGTGAGCAGCTTGAGCCATCGTGAGATGGCTCCAGGAAAGGAGCTGAGGAGAATCAGCAAGGAAAGGCCTGACTTGCCTTCTTGCTACTGTTTCCAGCCTTGAAATGCCTAATAGCAGTAAAACCAGACTGATCTGAAAACTAACTCTAAACTGTGGCAGTTAGCCCTGAGATTTTGAGAAGTGCAGCTTGAGATACTGGACCAAGAGGAGTTCCTGTGAAGTGTTCAGCCTAAGAACTGTGTGAGAGACTGTCTTTGTAGATTAAGAGATTTGCACAGCTTCTCGGCTATAATACCAACCGGTCTACAACTGAACTGAGAGGTAGAGAGATGAATGCTGTTTCCATTAAATGTGCTGAATGTTTATCGTGGGACAAGGCCTACTAGCCAGGGACTCCTGATCACCAGTGAGGAGCCTACCTTCACCAGCAAATGAACTGAACTTTACCAGAAGTGTTTCTCCAGCCTTGAGCCTATGCCAAACCCAGCCCAAGCTGCCTATTCTGGCACCAGTGACTGTTTTCTCAGTGAAAAACCAGCTTGGGGTTCCAGCCCTTGCACAACAAAGAACTGCAGGTGGCCACCTGGAGGGAAAGGCTAGAAAGCGGAGGTGAGTCGTTCAGGCCCCACTTCCCCATGCTCTTCAGTGCTCTGCAATAGGTCTTCATATAGCCAGGCCAATTCCTATCAACTGGTGTTGTGAGTAAACTCAGGGTAGCTCCCTGCAACAGTTCTTTTAATCATTTTGTCATACCATCTGATTGCTTCAGTGTGTTACAGGGTTACGAAGGACCTGGCCAGCTGACCAAAGATACAAATAGCCACGGTTTTTGTTATTGCATATTTAACTGCATTTCTTCCCAAGGGCCCCAAAAACACCTGCAACCCTGAGCAACAATTAGGCTAGCCACCAACAATCTGGGTACCCAGCAGTTGCAATACTTTATAGTGGGACTGAATGCATGCATGCACAATGCTCTAGTTTAAATCCAGTATAGTAATCATTAATCTTGATCTGCCTTCTTCTTTATTCAAATCCCCCTTAATAAATAGATTGGTTTGTTTTACTGTTACATTGCATCACAAATATTTCATTGTCTAGGATAAGGTTAATGTGTCAGGTGGAAACGTATTTAAAAGTGCATGCTGGTTTTGAATACTGTTTTTATAGGGGGTTCCAGGGTGTTTGCCGAAGACCAGACCCTAGTGGTAAGTGCAAGGGGTGTGTATATATTGTTAATGCTCATTGCTGTGTGTCAGCTACTGTAAAGGGCTGTTTCCCATTTCAAAGTACATGGTCACTAGGTGGGCTTGTGGGTGTTCATAACTTCCCAGAGGGCTATACCAGGTTAGATAGATACCCCCACATATATTACTCTGGGTGGAGGCACCAAAATATTGTAATTACTGAGGGCAGAGAAACCCGGCTAATTGTTAAGATTGAACCTAGGCCCCTCAGCCTGTGGTCAGAAGTACAGGCAGAGGTAGTAGCCCTAGAGAAAGCGCCACCTAGGGGTCACATAAAATCATCTGAGATAATCCCCTTGCAAGAGACATGGTGAACATCTGATATCTCACATATTCCTAGACTAGATGTTTTTTATGTTAAGGCAAAAAAAAGATTCAGTGTATGGAAGATCACAAATGGGATTACTTACAACAATTAAATTATAGCAAAACCTTATTATAGAAAAAGTAAAAATGAATTTGGATAACATTTTAGCATTCCAAATTAATTTTCAAGTTTCAAGTTTATTATCAGGAAAACTTCATTGAGCAAGCTCATTTGCAAGGAGGTCCTGTCAAGGACAACATAAGATAAGTATAAAATACAAAGTTTGGGTCCTATGCACCAATGGGCACATGTTACATGAAAAATGCACATAACCCACCCACACGCAGCGCCGCACCTGTGGACAAGAGTGCACCAGTCATTATTCACTAATGGCCACCATCTGTCCATGTCTCTGCCCCCCCAGCATGCAGGGCTATGCAGGGTGGCCTCAGGCAGAGTAGCACCCAGCCGGGCACCCAATCAACTACCCGGCATGGGTCCCACAATGGATCCCTTGAGCTACTGCATGGTTCTGGGTGTTTGAATGTCCTCCTCAGGCACCCAGACCCACATGGAATGGCCCTGATGTCCAGTGGACACACCCACCATCTCAAACAGCATGGTGCCCTCCCAGCACATGGACAGGCTCCTGGCGGTTGGAACCAACCTCTGTCCCGCAGGCCACCCCCCCCAGCATAAATGTCCCCTGACCCTGGTCCTGCACCCCCCCAAGACCATGATAACACCCGGCACCCATGTCCACAGGTGGTCCGTGAACCCCATTGCACACAGAAGCCTCTTCTGTGCCAGGCCACAGGCTGCCCCAGTACCCCCACCACCACATCCTTGGCGGTGCCCACACAACCACTGCTGCAATGACACTCTCCCCCCACCCTGTCAGTGCCACGGGGGTGGGGATGGGGCATTGGCTACCTCTCAGGCTGCCAGATCCCAGACACCACTGGGTGTTAGGGGGGTCTGCCAGGATAGTGGGGGATGGGATGCCTTGTTCTTGGGGAGGAGCGGTGCTGTAAGGGTTCTAGCTCGCCTAGATGCCCCAGCCCTCGCCATTGTCCTTGTGGGCTGAGGCAGCATGGGGGATGGTCCTCTGAGTCCATCGCAACTTGTGGGGCACCTGTGATGGGGCACATAGTGGGTTATGGCAGGGTCTCCCCTGCCATAAGCTGTGGCTTCCTCTGCACCCCTTCGGCCAGCACTATGTGCCATAGTGCATGGTGTGTAGTGCTGGCCTGCCCTCTGCCCACCCCCAGCATTTTGCTCTCTGTGTAGCTGAAGGATTGGGCACGTAGATGCTGTGTGCCCCCCTTGGTGCATCCTGCTTGGGGGGCACATAGGATGTGGAATGGCTACATGCCCCAGATATGCACGCGTAGCCCCTCCACTCTAATAATGCATAGGGCCCCTTTGATAGTAACAATGAAAGACAGTGTGACACAAAAGACATTGTAAAGGATAACCTGATACTGACACTCTAGTAATAAAGAAAGCATACAGTGGTACTTGAGTTACAGGGTTTACATATCAGAATGTTAATTACAGGGTGGAACTCACTCTTTTATTACAGTAAACGTTTATTTAGCCCAAAAAATCTCTAGGTTCAATTTCAGTGAACTTTGGCAAAAGTGTAGTGATGGTATATAACAGATTTTGAAGTTTTACAGGATTTTGATATTTATATTGCTGGAGATCTGAACGCTGGGTTCCCTTCAATAGCACACAATACACCAGAGTACAAACAGGAAATAAATATAATTAATGCAAATTTGAAAAAAAAAATATATATGCCCCTCCCCGATATTCAAAAGTTTGTGCGGGTGCTAAACTGTGTTTGCCCACACAAAGCAGGTTTTGCTCTGGAGCCCAATATTGCCGATACATGCCGATATTTAGTGAATTTGTGCAGAGTGAAAGGATTTTATGCAGTCTGTTTGCATCACACAAATACATATGAAGAAAACCTCTTTTTACTCCATGCAACCCTGGTCCATTGTGAACCGGGGGACCATTCCAACCCATGTGTTCCCTGGTTTCCTGATAGCCAGCCCCAACATTAGAATAACATGACCTGGGGCTAGTGGTCCTTCCCCCTACTCCGATCACCAACCCTGACATTAAAATAATATTCCCTGGTACCAGGGGTCCCCCAATTGCTAGCCCCAATGTTAAAAGGAGATTCCCTGATGCTAGTGATCCCCCATCACTCTGATCACCAGACCCCACATTAGAATAATATGCCTAGTGATAGTGGTCCCCACCCACTCTGATTGCCATCCCCGATGTTAGAATAATATTCCCTTGTTCTAGTGATGCCCTTCCCTCTGATTAAGCCCTGATGTTAAATAATGTGCCCTGGTGCTAGTGGTCCTCCCCCCACAATTGGGAACATCAATGTTAGAATATCATGCCCTGGTGCTAGTGGTCCTCCCCTCCCTCCGATTACCAGCCATGACGTTAGAATAATATTCACTGGTGCTAGGGGTCCCTCTTGTTAGTCGAGAGGTGTCTTTTATTAATCTCCAAATGGCCATCTTAAGGTATTAAATAGGATGCAAAATCTAGCCCCATTCATTTTAAAGGGGCGTGTCCCTGTGCGCTCCCTCACCTGATATCATAGTGTGGGAGTGTGTTCAGTAGTCAGGACCTGTAAGAATCATCTGGCCACCTTCTCATGGACAAAATACAGTCTCTTATATCAAAATACATATGATGGATTAAATATAAGACATGGTGCGGAATGACTTTCACTGACCTAAGGTATACAATAATGAAAGGCAAGTTGCTAAATAATAAACATAGAAACATAGAATTTGACAGCAGATCAGGACCGCTTGGTCCACCTAGTCTGCCCGTTTCCCAATCTGATGGATAAGTTGCAGATTCTAGTTAATCAACAGCTTGACTTTAATTACATGCACAATCCCATTTAGTTAAACAAGCTATATTTGATAATTGGCATATATTAGAGATGGAGCTGAAATTAAAGCAGTTTACACCGTCTAACCTGTGAGTGGTGTTCAGAAGGGGACACAATTTGGCAGACTGGCTGACACACAATTTCTATAGAGACATGTCTTATTGAGGAGGATGCCAATTGTCGAGTGGAACTTTCATGTGTAGGACTGGAACATTTTGTGACAACCAGAGGACAGGTAACACTTTTTCAGTAGTTAATGTTAATCAAGTGTTTACCTTAAGAAGTAAAATTGACTGCAGTGCTATTACTGTTATGTAACTAGCATTGTGTACATGTGGTGGTTTCAATGTTGTAAAAAACTGTTGATAATGTAAAGTGAGACTAGGAGAATATTTGAGAAGTATTGCTGAGGGAAATATGGAAAATGCACTGGCTACACATATACGGCTCAATTGTCAAAGCCAGGAGGATGACTCAAAGTGCCTACATCAAACATAATTGACACAAGTGGTATCTTGCTTCAAAAGATGCAGCAATCCCTGTTTTCAAATGCAGTCTACATCAAAAAAGGGAGCTGTTGTGTCAAAGTGGCACTGAGCCAGCCTTGCAACCCAAAACATGGTGCACCAGGTTGCAAGGGGGCTTGTGCCATGGTGGGGCTGCAACATCCCCTTTTCTGCCATTTTGTAAGTCCTGCCATGGATGTGTTGAGGGGCTCCACTTTGACCTGCCAGAACGTGGTCTAAATGACCTGTGCCAGTGCCACACACTATCTTGAAAGAGTACGGGGTTTGAAAGTGGGCAGTCAGGAGAAGAAGGGGAATGGGGTGCCATGGGGAAGTCTGGCAGACAGCTGGGCATGAGATGGACTGATGTGGTACCCAGTGGGGGTGTTGTCTGCATATCCATATGGCCGATAGGATGGGAACTGCCTGGGGGTTCCAGGGACAGAAACTATCATGGCACCAGGTGAGCACAGCTCTGGCAGCTGCCCCATAGGTGGCTATCTATGTGGGAGCTGCCAGGACTATGCCTACTTGGTGCCATATCACATTCTGTCCCTGGACCCCCCCATAGTTCCCATCCCATCAGCTATATGGATATCCAAACAGCAGCCCCTCTGGGTGGCACATCACTAACTCTGATGCCCAGCTGTCTCCCTGACTCCCCCCATGGCATCCCATGTCCCTTTTTTTCTCCATCCCCCTCATGTCCAGCAGATTCACCACTACACCAACCATCCTGGCCCCTCTAGTGTTGCATCAGGAGGGGGTAGATCCCTGTGGCTTTGTCGACTCCTGGGTTTTGGGCCTAAGGACCCTCAATTTTATAAAACTGGGTGCAGTCTCTGTCACACCTGGGGTTCGCTTCAGCCCTTTTTGTAACTGCCAATGTAAAAATATGCAATTATATATATGACCTTTTTATTGAAATATCTTTTCTTTTTTACTTTATATGTATCTTAAATAATTGCACCTATTGCAGAAAGGACTTCATTGTAAATGAGCTTTGCTCAACTGAGTCTCTTGTTCTTTTGAAATATATACAATTTTATCATACCATACCATACCATATCATTCCACACCACACCATACCATACCATACCATACCATACCATACCATACCATATCCTAGAGTGATGCACCTTGTGTTGTTCTAAGGTCTGTTTGAAGGTTGAGCCCATAATGTTATCTCATGGATAATCATTTTAATTTTTTGGGAACTGAAAAAATGGCCAAAAGCCCAGGGAAGGGGCTGATATAGATACAGTAGATTGTTATTACAGAGGAAAGCTCTTTGGAAGTTTAAATTAAAATCCTCTATAAAACAACATCTGAATGAAAGCTTTCAATAAGGACCTTTTTGGGGGGATGAATCATTATCTTGATTACTAGAATGGTCATTCTTTAGTTCGCACAGCCTTCCCCCTCTCCCCACCGAAGGCTACCAATGATGATGTCATGCATTCACAAAGTGTAACTTTTTGGCATGAAACATTGGCAGTGCAGAGTTGCTACGGCATGGTATGTGCATGTTTTAATAAAAATTAATCTTCTCTAAATTCATTGGTTTACTAGCAGCCATATTACTTAGCCCAATTTATTTGTTTTTAATGTATCCTCTTCACCACAGCATTGTACTGTAAATGTAGGTATTAACCCAAGTGTCTGATGTGGAACCTCCTTCCAAAGAAGAGCACTGTGGTGTGATTGTAGGTATTAACCCAGATTTCTGCTGTGAGACCTGAACCCATAATCATCAACTCACCACAGAGAGTGTACGTCAGTGGAAGGCACATCTAACAGCGCCCTCACACAGCACAGCAGTATAAGCATAGATATTAACCCAAGTCTCTGGTGTGGGACCTGAACCAATGATCAGCCGTTCATTACAGAGAGTGTTTATCAATGGAGGGCTCTCATAACAGTTCACCCCCCCCCCCATGCAGCACTGTGGTGCAAGCATAGGTAATAACCCATGTGTCTGGTGTGGGACTTGAACCCATAATCATCCAGTTATTACGCAGTGTGTACATCAATGAAAGGCACCTGTAACATTGCCTTCCCAGTGCAGCACTGTATAATATACTGTATGTATTTACTATGGGATAGCAACTCCCCTCCCCGCCCAACTCTCCATGACACACTCTTCCCCCTCTCCCCAAGGAGGGCTACCAATGATGATGTCATGCAAAGGTGCAACTTTTTGGCATGAAATGTTGGCAGGGCAGAGCTGCTACAGCATGGTATGTGTGTTTTTTTAATAAAAATGTATTTTTTCCAAATTCATTGGTTTACTAGCATCTTTATTAGTTAGCCCAGTTTTTTTTTGTTTTCCATGTGTCCCCACCACCACAGCACTGTGCTTTAAGTGTAGGTATTAATCCAAGTGTCTGATGTAGAACCCAAAACTATGATCATCCAAACATTACAGAGAATGTACATCAATAGAAGGCACCTCTATCAGAGTTTTCCCAGCACAGTACTGTGGTATAAGTGTAGGTATTAACCCACGGGTCTGGTGAGGGACCTGAACTTATGATCATCCAATCATTACATAAGAGTGTACATTGATGAAATGCATGTCTACCAGTGTCCCAGCAGCACAGCACTGTGAAGTAAGTGTATGTATTAACCCAAGTGTCTGGTGTGGGACCTGAACCCTTAATCATCCAATCATTACAGAGAGTGCACATTGATGGAAGGCACCTCAAACAGTGCTTCCACAGTACAGTGTAAGTGTAGGTATTACCCAGGTGTCTGATGTGGGACCTAACCCATGATCACCCAAACATTACAGAGAGTGTTCATCAATGGAAAGCACCCCTAACAGTCCTCCCCCACATGCAGCACTATGGTGCAAGCTTAGGTATTAACCCAAGTGTCTGGTTCATCCAGTCAATACAGAGAGTGCACATTAATGGAAGGCAATCCTAACATTTCCTCCTCAGTGCAGCACTGTGCTGTAAGTGTTGTGTCTGGTGTGGCGCCTGAACCAGTAATCATCTAATCATTACAGGGAAGGTACAGTGATGGAAGGCACCTCTAACAGTGCCCCATCCTGTTCAGAATTGTGGTGAAAGTGTAGGAATTAACCCAAGTGTTTGTTGTGGGACATGACCATGTAATATCATCCAATAATTACAGAGAGGGTACATCAATGGATAGCACCTCTAACAGTGCCCAAACCAATACAGCACTATGGTGTTATGGGTTGGTATTGACCCAAGTGTCTGGTGTGGAACCTAAACAAGAGATCATCCAATTCTTACAAACAGGATACATTGATGGAGGGCACTTCTAACAGAATACCCCACCATGTAGCATTGTGCTGTGAGTACAGGTATTAACCCAAGTGTCTGATGTGGGACAAGAATCCATGATCATTCAATCATTATAGAGTGTGCACATTGATGGAAGCCACCTCTAACAGTGCCCACACACCGCAATGCAGTGTAAGTGAAGGTATAAACCAATGTGTCTGATGTGGGACCTGAATCAATGATCATCCAGTCATTAGAGAGAGTGTGCATTGATGGAAAGCATCCTGAACAGTGCACCCGCAGTGCAGCAGCACTGTGCTGTAAGTGTAGCTATTAGCTCATTTGTCTGGTGTAGGACCTGAACCCATGATTATTGAATCATTATAGAGTGCATATTGATGGAAGGTGCATCTAACAGTGCCCCCAACACAGCACAGCAGTGTAAGTGTAGGTATTAATCTCAGTGTCTGGTGTGGAACCTGAAACCATGATCATCCCATCATTACAGAGTGCACATCGATGGAAGGCCCATCTAACAGTGCCCCCACACAGCACAGCACAGCACAGCACAGCAGTGTAAGTGTAGATATTAATCCCAGTGTCTGGTGTGGAGCCTGAAACCTTGATCATTCCATCTTTACAGAGTGCACATCGATGGAAGGCCCATCTAACAGTGCCCCCACACAGCACAGCACAGCAGTGTAAGTGTAGGTATTAACCCAAGCATCTGGTGAAGGACCTGAAACCATGATTATCCCATCATTACAGAGAGTGCACATCGATGAAAGGGTTATCTAACAGGGCTCCCACACAGCACAGCAGTGTAAGTGTAGGTATTAACCCATGTGTCTGGTGTGGGACCTGAACCCATGACCATCCAATCCTTACAAAGAGTGCACATTGATGGAAGGCACCTCTAACAGTACCCACCCCCAGCATAACACTATGCTATTACGGGTTGGTATTAACCCAAGTGTCTGGTGTGGAACCTAAACAAGAGATCATCCAATCATTACAGTGAGGGTACTCTGATGGAAGGCACCTTCAACAAAGCCACCCTCCACTTAGCATTGTGCTGTGAGTGTAGGTATTAACCTAAATGTCTGGTGTGTGTGAAAGACTTGTAAAGTGGGGGGGGTGGCTTAGCTAGAAGGAAGACAGGTTAAAGCCAGATTTAAACACTGCCCTAGATAGCTTCTGCCAGGGAACAGGCAGAGACACTAGGAGGAAGGAGCTGCTGTTATTATAAGTAAACCAATGTCCCAGGGTTGGGGTGTATGTTCCCGGAGAGCAGGAGGAGTAGATCAATTAATCTGATGAGCAGTCTGTTGTGGCCAGGACCCTTAGCCAAGTACTGATGCAAGGTCCTACTAGTGGGGGTACAAGGGATGGGTAGGAAGCGGAGGGTAGGTATGGCAAGGAAGGGGTGGGCCCATGGTGTCCCGGGGGGGAGGGGGGTACTGGTTGGAGGTGGGTGCCATGAAGATATAGGGGTGTCAATGGTGGGGGGGTGTTGGCTGCTATGGGGTGGTAGAGGGAGTGGGGCTCAGGGTGGAGGGTAGAGGGGCAGGATGGGACATGGGCAGAGCAAGAAAGGTAACCATGAGTAGGCTGAGTGTGATAGCCACGGTGCCCATTGTTACTTGTTATTGGGGGGGGGTAAGGAGAATAACTGACCTTCAGTGAGGGTGATTGCCGCTGTGGAGTAGTTCTTTTTTTTTCTTCAGAGTACAACATGTGAAAAGTGAGAACAAGGCAGAGGGTAACGGTGATTAGAACAGGAAAAAGGCAGAGGCAAGGTTGGAGGAAGCAGGGAACTACAGACCAGTCAGCCTCACCTCGGTAGTGGGGAAGATCATGGAAGCACTACTGAAGGAAAGATTGGTGGAACATCTGGTTGTCAATGGACTACAGGACCCAAGGCAGCATGGTTTCACCAGGGGGAGGTCATGTCAGACCAACCTCGTTGAATTTTTTGACTGGGTGACTAGGGAGGTGGATCAGGGGAGGGCAGTGGACATGGCCTATCTGGACTTCAGCAAGGCCTTTGACACTGTGCCACATAGAAGACTATTACACAAACTGGGGAATATGGGTGTGGGCAGGACAGTAGTGTGGTGGGTAGGTAACTGGCTGGGTGGCAGGACACAGAGGGTGGTGGTAAATCTTCCACAGAGGGAAGAGTGACCAGTGGGGTACCACAGGGATCAGTGCTGGGACCGGTCCTATTCAACATCTTCATCAGTGACATTGCGCAGGACCTAGAAGGCAGAATTTCACTGTTCGCTGATGACACAAAGCTCTGTAACAGAGTAGACACACCAGAGGGTGTAGACAGAATGAGAAGTGACCTGCAGAAACTTGAAGAATGGTCAGGGTTTGACAGTTGAAATTCAATGCAAAGAAGTGCAAGATAATGCATATGGGGCACAAAATCCCTGGCACAATAGATCAGTTGGGGGTGAGGATATAGCATGCACCAAGCAGGAAAGGATCTTGGGGTTGTCATCTCTGATGACCTCAAGGTAGGAAACAGTGTGACAAGGCAGCAGGTAAAGCAAATAGGATGCTGGGATGTATAGCAGGGGCATCACCAGCAGGAAAAGGGAGGTCATAATTCCGCTATACAAGACACTAGTGAGGCCCCACCTGGAGTACAGTGTACAGTTCTGGAGACCAACCTACGTAAGGACATAGACAGGGTAGAGAAGGTTCAGAGGAGGGCAACAAAGATGGTGCATGGATTGCATCACAAGTCCTATGAAGACAGGTTGAAGGAACTGAACATGTACTCCTGGAGGAGAGGAGGGAGAGGGGATATGATAGAGACATACAAGTATCTTACAGGGAGGAACAGGGTGCAGGAAAACACTATTTTTAAGCGAAAAAGATATTCCAGGACGAGAGGGCATGGGATGAAGTTGAAGGGAGGATGATTCAGAGGAAACATGAGAAAGAATTTCTTCACAGAATGGGTGGTGGACAAGTGGAACACCCTGCCAGAGGAAGTGGTGGGGGCTGAAACAATCACGGGATTTAAGAATGCATGGGATAGACATAAAGGAATTCTGGAGGTCATGGGTAAGGGGCAACAGACTTCTAGGAAAACAAACTGAACTTACAAGCTCAAATGGGCAGACTGGGTGGGCCATAGGCCCTTATCTGCCGACACTGTCTATGTATCTATGTATCTATGTAAAAATAAGATGCATCTAGTGACAGATCAGTATAAACTGCAAATGGGAAAATGGGTGAGCTTCAGGCAGCTTTATTTATTTATTTAGCTTTTGTTTACCGGGTAAGTACACGAGACAAATATTATGCCTATTTTCAGGAACGACCCAGGAGAGTACAACATAGGGATACAGAGTGGTACAGAAAAATACAGGTACATCATAACAACAGAACAACGCAAGGAAGTACATAGAGCAACATTATCTAAGGTGATGCAGAGTAGAGAGGCGTGTAGAACACTCCTGACAAACAGTGGTGAACCACATGAAAACACCAGTTAATAGGTCATAGACAATTTTAACATATTTTTAACACACTGTCAAACTGTATAGTCCTAGGCATTATCAGGCCTAGCCGGGTGCCCTGGTACGTGGTTGAAATTCCAGGGACAGAAATACTAAGATCTAGTTGACAGGAGACATTGCATTAGGGAGGCTTGGGGCAATCAGATGCTCAGGCTAGTTTCAGGAAACCCCATAGGAATTTGTGAAAGCACTGATGGGAGGGGGTCGAGCGAACATACTCAGGAACAGAGTTCCAGAGTCTATGAGCACATACAGCAAAGTCTCTTTCCCCCATAAGGGTTCGGGTGGTGGGAACTCTTAGCATCCCAGGAACCTGGGACCTGAGCTGGTAGGGGAAGGGGGTCAGCAGGTGGTAGAAGCTGGGCCAGCCCCGGAGGGGTGCCTGTTCTAATCACTTTACCCGGGAGGCACCCTACCCCGAAGTCCAACTACTTAGCTGGAGAGAGCCAACAAAGTTTGTTATACAGCTCACGATGGTGGGTGAGACGAGGAGCAGCCAGGGCAAAGTGGCAGATGTTATTAGATGTCGTGTACCATCGGGTGAGATGAGTTTTAGAGGTGCGAGCAAATTGGTGTAGTCCATAACTGAGGGGAGGGAGGAGAACTCCTCTCATTAGGGCCAGCTGAGCCGCAGGTGTGAGATTAAATTTGGCCCTATAGGCCAGGCCTGGTTTGCAGTTCCCTGCTCTGCAGACACTTAAAATATGACTCCCCAGGTCGAGTTGAGGGTCAAGTGTCACCCCAAGGTATTTGACGGAGTTCACTATTGGAAAGGAAGCTCCGTCCAGACAGGTAATACCCAGCGGGGCTGGCAAGGCTTTGATTTTGGCAGTTGAACCAAATAGCATAGCCTGCGTCTTTTTCAGGTTGAGTACCAGTTTATGTTTGGTTACCCAGTCCTGTACATTATTAAAATCCTCTGACAAGCACTTACTGAGAGTCACAATGTCGCGGGAGTGGGCCATTATGACCAGATCATCCGCATATAGGGTGGCACTGCTGTTTATTATGCCCATTGGAAGCTGGTTAACGAAAAGGGAGAAGAGGAGGGGGCCCAATACCGAACCCTGGGGGACACCCGAGGATAGCGGTAAGGGCTCGGAGAGGACTTTGTTGAATCTAGTTCACTGCGTTCTACCATGCAGGTAGCCCTTAAGCCAGTTCATGACAGAGGGGGAGAGGCCAAGTGTACGTAGCTGATTACAGAGCAACGCATGATCAACAAGGTCGAAGGCTTTGGACAGGTCAATAAATATGGCCCCAGAGAGTTTGCCCTGGTCCATGTTTGCTCTGATACTAGAAGTGACAAAGACCAGGGCTGTGGTAGTGGTGTGCCCCTTGCAAAAGCCATGCTGGACCGGGGACAGCAGCCCATGGACCTGTAAATACTCCGAGAGTTGCACTGCCACAACCTTTTCAAGGAGCTTGCTGAGCGATGATAGTACAGCAATCGGACGATAGTTGTCCAGTATTTTGGGATTGCCCTGCTCCAGAACAGGGACAGTCCTAGCCTCCTTCCAGATATCAGGTGATTCCCCCAAGGCAAGTGATAGATTGAAAATGTGGGCAACTGGGGGGGGGCGATATAGGAGGCACCTAGCTTTAGAAGCTTTGGCTCCAGGTTGTCTAGGCCAGGGCTGGAGTACTGGGAGAGGCCAGAGAGGAGACTCTGCATGTCCTCAACTGACACTACCCTGAGACAGAACACTTGCCGGGAGGGGTGGTCCTCCTGTCCTGCAGGGGGCGAGAGGATAGAAGTGCACTCTCCAGGTGGAAAGAGTGTGGAGAAAGCAATAGGTCTGAGAAGTGCGTGTTGAGGGAGTTGGCTATGATGTGGGGATTGTCACAGGAGACCCCTCCAATGATCATGACAGATACCCCCGGATGAGAGGATCCATTGACAAGAGATTTTATGTTTCTCCAGAAGCTTCTGGGATCTCTGGCAGAGCTGATTAGGGCAGACTTACAGAAGTCGCTTCTGGCTGCCCTTATGGCTTTTTTGCACTGGTTTCTGAGATTTCTGTATTGCTGGTAAATTGTGAGATCAAGGGAACTTTTGAAATGGGCCCAGCATTTGCCTCTGGCCCGCATTAGGGCTAGGAGATTCCCGCGCAACCATAGGGTGGCGGATCCCCCTCACCCTCTGGGTGACCTTAGGGGCATGCTTATCTTGCAGGCCACCAAAAGTGGCGAGGAAGCGGCTAGCGGCCACTGAAGGGTCAGTGGCTCCGAACACCCTGGACCAGTCAGTGAGCCTTAGGTCATCCCGAAACACCTCAGGATCGAACCTGAAGAAGTTTCTGATGTGAATGATTTTGTGAGGAATTTTTGGGGAGAGAATCTTCTATACACAGAAGACCAGGGAATGGTCGGAGATAGAGTCTGACAGGATTCCAGCAGAGGAGATCCTGTCAGGATGATTTGACAGTATCCAATCCAGTAGGGAGCTGGAGGATCCATTTGCCACCCATCTGGTAGGCTCCTGGATAAGTTGGGACAGGGTGAGGTTAGCAAGTAATGGCTCAAACTGCTTAACATTGCCCCCTGCCCAATTAAGGTTAACATCCCCCATGATTATCAGTTCATTATCACCAATGCTAGTACCTACTGAGTCCAGGAGGTGGGTCAGGCCTGGAAGCCTGCCCTTTGGGAGATTATAAGTACAAACCATGTGTAGTTTCTTGGTGTTCCCAAGTAGGATCAGGGCATGCAGTAGCTTGCAGGGGGACAAGTTGGGTGGCTGGTGGGCTACTGGGGAGACTTTGAGATGGTTCCTGAAGTAGATCACGATGCCACCCCCCCATTTGTTCCCAGGTCTGTCCAGCTGAATGAACTCATAGCCAGGGAGTGCACAGGCTGTGTCTGGGATCGAGGATTTAAGCCAGGTCTCAGTCACATCGAGGATGTCCGGTTTGTAGAGAGAGACCCAAGAGACTAACTCATCAAGGTTGGGTAACAGACTCCTAATATTTAGATGAGCAATTTTCAGACCCTTGCCCATGCCCCATTCAGGGGGATTGAGGAGGCCAGGGTATCGGGGCCAGGATTAGATTCAATATCACCAGCCAGCAGTAGTATTAGAAGGAGGAGCCAGAGAAGATGCCACCTGACAGCCTTCAGGTCTGTGGAAGGTACACTAGGTAGGTGTCTCTTTACTCTGGTGGGGTACATTAGACACCTGAGGTTGAGGCATGAGGTGAGACAGTAGGGGGTCCCAGCTGTTGCCAGGATGTTTGAGAAGGTGAAGTCAGTCACTTCAGAGGAGAGAGACTTCTCCCAGTAGCCCCCCATGGTCAGCGAGGGGGTAGTGACCACTTACAGCAAGGTAAGCCCCAATATGAGGCCAACAAGTACAGGGGCACTATGAGGGGAGGGCAGTACACCTGCTGTCAGTGCCATGGGGGACTCCCTGCCCTTAGGCAGGAGGTGTGGATTCCTGGACCACATCAGTGGAGGGGGCTAGGGCCAGCTTGTGGTTAAGACCCAGTTAGCGGTGGAACAGAGTGGGGTAAAAGAGAGGGGGGTTATGAGCTGAGGTCAAGGGAGGCAATCAGGGTAGAGGTTTCAATAGAAGGCAGATGGGGCAGAAACAGCAAGGACTTCAGTACAGTTAGAACAATATAGTCTCAGCAACACAGTAGATAATACAGTAGCACAGTAACTCTCAAAATATAAGAATAAAATTACAGTTTGTAGATCAGTGAGAGCAAATACAAGTTTAGGCAGTGAGCAAGGAATCAGGTGCTTTGGGCAGTACAACACGGGGGGGGCAGCTCAGGACCAGGACACAGGGTATGGTCACACTGGGCTCTTTAGTCGGTAATGAGCCTGTTCACATTGGAACAGGACCTCCCCAGCACAGTTACAAGCTGTGAGGACCTGCTGTAATTCATGGAAGGCTCAGCTACAGATTTGTACAGCAAGGCTAGATTATTAGCATGTGGTCTGCTGTGAAGACAAGTAAGCTAAGCCACATAGTGAAACACAGGACCTCCCCTTCCACCTGACAGGGCAAGTCAGACCCTAGGGGCGGAGCGCATGGGCATTTAACAGGAGGAGGGAACGGGTGGGTGGGTGGTGGACCAAAAATAATTCCTGCACTAGGGCAGGGGCAGGAATCATATGGCAGCCGCCGAAAAGGCTCACCGGAGCTGCAGAAGCCTCCGGCACCTCTGACTCGGCACTGCATTGCGATAGGCGAGGGGGGGGACCTCCCAGGAACAGGTATCCCTCGCCTCCCCTCCTGCGGTCGGAGTCACAAGAAAGTCAAAGTGGCAAGTTCAGCATCTCCCTATTGTACCGGATTGGGTAGCATCACTGTCCTCAAGCTTCTCCTTAGGCAGGTTCTCAAACGCAGAATGCAGTTTGTTTGAGAGGAAACAGCCCGAGAGAGCACAGTAGTCCCCTGGGGAGATAAGATGAGAGGATGAAATTAAATTACAGGCTTGGAGGGGAGGGCAGTCAGAAAACAAAAGAGAAATGAACAGGTTGGGAGGGGCTGAGAATTAAACAGAGGTAGTTTAAGCAGGGAAGTCCTGAAGCAGGTTGAGGGTTGGGCAGGACACTGCAGTATGCTCAAAAGGAGAGAGCAGTAGCCTCAATACAGTTGTGGAGG
Source organism: Neoceratodus forsteri (assembly GCA_016271365.2). Lineage (NCBI taxonomy): Eukaryota > Metazoa > Chordata > Ceratodontiformes > Ceratodontidae > Neoceratodus > Neoceratodus forsteri. Next base: position 66,975,840 of record CM057455.1, read on the forward strand.
GGGCTCTGATTAACACTGGGGCACAGAGCTGAAAATTAAACAAAGTGAGACCAGGCAGGGAGGTTCTGAAGCAAGTTTGGGGGGGGCACTGCAGCAGCCTCTATGGGACACAGAGGTCTAGGGTGCAGCTCACAGACTTACAGCTCTAAGAGAAGGGGCACAGGGCTCAGGGCAGATAGCAAAATGCAGAAATGCAAGAAGGCTGTGTATAAAGTATAAAGTACAAAAGAAATGCACCAGTCTAATATATTATTGTTTGTCAGGTTCCATTGTTTCATATGTTTCATTCTAAATTGTCATTCTTTATTTATATTCCATTCTTTTTTTGGGGGGGGGGGTGCAAGTCCTGCACCGTACAATCAGAGAAGTGTGTAACTGCTTCACCCACTCAGACCCAGTACCGGTGTCTGCACTGGTATATAGCCACGCCTAGACCCAATTTTAAGTCTTGACCCCCCCAGCTTGCTCCTCACCAACCTAATTGTTCTCTCTCTTATCCCCCTGTCTTATCAACACTAGGCCCATCCATCCCTTATTCTTCCTTTCCCAACCTCGGATAGGAGCTCACTACCCTGGTAGTCAGACATCCTACCATGCCCGTACTTTATGCAGCATTCAACCCGGGGCTCACACATACTCCTTTTCTCCATCCACCTTCTCTACATCCAGCTTTACCAACTCCTTTCTGTGCACCGTGCCCTCCTAGACTTTCTCCCCCTACTTTCCTCCCTCTCTTCCCCCCTACCTTCACCTCTACCTGGTGTATATTTTTATTTTTATTTTTTTCTTCTGTTACTTCCTCCTGCAACCTTAGATAACCTGCTTTATCTTCCCATAGACACTTCTAAGTATGTAAATACCGTGTAATCTGTACAATATCTGTATAATTCTATGTACATATGAACTTCTTTTTCTTCCTCTCTGTAAAGAGTATTATCTGTATTACCTTGTAAATACCTGTGTTGACCTGTATATACAATTGTTCGTGCTCCACCCAGGTCCATCTTGCAAATGAGCTTCTTCTCAACGATGAACGCCTGGTTAAATAAAGACTTTATTGATTGATTGATTGATTGATTGATTGATCTTCTTGTCAGTGGCATTCCCTTGTGTGTTATGGACAACATACAAACTTCTGTCTGAAATAAGTAATAGGACTTCTATTACTTCCTTTAAGAAGAAACTGAATGAATTCTTTATAAGCACAAGGACATAGGAGTAACCAAAGAGACTTCTTGGCGCAAGCTATTGTCTCTTACCAAACTTATGAAACGTATTAAACAGACTGTCTTCTCACCCTTGCCACAGTTGTCTGATAAAAAAGAAAAGAAAACTTACACATAAACAGTTTCTCAGGGGTCTTTGAATAGTTCATATAGCAGGACAGTTTAATTTATTCTGTGAAATCTGTACCCTGATCTGACAGTGACAGCCGTGTACTTTTAGATCTGTTGATGTGATCTCCTGTCAGAATTTGTAGGTGGTCTTTCATTTGCTTTTTATTTATTTAGAAAGTGTATGGTCTAAACAGCCATTTCATGTTTGATGTGACTGTATGTGAAACTGGCACTGTCAGAGTCAACCAGACTCACAACATCGGTGTTTAGTTCAGTTGCTTATTTAAAATTTTTTTTTTAATTAATAAATATTGCCTCATCTGGATTCTGTCTCAAGTACAATCATACACTTCTTCCATCCACTGAATGAGTTTAATAAGCAGAAGTGATACACTATTTAATTTACTAGAAGCTATATGAATTAAATCTACTAGACAGTAACATCTGTCATATGAACAGACTTTTCCTTAGATTTTCAGTCATGAGGTTGTTAGGTGATGGTTAGTTTCAAATGTGTTCTGAGCTAGCACTTAGGGGGTTCATAAGATAAAGGACAATTATTGTATCTCATCTGCTTATAAAACTCATTCAGTGGATGGAATATGTATATAATTGTTCCTGATACAAAACCCATATGAGCAAATATTTAAATTAATAAAAAAATAAGGAGGGGGTGGCCAGGGTAAATAAGGAGGGGGCGGCATGTGGCACCCAGATAGGGAGAGGACCAAGGAGCCGGCTGGGTGAAGGGGCCAGTAGAAAGGATGAGGGACATGGAAGGGGGGGAAATGGAGGAAACGGAGCAGTCAGAGGGCTCCTGTTGGGAGATTTTTTTATCAGGATGTCAAATGGTATAGGGAAGGAGAAGCCTGGCCGGTTATAACAAAAAAATGCTTCCCTGGATTAACAGTGCACAGGGCCAAGCACGAAGTATATCAGCTGGCAAAGGATTGTGGGGGTTCCCCTGACATACTGGCCTACCTGGGTACAAATGTCCTTGAGGGAAATAGTGAGCTAGAGATACAGGCAAGGTTCAGGGAGCTTGCCAGGGTCTTTCATGACATAGGATGCACAATTTCCTTCTCGGAAATCCTGCCAGTGCCAAGGGCTAGTGGGGAACACAAAAGGAAGATTAGGGAGAAAAAACAGTGGCTCAGGGAATGGTGTGAGGCCAGAGGGTAGGGGTTGATGGGGGATTGGGGGGAGACCTGGGAGGATAAGGAGCTGTATGCTAAAGATAGGCTCCATCTTAATGTGGAGAGGAGGAGAATCCTTAAGTTTAAAATAGAGCGGTTCATTGGTGAAAAGTGGGGTTTAAACTTGTGAAGGGGGAGGGATGGGAGAAAAGGCTGTCGAGGGGGTCCGATAAAGGAGGGACTCTGTCTCCACCCCCCCCCGGGGAGCTGGACAAATGTGGGAAAAGGCTGACTGGTAAAGTGCAGACCAGGGGGAAACGGAATCCCCATGGGAACAAGGGCAAGGGGAAATGGAAGTAAAGGGAAAGGGTGGAAGGTAGTCCTGCTAGATGCCAGGAGTGTGGGCAATAAAATGCCTGAGCTCCAGGCGATGCTAACTGAGGGAGCAGTGGATGTGGCAGCGGTCACTGAGACCTGGGCCACTGCAGGACATGACTGGGACCTGAACCTGGAGGGTTACACTATGTTCAGGAAGGACAGGGGGGAGGGAAGGGGAGGAGGGGTAGCAATAACAGTCAAAAACTGCTTTGGCATAGGGGGAGTAGAGGAGGTGGAGGAACCGTGAAGGCAATTTGGGTCACCTTGATAACAAGGGGGGGCAAGAGAGTAAAAATAGGAGTGGTGCATAGACCCCCTGCGCTGGCAGAGGAGCTGGAGAAGAGTCTGGTGGCAGATGTTGGGAGACACTGCAGATTGGGCAGGGAAAGGGTGGTGGTGTTGGGGGACTTAAACATGCCAGGAGCAGATTGGGAGACTATGACATCCTCAGTGGCCAGAGAACAGAGGTTGTTGGATGTCTTTCAAGATGTGTTCCTAACTCAGTAGGTGGGGGAACCGATCAGGGAGGCATGGGTAGTAGATGTGGTTCTGGCAGACAGTGACCAGATTGGGAGCTTGGAGGTAAGGGACCCATTGGCAGGGAGTGACCATGCCACGGTGTGGTTCTGCCTGGACCAAGGAGGGCTACAAGGCTGCACAAAGATGGAAGTAACTGACTTCAGGGGGGTGGATTTTAAGGAAATGGGAAGGATCCTAAAGGAGCATTTGGATGTGATTAGGTCAGACATGGACCTGACAGTAGGTGGGAAATCATCAGGAGAGGGGGTGCAGGATGCTACCAGCATCTGTGCGAGAGTAAGATGAAAATGTGGTAGGGCCCGAAAACCCTGCTGGTGGACCAGAGAGGTCCAGGAGGTGGTGTGGGGAAAGACGGCAGCCTATAGGCAATTCAAGTGCTCAAGGAGTGAAAGGAATCGAGGGGAATATGAGCTGATGGCTAGAATGGCCACTAGTGTGATGAGGGCAGCTAAGGCAAGGAAGGAGCAGAACCTGGCCAGGGAAATTAGGAGAGGGAACAAGGGGTTCTTTAGATACTTTGGGGAAAAAACGAAGGGTGAAGGGACAGATTAGCAGGATTAAAACAGGGGAGGGATGGGCACAAGACCTGGGAAGCATGCTGAGTTACCAAATGAGGTTTCACCTTAGGTTTCACCAGGAAAATGGGGGTGCTGCGCATACATGGGGGGAGATAGTGATACTGAGTGGGGGGACCCTTACCAGTCGGCGGGTCTGGGGAGAGGGGGAGGCATCACTGGCAGGACAGGGGAAGGCTAAGCAGGGAGAAAAGGTAGCAGAGGTGGAAATCACAGCAGAGAGAGTGAGGGAAGCCCTCAGGTCCTTTAAGATAGAGAAAGCACCGGGGCTGGATAAATTACATCCCAGAGTGCTGAAGGAACTTGCGGATGTCCTGGCAAAACCCCTGATGGAGCTTTTCACCATCTCTCTGAGGACAGGTTGGGTGCCCCAGGACTGGAAGGTGGCGCATATAGTGCCTATCCACAAGAAGGGATCAAGGGAGGTGGTAGGGAACTACAGGCCTGTCAGCCTGACATTGGTGGTGGGCAAGGTGATGGAGGGCATTGTCAAGGAGAGGCTTGGGGGGACCTGGAAAAGTCAGGGTGCCTGGACGATAGACAGCATGGATTCATCCTGGTGAGGGGAAATTGTGTCAGACAAATCTTGAGGAGTTCTATGATTGGGTGACGAGTGCCTTGGACCTGGGTAGACCAGCGGACGTCCTTTTTCTAGACTTCAGCAAGGCATTTAACTCTGTTCCTCATGACAGCCTGTTGGATAAGCTGGGAGAAATGGGGGTGGGGAATCAGATGATCAAATGGATAGGCAGTTGGCTCCAGGACTGGATCCAGAGGGTCGTAGTTGGTGGGATAGTCTCATCCCCAAGGAGGGTCATTAGTGGGGTCCCACAGGGATCAGTCCTTGGGCCCCTCCTGTTCAACACCTACGTCTCTGACATAAGGACAGGTATCAGGAGTGAGATGAGTCTCTTTGCAGATGACTCAAAACTGGGGGCGGATGTGGATGGGAAGGAGGGGAGGGTGGCCCTACAGGGGGCTCTGGAGGCTCTGGAAAGATGGTCTAGAAAGTGGAAGCTGAGGTTCAATGCAGGAAAATGCAAGGTACTGCACCTGGGGCCCAGAAACCCAGGCCAAGTGTACACCCTGGGGGGGGGATGCTACAAGTCTCGATGGCTGAGAGGGACCTGGGGGTGGTGGTGGATGTCAAGATGAACAACTCAGAGACTTGTAGGAGGGCAGCAGTCAAGACCAACAGGATGCTGGGATGCATCGCTAGGGGGATCACCTCCAGAAGGAGGGAAGTGATACTCCCTCTGTATAACTGCTTGGTGAGGCTGCACCTCGAGTACTGAGTGCAGTTTTGGAAGCCACACTTAAAGAGGGACATTAAACTCCTGGAGAGGGTGCAGAGGAGGGCAACCAAAATGATTTGGGGCCTGGGGAACAGGACTTATGGGGAGAGGCTTGAAGAGCTAAATATGTACACATTGGAAGAGAGAAGGGACCAGGGGACATGATATTGGTCTTCAGGTACATGAAGGGGATAAATAGGGGAGGAGCAGTCAAGGTGCTTCGAAGGAAGGAGGAGGGGCAACTAGAGGGCATGGGTGGAATCTGGAGAGGGAAGATTCAGGGGAGAAAGGAGGAGGTGCTACTTCACTGAGAGGGTGGTGGAGCCATGGAATGCGCTGCCCAGGGGGCTGGTGGAGGCAGAGTCGGTGGAGGAGTTCAAGAGGGGGTGGGACAGGTACAGGAGAAGGGTTCTGGAAGCAAAATCCAATGCAGTGAGAATATCCGTAACTGGGAAGGGAGAAGCCAGAGAAGTCGAGGGGGGGCAGCAAGGTCAAGGTGGGGGCTGACCAAACGAGCAGATGTGAAAGACCGTTAGGCCTATTCTGCTGGCATTTTAGTATGTTAGTTTTTGTTGACTGGGTAAGTGCACTAGACAAATTCTGCCTGTTTTCAGTCACAACCTAGGGCAGGAGGATACAGATGAAAGCCAACTGACCTTGAACCAAATTAAGCTGTTGGTAGTATTTTTAGTGAATAGTAATATACACCATGACAGTTCCAGACAGACTCACTCATCTAATAGGTCCAGGAGCCAGCAGCTGCTCTGTTAGACAACAAACTGAAAGATAAGAATATTATTGACAATACGCAACATGGCTTTAGGAAACAAAGATCGTATCTGAGCAATATGTTGATGTTTTATAACAGAATTAATAAATCCCTGGAGAACAACAAACCAGTTGATGTGTTTTTTCTTGAATACTGTAAAGTATTTGACAAGGTACCTCGTACTATTTTGATTGGAAACGTAGTGCAACTGAAAATAAATTTGAAAGTGACAAATTGGATTAAAAACTGGCTTACCGTAAGAACACAAATTGTTAGAATTAGGGTCACCTGTCTAGTGAGGGCAGAGTAACAAGTAGTGTTCCACGGGGTTCAGTATTGGGGCCAGCTCTGTTCTCTGTATTTATATCCAACATGTGTTTCACAGTCAGTGCCTACTGCATTAAGTTTGCCGATGAATCCAAAATTAGCACTGACATTTCAAGTGAGCAACAGGGAAGGCCACTTCAGGCTGATTTACAACAAAATTAAGATTGGGCAGTCAATAATGGTATGGAGTATAATACAAATAAATGTGCAGTTATGTACTTTGGGACTAATAGTCTAGGTATTGAGTATACAATGTATGGATCAAAACTGAAAACTGTGACCAAGGAAAGAGATTTAGGTATCCTGATCAGTAACAATCTATCATTTAGCTGCCGTTGTAAGGCAATGGTAAATAAAGCAAATAGAATCTTAACAGTAATTAGAAGATCATTTGTATCTAGGCACAGGGCATGCACTCCCCCCCCCATAGGATGTTTGTGAGGCCACACCTGGACTACTGTAGTCCCCTATGGAGTCCATACCGCAGGGGAGATGTGAATCTTCTGAAAAGGGTCCAAAGGAGATGCACCAAGTTGATCTTTGGTTTGGAAAACCTGAGTTATGATGAGAGACTCTCAGTATTAGGCCTATACACATTAGAGCAAAGAAGAAGCAGGAGTGATATACTGTTCATGCATATCATTATTGAGGATAATGATCTAAGAGAAAGTATGAATATGACATTGGCTAACACAGGTTTAAATCTTAGATCCCATAATAAACAGCTAAAGCTGACCTACCCCAGGAAAAACAGTAGAAGATTTTTCTTCACTAAAAGAATTATCCCCTTATGGAACATATTTCCTGTTGACATTGTCAACAATAACAACTTCGAAACCTTTAAAGATACGCCCCTTTTTGTGGAGACAGGTGTTTATGGACACATGTCTTCTGTCTGTCTGATGGACTGATTATAGCACTGAGTATAGCACTGTGCAACTTTCAGCCTGCTTAGTCAAAAGATTAGAACCAAGTCCAACAGAATAAGGTGAGCCCATGGTGGCAAGGCAAGGTTTATTTAAAAAGACACCCATCCCGGAGGCTTTGGGTGCCATACAAACAGATCAAAACCAAAACAAAACAAGTAACAAATTAGAAACAGTAAATTAGGTCACACAATATAAATAGAATAAATCATAAAATAACTGTAGATAAATACTACATAAATATCTAAAATCTGAAATCTAAAATGGCCTGTGACCAGATTTAATTACAAAGGACAGCCAGGATAGGGATTATCAGACAAAGTCCAGGAAGGCCTGATTATACAAAAAGGCCTTGAAGCGGGCTTTAAATACCTCTACCGAAGGGCCTGTCTTACAGCTGGAGGTAGCGAATTTCACAGGATGGGGCCGGTGACATTGAAGTCTCTGCCGCTAGCAGTTTTTAACCTTTACTGGGAATCACAGGGAGGCCCCTAGAAGAGGAGTGAGGGGAATGGACTGAGACAGCAGGTGCAAGAAGGTCTTTCAGGTAGCCAGGGTGAGCAGTTGCAGCAGATTCAAATGGTCAGAGCTAGAGCAGTGAGCCTGGGGAGCCAGTGTTCTGGACAGGTGGCAGGTAGACAGTCAGCCAGGCAGGAGACAGGAGTGCATTGCTTTTCAAGTCTTGGATTACAACCTCTGAGCTAGAAGCTCATTTGCAAAGGTTCCACGTCAGGTACAAAAGTATACAATAAGGTTACATGCATTCATTGCTTGGTTCAAAGCAAGGTCAAAAACATACAATAAGGTTACATACAGTCTTAGCTTGGTTCAAAGCAATGTCAAACCAGTAGACAATAAAGGTTACAAGCAGTCAAGCAGGTATACAGGATAAGTAGTAGATGGAGACAGTAGAGATGATACAAATTAAATGATAATCCTCAATGAGCTGACCAACAGGCTTCTGGCTAGAGCAATAGAGTCAAGAACAACAGATCAGTGGGCTAACAGTTCGGAGGAGATGAGGTATATTCAGGATAGGCTGGTAAAATCATGGAGCTAGGTATAGGGAGGAGAGGAATGAGAGTGAAAGGGATTCTTGGCTGGGAAAAACAGGGAAGTCCATGGTTCCCATTGTCAATTGAAAGAGAGAAGGGGAGGGCGAAGGAGGGGAGGGAGTCAGTCAGATGGGGAAAAGTAGGGTCTGAGAGGGGGAGGAAGGATGGAAGTGAGCAGGAATAGAAAGGTGAAACGACAGGAAGGGTAGTAATGGGGGGGGGAGGAAGGAAGGTAGGGGGTGGGCTGCACAGACTAACTCATGTTCAAGGTCCTCCCCTAGCATTTCTCCCAATCAATTACATTCCCATTGCCATTATTTTGTGCTGTACTTTGGGATTGTTATGTACATGACTGACTATGGCATAACTGAGTTTCATGTTTTAATGGCCTGAATGTGTTCAAAAATTCTGAACCTCAGTTTGCATTTCGTTCCGCCAACATAAAAACCTCAGCATGAGCACTGTAATAAGTAAACAACACATTTAAAGTTGCAGTCAGTCCTGCCTCTTATAGTTTCCATTTTTGCTGCTGCTTGCATCTTTGAATTTATCTTGTTTAGCCATATGGCAGCACATTTTACAAAAGCCACAGGGCTTCATACCCCATCTGGCACTTTGTTCAATAGAATCTAGTGCAGACTGATAACTTTTCACAAGTTTATCCGTAATGTTTGTTTTCCTCTTTTTTATGCAACTCTGATCGGTAACCGATGAGTTATGACTGTGCAGAACAGGAATAGATTTTTAAGCTTAATGCTCCAAAGCACCCAAAATTAAACAAGAAATTCGAATTGGCTCCATTCCTTATAAAAAGAAGGACAAGATAAACTGGGTCTCTGAAGAATTAATCCCTCCCCCAAAACTGGGGACACCCTTCTCACTTTCGTGCATATATTAAATGAAAGAAATGAATAAAGTTGGCAGTGTTATCTTAACCTAGAATAATGCATTCAAGAGAACAAAAACATTTTTGTTGTTTTCACATTTTTTCTGTGTTGACTCCTTGCAGGTACACCTACACCTATGCAGAAATAATGGAACTAAGGAGGGAATCCGGTGCTTTATTTATCTACTTGGTGTTTAGGCATCGTATAGTAGAAAGAAAAAACGTTTTGGATAAAGTATGTGTACTCAAAGGTATTTTAATGTTTTTTCATTTTTAATTTTTAAAAGTGAAATAAATATTAAAGACAAATGCACTAAGTTTCTTAAGAATTTCACAGTGAAATGTAACAAAAGGGGTTTAACAGACAGGCTAATAGAAAACTGTGTTAGTTTATTTTTTATTGGTTAAACACTAATTGAACAATTTAAATGCTTTGTAAAAATGCACTTCTGGAATGAACTGCACTTATCTCTGATGAAGCCCTGAAGGCCGGGTGAAACGTAAAAACATTCCAGTAGCAGTTGTGTGGCACTGCTGCTATTTACTTGTGTTTTTGTGTAATGGATCGGAAAACTGTTTGAGCTACCATAATGACAGTTTGAATATTACTGTCTTTCTGAGTGGCGAGTACAACTGCTGAAGTTAATTTTTGTTTAGATGACATCAGTAGTTGCAGAATGGAAGCTATAATAAAGGAAAAGAGAAGACTGTGTAATTATAAACAATAGGTGTTGAAGTCTGACACATCAGCCCTTCGCAGTGGAGTCCAACCCCTATCCTTTTATGTGACAACTAATGGAACAGTTCTACACTATGCAGGCATGTATTCTAAATGAGTTGAATTTACAGCACTGAGGAGAATGTAACTGTCCATCCCAACCCCTGGTGACAGTTGCCTTTAGGAGTGCTCTGCAACAAACCATCACATTCACAAGTTAAAAATTACTCCAACCACTTACAGAACTCACTCTCCGACGTGCCCTAACATTGACATCAGCATCTCTGGCTGCTGCTGTGTGAGCAACAGCTTAGCTTACTCTGCTTGCAAAAGGCAGCAGGGGAGCAACAATGGGGTCTTGGTTAATATGATTCACATGAAAGGCTGTCAGCGGTGTTGCATGGCATCAGTGGGTAACCCAACTTGATATTAAAGTCCAAGATCAGCTACAGAAACTGTGAGTTCTACCTCTACCAGGATAAAAGTTAGAGTTCATGGGAATGGGTGTGGGTGAACAGCAGAGAGAGTAGGGGAGTGAAGGTTGGGAGGGAGGAAGGAAGGAAGGAAGGAATTGAAAGTATATGACCGAGACTCTTCAGTGATTCAATGGTTGCTAACTAAAAGCGGACAAGATTTGGATCCCATAGTGACAAAACCTTGTATCCTTGTCTTAAAGGGCAATAAGAAACAAATTAATGAGTGCTGTCACTGCACAAATTGTGAATCTGTAGTCCATACATCTTAATTAACTAAAGATGTCGGAATCAAGTCCATGCTTATGCTGTTTATGTGTTACCCCATCCAGCTTATCAAGTGCCACACCATGAACCCAATGTGAGTGGCAAGTGGAAATGTTGTGAACACTGACGTGAGTTTTAAGGCAATATACTTATGTATTTCTAAAATAGGTGCATTGCTGTGTTATTGCACAGCTCTGTGTATATTGCACAACAGACATTATTTCTCTTGGGTACATTCTTTGGTAGCATACAGGTCTTTTAATTTTAGGTTGGTATGTGATATTGTTAATATAGTAACTGTAATAGTTATGTAGGAGCAGTAACATGTAATACTGATATTCTGACATTTCTAATTTATTATGCAATTAGATGTCTCTCCACCTACATATATAACTGTTCAGGAACTGAACTCATCTTTAAACAAAGATGGTGTTACCCACATTAAGTGTGTTGTATTCTTCACATATCATCCCCAATACATATAGTAACTCCTTCACTCCAACAGCAACTGTGCCAATGTGTTCTAAGTCAAGCCAAACCAAAGCAAACATACTGGCACCGTGATGATGACAATAAAGCATGGTATTGCTAAAGTGAGAAAAGAGGGGGATGTGCCAGCTGATCTTGTGCTGGCAATTCAGCCCCCACTTGTGCCCAGTCCAGTTCATACAACTCCTTTGTCTATTGCATTAGAGGTGCTGTTTTAGCCAAGATCATCTCCATTTGTGCTACCATTGCCCGACTGTATACAGTGTCACTCTCTACATCTGAATTATTGGCTGGAGTAAACAATGCCACCAAGGGTGGGTAATCGAGTGTAGGACAGAACAATTTTCAAACTTTACAGCATCATAGTTTCCTTTCAGGAGGATTTTTCAATTGTTTTTATTTTTTGCATTCTTGTTCTGTATTGTTAGCATGTTCTGTTGGAAATGCAAACAGCTTTAGGAGCTGTTCATTGGAGTTTTTATTGTAGTTTTACTGATCCATTTATACTTTACATTTGTTTTGTCAATTAGTGGCACTAGTCTGTTTGTATGGTGTGAAGATAAAGAAATGAAGGTAGGTAGGTAGGTAAGAGACTGTAAGTGATGGCCTCAGGTGGAGTGAAACTTCAAAGGGCAGAAACAAAGAAAGGAGAGAAGTGTTAAGTGGTTGCAAGCCAAATGGAGCACTGCTATCTGGGCACTTCAGCTGCTGACTGCAATTGATAATTACCCTATAGTGTATGATAGAACGTTATTATTGCAAAAATTCAGCAGAAACACAGTCTTGTTATGGTATTGTTCTGACATTCTCTTGCTGTTAACCACCGTAGAATAAATACCATAACAAGACAGAATGCCACTGCCTGTCACATTCCACAGCAGCAGCAGTCAGCGGTAATCAGTACCACACAGCACCATTCAAACAGCAATGATGGTTGTACACACAGTAGCAAGTTAAAAAAAAATCTCTCCAGGTACCTGTATTTAAATTTCACTGTGTGTCCCCGAAATGTCCCTCAGTGTGTAAATACTTGGCTCTGCGACACTTACTGAAGATGTAAAGATCACGTTTTGATCCAACCCTGTTTGACCCCTGTGTTCAGCAACCACTTCCGAGCGTGCTAAGACTGATTTTCAAGTTTTTGTTTGTAAAACAAATAATTTGTTCTGCCATTGTCTCGTAGTTGAACTACTGGACTGCTTCCCCATACACTATAAAAGACAATGTATGGGAAGCAGTTAACAACTGCACTGGATTCGCATCTCGAGGTTATCATGATTACTGAAAACCTTTCAAGCTGCACTCTCGAGGTTTACAGACCACGGTAACCTCTCGATACAAATACAACGTGGTTGTTAACTGCTTCCCATACATTATCCTCTATGTTGTTCTGAGGCAGTTCTGTTCCATCGGCAGGGTTCAAAAGAAAGACAAAAGGCAATTAGGTAAAAGACAAAGTGATAACATTCACACCTTGTGTGTGCTGTTGCAGCCCAGAGCTGACGTGGAGAAGTGGGGGGGACAGTTGTAGACAGATAATGCTGAAAGCTGGCTGGTGTGAGGAGGTCGTGAGGGCCTCACAGTTCCTGCCCTCCCCAAGCCGAACCCCCGCTGAAACATTCGGGCATCCTCAGTGTCCGTGAGGAGGTTGTGAGGGCCTTGCTAGTCCTGCACTCCTGAAGCCGAACCCCCACTAAAACATTCGAGCATCCTCAGTGTCCATGAGGAGGTCGTGAGGGCCTCGCTGGTCCTGCCCTCCCCAAGCTGAACCCCATGCTGAAACATTTAGGCATCCTCAGTATCTGTGAGGAGGTCATGAGGGCCTCGCTGGTCCTGCCCTCCCCCAAGCCGAACCCCCGGCTGAAACATTCGGGCATCCTCAGTGTACGTGAGGAGGTCGTGAGGGCCTCGTTGGTCCTGCCCTTCCCCAAGCCGAACCGCCCGCTGACACATTCGGGCATCCTCAGATACGACACACCAAGTAGCCGCTGTTTGAGCCAGAGTGCTGAACACTGCAATCTGAACAAAGGACTTTGAATCTTGGTGCCTTTCTCAGGGCACGGACAAATTTCCATCGGCAGAGCAATGCTGATAGTTTTTATCACTTTATCCTTGCTTAGCCCTAATACAGTATTTTGCTCAATAGCCAGAGGGTGCTTTAATCAAATTTTAGCTGTGCTAGGATTATCTCCTAATTTAGTGCCAAAATACTGTGATTGCTCACTTGCCAGAGAGTGCTTTAAATTCAGATTTAGCACTATCCTATCTAACTGCAAGTGGTTAATTTAGCATCTCAAGTAGCTTTAATTAAGCTGCTGTATGTTTGAAATGGAGCTCAGCTGCAGTTTCCAACGAGTTAACTTATTTCAGCTGCATTGTTTAAAATGGAGTTCAGCTGCAGCTTATGCCAGGAGTTATTCTTCAGCTATTTATTCTTTTGCCTAGCTGTGGTATGAATTTGTAAGTTACACTAGAAATTAAACGGGTGAAACTGTGAACTGTGAGCCCCTCCTCCTGCTTACCTAGTAAATAATTCACCTCTTTCCTCTCTCCCCAGTGTCCGTGAGGAGGTTGTGAGGGCCTCACTGGTCCAGCCCTCCCCCAAGCCGAACCCCCTGCTGAAACATTTGGGCATCCTCAGATATGACACACCAAGTAGCCGCTGTTTGAGCAGGAGCACTGAACTTTGCAATCTGAAGCCCCGCCACCACCCTTGGTGGACTCTGCCTTATATAGGCACATAGGATCACGTGATTTCATCTATCAGCCCACTTTTCCATTAGCAGGCTATCTGCTCTCACCACTAGTGGCCACTATAAACACTGGAGCTGCTCAACATACCAGCAATTCTGCTTCCACCAGTAGTGGCCTCTCTAAATTATTGAGCTGCACAAACAATCTCATCAATTCTCGAGATGTTCCTACTGCAACTCACCTTACTATGCCTCCTCCCACCTGTATCAACCCTCCCATTCACTCCCCACCCACAGCCACAACCACACATCAAACTCTCAGGCAGCAGAGCATCTCCTCTGCCCTACCAGGCTACCACCAGTACAGAGCTGCCACCTCAAAATCTCCTGTTAAACTGGGTTCCCAGTGCTTCTATCCTGCCGCCCTCTTTTCACGTTGGACAAATTGCACTGCACTTTTCCTACCCTATTTCATCTCGGAAACCCTCACAGTCACTCCACGCCCTCCAGAAGTTGCAAGGGCTCTTGCCCAAATCCAAACTACTTCTTACACTGCTGCTGCTTCTCTTAGGTGATATTGAGCGTAACCCTGGCCCACCACACCCCAACCCCTTCCTAAACCCTAATCTACCTAAGGGGCTTAAACTAATGCATCTGAACATATGCAGCATATTGAGCAAGATCACCTTCCTCCAACCAGATATCCTTACACTATGCCCAGCTATCCTGATCATTACCGAAATATGGCTCAAGCCGCATAATTTGGATGCAGAATTAATAATCCCAGGCTATACACTAATTCAGCATGACCGCCAGGGAAACAAAAGGGGTGGAGGCGTTGCAATGTTCATCGCCGATCACCTTCAATTCACCTCTATCCAGCTCTCCATGCCCGCGCTCACAATAGACTCACTGCTGATTAAGCTCTCACTCCCACACTCAATCTCTATCTACGTAGCTGGGTCCTACTGTGCCCCTGACACCTCTATGCCACTTATAATGGCCCACCTAAGCACCCTTAAACAGCTAGGTGCTGGGGGAGAACTCCTTATCCTTGGTGACTTCAACTCGAGCTGTCTCTCTCCAGCACAAGCTCCAAGCTTCAGTGCCATGTAGTTACACTAAATCTGTCCCAGCAAATTTCTGAACCAACACGTTTAAACTACAAGTCCTTAAACCTCTCCCTACTAGATTGGGTACTTACCACACTCTCGCACCACATTCTCAACTCAGGACTCCTCCCAGACTCACTAAGTGATCACCACATGATATACGTGGTAAGGAGAATTTTCAGGCCCAAAGCTCCTCCCCCCCATATATTGCTCACCAGGTCCTACAAAACCCTAGACCTATCAGCCTTACTATATGATCTGTCCAACTTGGATTGGTCCTTCATCCCTCCGGCCTCCTCCATCGACGTCACCCTCGACCTGTTCAAATCTAACTTCCTCACCATATGGAACTACCATGCACAGCTGAGAAGGGCCCGTGTCAGGGGAACCCACCTGCCCTGGGTCACAGCCAATATTATCGACCAGCTACATGCTAAAGACCATGCATGGGAAGCCTATAAGGCCTCCAATACCCTGGAAGCACTCCAGTTCTACCGAACTCTCCGCAACTCCTGCACTAGGATCCTACAGCAGGCCAAAGCAAGCTACTTTAAGATCTTTTTCCACTCTAATCTAAATCACCCTGCGAAATTCTGGAAATCTATCAAATCACTTCTCACCCCCCCCGGCCCAGCCCCACACCCCAGCTCTAAATGTTAATGGCTCCACCATCACTGACCCAGGTGAAGTGGTCTCAGTCTTTAACACCTTTTTCACCAGCTGCGTGGCCTCTCTCCTATCCGCACTCCCCCTAGCTCACCCTAGCATACCCACTTCCTCTTCTCACACACCTCCAGGCTTCGCCTTTCACATGGTCACAACTACAGAAGTGCTAAAAGCCCTATGGGCACTTAACCCCAGCAAAGGTAAATGTTCCTTGGGTCTGGACTCCAAAATGCTTTACCTATCTGCTCCTGCCATTGCCTCCCCTCTGTCCGCTCTCCTCAATCTCTCTTTCTCACTTGCTTCAGTACCATCTGACTGGGAAAGTGCTACCATTATCCTCCTCCCAAAAGAGGGTGACCTCTCTACCCTGAGCAACTACTGCCCTATCTCCCTACTCCCCATCCTGGCCAAAATCCAAGAGTGCCTTGTGCTAGACCAACTCTCCTCCTTTCTCGACGTCTCTTCTTTCTTCACACCATACCAATCAGGTTTCAGGAAGGCTCATTCCATTGTCACCTCCCTCCTCAGGTTCACCGCCGCTGTCCTCACAGGTATGAACCACGGGCACATCACATCAGCTATCTTTGTAGACCTCGCCAAAGCGTTTGACACTGTCTCCCACACCCTTCTACTATCCAAACTTGCCCAGGCAGGTCTCTCGAGTACCTGCACCAAATGGTTCAATTCCTACTTAACTGGTAGATCCCAGTCTGTGAGAATTGGTCAACATACCTCAGCCCCCTTCCCTGTAACATCGGGAGTCCCCCAAGGCTCGGTACTTAGTCCGATCCTGTTCTACATTTTTTTGAATGACCTGCCCTCCGTATGTAAACACTCATCCATTCATATGCACGCTGACGACACGGCACTGTATGCCTCTGGTCCCTCACCCTCTGAAGTGATCTCTAGACTGCAGGATGACTTCAATGCTGTCCAGCTCTTGTTTCAATCAAACCAGCTCTTCCTCAACCCCAAAAAAATGATCTCCCTAACCTTCGGTAGAAGTCAGAGGCTTGCCCAGCTCCCCACAACCCCTACTTATCATACTATAGACAGGATTCTGTTAGAGGCCTGCACCTCCTTCCGGTACCTTGGGGTCTGGCTTGACCAATACCTTGACTTCTTAGCCCATATAGACTCCTTATACAAGAAACTTCACCCCAAGCTGGGTTCCTTTTACTGTAACAAGGGCTGCTCACCCCTGGCAACTTGCAAAGCAATCCTACAACAAATGATTCTTCCTTTATTTGACTATGGCGACGTAGTTTACAGTGCCGCCCCCAAGTCCACCCTCACAAGACTTGACCTCCTCTTCCACTCCTTCTGCCACTTTGCCTTGGACTGCATGCCCTCTGTACACCACTGCGACCTCTACAAGATGTTAGACCTCTCCTCATTACATGATTGAAGACTTACCCATTGTGCAAAGATAACGGCAAAATTCTGGTCGCAGTCCCTCCCTTCCTACCTAGAGCCTGCCTTTGTAGTTCAACCTCCCTCAGCGTATTCTCTTAGGAACACTGACTCTCGATTACTGCATGTCCCTCTAATGACCACAGCCAAAGGCCAGGCCACTTTCAGTTACCACATGCCTAAACTTTGGAATGCTTGACCGGCTGACATTTGGCACACAGATGCCCCTCAACAGCTAAACCAGCTCCTCAAGTCATCCTTCCCTCCCTCCTGCTCATGCAATCCTCTCCACAGTAATGCCATCTATCCCCTCTCCCATACCTAATCCTCCCACTTCTGGCCCCTAGCCACCCACCATGTCCCAGGCCCTAGCCCGAGCCTGATAAAAATCCGGCCTGTAGCACCCACAGTAATTCACAATTATCCATAAAGCGTTCCTTTCCACTCAAATTGCTTAGTTGGCCTGTGGGCCCACTGGAATTGTTAGCAGTTAGATACTCTGCTGGCCATTGCCTTAGACACCATAGTTATTAACTCTGTTATGGTATTGAATAATCCTGTTTGTTCTGCACTGTAAACTTGCTGTACTGTAATTCTTGTGTCTTAATTGATGCCTGTGTTCTCTCCCCCCTTCCCCCAGGATGCATCTGGAATTGAACGGTACTCGACTCAGTATGTCTTCCTGGTGAAACTCTTAAATAAATAAATAGAGAGAATACTGGCCGGGTAAAGGTATAGAACTAGTGCGTTCATCCACAGAGGGGTTTTAACTCACACAGACCTCAAGAGCAAAGCTCAAGAGGTCTGTGTGAATCAGAACCCCAAGGTGGGTGAGCACACTGGTTTCAACACCTTTCCCCAGTCAGTATTTTTTATAGTGTATGTTGAAACATGATTGAACAAAAAAAAAACATTAACTGCTTGAGGGTCGCACTGCGGTTTGCTCTAATTTTAAAATCCGTCCTCGCACTGTGCACTGCTCAGAAGGCTGTTCTAACCAGAAGGCCTGAACAGCATTCTGAGCAACTTTCTACTAGGAAGTACAGCTTTTTAATAGTGCTGAAAATCAAAGGACTACAACGTTCCAACATACACTATATATCTATTTTAAACACTTAAAGTGGTGGAGGCGGTTAAGTAGTCATTCATCCAGTAAAGCACTTTTAGAGCATATGAACATAACATGAAAGATCGTTAAATGCTGCAAAAGGTCTGCACTTATTGACTCGATCTTTTCACTTGTTTTATTTTATTTTATTTTGAATACCAGTATGCTCCATTGCTCCCACTTATTCAATGCCAGTACATATCAGGCCTTATTTTATTATTCATCATCGTTTTCTTATGCTTTACAGACTGTTGCAGGTTACAGCTTCAAACACCTTTCTAGTAAAGGAATTGTTTATTAGCCCATCTCCATTTTATCCACTCTGTCCCATTAAAACATTCTCAAAGTTGAAAAATCATTGAACGTGAACATTAGCAGCTATAGAATTTATGATACTATGTGCATTCCACATGTAACACATTCACACAGTGCATACAGTAGCTGCTACATTTTAATTTTTTTTCTACTTTGAACCCTAAAAGTGGTGGAGCTGATTAAGTATTTATTCAAGGAGCAGAACACTTTTGGAGCACATAAGCACAGCATGGAGGGTAAGCCAATGCTGCAAAAGGTCAGCCCTTGTAAACTCCATCTTTTCTCAGATTGTTTAATTTGGATACCAACATGCTCCACTGCTCACTCTAATTCAAAACAAGTGAACATCAGTCCTTGTTTTAGGATTCAGTGAGTTGGAAGCCAGGAATATCTTTCTTATGTATGTATGTACAGTATTGCCCCCCCCTCAAAAAAAAATAATTAGTGAGCAGGGGCCCTGAGGATCCCGGAATGCCACTAGAAGCAGGCTGTGCTACATTTTAAATTTATCTATTTTAAACACTCTTAAAGTCATTAGAAAAGTCCTTGTAAATCCACTCATCCGTGCCGCACCCCAGCACTCCCCACTTCCTCTGAGCTGCCCCCCCAACCAAAGCCTTAAAAGAATCAGCAGATCCAGGCAGAGATAAAGTTAATAAGACCCACAAAGCATATTACTGGGTATCGGGAAGATGTGGATCCAACCTGCAATGGCTACAGAAATTAATACTAGTAATCTTTTTTTAAATTTTGTTTTAATTATTGACTTTTTTCCTTCTCGTATTAAATATGGAAAGTGACATTTTTCAACTGGGCCCATTACTATGCTGTCTGATGTTTCTGTTCTTTTTTGAAAGAGAATGAAAGAATTCTAACAGAAATGTGTGCAGCTGTCAGTTCAGAATTTATGAATGGCAGCTGCAGCTAGTATCACAGAGAAACAACAGAGGTTTTGCGTTTTGCAAAACATCATTGCTGCACATGAATTTAATAGAAAACCGATGCGGTGTTATGTGGTAGGGCAGAGTGGCAGGCAGTTGGGGAGTGGGAAAAAACGCAGGAGGAAGGAGGCATGGAAGCAAACAATGGAGAAGGAAAATCATTCTCTCTCATTAGTCTCCTCTAAATTAAGGTCTATAGAAAGAGAGAGAGAGAGAAAAAGAGAGAGAGAGAGAACTCCCAATCCTAATGTTTTGCCAGCAAACAAAAAAATGCTTTCACTAATTGGAACTAAAGATGACCATAAGTGGTATCAGTGTTGAGTACAACAGAGAAACAACAGATGTTTTGCTATTTTAGAAAGCTCCTGTCACTGTTTCATGCTCACTCTCTCCCTCGTGGTCTCTCTCTCTTCTAACTGTCTCTCTCTCTGCCCATGTAAGATGCCAACAGAAGTGAAGATACATAAAAAAGAGAGATCACAATCCTGATCCTGATGTTTTGCCAGCAGAAGTGAAGAAGGAGCGCATATCCCGATGTTCTATATCACTGTTTCTGGCACTCTCATCTCTCTCTCTCTAAGTTTAGGACTGTGGAAAAGGAAACAAAAAAGAAAAAAAAAATAGTGCGAGTGTGGCAGGTTCCAAAGTCGCATAGGTGACTTTTTTTTTAATTTAGACTTTCTTCTCCTGAGACCTGGCAGGTGGCTACAGCCCTCCTGTTGGGGGCACTCTCTCTCTGGTCCCACAGCTCATGTGCTAGGTGACCCCTGGTAGTTCCCCTACAGATAGTCCCCCGCGGTGGGGCCAGGAGAAGGTTGCTGGCTTCTCCCTCCTCCCAGAAACCTAATCCAGAATCCAGGGGCCTGTTTCCAGGAGTAGTGGACCATGATCGAACCTGCCAAGCTCTTTTTTTCCTGTGTTCACCCAACACCCCCGCCTGTGCAAGGACATCGGCGTTGAGCCTCCTGACCTGTACTGCCCTCCAGCCACCACCAGGGGACAGTGAGCAAGCGGGATAACTAGTCCCCCTCTCCCAGATAGAGGAGAGCAGTCCTCTGGATGCTCAATCCTCTCTCCTCCTGCCGCCCCCTGGTGGTCCAAGCTCATTCCCGAACCTGAGTTGCCAGCATGGCATGAGGTTTGGCATCCAGCGCCTCAAACCTCAGTGCCACCAGGCCAGCCTAGATTACTTTTTTTGACACTTCACCATGTTGTGCATTCACAAGGAGCTCTTTTCTCAATGCCATAGGTCTGCAGGACTCCGCCCACCTGTAGCCCTACAAATGGACTGTCTAGGACTGCATGGAGGAGGCAGGTCATGCAGGTTTGGAAAATTTCATTTTATGTACAGCTGCTGTGTGGGGAATAAACATATGACTGACATGTAAAAGATGACAATTCTATGTGCCCATAGATATAAAATGTGCTGTGTTCAGGTTGGCAGGGACTTGTTTTAAGACATTGGTAGTGCTATTTTCATGCCATGACTAAAACCAAGTCTCAACAAATCAGGATGCAGGGATTTCCTTACTCATTTTATATTCATCTGCTTAACATCCTACTCTATATTTTGATGCTATCTACTTCCTCCTGAGCCAGTCTACTAACCACAACTACTGTACTTACCCTGGTAAAAAAATAGTTACTCAAGGGTGAAAATGCTGGGTTCTGCAAAGCAGAGTAAGTAGGATAGGAGCTTCTTGACAGTTCTAGCTGGAGCCAAAACCAGAAATAGTTTTTAGAAAATAGGCCAAAAGAGAATTTTCCTCACAACAACATCAATAAAAAGATACCCAAGAGATCACCAGCTTTAGAAAAGAAAACATATTTGTAGTAGCAAAAGGTTGATTGAGGTGACGAGAAATACTGTTTTACTGTAAAATGAGAATGTCCCTCTGCACCCAGTTCTGAGCTGTTTACGACTGTTCAAGTATCTGATAACAGTATTCTTTCTCTGAGGTTTCATGAACTTTGCCAATGCATATAATAAGGCATGCTAATTAAATTACTAGGAACAATTCACTGCTATCAGTAACCCTGCTTAATATGCAAACCTTTGCCTGGCATGTCTTACGTAGTACCTAATTCACCTTGCTACTTTTATATAGCACTACAGACACTGGTGGTATACCTATAATCTGTAGAAGGCACAACATTCTATTACATGTACTAAGGCATCTCTAATGTATCTTTTAGTACAAAGCCATATACACACTCATGCAGTCCAAAGATCCTCTTGACAAAGCGCACAAGCATGAAACATTGGGGGTCACTGCTTAGTTGGCAGCCTGCCTGTTTGTCGTGTACTGATCTTTGCCAAAGAAAATAAAAGGAGCAACATTCACCAGTTATCTGTATGTTACAGCATTCCTTGAACTTTGAACTGCGTGATTGTGTGTACAGTATACGGCTTTGCACTAACAGTAACAATAAGTTTGTCATTGGCACCGCGTACCGTTGAAGCGATTGTGTGCTGTATCTCTAATTATTTTCTACTGTAGACTATGTAAAGTGCATGGTAAAAAGAATATACCACACTACAGCATTTGCAGACAGCACACCGTGAACAGCAGAGAATATGATTTGCCATGGCTCTAGTTTCTAATAGTACACTTATCTTAATTTTTGTAACTAAAAAACATACTGTATAAGAAGGAATTCACTTGAAACATTTGGATTATTAAAGTACTATAATGTAACAGTGACTTAAGAAATTTGCCCTGTCCAATAAATAAAATGACTTACGTCACACACTGCCTGCGTTCTTCTGGCTTTGTGAAGCTGATTGATGGGTTGCCACCTGATATATATATTGGTGCAATCGAACCAAAAATGAAATCGCCATCCATGAAGTATGCATCAACAATAGGAAGATACAGCTTACAGCCAGGAGGAATGATCTCACAAGCAGAAAAGGACAGCAGTAACAGGGCGATGACAGCACAAGGGGTAATACCTGAGGGAGACAATGCACAATGACAAGAGAGAGAGGGTGAGTGTGAGGAAGGAGACAGACATGGATTGACATGTCATGACCACTAGCAGGACAATGACAGTACATGTTTCTATAGCTGATAGTGATACTGAACAAGCACAAGAGAGAGGGAGAGTGTGAGGAAAGGGTATTGACAATGCAGGAGCAGTAACAGGAAAATGACAGCACATGGTACCATACCTGATGGAGGCACTGCACAACCACAAGAGAGAGGGGAAGTGTGAGGAAAGGAGACTTACAAGGGAGGGGCAAGAACAGGATAATGACAGCACATGGTACCATACCTGATGGGGGTACTACACAAACACAAGAGAGAGGGTGAGTGTGAGGAGAGGAGATTAACAGGGATTGACATGGCAGGACCAGTAATAGGGCAATAACAGCAAGTGTTGCTGTACCTGATAGTGATACTGAACAGCTACATGGGAGAGGAAGAGTGTAAGGAAAGGAGATTGACATGGCAAGGGTAATAACAAGACAATGACAGGATATGGGACTACGCCTGATGGAGATACTGCACAATGACAACAGAGAGAGTCAGAGTGAGGAAAGATGACTGACATGACAGGACCAGTAAGAGGACAATGACAGCACATGGTACCATAACTGATGGAGACACTGCACAACCACGAGAGAGGAAGAGTGTGAAAAAAGGAGACTGACACAGCAGGATCAGTAACAGGAGAATGACAGCACATTGTACCATGCCTGATGGAGACACTGTACAACCATAAGAGAGAGTGTGAGTGTGAGAAAAGGAGATTGACATGGCAGGAACACTAACAAGACAATGACAGCACAGGGTACCATACATGATGGAGACATTGCACAACCTTAAGAGAGGGGGTGAGTGTGAGGAAAGAAGATAAACACAACAGGAGCAGTTAAAGGACATTGACAGCACATGGTACCTTACCTTATAGAGACACTAATAACCACAAGAGAGGGGAGTCAGTTTGGGGAAAGGAGACTGACATGGCAGGAGCAGTAGCAGGACAATGATAGCGCATGGTACCACCTGATGGAGACACCGCACAACCACAAGAGAAGGTGAGTGTAAGAAAAGGATACTGGCATGGCAGGAGCAGTAGCAGGACATGTCCACTAAGTCACTTCGACAACTTTGTTGTCAAAACCCCCTACAGTGTTGGACAAAACATTAACTGTTAAAGTTTCACCCATCTTAAAATCACTGTTTTTTTATGGGGGGGCTGTTCCCATTGCACTCCCCCCATACAGGGGAGCTCTGCCCCCCACATCCATCAATTTTTTAATAACCAGCTCCGAGGTGGAGCTGATTAGAAAGCAGGTTGAAACAGTGAAATTTGTACAGCGGGACCATTACAGTGGCAATTTCGATTTTGTCGTGTAATGATCTTTGCTGTAATTTTTTCTCTGTTTCACTAATATACCTAGCAGGACAATGACAGTACAAGGTACCATACCTGCTGCAGACACTGTACAACTGCAAGAGAAGGTGAGTGCAAGGAAAGCAGACTGACACAGCAGCAACAGCAACAGGTCAATTATGACACATGGTACCATACCTGATGGAGTCACTGCACAACCACACGATAGAGGGTGAGTGTGAGGAAAGGAAACTCACAGGGCAGGAGCAGAAACAGAGCAATGACAGCACAAAGTACCATACCTGGTGGATACTGCACAACCACAAGAGTCAAGGTGAGTGTGAGGAAAGGAGATTAACATGGCAGGAGTAGTAACAGGGCAATGACAGCACATGGTACCATACGTGATGGAGATACTGCACAGCCACAAGAGACAGGGTGAGTGTGAGGGAAGGAGACTGACAGGGGAGAGTCAGTAGCAGGACAATGACAGCACATGGTACCATACCTGATGGAGGCACTGCACACTGAGAAGAGAGAGAGTGAGTGTCAGGAAAGGAGACTGACAGGCTAGGAGCAGTAACTGGACAATGACAGCACATGGTATCATACCTGATGGAGATATAGCACAACCACAAGGAAGAGACTGAGTGTCTCAGGAAAGGGAACAGATACAGCAGGAGCAGGACAATGACAGCACATGGTACCACACCTGATGGAGATACTGCACAACCATACGATAGAGAGTGAGTGTGAGGAGTTTGTGATACAGCTAAAGCTAATCAAATGGGAGACTGTCAGCAAAAATTCTAAAAAGCAGCAAAATGTCTAATACTGTGGGAAAGAGATAGTGGGGAGAGAGAGAGAGAGAGAGAGAGTGTGTGTGTGAGAGAGAGAGAGAGAGAGAGAGAGAGAGAGGAGAGAGAGAGAGAATCAGAATGTGACAAGAGTATTTTGTGTACAGAGAGTGGTATTTTTTTAATTCTGATAAAGTAATTATGCCTAGCTATGATATCCTTACCATTGCTCATCTTTGCTGCTTATTTCTGTCTGTCACAACATGTATTTATTAGGCTCTGGTATCCAGTAGCTTCACTGGAACTTTTGGACCAATGGTGGCATTCTCCATATAGATGTTAAAGAATTTTCCCTAGAGAGTCAAACAATTAAATGTAAATTATATGCAGGTTACTACACTTATACATGTATCTTCAGGGCTGCCTGACTTTCCCAAATAGTATGAAGAAATGTTAAACTTTTAATTGCTGTTAACTTATTTATACCTTATGTGAAATAATACTTACATAACCCCATGACGGTTAATGTCCCAAATCCCATGATGCAATTATCTCTTAATCCCAATGCTACAATTACCCAATAACCCCAGGATAATAAATAACACAGGTCATGAACTATGAGATTTGCTATGCACTTTCTGCAAATTACAGTCATTGTAACACATCTATTAATATCTCACAACAGCAATGCAAATATGGATTTCAGTTATACTGTACGAGTGAACAGTAAACAACAAAACAAAACTCAGACATTGTAGCTGTATCTAGGAACTTTTCCCACATTGTTTTTGCCCTGGTTATGTTTTCCAGATTTTATAGAATCATAGAATCTGAGGGCAAAAAAGGGCTACTTGGCCCACCCAATCTGCCCATGTATCCTTTTGTATTTCTTTGATTTATATTATCTAGTTATGCCCACCTTTTCTCCTTGTCTGCCACTAGATCTTCCTTCTGTCTACACAAGCCCTTCCATCCATTGTCAACAGTGTCAGTGGCTCAGCAGGTTGCACACTGACCTCTTAGGCCAGAAAATTGGAAGGTTGTGGGTTCTAGCCCTTACCAGGAACTTGGAGTTAAATCCCATCACTGGAACTGTAGTACAGCATGAGGGGGTGCTGCACTCCTGAGGTGCCATCCTTCAGAGGAACTATTAAACTGAATTCTCATCTGCCTGTTCTGGTGGTTGTGCAGGTGGACAGTAAGGATACCATTGCTGTCTCTAAAGCGTAGTGGAATTACCTGTGTCCTGGGCACATTCCCCTATTTCACTAAAACTACCAGCAACAGCTTAACCTGATTCAGTGTCATGGCAGGGCTGAAAATAAGCAGAACTGGTTAGCCCTCCTTTCCCAGTCAACAAAAAACTAAACAAAATATTGTTGGAGTCCTCAAAGTGTCCAGTCCACTGTCAGTCTCTGCTGAAATCCCAAGTTGTAACCTCTGGCTGAAAACTAAGTCTTATTCCCAACTGTGGAACATCACTAGTGCTGGACGGAAACTATGAATTCCAGATTTGTGGACATTTTGTAAAATTTTACAGATTTTGAGAAATGTTCTATAATTCAACTTTGAAATCGGAACCCTCTGAATATATTTGCTAAATATTTGTCCTGTTCCATGGAATTTTCTTGCTGAATTGCAGATTGATATGTATGAACTGTGGAATAACAGTTCTGTGGAATTCCATTCCATGGTTTAATACGTCAGTTCACAATACACAAAAACATTCTGCAGTTTAATACATCAAATCCACAATACATGTAATCATTCCACAGTTTTAATACATCAGCCCACAATACATGTAATCATTCCACAGTTTAAAACATCAGTCCAAAATACATGTGATTATGCCACAGTTTAATACATCAGTCAACAATACAGGTGGTCATTCCACAGTTTAATTCATCAGTCCACAATACATGTAATCATTCTGCAGTTTAATACATCAGTCCAAAATACATGTGATCATGCCACATTTTAATACATTAGTCAACAATACATGTAATCATTCCGCAGTTTAATTCATCAGTCCACAATACATGTAATCATTCTGCAGTTTAATACATCAGTCCACAATACATGTAATCATTCCACAGTTTAATACATCAATCAACAATACATGCAATCATTCTGCAGATTAATACATCAGTCAACAATACATGTGATCATTGCACAGTTTAATACATCAGTCAACAATACATGTAATCATTCTGCAGTTTAATACATCAGTCCTCCACTTATTTATTTTATTTATTTATTTATTCAGAGATCGGAAAGTACCTTTGAGTCAGAGACTCATTTACAAAGGTTCCACATCACATATATTGAACAATACAAAGTTAAGGTAACATACAGAGCAGGGAACAGAAACATGCTTGATACATGGTAAAGGTAAGAAATAAGGCTCGCAGTCAGGACCTAACCGACTTATGGAGGCACAGATAAGCATCTAGTAAGAAAGAAAGAAAGAAAAAAAGGAAAATGGGGGGGAGGGGCAAGCCAGCCAGAGGCCGTTGTCATTGCGGAGGGAGGAACATGTGACAGGGTCAGTAGCAGTCACAGCAGTTTGAGGACTTGAAGTGACCCTTAAGGTGGGTTTTGAAGAGGCCGATAGAGTTTTGGGTTGCGATGGAGCTGGGTAGGCCATTCATCCAGGAGGGGGCCTTGTAGCTAAAAGACCTTTGAAATTGGGAAGTATGACACCAGGGAACTGTGAGATGTTGCTTGCTAGGGCTATGAGTTACTTTGGGGATTGTAGATGGATAGATTAGGGGGTGAGACCCAGAGGGGAGAGAGACCTAGGGTGATTTTTGAGGCCATAAGGCAGGTGTGGCATTTGATCCTATTGTCAAGGTTAAGCCAGTTAGTGGAGTTATATAATGAGCAGGTGCGTGTGAGGCGGTTGCAGTCAAGGACAAGGTGACAAGTTTTGTTGAGGGAGAGAGACAGAGCCTATTTAGGGCCGAGGTGGTGGCAGCGCTATAAAAGAGTACACCATAGTCGAGGAGGGAGAGGATAGATGATGAGACTGCAAGTCAGAGGGCGTCTTGGGTAAGGCAATGTTTAATGTGGTATAGCAGTCCTAAGCAGACATTGAGGACTGTGGACAGGTGGTGTATGTGCTGGTGGAAATTGAGATCCTGGTCCAGGGTGATGCCTAGATATGTGAAGGAGTTCACTTGCTCGAGAGGGGTTAGGTCAGCAATTAGTATCTGGGGGCAAAGTTTCTGCTTAGTGTTTTGGGGGTGGGCAAAAATCATGAACTTGGAGGGATGGAGGTTTGTTCAAGCCTGACGGCCTGCATCCATCCTGGAGGGGAATCCAAGCACTCAATAAGTTTAAATGCTACATTGACAAGCAGTTAAACTAGCAAAGGTGGGTGGCAGGCCAGCAAGGAGGGTACCTACTTGCTCACCCCCCACAGCTAGCAGTGGAACCAGTGAACCAGAGGAGTGGCTATCTCTGCAAGGCAGTGTGCAAAAGATGGAGATTAGTGCCCAAGAGGTGGATAAGCAGAAAAGGGGCAAAATTCAGTAGAAGGGCAGACAGCAAGGAGAACCAGGGATAAATGACAACCAAGGAAGGGGCTGAGTAGAACAGTGAAGCAGTCTAGGAGGTCAAATCATGGAAAGCCATGTGTGCAAATGCCAGGAGCCTTAGCAACAAGATGGAAGATCTGGAGGCTGTCATGGTACAGTCAGACCTGGACATTGTGGCCATCACTGAAACCTGGTGTAATGATAACCATGACTGGGAGATGGCCATACCTGGCTACAACATATTCAGAAGAGAGAGAGCAGGCAGGAAGGGAGGAGGATGGCACTGTATGTGAAAAATGACATAAGGGCCACAGAGATCCATGAGGAACAAAAGGGGGAGAGATACTGTGGGTTAAGCTGGAAAGGAAAATGGGGCCAGCCATCCGCACAGGTGTGGTCTATAGACCACCAGCCTAGGAGGAAGAAACAGATAGGAGCTGATGCTAGCCATCCAAAGGATGGCAGACAAGGGAGGTAGTACTGGTTGGAGACTTCAATATTCCAGGCGTGGACTGGAGCATCCCAGCAGCAGTATCAACTAGAACAGATTTATCCTGGACTCCTTCAGGTGCCTTCCTCAAGCAACTGGTCATGGAACCAACTCGGCAGAAGGCAATACTGGACCTTGTGCTCGCAAACAGGGACAGTGTGATGGGGGTAACAGTGGGGGAGCACCTGGGTAGCGGTGACCACCAGTCATTGTGGTTTGAAATCACAGAAAGAGCAGAACCAAACCACACAAAAACACGATCCTGGATTTTAGGGGGCAGACTTTGGGAAAATGGGAGATACTTGAAAGAGGCATTAAGGGAATGGGACGGGAATCAGGGTTGAGGAACAGTGGGCAGTATTTAAAATGGGGATTATAAGAACAACAGAATTATGCATTAAGCAGGTTAGCAAGAGGAAAAGGAAGAGGAGACCATTATGGTTTTCCAAGAGGTAGCAAAGAAAGTGAATGCCAAAAGATTGCATTCAGGCAATACAAAAGAAACAGGCAGAAGGGATAGGGAGAAGTACCAGGAGAAGCAAAGGGAGGCAGGGAAGTCAGTAAGGGAAGCCAAAGCTCAGACAGAAGAACACATTGCAAAATCAGTGGGTAAAGGGGACAAAACCTTTTACAGGTACATAAGTGAAAAAAGAAAGACGAAGGGAGGGATAGTGAGACTGAAGGGGAGGATGGGAGCCGCGTGGAGGATGACAACAGTAAAGCTGACATATTGAACAGGTATTTCTGCTCAGTCTTTCATGAGGAAGAGGGGTAATGGGTCTGAAGGGAGTACAAGGGGTGAGAATGGGTGCAGAAATGGACACAAGTCCTTTACACGAAAGGTCTGAAGGAACTGGAAGTAATAAGAGTTGATAAAGCAATGGGCCAGACGGGTGCACCCAGGGTCCTAAAGAACTAAGAGAGGTGGTGGCTGAACCTCTGGCTATCCTGTTTAAGCGATCACTGGAAACAGGGAGATACCCAAAGACTGGAGGACAGCAGATGTAGTCCCCTTATACAAAAAGTGGGAACAAGAGAAGCAGAGAACTACAGACCAGTCAGCCTCACCCTCGGTAGTGGGAAGATCATGGAAGCACTACTGAAGGAGAGTTGGTGGAACATCTGGTTGTCAATGGACTACAGGACCCAAGGCAGCATGCTTTCACCAGGGGAGGTCATGTCAGACCAACCTCGTTGAATTTTGACTGGGTGACTAGGAGGTAGATCAGGGGAGGGCAGTGGACATGGCCTATCTGGACTCAGCAAGCCTTTGACACTGTGCCATAGAAGACTATTACACAACTGGGGAATATGGGTGTGGGCAGGACAGTAGTGTGGTGGGTAGGTAACTGGCTGGGTGGCAGGACACAGAGGGTGGTGGTAAATGGCTGTCACTCCACAGAGGAAGAGTGACCAGTGGGGTACCACAGGGATCAGTGCTGGGACCGGTCCTATTCAACATCTTCATCAGTGACATTGTGCAGGATCTAGAAGACAGAATTTCACTGTTCACTGATGACACAAAGCTCTGTAACAGAGTAGACACACCAGAGGGTGTAGACAGAATGAAAGCGACCTGCAGAAACCTGAAGAATGATCAGGGTTTGGCAGTTGAAATTCAATGCAAAGAGTGCAAGATAATGCATATGGGCACAAAACCCTGGCACAATATATCAGTTGGGGGGTGAGGATATAGCATGCACCAAGCAGGAAAGGGATCTTGGGGTTATCATCTCTGATGACCTCAAGGTAGGGAAACAGTGTGACAAGGCAGCAGGTAAAGCAAATAGGATGCTGGGATGTATAGGCAGGGGCATCACCAGCAGGAAAAGGGAGGTCATAATTCCGCCATACAAGACACTAGTGAGGCCCCACCTGGAGTACAGTGTACAGTTCTGGAGACCATACCTACGCAAGGACATAGACAGGGTAGAGAAGGTTCAGAGGAGGGCAACAAAGATGGTGCATGGATTGCATCACAAGTCCTATGAAGACAGGTTGAAGGAACTGAACATGTACTCCCTGGAGGAGAGGAGGGAGAGAGGGGATATGATAGAGAGACATACAAGTATCTTACAGGGAGGAACAGGGTGCAGGAAAACACTATTTTTAAGCGAAAAAGATGTTCCAGGACTAGAGGGCATGGGATGAAGTTGGAGGAGGGACGATTCAGAGGAAACATGAGAAAGAATTTCTTCACAAGAAGGTGGTGGACAAGTGGAACACCCTGCCAGAGGAAGTGGTGGGGGCTGAAACAATCACAGGATTTAAGAATGCATGGGATAGACATAAAGGAATTCTAGAGGTCAGGGGTAAGGGGAAACAGACTTCTAGGAAAACAAACTGAACTTACAAGCTCAAATGGGCAGACTGGGCGGGCCATAGGCCCTTATCTGCCGACACTGTCTATGTATCTATGTATCTATGTAACTTCGTCCACATGTAGTCATTCCAGGGTTTAATACATCAGCCCACAATACAAGTAATCATTAAGCAGTTTAATACATTAATCGACGAAGCATCTAATGTTTATCCAGTTTAATACATCAAACCACAATACATGTAAGTCATTCCACAGTTTAATACATCAGTCCCCAATACATGCCATCATTAAACAGGATAACACTTCAGCCCACAATTCATGTAATCAATCTGCAGTTTAACACATCAGTTCACAATACACATAATCATTCTGCAGTTTAGTATGTCAGTCAACAATACATCTAATCATCCTGCAGTTTAATGCATCAGTTCTCAATACAGTAACCATTATGTGATTTAATACATCAATCCACAATACAAGTAATCATTCAGAGGTTTAATACATCAACCCTCAATACATGTAACCATTCTGTGGTTAAGTACATCAATTCATAATACATGTAATCATTTTGTAGTTTAATACATCGGTTCACAATGCAGGTAATTATTCTGTGGTTTAATAAATCAGATCACAATACAAGTAATCATTCAGCAGTTCAGTGACTAGTTCTGTAGAATTACATTCCATGGTTTAGTACACCAATCCATAATACATGTAATAATTCTGCAATTTAATACATCAGTTCACGATGCTGGTAATTATTCCGTGGTTCAATACATCGGCTCACATCACAAGTAATTATTCCATAGTTTAATAAATCAATACATGTAATCATTCCACAGTTTAATACATCAATCCTAATATATGTAATCATTCTGAAGATTATAGAGAATAACGGATCGGTAGCTGGTTATAACAAGGATATAATAACTGGTCAGCAATTTTTCCCATTGCCTGACCGAGTTATAATTTGCTGTTATAACCCACAGGTTATAACAGCAAACACAAGCCAAGTCACTCAGACACAGCCACTCCCTCATTGGCTGTTCACATCCTCTGGGCGGGCTAAACAGTTTTTCAAACATGGCAGCTCCTCACTCGCTTAGCGAGGAGCTGCCCGACTGACTTCTTCTTGCTTTGTCTTTAAAAAAAAAATGCATATTAGGATTAAAAACAATGTATCTGGTTGATCCTATCATATAGAAACTCCAGCGCACAACATTTCTGACTCTTGCTCTCTAGTTCGCTCGCTCATTCAGTGGCTGCACAGAACAGGAAGTGGCAACTGCAGGTAAGATGCAACCATGAAATAAAGATAAATAAAAAAATTGCTAACCAGCATTTATAAATAATAAAGGATGGGGAAGTCTTCTTAACTTGTATAAAATGATAGCCCTTGGTGTGGGATGCTGAAATAAACGCAGAGGGCATTTATGTAGCATCCCACACTGAGGGCAATCATTAAATCCTCGTTAAGAACACTTCCCCATCCATTATTGTATATTTTACACCCCCTGAGGGGTGGGATGCCACATTTATTTATTTATTGAAATTGTTTCACCAGGAAAAGCACACTGAGCAACAATTGCTCGTCTCCCGGTGTGACCTAGGGGCAGGGGTACAGTGGAGAGGATAACACGCAGGTTATCATACATCTTACATATTGTACATACATTTTACAGAATACAGAAGCATGGATAACATTAGTTCACTATCAGACATGGTAATGGTAGCAATGTGGATAACAGTTCGGGCTAGATGCTGGGATATGTAACATTGAATGAATAAGTGCAGAGCTGGCCAGCAGTCGGACTGTTAACAAGAATGAGAAATCAAGTGCAGTAGTTGGGTGTTGAGTCAGATAGTGTAATGCACTTGATGCTTCTGGAAGTTAGGGAGGGAAGCACACATGGGTGATCAAGGGAGTGTTAGGTGTAGGAGCAGTTTACCGAGTAGTAGTTGGCAAGAGCTGCGGATAGTGATTGGACAGAGGAGGAGGAGTGGTGAATTTCTGAGGGGAGTGAATTCCAGAGTTGAGGGAAGAGGTGTCAGAAGGCGGCCTGGCCAACAGTGTTTCTCCACCTAGCGATTAAAAGGAGTCGGGAGTCTAGGGACCTCAGGGCATGGGTGGATGCCCGGGGGGGGGCATAGTGTGGAGGCCAGGTAGACCAGGAGGGCTCCTAGCCAGCACTTTGAGGTAAACTTGGCGCAGTGTATTAAGCGCTGGTTTTCGAGGAAGGGGAATGCAAGGGCAAGGTAGAGCTCGCAGTGATGGGTGCGAGGAGGAGCATCGAGAGCAAACTGACAGAAAGCACTAAAAAGGGTATCTAACTTGGATAAGACAGTTTTGTGGGCAGCACTGTAGACAACACCACAGTAGTCGAAAGAGGGAAGTATCATCTTCTGGATGAGATCATGTTGAACAATAAAGGGGAGAATATTTTGATTCCAATATAGAGCCCTGAGCTTGGGGCAAAGTTTATTTTGAGATGGAGTCGGCATGGACGGAGAAGGTTAGGTGGTGGTCAAGCCAAATTCTGAGATACTGGAAGGAGGTGACATCCTCCAGCATGGTCCCATCAAGGGTGTGGAAAAGAGGGAGGAAGGGGAGCCTGGCTTTACGTTGACTTGTGCCGAATGTCATAGTGACTGTTTTTTCATGTTTAGGGAGAGCTGGTGAGAGTTAAACCAGTGCTGGACTTTGTTGAAGTCAGCCTGGAGGTCAGAGGTAACCATATCTGGAGAGGAGCTGGAGGAGAATAGGACAGTATCATCTGCGTACATGTGGATCGAGGAAGGGGAACAGGTTTGAGGCAGGTCATTTAAGAAAATGGAGCACCGAACCTTGGGGAACACCAGTGCTCATGGGAAAGGATGGGGATGTGGCATCAGCAATCCTTGCAGATTAGGTTTGGTCTGTAAGATAGGCACTGAACCAACTGGTAGCAGACATGGAGAGGCCAGAGTCAGAGAGGCACGATAGTAGCAGGGGGTGGAAGACCATATCAAAGGCTTTAGCTAGATCGATGAAGATGGCAAAGGTGATTAGACCTCTATCCATTCCAGATTGGATAGTGTCAGTGAGCCTTAGCAGGGAGGAGGCAATGGAGTGGTCCTTTCTAAAGCCAGACTGGAAGGGTGTGAATAAATTAGAGTCAGAAAGATAGGAGGTTAGCTTGGCAAGCACAAGGTGTTCTTGCAGTTTTGCCAGAGTGGGGAGAAGGGAAATCGGTGGGTAGTTAGAGGTGGAGGTAGGGGCACCTCCTTTAGGAAGGGGTATAACAATGGCATGCTTCCAAGACAGAGGGACAGATGCAGTGGCAAAGGATTGATTTAGGAGGTAGGCAATCAGGGTAGCTATGGCTGTGGCAGAGAGGAAGAGAAGTTTGCGGTCCAGCCCATCTGGGGAATTCCTTTTATAAGGGTTTAAAGTTAGCAGGGCCTCAAGAGCTTCAGTTGGTGAGATGTCCTTGAAGGAGAAGGTACCGGCCCCATGAGGTTGCTTAGGCCCTGATTGCGGTGAGAGAGGTGTTGGAGATGGCAGGGAAGAAAGGAGGGTAGTGGCACAATTGGAGAAATATAAAGTGAACTCTGCAGCGACTGCACTTGGATCCGAGAGGATGGAGTTGTTTACGCTAAGGAGAGGAGTGGGATTAGCTGCAGAGGGTGAAAAGAGGGAGTGGATGACCTTCCAGAATTTGGAGGGGCTATTCAGGTTGGACTGGAGTGAGGATCTGAAATACTCTGTTTTAGCTAGATGAGTTGCTCTGGTGCACTTGTTCCACAGAAACCAGTAGTGGGATAAGTCACAAGGTAGGACTGAGGATTTGTAATCTCGCCATGCTTTATCTAGGGTGTTCAGATAAGCTAGGAGTTCTTGTGTGATCCAAGGCAGGTGGTTGCCTCGTACCCTGGTATGGCATAGTGGGGCATGTGTATCCCATACCTTAAGGAACGTGTTTTTGAAGTGCAGAAGGGTGTCGTCTATGGAGCTGGAGGGGGGAGCCAGTTTGCTAGGACAAGGTCGTTGAGTAGGGGTGTGAGATTGAGGGATTTGACAGACCGTTGGACTAAGAACTTGGGTGGAGATTTAGGGCAGTAGATTTGGTGAACTAGGTAAATGATATGGTGGTCACTCATGGAGTCAGGGAGTAGTCCTGCTTGGATGACTCTGTGAGGATTGGTGGTCAGAGTCCAGAGTATAAGGGAGATGTTGCCTGATTTGGGGTTAGAGTGGGTGGCTCAGTAATGATTTGGGATATATTTAAGGTGGAAATTTCTATCCAGGTTTTGTTGAGGGCTGGTGCTAGCCAATTGTGGTTAAAATCTCCCATTGTGTATAATTCCCCCATGGGGGTTAGGGACCTGATTTGTGTAAGGAGGTTGGTGACAATTGCAGCCAGGTGCTAGGTCGGCAGTAAATTCCGGCTACATATGCTGGCAACAAGAAAGGGAGGGTGAGCTGCAGCAGTAAGAGTTCATAAGCTTTTTGTTCAGCTTTAGCTAAGATTACTGAGTAGTATAGGGCTGAGCTTATGTAGATGGCCATGCCACCACTTCTGGTGGCCCTGTCCTGGACATAAACCCCAAGAGCAAAGCTTGATGGCTTTATTAGAGTATCCCACCCCGAGGGTGTGTGTAAAATCCATGTTTTACACACCTACTCATTATTTCTTTTGTATAATTGCTGGGGACTGTTTTTTCACCACAGCAATTATACAAAATAAATGTGTATTTCTATGGAGCTGAGTCGCGGACCATTGGTGTTTTAACGTGGTCCTCAGTGGCTCAGCTCTTGAGCAAAACCACTGTTCAGATTTTTTATTTCCGACTGAAAAAGCAAAAACATTTTATGTGCCCAGCCACGTATTTAAAAAAAAAAACTTACTGCCAGTTCCTATTGTCAGCGAACTGCAGAGAGTTGAGGAGTGTGATGGTAGAGGACTTGAAGAGCTGAGGAAGAGCACAGTTAGTGCATGTGCTGAGATAGGGAAACCGGGGGTGTGTTTGTCGTTATAACCAGCTGGTTATAACAATAAAATTACAACCCAGTTTCCCCTATGGGAAAAAACAAGAACCAGAATGAATTATCATACATTAGTACAGAATACAGGTAATTATCCCCTGGTTTAATACATCATCTCACAATACAAGTAATCATTTAGCAGTTCAGTGACCAGTTCTGTAGAATTGCATTCCATGGTTAAATACATCACTCCACAATTCATGTAACCATTCCACAGTTTAATACATCAGTTCACGATACATGTAGTCATTCCACAGTTTAATACATCATTCCACAATACATGTAATCATTCTGTGGTTTAGTATGTCAGTCCACAATGCATGTAATCATTCCACAGTTTAATACATTGACCAACAAAACATGTAATCATTCTGCAACTGAATACATCAGTCCACAATACATGTCATCACTCTGTAGTTTAGTACATCAATCTACAATAGATGTAATCATTCCCAGTTCAATACATCGTTCCACAATTCATATAAACATAGAATCTGTCGGCAGTTAGGGACCATACAACCCACCTAGTCTGCCCATTTCCCTACTTGGTTTGGCAATTGTTACTCTTATCTGGACTGCCTTTCCCCTGCTCCATTGTACAGCAGGATGCCTTTATGCTTATCCCTTGCACTTTTGAATCCCTGTACTGTTTTTGCTTCCAACACCTCAGCTGGTAGGCTGTTCTACGGATCCTCTACCCTGTCTGTGAAAAAAATACTTCCTAGCATCCCCCTAAGCCTCCCTTCCTCCAGCCTCATGTTATGCCCCGTTGTCCTTGTGCACTTTCATCTTTAAAATAAGCTCCCCTCCTGTACCCTGTTTATTCATCTAAGGTATTCGAAAGTCTCTATCATATCCCCTCTCTCCTGTCTCTCTTCCAGTGAATAGATGTTTAGTTCCTTGAATCTTTCCTTATAAGACTTGTGGAGGAGTGCATGTATCATTTTTGTTGCTTTTCTCTGGACTGCTTCCATTCTGTCTTTGTCCTTCCTGAGATGTGGTCTCCACAGTTAGACACAGTATTCCAGATGAGGCCTCACCAGTTATCTATACAGTGGCATCACCACTTCACTCCTCCTACTGGTTATGCCCCTCCCTTTGCATGTAATTATTCCACAATTTAGTACTGGACATCAGTCAACAGTACACATAATCATTCCACAGTTTTCTTCCCTCTCCACAGGCCAAACACCCCCAGTGTTCCACCTTCCCTCTGTTCACAGGGCTCTGAATTTCAGCCAACAAACCAGGTTGAACACTTTCAGTCTTTCACCCTCCCTCAGCCTGCTGGGCTCTGGATTTCAGCCATTAAACCTGGCTGAACACCCTCAGTCTTCCACCCTGCCTTGGCCCGTGGAGCTCTGGATTTCAGCCAGCAAACCAGGTGCAGAAGACCATACAATTTCTGATGACAGACCTCTACAGATAGTTTTTTCTTAGCTATGTCAGCTCACTAGGAGCCTTGTTGTTTTACTGTGCTCCTGTGTTACATTAAGATGCTAGCTATTACCTTATTGCCTAGCCCTGTAGTTAGTACCTCCTGTACGAGAATCATTATTTCACCCAGCAGTTTCTGTTTACTATGATACAGATTGTTCTGTATGCTTTGTTTTTACTGCCTAATGCTGCAATGCAACTTCTGACTGTGTTTATTTATCAGTTCCGGTCTGTAAAGCTGATACTGTTTACCTGCTCTCAGCCGTATTGTTCCTGGGGTTCCTGAGTTCAGTCTCCATAGGGTTTCTCCTACTCCTGGACCTGCTACAGTACCTTCCTCCCAAGAGTCACACTGTGCATGTGCTGTATTCCAAACTGAGGAGCAGGACCCCCCCACACTTTGTTTCCCTTCCTGCCCTGTACGTGTGTCTTTTGTTTGCTTTCCCTTGTAATCTCCTCCCTATTCTAACCCTGTATATCGTCCCTCCCCACAGGTTGAACACCCTCAGTCTTCCACCCTCCCTTATCCTGCAGGGTTCTGGATTTCAGCCAGCAAACCAGGTACAGAGGACCTGTGCTGGCCTGTCACCTCTTGCAGAGCAACCACCCCACACCCACCCCCCACCCATTGGAAGATTTTATCTTTATAGATAGCCTAGGTCACATGCCTTAGTCACATGACCCAGCACTCCTGAGACTATTTCCTCTGTTTCCCTGTTGCTGGTTATATTGTATGACCACTAAGAGTCACTGTTGCACTTTCAGATCTCCTATTATCCCCAGCATAATTAACCCTTTCTTTGGGAGATTAGAGTCTCTACCTGTGCTAGCCCTCTCCTATCAACCTCACTCCTAGACAGCTACCCCTTACTCCCCTTAAAAAGTAACCCCCCGACCCTTTGCACTGCAGTTGGTGACCTTAACCTTTAGGCCATCCTAATGGTAACAATTTGTCTAAGCCTTTTTGGTCCCATCTATTTCTCTAGGACCAATCCCCACTAAACTCCCAATCAGGAAAACCCCACTGTACTCCCCTATCAGGACACCACCCCACCCCCTTTAGAATACACTACTGTTTCTGGTTTCTCCCTGCAGACATATCTAACCCACTTCTGCCCCCACAGGCACTCCATGCCACTTTTGATTTGTCTTTTCTTATCTGCCCTACAGTTTCTTAGACACCAAACCTCGACATTTCTGTGGTGTGCCTTACCTACTGTTACCCCCTCCACTCTGTACTGCTAACTGGTTACAATGCCAGCCCTTAAAGATATGATATTCCTAGTCCTGCTAATGATAGATATAATTCCCAAAAGCACAGAGAAGCACCAGTTCAAAAAATGCTGTCCCCCCCAAAATGCTGCCCTACCCAAGCCCTGCTACTATGAGCAGTGCGGCCAATAACAATCTCAAACCCACTAACCAGGCCAGCTACCTGGTCAGTTCATCAAACTCTCCCACCCTTTCTCTGTTACTTCCACCTCACTGTGCCACTATTCTGTAAGATGAGTGGATGAATCAATAGGTGCAGGTCACCAAATAATCTTAAATTACTTAAACACTTTTCACTAAGGATTAACCTGATTCTGCTCTTCTTATCTGGCAACATTCACCCTAACACTGGCCCTGTGCAGCAGCTGAACAGTTGTGGTGCCAACCCTGAAATGCTAAAGTTAGCATCCATTAATATTTGTAGCTTACTACCCAAATATGATGATCTCCAAGTCTGGGTACCCAGCACAGACCGGAAGTACTATCTGTGGTGGAGACTTGTCTTACTTCTACGATCCCTGATACTGCTATCTCCTTGGCTGGGTATACTCTCTTTAGGCATGAAATACTAAGCAAAAAGGGGGCGGGGGTGCAATCTACCCCAGGGACACCATACAGGGTCATGATTTCCCCCACCTGGACACTGGGAAAAACATACAATCCCTTGCAATCAGGTTACTCCTAGGATCCCATAGCAAGTCACTCACCGTAGTCTCTGTCTATGTCCCCCCTTGAAATCAGGCCAGTGGTCTCAACTTTCTTACTGAATACGTGTCCGACCAGCAACAAAACATCAATGTGGTGCTATTTGGGGACTTCAGTGTTAACTGGATGGGCCCTGAAGTGGATGCCTACAAGGATGCCATCTCAGCCATCAGCATGGCACAGATGGTTGTCTCCCCCACCAGGATCAACTACAAGACTGGCTCCAATACACTAATAGACTGGATAATTACCAGTCACCCTGATAGAATCGCTGGTACTACCATCCTCCCCAATTCAATTAGTGACCACTCCTTCATCCTCTGCTTATGGTCAAATAAAGCCCTTAAGCCTCCTGCCAAAACCGCAATGCATCATTTCCTTAAGAAACAGCCACTCAAGCACCAAAAGACCTACCTTCAACAAACTGATTGGACACTATTGCACATGGTTCGAAATGTAGGCAAAGTCCTTGAATATTTCATCAATAAATTTATTGAGGCCTGTGACATAATGCCCCTATTAAAAAGCATAAGATAAAGGGTGCTATCAACCCCTGGATTACCCTTTACCTCTTTAATTGCATGGCTGCTAGAGATAATCTCAGGCATCGTGCACAGGCCACCAGAAAGCAGGTTCACTTTCAGCATTACAAAGCTGCCAGAAATGCCAGCACTCATGCGATCCACCTTGCTAAAACTCACCACTTCCAGGAGGAGCTCTTGAACTCCTGGGGGGATGGTAGGAATTTCTGGGATAACATCAAAGACCTCAAGGGTAAAACCAGTAAGTCCTCACCTTCTGTGTTAGAGGTAAATGGTGTAATTACCCTGGACCCCAAGGATTTTGCCGATACCTTCAACACAGCTTTCTCTGACCTTAGCAGCATACTTCCCCCTGATTTCTTTGACATACATTCCAGCAATGTCGAGCCCAGTAAATGCGCACCTATCAGGACCCCCCCCTCTACTTTATGCAGGAGATAATCAGCCTAAGTAAATTTGATTGTAGATATAATTGATAACAGACATCAACAATGTATATTGTATAGCCAGGTTTAAAGAAGTTAACTTAGTAACACGACTATATTTAATTACAGAATACCTCTCCCTGGGTGCAATACATCATAATGGACGTAAGAATTTCAGCAATACATTAACAGCTATTTGACCCCTACTTAATCGCATATTTAAGAATATGTAGCTGCAGTTCAGATGGATTTATAACTTGATTATGTGGATTTTGTCTTGTCTTGATTATGTGTACGGTACATTGTGAAGTAGATGATTTAGTGCATTAAGTTATGAATGCACGGATTGTATTTTGTATTCTGATAGGTTATGTATTTATAATGTGTAGTGTAAGTATATGTTTAGGTAACGAAAATCTTAAAAGGACTGTCTTGAAAACTGGGTTGCACAACCTAAATGACATGTCTTTCTGTATAAAAAGAAGTTTTTACTGCTACTACTACTTTAAAACTGTTACCCTGTCGGAGACTAAAAAGTAATAATAAATAATAAATAAACTTTATTTATTAAGCACCTTTCAAGCACCAAGGCGCTGTACTAATGAGTCGTAAAATAGAAATATACATATAAAATCAACATTCACAGCAACATCAATCTATAAAAGCCTTGCTTCACAAAAAAGTCTTAAAATCCCACTTAAAGGATTTCACGGTCGTGCATTCCCTGAGCCAGTGAGGCAGAGAGTTCCAGAGGGTTCCAGTACCTGCAAAAGGTGCTCAGAAAATCCAGTGGTGGCTCTCTGGATCATAAACTTATTAGATGAACTCTCAATGAGATCATTCCACTCCTCTCAAGTCTGCTAAATGTGTTCCTATGCCTTGCTCAGTTCCACCAGTGGTGGAAAGCAGCTGTAGTCACTCCCGTTCTCAAACGTGGTGACCGTGCTCAACATACAAACTACCATCCAATGTCAATCCTCCCTCCCTCTCGAAAGCCAAATCTAGAAATAGCAGTGACCCCATTGATCTAAAACTTCTGTCCCTCACCTTGGAAGAAGTGATGCACCCCCTCACCAAAATTCTCAACCTCTCCCTGTACCAAAGTCAATTCCCCAACACATGGAAGGCCGCTATAGTCACACCAGTGCATAAAGGGGGTGACAAATCCACACCAGGGAACTATCGGCCCATATCTATACTTCCACCCCTCTCCAAAGCTCTTGAACAGATCGTGGTGGATCAACTATCAGACTACCTGCAAAAGTACGATCTACTCTGCATTCATGTACAGATTTAGGAAAAGACACGATTACATCGCAGTATACTTGCTTTCTCTAGTGAAACTCACAAAGCCTTGGATAAGGGTTATTTAACCAGAGCTGTTTTCATAGACCTCACAAAGGCCTTTGGCACTGTTCACCATAGCCTTCTAATCTCTCTTCTGCTCAACATTGGGCTAGCTGAGGGATCTGAAGCCTGGGTAAAAAGTTACCTGGCACAACATTCTCAAACAGTAAAAATCTCTGAGGTTCTCTCTGACTCCAAACCAGTCCTCTCTGGTGTCCCCCAGGTCTCAGTTTTAGGTCCTCTCCTCTTCAGCCTATTTCTAAACTTGCTTCCCAAATCCTGCCCTGAAAAATTAATACTCTATGCTGATGACGCTGTAATTCTCTCCTCTCATAAGGATCCAAATCCACTATGACAGAGCTTGCAGCTTGCTTTCTCATGTGTTGAAAAGTGGTTCCTTGAGCACAAACTGGTCCTAAATCAAAAAAAAAACAAAAGTCGTG
This sequence comes from Neoceratodus forsteri, assembly GCA_016271365.2. Classification (NCBI taxonomy): domain Eukaryota; kingdom Metazoa; phylum Chordata; order Ceratodontiformes; family Ceratodontidae; genus Neoceratodus; species Neoceratodus forsteri. Next base: position 67,017,949 of record CM057455.1, read on the forward strand.
CTTTTCGCCAGTCATCAAAACAGAAATAGGCATACTCCACTCGTCATAAAAACTCCTCTTGGAAATACACTAGAACAAGTGAACACCTTCAAATACCTTGGTATCACTTTTGACTAATGTCTTACTTTTGCGGCCCATATCGATAACACTGCAAAAATAGTGCACCAACACTGGAATTTTTATGCGGAACCATCAATTTTCCACCAAGCTGCCTTGAGGATTGCTGTTCAAAGCTCCATCATCTCAATCATAGACTATGGTCTAATTGTCATGGCTCAGCTACTACCACTGCACTAAAGTGCATCTCAACAGCACTAAACAAAACCTGTCGACTCCTCACTGGAGCACAGAGATGGACCCACACTTGTGACCTCTACACTGAAACTGGTTGGTTGCATCTTTCCAATCGCCTCATGTATCTCACCTGCATGATGGCAAAAAAATCAATCTTGAGACTCACTCCTCCATGTATCCGGGACCTGCTCTGCCTGAACAATGGCACTCGTACCACCAGAAGATCTGACCACCAACCTTTCCTTGTCCCTAGATGCTGGACTGCTCAGGGACAAAGATCTACATATCCGTGCCCTACCTGGTACAATGCCCTTAACCTGCCCTCCCTATCCTCCACGACATTGGGAGCTTTCAAATCCATACTTTATGCTCACCTCACAGCCTCCAGCTCCTGTGACTGCTTTGACTAAAGTCTCATCCCACTAAGTGCACTTACATTTGTTTCACTCAACCACCATGGTCTCCTCTTTGACAAAGACAACCTGTGTACCACTAAACTGGTTCTGTATGCTACTAAACTTCTTATTTCTCCCTCTCTATCTTCTCAAGCTCTCCAATCCTTATTCCTTGCCCTTGACGCTGCATCTGAGTTTCTTTTTCTTTTCTATACATAAATGTTACTGTTTAAGTTGTGGCCTTGTTAAACGGCTTACTCATTGTTTGTAACACTGTCTACTATGTTTTTGTACTTAATGATGTGGAACCTTTGTAAAAGAGCCTTGGCTCAAAGGTATTAATTCCTAGAACAATAAACTTCAAACTTCAAACTTCAAACTTCACTACCACTGCCTTGCTTGAATACACTAATTTCATACATACTGCATTGGACTGGGATCTGCTAGTAGGGGCGATATATATTAACCCCACTAAAGCATTTGATATGGTAAAGCACACCATTGTGTTAAAATCTCTTTATGTGTCTGGTCTATCTTCTGATGCTGTATGGTGGTTTAGAAGCTACTCGAATGCAGGTTTCAACAAGTCAAAATAAGTGGTATCCTATCTGACAACAGGCAAGTGCGATATGGTGTACTGTAAGTCTTGATCCTGGGCTGTTTACTATTTAGTTTCTTCCTCAGTTCCCTTCTCATGGCATGCACCAACATTATACTTTTATATGCTGACAATGCCATCATTTTTGCTAATCATCCTGACCCCATCCCACTGGAACAAAAACTCCAGGTCAATTTCTCAGATATCGAGGCTTGGTTTACCAGACATAAGCTCCTAATGAATTATAAATGATGAAAGCAGTGATTTTCTCTAGCTTGCACAACAAACACAAATCCTACCTGTTAACCATAGTAAACAATGTGATTTCCCCCCTTGAGCAAGTCCAAACATCTAAGTATCCTGGGATCACTCTTGACAGCTCTTTCTCCTATGGTACCCACATGGATCTGGTTGCTAAGGTGGTTAACACCAGGTTAGGGATGATATTCAGACACAGATGCTATAAGACACAAGATGCACTGATGCTTGCTGTAAATTGCTCAGTTCTATCTGTTATAGACTATGGCTTAGTTGTTTATGGAGCAGCTACAGACACCATGCTCAAAATATCTGCACAGCACTAAACAAAACTTGCAGGCAGACTACAGGGACACACAGACTGACACATATGTGTGCCCTGTATACATAGTCTAACTGGTTAAACCTTACGGGCAAAAAAAAAAAAATTAGCCTTGGCCAGGCCCCTCCCCCCACCCTTGCCCAGAAATTCCAAATCCCTGCATCCAATCCCCATTAAACGCAAGGCATGTCGAAACAGATATATCAATTCCCATTTTGTCACACTCCCCAGGCACAGTGATCCTTTGCTTATAGGGCACCCAGCTGGCTAAACAACATACCACTGAGAACCCTGGTTGAGATTTGGATTGTCCCTTTCAAGAATAAATTTTGCAAGCACCTCATTGCACTTAGCAGCTATGTCAGCTGCCTATAGACTGCCTCCCTTCCCTGAGCAACACGCATCCCCCTCAATCACCTTTCCCACCTCCCCTTCTTGTCACCAGGTAACACTATACAAACTCTTGCTAGTAACTCCCTCTACCCACCTCCTTACCCACTCACCCACTCCTATCTTTGTCCCCCTCCAAAACAAAGCCAACCTCTGGCTGCTTTTCACCTACTTACTGTTTTCTATTAATCATCTGTTGGGCCTGTAAAATTATGACTGAAGTTATATATCACTACTGTTACTTGGAATGTATCCAGCATATCTGTTTTCTAACTGTTATAATTGTACATATTGTTGATATCGATTGAGTTGTTTCATAATGTCCTGTTTGTTGTTGTGTCAATTTACTGACTGTGAACCTTTGTAAAAGAGCCCTTGGCTCAAATTGTAATCCAAGATATAATTAATAAATAAATAAATACATCAGTCCACAATACATGTAATCATTCCACAATCCGGTCTCTGACCTTTGCTTTTGCAGTTCAACATATTAATCCACAATTCATACATTCATTCGATTATACTGAGTTGCAAAATGCATTCTGAAATTCAGTGGAAACTAAATTCCGACTCGCAGTAATGCTGCTGATGGAATTTTATTTTCACACATCACTAGGCACCACAGTCCCTGAAACTGCTGAACATTTGCTTTCAATTTTCAAGGTTTATGAGTACAGTGAGGTGCAACTGAAATTTTTACTTCTTTTTTTATTGGAAAATTTGTAACCAGGAGAGGCACACTGAGCTAAGGCTTGTTTCCAGGTGTTGTGGTCAGTGGAATAAGATGACCTCCCTCTCCATGACAGGGGATGTTCAAGGTGAACATCTGAGCCCCACTTTGCTGGTCTGATGCTGCCGCTAGATGAGTGGCCTCAGACTGTTTTCTTAATGCTTTAATTTGTAACAGTTACAGAGTTATGATTCAGTGTCCCACTTAACAGAAGATTTATGCACTGTTCACTATATAATCCTCTCTCTACTTGTGTGAAGTCAAATTTTAAATTTGTTAACTGGGAAAGGCACCCTGTGCCGAAGCTTATTTCCAAATTTGAACTGGAGGAGGGGAGAAGGGGAATACAGACAGAATAAAAATTTCAAAGCAACAGATAGGGGTTCCATAGGCAACACTGCAGATGTCAGTAAATTGTCATATGACTCCAGTAATACATATATTGCGAAAAATCCATAAAGGGTTGGATAAGCCACTGGGTCATTCCATTATTTCGAGACAGGGTTGGCTGACTGAACCTTTGTCTATGTATGTTGACCAGTTTCTACAACCTTTAGTCCAATATTCGAGGTCATATATAAGAGATTCTACTGAAATAGTTAGGATCATGAAGAACATTCAGATGGAACTACAGTGTTTTTTTTGCCACTGTGGATGTGAACTCACTTTATACTGTGATCCCTCTCCAGGAGGAGTTGGAAGCGCTAGTGTTTTTTCTTAACACCAGATCTGGGAAGGAATGTGTTACGACACCCACACACTTTTTGGTAAAGCTGGCAGAAGCAGTGTTGCAGAAAAATGTATTCTTGTTTCAGGATCAATTGTACCATCAGATACAAGGAATAGCAATGAGGGTACAATGGTCCCCAGTTTGCTAATCTGTTCATAGGGAAATGGGAGCATGACCATCTTTACAGCACTGCCACAAATCCATTCTTTTACAAAATGGATTTGTGGTGGTGCTTTACTGATGACATCATAATAGTGCGGAAAGGGAACAGTGCAGAAATTTGGTTCCTTCGTTAAATGGATGGTAAGCACCAGCTCATGCATACCTTATAAGTATGAGTTGAATCAAACAGAAATTACATGCCTTGATTTAAAGTTTTACACAGACGGGGAAGAGGGAGTGTGTACAACCTTATTCCAAAAAGACACTGACTGTAACAGCCTCCTTAGATCCGAAAGTTGCCACCCTCCTCCTGTGCGCTTCAACATCCTTAAAGGGCAGTTGGAATGCACTTTAGGTAATTGCACTGAGGTTAAAGAATACGAGCAGAAAAGGGGCCAACAGGTGAAAAGATTTATAGACAGAGGATACAGTCATCACAGTATTGCTATTGCTATACAAAAAGTAGATAGCATGAATTGATCAGATACATTATAGTATGCTGGTCCTAATAATGAAGAAAGAACTAATAATCTGTACCCTTTTGTGACAACCTTTTGAAGGAGAGCAGATGAAGTGAAAGAAATAATCCATAGTAACTGGTGAATTTTACAATAGGAACCGAAATTAGAAATATTGTTAAATCAGGCCTAACATTTGTATTTCACAAGTGTCAAAGTACAGAAGAAGTGGTGTTTAGCAATATTGTCCCTGACCCAGAACCTATCAGACAAGCTTTGTTGGCTCCCCCCCCCACACACACACACACAGGAACGCTCCAATGTGTTTGCTTATTTCAGTCACACATGTAACCGCTTGCCTCTTGCCTAATTTACCTTAGTTGTTGTTGTCCTCTTACAGCCTCCCATAAGCTGTACTTTTGTTTGTTACTGTAATGACCCTGATGTGGAACCTATGTAATGAACCTGTACTCAAAGGTTAATCTGAGATCTTAATAAATAAATGTGGGAGATGTATGTTTTGTAAATACATTTGCACTTGCAAAATGTCCAGTCATCCAGGAACTGGTAAGGACATTGAGATAAAAGATTTAATAACGTGCACAAGCAGTGGTGTTGTGTATTTGTTGAAATGTAGTTGTGGACTCTACTACGTAGGCAGAACCACACAACACCTTAGGACGAGGATAGGAGAGCATGTGAGGGTGGTGCAAAAAGTAGACGAAACATATACCATTTTGAAACACATTCATCAAAATCCAGGCATACAACATGATTTTATGTTTACTGGCATTGAATTGGTTTCAGTTGGCATGGCAGCAGTGTCAGTGGCTCAGTAGGTAGCACACTCGCCTCTGAGGCCGGGAGATCAGAGGGCTGTGGGTTCAGTTCCCACATCTGGCACTTGGGTTAATATCCCAGTACTGACACTGTAGTGCAGCATGACAGGAGTGCTGTACTTCTGAGGTCCGTCTTTCAGATGAGGCGTTAAACTGAGGTCCCATCTGCCTGGATTGGTGATAGTTCAGGTGGATGTTAAAGATCCCATGGCACTTATCGAAAAGAGTGGAGAATTTCCTGGTGTCCTGGCCAAATTTCCCTCATTCACTATAATACCACCAACAGCTTAATCTGGTTCAAAGTCAGCTGGCATTCATCTGTATCCCCTCCTCGGGTCATGCCTGAAAATAGGCAGGATTTGTCTATGTACTTACCGGTCAGCAAAAACTAAATAAATAAATGGGGGAATAGGAATAAGATCATAGGCCAAAGTGAAAGTTTTTGGATTTTTGAGCTGGGGGCATGACAAATTACGGGTCTCACTGAAAATATTGATCTTTCTGCTTTTTTGAAGAAATATAGGTGCTAGGAAAACTGTGAGAGCTGAGTCAAAAATTTAGTAACACATATGACATTTTGAAATTTTGAAAAGACACATCTGTAAGATATGACAGATAATGTTTCAAAATAAGGGTATACAGAGCATGTATTAGACCGTTCACCATGAATTTCTACAAACATGCATTTTTTTGTATAAAACTCAGCTTTTTTGTGCATAGTAGCAGAAAAAAGGGAATAGTACTTATGGTTTTTAGTTCTCTCTCTTGCAGCAGTATTTAGGATTTGGAGGTTAATGGAACCTGTGCCTGGGTCTTTAAGGCTTTGCATGAGATGTTTAAAAAATATACATAATAGCTGTAACAGCAATGAATTTTATGATTACTGTTTTACATAAAAGGAAATATGCTTTAGAAATATAACAAAAATAATATGAACAAGGTTAACAGACCCATGAATTTTTAACCAAAAAGTGTGTGTCTTTAACACACTTGTATTCATTGTTTGAAATTTGTAGAATGAATGGTGATTGGATGAGCACTTTATATGACATGTGTCACACTAAAGGAATAATGCACTCCAGGGTATGTGTCATGCTGGGATAACGTCACACCTAGGGTGATTAGGCACGGGGCGCGGGCCGGTCGTGTCTCCCAGAAGTGACGTGCATTCCCACATTACCCTAGGTGGTATTCCACTATACTGGTTCATTTTGTAAAAAAAAAAAGAAAAATGTTTAAGAAGTTTACTATAAGCATAATTTTAGTCAAATTTTTAGGGTGTAGGTATACTAATAAAAAAAACAGTGCTAATTGTTCCTGGGTCAGTAAATTGAGCTGCTGTAGTGTGAAAGGTTGGCCAATGAAGCTCATTAAATGCTGAGCCAGGGACATATTAGCACCCCATGAGTTCTCTATCCTCCTTGTTTCTCCGTGTTTTCGATTACCTGATTCTCTCTGTGCGAATTTGTTTTTCTCTGCTCCTGAAAGCTGTTGAGAGACAAGCCCACGGTCTCGTGGTGTTGTTACAGAGAAACTGCGCTCCAGTGCTGTTTAAATTAATGAGTGTCCACATGCTTTTCCCGGTTGTAGTGTGCTAATTACCAAAAAAAAAAAAGATTTACTTATTGCTTTGTTGACACAGGCTTCTGTGTGTCAGAAAGGGAAGAACAGTGTGGTTTTCTTCGCCGAGCGTGTACTGTTGCGTGCTCACGCTGAATCACAGCGGGGAATGCAGGTCATGATTACGGGTTTCTCTTGACTTAAAAATGAAAAATAAAACAGGATGAAAATGAGAGACGATGAGGAAACAACTGATTGTGGGAGGGAGAGCTTTGTTCTGGGCAGAGTGTGTCAACTATTAAGCCCATTTACGTTGACGGCATTTATTTCAAGCGGTGCAGGGAGCGGGGATTGTCAGCACTCAGCGGAGCTGCAAAGCAGGGAGCACTGCAGGTGCTCATAGGCAGCGGAATGATGCTTTTCTTTATCTTACAATGTGGTCGTAAATGTGCTGGCACTAGAGCCATGATGTTATGTCAGGATAACATCACGGCTCCAGTGCCAGCTTAACCAATCAGAGCCAAACATTCTTCTTTGCCATTGTATAATAGCGTATAAATTAAGCACTTTAAATTGACTTCCCAGATCACTCTGAGGATGCTTAGCAGCTTGCTAAGTGAAACATTAGTGTTCATGTAGAAGACATCGCCTTTTTCCTGCCAATCGTGCTTTGCATCACACTGTGAGTTTTTTTTACATAAAGGACTGAGTATTGAAACTTCCTGTGATCCTGAAGTCTTTTGTCTGGACAGTGGGTGCTTTACACCTCTGCTTTGCTGGTTTCGTCTTTTGTTACAGCACCACTGTATTTTTTTCCTGGTGCTCAACCCCTTCTCTGCTATATTAACGACAACATGGTTTATAGTTTCATAGGTAGCTACAGGCCAGGAGGTCTATCTGACCCTTTGATGGCTCGCCACTATTAGTGGTGCTCATATCTTTTGCTTTCCATATGCATATTCAGTCTAAGCTTGAAACTATTCATATCCTCAGTGCCTACCACTACCTCTGGCAACCCATTCCATGCTGTTACTACCATCTTGGAGAACAACTTACATTGTTTAGTTGTTTTAGTCACTATCCCCTTTATCTTCATTCCATGACTCCTTGTACATCTGCTAACTTCCTGTGTTTTCAGTTTAATGGTTTCCCATTTATATGCATCTCTGGATGCACTATAGACGAGACACAGGTCCCCCCTCGAACGTCTATAACACAGAGGTTACAGTCCCAATTCCCCCAATCTCTTTCCATATGTCCTTTGTCTCAGGGTGCTTGTTTGTTTTGCTGCCCGTCTCTGCACCCTTTCCATGAGTTCCTGTCCTCCCTTTGTTTGTGGTGCACAAATGAATCCACAGTATTCCATATGAGGTCTCACAATGGAGGTGTATAAGGGTGCTAGGACCACTGCATCCTTACTTGTAATATTTTTTTACGTATACATCCCAATATTCTGTTACATTGTTTCACCTTATTCTTAGTGAGAGTATTAAATGATATATCTCTAGTTATTGTTACCCCCAAATCTTTTTCCTGAGTGGTCTCCTTGAGGCATAGACCATTTAATATATACTCATACTTTGGGTTATGTTGGCCCAAGTGCATAACTCTGCACTTCTCTAGATTAAACCTCAGCTTGAGTGTTTCAGCCCACAGCTGTAGCCTATCAAGTTCTTTCTGCAGTATTTGGCTTCCTGTTTTGTTGGCAATAATCTCCCCCCACTTTGCTATCATCAGCATATTTTGCCATCCAGATGTTATCTGAAACCTGCATTGTTGATACAACTAAATTAAACAACATGGGCCAAAGAACCGAGCCCTGCAACACCCCACTCACAACTGCCCCCGAGTCCAAACAATATCCCCAAATACACGCCCTCTGTCTTCTCTCAGTCAGCTAAGATTTAACCCATGATATTATATCTGGATGTAGTTGTATGGTAATTAATTGTTCCAATAATACATCATGATCTAGCGAGTCGAAGGCTTTCACATAGTCAAGGAATACTATATCCACCACCATTCCCTTGTCGAGTGTGTTGCTCACTGGTTTATAAAAATATAATTGATTTAACACAATCTCATCTCCTATCATCTATCCTGTGGGGCCAAGCCTGCCAGTACACTACAAATGTCGACAATGTCCACTGGACAACATACTCTGCCTCCCACCGGCTGCAAACTCCACCACCCCACAGGTTTTCTGTTCCAGTCCCTGCACCAGCAGCCACCTGTCATCACCATGTTGTAGCTGGGAATGAATACTGACTCCTGTCACTACAACATTACATGTCAGCCAATCAACCATACCTAAACTGAAATATCTTGACTGGGGGTGTCTCACTTAATAGCTCATGTGTAACCACTGTAAAAATGATTGTAAATATGTCTGTAACTGATCTATGTAACACTGTCTGTATCTTGAACTATGTAACACTGTTTTGTCCTCTCTGTGATGAGGTACCTTTGTGAATGAGTCTCTGACTCAAAGGTTGTAAATCCGAACTTTTACAAATAAATAAAAAATAAACAATGATATTTGGACAGTCATGAAAGAAAATGATAAAAGTGTGCAGTGCCAGATGTATTAGGTGATAATGCTACTTGGTTCAAAGACAGACCACAAATGGAGTCACAATTAGCAAACAGCAGTAGTGAGGTCCAAGCAAGAGTGGGTACAAAGAGAGAGGGCAAAAAGTCAAGAGGGGTTGACAGGGACAGGAGGGAGCAGGAAGATGCCTTAGCTGGCATCTAAATGCAGGGACTGAGAGGAGAGGTGGAGGGGAGAGGGAAACTGGTTCTAGAGAGAAGGATTTGGTAGGAGAAAGCAGCTTGTCCAGCACAGGAATGAGGGTGGGGAATGGAGAAGGTACAGGAATCCCTGGAGGTGAGAGAGTGCGAACCCCCATGGGAGGGAAGATCAAGTTGGGAGTGGTATATAGGTCCCCAGGACTAGCAGAGAACCTGGAGGATTGCCTGTTGGCTAACATTAAGGTGCAGTGTGGACTGGAAGGGGAAGGAGTGGTGTTGATGGGGGACCTTAATATGCCAGCTACTGATTGGGGTAACATGACATCCACTATAACCAGGGAGCAGAAGGTGCTGGATGACTTCCTGGACATGTTCCTCAATCAGCAGGTGATGGACCCAATGAGGGAGGGTCATATCCTGGATGTGGTTTTATCAGATGAAGATCTTGTATGAGATCTGGTTGTGGAAGAACCCCTGACTGGGAGCGATAACAACACAGTCTGGTTTTGGCTTAAACTGGGGGGGGCAATCGTTCAAGGACAATGATAGTTGATTTTAGGGGGGCAGACTTTCAGAACATGGGGAAAATTCTCAAGGGGCATTTGTGGGAGATAAAACCAGGTTTGGATGTGGAAGGTTGGCGGGGGATCATAAAGCGGGGGCTACAGAAGGCCACCAGGACCCATGCAAGAGTGAAGTGCAAGGGTGGTAGGTCTCAAAAACCATGCTGGTGGACCAAGGAGGTCCAGGAGGCAGAAAGGGAGAAGAAGGCTGCCTACAGTAGGTACAAAAAAATGAGAGGAGATAGGGATAGAGAGAACTATTGCTTTGCAACCTGGAAAGTCACCAGAGTGATGAGGGGGCAAAGGCTGGAAAGAGCAGAGGCTGGCATAGGGGATACATCATGGGGAAAAGGGGTTCTTTAGGTATATGGTGAGCAGAGGAAGGTCGAGGACCAGCTCAGTATGTTGAGGACAGCTGGAGGGTGGGTGGAAGGGGCTGGAGAGCAGGCAGAAGTACTGAATAAGTACTTTGCCTCAGTGTTCACTAGGGAGGAGGCTGGGGAACTTCAAAAAAAAGGGTTGAAGGACACAGACGGTGCAGCAGATCTGACTATTGGGGTACCTGCTGAAGAACGAGCTGCTGGGGGAGGTAGGCCAGGGGTGAGATATCAGTCTGGTTCTGTTGAAGGGGGGGAACAGACGCTGGTATTCCTATCAGTCGGGTGTGGGAAGCCCACCAGTCCCTAAAAAAGGAATAATCTCTGGGGCCTGATGCTATTCATCCCAGAGTACTGAGGGAGTTGGCAGATGTTTTGGCTGCACCATTGGCGGATCTCTTTAACTTGCCACTCCAGACAAGGAGGGTGCCAAGGGATTGGAAGCAGGCACATGTTGTGCCCATCCATAAAGGGGGATTGACAAAGGAGCCAGGAAACTATAGACCCATCAGTTTGACATTGGTGGTGGGGAAGGTAATGGAGAGTTTACTTAAGGAAAGGCTGGGAGGTTTCTTGGAGGAGATGGATTACCTGGATGACCAGCAACTTGGGCTTGTGCCAGGTAGATCATGCCAAACAGACCTTATAGAGTTCTATGAGTGGGTGGCATCTGCACTCAACTGGGGGAGACCAGTAGAGGTACTGTTCCTGGACTTCAGCAAGGCATCTGATTTGGTCCCTCACATTGGCCTAAGAGAGAAGCTGGGGGGATGGGGGTAGGCCCACTGATGGTTGAGTGGATTGGAAACTGGCTTTCAGGTTGCACTCAGAGGGTAGTGGTCGGAGGGGAGATCTCATCTCCTAGGGAGGTCATAAGTGGAGTCCCACAGGGATCAGTTCTGGGTCCACTCCTGTTTAATGCCTACATCTCTGATATCAGGGTAGGTATTGAATGTGAAATGAGTCTCTTTGGCGGATGATTCTAAGCTGGCGGTGGTGGTGGAGGAGGGGGAGGAGAGGAGAATGGCCCTGCAGGAGGACCTGGATACTCTGTATAGGTGGTCCTGCACCTGGAAATTGAAATGTAACTCCTCCAAGTGCAAGGTGCTACACCTAGGGTGGGAAAACCCCTACTATGTGTACACTCTAGAGGGGGGATTAGTTGCAGGCCACAGCAGGGGAAAGAGATCTAGTAGTCTTGGTGGATGTTAACATTAATAATTCAGAGCAGTGCAGGAGGGCTGCGGGTTAGGCAAATAGGATGTTGGGATGCATCGATAGGAGGATTACCTCAAGGAATAGGGATGTGATTTTGCCACTGTACAACAGCCTAGATAGACCACATCTTGAGTACTGAGTGCAGTTCTGGAGGCCGCACCTAAGGAGGAACATTCAACTCCTAGACAGGGTTCAGAGGAGAGCAACCAGAATGATCTGGGGCCTGGGGGATATTACATATGAGGAACGACTAGGTGAGCTCAACCTGTTCTCGCTGGCAGAGAGGAGGGACCGGGGGGACATGATTGAGATATTCAAGTTCCTCAGAGGAGTAAATAAGGTAAGCCGAGATAGGATCTTTCGACTGAAGGAGGGTGGAATCACCAGAGGACACAGTTGGAAGATTGAGGGTGGTAGGATTAAGGGGGAAAGGAGGAGGAGGTACTTCACCGAGAGAGTGGTGGAACCATGGAATGCGCTGCCCGGGGAGCTGGTACAGGCAGCTACAGTGGAAGGATTCAAGAGAGGGTGGGACAGGTTTAGGCAAGGGGTAAAGCAGAGGCTGATTTGCCTGAGGGGAGCAGGACTGGGGGATGGAGTAACAGTGGAAGGAGACAGATAGAGGGATACGGCACATAATCAGGGTGCTGAAGCATGAGCAGACTTGATAGACCAATAGGCCTACTCTGCTGGCATCTAGTATGTTAGTATGTTATGTTAGTAAGAAAAGAAGGGGTCCAGGGAGATGAGTGAAGAAGCTAGGAAAGAAAGGACCCAAATCCATATTTAGCAATGTGGGAAGCACAGTGGGACTGGCAACGAGACAACAGCAGGAGGCTGGAGAAGGAAGAACAGAGGGAGGACAGTGTTTTCCATGTGATACTGTTCGCCATTGCTGAGGGGGTCTCAGCAGTGAGCCAGAATTCTAGCGAACCAAGTTTGAGGGGTGAGGCATGCAGCTTTTTAAAATGCCTGTGCTGCACCATTTCGACATTCCACACCAGCAGCCTTGCAGAGAACATCGTGCACCAGTGTCAGCCCTCAACTGCATCACCACCATAGATTCTAGTCGCTGACTGCAGGAAGGACTGTGTTTTCCACTGTGGGTCTTGTTCACTAATGCTGAGGGGGTCTCAGCAGTGAGCTGGTAATCTAGTGAACCAGGTTTGAAGGGCAGGGCAAATAGCTCTTTAAAATGCCTGTGCTGCACCACAGCGCAAGTGTGGTGCATGAACGTGTGTGGCACAAGCGCCACTCGGTTCGGTATTTTCTTAAATTTATTTATTTATTTAGCTTTTGTTTACTGGGTAAGTACACTAGACAAATATTATGCCTATTTTCAGGAACGACCCGGGAGAATACAACATGAGGTACAACAGTCAAGGAGACATGGCAAAGAGAGTACAGTTTTTTGTCACAGTCTTCCCAGTGTTTGGAACTTGTTAAGGTACAGCTAGTTTTATATTGCAATTATTTATTATTTTAAATTATGTGCTTTTTTATTATTTATAGTGGGGTTTTGTTAGGTCTGATTTTTGAATGTGACAGCACTTGTAACAAAACTCGAGAGTTAGATAGCAACCAGGTTAATTTGTTTCTACCAAATGCCTACGTATGTTTCTCCACAAATCTGAGGTTTGCTGTGATAGGTGTTGATTTTAAAGCCTATCATACTGCATTCCAATTGCAGGCACCTAATTGTAAAAGGTAACCCATGGCCCATTGCTACATATTAAACATAAAAAGATATTTTTTGCCTTTCTTAAGGAGCTTTATCTTAATAATGATACTACCCTCAGGCAACGTCCTTACAAACCCTTGACCTATTGTGAATCATAACCACTTTTGTCTGCAGGAATTTAATGAGTGATCAAGCTTGGGGTCAGAGCACCTTAACATGAGGCTCTTGTTACCAAAAACTGATTATATCTGCACATGGGCACACAACTCCAATCCTGATGCATTTGTTCTGTCAGAAACTTGATTGAATAATACAATTCAGGATTCAGAGCTTTTGTATTGATAGTTATAATATGAACAGGCAGGACTGATCTACTAAAGGAGGAGGGGTAGCAATTTACTTGAAAAACAGTTTTTCTGGTAAGGCAAGGCAAGGCCAATTTTATTTCTCATGTGCCCATTCCCAGAAGCTCTTGGCACCTCACATAAAATCATAAAAATCTAATGAACAACAGTAACACATAAATAATGTGTATTAATACAGCTACAGGAATAAAAGTTGGAAACAGGTCAGCTATCTACTCCATATACTTAGACGGCAATGTCTGGGTAAGACAAGGCAAAGAGATAGACATTAGGTAGCCTTTGACACCTTCACTGAAGGGGCTTCCCTGATGGCTGAAGGGAGCGAATTCCACAGGATGCGGCCAGTGATGCTAAAAGCCCTATTGCCGTCAGTTTTAAGCCTCATCCTGGGAATTGAAGGAGGCCCCTAGAGGAGGATCGGAGGGAGTGGACTTGGGAAGCAGGTGTTAAGAATTCCAACAGATAGCGAGGGCCTAGTCCATGTAGGGCTTTAAAGGTGAGTAAACCCACCTTGCAGATAACCCTCCACTTGACCAGCAGCCAGTGCAGTTCACGCAGCACCGGAGTTACATGGCAAGACCTTGAAAGGCCTGTCAGCAACCTGGCAGCTGTGTTCTGCACTAGCTGCAGCTGGCAGAGGGTACATCCTGAGACCTCAAGGTATAGAATATTACAGTAATCAGGCCAGGAAGTCACAAAGGCATGAATCAGAGTGTGCAGATTCTCAAGCGGAACTAGGGGCTTGATCCTAACAATGTTCCTCAAGTAGTAAAAAACACTTTGGACAACGGATAACACCTGAAATTCAAGTGTCAAACCATCATCGAGGAGCATGCCAAGGTTGCACACTCTAGAGGAAGCTATCAACAGTGTTGGCCCCAGGAAAAGTCCAGTTGCCACACCAGAGGCATTCCTATCATGTCTTCCGCCCACTCCCACTACCAGAACCTCAATCTTGTTGGGGTTCAGTTGCAACCAGCTGGAGAATATCCAATTGTTGATCTCGGCCACGTAGGTGTTGAGCACATTCACAGCATCAGATGTTCTAAGGGCAAAGGACAAATATAACAGGGTATCATCTGCACAGCAGAGAAAACCCACATTCTACTTCCTAATGAGCTCACTCAGGGGCTGCATGTACACTACGAACAACCTCAGTGATAAGATCGATCCCTGAGGTTCATCACATGACAGGGGTTTCAGGGAGGAGGAGAAATTCCCCATCATCATCCATTGCTTCATGCCAGTGAGATAGAACTCAAACCAGTGGATGACAGTACCAGCAAGTCCACAGTACTTTCTGAGACAGTCAAGAAGTACGAAGTGATCAACACTGTCAAATGCTGAGGTAAGATTGAAGTGAATGAGAACTGACCCGTCTCGTTGATCCCTAGCCCAAAGGAGGTCATTATGCACCTGAACTAGTGCTGTTTCCATGCTGTGCCTGGCTCAGAAACCTGACTGGAATGGCTCATAGATATCAAAGGTCACAAGATGTTCCTCAAGCTGAAGCGCCACAAATTTCTCAATAACCTTACCCAGAAATGGGAGGTTGGAGATGGGTTGTTAATTTGCCAAGGTGTCCGGATTCATTCAATTAGCTACAGTGGAGTCAGCCATGATGAAGCACACTAAGGTCATTTAAGGAAGTATTTTTTCACAGAGATGGTTGTGGATGTATGGAACAGCCTTCCAGAGGAGGTTGTGGAGTCAAAAACAGTGGTGGAATTCAAGCATGCATGGGAAAATCATAAGGCAATTCTAGGGGGTGGGGGTAGGAAGAAGTAGGCTGCTGGTTAACTAGGATCTGCAACTTATCCATCAGGTAGGGAAATGGGAAGACTAGGTGGGCCAAGCGGTCCTTATCTGCCATCAAATTCTATGTTTCTATGTTTCTCTGTTTCTATGTTTCATTAACTTGAAGTAAAGATGTCACAAAATCCTGCATGACAAAAGGGCTTAATTGCCATTGACTTATAATGGCTCCAGCAGAAAACTGCAGCATTCTGTGATATTCTGCAACATTTCTGTGTTGCACCCTGGCTGTCACATCTGTAAATCTTTTACTAACAAAACTGGATAGTATCATTATAAATATATATGTCTCAAAATTTCAGCCTTAATCTAGCAGTATGCTATAGATCTCCCTCAGCTCCTCCTAAAGCCCTTCAGTTATTTGGGACTATGTTTGCTTCTTTTATAGACCAGGCATTATTAGTAACTGGCAATTTGAACTGGAATATGTTGAAACCTTCTGTTCAATTATCAGATCAGGTAGTGGCTCTTAACCTTTCAAAGATCATAGGCAGTAAAGCCTAGAGGTTAGAGTAAAGAGCTGTGAATAAGCTTGGTATATCCAGCAGACCAGACCTGGGTTTGATTCTCACAACCTCCACTTGCATGCTGTGTTACACTGAGCAAGTCACTTAACTGCCCAGTGCTCCCAGGTCACCCCTGAAAACAGGCACTTGTGCCTAGTGAGCCTTACCTGGTTACCAAAGACTAAAATAAATAAAAATAAAAAAATAAATCATTGATTCACAATCATGTCCTAATAAAATTTATAATGATAAAAATACCCTTTTGGATTTAATTTTAACCACTACCCCTCATGGATATATTTTTTTCAGTTTTTGACGCAGATGTTAGTGACCACTGCTATGTAGCTTGTATTCATCATCAACTTTACCAGGTAACTATAGACTCATCAGTTTGACCTCGGTGGTGGGAAAATTAATGGAGAGTATACTAAAGAAATGATTGGGGGTGTACTTGGAGGAGGTGGGAGGTCTGGGTAGTCGGCAACAAGGGTCTGTGCCAGGTAGATCATGTCAAACCAATTTTGTGGAGTTCTACAAATGGGTAACATCAGAACTGGACAGGGAAAACCTGTGATGTATTATTCTTGGACTTCAGCAAGGTGTTTGACTCTGTCCCCACAATGGTCTGGTGGAGAAATTGCGGAGTTGAGGGTAGGCCCTTTGATGGTCAGATGGATTGAAAACTGGCTAGCTGGATGCACCCAGAGGTAGTGATCAGTGGGAGCTCTTGAACCCTAGAGAGGTCGGTAGTGGGGTACCACAGGGCTCGGTCCTGGGTCCGATCCTGTTTAATGCATACATATTGGACATCAGGGAGGGTATAGGGTGTGAAATGAGTCTCTTCGCTGATGACTCCAAGATGGAGCAGTAGTCGAGGGAAGAGGGGAGGTTGGCCCTGCAAGGGGACCTGGACACCCTGGAAAGCTTGGCTCACACATGGAAATTAAATTTCGATATCACCAAGTGCAAGGTGTTACATCTTGGGTGGGGAAACCCTAAACACAGGTACACCCTGGGAGGGGAGGCGCTGGAGGCCTCAACAGGGGAAAAAGACCTAGGGGGGTCATGGTGGATGCATGTATGAATAACTCTGAGCAGTGCATTAGAGCAGCTAGCAAGGCAAACAGGATGTTGGGATGCATTGTAAAGGGGATCACCTCTAGGAGCAGGGAATTGATTCTGCCACTGTACAATGGACTGGTTAGACCACATGTTGAGTACTGTGTACAGTACTGGAGACCACACTTGAAGAAGGACATACATCTCCTGGAGAGGGTACAGAGGAGGGCAACTAAGATGATACGAGGACTAGGGGATTTGACGTATGAGGACAGACTTGAGGAGCTCAGCCTGTTTCATTGGAGGAGAGGAGAGACAGGGGGACATGATTGGGGTCTTCAAGTACCTCAAGGAATAAATAGGAGTAAACATGGAGGATCTTTAGACTAAAGCAGGGGGTACCACCAGAAGGCATGGTTTGAAGTTGGAAGGTGGAAGGGTGAGGGGAAAAGAGGAGGAGGTTTTTCACTGAGAAGGTGGTGGACCCTTGGAAAGCACTGCCTGGTGAGCTGGTTCAGAGATCCACAGTGGAGGACTTCAAGAGAGGGTAGGACAGACACAGAAAGTGGATGTATCAGATGATGGCCTGGCCAAGGGGGGTGGGGATGGATGATAGGGGTTTCTGAAACACAAGGGGGGAGGGCCTCGGCACCCAACTAGGGATCTGAGGTTCGAGCACACTCGATAGACCTTAAGGCCTAATCTGCTGGCAATTAATATGTTAGTATGTAACTTAAATTACCTAGGCCTGCCAATGTTATAATTTCTAGGAATTCTTCTAAGTTCTGTGAGCAGACTTTTGTTTTTGAACTGCTGCAGGTTAATTGGTCGCTGACCTACTGTTGTCCAGGTATCCACTCAACATGGGAGTATTTCAAATACTCCCCTCTGGAGGTAGTTAATAGACATGCCCCTTTAACAAAAAGAAGAATTAGGTCTCAACCTCCACCCTGGTTCAATGGACAATTAAAAAAAATCTACTTAATGAGAAATACCAACTTTGGAAAAAAGCTAGAACATCAAAAGTACTAAGGGATAAGCAGATTTTTAGAACAGTTAGAAATAAGTGTACACATGAAGTTAGATCAGCTAAGAGTAATTTTTATAATCAACAATTTCAAAATGCATCAGGTAGTAATAAGAAGGTTTGGGATGGAATAAAGCAAATACAGGGTAGGACTTATATAGCAACTTTACCTAAAATATTACAACATAAGGATGTGCCGGTTTGCAAACCCCTTGAACAAGTTGAAGCTTTTAATGAACATTTCTTGGAGGCAGGAAGCATATTTGATAAAAGATTTCCAAATCTACCAGTAGATACACTAGATAAAAATTTTGACTCTCGAATTAGTAGACCCCAGTTTGCTTTCAGTGAACTCAGTGAGCAAGATGTAATGACTGAGTTAGTTAAACTAGATGTAAAGAAGAGTGCTGGTCAGGATAGTACAGACCCTATTTATATAAGATTGGAGCACCTGTAATAGTTAAATATTTGGCTTGTTTATTTAACTTCTCATTAAGCACCTCTGAAACACCTGTTGATTGGAAAACTGCTTATATTATACCAATTTACAAAGGTGGTAATGAGTCTGACCCCGTATGTTACCGACCTATTTCTAATTTGTTACCCATTACTAAAATGTTTGAAAAATTGGTTTACAAACAATTATCAAATTATCTGGAGAAATATAAAGTTCTGACACATATCCAAGCTGGTTTTTGTAAGGGCCATAATACTATGTTCACTACTTCCAGGATCACTGATGACATCTTTACAGCTTTCGAGCAGGGAAGTTTAGTTCCTGCTATATTTTTGGATCTTTCGAAAGCATTTGATTCTGTTGACCAAAATAAACTGTTAAACAGATTAAAAGCCTTAGGTATGGGTTTAGGTGCTTTGTTTTGGTTCTCCTCTTATTTGTCTTATAGATTGCAATGTGTTAAAGTAGGTGAACATTGTTCAGATTTTGTAAGGGTAAACAAAGATGTCCCCCGGAGTTCAGTACTGGGACCCCTTTGATTCCTTTTTTTTTTTTTTTTTAATAAATATGCTTTATTTCGATTTTTTTTCATGATACAGTACATCCAGGGGTATCTTAATATGACTGAGGAGACAGTATACATGAGTAATAACAACACGAACAAGGTTCACTCCTCAATCTAGGTGAACAGTAGAACAATACAATTACAATACCACCAAGCTACAATACAACAATCCTACTATACTATACTTCCACTATGTTACTGTTCCCTTCCCCATAACCCAGCCTTTAGATTCCACCCATGTCAAGTTCTATAGATCATATGTAGGTTTAGAGCTGTCCATGTGCTTATGGTAAACAAGGATAATCTATGATTTCCACACTATGAACAAAGCTTCCAGCAGGCTCCATCTGTCCAGATAGGTCTGGGTTCTATTAACTAATGAGGCTATATGTTTTTCCAGTTGGAGCACCAGTAACATTTTGCTATGCCATTCTAATGTTGAGGGCAAAACATTATCTTTCCAGTGCCTCATGATTGTTAGTTCTGCCACTGCTGAGGTCAAGGCAATATGTACCTTTCGATGTTTTATAGTTTCTGGAGGAAAATTATTAAGAAGGCAAACTTCAGGGGTAAATAGAGGTTGTAAGCCGAGAAATGGGTCTAATGAATTTTTAATATTTTGCCAAAAAGCTGATACAGTACTTTAGCACAAGACCGCAACATGTGGTAAAGGTCACCTGGAAAGTCATTACATCTATGGCATAAGGGGGATGGAAGCTTTTCCGTTATTTGTAATCTCTCAGGGGAGAAATATAGGTTGTGCATCACACTATATTGTACTAAACAAAGTCTACCTTGTTTGATGAACTGATATAAATTACACCAGAGACAATGCCAGAATGGGATTTCAGCAGGTAATGACAATGTATTTACCCAATAATAACAAACCCCCTTGAACAAACTCTAGTCCCTGGATTGTAACTCTTTGTATATCTTGGATATTGCATGGGACTAGTTTGCCGTTAACAGTATTGAGAGTGGTTCAACCACAGAGGGAGAGACATGGGCTGATTTTTCAATATAGGACAGAATAACCTGCTGGATTTGGCAGAATTTAAAAGGATATAGGTTTGTAATACTGTAGGTCTGACAAAATTGTGTAAAGATGAGTGGTATACTCCCACATACCAAATCACCAACTATCAGGTTCTGCAGTGGGGCCCAAAAGTGGATAGGAATGGGGTTATGGGTGATTTGAAAATTAGGATTCCCAATTAGTGGTTGTTCTATCTAGGGATTTATACCAACTGATGTTCCAGTGTCTTTGCATTTGGAATAATGCTTTTAAGGACCAACCAATCCGAGTGTTTTTCAAGATGTTAGGTAAAGCCCAAGGGGGAGAGTATAGTAATGCAGGTAAAGAATAGTGACAAGTATCAGTTAGCACTATCTCAATGTCTAGCCAGAGAGGCTTAAAGTAACCTGGTAGTCTTTGTGTTGGTGTCAAGATCCACTGAACCAGTTTGGTTACATGGATAGTGCAATAACAGGTAAAAAAGGAAGGAAGAGCAAGGCCTCCAGAGAGTTTAGGTGCTGTGAGTTTAAAATATGCTCGCCTGACCTTCTTACCCTTCCATAGATATTGGTTGATTAAGGTTTGCAATTTAGCAAACCAAGTTTTCAGAAGAAAATTACCCAGCATATTTAGGGGGTAGAGAACATGGGGTAAAACATTCATTTTGATAGTGGCTATTCTGCCCCAAAGTGAAACTGGTAAGGAGCCCCATCTTGCCAAATCTGCCTTGAGTAGCACCATTAACCCCAAAATATTTTCTTTTATTATTTGTGGGATGTCTCTAAAAATCTCAGACCTAGATATGTTATAAATTTTGATTCCCAGGTCAAATTTGATCCGCTATATCACCTGGTAAAGCTTTTCCATTCATGGGAAATACTTTCATTTTGGAGGGATTCAATTTATAGTACGACACTTTGGAAAACATATCAATCTCACTGAGGAAAATAGGCACGCCCTGAGTCGGGTTCTCTAACTGTAATAATATATCATCCGCATAAGCAGAGATAAGATGACGAGAGGTTCCAATCTGTGTGCCTTGTAGGTTGGGAGTACAAAGTAATTTTCTAATGAAGGGTTCTAAATAAAGATTAAAGAGCAGTGGGGAAAGGGGGCAGCCTTGTCTTGTGCCTCTGTACAGAGGAAAGTGGTCAGATAGGACACCATTGCACCAGACTCTAGCTGTAGGTGCATTATATAAGAGCTGGATCCAACTAATAAAATTGTTTGGAAATCCGAATAAATGTAAAATTATGAACATGAAATTCCAAGATACTCGGTCAAACGCTTTCTCCGAATTGACTGAGACCAAGACAGTTGGAATATTTAAGTGTTTTGATGGGGATAATAAGTGAAGCAAATGAAGAATGTGGTCACTGGAAATTTTGCCTGCCATGAACCCTAGTTGTTCAAGTCCAATCAAATGATTCATAAGGGGGCCTAGTTTGTTGGCTAGAACCTTTGCTAATATTTTAATATCAGCATTTAAAAGTGATATGGGACAATAATTTTCCGGGTATTGAGGATCCCTATCAGGTTTGGATATGAGGGTAATCATAGCTTCCTGGAAGTGTTGTTCCGAAAAACCCTTTGAGAACCAAAAATTATATACCTCGGTCAGAAAGGGGACAAGGTCTTCCAAGCAGGACTTGAACAAATTGTTTATAATTCCATCGGGTCCTGGTGATTTATCGAGGGGTAATTGGCATATTGCAAACTCCACTTCTGTCATTTGGATTGCCATTCCCAGGGAAGCTGCAATGTCATAAGGCAATTTGGGAAGGATGATTTTATTCAAATAGTTATCTATTTCCCCCTGACAAGCAACTTCCTCTGAATGAACCGAGTATAGAGTCTGGAAGTGTAGTTTGAAAATGTCCACAATTTTTTGTGGGTGGGTGACTACAGGTCCTCCATTATCTGTTCTTAAACTAGGGATACAATGATTCATTTCAGCCTGTTTGAGGCGGATCACAAGGAGTTTACCTGCCCTTTCTCCTGACTCCAGGTATTTTAATCTAGTTCTTTTTATTGCAAGTTCTGCTTGCTGTGACATAAGAGCATAAAATCGTGTGCGTAGAGCATGTAAATTAACCCAGTCTTCATCTGAGGAGTGGCGGCTAATATGTCTTTCAATCGCTTGAATATCACACAAGAGAGTGTCCTTTTTTTGCTTTAAACTGCCAGAATCTATTGGATGCAAGGCAAATACATTTGCCACGTAGTGCACATTTAAAGGCTACCCATATGATATCAGGTCTAGAGACCAAGCCTATATTGGCTTGAAAATATTGAGAAACAAACTCTTTAATGAATTGTGAAGTGGGTTGTGATTTAAGTAGTAGGTTATTCATATGCCATAGGGAATCCCTGTGTATACCAGGTCCAAGTAGATAAGAGACAGAGACAGGTGAATGATCTGAGATCACCCGAGCATGTATCTGAGTATCAATTATTCCTGGTAGGAGAAATGAGCTCACTAAAAAATAATTGAGCCTTGAGCAGCTACGATGGGGTGTTGAGAAAAAAGTGTATGATTTTTCGGTGGGGTGTAGTAATCGCCATTTATCCACCAACCCTGCCCCATTTGTAAGATCTCGTAAGGCTCTTTGAGCAGGTGAAAGTCCAGTTTTCTTATTATCAGATCTGTCTAAATGGGTGTCTGGGGTTAAATTCCAATTGCCACCCAGAAAGACTGAGGTGTGTGCAAAAGGGGCAATCAAATTGATGAGATGTGAGAAAAACAAGGGTGGATCTGTATTAGGGTCATAAGTAGGTCCTGTCAAGACTGGTCTAGTTTTCAGTTCTCCCACAAGTAAGATATATCTACCTTTTGTGTCCCAGACTTCTTGTATAAGTTTGAATGGTACATTTCTAGCAATTAAAATAGCCACTCCACAACGACTGGTAGAAATTCCAGCCCCGTATGCTTGACCCACCCAATATCTACACAAAAGAGAGGTATCTTCTGTTTTTAAGTGTGTTTCCTGTATGCATGCAATTCCTACTTGGAGAAAAGATAGGTGTCTGAGAACTATTTGCTGCTTGCACCAATCTCTGTCCCCTTGTATATTCCACGTTATAATATTACATGGGCCACCCATTATAAAGTTGGAAATGCAGGCTGGGATCTAAGAAACTTCCCAGAAATACTCTCCCTCATCATGATTAAACAGCTATTATATAATAAACAAAACAGTGGCACGTTCCCCCCCCCCGTTTACATCTTCAAGTTTCTGCAACATTATTTATTACATACAAATGCAATAAATATCCCCGTTCTATCAACTGCACTGACCAAATCTACCACCAGGCGATGTTAACTGTGCACTCCCACGATACCACATTCTCTGCTCCCCCACCCCAATTAAAACCCTCCCATCTGCATTTATATATGTAGAGTGTAAACATTGAAAAATCCCCCCAAAAAAATTCTCAGCCCTGTTGGGTTACTATCCACCCGAGTTGGAACAGTTGTTAGACATCACTATTGTTGAATTTCAACACTTACAAGAGTGTAAATGAAAAGTCCTCCATTTGGTTATCATTTGGAGTGTCAGAATAGTTAAAATGAAAGTCCAACCACTTTAGGTTCTAAACATGAGGAGTTGTCCGCCAAATCTATCTTCTGATTGAAACAAAAAACCCAATAGTATCCT
This sequence comes from Neoceratodus forsteri, assembly GCA_016271365.2. NCBI lineage: Eukaryota > Metazoa > Chordata > Ceratodontiformes > Ceratodontidae > Neoceratodus > Neoceratodus forsteri. The sequence continues at coordinate 67,041,743 of CM057455.1, forward strand.
TCCAGAAGTATCTTCCTTCCAAAAGTTATAACTTAAATCATTATCAGTCCATGAAACAAGGAGGACATGTAAAGATTAATTATTACATTTTTATAGGTACGCTGCACTGGTATAAGTCAACATCTTCGCAGTTGTTATCATATTGAAAAATATCCCCGTAAACGCTGAAATTTCTGTTTGGCCTTATGAGGATTCTAGCCATCAAGAAATCAATCTAAAGGCACGAGTCATGCTTCGTAAGGCCTCAGGATCTTGTCGTACGCAGAAAAAGAAAGGATCTACACAATAATCCATTTTCCAGTCTGGAGTTAAACCCTAGGATTCCAAAATCTTCTTTGGACTGAGCGACACCACTCTTCTCACTTATATAGATCTGGTAGCAGTCTTTTAAGTTTTATTTGCACTTGTTCAAGTGTGTCAAAAGTGTGCCATTGCTCTTCCACTTTCACTTGTAATATGGCCAGGTATCGAACTCGGAATTGCTTGCCAGCCGCAATCAGTTTAGATACGGTGGGATGCAGTTCTTGCCTTTTGGTTCTTACTGATTGTGGAAGATCCTGGGTAATCCGTATTCTTTTCCCCTCCCATTGGACCTCCTGAAGTGCTTTAATTTGTGCCAATATGTATTGCTTATCCAAGAAATTTAAAAGTTTGAAAATTAGTGGCCTGGGAGGTGATCCTGGGGGCGGCAATGGGCGGAGAGCCCTATGTGCTCTTTCAATAGTATAAGTAGCTCCATTGGATGAAGGACCAGCAATTTTTTCACACAACTTTTGTATAAATGGAATCGGTGAGGTATCTTCTTCTTTTTCGGGGATCCCGAGAATCAACAGATTGTTTCGGTGGCTTCTGCCCTCCAGATCCTCTAATTTTTCTTCCATTTTTCTGATTCTTTTTCCCACAATACTACGATCCAGCTCGAATTTGTTTGCCCTTTTTTATAAGGAGACAAGATGTGCTTCTGAGTCAGAGACACGAGTAATTAAAGAATCCAATGAGGAGTGGACCTGGTGTAGTTCTTCAGAGATGGCGGCAACTGAACTCCGAAGTGGCTGCATGATCTCAAGAAAACAGTCTCCTGTAAGCTCAGCCGATCTTGCCGTAGATTTACTGCCAGTAGTGAACTGTTGTTTAGGCCTTTTGGCGGCCTTTTCTTTCTCTGGCATGGGCGGAGGTGAGTGGCGCGATGGCGCCTTTCGCATAAACACTTTCATTCTGAGTTGGAGATTCCTGTTCTGTGAGTTGTAGAGGCTATGTAGAACTCATTCTCAGCAAGAATAAGTAGTTTGATCGATGGGCTTCTAGTAGAATAGTCGGTAGGGAAGCGGAGCTAGGAGAGCTAGCTGCTTCTCATCAGAGTGCCACCACGTGACCTTCTGGTTCCTTTTTTATGTTAAAGAAAAACTACACCCTGACATCTTTTGCATTTTGTTTGTTTCCTTGTCAACAGACAACTCTTTTCATGTAGCTGGTAGAGATGCATGCAACTGCCTTAGTCTGTTTTTGCACTTCATTCTAGGCCTAGTAACTGTTCTGGGAGGCTCCATTTGGTGGTTGTTGAAATCTAATTGTCCCTGAGAGCTGCATTAGCATATGAGAACATGATGGATGATCAAAATTTAAAGTCCCCAGTATGCCTGTCTGCTTAATTAGTTTTCAAAGAAAAAAGCTGCAAGAAGGTATAAAATACCAATTTTACCTTTAGAGAGCTTTGCAAACTATCTGAGTTGTAATGCAGTGTTTTTCCCTTTAAACTTCATGCAGTTTATGTGTTTCCAGAGAGTTTTTGCAGGGTATTTGTTCGTTCAGCAGAGAAATACATGATACAAATGGTTGATCTGACATTATGGCATTATGCTAATGCATTTCTCATGGACAATGAGATTTCAACAACCATGAAATGGAGACCCCCAGGACAGTCACATGGGCTACAATGAGCAGTGAAAACAAACTAAAGGTAACACATGTAGCCCTAACAGCTACAGGAAATGAGTTGTCTGTTGGCATGGAAACAAATAAAATTGAAATGATATGAGAGTGTAGTTTTCCTTTAATGATCTGCCTAATTGTATCTCAGTAAATTCAAGCATTCTTCTCTATGCTGATTATACTACAGTAGATTTGTATTAGAGGACACTGCTCAAGTATGGGACTGGTTACCAATGGTGTCCCTCAAGGTTCAGTCCTGGGGCCTGTATTTTTTTTTCGATTTTTGTGTCGGATATGACATCTAACCTAAACAACTACACAATAAAATTTGCAGACAATAAAAAAAATAGTTGCTAGAGCTAAATCAGATGAGAAGATACATATTATGGAAAATGATCTGAAATTACTAGAACAATGGGCACAAATAAATAACATGTCTTATAATATGGATAAATGTGTAGTACAGAAACAAACACTAAACACCAATATACATTAAATGACAGAATTTTGAAAGTGGTCCTTAATGAAAAGTACCTTGGGAAAATCATCTCCTCAGATTTATCCTTTGATAAACATTGTGGACAACTAATTAACAAGACAAACAGAATGATAAGATGTATTAAGAGATCTTTCATATCCAGGAATAGGGACTGTACTCTGCCCCTTTACAGAGCCTATGTTAGACCACACCTGGACTATTGTTCACCACTATGGAGCCCATATCTGAAGAGGGATGTGAATAGATTAGAGGGGGTCTAGAGAAGGGTCACAAGGATGATTGATAATATGCATAACAAAAGCTATGATGAATGGTTAATGGACCTAAACATGTATCCCTTAGAATTATAAAGAACCAGGGGTGACTTACTCCTTATGTTTAAAATACAAAGAGATATGGAATTAATGTCACAATTAAACATGACATTTAACAAAAGGGATTGTAACCTGAGAAGTCACTCATATCAGCTTTCATTAACATATCCTAAAAGAGACACTAGATGATTCTTTCTAAAACAAAGAATAATCCCACTATGGAATTCACTTCCAAAACACATAGACAATGCTAGCAGCCCTGAGATTTTCAAGAAGAATTTAGATATTCATTGATTAGGTGATTGGCGATAAATCCCAGTTTGTTAGAGATGTACTTATATGGGTCATGGCCTTCTGTACATCTATTAAATCCTAGTATGAATAAGGATCTTACAGTGGCTATAAATACCCTGCAGAAAGATTTTGATAATGTTCAGCATATGTTAGTTAATTTACGATTATTATTAAATGTAGGTAAAACACAATGGCTCAGATATTCAAACTGCGCCCAAAATGTGCGCAACAGCAGGAGCAAGCACAAATCAATTGCGCATATGCGCAACAGATGCAATATTCAAATACGGAGCAGAACAAATTGCGCAAGCAGCCAGCGTCTGAATAGCGCACAAACTGCGCCATAAGCGCAACCAGGAAGGAAGCTGAGCAGAAAGGTTGCAGCCATAGCGCCAACCAGGAAGAAGCTGAGCAATGAATTGCGCCATGGCACTAACAAAGGGCAGCCAGCTGAGCAGTCCAGAAGTGCCATAGTGCAAGCAGAGCCCCCAGCAGAGCAATGGAACTGCACAACCAGGGAGGCAGGCTGGGGCCCACCGCCAGCCATGCCACACATGGGCACAGGAACACACTGCAGAACCAACAAGACACCTGCACACCCCAAGCACAGCATCACTGGGGGTGGGATGGATGATCTACTGGCCCATGGGGACAAGCCAACAAAGCACAGCAGGGCCATGACGCCTCAGCACAACCACTGGCAGGCTGAGACTGCCACACACAGGGGGTTGACAACCACAGTGCACATCAGCCCCCCGTACACACAGCACACCCTGCACCGTGACCCCAAGACACCACCCATGTGCAGTGACTGGCACTGCAGGAAACACCATGCATCCCCCCCGGCACACGTCAACCCCATGTAGCAGAAAAGCATACAAGCCAGACCCACCCTGTGCACCCAGCAGTGGGTGACAGCAGATGGCTAGACCAACAGAAAGTCACTGCCATGCTGGAGACACCTCCCCATGCACACACACGTGCACACACACACACACACACACACACACACACACACACACACACACACATACCCAGGACCATACCACCCCAGATGGCATGCACACCACTGCAACTGAGCAACCATAGCCAGCTGCAAATCAGAGACCAACACAGTATTCATATCAAAATATAAATGTATTATAAAACTGTAAATTACAAAACCAACAACATAACTATTTACAAGAGGGGTAGGGGTACAAGGTAGGGGTAGGCAAAGTAAGGATGAACAACTAGAGGAGGAAGGCAGGGTGGGAGGGATGGGTGAAGTGGGAAGGAGAATCCGGCCTAAGGCCTAGCAGGCTGGTCCTCTTCCGCCTGGTGCAGCCGTGTCTGGCCTTGCCTCCTCCGGAGGCCATGGCGCTGGATGCTGGTGAGAATGGTTCTGTTGTCCAAGGACACCTGTGTGAGCTGCTGCAGTGCCCGCCTCTATCCTCGGAGCACACTGAGGCCTAGGAAAATGGGAACACAGTCAATGGCTGTGACTGACCACAACCCTGAACACCACCCAACCTGCAAGCCATATAGCCAATGTCCGCACCTGTGATGGTATGCACCACCCACAGTGAACATGCACATAGCCATCCCAAACAGGCAGCATCAGCTATGTGCACCACTGCACACACACACTGCCCATGTCCATCACAGCACAAACAAGGCTGTCAAGTGACGTGGCAAAGTGGTGCGATGCCAGTTACACAGCCATGTGCCCAGTGCATGCATGGACCACCATTGACGCACACACAGACGTGCAGTGACACTGGACAGTGATGAATGTTGCCTGTGTCGTGCATGGTTGTGTTGTCCATGGCTGGTGATCATGCCCACCCCTTCCAGCATGCAATAGCATCCATGATGTAATGATACTCACACTCCGCAAGAAGCTGTGTCTGCTGCTGCTGCTGCTGTGGCCCACCCCTTGCTGCACCACCGACTGGCACCAGGGCCCTGTCATGGCCCTCCTCACCACGTGCCTGCATCCTCTCAGCCCGGCCTGTGGGAGACAAATGTTGAGAAAAACATCAGTGTGACTCCAAAGCAGACTGCCCCCTGCCCCAGTGAGAGTGCCTGCCCACACAGCCAGACCCATGCATCTCACACCTGTACACACTGACACAGCAATGTCAGAGCCATCACCTATGCACAGCCACCAAAACACACTCCACCCCTACAGAGAGTACAGGTGCATAGATGGTACACCCACCTGGCCTAGGCACCACGCCCCCTCCTGGCACGTGACTGTGGCCGCTCATGCAAGTCAGGCTCCCTCCCGCGAGGTCACTGTACCTGTGCCAGCACTGCTCAGCAGACGGTGCTGCCATTGACCCCCACCAGGTCATTGGGCACGCAGCAGACCTGTGTCCTAGCCATGGTGAGGGCACCTCACCATACAGTGCCCATAGTGGGGCTCTACCAGAGTCACCAGGTTGGCCCCTCACGGGCTCCATTGCACGCCCTCCTCGTGCCATGCTTCCAAGTTTACAGCAGGCAATATGGTGCCCGCTGCGTGGCAGCCCGTCGTGGAAATGTTGCGCAATAGACCACCATAGGTTCCAATCGTGCGTTAGTCCACATAGCGCTGTCACCAGACAGCACAATAGGGCCGTACACATGGCAGCCAAACAGCGCCAGGGGCCAAAGGTCGGACACCAGGTCAGGGGTCTATGACGCAAGGCCACGCACAGTGCCATCTGACGTTTACGCATCCTGCGCGACCGACCACCTGCGTGACAGTGCCACAGTGGACTATTGCGCCATAGTGCCACAGCGCCATATAGTGCCCAGTGCTGTAGCGCCACTGGCACAATGGTTGCCATGGCCTGAATTGCCGATCGCGTACAGCACATCATCAGCACGGCAGACACCTGCGTAAGCTACCTGGGCATGTGCAATGCAGTGTACAGCACAGTCACAGATCTGCGCTATTGGCTCAGCCAGCTCAACCGTCTTGTGAAAAGCGCAATGGCGCGATATTCAGCCGACACATGCAAATCATCTGATCAGCCATTCAAAGGCGCAGTGGCGCGATTTGCATCTCATTACAGTTGCTCCTCTCCTAATTTGCATGCATTGTGCTATAAAACTGCGACAGTGGGCTGCGCTGGACAGATTCGGTTACTGCAGGTGAGAGGTGAGTTGCATGCTGTGGGATATTCTGGACAATGGGCATGGGATAATGCTGTAGACTGCACAGTGACAGGTGTCACTTCCACCCATACAGATCGCCATGACCGAGCAGGAGCGGTGAGGGTGAGGATGGTGGGGCGAAGGGAGGAGGCCCACTTCACCACGGCAGAGACTGAGACCCTCTTCCAGGCCTACCAGGAGGATGAGGCACTACTGAGTGGAAGCCGGGGCACCCCTCAGGCCCATGCGGCTGCATGGGAGGGGGTAGCCTGGGCAGTGAACCTGCACGGAAGCCACCAGAGCTCCGTGCAGGAATGAAAGAAGATTGGGACAGACCGCGGGAGGGTGAAGGAGAAGGTGGCAGCCCTCAGGCGGCGACGTGCTGGCACTGGCGAGGCCAGCCAGTGGTGGTGGAGCTGACCCGGCTGAGGACTGACTGGCTGCAACTATGCAGTGCAGTGCTATTGAGGGCATACCAGGAGGTGGATTCCAGACAGGTGGAAGCCCATCACTGCCGCGGTATGACATGGTGGTGGTGTTGGGGGGGGAGGTTGTTCACATGCACTCACATGTCCTCTCTTTCTGTTACAGATCCTGTTCTTCTTCAGGAGACAGTGGTGGTGGGACCAGGCAGTGAGGATGACCTGCTGGACATGGAGGAGGGTCCATCCACCTCTGTCACCAGCCAGCATGCACTGCACCAGCATGCACTCTGTGCTGCCAACTCTGGTGTCGGTGATTCGGGTGTGGGGGGTGCACAGCCTGTGTCTCAGCAATCTGGCATGCAAGCATGCCAGCACGCTGTGACTGTGACTGTAGCATGTACCTGCACCATTGATGATGCGAGGACTGCAATGGGCAGTGACATGCGTGTGTCCCATGACGGACACACAGCAGGCCAGCACATGCCCCTGGGCCTTGCTGGTTCCAACTTGTGTGCCAGCATGTTGGCACAGTCCCAGGCTGTGCCTGTCAGCACCGGTGGGGCAGCACCGGTGGCTGTGCAGGTGTCTGGCACTGTTGCAGCCACAGCGGTGGAACGAGTGGATCCTGGGGCACAGCGGTTGGAGGGGCAGCAGCAGTCACCCACCAGGTCTGGGGGTACAGTGTCCAGCGGTGGCACATGCCCACCGCCCTTTGATATGCCCATTCCTGGTCCTGGCGAACAGCGCCCACCTCAAGGGGTGTTGTGCATCAGGACCTTCCAACCCCTGGGGACAGGATGCCGTTGTGGCACAGTACCCGTGAGCGAGCACACCACCTGCTTCGGGAATCAGTACAGCAGCAGAGCGGGTTGCAATGTCCGTGGAGGCACTGTCTGTGGCTGTGGAGCGGCACAGCAGGGAGTGTGCTCTGGACCATGCAGAGATGGTCCACATGCAGATAGATGTGACCACCGCCATTGACAGGCTGACCCAGGCAGTGGTCTCTGTTGTGGACACATTGGGTACACAGTCAGGTGACCCTGTACCGCACACCCCACACAGTTCACGCTCCACTCCCCGTTCCCGGCGTCGTGTGACACCAGGCCTGTCGATGCTGGGTTCTGCTGTGGGCATCCCGAGCACTCCTGGTGCAGGTATGTTCGGCATGCTGCAGACCCCTGTGCGGGCAAGGTCGCGTTCGCGCAGTGGGACCACTGGTGGTCCAACAGTGCCACCTCATGTGGCCCCTGCTCAGTCTGCCAGTGCTGTTGGGTCACGGCGGGGCCGCCCACACATCCACGGTGGCCATGGGACAATGCTACATGACTGACCTGTCTCCCAATGCGGGCCCTGTCTGGTGCTGCCCTGTGTGCAATGTGTGTCATGGTGGGCAGTGCACTGCTGGGTGCTCTGCTCAACACGCCGACGCACGGACCAGCTGCACACCCTCCCAACTGATGTCCACAGGTGCGTGTGCATAATGATGCCTGCATTGTACTGTACACCAAGGTGCAAGGGTGCCCAGCATCTGACACACGTACTTGGACAGTACAGGTGGTGGGGGTGGTCGGTGGTGCTGTGTGTTAGCAATGTCGGTTCTGCTGTGCTGTGCATCTGCCCATGTACGCTCTGTGCCTGGTGTGTGTGTGTCCATATGTGTGTTCATCCCTCCCTGATGGTGTGTTTGTATGCCTGGACCCTTCCACTCCCCTGGCCGTCATGCACCCCTGGTGTGTTACCCTGTGTGCCTGTGGTTTGCGCCTGGACAGTGTTGGTTGCACATGGCCCCTTGACTTACCTGTGTCATGGATAGTGCTCCTCTGTGATGGTGTCCTGGTGCAACTGGGCCTGCCGGATCAGTCGTGGGTCCCGCCGTCCTAGGGGGGCTGCTCATCACCATCAACACCGGCGCCACTGGCGTCCCCATCGCTGTCCCCCTCTTCAACCTGTATGGCTATCCCACAGTCCTTGGCCATGTTGTGCAGGATGCAACAGGCCAGGAATATCCCTGAGCCTTTGGGGGCTGTGCCATAGGGCTCACCGTCCGGAGGTGTCTAGGCATGGAGGCGTGCCTTAGGCATCCCCAAACACCCGCTCTGTGATGTTGCGTGTGGCGGCATGTGTCTCATTATAAGCGTTGCTGTGATGGGGTCATGGGGTGCCAGTACTGTGTGAGCAACCAGGGATGGAGTGGGTACCGCTGTCACCTGTGTGGAGATAGTGAAGATCAGTGTCATGTTCAGGTCCATTTGCCCTTATCCCTGTATTGCCACTACCATGGCACCTGTGGCATTCCACCCCTTGCCCCAAGTTTGCATTCCATACATGCGTACTCACCCACTAGATGTCCTGGGGATGTCCCACTCTCGAATCGATGGCACAGTGTGGACTGATGCCATATGAAGGCATCATGTGCTCCACCGGGTGTGTGGCACAGACATTGATTATTCACCCAGTGGCATCACACCACCTGGCAGTTGACACTGGAGTAGCCCTTTCGGTTCCTATATGCTGCCCCGCCGGGGCCAGGTGGCTGTAAGAATGGCCACATGGGCATGATCTATAGCCCCCTAGCATGCCAGGCATCGTGCTACCCGCTGTGGAACTCCGCATGTTGCTATGCGCTCTGCTGCGGTGCTGGGGAAATGGATGTGCTCCGCAGCATGTGGCAGCAGTGCACTGAAATTGGGTGAGAATCTTGGCGTGGCGTGCGACTGTGTGATGCCTGTGGTGTCCCCTGTCAGCCTCTGGAAGGTGCCTGTGGTGAGCAGGCACATGCAGGCTATCACTGGTCTCCACTGACAGGCGTGACTCCGTTGTGAGGGTGCCTGCATCACATCACTGCACAGCTCACAGAGCTGCCTCAGTATTGCCCTGTTCAGGTGGTACCGGCCCGCGATCTCTACATCTGTGTACTGGCTCATAGCTGATGCGGAGCGCAGTGCTGCCTGTTGAGGGTAATACCGCCCGGCCGGGGCCTTCCGGCCTTGTCCCCTGCGCTTGCATTCTCACCCCCTCATTACAGCTTCCAGTGTGGAAGGTGGCACTATCCATTCCTGGCTTCTGCCCCAGCTGGTGTTGCTATGTTACCCCGCTGTCCTGACTGCTACTTCCACTGCACGGGCACCCCCACTGGCCTCTGCAGCCTATGGCCCGCAATGCTTGCCTTGCCTGCCCTAGCCTGTCACTGTCTGTCTATCTGTCTCTCTCTCTACCCCACTTGGTATCCTTGTAGCGTTCTTGCACCGCTTCCTTGAGCCTTTTTATTTTGGCTCATTTCGGCTAGTCTTAATTTCCGGCAGTTCGGCTCTTGTGCAATGCGCAAGTCTTTGAATATCGCATTGCGCTCTTTATGCATGGATCCACCCCCATCGGTTGCGCATGCCTTCCTTTGCATTGCGCTGTTGCTCAGCATGTTTTCTGTGGCACAACTGCCTCCTGCTGAATATCGCAGAATGGCACACTTTTGGTCTTGCGCAGGTGCAACCCTATTGTGCATGGCGCAACCCTTTTGAATATCCCACCCAATGAGTAATGTTTTCAGGTAGAGTGAAGGCAGAGAACCTTAACATTAGCATAAAGGCTTTGGATGGAACTGAACTGAATGAAACATCTTCATATAAATACTTGGATATTTTACTGGATGAATCTATGAAATTTGACCTGCATATACAAATGCTAACAAACTTGAAAAGTTGTCCCTTTTTTTTATTGAAAAAGGGCCAGTTTTAGTCTTACTATTTGTAAACAGTTGGTAAATTCATTATTCTTGTCCCAGATTGACTTTGGTGATTGTATTTATATGAAGACAACAGGTACTATTTTGAAATCACTTGACCCCTTGCACCATAGAGCTTTGAGGTTTGTTTCTGACCTGCCATGGAGAACCCACCATTGTAACCTTTATTCTGAGGTTGGGTGGCAATCATTGGCAGACTGGAGACAAACTCTTTGGTTAATAAATTCATATTAAAAAAACTTCCCTCTTCCAATTCTCAGAATCTTCTTAATGCATACCAGCTTTCCATCCTAAATGGGTGATAAAACGTGCCTAATGTGGAACGTCAGGGGGCTTAATACCCCTAACAAAAGGTAGCAGGTGCTACAGCACCTTAAGAGGCTAAGGGTAGAGGTTGCCTTCCTCCAGGACACTAAGCTAACAAGGGGTGACCACGAGAGACTAAAGAGAGAATGGGTGGGCCAGATCATTCATGCCTCAGCCCCCACCAGAAAGAGGGGGGTAGCCGTACTTCTACATAAGGCTCTGCATTGGAAACTCATGAAAAAGGTGAGTTACCCTGAGGGGAGATGGGTAATGGTACTTATGGATACGGCGGAAGGACCTCTGTTACTGAGGAATGTTTATCCCCCCAATGAGGACTTGCCTTCTTTTTTCCATAAGCTGGCTCAGGTGCTAGGAACACTGACTTCAGGTGACATACCAGTTTTAATTGGGTGGGATTTCAGCCTATCCTTGGACCCATTTCTGGACAGATCCCCCTGCAACCTTGAGCCCCACTCCAGAGCTGTACTGGCACTTGCCCAGCTGCAGCAGAACATGGCCCTCACTGACATATGGAGGATTTTCCACCCATCCATGCATGATTACACCTTCCACTCCATGGTGCACAGCTCCCATAGCCACATAAACTTCTTTCTTACCTCCCTCAGTATCACTAGGAGCCCCATTGACACTATCATTCAGCCCTTGGTCATTTCAGACTGTGCCCCAGTGCGGCTGTCTTTCGACTGGGGCCCCCCCACCTCCCCAGCTCAGAGGCTAGATCCTCTCTTACTCTGTGATCCTGAATTCCCCCCCCCGACTCCAGTGAGAGGCCAAGGATTTTTTCAGAACAACCATATCACCAACATCTCAGCTGGCACCACATGGGAGGCTTTTAAGACTTCTCTGAGGGGGCTATAATGGGGTATGCCCACAAGTGCTTGAAAAGAAGGGAACACTGCCTGAAGTCCCTAGAAAACAGCTGAAGTAGGTAGGGTAGGCCTTCAAACCCTCTCCAAAACCCCTGATTCACTCTCAGATGGGTCACCAGGTGGCCACTCTGAGGAAGCAAGTGAATGAGCTCCTCCTCAGGAAAGCCAAAATCTCCATCATCAGATTAAAACACAAGTATTGTCAGGGTGGGGAAAAGGGGGGGATCCTTGCCTACTAGTTGAAAAAACAGCAAGCTAATGGCATATAGCTGCCCTGGTGGACAGGGAGGATAATGCCCATACTACGATGGAGGGGATTAACCAAGTAATGGCCGCATTCTACTCCTCGCTGTATAAGTCCTCTAGAAATCCCAGTCCTGAAGGAGTTCTCCCCTTCCTGCAGTTCCTTCACCCCCAAAATTTCAGAGCAATAGGCCGTGGCCCTAGATGCCCCAATCATGGTGGAAGAAGCAGCCACTTCATTGTTATCCCTTAAGAAGAGGAAGGCCCTAGGAGGGGATGGTTTCCCCTGAAGATATGGCAGCTCCTACAGCCCACTGTTGCCCCTCTTCTAAGTGGTAATCACCATCCTGTTCAAGAAGGGGAAAGATCCCCTGAAAGTGGCCAGCTATTGGACCTTTTCTCTACTGAACGCTGATAGTAAGGTGCTGGTTGGCCAACAGATTCAATCCACTCCTTCCCATCCTTATTCACCCCTCCCATGTAGGATTTGTCAAAGGTCATTACAGTGCGGATCACATCAGATCGCTGGTGAATTTAATACACATGACCAAGTCGCTCCCTACGCTGGCAGCTTCAATAGATTTTGAGAAAGCTTTTGACTCCCTGGAGTGGAATTTTGTCCAACAGTTTCTCAGTACTATGGGGATGGAGGACAGTTTCAGAGCTTGGTTTGGGGTGACATAATCCTCCCTCCCCTGCAGCTAAAGTGCTCACCAACTCCATGTTGTCATCTCCCTTTCCATTAGGTAGGGGTATGCACCAAGGCTGCCCGTTATCCCCACTATTTTTTGTTCTAGCGGTAGAACCACTCTCCGTTGCTCTAATTAGGCAGAATTTCCTTATCCAGGGGGTTGCAGTGGGGGGTGAGGAATACCCCACTCTCATGTATGCGGATAACCTCCTGCTCCCTCTGACTGTCATTGTCACATTCCTCCTGCCCCTTCTAAGCACCCTTTCAGCCTTTGCCACCTTCTCGGGGATCAGGCTCAATGAGTCTAAGACTGAAGTCCTCCCCCTCAATGCTAAGTGTACCCCAAACATGGCCACACTACACAGTCTTCATTGGTCACCTGAGGGAATCACATATCTTGGTACAGGCATCACCTCTGACCTTACCAAAATCTGAGAGGTGAACCTGAAGCCACTGTTTGCATCCATTCATACTGAACTACATAGATGGATGATACTCCAATTTACCCTAGTTGGCAAACTCTCTGCAATAAAAATGGTCACTGCTCCCAAGATTATGTAACTTTTATCACACATCCCCTTGAAACTCCTGCAGTTCTGGTACACTAAGCTAGATGCCATGTTAGGGGCTCTCAAATGGGAAGGGAAAAGGCCTAGGTATAACAGGAATAAGTTGAGGTCCCACTGGTCAGAGGCTAGATGGGGTCTCCTGTGATTTGAAGACTACAAGTTGGTTTTCTAGGCCTCCCAGACACTTAAATGGTTTGCAGGCCCAGGATAAGATGCCCCCCAATGGCTAGCTATGGAGAAAGTAGCTTGTAAGATGGCACATCTGACCTTGGTGCTCTACAACCATCCCCCAAGGGGAATCCATCTGACAATAGGCCCCTCCCTGGACTACTGGGGTGCTTTACATAAGAAACACAGCACTAACCCTGCCACACTGTATCTTACCCCACTGTGGGATAATAATGACATCACAATAAACAAGAAGCCCATTTTCTGGGCCAACTGGGCTGCTTTTGGTCTGACACATCTCCAAGACTTATACACCCCAGGTACCAATACCATAGATTCCTTTGAGGGTCTGTGTGACTCTCATGGGATCCCTTTCTAAGGACTTCTGGTGCTTCCTTCAAATCAAAAGTGCTATTACTGAGTATGACCTCAGGCACCCATCAGGCAGACCATCCTCATCCATAGAGAACTGTCTATGACTGGAATGGGGCCAGACCAGTTGTATATACGAGGCCCTCAGAGCCACTCTCCCCTCTCAATCTCTAGCCTCCAAACATAAATGGGAACAGGTCCTGTGGACACAGATCACAGTCTAGGAATGGAAGTCATGTTTGAGGTTAGCTCACACAGCCTACCCTGACACCAGAAGCTTGTTAATACAGAACAAGATCCTTTAGTCCTGGTATAGGACCCCTGTGGTCCTCAAGAAAGCCAGGCTGACTCAGGATGACCTCTGCTGGAGGCGTCAGGAGGACCAAGGGGATCTGATCCACATTTTATGGTGCCGCAGATTAATTCAACCACTGTGGCTGGCGGTAAGTAATTTGAGGTCTGAAATACTACAGAAACCTGTACCCCTGGACCCAGAGGTGTTGATTTTAAGCATTTACTGCTAGCAATTTTTGTTCCAAAGGGCAAAGGTGGGGACCTTCGCCCTTTGGACCAAAAGCTGCTAGCAATTTTAAGTATGTGGGTCAAGAGACTCCTGTTATGTAGGTGAAGAAAACAGGAGGTTCCCACAGTCACAGAGGTGTTAAATTATTTCATACAGATTGTCAACTGGTCCAGAATGACCCATGTAGTGGCAGACACCCTCCCCCAGTATGTAACTCTATGGCAACCCTTCATTTTGTTCCTGAAGCCCAGGGAGGGAATAGACTGACTCTAAACACTGTATAATTAACCTAATACCTACTATCCACAGTGGCCAGCCCTTCAGGAGGTTCCCTTAGTCCAGATCTGTCCCAGGTGTTAAGTACGATTATAGGACAAAAACTTAATCAGTATGTGTACAATGCAGTATCTGAACTTGATGGAAGGTAGTTTGCTTTGTGTGCAAACTTTTTTGTTTTAGTTGCAGCTTTATAATGACATTAGCCTGCCCTAGATCCTAAAGATGCTCACACCCCAGAGAAGCCACCAAGGGAAGCACCAGGTAGACCTTGTGACATCACTCTCTTGCTGGCTTTATTATCTAGGTCCAGTAGGGCTCCCCATTGTTAATTATTAGGCAGATGTTGTTAGCCTAACTAGGAGGTTCCCAGCTGGCAAAGGATCCTATATTTGCTCCTTAAGTATTGCATTGCTAAACTTTCAGCAGGATCCACACAGTTTAATGTAAAGTTTTTGTTTTTCATTGTGTTGTAACAATCTGATTATCCAATGTATTGTGTTATGAAGTTAAAACAATAGAAAAACTTTTAACCAAGCAAAACAAAAATCCCTCATATCTCTTATCATTGATACCATCTAAATGGCAGAATATGTATTCACTAAGATCTATTGATCTTCCTCAGTTTGCATTGACTAGACTTAGACCCAAATATGATAACTATAGATTTGCTGTTACTGTACCTCATACATGGCTTACTATACAGAAAAAGGTGAAATTGATGTCTCTGTTATCTATTTCATATTTTAAACATTTCCAGGGTAGGAATAACAAAGATCTTGCACTCAGCGCAGTTGCTAGTTTATCCAGATCTCTTCTCATTCTGCCCACCCCATCTGGATCATCTACTCTGTTGCAGATATTGGTGTCATCTGCAAACAGACAAGCCTTGCCCTCTAGTCCATCTGCAATGTCACTAATGAAGATGTTGAAGAGGACTGGCCCCAGGACTGATCCATGAGGTACCCTACTTGTGACTCGCATCTCTTCTGACTGTATAACATTTACCACCACTCTCTGTTTTCTGCCCGTCAACCAGTTTGCCACCCAGTTGACCAACTTCTGACCCACCCCGAGCCTACCCAGCATATTTATCAATCTTCTATGTGGAACCATGTCGAAAGCTTTTCTGAAGTCAAGGTAGGTGACATCAACTGCTCCCCCTTGGTCCACCACTCTGTTTACCCAGTCAAAGAACTCTATGAGATTAGTTTGACAGGACCTTCGTTTTGTAAATCCATGCTGTCTTGGATCCTGAGCCCCTATGGATTCCAGGTGTTGCACTATCCTTTCCTTAAGGAGTGCCTCCATAATCTTACCGACTACTGAGGTAAGACTGACTGGTCTATAGTTCCCTGCCTTCTCCCTGCTACCACTCTTGTGGAGCGGGATCACATGAACCCTTCTCCAGTCTTCTGGGACCTCTCCTGTGCTCAGAGACTCACTAAACAGTTCTGATAATGGCTCTGCTAGTTCCACCCTTAGCTCCTTAAGTACCCTGGGATGTATGCCATCAGGTCCCATTGCCTCATCCACCTTGAACTTAGCGAGCTCTTGTAGGACCCTTTCTTTTGTGAAGGTAGTAGTGCTCACCTCCATCCCCCCTGTGTCCATGGTGCTGAGCTGTGGGCCCTGCCCTACCTTGTCTTCAGTAAATACTGAGCAAAAGTATCTATGTAGGATAGATGCTTTTACAGGGTCCTCCTCCTCACACACCCCCTTTTCTACTTTGAGCTTAGCAATACCCCCTCTGGACTTTCTCCTTTCACTAATGTAACTATAGAAAGTCTTGTCACCTTCTTTTACTGTTCGTGCTAGTGTTACCTCAGTTTGGGACTTTGTCTGCCTTACTGCCTTCCCTGCTTCCCTTCGGGTAGTTTAGTATACCTCCCTATCTTCATCCCACTGTGTTCCCTTATATTTCCTGAAGGCCAGCCTTTTGGCTCTGACCTTTTCTGCTACTATATTTGAGAACCAAAGTGGTTTCCTTCTTCTTTTGCACTTCCTTTTGTGTCTAACACAATGGGATGTTGCTTCAAGTATTGCATCCTTAATGCTTGCCCACTTTGCCTGTACCCTCACCTGTGTTTCTTTTGCCAGGGCTAGCTTAACTCTGTTGGCCATCTTATCAAGTCAGCTCCTCTGAAAGTCCCATATTTTTGCCTTGGAATGGGATGACTTAGTTGTAGTGGACAAATTAACCATACCATGTGATGGTCATTGGCCCCAGGTGACCTTCTACCTGGAGATCTGTGATCCCTTCCCTGTTAGTTAGTACTAGATTTAGGATAGCCCTGTCTCTTGTGGGTTGTTGTACCAGTTGTTTGAGACCTTCCCCCTGCAGGGAATCCACTATGTTTCTAGTTCTGGCAGATGTTCCTGTTGGTATTGACCAATCTGTATCTGGCATGTTGAAGTCTCCCATTATCAGAACCTCCCCTTTAGCTGTCATGTTTTGTATACTGTATCTTCTAACAGTAATGTGTCTATGTCCTCACCCTGGTCTGGGGGCCTGTAGACAACACCAGTTCTTATGGCTGTCCAATTTCCTGTTTCCAGGGTGACCCACAGTTCTTCTGGCTCCTTATGTGTATTCTGAATTTCTGTAGCTTTGATATTTTCATTGACACACAGGGCCACTCCACTCCCACTTTTTGCACCTCAGTTTCTTCTGAACAGTACATAGCCAGGTACTGAAGTCTCCCAAG
Source organism: Neoceratodus forsteri (assembly GCA_016271365.2). Classification (NCBI taxonomy): domain Eukaryota; kingdom Metazoa; phylum Chordata; order Ceratodontiformes; family Ceratodontidae; genus Neoceratodus; species Neoceratodus forsteri. The sequence continues at coordinate 67,058,815 of CM057455.1, forward strand.
TGTAGTTACTGGTAAACCATGCCTCACTAATTGCTACTGTGTCCAGTTTAGCCTCTGACATTATTGCCTGCAGGTCTGGGATCTTATTTCCCAGGCTGTGAGCATTTGTGTACATGATTTTCCATTGGCCAGATTTTGGTTTGTTAGTTGTTGGATGAGGTCTAGCATTTCTCCTGTGTGTCGTATGGGGAGAAGGACCTTGTTTCTTACCTGGTGATGCAAAAGAATGGCAAACATGCTGAATCCCTGTTTGACCACTAGCTGAGGGGGGAGTGGTGTTCTTCCCATTTGACATATGGGGAGCTGCACCCCTCTCCCCATTTGCTAGTTTAAATATTCTGCAAAGACATCACACTTCTACCCTAATGCACTGACTCCCTCCTTAGTCAGATGCAGTCCATCAAATTTAAAGAACTTTCGCTCCCAGAACTGTTGCCAGTTCCCTACAAATCTGTGTCCTTTTTTCTGGCACCAGCCCTTGAGCCACATGTTTAGCTCCACTATCTCCCCTTCTCTGACCTTCTGCTCATCTGCCCTCCCCCTCAAACTGGCAGGATCTCAGAGAAGGAGATGCCAGATGAAATGGATGATAGTTTTTCACCCAGCCTGGTCAGGTGTTCCTTGGTCTCCATAACTGACTGGCTGGTGAGATCATTAGTCCCTGTGTGTAGCAGGACATCAATGTTTTCTCCTGCTTCCTGAACAATTTTAGCAATGTGGTCAGTTTCTCTCCATGCTGATGTACCTGGGAGACATCTGACCATTACCCCTAGCTGGAGATAGGTATCAACTCCCCGAATCATGGAGTCTGCTATGATCAGAAGTTTTTTGGATTTCTTTTTTGCTTTTTTTGTTTTGGTTCCTGATTTGGGTGAGTTTTTGTTGTGCTAGCTCCTGTGCTGCAGTGTCCTGCTCTGCAGTGTCCTCTGCCCCTTTGTTTGATTTCAGAGATGGGGCAGATACCTGTTTGTAGTGTTTATATGGTTTTTGGAGGTAATATGTTGGAGAGCACTGAGTGATGGGGCACCCTATTTGCCCCTCCTAACCACCTGCCAACCTCCCAGACCAACTACCCTCTGCGGTCAAGTTTCTTCTGTTGGATGTTGGGGAAATGGTGGGTGGTTCTTATAATGTATTTCCTCTTGAATATTCAATTTGAGTCACTCAATCTCTGCCCATGCTGCCTGGAGCTAAGCCCTAAGATCTCCAATGGCCCAGCATGTTGGACAGTGTCCTAAATCCTGTAAGACTGTCCTTCTGAAAAGTGTTCTGCAGTACGTGTTGTTAATGATATCCATTCCAGATAAGTTGCTGGGTTTATAACCTGGTCAGAGTAATTAGAAGGAAGAAAATGTAAGTAATGTTTTGATTTTGTGTTTTGTTTTCGTGTAACTTGTTATAACAAGTTAAATTACTAGTGCCCCTGTAAATGAGGTCACCTTGTGGATGCCACACAGATCCACTCCTTCCTGCTTTGCCACAGGAAATGTCACAACTGTGGTACCCTATAAAAGGAGTGTAGTGTGGGAGTGGTTGGGGGTGGGGTCGGGTGGCTGGGCCCTTCCCCTGCTGAAAAAGAAGAACCACGGATGAAAGGACAAGGAGGTAAGAGCAGAAACAATCAGTCAACAACAAATGCAGTAACCCTGAAAGCTTATCCTAATGTTAGATAAAACTGTAAAACCTATAAAGCACCACCTGTAATAATTTCAGACAAGATATACCCTTTAAGAAACACTTTGCTACAGAGAAAAATAAAGCAGTAACAGAAGATATACCATGCAAAAGAAAATCTGAATCAGAAGATTACAGCAGTGATCTCTTAGCACACACCTGTATGTACACCTTGTAATAATGCAGAAGAAGGTATACCAGCAACAACAATTTGAATCAGAGAAAAATAAAGCAATGAAATGTTAGCATCAAACAGTAGCAATCCCTGTGAGTACAAAATAAAAATAACAATACATAGTAAATCTGCTTAGCCAAAAGTAGTCTTAATCCTTTCCCTTGCTCTAGTAAGGTTCTCTGCTCTGTCCTTTCAAGCAATCTAGAAGGAAAAGAGCTCAGGTGAAGCTATGTGCCTTGGCCAGCAAACCAAGTGACCAAATGAGCACACTAGACAATTATAATCTCTATTTTCAGTGATGACCCAGGAGAATTACAAAGCAAGGGGACAATTACATCACAAAGTAACACACACGAGTCTAAGGTTACAGGAAGGCTTCAAAAGCAGCAAATGTAGTTCTGCTTCATGGGGGGGGAGCTACTAGGAGCAACCAGGAACTACAGACCTGTCAGTCTAATCTCTATCATAGGGAAGCTGATGGAGTTACTAGTCAAAGATGACCTCATAGACTACCTGGAGAGCAACAGATAAATTGGGTGGGTAACTGATTAAAAGGGAGGCAGCTTAGGATTGTGGTCAAAGGGTTAAATCAGATGTGAGGGAGGTTATGAGCAGGGTTTCACAGCATCTGGTCCTCTTCAACAGGTTCGTTAGTGACATTGGAGAGGGAATCTGGGGCAGGTTGTGTCTCTTTGCAGATGACATGAAGCTATGTGGGACAGTGGCTAGTGGTAAACAATAAGGAAAATGCAGAGAGACTTACACAAGCTAGACGTGTGGTTAATGGTTTGGCAGTTGAAATTCAATGCTAGAAAGTGCAAGGCAATGTACCTAGAGAACAAAAACCTGAAGACAGTGCTGGATGGGAGGAGAGTGACTTAGCACTATGGCTGAGGAATGGGATCTGGGAGTTATCACCATCAATCGAGCTAGTGCAACAAGGTCTACAGCAAAGCTAATAGGATGCATTATATATCTGGAGGGGTACTGATAACAGAAAAAAAGAGGTCTTATTTCCCATCTCAAGATCCTTGCTGAGACCTCACCTCGAATACTGCATGCATTTTTGGAGTCCTCACTTCATAAAGATAAGGGTAGACATAGATAGTGCAGTGCAGAGTAGCAAAAATGATTCAGTGCCAGTAGGGAAGATCCAATGAAATGCCTCTCAAGGCACTGAACATGTACACCCTGGAGACCAGGAGGGAGAAGGGAGATATGATTGAGACCTTCAAGTTCCTTACAGGAATTAACAATGTGAACTGCAGGAAACTATTTAGCCTAAACGCTATGTCATGGTCTCATGATCATGGGTGAAAAATAACAGGAGGGAGGTTCAGGAGGAATGAGTTGAAGTACTACTTTACAGAAAAGATGTTGGAACCACAGAACAGTTTGCCAGCTGAGGTGGGAATGTGAGAACAGGGGATTCAAGTAGTACTGGCATTGAATAAAGATAGTCTTGTGGTTGCTTGGAGCAACAGAATCAAGGAGGAGAATGTGGGGAGGACAGGGAGGGTTAGTACCATGGAGGAATAGTAGATTCCAGGGCCTATAGGGAATATGGGCAGACTGGATGGACCACTGGTCTTTTTTCTGCTATTGTTGTCTACATTTCTATGTTTCTAAAGCAAAGTGAAACCATGTGACTGAAGCTGGAATGCAAAAAATGAACTAGTACAGACACCAAATACTTAAGGCTATAGAGTATGGTGACACGTAGGGTGGCTGGTCATGGTATCTGGATATTGCATTAATAAATCTATAGCCTGATGTGTTCTGAGTGTGCACTGTTTCATTTTTTGCATCAAGAGTCCAAGGTTACAGAAAAGCAAGGTGGCACACATTATACAATATATGCAATAGCAAATGAAGAATTCATCTGGAAAATGGTGACACAATCTGGTCAAATAGTGGAAACGGTGAGTATCCAGATGGGTAGAAGCCTGCAAATTAAGCCACAAAACAAGAAAAGGTGAAGGAGACAGGCAACCAATGAGGAGAAAAAGTTTAAAATGAAACATATTTAACCCCTAGGTGGCACTATCCTACGGGCTACTACCCCGCCTGCGTGACTATGCACACGTTGAGGGGCCTGAGCTCGGTGAATGGGTGCCTCCACCTGGAGGAATGGCTTTGGGTACCGTAACTGCTGTTAGTATAGCCCTCCGGGATGCTATAACCACCCACCAACCCTACTAGTGGCCTAGACAGTTCAGCAATAAGACAATCACATTTTACCAATGACAGTAATTATATGCTCACACTTCTTGCACTTACCACCAGGGTTGGATCTGCTGCAATAGCCCTGGAGACCCCCTGGAAAATAAGACCAGCGATATAAAAATACAGTGGCAGTACCATATCCCCACCAAGAAGGTACACACTAGCCAGGTTAAATGTAAACAATTACAATCTGGTTAGTCAAGGTAAAGCTACCAACTTTCTGAGACCTAAAACTGGGACAGTCCATGCTGACCATGACACCCCCCCATGTCACTCCCACAGGTACTGCTGCAGACAACATTGCACACATGCCGCCCCACAGTAATACCAGCAGCAAGCATCCAGATTAAAACAATATATCATTCTGCTGCAGCAAGTTCCAAATCATGATGTACAGAAAGTTCATTAGAAGCAAACCTTCATTAAACTGTGATCAGGCATTCGAGCTGCATGTACTGTTCCTCCTGACAGTCCCATCCAACCCGCTTACACTCACCTCATTTGCTGAGCAAACTTCACTTCAGTGACTCCCACCACCACACCAGATTGTTTTCACACACTTCCTTATAGCTGATCAGGTTCAGGTACCTTGGTTCAGTGCTGCTGGTCTCTTCTCTGTCTGAAGTCCCTCTCAGCTGCTGGCAGGCAGACATCCACATGCACTTGTTTGCACTACTACCCAGTTTACTCTAACAGCAAGGAACATGCTTTACTGTGCTCCCACTGACATGCATGCAGTGCAACACAAGCAGGGATTGAAGTTGCAAACTGCTGTCCAGCCCGAGTAGCGCCACAGTGGTGTTGAAATAACTGTCACTCATGGATGAGCAGCCAGCAAAACAAAAAAAAAAGGAAAAAACTGGGACAAGTCAGCAAAAACCAGGACAAAAGTGACATTTTGCAAAGCTTGTGGGGACACTGGGACATGCTGCCTAAAATAGGGACTGTCCTGGGAAAATAGGGACTGTTGGTAGCTTTAATTCAAGGGGATGTGAACAAGGGTGGGGCATGAATCTAGCAGGTGATTAGCAGATCTGATTAAACTCAGGCTGAACTGGCATGCACTGTAAGTCCCTCTGACACAGTCACACAACCTTGGGTACCCAGTTGTTACACAGGCTAGTCTTAAACGTTGCCCAGGGTAGGCCGGCATTGCCGCTGTTGTAGGGGCCCTTAGGAAAGAAAAGAATTAGCATGCACTCAACTCAAAATTTGTAATCAGGATCCAGATGGCTCAGTACCCAAAACAAGCAAATCAGATGACACACAATGATTGTAGCTTATGTTGCAGGGAGCTACCCTGTTTGTACTGACGCTACCCAGACCAGGATTCAGGACAAAACGAAATGAAGACATCTGGATGTTGTACTAGATTGCCAGGGGAAGCAAGGCCAACACAACTCACTGTGGTGGTCGCTACCTGTTCTGGTGGTGTTGAGCAGGGTCGAATTCCCAAGCGGGTCATTCACTGGAATGTCTCTGAATCGGGAGCAGAGGCCTAGACCAAGGTGGCAGGGCCCAGGCAGAGTAACAGTTCAGATGAAGTCCATTTGCAAGTGCTGGAATAGCCTCCAGCTGACGTAGCAGAACTCAGTGTGAGGAACTAAATCGCAACCCACACAACACTTTCAGTACACTTATAAGCACTTTGAATCTTTGGCCACAGTTCAGATAAAAGTCCATTTGCAATAACACAGGATCTCTGCGCAAACCTTTTGATCTGAGGCTCACTTCGGTACCTGATAGGCAGATCGCTTCTGGAGCAAGTCTTCAGTCCACTTGCAGGCAGCAGGTACACACTTTTCCCTTCGGGTGTCAGGTCTTGATCCAATAATCAGATAACATCTGACCTTCACACTCAAAGCAGTTCTTCACTGGAAGATGTGGCAGACAGGCCAGCAGAGCATTCCTGCCAATTCTCCTGAGCTCCTACGCAGAAACAGCTGCTCGATGACTTGAGCTGTTCACTCTCCAACTTCCAACTCTAAACTGACACACTGCTGCAGGCAGCTCTGGGCTTTCCTAGTGATCCAAAAGGTTTGGTTGGCTGAGGGATCTGTCTGTCACAGCAAGGGATCCCCCTCCAAGTCCATTTAGGCGACCAAATCTTAAAAAACTACAATTCCTACAGATTTCAATCCCACAAGACGTCCGGGGACAGCCTCCTTCTTAGGTTCCCTGAGGTTCTGATTGGTCCAACACTGGCAGTTCCAGAACCAAAATGGTAGCTCTAATCCAAATGTTCATGCTGCAAAGGAAGGCGGGTTAGACAAACTCCTACATTATCATTATTAAAGCAGATAAACAGCAAATAATCACAGTTTCTAGCAGAGCTCCCTCTGCACAAATAGCGACTAGTGATCTATAGCATCAGATTGTTATCCTTGATAGTAGACATATGACCAAGCCATACAGGAACCCAAACCACATGTAAATGGAAACGTGAGTTATGTTGTGGTATGGGGGATAGAAAGTGCTTTATTATTAGGATAATGAAATGGAGTCCTGCTTTTCTTTCATAATGTTACTTATAGTGAATAATTGTGTGGTTATATTTTGACTTTTAAACTCTATGAAACACTTGAAAACAGGACTGTTAAAACACTGCAGATGGTGTGATTGGTACGTTAATAATAGAACATTGCAATGGGTCAACTGGGTAGCAAGAATTCAGTTGGGCGCTACTGATAACAGAGATGGAGGGGGCTTGTTCAAACTACTGTGCGATAGTAATGGGAGACTGCTGAGTGATTTTGTCACTTCAATCTATGTCAGATGCCATTTGCAATAGATCTGCTATATGCTTGAAACACAGAAATGTAACCTCTAGGTGGCGCTACCCCAAGGGCTACTACCTCTGCTTTAGTGGCTACTGACAAGGTTGAGGGGCCTGGGTTCTCAAGATCTACTTTAAACTGATCCTTATCCTAGATATTATATTTTTACGGTGCCTTCACTCAGAGTTTTCCTCTGAGTGGGCTAGCATGTCGCTTTGTACAATCCCGTGGGATGCTGTACCCACCCACTATTAATACAAGCCACCCCAAACATGGCCCGATAACATTTCCCCACATTTTGATATATTTTATCATTTATTGACTTGATCCTAATAATATGCTCACAAAACAGATATCTGCAAAATGACAACAACGTGGTTTGTTTACAGGCGAGAATGACTTAGGATGAGGGGAATAGAGGGGTAGAGGTTATGCTGTACATTATTTACAGTTGGTTTAAAGGTTTTGATTTGTGCTGGTGAAACCCTCCAGCTGGGAAGGTAAGTTGCATTTAAATCACACGTTGTACTCACATATTTCACGAACCTCCCAAATAACCAGAGTTCTGGCTATCTAACTAAGCTGCATAAATCAGATGACACAGGAAACATTATTTTACCCACACTGGTACCAGTTTCCAACTTTCGGTATGAGACCCTGCCAACCCAGACTTAATCTGGGTACCCAGTAGCCACAGTCCATTTAAAGGTGCAGGCCTTATGAATTTTGCAGCTGTACATTGGCTGGCTAAATCAAGAAAATTAAGGCTTAGCTAAAAACCATTAAACACCAATAAATATTCTTCCCCCCCCACTTCTCTGCCTACTGACATATCTACCTCTGTCTCTCCTTCCCTTCTCCCCCTTACGTAGCCCCAGCTATGGCTGACCCCTAATCTCTACTGCACTTGTAGTTCACTTGCACTTCTGTTATACCTTAGCCAACCTGTTCTGCCTGTTTACTCCTCACTAACTTCCCTAGATCAAACTATAACTATTGTATTCAGCCATTTTCTACTACACAGTTATGTGTCATTTAGTGTATACCTAAATGTTATTTTGTGTTGTTGTATCTATCTAGTCCAAAAATGTTGGCATAGTATCTACTGTATCTAGTTCAAAACTGTTAACATCCCACTATTTCATTACTCCTGTACAGTCTGCTCAAATTATTTGAAAGTAATCTACTGTAAATTTATATTGTGTACCAAATCTCTGTAAACTATCCTCATGTTCCCCTACCCCCCAGGTCACACCGGGAGATGAGCAATGTGTTGCTCAGCATGCCTTCCTGGTGAAACATTTCAATTAATAAACTTGAACTACTTATACTTTCTTAGGTTTGTGCAGGGGAGGCCCTGCATGTTAAGACTGGTGCCCCTCTTCTGGGATGAAAGCACCTGTGGTGTAACCAGCCAGTTACGTTTCATTTAACACATTTTGCATTCTCTGAACATTCAGCACATTTATTTATTTGTTTATTATAACAATCGGAATTACAGACTTTAAGTCAAGGAATCCTTTGCAAAGGCTCCACGTCCGGGTACAAAGTAAACATTATAATACAGTAGTAAAACATTATAAATGCACAAGTAAGGCGAGTCCAGAGAATATATTACAAGGCAAATTTACAATGTATATACTAAGGCGAGTACATATAACACAGTCTAGGGTAGAGGTTGACTCAGCATTTAAAGAATACCTGTAGTAGAAGTACATGAAATCCAGAGAATACATTTCAAGGAGTCCAGAGGTTACATTGCAGTGCATATACTCAAAGTGTAAGATAACACAGACTAGGGTAGATGTTGATCCAGCATTAACAGAACCATTAGGATACACGTGCAAAGAGGAGTCCATACGTGAAGGGGGGTTGCACAGGGTTGCAGAGAGAGGCAGGAAAGGGTGTAGGTGCAGTTGCATGCTGATGATTCGAGGAGTAGGTTCCTAAGGCTGGACTTAAAGGGGCTGAGTTTGGGTTCTAGGAAGACTGTAGCAGGAAGGCCATTTAGCCAGAGGGTGGTTCTGTGGGAAAAAGCTGTTTAGCCAAGTGATGTCCTGCAGCGGGGAACTAGTAGAGGGACCCTGACAGTGCTTCTGGAGGCCCTGTGCTGGGGGGCTGGTATAATAAGGCTGTGTAGTCCAGGTGGGGCTAGCCTGTGGTGGATTTTCTTAGCGAGTAAGCAGGTGTGATATTTGAGTCACCCCTCAAAAGTTAACCAGTTCGTGAGCCTGTATAACTCACAGGTGTGGGTCAGTCTATCACACACTGTAACAAATCGACATGCTTTATTCAATGCTGTTTTGATATGATGAAGGACAGTGGGGTCATCAGAGCCATATATAACTATGCTGTACTCTACCAGGGAGAGGACAGATGATGATACTGCTAAGCGTAATGCCTCGGGGGGAGGCAGTGTTTGTGGTGGTATAGGAGTCCAAGTTGGGCGTTAATGACAGTGGAGAGGAGGTGGAGGTGGATGTGGGTGTGGTAAGAGAGGGAGGAGTCCAAAGTCTATATCTCTTGAACATTCAGCACATTTATAATCCTGGCACATTCAGCACATTTAATACTTTAGTTCTTCAACCATGGGCCAGCATGGCCACCATGGTCCTTTCCAACTTTAAATCTTTTGGTGGGCACTTGCTCCCTTGGGATAGGGTGACACAGTTCTTTACATTCCATCTCAAACTAAAATACTTTTACTTGGTAATTCAAACAATTACTGCAGCTCTTTTAACGCAAAACGTAATGTTGCAGTCCCACGTGGCAAATGGATGGGATTTACAGCTTCCACAGGATGTCCCAACAATACACAAACAAACACTGGACCTTCCAGACAATGTCAGGAAGAGCACAAATACTAATAAAAATATCTGGGTAATGAATCCACTTCTTCCAAATTGCTTTTCGGACTCCAAGAGATGTGCAGCAAAATTCTCAAAGAAGAAATATGGAGTCACTTCAAATCATTCTATTTTCTTTTTATTTCTTTGCCAAAAACTACCCCTACATTTCACTGTCTCCAGCTTGTTCACGGGGCTTCTATAAATATAGAGACTACAATTAATTATCCATTGTATGCTACTTCTCATTTTTAAACAATATAAATACCAACTTATAATTGTTTTTCTACCTGCTATCAAAACGTATCTCCCACTTTCATCTTATTAATATTAATCCAAACTTAATAGTCTTCTCTCTGTTTTATGAATCAAAGAAAAAGTATTTTATTAAAAAGATTTAAAACAAACCAAAATATTTGTTAGATTTATAGAAGAGTCCCATTCAATTTATAAATCATAATGAAATTAAAAAGTAGCTCGTACCTTTTTAAACCATATATGTCCCTTTAAACATGTGATTTTCTCACTATAATTTAAACAGAAGGAAAAACTTTTAGTTTCTTATCCCATTATTTCGATGCATTTCTCAAATTTTATGCTGAATTTCAAAAAGTAATATGGATATTTTAAGATCCGCTCACCTTTACAAGGTTACTCTCACCAAAAATTGTTTAAAGGATTTGCTAAGACCGCAAGTTCATGCACTTTAAATTCGCTAATCTTTCCAGCACTTAGTTCCGAATTTAAAATAAAACACTATATTTGTAGATCTTCCCCACGTTCTCAGATTTAAAATGCCAGCCACTCTTTGTTTATTATGGTGTTAAGACACCAAAACTTAATCTCCCCCGTGTTCTCAGTTTATTTAGACGCCAACAACTGTTTATCCATTATGGCGCTAAAACGCCACAACTTAAACATTAGTGCCCAAAACGCTGCTTACTACGTCTATTTCTACCTTCTTCTGGCACAGGTAAAAGGCATATTTTCGCACTGTTTCTTCAAAGGATGACGCAAACACTCCCTATTGGCTAACAGCTCACATGTACCTGATTTGCATCACTGCTAATAAATATTAATGTATTCATATTTTCCAAAGTCCTTACTCCGATCTTTTCATAGGGCTTTATTTTCCTTCTTTTGTGAAGCACTTCAAAATCCACTAGCATCTCTCCCAAACTCATATATATTATCAAAAAACACTACAAACCAGGCAAAGCTACTTTTTCCATTTATTGACTAAATGATTTTGAAACCCCACTAAAGGTATTTATGAATATTCATAAAGGTCTCGATCTAATGCACTAGATTATTTTTTTGTATAAAAAAGGAAGATAATTTTGGTAGATGGGGTTAAAATGGGGTATTTTTGTAATACAATACATAATATGTATTTGATAGTTGTGGTTAATTTAGTCCAATGGGAAATCTGAGAAAGGAAGTTTAAACATTTAATTTCAGAAGTAAGTTTTTGGAGATGGTAGATGAAATGCTTAGCACTGTTACGAGCATTGGGAGAGGTTTAAAATGTGCCAAAAGAAACTAGCAGCAACAGCATTACGTTGTGAATTTACGATGGATTAAAATAGTAAATATTTATTAACTAGGCATGGTGTTTTAAAGGAGAGAGAAAAGGATAAGAGCTACGTCAGTATTAAGATCGAGACCCTTATGAATATTTATAAATAAGCTGTGGAAATGGTAGAAGAAATGCTCAGCACTGTTACGTGCATTGGGAGAGGTTTAAAATATCTCAAAAGTTACAAGCAGCAACAGCGTTACGTTGTGAATTTATGATTGATCAAGATAGCAGATATTTATTAAGTAGGCATCATGCTTTAAAGGAGAGAGAAAAGGACAAGAGCCATGTCAGCATTAGATCGAGACCTTTATGAATATTCATAAATACCTTTAGTGGGGTTTCAAAATCATTTAGTCAATAAATGGAAAAAATAGCTGCGCCTGGTTTGTAGTGTTTTTTGATAATATATATGAGTTTGGGAGAGATGCTAGCGGATTTTGAAGTGCTTCACAAAAGAAGGAAAATAAAGCCCTATGAAAAAATCAGAGTAAGGACTTTGGAAAATATGAATACATTAATATTTATTAGCAGTGATGCAAATCAGGTACCTGTGAGCTGTTAGCCAATAGGGAGTGTTTACGTCATCCTTTGAAGAAACAGTGCAAAAATATGCCTTTTACCTGTGCCAGAAGAAGGTAGAAATAGACGCAGTAAGCAACGTTTTGGGCACTAATGTTTAAGTTGTGGCGTTTTAGCACCATAATAGATAAACAGTTGTTGGCGTCTAAATAAACTGAGAACGCGGGGGAGATTAAGTTTTGGCATCTTAACGCCATAATAAACAAAGAGTGGCTGGCATTTTAAATCTGAGAACGCGGGGAAGATCTACAAATATAGGCCCAGATATTCAAACTGCGCTCAAAACTAGCGCAACAGCAGGACCAAGCGCAAACCAGTTGCGCAAATGCGCAACAGGTGCGATATTCAAACATGGAGCAGAGCAAATTGTGCAAGCAACCAACGTCTGAATATCGCACCTACTGCGCCATCGCGCAACCAGGAAGGAGAAGCTGAGCCAAAATGTTGTGCTATGGGCGCAGCCAGGGAACTTAGCTGAGCATTAGAGCTGCCATAAGCACAGCTGCCCCAGAGCAATGGAACTGCACATCCAGGGAGGCAGGCTGGGGCCCACCGCCAGCCATGCCACATATGGGCACAGGAACACACTGCAGAACCCACATCACACCTGCACACCCCAAGCACAGCATCACTGGGGGAGGGACGGATGATCCACTTGCCCATGGGGACAAGCCAACAAAGCATAGCAGAGCCATGACACCCCAGCACAACCACTGGCAGGCAGAGAGTGCCACACACAGGGGGTTGACAACCACAGTGCACATCAACCCCCTGTACGCACAGCACACCCTGCACTGTGACCCCAAGACACCACCCATGTGCAGTGACTGGCACTGCAGGAAACCATGCAGTCCCCCCAGCACTCGTCAGCCCCGTGCAACACAGAAGCCTACAAGCCAGACACACCCTGTGCACCCAGCAGTGGGTGGCAGCAGATGGCAAGACCAACCGAAAGTCACTGCCATGCTGGAGATACCTCCCCATGCACACATGCACACACACACACACATACCCAGGACCATACCAGCCCAGATGGCATGTACACCCCTGCAACTGGTCACCCATAGGCAGCTGCAAATCACAGACCAACACATTATTCATATAAACATATAAAAATGTATTAAACAATGACAAACGGTATAGAAACAAGTCCAACTATTTACAAGGGGGGGATGGGTACAAGGTTGGGTTGGTCAAGGGGTAGGGATTACAAACTTGGAGAGGGAAGGCAGGGTGGTAGGGATGGGAGAAGTGGGAAGGGCGGAGAAATCATGGCCCAGCTGGTTGCCCGTCTTCCTGCTGGTGTCCTGCAGGTCTGTGCAGCCTCCTCTGCACACCATGACGGTGAATAAAGTGCAGGATATCAGCGTTCTGCCCCACAAGTTGGCAGATGGCCCTGACACCCCTCTCCATCCTCCGCAGAACCTCGAGGCCTAGGAAAATGGGAACACAGTCAATGGCTGTGACTGACCACAACCCTGAACACCACCCAACCTGCAAGCCATATAGCCCAATGTCCCACACCTGTGATGGCATACACCCACCCACAGTGAACATGCACATGGCCATCACAAACAGGCGGCACCAGCTATGCGCACCACCGCCCACACACACTGCCCACGTCAATCACAGTACAAACTAGGCTGGCAAGTGATGTGGCAACGTGGTGCAATGCCAGTTACACAGCTATGTGCCCAGTGCATGCCTGGACCACCAGTGACGCATACACAGATGTGCTGTGATACTGCACAGTGATGCATGTCACCTGTGTCGTGCCTACATACATGGATACATAGACAGTGTCGGCAGATAAGGGCCTATGGGCCACCCAGTCTGGCCATTTGACCTTGTAAGTTCACTCTGTTTTCCTATAAGTCGGTTGCACCTTACCCCTGATCTCCAGAATTCCTGTATGGCTATCCCGTGCATTCTTAAATCCCCGTGACCAAGTCAGGCCCCACCACTTCCTCTGGCAGGGTGTTCCACTTGTCCACCACCCATTCTGTGAAGAAATTCTTTCTCATGTTTCCTTTGAATCGTCCCCCCCCTCCAACTTCATCCCATGCCCTCTAGTCCTGGAACATCTTTTACGCTTAAAAATAGTGTTTTCCTGCACTCTGTTCCCCCCTGTAAGATACTTGTATGTCCCCATCATATCCCCCTCTCCCTCCTCTCCTCCAGGGAGTACATGTTCAGTTCTTCAACCTGTTGTCATAGGACTTGTGATGCAATCCATGCACCATCCGTGTTGCCCTCCTCTGAACCCTCTCTACCCAGTCCATGTCCATACGTAGGTATGGTCTCCAGAACTGTACACTGTACTCCAGGTGGGGCCTCACCAGTGTCTTGTATAGTGGAATTATGACCTCCCCTTTCCTGCATGGTTGTGTTGTGCATGGCTGGTGGTCTTGCCCCCCCCAGCATGCAATAGCATCCATGAAGTAATGATACTCACACTCCTCCAGCAGCTGGCTCTGCCGCTGCTGCTGATGCTGCTGCTGCTGCTGCTGCTGCTGTTGGGGCACAACACCCCCCGGCACTGGGGCCCTGGCACGGGCCCACCTCACCAACGCCCGGCGTCCTCAAAATCCAGCCTGTGGGAGACATATGTTGAGACAAACATCAGTGTGACTCAAAAGCAGAGTGCCCCCTGCCCCAGTGAGAGTGCCTGCCCACACAGTCATAACCATCCATCGCACAGCTGCACACACTGACACAGCGAACCGTGTCCGAGCCGGCACCTATGCACAGCCACCCAAGCACACACACCCTACAGAGATATAGGTGCATAGATGGTACACTCACCTGGCCTGAGGCACCACACCCCGCCTGGCACGTGAACGCAGCCACGTCAAGAGTTCCGGCTCCCTCCGGTGGAGGTCACTGTACCAGTGCCGGCACTGCTCAGCAGACCGGCCCCTGGCCAGTGACCTCCACCAGGTCAGTGGCCACTTGCTGCCACACGTGGGTCCTAGGCATGGTGAGGGGGGCCTCACCATACAGTGCCTCACAGTGGGGCTCCACCAGGGCCACCAGGTTGGCCACTTCAAGCTGGTTCCAGGACACCACCCTCCTCCTAGCCATGGCACCAACTTTACAGCAGGCAATATGGCGCCCCACTGCGCCGTAACCCCACATGGAGTTGTTGCGCAATAGACCACCACAGGCTCCAATCGCGCTGTTCGAACAGCGCCGTCACTTTACATGGCGCTGTCACCAGACAGCTCAATAGGGACGTACACATGGCATGTGAACAGCGCCAGAGGGCAGAGGGCATACACAAGGTCACAGCAATGACGCAAGGCTACACACAGCACCATAGGACGTATAGGCATCCTGCGTGACTGCCAAGCTGAGCACCAGTGCCACAGTGGACTATCGCGCAGTAGTGCCACAGCATCATATAGTGCCCAGTGCTGTAGCACCACTGGCACAATGGTGGCCATGGCCTGAATAAGCCTATAACGTGCTCAACGGGTCTGCAGCGACGATGAGCCTATCGTAAGCTGTCTGGGCATGCGCCAATGCAGTGTAACCGCAGCCACAAACCTCGCCATTGGCTCAGCCGGACCTTCCGTATTGCGCAAAGTGCAAATACGCAATATTCAGCCGACATATGAAAATCATTCGATCAGCCATTCAAAGGCGCAGTGGCACGATTAGCATGTCATTAAAGTAGCGCCACACCTCATTTGCATGTGTTGCGCTATAAAAATGCGACAGTGGGTTGTGCTGGCCAGATTTGGTTACTGCAGGTGAGAGGTGAGTTACATGCTGTGTGATGCTCAGGACAATGCTCATGGGCAGGGGTGCCCGGAGGATGATAAAGGCTGAGGGGGCTGAGCATGAAAAGGGCACTTAGAAAGGGACAAAGGGCACCCTTTCTATCAGTATCTGCCATGCAGAGAGGAAATGTGGGGGGCTTCCGCCTCCCCCGGGTCGGCAGCTATGCTCATGGGGAAATGCTGTCGACTGCACAGTGACAGGTGTCCACTTCCACCCATACAGATCACCATGACTGACCAGACTCAAGCTGAGGGTGTGGACAGCGGGCGTAGGAGGAGGCCAAACTTCACCACGGCAGAGACAGAGGCCCTCTTCCAGGCTTACCTGGAGGATGAGCCACTATTGAGTGGATGGAGGGGCACCCCTCAGGAGCGTGCAGCTGCATGGGAGGGGGTAGCTCGGGCCATCAACCTGCACGGAAGCCACCAGCGCTCCGTGCAGGAATGCAGGAAGAAGATGGGGACTGACCGCAGGAGGCTGAAGGAGAAGGTGGCAGCCTTCAGGGCGGCACGTGCTGGCACTGGTGGGGGCCCACCAGTGGTGTTGCAGCTGACCCCTACAGAGGAGACACTGGTCGCGGCCATGCAGCCGAGTGCCATTGCGGGCGTACCAGGCGGAGGATTCCAGACAGGTGGAAGCCCATCACTGCACGGTATGACATGGTGGTGTTGTTGGGGGGGGGCTGTTGTTCACATGCACTCACATGTACTCTCTTTCTGTTACAGATCCTGTTCATCTGCAGGAGACAGTGGTGGTGGTGGGTCCAGACAGTGAGGCAGACCTGCTGGACGTGGAGGAGGGACCATCCACCTCCACCACCAGCCTGCAGGCACTGCAGCAGCATGCACGCTGGGCCTACAACTCTGATGTCAGTGATACGGGTGCAGGGGGTGCACAGCCTGTGTCACAGCAGTCTGGCATGCAGGTATGCCAGCATGCTGTGCCTATGGCAGTGGCACGCACCTGCACCATTGATGATAGCAGGCCTGCAATGGGCAGTGATAGGTGTGTGTCCCATGACGGACACATGGCAGGCCAACACGTGCCCCTGGGCCTTCCTGGTTCACACCTGTGTACCAGCATGCTGGCACAGTCCCAGGCTGTGCCTGTCAGCACCGGTGGGGCAGCACCGGTGGCTGTGCAGGTGTCTGGCACTGTTGTCAGCACGGAGGTGGAACAGGTGGACCTGGGGGCTCAGCAGTTGGAGGGGCGGCAGCAGCAGTCGCACACCAGGTCTGGGGGTACAGTGTCAATCAGTGGCACATGTCCACCGCTCATTGATCCGCCCATACCTGGTCCTGGCGAACAGCGCCCACCCTCAAGGGGTGCTGTGCACCAGGACCATCCACACCCTGGGGGTCACGAGGCCATTGGGGCAGAGTACCCATTGGATGCGCACACCCGCCTGCTGCAGGACTCGGTACAGCTGCAGGGGCGGGTTGCAAGGTCCGTGGAGGCACTGTCTGTGTCCGTGGAGCGGCATAGCAGGGAGTGTGCTCGGGACCGAGCCGAGCTGGTCCTTATGCGGATGGATGTGACCGCTGCCACTGACAGGCTGACCCAGGCAGTGGTCTCTGTGGCGGACACATTGGCCACACTGTCAGGTGCCCCTGTACCACACACCCCACACAGTGCGCTCTCCACTCCCCGTTCCCGGCGTCATGCGACACCAGGCCTGTCGACACTGGGTTCTGCTGTGGGCATCCTGAGCACCCCTGGTGCAAGTTTGTTTGGCAGGATGCAGACCCCTGTGCGGGCAAGGTCGCGTTCGCGAGTGGAGCCCCTGGTGGTGCACCAGCGCACCCGATGTGCCCCTGCTCAGCCTGCCAGTGCTGCTGGGACGCGGGGCCACCCATGCATCCGTGGTGGCCGTGGAACAGTGCTACCTGACTGAGCTGTCTCCCAGTGCAGGCCCTGGCTGGTGCTGCCCTGTGTGCAATGTGTGTCATGGTGGGCAGTGCACTGCTGGGTGCTCTGCTCACTGCGCTGACACAGGACCACCTGCACACTCCCAACTGCTGTCCACAGGTGCGTGTGCATGATGATTCCTGAATTGCACTGTACACCAAAAGGTGCAAGTGTGCCCAGGTCCTGACACATGTCGTGGACAGTCCAGGTGGTGGGGTGGTTGGTGGTGCTGTGTGTTGGCAATGTCATTTCCGCAGTGCTGTGCTACTGCCCATGTCATGCTGCCTGGTGTGTGTGTGTGTCCATATGAGTGCTCACCCCTCTCTGATGGTGTGTTAGTATGCCTGGAACCATCAACTCCTGACCTACATGCACGGTGTGTTCTCTGTGTGCCTGTAGTTCATGATGGACAGTGTTGCCTGCACATGTCCCTTGACTTACCTGTGTTGGGCATAGTGCTCTTCTGCAATGGTGTCCTGGTGAAGCTGGGCCTGCTGGGTCAGTCGGGGTCCCTCCCGTCCTGGGGGCTGCTCATCACCCACATCACGGCGCCACTGGCGTCCCCATTGCTGTCCCCTCTTGGACCTGTCCGGCTATCCATGGTCTTTGGCCATGTTGTGGCAGGATGCAACAGGCCAGGAATATCCCACAGGCCTTTTGGGGCTGTACATCGAGGAGCTCCGCGAGTGTCCAGGCCGGAAGCGTACCTTGAGCATCCCAAACACCCGCTCTATGATGTTACGTGTTGCGGCATGGCCTCATTGAAACATAGCTGCGCTGGGGGGTCGGGGCGCCTGCACGGGTGAGCAGCCAGGGACGGAGTGGGTATCCGAGTCACCTGTGTGGAGATAGTGGAGATCAGTGTCATGTCAGGTCCATATTGCCCATATCCTTGTGTGCCACTACCATGGCACCTGTGTCATTCCACCCTTGCCCAGAGTTTGCATTCCATACATGTGTACTCACCCACTAGATGACCCGTGGGGATGTTCCACTCTCAAATCGATGGCACAGTGCAGACTGGTGCCATATGAAGCATCATGTGCTCTGCCAGGGTGTGTGGCACAGACATTGATAATGCGCCCAGTGGCATCACACACCACCTGGCAGTTGACACTGGAAAAGCCCTTTCGGTTCCGATAAGCCTGGCCGTCGGGGCCAGGTGGCGTGTGAATGGCCACATGGGTGCAGTCTATGGCCCCTAGCACGCCAGGCATACGTGCTACCCTGTGGAACGCCTGCATGTTTGTTGTACGCTCTGCCGCGGTGCTGGTGAAATGGATGTACTCCGCAGCATGAGGCAGCAGTGCGCTGAGGAATTGGGTGAGGATGCGTGACGTGGCCGACTGTGTAATGCCTGTGGTGTCCCCTGTCGGCCTCTGGAAGGTGCCCATGGCGAGCAGGCACATGCAGGCTGTCACCTTGGTCTCCACGGACAGAGCATGACTCTGTCGTGAGGGTGCCTGCATCACATCACTGCACAGCTCGCAGAGCCATCTCAGTATTGCCCTGTTCAGGCAGTACCGGCCCACAATCTCGACGTCTGTGTACAGCTCAAAGCTGATGTGGGCACGATACCACCTGTCGGGGGCATACCGCCGACGGGCCCCTCCGCGGCCACGTCTCCCTGCAGCATGTTGTCTCACCCCCCCTCATTACAGCTTCCATGTGGAAGCTGACACTGTCCATCTCCCTGGCTTCTGCCCCGGCTGCTGTTCCTGTGTTACCCCGCTGCCCCACTGCTGCTTCCACTGCGGGCACCCCCACTGGCCTCTCTGTCCTCCTGGACCACTGTCCCTCTCTGCCCTTCCAGCTCCTGTCTCTCTCTCTCTCTCTCTCTCTCTCTCTCTCTCTCCCCAGTTTGCGGCCTGCTAGGGTTCTTACGCCCTTCCTTGAGCTTCTTTTTATTTTGGCTCAAATCCGTGCCTACGCCAACTTTCCGGCTGAACCACTCTTGCGCATTGCGCAAGTGTTCGGATATTGCATTGTGCACTTTATGCATGGACCGGCCCCCTTCGGTTGCGCATGCCTTCATTTCCATTGCGCTGTGGCTCAGCATGTTTTCGGTGGCGCAACTGGCCCCTTCTGAATATCGCAGAATGGCGCATTTTTGAAGTTGCGCACGCGCAACCCTGTTGCACATGGCGCAACCCTTTTGAATATCTGGGCCATAATGTTTTATTTTAAATTCGGAACTAAGTGCTGGAAAGATTAGCGAATTTAAAGCGCATGAACTTGCGGTCTTAGCAAATCCTTTAAACAATTTTTAGTGAGAGTAACCTTGTAAAGGTGAGCGGATCTTAAAATATCCATATTACTTTTTGAAATTCAGCATAAAATTTGAGAAATGCATCGAAATAATGGGATAAGAAACTAAAAGTTTTTCCTTCTGTTTAAATTATAGTGAGAAAATCACATGTTTAAAGGGACATATATGGTTTAAAAAGGTACGAGCTACTTTTTAATTTCATTATAATGATTTATAAATAGAATGGGACTCTTCTATAAATCTAATAAATATTTTGGTTTGTTTTAAATCTTTTTAATAAAATACTTTTTCTTTGATTCATAAAACAGAGAGAAGACTATTAAGTTTGGATTAATATTAATGAGATGAAAGTGGGAGATGCATTTTGATAGCAGGTAGAAAAACAATTATAAGTTGGTATTTATATTGTTTAAAAATGAGAAGTGGCGTACAATGGATAATTAATTGTAGTCTCTATATTTATAGAAGCCCCGTGAACAAGCTGGAGACAGCGAAACGTAGGGGCAGTTTTTGGCAAAGAAATAAAAAGAAAATAGAATGATTTGAAGTGACTCCATATTTCTTCTTTGAGAATGTCAGGAAGAGCCCCAACTCTGAGTGCTCCCCATCCAGTCCTGCAGGCACTCAGCAATTCAAACACAATTCAAGCACATTTATACATTCACAGAATCATCCACGATCACTACTTTGATAAGTGTTTACCCTTTCTATGCTTTTGATTAAACTCAGGGTGCAGACAGCAAACAGTTCTAACAGTTTCTAGGGATGGTCGGCCCCATAAATCTCTTTCTTTAGTTGCACTTCCTGGTACAAGTTTACTCACTCAGGCATCCTCACGGAATGGCTCTCCATCATCTAAGTTTCCTGAAGTCTTCAGTTTTCTCACCACTAAGGCAGGTTCAGCTCTCACAGCTGGCTTGACATCAAGTTGCAGGTCCCATATTTTTCCCAAACATGGATAGGGTTTTCCTAGCCCCTGGAGGACATTATCTAGCAAACCCCAGGCTAGTAGGTTCTGCTTTAAACTAGCACTGAATTATTTACTGGCAAAGAAGAACAAAGCCCATCTCCCCTGTGGAGAGGCTTATACTGGATCTCCAGGCCCATTTGGTTTGCTGGGGGCCTGAGCACTTGGAAGTTTCCCATGAGCTTTGGCAAATGTCCCACAAGTCCTGGTTTAAAAATCCCTGCTTTCTGATTAGCTGTTGCTGCTCTGTAATGGCTGCTAAAACACACAGTCTCTTAAACAGATTTAACACAGTCCCAAAAATTGTCCTCGTACAGCCAGCATAATTAATATACCCAGCCTTATGCCCCACAGTTTAATAGTCCTTTGTGTGCCCAGCTTTTACATTTATCTCAGTCCGTTTGCCTGTTAATGCAGCCAATATTTTGTAACCCCCTCTTGCAGCAGGCAGGCTGTCCTCTGAGTCCCAATATTACTGGTGCAGCCAGGATTTTGTTAGTTATTTATTATGCATTTAAATTTTCCCCCTTTAAACAGATTCCCTTTAAACATTTTCTTGCTGGTATCCTTTATTTATATTTTAAACACATTTCTTTTCTTCTCAGCATCCGCTAAAACAATGCTCCCCCGAGGGTGGACAGACCCTCATGAATATTTATAACGATCAGGGCTTGGCTCATTACTAACC
This sequence comes from Neoceratodus forsteri, assembly GCA_016271365.2. Lineage (NCBI taxonomy): Eukaryota > Metazoa > Chordata > Ceratodontiformes > Ceratodontidae > Neoceratodus > Neoceratodus forsteri. The sequence goes on from CM057455.1 coordinate 67,080,292, forward strand.
ATGAGCCGAGCCCTGGCAGCTTAGATTCAACACAAAGAAGTTCAAAGTAATGCACCTGGGAAACAAAAACCCAGGGGAAAAGTACACAATGGGGGTGAGATACTAACAACAACAAAAATGGAAAGGGACTTGGAGGTAGTCATATCAGATGACCTAAAGATGGACAAGCAATATGAGAAGGCAGTAAACAGGGCTGATGGGATACTGGGATGCATAGAGAGAGGCATAACCAGTAAAAAACAAGAAAAGTTGTTATACCTCTGAACAGACAACTGGTGAGACCCCATCTGGAGCACTGCATGCAGTTCTGGAGACCTCATCTCCATAAGGACATAGGCAGGATGGAGGCTGTCCAGAGGAGGGCAACTAAAATTGTGCAGTGTCTGCATCAGAAGGCATACGAAGAGAGACTAAAGGAGCTTAATATGTATATCCTTGAGGGAAGGGGGTGTGACACAAATGGTAAGGAAAGAGTTAATGGTTTGGATTCTGTAGGTGCCTTACTTTTTTGGCAGTCTGAAAAAAAAAACACACTCATGCAAGCTGAGAATTCCAGCTTGTGGAATTCTTAGTCCTCCCTAGCTGCTAGAACAGAGCTGGGTCATAAATCTCAAGTGGACATCTCCACATACACAGACCTGTCCACACACACACAGACCAGTTTAAATGGATTGGTTCATTCAAATATAAACTTAAGGTTAAAAGGGAATATAATTGGTCACTGATAAGTGTTCAGTCTGATTGGGACAATTAAATACATACATGTTAGACGGTTGGTGCATTCAAAGGGGGAATAGGCATTACCTATTCCCAGGAGAATATGTAAGATGCTGAAAGACAATAAAGAGGGTTCCTCTTACTTTGGAAGCTGGAAGGGGAAACATAAGCTAAGAGCCTACCCTTTTAGCTATGTCTGTGGGAGCTGGCAGTTAGAATAGGGTCCAGTGTCTCTTGTAAGGACAGGAAAGGGTAAGTTTAGTACTAGCATATTGCAGTAATAGTTTTTTTTCTTTTGCCATCTGTTATTTAAAACATTTGTTTACTTTTCCTGTATGAGTGTTATTCTCTTGTGTTGTAAATATATATCCTGTAAATGCTCAGTACACTTTCTATTAAGTAAAAAGCAATTTATTTGCTCAACGGTTGTGACTGTGATGTCATTTTTCTAAGGTAATATTTGGTTTCCACTTGCTAAGGTAAACTTTGTGTAGCATCCGCAACCTGAGAAAGACACACTAGCAGACTTTAACTTGTGCAATTGCACGTTTAATTATTCAAGTTTGTAAACTTGAAGGTTGGAGCTGGATGACTCCAGCTGGTGGCAGCAGATACACGAGGACAGACACCTCTCTAAAAGCTGTTCCAGCCCAGAGGGAGAGGTGGGTTCTCACCGGGGGACATGATAGAAACTTTCAAGTACCTCAAGGGAATCAACAAAGTCCAAGAAGGTAGCATCTTTCAGAAAAAGAGGTGTGCAAGAACAAGGGGGCACAATTTGAAGATAGAGGGGGGATGGCTCAGAGGTAATGTGAGGAATTATTTTTTCACGGAGAGGGTTGTGGATGCATGGAACAGCCTTCCTGAGGTTGTGGAGTCAAAAACAGAGGGGTAATTCAAGAATGGATGGAACAGACATAGTGGGGGGTAGGAGGCAGTAGGCTGTTGGTTAACTAGGATCTGCAGCTTATCCATTAGGCAGGGAAATGGGCAGACTAGGTGGGCCGAGAGTCCCTTATCTGCCATCAAATTCTATGTTTCTATGTTTCTATGTTAGCCCCGATCACTAGCACTTCAAGGATCTTTTTATTTAATTTAGAAACCGGGCTCTCATGACCTTGTTGTGGTCAGCAGTCCCCACTCTGGCCATACGGTGACCAGGACCACTGAACACTCTCCCACTCTCCCACAAAATTGAGCAGTCTGGAGATCAAAGGTGCAGACTTGCTCATGCATGATCTCAGTGGCACTGGAGTGCCAAAACAAGCAGCAGAGAGGTGCAGCTGACATTTCTGGAGTCCAAGCGGGCTAAATTTATACACTGGGGCTGTGTTTGGGGGCACAACAAGGGCACAAAAGGACTTGGGCTAAAAAAAATGGCAGGCAGTAAAGAGGTGCCTGATGGAGGAGCAGAAAATGGGAGCTACAGGCCAAAGGTAAGCCCCCAAATTGGAGGGGACATTACAGAAACACAGAATATGTCAGCAGAAAAGAACCATTTGGTCCATTACCTCTTCCTAGATGGTTCTTGCCTAGTCTGTCTCTGCAGATCCTAATGGGTCCCGTGACGTCCCTCTTCCCTGCCTATTTACTAATACTCCCCTATCTATGTTCCATGCATGCTTGAAGCCCCCTACTGTTTTTGCTTCCACCACTTCTGATGGTAGACTGTTCCAGGTGTCCACCACTCTTTCAGTGAAGTGGTACTTCTCACATTCCTCTTAAACTCCCCTCCTTCAGCTTCATTGCATGCCCTCTGGCCCTGGTGCTGGTGTTCTCTCTCATTTGAAAGAGACTCCCCTCCTGCTCCCTGCTCGCACCTGTGAGGTACTTGTTGGTCTCTGTCTTGACATTTATGTGCTTTTGCTATCATTAAATAATCCAGCATTGGCAGTAGATACTGTATGTTCACAGAGAAGGCTAATGCTGACAGCCTGTGAGAACTTAAACAAACCATGTGCTCTCTGGTCTTACTGGAGGAATCAAGCTCTTCTGTTGATTCAGTCTAATGTGTTCCAGTTATAGTAATCCAGTTGATCTGTGGGTACACTACTAATATACCTGGCAATTTCTGTCCTTGTGTAACCCCCTCTACAAACAGCGGCTCCTATAAATGTCTGCATGGGTTGCATAAGGCCCATTGTCAGGATGGTGCCCTGTGTCTGCAATAGTTTTGATTGTCTGCATGAGAGTGCGCCAGTAAGCCTCCGTGCCTGTTTCTTTAAGAGAATCACTATGCTGTGTGAGAAAAATCAGTCTGGGCTGGGTCCGAGTAATTAAGGCTCGTGACACCAGACAGTCTATATTTCTGCTCCATTCTGCAGTCACTACTTGCGCAGAGGGAGCTCTTTTAGGGAAAGTAATTATTTGCTGTTTCTTTGTTGTAATAATGATAATGTAGGAGTTTGCCTAACCCGCTTTCCATTGCAGCTTGAACTCTTGCATAAGAGCCACCATTTTGGTTCTGGACTGTCAGTGTTGGACCAATTGAACCTCAGAGGACCTAAAATGGAGACTGTACCAAGCGGTTTTGTGTGATTGAATTCTGTAGGAATTGTAGTTTTTAAGGTTTGGCGCCTAAATGAACCTGGAGGGGGGGGGCACTTTCTGTGACAGACAGTTCCCTCAGCCAACCGAACCTTTTGGATTACTGAGAAAGCCCAGAACTGCCTGAAGCAGTGTGTCAGTAGTGAGTTGGAGTTTGGAGAGTGAATAGCTAGAGTCTTCAAGCAGCTGTCCTGCATAGGAGCACAGAAGAATCGTCAGGAAGGCTCTGCTGGCCCGCCTGTCACATCTTCCAGAGTGAAGAATTGCCTTAAGAGTCAAAGTCGGATTTTTCCAATCATTTGGATAGAGACCTGAACCTAAAGAAAAAAGTGTGTTATTGCTGCCTGCAAGGGGACCGAAGACTTGCTCTAGAAGCAAGTGGCCTGCCATGTACCAAAGTAAGCCTCAGATCGAAAGGTTTGCACAGAAGACACTGCAATTTGCAAATGGACTTTATCCAAACTATGGCAAGTTACTTTAAGTGTTATAGATGTACTGAATGTGTTGTGTGGGTCGCAATTTGGTACCCCACACCGAGTTCAGTTAATGCTTCCTGGAGGCTGTTCCAACACTTATCATGGACTTCATCTGAACTGTTCACTTTGCCTGGGCTCTCCCAGCTTGGCCTAGGCTGCTGCCCATGATCCAGAGACATTCTTAGCAAAAGACTCACTGGGGATTCGGCCCCCTGCTCAACACCATCGAACAGGTAGCAACCACCATGGTGAGTCGTGTTGGCCCTGCCTCCTCTGGTAATCCCGTACAACATCCTGAGGTCTTCATTTCATCTGTCCTGCATCCTGGTCTGGGTAGTGTGAGTAGAAACAGGGTAGCTCACTGCAATAGAAGCTACAATCATTGTGTGTTATCTGATTTGCTTGTTCTGGTATTATTTGCCGTGCAGCTCTGGATAACAAATATTTGGGCTAAGTGCATGATCATTGTTTTCTTTCCTAAGGGCCCCAACAGCTGCAATACCGGCCTACCCCGGACAATGCTTCAGGCTAGTCTTTTCAAGAACTGGGTACCCAGGGTTGTGGGATTTTGTCAGAAGGACTTAACAGCACATGCTGTATCAACCTGAATATAATCAGAATTGCTAATCACTTTCTAGATTTACACCCCACCCTTGTTCACATCCTCCTGAATTAATCAGATTGTGTTTTTTCATGTTTAACCTGGCTAGTGTGTACCTTATTGGTGGGGATACAGTACTGCTATTTTATTGTTGCATCACTGGTCTTATTTTCCAGGGGGTCTCCAGGGCAGTTGCAGAAGATCCAGCCCTGGTGGTAAGTGCAAGGAGTGTGAGCATATCCTTACTGTCATATGGTAAATGTGAAAGTTTTGTTGCTGAGCTGTTTAGACCACTAGGAGGGTTGGTGGGTGGTTATAGCATCCCAGAGGATTATACCCACAGCAGTTATGCTACCCCAAAACCATTCCTCTGGGTGGAGGCACCTGTTCACCGAGCTCAGGCCCCTCAACCTGTGCCCAGTCATGCAGGCAGGGGTAGTACCCAATAGGATAGCGCCAACTAGGGGTTACACTTGAAACCCCAAGACTTTTCCTTTTAGCCTCTGTGGCGGTATTATAAGCCATTGCATTAATGGCATGCTTTAAACTTTTGTGCACCTTAACATGGTCTAAGAACACACACAGCCTGCCTTACAACCTTTGGTTTCAATACATCGCATTCATCATTTATATGTCAGCGAGCTCTGTGCAGAAAATCAGAATGCTGCATCCTGCAGCTAGTGGCGGGTGAAGTTGCTGAAATTCACTCTTTGAAAAAATCTGCACAGTTTGGCAAATTCAGCAAGCTGAGGACCACAGTTCATGATGTTATTCACTGAGCAAATGGCCAAATTTATCTGGTCAGTTGACATGAATGGCCAGTTAATGGGGAAATCTCAATGTGTGAATTGCATGCTACATCTCCCTTCCCCCACCATAAATTATTTATTTATCTGAAATTTTGGCAACCGAGTAGGTCCACTGAGAACATGCAGTCCCTGTTTCAGTGACAACCTGGGAAACAGTTACAGTACAATACAACTGACAAGTACAAGGACTTATTGTGTACAAAAAATGACAATTACAGTGCAATACAACTATGCATATATAAGGACTTATTGTGGAAATGACAACAGCTTTCAGGAATACAGAGTTAGCACTGCAAGATAGTTACATAAGCATCCTTAAGCTTACCTTACACAAGGTTAAATATAGTTACAGTATATATACAATTAAATATATTAGAATGTACATATTAACAGAGCACTTGTGCAATATGAGGTTTTAGCATTGGATGACATGCAAGCCAAGACACAGAAGGTGTAAGGGAGGTAGACATTATATACCTTGATAGCCCACCGACACCCCTGCTGGCACCCTCCTCCCTCCTGTCCCTGAAGAAATGCATGCTACTGTATCCTGCTCTGCACAGAGTGTATCCAAAAAGTATTTTCCCCATCCACATGCCAAACATGCTCCCCCCTGCCCCACTCGAGCTCTATTGTCTTAACAAGCACACCCAGTCCTCCACACAACCCCACTCTGCTTCCCCACCACCCTCCCCCCAATTCATGACCCACAAAATCAACATGAAAGGCTGCAACAAAGAAATAAATGGTTCCCTGGTGCAGAGTGTCTGCTCTGTTCAGTGTTCATCTTTTCATAGTGGCAGAACTGAATGAATAGTAATGTTTTGCTTATAGTAAATCATGATTGGCTGAATGGGAGGAGGGTGTCAGCAGGGCAACTGGAGGGGAGGGTATCAAGAATTATAAGTCTACTTAATTATTAATGAGCTGAAATGGCCCACTGATTGGCTGCCATGTAGGTCTAAAATCTTTGAGAAATGACCGGCATGGCAGTAGCAGTTGGCTCACATGCTGTACGCCGACAGCAGCGGCGCATAAACAAAACTGATTTTGGTGCTCAAACCCCTAATGAAAAAAATCATTATTGCAATTAGACTTATCATCACAATAATGACCTCAGAACTGGTAATTTCCTTTTGATTAATGACCGTCTGGGTGGGGGTGGCCCTCGGCTGCAGCTCAGGCCCACCTTCACCCCCAGCTGGTCATTAGTCTCGAGGGAATAACTGGCTCTTAGTTCATCGTTGCTTAAATCTATAACTTTTTGGTGGAGGAGGAAGGGGATGTTTTTATAGCACAGTGGGTGGGGGACTTTTTTTTAAGTTTCAATAATTAAAAAAATGATGAAGTAGGTGCATCTTGGCTAGAATCCGTGAAGTTCTTGAATTACAAATTTCCACAGATGCATACCAGCTTCACTAGCAGATTAAAAATTTGCAACATGCCTACCTGCAGATAGTGAAACCTGAAGTTTCGTGGACAGTTTTTGTCGGGGCAAGGTTACATATTAAACTGTTTATAATTTATCAGCTGTTTCACTCCCCAGTCTCTTTGTCTTATGTAAACAACTATGTTTAATGTCAGTCAGTGTTTACATGAAACTCTTGGTGTGGGCATTCAAGCAGAATGTGATGGGTTGCTTCAGATATTTAGACACTTTACCTATCCAAATGTGTACTGAAAAGGGCCCCACTACTAGCCTACACCACTTGCAAGTGAGCTATAAAACACCTTCCTTTATAGTTATTTATTTGGTAGGATCGGAGAAATTCTAGTAGATCATCTTGTGGCTGGGTACTTGGTAGTGCACTGCCCTAGAAAGGATTGTAGGGGTGGGGACATGGCAATTTGTTTTACATTTGACTTGAACCTCACAGTTTTCCCAGTGGGAACAACAAGGTCCTTTGAATGTATGGCAGTACATGGGGTTGCAGGTGTAGGTTGCAGGATTCTTATCTACAATCCTCTGGGAAGCGAGAGGGAATTCCTGCAGGAAGTTGCAGACTTCGTTGTTGAGCTGGTGTTGGAGTCACCCAAATGGATTATTCTGGGTGACTTCAATATCTGGGTCGACAACAAACTCTCTCAATTTGGGCAAGTCTTCCACCAGCTAATGTGTTTGTTGGGCCTGACACAGGTTGTTAACTCTGCAACCCATATACATGGCCACTCTTTGGACCTCATCTTCTCACTGGGACTGGGGATCATGGATCTTATGGTGGAACTGGTCATTTGGTAGGACCACCATATTGTGAGATTCTCATTTGATGCCCCCCCAAAAAGACCTTCCCATATAGAGATGGCCCGGTATTGCCCTTTAAGGGGTTTGACCCCACAGGGTCCGATGGCAGTGCTGGACTTGTCAGGAATGATGGGTGCTTGCGATGAGCCGGGGGACCTGGTTATGACCTATAACGAGTGTGACCGAAGCCCTTGACTCTAACACATTTGTTCATGTTCAGCTTCTCACTTCACACCATGGATCCCTTTGGTATGATGGGACTGTCAGGGAATTGAAGGTGAGGGGTCAAAGGTTGGAAGGATGTTGGTGGAGATCCCAGTCTGGGGAGGGCTATCTTATATTGATGTCCCATTATAGGGATTATCAATCAGCAATCTCCCATATGAAGGCAGAATTCCAATCCAGGGAGACTGCTGCAGCAACTAACAGACCACTACTAAAGAATCTACCACTGGACGCAGATTGGTCTCTAACTTTCCCTTTCTGGGAAAGGTTATTGAGCAAGTGGTTGCCCTTCAACTGGAAACCCATTTGTCAACTCACAACATCTACAACCCTCTCCAGTCGGGTTTCAGGAAGAGGCACAGCACCAAGACAGCCCTGGTGTGGGTCCTTAATGATCTCCTGATGGTGCGGGACAGAGGAAGGCCTTATCCTCATCAATCTCTCAGTGGCATTTGACACTGTAGAACATGTGGTGTTGGTGGAATGCCTGCGGTTTTGTTTTGGACTGGCTGGTACAGTTCTCAACTGGTTTCAATCATTCCTTACTGGGTAGACACAGTGCGTGGTGTCAGGTTTTTTTCCTCAGCATCACTGCCCTCCCATATGTGATCCCGCAGGGCTCTATTTTTCCCCCATGTTGTTCACAATGTATATAATACCACTAGGAGACAGTATGGGCTGAGTTTTCACTGCTATGCAGATGACACTCAGTTATACCCGGGTTTTGTGCCGGGCAGCAGGAGGCAGTCTCGTGTTTAATCAGTGCCTCATCAGTATCCAAGGCTGGATGAGGGCCAACTGGCTGAGGTTGAACCCGGATAAGACTGAAGTATTAGTGGTGGAAGCTGGCTGCCCGGGGGTGAGTAGGCAATCTGGTCGAGTCTCCTGGCTTAGGCCTGGGGATTCCCAGTTGCTCACTTCAGCTGGGGTGACAAATCCTGGCCTTGTTCTGGACTGTGGCTTGACACTTAATTCTCAAGTGTCAGCCATGGTTTGGATTGCCTTTTACTTTCTGAGGAACATCACCAGGATAAAACACCTGATATCCCCAGGCAATCTGCCATCACTGGTTCATGCTTTCATGACTTTGTGGCTCGATTACTGCAATGCCCTTTACCTGGGCTATCGGGGGTCGATCTTTGCCACCTGCAGCTAGTGCAGAATGTGGCAGCCAGGTTGTTGACTGGTCTGTCGAGATTTGTCATACTACACCTGTGCTGCGCTTTTTGCACCAGCTGCCTCTTAAATGGCAGATCATCTAAAGGTCAGCTTGCTGACATATAAAGCCCTACACGGTCAGGGGCCTGGATGCCTGCAAGACCTCCTACTGCCCCTGCTGTCCCCTCCCCTCAGCCAGTGAAGGACTTTTAGAGGTTTTAAGGGTGTGCTTGGCAACATCTGGTGCCCGTGCCTTTTCTTATATGGCACCAACCCTCTGGAACTCTTTCCCTCATGCAATGAGAGCACTTACTACCATAGAAAGCTTTATTGATGTTTTATTGCTGATATGCTCTTCTAATGTTGTTTTTTGTCTTGCTTGTAAAGCGCCTTGATTATTAATGAGAAAGTGCGCTGTATTAAGTAACATTTGATATCTGTCTGTCTGTCTGTAATTCTGTCTATCTACAGACAGTATCTACATGTCTATCTATCTATCTATCTATCTATCTATCTATCTATCTATCTATCTGTGGAAAACTGGCAGAGGGACAGAACCCAGAGTGTGGTTGTGAGGGGAAGAGTTATCTGGCACTATAGAGGTAACCAGTGGGGTCCCGTAGAGCTCGGTCCTGGGGCTGGTGTTGTTCAATGTCTTCATCAATGACATTGAGATGACATTAAGGGCAAAATGCACCTATTCACAGATGACATCAAGTTCTGTGGGAGAGTGGACACAGCTGAAGAGATACAGAACCTACAGGAAGATCTGGAAAAGCTGGGGAGATGATCTAGCATCTGGCAGCTTGGCTTCAATGCCAATAAATGCAAAGTTATGCATATTACAGCCGAGAATCCCAATACTACCTGGGTGGAGTCCGAGTATCAGCATCAGAGGAGGAGAAGGACCTGGGAGTGATGATCACTAGTGACCTGAAGCACTTCACGCAGTGCAAGAAAGCAGCAGCAAAGGCAAACAAGATGCTGGGATGCATATCTAGGGGGATCAGTAGTAGGAGAGAGGAGGTTATACTGCCCTAGTACAGGTCACTGGTAAGGCCACATCTAGAGTATGGAGTTCAGTACTGGTGCCCCCACCTCAAAAAGTACACTAATGTGCTGGAGAAGGTCCAGAGGAGGGCTACAAAGATGATAGTAGGTCAGCAGAGTAAGGCATACGAGAAGATGTTGAGGGCACTAAACATGTACTCCCTGGAAGTACTTGAAAGAGATAAATAAGGTTGATAACGAGAGTCACTTTAAGCTGAGTGGCAACCATAATACGAGGGGTCACAGTCCTAAGCTGGAGGGTGGGAGGTTTAGGAGGGAGGTCAGGAAGCACTTCTTCGCAGAGAGGGTGGTGGAAACTTGGAATGCGTGTCGGAAGAGATCATCTCACTGAAGACAGTGGGCAGCTTTAAGAGAGGCTGAGATAGGGATGGGGGAAGGTAAAGATTATGGGCAGGGAGGATGGGAAGAGTGGAGATGGAGGGCAGGGACATTAGCTCAAACTGGGGACCCTGCAGTACGAGCAGACTTGATAGACCAAATGGCCTTCTTCTGCTGGCTTCTTCGTATGTTTGTATCTATCTATCTATCTATCTGTCTGTCTGTCTGTCTGCCTGCCTGTCTGTCTGTCTGTCTACAGACAGTGTCTGTCTGTCTGTCTACCTACAGGCAGTATCTGTCTGTCTGTCTCTCTATCTATCTATCTATCTATCTATCTATCTATCTATCTATCTATCTATCTGTCTGTCTGTCTGTCTGTCTGCCTGCCTGTCTGTCTGTCTACAGACAGTGTCTGTCTGTCTGTCTACCTACAGGAAGTATCTGTCTGTCTGTCTCTCTATCTATCTATCTGCAAAAATCCAGAGCCTAATTGGTTCAGAACTGTCACATGCTCACTGTTGCAGCTGATTATATGTTTATAATCTCACAGTGTCTGTTCAGGCAGAGATATAGGAATTATATATGTATAATCTCAAGGTGTCTGTTCAGGCAGAGATATAGGAATTATATATGTATTATCTCAAGGTGTCTGTTCAGGCAGAGATATAGGAATTATATATGTATTATCTCAAGGTGTCTGTTCAGGCAGAGATATAGGAATTATATATTTATAATATCACGGTGTCTGTTCAGGCAGAGATTTAGGAATTATATCATTATAATCTCATGGTGTCTGTTCAGACAGAGATATAGGAATTATATATTTATAATCTCATGGTGTCTGTTCTGGTAGAGATATAGGAATTATATATTTATAATCTCACGGTGTCTGTTCTGGCAGAGATACCTGTATAGGAATTATGTATTTATAATCTCACAGTGTCTGTTCAGGCAGAGATATAGGAATTATGTATTTACAATCTCATGGTGTCTGTTCAGGCAGAGATATAGGAATTATGTATTTATAATCTCACGGTGTCTGTTCAGGCAGAGATATAGGAATTATATATTTATAATCTCACGGTGTCTGTTCAGGCAGAGATATAGGAATTATGTATTTACAATATCATGGTGTCTGTTCAGGCAGAGATATAGGAATTATATATTTATAATCTCACGGTGTCTTTTCAGGCAGAGATATAGGAATTATATAGGTATAATCTCAAGATGTCTGTTCAGGCAGAGATACAGGAACTTCTTCGCTGGTTGAAAAAGGCACTGGGCTTTACCTCATGCCTCACACCAGATAAAGAAAGGCTTCATGAATATTTTAGCATCAGGTTGGGCCTTGTTGCTTATTTTGATTCACTGAAAATACAAATCCCTCAGGTTTAGAAATGTATTTTTATTAGTAATCAATTCTGAATTTTGATAGTTTTGCAATATACTAAAATACTGTGCATTTTATATTTTTGTAGAGGTTAAACATTTGGAATACTCCATTGGGACAAAGTGTACATTGGACACAGCAACAGTTAGGTGAAACACACACACACACACACACACACACACACACACACACTATTCTGTCCTATTCCAGTGTGTGAGCTATGTTCCTGGTTCCATACTTTGCCTGTTTCTGTTTTGCCTGCCTTGTCAGTGGAATTGTGTTGGAGGGAGATTATTAATCAAGGAAGTGGGCTGCAATAATAATCATTTCGTTTTATGTGACAACTTCAATGGGAAATGATTTACTTACCGACTGATAGGCTTTCAACTGAGTGCCTCCATCTCGACATATATCAAAGACAAAGTGCATCAAATTGCTGCCCCACTGCCCGGCAGTCTCAATACTCATTAGCCAACTCCGCAGTGAAGAGTTCAAGGGAAGGGAAGGGGGTTTTGAGGAAGGAAAACCTCTTTTCCTTTCTCTCCCTCCAAAGATCTGCCAAGCCACTCTGGTTTAAAATGGGGGCATGATGTTAAATAATTAATTTCCCATGATAGTGCCCTAGATAACAAGCATTTGTCAATGCCGAATGTGGTCTTGCTGGCATTGGTAGTGCAGGAGTTAGAGATGCATAATGGGAATGGCAGTGAAGTACTGAACTGATGCCAACCTCACCCCCACCCTGTAGAGACTGACAGGCATTGGGGTGTGCCCTTTGGTCATCAGCTATAACGCTCATGCCATTTTACTTCACCCCACACTGTAGACACTGACAAGTGTTGTGGTTTGCTTTGGGGTCTTTGGGCCTTATACTTACCCCATTCCATAAGGAAATATGTTGAGATGGGTGCAGTATAGGAGAATGGGGTGAACATTAGAGCCAAACACTGCAAGGCACACCTCAATGCCTGTCAGTGGCTTCAGGGTTGGGGGGGGGTGGAATGGCATGAGCATTATAGCTAATGTTCCCAAGTCACACCCCTGATTCCTGTCGGTCTGTTCAGGGTGGGCTGTTATAGTTGGAAACCCTAATGCCGTAGGCGTTTGTTGCTCTTTTCACTCCAAATTTTCAACATGGGCTTTTTGTGACTCCACCTCATGAAGAGCGGCACTATCAGTTTGTTAGCTGAAAAGTGGTTTTGCACAGTGACTATGCCATTTGGCGACACAGGTATGAAAATACATTTTGGGCAGGATGTGAAAAATGACAACTGTATTGTTCATGAGGAGGTGTAAAAAATGGCAACGGTGAAAATCTGGAGTAGGCATAGAAACTGCATAACACACATTCGTAACCCAATTATTTTTGGAATTTTTTTAACCACATTTTCAACATAGGCATTTTGGGACCTCATCTCATGAACAGTGGCACTGTGATTTTGTTAATCTGTCCTAAAAGTTGATTTCCCACAGCAACCATGTCATTGTGCACCAGAGGTGCGGAAACACATTTTGGGCAGGTTGTTGAAAATGACAGCTGTATTGTTCATAAGGAGATGTAAAAAAATGCCAGTGTTGAAAATCTGGCATGAAAATATTGCAAATTTGTGAAGTTACAAGGGTGCATGGAAACTCCGCAACATATGCTTGAAACACAGTCATTTTATAGAGTTTCGTCACCAAATTTTCAACATAGGCATTCTAGGACCTCTGCTCATGAACAGTGTCACCGTCATTTTCTCAAACTGTCCTGAAAATTGATTTTGCACAGTGACCGCGCAATTCTGCACTGGACGTGCAAAAAAACACATTTCAGCCAGGATATATAAAATGACAGCTGTACTGTTCATAAGGAGGTGTGGAAAAATGTCAAGTAAGAAAATCTGGAGTGAAAATATTACAAATTCAGGAAGTTACATTCGTGCATGGAAACTGTGCAATGCATGCGTGTAAAACAGCCATTTTTTGGATTATTTCCACCAAATTTGCAACATGGGCTTTTTGAGAGCCCCACTCATGAACAGTGTCACTGTCGTTTCATTAATCGGTCCCGAAAGGTGATTCTGCGCAGTGACCACAAAATCATCTTTCTGGACCAAATAAAGCCATGACAGTAACTGAATTCACGAGGATGGGTCCCAATAACCCGATGTTGAAAATTTGGTGCCAAAATTTCCCAAAATGCCCGAGATATCCACCAAAGTCGAAAAAACACTATTTATGCCATTATACAGCTTACCGGCATTTCTTCAGTTCGTGGTCAGCTTTGAAGAGTGCAGATGTGTTCTTGGTCCACCGAAGATCATCACGCCATGCTCCTGAGGTAAGTATGGAGTAAGGGGGGTATGGGGAGCCAGGGTGCACAGATGGTGGGCGCTGATTGGGGAGGGCCATTGGAGTCGATGAGAGACTGTTTTCTGTTTTTCAGGTGTAAGAAAAAAAATATATTGTGGGATGGTTTTTCTTTTACAGGGGCATTTGGCATGCTGGGGTGGGCTACCAGCATGCCACCTGAGTGTTTTTTTGTGGGGGGGTTGTAGCCAATGGGGGATTGGGTACCCCCATCGGCACACAACAAATGGGGGGGCAATATGCTGACGGGGAGTGGGCTCCCTTGTTGGCAAATTAAACTGGTAAAGGTGGGAAAATGATGCCAAGATGGATTGGGCCCCCCCTCGGCATACACTTCAAATGGGGGGGTTGCATTATGCTGATGGGTTGGCTCCCCCATTAGCAAATGAAGTGCTTCTGGGCACTCTTCGGTGGCATAGCGCCATGTTTTCTTTTTTGTAAACTGGTTCTCCAGGAAAGGCACGCTGCGTGAGAAGCTTGGCTCTCATTGCAGTGGACCTTTTCTTTGATCTGGTGGCCAATTTACGTGTTGCTGGTGTTAGCATCTGCAACTGCCATATTGAGGAATGAGGGACACACCTACTGATGCGTGCCCTGCATTTGCCCACAGTGACTGCGCCTCCAAATCTGCTACTAATGCAATATGTTGGTTGTCACGCAAGCGCAAGCCAACATAAAAATGGCAGGACATCCTGTCTCATCGGACGGTAAGAAAGGTTTGAGCTGGCACACTGGATCTGTAACTGTCTGTCACTATTAATATGAATTACTATTATTTGTATTATTCTGATTTTATGAATGTGGATATTTATTGTGGAGCTCATTTTTGATTTATATCCTAGAGCTGATTTTTGAGTACAGGAGCAGATGATAAGAGAAGCTGTAGAACTAGATTCTTGGGCACCTATGGAAGCCTACAGGGCATGGTGTGTGTCACTAGTTGCACAGCAGCTGAGCTATATAACAAAACTGCTTTGTGTGATGTGTCCACACAAACCTCAATATGCTGCCATCACTGACACTAAGTGAGGAAGATTAGGGTGACTGGGATCCTTTCTTCAGGCTGTGGTTTCCATCTCTTGTTTCAAATGCATCAGCATTTCCAACAAGGACTGGATACTTAAAAAAAGAGAAATGCTTCTGATTCTGTGGCTACCTGGGTTGCTTAACTTACAACCCATTTCTGATAACACTTACTTAGAAGGCAATGATAAAGACAACCTTTTTTGCACATCACTACATCAATATGGGTGTATCGCTCCAACAGCTGTTCCTTTTACAGAACCATGACATTTTATTTGTCGGGGTATTTTATTCCCACTCTTTGTTTTCTGTGCCTATTTATCTTTGGCGTTCTGTAATTTAGTATGTGTCTCTGCAACTTGTGTACTTCTCTGCTGCTGCTGTTCGTATCTATCTGTGACCTTCTTGTCAACTTGGTGCTTTGCTGCCAATGAGGCGATCACAGTGCAGGAGACATTAAATCAATAAATAAATCACAACCATGTTATTCTGAGGCAGAGATCATGGGAATGTGTATATTTTGACATATTTTTATTTCTATGAGGATCAAACGTTAGACCTCAAACCAAGGTCCCTATGAAATAGCATGAATTACACTACTTTATAAATTAGAACTCCAAAAATAGAAATGTACTTTAAAACCCACATTGAAGTTGCTATGCCATAAACAGTGATGCATGTAAGTTAGTAGTTGCTAGTGTGAATATTTCGACTGCATCGTCATGTTTGTGGGGGGCAGAGCCAATTGTCATCAAAAGATTGTGGACCGTGTAGGGGGTGGGGTACTTCAGAACAGCTTGACACCCTTTAATTGAAAGTTTTATTTCATTTACTTTTTGGTTAAATGGTTAAGTGCATCATACTGATGTACAAAATCACACATGCCCACACAATGCAAAGCATCATGGGCTGCATATGCAAATCACCACAGAATGTTATGCTGGTTCAACTTTAAGCACTGACGTAGCCTATTTTGAGGCAGTACCTGGACAGGTAAAACAAAACAGTTACAGTAGGGCTGACATAACTGCAGGAACATTAAGTGAATGACAAATAGGAGACACAATAGAAACATAGAAATTGTCGGCAAATAAGGACCGCTAAGCCCATCCAGTCTGCCCATAGGCCCTATACATGCATGCAGCCACTCATCCTAAGTGATCAATGGCTTTTCATCACTCCCTTCCCACCCAAGACTTCCATGTGCTTGTCCCAGGCATGTTTAAACCCCTCCCCTCTGCTTGGCCCTACCACCTCTTGTGGCAAATTATTCCAAGCATTCACCACCTTCTCCATGTAGAAAAACTTCCTCATGTTACCTCTTAATATCCCCCCTCCAATTTCATATTGTGCCCCTTTGTTCTGGTATCTTTTCTATACTGGAAAATATCTCCCAACTGCACCTTGTTTATGCCCTTGAGGTACCTAAAAGTTTCTATCATGTCACCCCTTTCTCTCCTCTCCTCCAGTAAGTACATATTGAGGTCTTTTAGTCACTCCTCATATGTTTTGTGGTGCAAACCATGTACCATCTTTGTCACCCTTCTCTGAACAGCCTCCGCCATGTTTATGTCCTTACACATGTGTGGTCTCCAGTACTGCACACAGTACTCCAGGTGAGGCCTTACCAGTGTTTTATACAATGGCATCACTACTCCCTGCCTCCTACTAGTAATACCTCTGCCTATGCACCCCAGCATGCCACTGTCCCTCTCTGAAGCCTTTGCATACTGCTTTGAAACCTTCAGGTCCTCAGATATGATAACCCCTAGGTCTGTCTCCTCTTTGGTGATGGTCAGCACCTCATCCCCCTTCCTGTAGGTCTTCCCAGGGTTCCCCTACCTAGGTACATTATCTTGCACTTTTTTGCACTGAACCTCCGTTGCCACACCTCTGACCATCTTTCAAGCTTCTCTTGGTCCCTCTTCATTATCTGCACCCCTTCTGGAGTATCCACCCTGTTGCAGATCTTGGTGTGAGCTGCAAATAGGCAGACCTTTTCTTCCAGCCCCTCTGTAATGTCACTAATGAAGACATTGAACAGGACTGGTCCCAGTACTGATCCTTGTGGCACAATGACAGGTGACAGGTAGAATTTGAGAAAACAAATGTGTATTATGACTGTGCCTTTTAGTTCTGTTTTTATTGCCAATTTCCAGGCATTTGTGTCCCCAGAGATGAAGAGATGTTGTTTTCTATACTAACTAGAATCCCAAAGGGAGTTTCCTTGGTACTAGGGAAGGAGTTATGGCAAAGTCCCTGCTGCTGTACACTGTGCCCCCTGTTTCCTGTACTGTGCACCTTTGTTCATGGTGAGTAGTGCAGGCATGCCCCTGACACTCCCCCCACACCATCCATGCTTGTAGCCATATGGCTTGTGGGGGGATCCAGTGCACAAGTACTTTGCGCACCTTCTGTTAATGCCAGTGGGGGTCTTCTGGACTCCTGCTCTACAGCATTTCAACATAGGGTTTCCTATGCATCTCCATGTAGGCAATTCACACATTAGTGCATAGGGCCCATTGATTGTTGTACCACAATATTAAAACAAGCAGTGACAAAAAAAGGTAGACAGGGACTACAGAAAGGAAAGCAATTACCATACAGGAACATTTTAGGTAAACAGTTGTCAACTTACATTGCACTGCACGCGACTGGCTTCTTACGGCTGCTCCTGATACACTGGATAGACTAGGCTAGTGCTCTTCATCTGGTTGATGTTCGATGCCTGAGCCACTAGCATGCAGTGGTTCTTGGCTTCAGATCACAGAGGGGCAGGGACTGCCTGCTTAGCTCCTTCTGTGCCCTCTTGGTTTGGACCACTGGTCACTGTCTGTGTGTTGGATGGTCTGTAATACACAAATAAAACAAGCATTTGTCAATGCTGAATGTTGTCTCGCTAGCAATAGCATTGGTAGTGCCGGAGTTAGAGACGCATAATAGGAATGACAGGGAAGTATTGAAGTGATGCCAACCCCACCCCCACCCTGTAGAAACTGACAGGCATTGGGGCGTGCCATTGGGTCATCAGCTGTAACGCTCTTCCCATTGTACCTCACCCTACTCTGTAGACACTGGCAAGTGTTGTGGTGTGCTTTTGGGTCTTTGGGCATTATACTTTCCCCATTACATAAGGAAATACGCTGATGTTGGTGCAGTATAGGAGAATGGGGTAAACTTTGTGGCCGAAGAGTGCAAGGCACACCACAATGCCTGTCACTGGCTGCAGGGTGGGGGTGGTGGTAGAATGGCATGAGTATTACAGCCAGTGATCCCAAGTCACACCCTTGATGCTTGTCAGTCTCTACAGGGTGAGGTGCTACAGCTGGAAACCCTGACACTATAGGTGTGTGTTGGCATTTTCACTCCAAATTTTCAACATGGGCTTTTTGTGAGCCCAGCTCATGAAAAGTGGCACTATCAGTTTGTTAGCCGAAAGGTGGTTTTGCACAGTTGCTATACGGTTTGATGACACAGGGACGAAAACATATTTTGGGCAAGATGTGGAAAATGACAATTGTATTGTTCATGAGGAGGTGTAAAAAAATGGCAACATTGAAAATCTGGAGCGAAAATACGAAAAATTAGTGAAGTCATGAGCGTGCATAGAAACTGCACAACACACGTCCGTAACCCAATTATTTCTAGGAGTTTGTTAGCCACATTTTTAACCTAGGAATTTTGGTACCTCCCCTCATGAACAGTGGTACTGTGATTTTGTTAATCTGTCCCAAAAGTTGATTTCCCACAGCGACCACGCCATTGTGCACCACAGGTGCGGAAACACATTTTGGGCAGGATGTGAAAAATGACAGCTGTACTGTTCATAAGGAGGTGTAAAAAAATGCCAATGTTGAAAATCTGGCATGGAAATATTGCAAATTTGCGAAGTTACAAGGGTCTGTGGAAAGTGGGCAACACTTCCTTGTAACACAGTCATTTTATGGACTTTTGGCACTAGATTTTCAACATAGGCATTTTAGGACCTCTGCTCATGAACAGTGTCACCGTAATTTCCTCAAACTGTCACAAAAACTGATTTCGCACAACGACCTTGCTATTCTGCGCTGGACGTGCGAAAATTCCTTTTGACCAGGATATGTAAAATAACAGCTGTACTGTTCATAAGGAGATGTGGAAAAATGCCAATTTTGAAAATCTGGAATGAAGATATTACAAATGCATGAAGTTAGGCACGTGCGTGGAAACAGTGCAATGCACACTCATAAAACAGCCATTTTGGGAATTTTTTTCACCAAATTTGCAACATAGGCTTCTTGAGAGCCACCCTCTTGAACAGTGGCACTGTCGTTTCATTACTCAGTCCCAAAAGGTTATTCCTTGCAGTGACCGCAAAATCACCTTTCGGGACCGAATAATGCCATGACAGTGACTGAATTCATGAGGAGGGATCCTAATAACCCCATGTTGAAAATTTGGTGCAAAAATTCCAAAACAATGCCCAAGATATGAACCAAAGTTGAACAAAATCTATTTATGCCATTATACAGCTTACCGGCATTTCTTCAGTTTGCGGTTGGCTTTGAAAAGTGCAGGCATGTTCCCGGTCCACCGAAGATTGTAGCACCAGACTCTGAAGGTAAGTATGGGGTGAGGAAGGTGCGGGGTGTGCAGAGTGTGGGTGCGGGTTGTGGCAGGAGGCAGGGAGACCTCGAGGGACCATTTTCTTTTTTTACAGGTTAAAAAAAAAAAAACTTTGCAGGGTGGCTTTTATTTTTCAGGGGATTTGGCACACTGGGGTGGGATCCCAGCATGCCACATAAGTGTTTTTGGGGGATGCTGTAGCTGATGGGGATTGGGCACCCCTGTCAGCACACAACGAGGCAAGGGGGGCAAGGGCCAAGGGGGATTGGGCACCCCCATGGCACATAACAAATGCGGGGGTGCATTATGCCGAAGGGCAGTGGGCTCCCCTGTCAGCACATACAGTGGGGCAGGGCATGCTGACAGGGATTGGGCACCCCTGAAGTCGGCATTATGGAAGGCAGTGTGCTGCCATGTTACACATTTTTTTCTCACCAGGGAAAGCACGTTGGAAGGTACACTGCGTATGATGAACTTTGCTCACATTGCAGTGGACCTTTCCTTAGATGTGCTCACCACATTAAGTATGCATGCTATGGCACCAGCATGCAGGCTTATTGGGGAATGGGGGAAGCATCTACTGATGTGTGCCCTGCATTTGCCCAACACAGATTGTGCCTCCAAATAGAAACATAGAAACATAGAATCTGATGGCAGATACGGACCGCTTGGCCCACCCAGTCTGCCCATTTCCCTACCTAATGGATAAGCTGCAGATCCTAGTTAACCAACAGCCTACTTCTTCATACCTCTACCCTCTAGAATTGCCTTATGACTGTCCCATGCATGCTTGAATTCCACCACTGTTTTTGACTCCACAACAAGGCCGTTCCATGCATCCACAACCCTCTCCATGAAAAAATACTTCCTTAAGTTACCTCTGAGCTGCCCTGCTTCTATCTTCAAAATGTGCCTCCTTGTTCTTGCACACCTCTTTTTTTGAAAGATGCTACCCTCTTGGACTTTGTTGATTCCCTTAAGGTACTTCAAAGTTTCTATCATGTCCCCCCTCTCCCTCCTTTCCTCGAGGCTATACATATTTAGCTCCTTAAGTCTCTCTTCATACGTCTTCTGGTGCAGACCCTGCACCATTTTAGTTGCCCTCCTCTGGACAGCTTCCATCCTGTCTATGTCTTTGCAGAGATTGGGTCTCCAGAACTGCACGCAGTACTCCAGATGGGGTCTCACCCACTGTCTGTACAGAGGGATAATAACTTACTGTTTTCTATTGGTGATGCCTCTCCCTATGCATCCCAGTATCCCCCCAGCCCTCCTTGCTGCCATCTCACATTGCTTGCCCACCTTTAGGTCATCTGCTATGACTACCCCCAGGTCCCTTTCCATTTTTGTTGTTGTTAGTATCTCACCCCCCATTGTGTACTCTTCTCCTGGGTTTTTGTTTCCCAGGTACATTACCTTGCACTTCTTAGCATTGAATTTAAGCTGCCATACATTTGACTATTCCTCTAACCTTGCCAAGTCCCTTTTCATCCTTTCCACCCCACCTTGTGCATCAACTCTGTTGCAGATCTTTGTGTCATCTGCAAAGAGACATACGTTTCCTTCCAGTCCCTCTGCAATGTCACTTATAAAGACAAATCTGCTACTACCGCAATATGTTGGCCATGCATGCCTGAGCCAACATAAAAAGGACACACTTAGCACCATAGTAATATATATATATACATACATATATATATATATATATATAT
The DNA here is from genome assembly GCA_016271365.2 of Neoceratodus forsteri. NCBI lineage: Eukaryota > Metazoa > Chordata > Ceratodontiformes > Ceratodontidae > Neoceratodus > Neoceratodus forsteri. The sequence goes on from CM057455.1 coordinate 67,101,538, forward strand.
ATATATATATATATTGTATTCTTCCTACTTAACTTACTGTCATAGAAAATACCATACTGTATTCTATCTAACCAAGCATTACAGGGCTGCTCCAGTGGCGAGAAGGGACTTGTTCGGCCGTATCAGTGATTTGGCTGGGGAGAGGCCCTAGCCAAACAGGTCCAAGTGTGCCATATTTGAATTTGTGGTTGTCTTTAAAAGCCAATCATAGTTGGGCCAGCCACAACTCAGTAAAGAGCTGTTCCTGAGGAGGAGAGACCTTGGCTGCAATTGGCAGCTCCATCTTGGAGGATCTTCTGCCTCATCGGTAGCTTTTGTGCCAGGGATTGGAGCGGGAGGTCCACTCAGGGAGAAAGCCACATTTGACTGTGTTGGAGGACAGCTCCAGTGGTGAGAAGTAACTTGCTCTGCTGCAGTGGCGGTTTGACTGGAGAGAGGTCCTAGCCAATCAGTGCCCAGTGCACTGGATTTCAGTTTATTGAGGAGAAGATTTTTGTCTCACCTACCCTATCAGGCCCCGACCTCTATTAAATACAGGTTAGGGGAGCAGCCTGCAGCAAGGAACCTGGTGGATTGGATTGGGAGGTCTGTACTGCCCTTTCCACAAAAGGGCAAATCACTTGATGCTTGTGAGAACTGTACTGCACTCTCCACAAAAGGACAAATCACTTGGGTCTTAAAACTGGACAGAGCACTCTGGTGATGTGATTGTTTACTTTTATAACTTGATTTTAATTTAAACCTATCTGCTGCATACTGCCCCAGATCAGGCTGTTTGTCTAATTTAGGGCTACTCAGCCCTGATCAGGCTAAATGTCTAATTTGTTGCTGCTTTGTTTTGCTGGGGTGGGATTTGCACTACTGTATGGAGGGGTCAATTTGTACTGATTAAGGAAAGTGCTCTGGGTTAGTGGGACACTCTGGGCTAATAAAATGGCATCTGTGTTGGTTAGTCTGAAATCATATTGCTCTCCTTAGAGAGGACTTTAGCTCTGTAGAAGGTGTAATTAAATGGTCTTAGGCTGTGTTGGTTTTTCATGTTTTTCTGGCTACATTCTGGGGTAAATTTGCTTAAATTGTAAAATTGGATGACACTTTTAGAGCTAGCTTGATATGAATTGATTTGGGTGATTTAGTCTGCTTTGGCCTGACCTGCGTATGGTGGTAGGGGAGCCTCTGAGTAATAAGTGGTACACTTGTGAGAGAGTAGGGCAACTTCACTGCACATATTTGGGGGCATGCTAGGGGAAATTGTACAGGGAAGGGATTCACACCAAGGGGCAGCTGACAGAGGCAACTGGTCTGTGTGTTGTCACTACTAGGTGGAGGGGACCTTGGCTACTGGTTAAAGGGAAGCAGGCTGGTGGGTTGCAGTGGCTGTGGAGCTGCAATGCACATGTGTACACTGTGAAGACTTGGGTACTGTCCTATATGTGCCAGGTTAATGGGCTTGGAAACTGAATGCAGTAGGCTCAGGCATAACCTGGATAGGTGGGTGAGAAACAAGGGTACTGGGGATGGGGTGCACATACCTACAGGCAGTCAAGAGAGAAGGGTGCCTGCTAGTGTGGGTTAGAGAGGTTGGGGGCCAACAGTACTCATGTTAGGTCTGACCAGCCCTCGATGCAGAAACGGGGGACTGGACAGAGAAAACTGGATAGGGAAGAGGGCAACGATTAACAGAGAGTGGGAGCTATGGGCAAATGGGCAAACTGGTCTCCAAGAACCTTGGCAGGAGGGGCTCACCTCACAGGAGGAAATCACTGGTATGCAACCGGCTGGTGGGATCTTGCTCTCAAATTGGTACTTGTATTGGTGGGCACCTGGGGTGGCATCTGATGTTGGGGGGCACAGTCGGCGATGGACGGAAGGGGGAGGATGCAAATGTGGGGGAGGTTGGATGCTTGGGTACTGGGACTAACAGAGGTGCCAGAAACAGCACAGGATAGGGAGGCAGGAGAATGGAGTACCAGATAAGGGTGAATGAGGGGACAGTAAGGAGGAAACTTGGATATCAGGGGGAAAGGGACTAGCCGGAATTAAATGTGTGGGAGAACAGAAATAAGGATGATGTAGGAGTAGAGGCAAGAGTCCCTGAAGGTCAGGAGGGGCCACAAGTTAAAGGCAGTGCTGCTGGATGGACCAGAGGGATGTGGCAAGGTGGGGGAAGAAAGGAGAAGAATGGTAGGACAGAAGAAATAGCAGGAATGGGGGGGGTAAAGGCAGCTGATGGCAATCAAATTGTTGGTGTGGCCAGAGAAAACAGAGATAGAGTGGGTGTGAGGCTGAGTGTGGTGGAGGAAGGAGTTAGGCTCAAGGGGAAGAAGGAGGTTAAAGTGATCCTGCTGGGGGACTCCCTGATCAGGGGTATTAAAGTGGGAAGGGATGAATGGAGGGCAAGGCTCTGCTGTCAGGGTCAAGAGTATAACCAGCTTGACTGTGCATAAGGCCAAACACTTGGTCTATGCCTTGATGAAGGATTGCAATGGATCCCCTGACTTATTAGTGTACCTAGAGATGAATGACATAGAGGCAAATAGTGTCGACGAGATACAGGCAAGGCTTCAGGAGCTAGCCAGGGTGTGTCATGCTGTGGGGTGCACGGTATCTTTCTTGGAGATTGTCCCAGTGCCTACAGCTAGCATGGGAAATAAACAGAAAATTGAGGAGGTGAATGAACGGCTCAGAGTATGGTGTGTGGCTAGAGGGTATAGGTTGGTGAGGGGTTGGGAAGGAACTTGGGAGGACAAAAAGCTGTACGCTGGGGATAAGCTCCACCTAAATCTGGAAGGGAAGGAGGTGTTGAAACTAAAACTGACCAAATTCATTGAAGCTAGGTGGAGTTTAAACTTGTGAAGGGGGAGGGCAGGGGCTTGAGGATGCTGCTAGCAGGCATATCGAGGGTGGACTTAGCCTTTTCCCCCAGCAGGAGGTGGGGCCAAACCAGGGCACCAGACTGTGAACAAGGGAGTAGGTCCATGCAGTTAACTGGGGGATCTCGGGTTGGGGGGATGGGAAAGGGCAAGCGGCAGGGTTGGAGGGTAGTCCTGATTAATGCCAGGAGTATGTGTAACAAGATGTCAGAACTTCAGATAATGCTAACTGAAGGGGATGTGGATGTGGCAGCAGTCATGAAACTTGGGCCACTCCTCAGCACTATTGGGACCTAAACCTGATGGGGCACCCTGTGTTCAGGAAGGACAGGGCTGTGGGATGGGGAGGTGGGGTGGCACTCATCATTAGAAATGGCATCAACATAGGCAGGGAGCAGGGGGCAGAGGGAAGCATAGAGGCATTATGGGTTACCTTGCAGGTGACTGGGGGTATGAGGGTAAACCTGTGGGTGGTTTATAAGCTGCCCATGCAGGCGGATGAACTTGAGGAGGGCCTGGTGGTGAATCACAGGGGCCATTGTGGATAGGTGGTGAGTAGAACAGTGGTGCTGGGTGATCTTAATATGCCAGGAGTTAATTGGGAAACTATGACATCCTCATTGGCTAGGGAGCTGTGCCTGCTGGATGTATTCCAGGATGCATTCCTTTCCCAACTGGTGGCTGACCCAATGAGGGATGGTGGAATCCTGGATGTGATCCTGTCAGATTGCAATCTAGTTAGGAACTTGGTGGTAGGGGAACCACTGACATGATCTGGTTTTCCCTGGACCTGGGAGAAGGGGAAAATCACTCTAAAATAGTAAGGATTGACTTTAGGAGTGCAGACTTTAAGAGTATAGAGGGGATCCTCAAGGGGCATTTGGAGGGGATCAGACCGGGCATGGACACAGAAAGTGGGTGGGAAATTATCAAAAGAGGACTCCTGAAAGCTGCCAAGGCCTGTACGAAGGCTCAGCACTAGTTTGGCAGAGACAGAACACCAAGCTGGTGGATTAGGGAGGTCCAGGAGGCAGTGATGGAGAAAAGAGCAGCTTATGGAAAGTACAAGCGCTCACATGGGGTTGAGGACAGTGGAGAGTATGATATGATATTCAAAAGGATAACCAGGGTGGTGAGATTGGCTGAGCAAGGATGGAGCAGAGATTGGCAGAGGGGATCAGAAATGGGGATAAAGGGTTCTTTAGGTAAATTAGGGAGAGAAGGAAAGTAAAGGAGCAGATTAGCAGACTGAGATCAGGGGCGAGAGTGGGCTGAGGAGGCCAGAGATCAGATGAAGGCACTAATGAATACTTTGCCTGGGTCTTTACTAGAGGTGATGGAGGGTCAACAGTCTACAAGGGGATGTGAGCTAGAAAGGAGATGAGGGGGAGTTCATGGATTTTAAAATTCTGGTTGGTAGGGGAGTGAAGCCCTTAGGGCCTTCAAAATTGATAAGGTACCATGACTGGATGGCCTTCACCACAGGGTGCTAAAGGAGATACAGATGTCCTTGCTGTACCCCTGGCAGATCTTTTTAACTCTTCCCTTCAGATGGGGTGGGTACCTCAGGATTGGAGGATGGCTCATGTTGTGCCAATACACAAAGGTGGCTCAAGACAGGAAATGGGTAACTACAAGCCTGTCAGCCTAACTGTGGCACGCAACATAATGGAGGCCATATTGAAAGAAAGGCTGGAGGTGTTTCTGGAAATGGGGGCAATCTGGATGAGCACCAACATGGCTTCATTCAGAGCAGATCGTGTCAGACAAATCTTGTGGAATTCTACGATTGGGTGACAAAGTTGTGGGACTAGGGCCGGCCAATGGATGTCCTCTTTCTAGACTTCAGCAAGGTGTTTGATTTGATGCCACACCCTCAGTTGCTGGACAGCCTGGGGGGAATGAGGTTGGGGGATATGATGGTTGCATGGATACAAAACTAGCTGACTGAGCGGCTTCAGAAGGTCATGGTTGGGGGGAGGTGTCAACACCAAGGAGGTTCATCAGTGGTGTCCCACAAGGGTCGGTGTTGGGTCAGCTCCTATTTAATGCCTATATCTCGAATATCAGGGATGGTATCAGGAGTGTAAAGACCCTCTTTGCCGATGACTCCAAACTGAGAGTGGTGGTGGATTGGGATGAGGGTAGACAAGCCCTGCAGTGGGACCTGGAGACTCTAGAAAGGTGGTCATGCACCTGGAAACTGAAGTTCGGCCCCAAGAAATGTAATGTTCTGCACTTAGGGCTTAGGAACTGAGCTCATGAGTACTTTTTGGGAGTGTAGAAGCTGCAGATCTCAGGAGGGGGAAAAGGACCTTGGTGTGTTTGTGGATGCCAAAATGAATAACTCAGAGCAGTGTAGGAGGGCTGCGGTGAAAGCAAATAAAGTGCTTAGGTGCATCACCAGGGGAATAACCTCAAGGAGATGGGAGATGCTTCTCCTACTGTATAATTGCCTGATTAGACCACACCCAGAGTACTGTGTGAAGTTTTGGCACCCTCACCTAAAAAAGGACATCACACTTTTGGAAAAGGTCCACAGGAGGGTGACCAGGGTGATTCAGGGTCTGGGAGAAAGATCCTATGAGGAGAGACTTGAGGAGCTCAACTTGTACTCCCTGAGAAGTGGAGTGATGGGGATATGATTAAGGTCTCTAAGAACATGAAGGGAGTAAATTGGGTCAGCCTAAACAGGGTGTTTCAACTAGGGAGAAGGGCTATCCAGGGGGCATTTCATGAGCTTGATTGGTGGGAGGCTCGGGGGAGACTTGGAGATGCTACTTCAATGAGAGGGTGGTGGACCCCTTGGATGCACTACCTGTGGAACTGGTGGCTATAAATAGAGTAAAGGTAGTCAAGAGGGGCTGGGAAAGATACATGGGGAGGGTTAAACTGATTAATGCCGGGTCTGGAGGTGTATCTCCAATGGGGGGTGTGGTCGGGGGGTTTGATGGGGGGCAGGGAGGGCAGAAACAGTGTCCTGACTGGATGCTGAATTTTAGCAGACTCGATAGATCAGTGGGCCTACTCTGCTGGCAACTTAATGTTAGTATGATACTGTATAATTTTAGTATCTTGTCATACCTGTAGTTACTGTGAAGCATGACAAGAAAGCATTGCTATTGTTTACTATTATATGACACCTCAATTATTTTGTGGTGTTATATGAGACACATATTATTCTGTGATGGTCTATCATACACAAAAAAAGTAATATGCACAAACTTTTGCTCTGTGATAAAACATACATATTGTTTGCTTGCTATTGAACAAACAGGGATATGCATTACCATAGTGTATGCTTATCATATAAGACACTTATGATAACTGGGAAGCATTTTTTTCCCATAGAGAAACCTGATTATAGTTTGCCATTATAGCAGAGAACAAGTTTTTGGGTTTCTCTTTCTCTCCATGCATGCGCTGCCTGCAATCTTCCCTTCCTCATTGTAAACCCAAGAACTGCTGCTCGTCTATCATTACTGCAGGCAATACATGGAGTCGCATCAGCTCATTTCTTAAATTCTATGTATCACCTTTGAAAATCCACATTTTATTTTCATTTTCAACCCTACAGACTGCTGTATATCCTTGTCACTGTTTGCCATCACAAAAAGAAAACAAAGGAAACTGAAAATGGCAGTTGCCATGGCCATGTTTCTTCCGAAAAAAACTTCCTCAGCTGAAACAGAAGAGAGCTGACAGAGCTCAACATAAGTTGAACAACAGCAGGGGTGCAACCAATAGAAAGTGCACACACACACACACACACACATACCCTGGCTGGAGGTCTTCAAACCTACCACCATTCTCGATGTAATGCTCTAAACTGCAGCACCATCTACTAGTGGTACTGTTTTACATGTTTGCTGTGTAGTATTTCCAAGGTGAGAAAATGCTCTGCAGCAATTATATAAAACAATACATGTGGGGGGAGTGCAAAACTAGAATTTAATGCACAGCCTCAGGGTGGGATGCTTTGATAAACCCCTCAGGTTTTGCCCTCTGGGTTTATGTAGCATCCCACCTCTTGGGTGTGCATGAAGTTCTCATTATGCACACACCCCCATGCATTATTGTATATATTATACAGTGGTCTTCTGTAATACACACAAAAATGTGTATACACACACTTTAACACTATGATAAAACTTGCATATTTATATGCTTGCTATTGAACGAACAGGTAATTCCAGTAGGCCAATCCAGTCTGACCATAAGTCGTGTACTTGACTACGGCTCCTGATCCTCCCTCAGCTATACCTTTGTGATTTTCCCATGCCTGTTCCTTGCATGTTTAACTCCCGCCACAATACTCACACTCACCACCTCCTGCGGCAGACTATTCCATTTGCCCACCACCTTTTCTGTGAATAAAAGCATCCTCATATTCCCTCTTAGCCTGCCACCTTCTAATTTCATGTTCTGCCTCCTCATTCTTGTATTCCTTATCAGAAAACATTTGAGGACAGATTAACGGAGCTCAATATGTATACCCTAGAGCAAAGGAGGGAGAGAGGTGACATCATCGAAACATTCAAACACCTTAAGGGCATTAACAAGGTGAAAGAGTCTAACATATTTCAATATATAAGAAAAATAGCAGGACAAGCATGAGATTAGAGGGAGGCCAATTAAGGAATACTGTGAGGAAGTTCTTTTTCACAGAAAGGGTGGTGGATGCATGGAATGGCCTACCTCAGGACGTGGCTGATATAAATACAGTGCAGTGCTTCAAACAGGCATGGGATAGGCATGAGGGAACAATACAGAAGAGTATGAATAGATAGGCAACTGACAGAGTAAAGGCCTATGGCACATTCACAAGGTAGAAACAATGGGCAGACTACATGGGCCTTGTGGTTGTTATCTGCCATCAGCTTCTATGTTTCTATGTTTCTCCTCCTGTATTGAAAGCTATCTTCTCCCTGCACCTTGTTTATACCGAGTAATGGAATGACTGAGATATCAACAGAAGTTGAAACTGCCATTGGCTGTGATTCTATGGTGCTTACCTTGATTCTTCAGTTTGCGTTTGAGCTTTGAAGAGTGCAGATGTGTTCCGGTCCAGAGAAGATAACAGCACTTGACCTCCGGTGGTAAACATAGGGTAAGGGGGCTGTAGGGAGGTGGGTGCACAGAGGGATGGTCCGGATGGGGATGTGGGAGATGAGAAGGGACCATTTTTTTCTTTTTTTTTTTTCACAGGGTTAAAAATAAACAATAAAGATGTCAGGGGATGGTTTTCTATTTTTTAGGGACAGGAATGTTTTTGCTTTACTGTTGCACTTTGCTGGACCCCCAGTCAAGACCAACAGATAATGAGGCCTACAGCAGCACTCAGTGGCCACACTTGCTAGGGTCACATGGGGGGGTAACAGCACAACAGACAACGATGGATGGTTTAATTTCTTTCAGGGAGAGTCTGCTGTACAGTTGAGGATACTAGGGGATTGGACACCCCTGTAGTCAGTATCTTATGTTTGGGGGAGCTATAGGATCATAGTGATGCTTAGAGGGAGGGTTGTGTGGGGGGAATAACATAAAAAAATGAGGGGCAGTTTTCAGCCATATGAGAGGGAGTGAGAAGTCGTGAGGCGTTGACCACGGCAGCTCGCACATTGAACTGTGTGGTGATTGGCAAGTCCACAAAAGCATGCAACTTTACTGTAACATTCTGCTGGACCACCAATCAAGGCCAACAGATAACAGGGCTGGCAGGAGCATTTGGTGGCCACCCAGGACTGGGGAGAAAGGCAGCACACACACAGCTCTGCATGTCTTGGTGCACTGGTGAGGGAAGAGACAGACAGGGTGGGAGGAGTCAAGTCAGCCAGGCTGATCAGGACATGTTACTGCTGTTTGCTGGGTGACGTCCTGCAAATTACATCAACAATCTGCATTATGATTGGTGCAGCATTTTCTTTTTTGAGTGCAGACTGTTTCCCGCAAAATAGTGTGATGATCAGCTAGTTGATGTGTCACTGTCCTGCCCCTTGCAGGCCACTCTGCATTGGACAGGCAGTGACACACCTCTCAAAAGTCACTCTACCACAAGAAGTTCACTGTGCATGCTTGCATGGCGAGCTTAAGAAGTATGTTGAATGAGTTTGATTGTTCTGTATATTTTGAGGGTGTTACATTTTTTGAGTTGAGGTGATCTCTTCCTACTGAGTAACTGTGATGCCCATTTTGTAATGGAAATCAGGATTTTCAAACAGGTATTGATATTGTTACTGTGGTGTGTTGTGCTTGGCAGCATATTTTTACCTGTGCATTGTGCTTTTGTAATGGATGAGTCATAACCAATCAGGATGCAGTGTTTTCCCTACCTATTCTGGATCAGTCCTGAAAAAGAACCTCTGGTCCAGTGTCCCTACCTGATTAACAAATAAATAATTAAATCAATTTTATAAATAATATATACAAATGCACTTTACTTTTTTTTGTCAGACAGATGATCGTATTATGTAATTCTACATCTGTTCTGCCATCTGAACTGCTAGCCATGTAAGAGATGGTACCACTGTACAGGTTTCCATACAAGGTGTCTCTCTAATAGTATTAAGTGTCATCCTGTAGTTGTTTCATACTGTCATGCTCTACAAGGAGGGTTCACCCAGGTTGCAGTGACAGGAAAAAGCGCAAACTGTCATTGGAGTACAAGCACTGCTGATTACACATCATACTCTAACAATGTGTCACCCAACCCTCAGAGCGCACAATGCTCTGGGTCATGTTCTGCCTGTTTGTGAAGCAGCCCACCAACCTTTACTTTAATATAATCACCTCCAGGTGGAGGTGCATGGGGGCACAACACTTGCATGGCACCGTCCCTGCCGAGTGCAGCAAAATCTAGTTTGCCTGAATGACATGCAAACTGGTTGTGGTGCCCGCATTGCAGTACCCTAATTGCAGTGCCCATATAATGGCATACCAATGATGTGCATCTCCTCTTCAGGAATCACTGGATCCGCCTCTATCAGATTGACTGCAACTGGTTCCAGTTGGGGCCTGCTTACTGGCATGGCAGAAATGTCTGGATGTTCTGCAATAACAGAGAAAATATATAGAGAATAATGGATAGGCAAGTGTGTGATATGGATTTTTTTAAACACCCAAGATGTGTGATGACCCGTAAACCTCGAGAGTGAACCTTGAGAGGTTTACACCATCATCACACACCGAGGGTGTATAAAAAAAAATCACATACTTGCCTATCTTTTAGTTTTTATAATTACTGGTGTTTTGCGTTGCTTGCATGACTTTGTGTGACTTTAAGCAGCTTTGAGCAGGTTGATAAGAAATGCCATATCAGCTCTCAGGTTGAAATGACTTTTTACAAGTCTCAAAAATGGGTTGATATCGGGGGTCACCAGTTATCGAGGTTTACTGGTCATCACACACCTCAGGTGTGTAAAAAAAAATCCATATCACACACTTGCCTATCCATTATTCTCTATATATTATGAGGTTCAGTTCAAAAATATTTAAGAGACAAATTGAGGTTTTAGTATGTAGTACTGCAGGTAAAGAACATGTTGGTATTTTCTGAACACTTCTAAATGTTGTATAAAAATATGCTGCATGCTATTGTCACCCTTTATTTATTTTTATTTTAATTTTTTTTTTTATTTTAGTTTTTGTTGACCGGATAATTGCAATAGACAAATCCTGCCTATTTTCAGGCATGACCTGTGGGAGGGGGATACAGATCAATGCCAAGTGACCTTGAACCAGATTAAGCTGTTGGTGGCACTTTGAGTGAATGAGGGAAATTTGGCAAAGACACTGGGAAAATTCCCTACTCTGCTTCCTGTGAGCAGGGGGGGACCCATTTTCTTGTGGGACCAAGATGGCAGCTCATATTGATCCAGGAGGAGGAGGATTGCACGCAGGAAAGACAGATGAGAAAGAACCAACATCTAAGCCTTTATTTGCAGAGCTTGAAAAGGATTTACAACCCATGTCTGAGGAAGAAACTGATGTTCCTGTAAGTTTTTTTGAGAATACTAAGGATTGGTCTCAAATTGTGGAAAATGCTGACAATACAGACCAGGTACAGCACTATTTACCAAGTAGTTCTCAGTCAGCAGATAAGGACAGACTAATGAATGAATTAATGCAAACAGAAGAACAGAATAAATAAAAAAAGTGTTACAGAAAGAACTGTCTAATTTGCAAACTGGCTTTGTGATAGGAAAAATAAATGACTCACCTGAACTACAGATGAGTGGTGATGGAGCAGGCTGTATTCAAGCACCTACAGCAGAAAATAGCCAGAAAACTAAAAACTTTCTCCCAGCTGGCAGTAACAAACAGTGTAGTGCTGTGTGCTTAGAGCCAATAAAACAAGAAGAGAACATTAAACCTCCACGTCCAGCAAAACATAGACTGGGGCTCTTGAATGTTCAGAAAGTGCAAAATACTCATGAAGCTGCAATAAAAGCAGCTCTGATGCAAGCAGAGCAAGAGCCTGTAAATGTTGCAGAGGACAGAATTTCCCTGGTGAAAGGTAAAAGGACTAGTGCTGACTTACTAGTCCTACAACAGGACTGGTCTCCAGCTCGAGCACTTGAAGGTGCAGGCTGGCTACAAAATGAAACAGGGAACTGGAAACCTGACCCTGCTGATGATTCAAAAAAAAAAATACCATGCAGACACCTTTAAATCTGAAATTCCACCTCTCATGTTGCTATTAAAACTCAGTGTATATCTGATATGGGCCCCAATGTTGAAAACATCAAGTGTGATAGAAGACTGATTGCAATTCAAGGGACAGAGGGACCACTACATCCAGATGAACTATCTAACAGATTGGGACCTGTAGAGCACATTTTACAGGACCCTAAGAAAAAAGCTTGGCTAGATCCCATGTTTAGATTACCTGACCTGTTTCAAAACAAAGGGGAACCAGCCCCTAGAAAAAACAGAGAAAGGTTAATATTTAAAGAAGGCTTAGAGGAACCTCCTGATAGGTTGCACATAGCTAAGCAGTTGCTTGAAGGTACTATGTATTTTTTCTCATGAGAAATCTTTGCTTTAATACATTTGGGGAATGGAAAATATGATTTCAGTTTTAAAACAGTTTCCAGTGGTGACAGATTCTGGTCACAGTATCAGACATTGAAAAATAACCCTTTGTGGATCCCCTACATGGCAATCCCTCTTACAAAACCAGCTATTAAGTACATCACCATTATGTTTTGTAATAAGGGAGTCCATGTAGAGGATATCCTTTTCTGGTTAAGGCAGAGATGTGAGGTACTAGACAGGCCAGCCCCCATTTTAGACAGTGAACAGATTTGGAATGGGGGCTGGAAAATAAAAGTAAAACTGTACACTATGAACAATGGACTGGTGCATCTACCAAGTACTTTCTTCTTGAGAAGGAATAGAGGGGTTCTGTTTTACATGGGACAGCCCAAATTTTACTTTAAGTTAGCTTCCGTACCCATTTCACCTCAGCTTGCGACACTCGATGCAGTCACTGTCTGGATTATGGGCATACTTCCCCCACATGTGTAAATCTCTTCAAGTGTAATTTATGCAAAAACACAGGACATGGTTATGGGAAGTGGCCGAGGGTCTCCCATAACCGGGAAGACTGCCCCCCACGAGATGGCCTAATCAATAAGGTCCGACAAATGCAGGCCCAAAAAGTAGCTGCAAAAGCTAATAAAGTCTTGGATATGCAAGATCCTACATCAACTAGTAAACCCCCAAAGCCAGCTGAAGGGGAGAAGTCCTCAGAAGTAGGTAGTAAAGATACTCCTGAGACTAGAAATCAGGCAGAAGAGCAGCCTAGTGCTGAGACTTCAACTTCTGCTGTTAAAGTAGGAGACAAAGGGATACATCCCCACCTCCTAGTCAAGAAACCAAGTATAGGAACGTAGCTATGAAAAGAAATAGGTCAGGCAAAACATTGAAAACAAAAAACACTGAAAACATAAAAGAGAAAGAACCCTCAGCAGAAGCATGGAAAAAGGGAAATAAATATGCAGTTATAGCACCAGAAAAATCTGATGAAGACACTGAAGGGGAACAGTCAGACACATCATCCACAACTACAGGTGCTACAGAGGCAGCATCAGATACAGAAGAGGGGGAAAGGGGGGATACACACATTTCCCAGAGGACTAGGAGAAGGAGATGAAGTAAAACTTCCTGATAGTAGTCAGTTGTAGTACTTCTTCTGATAGCACATATGTAATTCATAGATTCCCTTACCCTTACATCGATAAATGTAAATAGTATTAAAGGGAATGCAAAAATGCTTACAGTCTTGAATTCTTTAGCTTCAGAAGGGAGTGACATCACATGTTTACAAGATACATGTTTTAAAACAAATGTTGAATTACAGCTAGCTGCTAAACAATGGTCTAAAGGTGCTTCCTTTTGGTCTATAAGCTAAGAGAGATATGATGGGGTAGGAATTTTATTAAATAACTCTAGCATTAAAGTGGCAACATTAGTAGATATTGACTCAGGGAGGGCTCTAATGTTAGATGTTTCCCTGTATCAGGAAAGGTTTTGGGTAATAAACATTTATGTCCCCCAGACTAAAGCCCTTAGAGTAGCTTTGTTCCAGAAAATACAGCCATATTCACACACATCCAGATTACTGTTGTGGGCTGGGGATTTTAATTGTGAGTTAAAGAAATCAGAGAGAGGGCTTAAAACAGATAAGATTTTCTGTGACTCCACAGCTCTGAATAAAATAATCTCAGATGTTAAATTGATTGACTCGTATAGATCTAAACATCAAACTGGAGGGAACACCGTTTTTAAAGGAAGCCTGTCAACAAGAATTGATAATGTTTTTGCTTCAGAGATTTTAACCATTTTAAGTGTTATGCTCCTGGTTAGAGAATTTTCAGACCACAAATCAATAACAGTGAAAATAACTTGGGAAGGTGCTACGAGATGTAAGAAAAACTTATGGAGATTGAACAACTCCATTTTATCTGATAAACATGTATTGGAAATCTGGAGGCAAGAATAGCAAGCCAGACTCTCTACAGCAATAATGTATGATAATGCTGCCTTCTGGTGGGAGGACACAAAAACACCATGGAAGCATTTTTTTCAAAAAATTACAAGGGACAATGTAAATGTTAGAGATCTGAACTACATCCAATTAAGGGCACCTTGAGACTGAATTTAGACAATCAAATCTTAGAAGTTAAATAGCAGATGTGTATGTTACAATATATAAGACTCTAGAACAGAAGCTAAGATTCAGCACTAATTTGAAAAAGGGATCCATTGATGTAAAGACAGAGTAGATCATAGGATCGTAAAGAAACAAAAACTAAAATCTGGTCAGATTACCTCCTCACTAGAAGAAATATTACAAACACTAAACTTTCATTTTTTAGAGACATTTGGGAGAGCACCACAAACACTGGAGGAGGAAGACATGTTACATAACTTACCACAGCTTGAGGAAGAGGAAAGTGAGTACTTGACAGTCTGATTACAAAGCAAAGAAATGAAAACAGCAATAAAAGGTCTTAAGAGTGAATCTGCCCCAGGGCCAGATGGAATAGGAGTAGAGTTTTACAAAATCTTTAGTGAACATTTGACACCAGCTTTAGTGATAGTATATAAAAGTATATTACAGGAAGGCATTTTAGCAAAATCCATGTATCATGCAACATTAATACTGTTGTTCAAAAAGGGGAAAGAGGATCTGAAAAACTGGAGACCCATTAGTTTGCTGAATGTTGATTTTAAAATATTAAGCAAACTTGTATTGAACAGATTAATGTTAATTGCAGATAAATTGATCAGTCCTAGCCAGACTTGTGCAATCCCTAATAGAAGACAAGTTGATAACCTCATTATGTTGAGGGAAATATTCTATGAAGCAGAAAAGCAAGAATTGCAGGGGTATATAATAGGAGTTGATCAAAAAAAAGCATTTGACAAGATTTCACATCATTATGTGTATAAAGTGCTTTGGGCCTATGGGATAACCAGTGAATTTGTAAGATAGATAAAAGTGTTATATAGCCAAGCTACATTGACGCCAAACATAAATGGATGGGTAGGGAAAAGTATTGGTGTAAAAAGAGGAGTAAGGCAGGGCTGCCCACTAAGCCCCTTGCTATACGTATTTTGTATAGATGTTTTCTTAAGGAGAATAGAGCAAGACAATAGGATAAGAGGCTTAAGGATGAGCCCTTCTTCTCCTATGATAAAACATTTTGCTTATGCAGATGGTATTATGTATAGATCCTTCAACAAATTAAGAGTTTTTGATGGAACACAATAAGAAATTCTCAGATTATTCAACGTCTAAAATTAACTTGCAGAAAAGTGTAGGGGTGGTTCTAGGTGATTCTCAGGTCCCAGAAAATAATACTTATTCAGGGATTAAGATAGATGAAGGCACAATCACATTGTTAGGAATAACTTATGGTAGCCCAGATATGGTCAGACAGGACTGGGAGACACATCTACAATGAGGACAAAGACTACTAAACACATGGAAGGGTCAAACTATTGGAAAGAGAAAAAGGGTTATGTTGATCAAAACTCTAATAATACTCATTTTTTTATAGATAAGCTGTGTTCCCTTCCCCCACAGTCTTTATTAGTAACATTGTACAGTGTGTTTTTTCAGGCATTGTGGGGGAGTAGATTAAACTCTATAAAAAGAACAGTGACCTATAGGAGAGTAGAAGAAGGAGGCCTAGGGATGGTGAACCCCACCATTTTCTATTTCAGCTTTGTTTATAACATACAATTTTGTGGGTGCACTATGGCCTGGAGTCAAAAGTTGGAAAGAACAAGTAAGGAAATGAATTGATTTATGTTCCCTAGATTGGGCCGGAGAAAATCTAATGCATTATATAGAATCACATTGGTCCCAAAATATGTGATAGAACAAATGAAAAATGTAATAAAATGGAATATTACAAAATAAATGGTCTTACTGAAAGATAGGAAAGAGCAGTACTCACATATGATGAAAATGGAGGATAGGGAAAACATCTCCTTGAGAGAATGCCCAGAACAGAAGCTACAATTTAATCTGGACATATTTAAGTCCAGACAGTTACCAGATTTTGTATGGGACATGGCAGAGTCTACATGAAAAATTAGGAGTTAGAAATAGCAATAAGCATAAACAGATACAAGACAGATACTGCCTAAGACAGTCATGTACCCAAATACAGAACATTTATTTATAAAATGTGATTATGTGCAAGGTTTTTGGGAATACCTAGCAAAGGAATGGAATGAGCCAATGTTGAGTAATTTACCATACGGTTCTCTGATATATGGACAAATGGAAAAGTGTATGGGTACATATTTCCCTGAAACACTGCAATAGTATTCATAATAACAAGATATTATATTTGACAGTCACATCGTCTATGGGCAACTCAACAAAGATGGTTATCATATATTGAAATGCAGAGGAATATTGGCATTTCATTACACAAAATGAAGGCATTAGATACAAAGAGATGTAGTGAGGAAAGAAGAAAACTATTATGGCTTAATTGTGAACACTGGACCAAACCACCATGATATGGGAAAACAAGTACTGATAAATAACCAATAAGTATTCTGAATTGTTGTATACTGAAATAAAAATCTGAAATATGTAAAATACATTGTTTACTGGAATGTATATAGTGTAAATATGTATAATATGTGTATAATTTGTCTGTAAGTCCTCTCTATAAAAAATCCCCTACTCTTTTTGGTAAGTGCCATGGGTTCTTTAACATCCACCTGAACTACCACCAATCCAGGCAGATGGGACCTCGGTTCAACGTCTCATCTGAAAGACAGCACCTCAGAAGTGCAGCACCCCTCTCATGCTGCACTACAGTGTCAGTACTGGGATATTAACCAAAGGGCAAGATGTGGGAACTGAACCCACAACCTTCTGATCTCCCAGCCTAAGAGGCAAGTGTGCTACCTACTGAGCCACTGGCACTGCTACAAACTGAACATGGAGTAAAAGCAGAGAACTTATAACACTGTGCATCACTTGTGGAGTATTTGATAATTTTTTGTAGAGATTGTAGAGATTACACTAGTAATATCTTTGTTTGACAATCAGAAGTATTGATACGTGCTGTTGTTCCATGTCAACACATGCAGTGCCTACCAAGTCCTACCCATTGGATACACTTATTGATCTGTTTATTTATTTAAGCGTATTACCAGGCAGGCATACAGAGCAAGATACTGCTTGATTCCAGATGTGCCCTTGGGGGTGAGTGGGAGAAATAGAGTAGAAATACAAATAGCAATACAATCAAAAGTACAATTCAGCAACAGCAGAAAATACAATTAAATAAATGTGCAGCAGCTTAGCTGTGTCCTAAAGAAGAAAAGACAATAATGCAACATGTATCAACTAACGCAGTGGGTACAGTTGTGCAGAACTACTAGCTGAGGAGCCTATATGCATAACAGTGTTGTCATTGCTGAGTTGTAAGACAGTAAATGTTGTGTTAAGGCATAGATAGGAGTCTGTGAAATGCAAGTATGATGTAGTGCAGCTCGGTAAATTTGGACAGAAATTGGTGATGGGCATGTTACTAGGCCCTCAGCAGTGCAAGCTACATGAGCATGAAGTGGAGAAGTGTGTCTTGAGGAGGGAGTGGAGATGTAGTGTGCCTAATGTCTAGAGTTCCATAATGTTGGCATGCAGTATTCAAAGGCAGCCTGGCCAGTAGCAGTGGGCATGTGAGGGATGTGGAGAAGCCGGGAATCAATGTTTCTGAGTGAGTATGCAGGTGGTAGTTGAGCTGCTAATGCGGCCACACTGTAAGAGAGGAGGGACTGTACCCAGAATTTCACTGTGGTCCTGGCAGAATGGCTCGGTCTCCGATCATGGAGAGAAGGGAGGTCTAAAGACCAGTCAAGGTTGCAGTTATGGGTAGTGGGGAGGGCAGTCCAGGGCAGAACAACAAAGAGTGGAAGAGAGGATCAAATCGTGCTAAGAAAGACTTAGGAGCTGCACTGTAGACTACATCCCCATAGTCCAGTATTGGAAGGATCATATTATGGACAACAGCTGAGCGTGTTGGCAGGGGGATGCAACTTCTATTGTGGTACAAAGCACCCAGCATGGGGTGCAGTTTCTTGTGAATAGCATCAATATGCACAGAAAAGTCAAGGTGCTGATCTAGCCAGACCCCAAGGTATCTGAAGGATGTACAAGCCTCCAGGGGGAGCCATCAAGGGTGCTGAAGATAGGAATGGTGGGAAGTTGGGAGAGTTTTTCCCTCATAACGAATGTTAGGGAGACAGCTTTCTTAGGATTAGAAAGAACTGATTAGAATGAAACCAGAGCTGGACATTGTTGATGTCCTGCTGAAGTCTGGTTGCTACTTCAGAGGAGGATGCACCTGAGTCATACAGTACTGTAGTATATGCATACATTTGAATGGAAGTATGTGGGCAGCCTGAAGGCAGAACATTTAGGAAGATGGAGAACAACATTGGCCCAAGGACTGAGCCTTGGGGGACCCCTGTAGTGACAGGAAGGGATGTGGAGGTGGAAGAGCCAATAACAGGAAGCAAATGATTTGATGAGCAAAATTATTACCAATAATGTATGCAACATACTGTATTTATAAGAAAGTATGACATGAACAAGGAGATGGTGCATTTAAATAACAGCTCAGGATTTTTCAAAGATTTGTACAAGTTGTAATAAAACATGTTGTGTGCTTCTCTCTGTGTTATCAGTGTCAGGATGTCCTGGTACAGTACTGAATATCTCTTATATTATAGTTATTTGCTTAAATAATTTATTTTATTTTTCTTAAATTTGGTAACCGCGGGAAAGATACACTGAGCCAGGGCCTGTTTTCAGGTGTGACCTGGGGAAGAGGGTAATGGGTTATACAATAGAGTAGCAAACATCAAAAATATCTGGGTGATCAAAGTAAAACAATATATTGTATATATTGGTAACAATACAAGGTATATATTTGGAACAGCATACATTTATAAGGTGCAGAGTGCAATAGGCAGTATAATATAACATCAGCAATTATAGATAAGCTAACATAATTATATACATAGACACACAGAACAAGCATTTGCCAATGCCGAATGTTGTCTCTATCTGGCATTGGCACTGGTACTGCAGGAGTTGGAGATGCAGAATAGGAATGGCAGTGAAAGTATTGAACTGATGCCAACCCCACCCCCACCCTGCAGAGACTGACAGGCATTGGGGTGTGCCCTTAGGGTGTCAGCTATAATGCTCATGCCATTTTACCTCGCCCTACCCTGTAGACACTACAAGTGTCATGGCATGCTTTGGGGTCTTTGGGCATTATACTGACCCCATTCCATAAGGAAATATGCTGAGGTGGGCGCAGTGTAGAAGAATGGGGAGAACTTTAAGGACGAAGACTCCAAGGCACAGGTCTATGCCTGTCATTGTTCAGGGTGGGGGTGGAGGGGAGGTGGAATGGCATAAGCATTACAGAAAATGGTCCCAAGTCACACCCCTGACTCCTGGCAGTCTCTACAGGGTGGGGTGTTACAGTTGGAAACCCTAACATCACAGGAGTTTGTGGGTATTGTCACTCCAAATTTTCAACATGGGCTTTTTGTGACCCCAGCTCATGAAGAGCGGCACAATCAGTTTGCTAGCCGAAAGGCGGTGTTGCACAGCGGCTATGCCATTTGGCGACACAAGGACAAAAACACGTTTTAGTCAGAATGTGAAAAATGACAACCGTATTGTTCATGAAGAGGTGTAAACAAATAGCAATGTGGAAAGGATAAAAAGGGATTTGGCAAGGTTGGAGGAATGGTCAGAAGTATGGCAGCTAGGATTCATTGCAAAGAAGTGCAAAATAGTGCAACTGGGAAACAAGAACCCAGGGGAAGAATACACAATGGGTGGGGAGGTAGTAGCAACAACAAAAAAGGAAAGGGACTGAGGGGTAATCATATCAGATGACCTTAAGGTTAGCAAGCAATGTGAGAAGGTAGTAAGGAGGGCTGGGGGTATACTGGGATGTATAGGGAGAGGCATCATCAGCAGAAAACAGGAAGTTGATTTCCTTCTGTACAGACAACTGGTGAGACCCCATCTAGAGTACTGTGTCCAGTTCTGGAGACCCCATCTCCGCAGGGACATAGACAGGATAGAGGCAGTCCAGAGGAGGGCAACTAAAATGGTGCAGGGTCAGCAAGAGAAGCCGTATGAGGAGAGACTAAAGGAGCTTAATATGTATACCCTTGAGGAAAGAAGGGAGAGGGGGGACATGATAGAAACTTTTTAGTACCTCAGTGGAATCAACAAAGTCCAAGGGGGTAGCATCTTTCAGAAAAAGAGAAGTGCAAGAACAAGGGGACACAATTTAACGATAGAAGGAAGGTGGTTCAGGGGCAATGTGAGGAAGTATTACTTCACAGAGAGGGTAGTGGATGCATGGAACAGCCTTCCTGAGGAGGTTGTGGGGTCTAAAACTGTGGGAGAATTCAAGAATGCATGGGACAGACATAAGGCGATTCTTGTGGGGGGTAGAAAGAAATAGGCTGTTGGTTAACTAGGATCTGCGGCCTATCCTGTAGGTAGGGAAATGGGCAGACTAGATGGGCCTAGCAGTCCTTATCTGCCGTCAAAGTCTATGTTCCTAAGTTTCTTAGCAACGTTAAAAATCTGGAGTGAAAATATAAAAAATTGGTGAAGTAGTGAGCATGCATAGAAACTGTGCAGCGCATGATCGTAACCCAATTATTTTTGGGATTATTTTAGCCACATTTTCAACATAGGCATTTTGGGACCTCCCCTCATGAACAGTGGCACTGTAAGTTTAATCTGTCCCAAATGTTGATTTCCTTCGGTGACCATGCCTTTGTGCACCACAGGAGTGGATACACATTTTGAGCAGGCTGTGAAAATGATAGCTGTGCTGTTCATAAGCAGAAGTGAAAAATTGCCAGTGTTGAAAATCTGGCATGAAAATATTGCAAAATTGCGAAGTTACAAGGGTGAATGGAAACTGCTCAATGCACGCTTGTAACACAGCCATTTTATTGACGTTCATCACCAAATTTTCAACATAAGTATTTTAGGACCTTGGTTCATGAACAGTGTCATGGTCTCCTTCTCAAGCTGTCACAATGACTGCGCTATTCTGTGCCGAATGTGCAAAAACACATTTTGGGCAGGATATGTAAAATGACAGCTCTACTGTTCATAAGGAGGTGTGGAAAAATGCCAATATTGAAAATCTGGAGTGAAAATATTACAAACTCACAAAGTTATGAGACTGCATGGAAACTGTGCAATGCACACTCGTAAAACAGCCATTTTTTTGATTTTTTTCACCAAATTTGCAACATAGGCTTTTTGAGAGCCTCCCTCATTAACAGTGGCACTGTCGTTTCATTAACTGGTTCTTAAAGGTGATTCTGCGCAGTGACCTCAAAATCACCTTTTGGGACTGAATAATCCCATGACAGTGACAGAGTTGATGAGGAGGAGTCCCATTAACCCCATGTTGAAAATATGGTGCCAAAATTCCCCCAAATGGCCGAGATACACAACAATGTTAAAAACAAACTCTTTATGTCATTACCCAGCTTACCGGCATTTCTTCAGTTCGAGGTCAGCTTTGAAGAATACAGATGAATTCCTGGTCCATCAAAGATCATCACGCCGTGCTCCACAGGTAAGTATGGGGTGGGGGGTGTTGGGAGGCAGGGTGCACAGAGGGTGGGCAAGGGTTGAGAAGGGCTACCAGAGACGATGAGGGACTGTTTTCTGCTTTCTAGGTTTAAAAACAAATATATAAATCGTGGGACAGTTTTTCTTTCACAGGGTCATTTGGCATACTGGGATGGGATCCCAGCATGCTACCTGAGTGTTGTTTTTGAGAGGGAGGTTCTGTAGCCGATGGGGAATTGGGCACCCTGTGGACACACAACAAATGGTGGGGAACATTATGACGACAGGGAGTGGGCTCCCCCACTGGCAAATGAAACTGGGAAGGGGGGGACATGATGCTGAGGGGGATTGGGCACCCCATCAACACACACTTTAATGGGAGTGGGTACCACCATTGGCAGATGATGTGGTTTGGGACATACCAGAAGGGGGATTGGGCACCCATGAAGTGGGATCTCTGCACGGTGGCAGTCAGCACTGCCATGTTAATGGAAGGACTACACACCAGGAAAGGCACTTAGGGAGGGCATGTTTTGGTGCCACTACATGATGAGCTTGGCTGTCAATCCAGTAGACCTTTCCTTAGATGTGCTTGCCACTTTATGTATTCCTGGTGTGGTGCCTGCATGCTGGCTTGTTGGGGAATGAGGGACATACTTACTGATATGTGTCCTGCATTCACCCAACAGTGACCGCGCCTCCAAATCTGCTACTAGGGCAATATGTTGGCTGCGCAAGTGCGAGCCAACATAAAAATAGATTTTGATAGCAGATAAGGACCGCCTAGCCCACCTAGTCTGCCCATTTCCCTACCTACTTAAATTCCAGATCCTACAGGATCAGCAGCTTATCCTCTCTTTCCTACCACTAGGGCTGCCTTTTCTCTATCCCATGCATTTTTGAACTCCCTAATCATTTTAACCTTTATGACCTCCACTGGGAGGTTGTTCCATGAATCCAGCACCCTTTCTGTGAAAAAATACTTATTCGTATTTCTCATGAATCTCTCCCCCTCTAGCCTCATATTATGACCCCTTCTTCTTGCACATCTATTGTTTTGAAAGAAGCTGCCTCCTTGGACCTTGTTGATTCCCCTGCGGTACTTGAATATCTCTATCATAATTCCCCTCTCACTCCTTTCCTCCAAGGTATACATATTGAGGTCTTTCAATCTTTCTTCATATGTTTTCTGGAGCAGTCCTTTTACCATTTCTGTTGCCCTTCTCCGGACTGCCTCTATTCTGTCAAAGTCCTTCAAAAGAATGAGGCCTCCAGAACTGAACACAGTATTCCAGATGTGGCTTAACCAATTGTCTGTACAGTGGCATTACCACCTCCTGTTTTCTACTGGTGATGCCCCTCGCTATGCACCCAGCATCTCTCCAACCCTCCCCACAGTATTTTCACATTGCTTGGCCACCTTCAGGTCATCTGTTATGTTTACCTCCAGGTGCCTTTCCAGTTTTGTTGTTGTTAGTCTTGTATCTCCCCTCTCCATTTCGTATTATTCTTCAGGATTCATGTAGCCCAAGTGCATGACTTTGCACTTTTTTGCATTGAATTTAAGCAGCCACTGTCTTGACTTCTCCTCTAGTTTGTCTAGGTCTCATCTCATTTTTTCCACCTATCTGGAGGCTTCAGGAAAGGAAGGCAGAAGTATAGCTACACTTACAACCACAACTTAGACACCTTTGGAACTGCACTCTTGCATTAAGGTAGGATAAAAAGGGGAGAAAGAGAAGAGAAAAGTCAACCATAGTCATGTTGGAAGAGGTGCAATGCAGTGGTTGCTGGGCGGCAGTCTTCAGGGAAGGTTCTGGATAGTGCGGTGCTGCCCCATTTGCAGCACCTCTCAAGTTTTAGGGAGGAGGTTGCTCATCTCTTGGCCAAGTTAGCTATGGTTTGAGCAGCCTCCCCCACCCAGGGACCACCAAATTCATACCCGCAGCCTAAAAGGATGCCGGGAATGATGGACAATTGGACAAAGGTGGGCTCAGGGAGGCCGAGGGAGGTGAGACAGAGGCACATCCAACCTGAGGTTCCATTCCACAGCCTCTACACTGTTCTGGCAGAGTGGGACTGTTTTAGTGAGACATCCACAGTGGTGGACAGGGTGGATGCAGGGATCCTCTACAGTTGAGACCCCCGGGGGGATTGCATGAGACCCCAGAGGAGAAGGAAGAAACTCCTAGTCGGTGATGCTATTATTAGGGGGGTAGTTCTAGAGGATGGAAATGGGGAGGCCAGATGCCTACTAGACACCATGACTTGGAGGAATCAGAAGCAAATCCAAAGGATTTCTGAGGTAGCAAGATGGGTGGGTGAGCTAGATGTCATTGTCCATCTGGGAATGAATGACCTGGCTAAGGATGAGGTGAGGGCAGTTCAGAGGGGGTGCACAGAGTTGGTGAGGGGTCTTTGGTGTCACACACAGTAACATTCTTGTAAGTGCTACCTTTCCATAGTATGGGAGAGGTCAGGGTACTCTGCACTAGGGGATTCAATGAATGGCTGAAGAGCTGGTGCAGAGCTGAGGGATTTGGCTTCATTGGAGACTGAGTGGCCCTCTGGAGATATGCGGGCCTGTATGGCAGGGGCTGCCTGCATTCATCTGGTGGGAAGGAAATTGAGACCCTTAGTGAGAGGTTTAAATGTTTAATTGACAAACATTTAAACTAGCCAAGGGGGTTGAAATACTGCAAAGAAATATCAACTGCCCCCTGCAGGTTAAGGTAGACAAAGAGACAGAGCCTACAGATGCAAAATGAACATTTAAACAAGCCAAGGGGGATGTCAGAATTAAGCAGGGAGAAACCCCCCCATAGGGTGAGGTAGACAAAAAGGCTGATACCAGGGCCATGGATGCAACCAAAGGAAACACAAAGGAAGGAAATAGCAGGGAAGGCACAGAGGGAGGACATAGTGATTGAGATGAGGGCAGCTAGCACAGGTGTAGGGATGAAAACATGGAAAGCCATGTGTACAGCTTTTCAGATGCTGGCAAATAAGACCCCCAACATAGCAGCCTTGGTGGTGGAGGAAGACCTAAACATTGTCATGGTCACTGAAACATGGTACACAGGAAACCATGGCTGGGATGTTACCATACCAAGGTACACAATCTTCAGGAGAGACAGGGATGGCTAAAAGTGGAGAGGGTTGGCTATGTATATCAGAGAGGGGATCAAGGCAACAGAAATGGGGAAAACAGGAATGGGAAGATGCTCTGTGGGTCACATTAGAGACAGGAAATGGCACCACCATCCACACTGGAGTTGTCTACAGACCTCCAGCACAAGGGGACGAAATAGACAGGGTATTAGTGGAACCCATACACAAAATGGCAGATAAAGGGGACATGTTGCTGGTGGGGGACCTAAATATGCCAGATGATAGCTGGAACACATATACAGCAGCCACTACCAGTAGCAGACACATCTTGGATGACCCGGAAGGGGCATGCCGCAGACAGTTGGTGAAGGAGTCCACATGGGAGAGAGCAATACTAGACCTGATAATCACAAATAATGACAGAATAACAGATCTATCAGTGAGTAGCCATCTAGGATCCAGTGATCACCACACAGTGTGGTTTAAGGTGAAGGCAGTGGTAGAGTCAAGGAACTAAAAAGTAAAGTAAGAGCTGGCAGCATAGCCTAGAGGTTAGAGTAATGAGCTGTGAACAAGCTTGGTACATGCAGCAGACCAGACCTTGGTTTGCTTCTCACAACCTCCACTTGCATACTGTGTGACTCTGAGCAAGTCACTTAACCACCCAGTGCTCTCAGGTTGCCCCTGAAGACAGGCACTTGTGCCTAGTGAGCCTTACCCAGTTGCCAAAGACTAAAAAAAAAAAAGGAAAAAAGGTCCTGGGCTTCTAGAGGTCAGACTTTGTTGAAATGGGGGAATACCTCCAGAGTATCCTGGTGAAGGGGGGGTGGTGGAGGAGTACAGGAACAGCAGCAGACACTACAAAAAGAAAGAAAAAAAACACTATGGTTTTCAAAAGAAGCAACTGGGAAGGTTAAGGAAAAAGATTCACGTTCAGAAAGTACAAGGAAACACGGAGGGAGGGAGATGGGGAAGTGTATCATGCAAAACAGAAAGAGGTGGAGAAAGCAGTCAAGTGTGCAAAGGTGCAAACTGAAGAAAGGATAGCAGTCAGTAACAGAAGGTGACAAAGTCATCTTCAGGTATATTGGGGAAAAGAAGAAGACCAATGGAGGGATTGTGAGATTGAATGGGGGGGAAGTGTGCAGAGGGGAGACCTAAAAAAAGCAGTAATTCTAAACAAATTCTTCTGCTCAGTATTTACATAGCAAGGGGAAGGGGAAGAACCAAATTAGGGGGTAGAAACACACATGGCGGGGAGAGGTGAACACCAGCCCATTCACAGAGGAGATGGTCCTAAAGGAACTCTCGAAACTAAAAGTGGACAAGGCAATGGGACCAGATGGGATGCATCCCAGAATACTGAAAGAACTCAGAGAGGTGCTAGGGGCAATATTGACCACCCTATTTAACAAATCACTGGAGAAGGGAATGGTGTCAGAGGACTGGAGGAGGGTGAATGTGGTACCGTTACACAAGTAGGGGAGCAAGATGGAGGCGGGAAATTACAGGCCAGTCAGCATGACCTCAGTGTTGGGGAAATCATGGAATCCATGCTAGTGGAGCATGAGACCTAAGGCAAAATGGATTTACAGCAGGAAGATCTTGTCAAACAGATCTGATAGATTTCTTTGACTGATTAACCAAGGTGGTGAATCAGAGAGGGGTGGTGTGGACAAGACTTATCTAGATTTTAGCAAGGCATTTAACACCATCCCACACATCAGGCTAGTAAACAAGTTGTGCAATCTGGGAGTAGGTCACAAGGTGGTACAATGGGTCAAAAATTGGCTAAGCAACAGAACACAGAGGGTGGTGGTTAACAGAGTTCAATCACAGGAGAGGGAGGTGACCAGTTGGGTGCCATAGTGATCTGTTCTGGGGCCAGTCCTCTTCAATGTCTGAAGATATCTCCAGAATTCTCTGCTGGATAGGCTGTATAAGGATTGCATTCATTGAAATGACTCAAGGGTGGTAAATTGTAGTAAGTCGGCGCGGTTATGGATCCCTATCTTTTCTCAGCTGTCCCATTGCATAGCAGCCTCCGCTACTGGGATATCAAGATTACCCCTGATGGAGTGAGAGCTGGGTGAGCTAGGCTGAGTCTCAATCAGTTATTCAACTGCTTCCAAGCTTGGAAGGATGATTTAATGCTGGGAGGTAGAAGTGTGTGAGGTTTTACGTCTGTTAAGAGGTAGGTCAATGGATTTGTCATTCCTAAGGTACTAACTTCAATAGAGGTCCACAGGGGAAGTGTAGAACCTACAGTACTAAGTCATTTGGTATGTTGAGCTACTCTGAAGGTCTAGTAATATCCTTTAAACCAGGTAAGGTTCCATCCCCCATGCAAGGGAGTACATTGTTTAGCCATACTATAACTGCGTTTTTGTCCTTCCCATAGGAACTGGCCTTTCATTTTATCTCTATAGTCAAACCATTAATGAGGGATTGGTACTGTAAATGAGATATCAGGTAGAACAGTTTGGGATCAGTTACCATTTTTAGTGCTTCAGTCTTGCCAACCACTGATAGCCATGCCTGTTTGAAGCCCTGCACTGTATTCATACCCACCACTTCCTGAGGTAGGCCGTTCCATGCATCCACCACCCTTTCTATGAAAAAGAACTGCCTCACATTAGCCCTTAATTGGCCTTGCCCTAATCTCATGCTGTGTCCTCTTGTCCTACTGTTTTGCTTATATTGAAACGTTAAACTCTTTCATCTTGTTAATGTTCTTAGGATGTTTGAATGTTTCGATCATATCACCTCTCTCCCTCCTCTGCTCTAGGGTATACATAGGTATTCATATTGAGCTCCAATAATCTGTCCTCATATGTTTTCTGATGCAACCCCTGCACCATTTTGATTGCCCTTTTCTGGCCTGCCTGCATTTTGTTAATGTCTTTGTGCAGGTGCAGCCTCCAGTACTGCACACAGTACTCCAGGTGGGGCCTAACCAGTGTTCTGTAAAGAGGGATTATTACCTCCCTCTTACATCTTGTAATACCCCTACTAATACACCCCATTATCCCTCTAGCCTTAAATGATTTCAGGTAATCTGTAATGGGCCAGATGGCCCTTATCTGCTGTCAAATTCTATTTCAATGTTTCTATAGGCACTGCCTGCTTGCTACAATGTATGTCTGTCATCTTTAATTAATGGAAAAACTAACTTGAAATTGTTGCCTTTTCTACACAGATGGTGAGTGCCTGACTTTGGAACTTTTGATTGTTTTTTTTTTTTTTGCATCAGGAGCACCTCCATTCCAGTTTGAACTCTTCTGTCTGTTTTAGTGTTTAGTACTACTAAACACTAAAACTGTCCTATGAGGACAGGTTGAAGGCACTGAACATGTACTCCCTGGAGGAGAGGAGGGAGAGAGGGGATATGATAGAGACATACAAGTATCTTACAGGGAGGAACAGGGTGCAGGAATGCACTATTTTTATCAGAAAAGATGTTCCAGGACTAGAGGCATGGGATGAAGTTGGAGGAGAGCGATTCAGAGGAAGCGTGAGGAAGAATTTCCTTCACAGAACGGGTGGTGGACAAGTGGAACACCCTGCCAGAGGAAGTGGTGGGGCTGAAACAATCACAGGATTTAAGAATGCATGGGATAGACATAAAGGAATTCTGGAGGTCAGGGGTAAGGGGCAACAGACTTCCTCGAAAACATAAACTGAACTTACAAACTTAAATGGGCAGACTGGGTGGGCCATAGGCCCTTATCTGCTGACACTGTCTATGTATCTATGTATCTATGATCTGGATGTAAGGGATATTTATATCGCTGCCAGCTGGGTTTAAAAGGAAGCCACTTGTTTCTTCATGCTCTTTGCAGTGATGGATCACATATCCTAGGATTCTGTCTCTGAGAGTGGCCTTAACTACTTCAGTCCCATAGCTGTCATATGGCATTGGGGATATCCGTTGCTAAGCCTGACCCAAAATAGTCACCAGTAGAGAATGAGTTAAAGGCCTCACAAAGTACAGACACAGAGGTAGAACCATTGTCATTTTCTACAAAGTTTCACCTGTGGCTTTTTGAAGCAATAATTTGAATTGTATATTTAGTAATAGAGTGGGGTCTAACCTCCAAATGGGCCAGCATAATGGGGAGATTCTAAATAAGAGAACTAATATTCTTCAGGTGGAAGCTACTTCTGGCTGAAAGCTGAAATACTGAACTTAGAATCAGCAAGAAAGACAGTATTTCTCACAGCAGAGGGATGTGTATCTTACTTTACATTTTACAGTTGTTATTGTACTTTGGTTTGTAGCAGAATCATCAGAAAAGCTAATATTCTTCAGGTGGAGGCTACTTCTAACTGAAAGCTGGAAAGGCGAAATACTGATCTTAGAATTAGCAGGAAAGACAGTCTTGCTCACAGCAGAGGGAGGTGTACCTAACTTTACATTTTACAATTGTTATTGTTCTTTTCAGTGAAGGGGCTTGCAATACTGCTTTGGAGATTGGGAGTTTAAACCCAGAAGCATTGAAATACTGTTTACCGTGTCTTTCCTTGTGCACAGCTGACTTGTTTTGGGGCTGATTGTTTTCAGAGCACAAATCAACAGGCTGAAGTGGGGCTCAGGAAGTTTACCTGTGTTTGACTCAGCTGTTTGTTTGTTTTTTCCTCTGTTTTATTAGCAGGGTATTATCTCAGTTAAACTGTTGTGTAGGTCATCTTGCTGACAGGAAGGTCAACACTCATAGTGGTGGGTCAGAGCTTTTAGCTGATTGTTTCAAGAGGGCAGAGTTTGGGCCCAAAACATGCCATTGTCCTCACCCCACCACCCCTGGTACCATTTCCTTTATACCAGGGGTTCTGAACTCATTTCCACAGGAGAGCAAGGAGCATACGATTACCATATCCTGTCTAGCACATTGCACTGACAATATAAGCATACACATTACATAATGTATATAATTATATATAACAAAACAATCACTAAAAAAAAACTCAAAAAAACTTACACAGGATAAACAGGAAGGTAGACAGACATGTGGGGAGTAGTGCAGTGTACTGGCTGTGGGACAGCAGTCACCCGGGAGTCTTTCTGTAGGCTGAGATGCTTCCCTATTTGCAGACAACTCTCTGCCCTGTGGGAGGAGGTTGCCTGTCTTCAGGCTGCACTGGAGAGTAGTAAGGAAACCTTCCCCCAGGCCACAATGGACAGTAGGAAGGGAACCTCCCTCATCCAGAGAGCACCAGTGCCACCACCACTACCTCAGAGGTTGTGAAGAAAGCACAGCAGTTGGACCACAGTGGACTCAGTGAGGGTGAGGGTGGTGGAACAAAGGCACACCCAGTCAGTTGTACCAGTCCACAATCCATGCACCATTCTGGTCGAGCATAGTTCCCCTATTTATGGACCCATAGAGGAGACTTGTGGACAGCAGCTGCAAGGCAGCCCCACAGAAAGGAGGCAGAGGATACCACAGAGAAAGAAAGCAGCTCCTGGTGGGGGAAAACTGAAGCAAGATGCCTGCCTGGTGCCATGGTTTGGAGGGACCAGAAGTACACCATCAGTATCATGAGAACAGCTGCACGGGAGATTGAGCTAGAAATCATTGTCCACCTAGGGATGAATGACTTGGCTCAATATGAAATTAGAGCAATACAGGAGGAGTTTGAGGAGTTGGAGAAGGCCCTAAGATAAGTAGCACACACAGTATCCATCTCAGAGGTGCCGCTTGCCTATGACGATGGTAAGGTGAGGGTACTTTGTACCATGTGATTCAATGAATGATTTAAAAAATGGTTCAGAGCACATGGATTTGGCTTCACTGTGGACTGGCATTCCACCTGGAGGGATACCAACCTATACTGGTAGGATGGTCTGCATCTGTCCAGGAATGGAACAAGTCTTCTGGATGATTGTTTTAAATGCTTCATTGGCAAGCCTTTAAACTAGTCAAGGGGGGAGGCACTGATAAGCAGCAGGGAATTCCTAGCCTCCCCTTACAAAACAGGGTACTAAATGAGGTAAAGACCAAGTTAGAAAGGTCAGTAGGAAGCAGGACAGGGGTAAATGGAAAAAACAAAGTCACTGAGGACAGGGATGGTGCTACAAGAGGTAAAGCCATCAAAAAATGGAGAGCAATGAGTACCAATGCCAGTAGTCTGGGTAACAAGCTTCCTGAATTAGTGGCCTTGATGGAGGAGGAACATCTGGATATCATGGTAGTCACAGAAACATGGTAAAAACAGAACCATGACTGGGAGGTAAACATACCAGGATACACTGTCTACAGGAGGGACAGGAAGAGTAAAAGAGAAGGAGAAGGAGGAGGAGGAGGAGTTCTCTACATAAGGGAAGGAATGAAAGCAACAGAACAACAGGGTAAACAGGAAGGAGAGGAAGCACTGTGGGTCAATTTGGAGACAGGCAATGGCACCACAATCCACACAGGGGTTGTATACAGAACCCCATCTCAGGGGGAGGACATGGACATGGAAATGATAGAAAGTATCCTTAGAATGGCAGAAAAAGGATAGATATTGCTGATGGGGAATCAGAATTTGCCAGATGTTACCTGGAGTGCATTTGCAGCAGCCACTTCTAAGAGTGGGTCATTCTAGATGCCATACAGGGGGCATGCCTTAGACAATTAGTATTGGAACCCACTTAAGGGAGTGCAATCTTAGACCTGGTACTCTCAAATGGAGATGGTGAGAGGATCACAGATTTAGACGAGGGTAGCCATCTGGG
Organism: Neoceratodus forsteri; assembly: GCA_016271365.2. Classification (NCBI taxonomy): domain Eukaryota; kingdom Metazoa; phylum Chordata; order Ceratodontiformes; family Ceratodontidae; genus Neoceratodus; species Neoceratodus forsteri. The sequence goes on from CM057455.1 coordinate 67,132,913, forward strand.
AACTAGTGATTATCAAACAGTATGTTTCACAATAAACACAGCAGTAGAGTCAAGCCATCCAAAGGTAAAGGTACTGGACTTCAGAAGGGCTAACTTTGTCAAAATGGGTGAGTGCCTAAGGAATGCACTAGCAAATGGGCAGGAAGTAGGGGTGTAAGAACAATGAGGAATAATCAGACCTGCCATCACAGAGGCAATAAACCTTTGTGTGAAGCAAATAAACAAAACACAACAATGTAAGAAACCACTATGGTTCTCAAAGGAGGTGGAAGGGAAGGTTAAGGAGAAAAAGAAAGCATTCAGGAAGTACAAGGAATCACAGAAGTAGGACAGATAATTGCATCAGTTAAACAAAAGGAAGCAGGGAAGGCAGTCAGAACAGCAAAGTCCCAAAACCAAGGTAAAGATAGCCAACTCAGTTATTAAGGAGGATAAAACCTTTTATAGGTACATCAGGGAGTGAAGGAAGACCATGGGAGGGATAGTGACACTCAATAAATGAGGCGTGGGGGGTGGGCAGAGGGTGACTGTGAAAAGGCAGAGATACTAAAAAAATATTTTTGCTCAGTATACACAAATACAGAGGGGGAGGTGCCTAAACCAAACAATAGAAGCACTCTGGATACAGGGTTTAGTACCAGCCCATTCACAGAAGAAAGGGTTCTGAAAAAACTCTTAAAACTGAAGGTGGACAAAGCAATGGGGCCTGACAGGATTCATCCCAGAATTCTAAAAGAACCAAGGGTAGAATTAGTGACACCACGGACGGCCATCTTTAACAAATCATGGGAGGACTGGATGGTACTTGAGGACTGGAGGAGAGCAGATGTTATTCCACTTCACAAAAGTGGGAGCAGGGCAGAAGCAGGAAACTACAGACCTGTTAGTTTAACCTCAGTAATTAGGAAAATGATAGAATCACTTCTGAAGGAAATAATTGTTGAATACCTAGAGGCCAGAGAGGCACAAGACCCAAGGCAGCATGGATTCACAGCAGGAAGGTCATGTCAGACGAATCTTACAGATTTCTTTGACTGGGTGACCAAAGTAGTAGATCAGAGAGGTGCTGTGGACATGGCCTACCTTGACTTTAGCAAGGCATTTGACACAGTCTCACACAAAAGATTAATATACAAGTTGGCTAGCCTGGGAGTGGGTCCCAAGATGGTAGTCTGGGTAAAGAATTGGCTGGAGAACAGAACACAAACAGTAATAGTAAACAGAGTCCACTCTGAAGAAAGTGGGGCTATCAGTGGGGTACCACAGGGTTCAGTACTAGGACCAGTCCTCTTTAACGTCTTCATAAGCAACATTGCAGTGGGACTGGAAGGAAAAGTATGTCTATTTGCAGATGACACAAAGATCTGCAACAGAGTTGATACACAAGGTGGGGTGGATAGGATGAGAAGGGACTAGGCAAGACTAAAGGAATGGTCAAATGTATGGGAGCTTAAATTCAATGCTAAGAAGTGCAAAGTAATGCACCTGGGAAACAAAAAAACCCAGGGGGAAAAATACACAATGGGGGTGAGAGACTAACAACAAAAATGGAAAGGGACCTGGAGGTAGTCACATCAGATGACCTAAAGGTGGGCAAGGAATGAGCAATAAGGAGGGCTGGGGGGATGCTGGAATGCACAAGGAGAGGCATCACCAGTAGAAAACAGGAAGTGGTTATCCCTCTGTACAGACAGCTGGTGAAGCCCCATCTGGAGAACTGTGTGCAGTTCTGGAGACCCAATCTCCTCAAAGACATAGACAGGATGGAGGCAGTACAGAGGAGGACAACTAAAATGGTGCAGGGTCTGCACCACAAGACACATGAAGAGAGACTAAGGAAGCTTAATATGTATATCCTTGAGGGAGGGAGGGAGAGAGAAGACATGATAGAAACTTTTGAGTACCACAAGGGAATCAACAATGTCCAAGAGGGTAGCATCATTCAAAAAAAAGGTGTGCAAGAACAAGGGAGAACAATTTGAACACTGCAAGGACAGCTCAGAGGCAATGTGAGAAAGTATTTTTTCAAGAAGAGGGTTGTGGATGCATGGAACAGCTTTCCTGAGGAAGTTATGGAGTCAAAAACAGTGGTGGAATTCAAGAATGCAAGGGACAGTCATAAGGCAATTCTAGGGGATGGGGGTAGGAAGAAGTAGGCTGTTGGTTAACTAGAATCTGCAGTTTATCCATTAGGTAGGAAAATGGGAAGACTGGGTGGGCTAGGTAGTCCTCATATGCCATCAAATTCTATGTTTTTATGTTCATTTGAATGGGATCATGGTCAGAAATGACCAGAGGGTTGATATCTACAGAGGTAATCAACAGGGTAAGATGTTGGGAGGTGAGCAACTTGTCAATATGATTTAGTGAAATTTATAAAATGGCAAAAAAATCTAGAAATCTCATTGGCCAAAAGAGATCAGCCTACAGTACTTTAAATCTCTATAGATGCACAGTCATCCTGGTCCTAAACGACATCACACAATGAGAAAATCAGTCCTCATCCAACCAGCACTATCTTCCATCCATCCCCCTATATCCAGAACGTATCTTCTGCCACAAACATAGCTACTATCTTTACAATGTAGAAACCTTTAACTGGGACCTAAAAATACAACTACCTTAAATATAAAATAAAACAAATTAATTGAATGTTTACCAGATCATCACTCTCTCCTTACACACATAAATAAATTAGAAACATTAAGTATTATTTATATTTTTCATCCCTCTTCTGTCTTTACCTACTCATCAGGAAAATCTCTTCAGCTTGTCCTGTCAGTTAGAAAATTGAGTTTCTGGCTCTGAAACAAGCCTTTATTGTATGTGTACAATATGTTAGTAGAGGAACATTCTGCTAGTTGAACGAAGCAGAATTTTGAATCCCTGTATTCCATGGTAAACATTCCATTTCTTGAATGTTGGGAAACAGAAAAAAAACATAATGAAGAAGTAAGCAATAATACTATATAAACCAAGAGAAAAGGTGGTAAAAGACTCACCCTGCTGTTTATCTTTTAGGACAGAGTGAGCAGTTCATGATGCTGTCAGTGAGTGTGGCAGTTTTGAACCATGCTCTTGCTTGCAGCACCGGGGAACTGAGAAGCCTCTGTTATGGTTTCCTTATAGTTTTGTCTACAGAGTGAGGAGAATGAAATAAATTAAGGGGCTATGTGTCATACTTACAATGAGAAAAATGGCATTTGTGAATTGTTGTGGATGGCTGGGGTATATCATGCTTAAGTGGGCAGGGAGGCAAATACTGTATAACACTATTTTGATCTAGCACCAATAGGTGGAAGGACTATTTTATGTTAAAAGCACAGATTCACTTACATTTTTACTTATTAAAAATGTGTTTCAGAATAAACTGCTTCTAAAAATAAAAGGCTATTTTATAAGTGCAATAAGACACTCCATGGTTGTGAATTACGGTGTGATAACCACACTCCTAAGGGCGTACTTAGGCATGAGAGCAAAGGCTGAGTAGTGGTCATCCCTCAGAGCGCGGTTATCACACTGTAATGCACACCCCGTCATGTCTTATTGCTTACATGTATGGGAGAGTGATATGTATAATCACTGATTCTTGGATTATGCTGCCTCCATATGTCCATGACTGCTTTATCTTTGAGCCATAATAGGAAAGCATGGACAGCCTATATGTACACTTCAAGTTTACCATGGCTTCTGTCCATAGTGTAGTCTAGTGTTAAATTAAAATCCCCTCCTACTAATACAGTGGTCTGTGGGTCAATGAAGCTATGGTAGATAGTGCTGTTGCAAGGCTATGGAAGAAGTGTGTGGGGGGGTGATTTTTGGGGGTATAGAGGTTAAGTATGATGAAAGTGTCTTGGGGTGTTTGGTTGCGCTAATACCCATCTATCATCTGTGTCTTCGAGAGATTTGTGAAGGGTCCAGTGCAGATTTGTATGAATGAGAATGGAGACACTCCTTTTTACGTTCACTTGCGAACATGCGCAAGGAACGTCTTGGGAGAACGGGACACTTTGAAGGTGTGCCTGTCCTGTGCAATCCCCTGCTCCGTTAAGCAGGTGTGCGCGGTCCTGCACCAATTGATGCAGTGCTGTGTATGACAGCAGTGGTCTTCTCTTCAAAGAAAACCACCACTGTCTGCTGGCAGCGTGTCACACCCCCCCAAATCTGTGGTGCCATGCTGGGAGCCCAATCCCCCATTGGCTCCACCTCCCCCCAAACAGCTTTCCCTGCTGCCATGCTGGGAACCCACTCCAGCATGGCAAATGTCCCGCATCGTCTGCCGACAGGGGTGCCCAATCCCCCGTTGGCTCCATGGCCCCCCAGCCATTCTTCTGCCACACTGGGAGCCCACCGCAGCATGGCAAATGTCCCGCGTTGTCAATTTAGAAAAAACTTGTAAATTAAAATGGTCCCATGCAGTCTCCCCACCCTTCCCACAACCTGCACCCACCCAATGTGCACCCTGCCTCCCCACCCCTTACCCCATTCTTACCTCTGGAGTCCAGCACAACGATCTTCAGTGCACCGGGAACATGTCTGCACTCTTCAAAGCCGACCGCGAACTGAGGAAATGCCGGTAAGCTGTATAATGGGCTAGATGGGTTTTTTTCAACTTTGTTGCATATCTCAGACATTTTTTGGAATTTTTGCAACAAATTTTCAACATGGGGTTTTTGGGACCCCTTCTCATGAATTCTGTCACTGTCATGACGTTATTTGGGCCCGAAGGGTGATTTCACAGTCACTGCGCAAAATCTCCTTTCAGGTCCGATTAATGAAACAACAGTGCCAGCGTTCATAAGGTGGGCTCTAAAAAGCCTATATTGAAAATTTGGTGGAAAAATCCCAAAATGTGTTTCTTCCCATGTTGTGCACAATGGCGCAGCTGGTGTGTGAAATCAATGTATGGGACACATTAAGAAAATCACAGTGATACTGTTCATGAGAAAAGGCCTTAAAATGGCTATGTTGAAAATTTGGTGAAAAAATTCCTAAAAATGACTGTTTTAGGAGCAGGAGTTGCGCAGCTCCTGCACATGCGCGTAGGTTTGCGAATTTTCAATGTTTCTACTCCAGATTTTCAACTTTGCCATTTTACCACACCTTCTTATGAGTAGTGCAGCTGTCATTTTTCACATCTCACCCAAAACGTGTTTCTTCCCATGTAGCGCACAATCGCGCAGTCGGTATGTGAAATCAATGTATGGAACACATTAAGAAAATCACAGTGACACTGTTCATGAGCAGAGGTCTTAAAATGGCTATGTTGAAAATTTGGTGAAAAAGTTCCTAAAAATGACTGTTTTATGAGTGTGCGTTGCGCAGTTCCTATACACGCTCGTAAGTTAGTGAATTTTCAATATTTGCACTCCACTGACTTCCAAATACTTAAACAGCACATAGAAGCAAGCAACATTCGGCATTGACAAATGCTTGTACTTGTTTGTCACTGATTTATTTAAGCCATGTCCAAGTGCCAAATACCACTGCAAATACCTGCAAGCGAACATTCGGCATTGCCAAATGCTTGTTTTAGATAGGCAATGCTAGGCACCTCGTCACCTACCCTGCCACATTAGAGTTTCTGTGATTCCAACTAATTTAGTTTAGTCACTGCTTGCTTAGGTTTAATTGGAGAGTTGAGTCCCCTGCATTCCAGGTGTGACATCTGAGCTCAGCCCTGATCCATGTGTAGTAGAGCAGAAAAAGGGAAAGCATATACAGACGATGTTGCAGTAGGGAGAATCTCACCAGTCCTGGAAGCTTCGTGTGTGCCCTGTTCCACATGAGTCCAGTTGCAATATGTGCTGCTTGTAATGGACTAGTTTGTCCTTGGATATTTCGTCCATTACATGCAGCATCTGTTACATAGTTCTAAATTGATAAAACTTTTGTTTCTTTTGGTTACAAGTGGTCATTAGCTGGGACACTAGGAACAAATAAACCAACATCAAACATTAAGCAGTCAACAGTGATTACTGCCATTTGAATTTCAGTTCTTTTGTGAATGTATAGCTTTTGAAAAAAACAGGTTTTAAACTTTATTTTAAAAACCCCACCAAAAGCTAAACCAAACAACCAAACAAACACACTGAATGTGCTCTGTGCGTTATGTGCTGTACTGCACTGTGCAGCCTACTTCTTACTGCACTTGCATTTGTTGCATTAGGTAATCCACCATGGGGGTCTGCTTCTTTGGTTTGGTGGTGTATCGACAACAGTATTCCTCCATTGTTGCAAGCTGATCCCAACGCAGTACGAGGTCATCCCTCTGCTCAACCACTTGCCGCAGTGCTCTTCTGACATCCAACGGCATTAGGGGCTCTTCATCCCAATTGTCTTGCACTTACCTGGAAGCATCGCGGAGGGTGTGCAGTAAGGCAGAACAGCGCAGCACGATAGCATAGACATAATGATAAAAAAAATGTGCCACAATGCGGTGATTTGATTAAATAGTCTAAGTAGATAGCTAGTTAAAGCGTGCTTAAACTGGCCCTTATAACAGCAGACAGTGACAGCATTTAATTGCTCACAAGTAACACATTAATAGTGTGAAGTTCTGATGTTCTCATAAGCTGCCGTGAGGGATTGCCCTGGCAGCTGCTACAAGCAGAGCTACAGGTACAGTTAAACAATAAAGAAATACATTAAATATATATATAATTTGGCTTTTGGCAATGGGAAATTGTCCGTTACAAACAGACCTCTGATTAAAGCGCGTCCATTATATTTGGCAACTACTGTACTGTATTTTGAGATACAAATGTTTCACTCAGAAAAAGTAAAAACATATACTAACATTAAACACAACAGAATACCCAGTAATTGGTAACAATACTTATTAGATTAAACAAGTGTTACACAGTGGATAAGGGGAGATGAGGAAATGAACCGGGTTGAACATGCACCCTTGGTTCTCCTTGCAGCCATGTACAAGGCAAGCAAGGCAAGTTTTATTTTTCAAGGCTCCCAGTCCCAGAGGATCTGTCTGCTGTACACATAAAAACAAACTATACATTAAAATAAGACACACACATAAGTAGAAACACTAAGGGCAACCAAACCAAGGCTGACTGACCGCTATGGTGGCTTGAAATTCTCAAATAAGTCAATATCCTGTTAAAATATATGAATGTATTCAACTGAGGGGAGTCTGATTTACCAAACCTCACCTCCCAAGATAGAATTCAACAATAAATGATGCTTCCTCTAAATCTAGAATAACTTAGTGGCCTCTGTTGCAAGTATGATAGCCAAGCAGGAAGCAAGAGTAAAGTTCATTTAGTAGCCTGGTTATTCTAAGTGCTTCTATTAGAAGAAATCATGTATGGTTGCTATAATATGATTTCCAGTGGCAGCAACCCTTGGCTTCTTGAGTGGAAATGAGGATAGAAAAAGAGTACAGCAATGCAGTTCTCAAGTTTGTCCAGCAGTGGGCTGTATATTCATACTGAATGCAGGTTTCAGAAGGCCAGATGTGGGAAAGCTGTATGCTAGTGTCAGAGATCAGCTATAGCTTCTTTCATAGTGATGGGGAAATGGAGCAGATTTGTACTAGAGTCACATGTTGCTACTGCTATTAAGTCAGACACTGAAACGGCAAATGAGTCAGCTAGGAAACAGCGTTAAGGAAATAAATGCATCAAGCTGTTAGGAGCATGTGTTAGAAAATTCTTCTCTCGGGTACTGACTGCTGACCCAGAAGTTACTGGTTCACATAAGGGATGACAGATTAATTCCTGCGTCATTTTGACCTAGTGAAGCTGACATCAGGGAACTACTGACATATATGTGTCTTAATTATAATGTAGTTTTATTTGTGTTTTATATTGAATTTTAATGTTTGATTTGTATTGTTTTACTCTGTATAGTGCCTTGATTACTGAAAGGCGCTTTATAAATAAACGTATTATTATTATTATTTATTATTATTATTATAGAGGTAGTCCCCCAGGTATACTAAATGCTTCTTTAGAGTTCTGATTCCATAGGACAGGGTGTATATATAGGCATATAACAGTTATAACTAGAAAAGAGTAGGTAGGGAAAGAACAAGATGGTAAGAGGCTCTGCAGTGTGCAACAAATCAGGGAGCAGAATCCACCCGTGGGGGTCCACAGGCACAGCAGCACGACCCCTCTGCTCAGCAGCTTGGAACAAAAACAGCATAGCCTGAAACTCCTTCAAAGCTATTTGGCAGGAACCAATCAGCAGAAAGCAAGCAGATCATGCCTCCAGACCCCAGGCATCCAATCAGAGTCTGGAAACTGCCCAGAACCAGGAAGACTGGGAATTTAAACCCCATGGCAGTCACTGGGTCCCTCAGTGGTGCACAACACTTCAAGGAGAAGAATCTACTGGAAGGGTTCCACAGGTACAGCAGTGCAACCCCCCTGCTCAGCAGCAGGAAACAAAATCAGTGAAGCTTGAAGCTCCTACAAGGCTTTTAGGTGGAAGCCAGTCAGAGAAAAGCAAGTGGACAAACCACACCTCCACCCTGTAGGTAGGCAGGCAGTCATAGTCAAGTGACCAGCTGGGATAAAGAAGACAGAAGATTTAAAACCCACGGCAGTCCCCAGGTCCCTCAGCAGCACACAACACATCAGGGAGCAGAATCTGCTGGAGGGTGTCCACAGACACAGCAGTGCAACCCCTCTGCTTCGCAGCAGGGACCAAAAATAGTGGAGCATGAAGCTCTTACAAGGCTGATTTGGTGGGAGCCAATCAGCAAAAAGCAAGCAGCCAAACAGACAGATTTTGCCACTGGCACCCAGGCAGCCAATCACAGGTAAGGGACCAACTGGGACAAAGAAAGCACAGCTGCTACGAAAGGACTAGGCCTCCAAGTGTTCCCCCACACTGCGGCCCCTCTGTGAAGACAAATGTGTTAAGGATGTCAGAGTCTGCCCACCAGAGTCAGCCTGAGTCAGCTGGCACTCTACATCCCAGAAGGGAGGCTTTGAAACACCAAAGGAGTGAATTAAGTTGCAGGTGGAACCAAGGAACCAGGAAAATGTCCAGTACAGGGCAGGAGTAAAAAAGCAGATGTTTAAAAGTAAACAAAAAAGATGGTATTGGGCCAAATGTCCTATCAAGGGTAGAAGTAAAACATGGGCTTAAAAGTAAGCAAAAAGAGGAGATTAGGATAAACACCCTATCTAGGGTAAGGGTAATAAGAAAATTAAAGTAAGCAGTGTTCTGACAATAGTTGAAACACAATATCCAGTGTAGAGGTAAGAAACGGTGTAAAGTAAATAAAAACAGGCAGGGTAGAGATTCTATATGTTGGGAGTGGTGCAGTCTAGTAGCAGTAGAGAGACAGTTTTCCAGGAGACCTTCTGGAGACTTCAGTGCTGCTCAATCTGCATGCACCTCTCTGGGCTGAGGTTGGAGGTTGCACGACTCCAGGCCGAGTTGGCTAGGATTTGGAGGGCCTCTACTCCCACCCAGGAACCACCTGTCTGCCACTATTGCCTTAAAGGATGCCATGAAGGAGGGTCAGCTGGCATATAGTGGACTCAGAAAGGGTGAGGGTGGTGGGTCAGGCAGTAAAACTACACAACTCCTACACCACTCTGGAGGGGCAGAACTGTCCCATTGAGACAATCACAGTAGTGGCCAAGGAGGATGTGGGTATCCTCCATGGTAAAGACCCCAAGGGGGTGGCAGAGAGAGAGATAAATAGAGAAAGAGAGAGAGAGAGACAGACAGACTGACCTCCTTCCTGGAGGCTCAGAGCACTGCACAATTCATAAAACATCAAATAGCAAACAACAACAGTCACCTTGCAAGGTAAATAAACAGTTTAGATAAAATCTGAATACAGTCTAAAAACAGATTATACATCACATATCTATTTATCTGTCTATTGGGACAAGGCAGTCAGTAAAATTACATTTATTTCATATGATTATACAGCACGTAGACTTGACCAAACCGAAATGTTTTCAGGCTATTTTTAAAGGTTTCCACCAAGGATGCTTCAGTGAAATAGCTTGGCAGTGAATTCCACAGGGCTGGTGTGGCCACCGAGGAGGTCTGACCACCTGACTGCCGCAGTCCTGCCCTGGGAACCACTAGGAGGCAACACTCGGAGGAATGGAGAGAGCAGGTAGGTCAATGAGGAATGAGGAGGTCTTGTAGTAGTCTGCCCCCAGCCATATAGGGCTTTATAAGTCCATAATCTGACCTTGAAGACAATCCTCCACCTTATTGGCAGCCAGTGCAGTTTACAGAGAATAGGCATGATATGATCAGATCTTATTGCACCAGTCAACATCCTGGCTGCCACATTCTGCACCAGCTGCAGATGGCAGATGGTGCCTCCAGATAGCCATAAGTAGAGATCATTGCAGTGACTAACCTACGATGATGAAGACATGCACTAGAGTTGCAAGGTCCTCAGCCGGTATCAGGGCATTGATCTGGGCAATGTTCCTCAGATGGTAAAAAACACTGTGTACGATGACTAACAACTGAACATCAAGTCTCAGCCCATCATCAAGGACCACACCCAGATCCCTAACCTGATTGGAGGGTAACAAAGGGGCACCTCCTAGCCTCAAGTCAAGATCATTACCAGACCCTCCTCCATCCCGTAGATGACCAGGGTCCACCACCTGTACTTCTGTCTTGTCTGCGTTGAGTTGTAGCCAGTTGTGAGTCATCCAGTTCTGGATCTTGGCCAGGCAGGTGTTAAACACAGAGGCTATCATCTGGTTTCCAGGTGCACAGGACAGGAACAGCTGGGTATCATCAACATAGTAATGAAAACCGAACCCATATTGCCTGACAATGTCTCCAAATGGTTGCATTTACACAATGAATGACAGAGGCACCAGGATTGAACCTTGTAGAACTCCACAGTGCAGCAGCATCAGGTTAAAGGAGGATAACCCTATCATCACCCTTTGCACCCTATTCAAGAAGAAGGATCTAAACAAGCTGATGACAATGCTGGTTAATCCACACCAGTTCCACAGGCAGTCCAGTAGCACCTCACGGTCCATGGTGTCAAATGCTGCAGAGTGATTGAAGAGAACAAGGATGGTACACTCTCCACTATCTCTCGCTATTTGGATATCATTAAGCACCTTCACTAGGGCAGTCTCCATACTATGCCCAGGTCTAAATCTCAAATGGAAATGCTCAAAAGTGGCCTAGGAAGCAAGACAAGCCTCAAGCTGATGGCCACCACTTTATCTAAAACCTTCCCTAGAAATGAGGGGTTTGAGACCAGCCTGTATTTGATGAGACATTCGGGGCCAGTGAGGGTTTCTTCCAAAGGGGTCCACCAAAGCCTCTTTCAAGGCCATCAGGAAGACCTCACTCTTCAAAGAATGCTGGGCAAGGACTTCCAGAGGATGAGGAAGGAACTTATGGTGGGGGACTTCATCATTAGGCTGGTAGATTTGGGGGGCAAGAAGAGAGGGAAGGAGGTTAGGTGCCTACCTGGTGCCATGGCTTGGAGGGATGGAAAGCAGATCCTGACGATCACTGGAGCAACAGTGTAGGAGGGGAAGCTACATGTCATTGTCCACCTGGGCACAAATGATCTGGCTAGCAATGTGGATACGGTAGTGCAGGAAGAGTTCAGTAAATTGGGGAGGGGTCTTAGGCAGGTAGCATGCTCAGTGACCTTTTCTGAGGTATTTCCTGTCTACGACAGGGGAGGAGAGGGCATTCCACAGCAGGAGTTTCGACACATGGTTGAAGGAGTGGTGCAGAGAAGAGGGGTTCAGCTTCATTGGGGACTAAGGTCCCACCTGGAGGGATGTAAGCCTATACAAGGGAGATGGCCTGCATCCATCCGGAAGGGGTACCAAGGTACTCAGTGAATGGTTCAAATGCTTCATTGGCAAGCATATAAACTTGCAATGGGTGGTGATGGAGGGAGGCAGGGAGAATCAAGCAAACCCCCATAAGTGGAAGAGGCCATTAGGGAGAACCTTAAGGAAGGGGAATCCTCAAAGGTACCAAAAAGTGGAAAAAGCAGACTGGTTGAAAAAAAAGGGATAGGAATGATAGCATGGGCATAAGAAGAATATGCATAAGGGAAATGGAGATGACAGGAGGGGTGGTAGCAGAATTTGGAAGGCCATGTGCATAAATGTTCGCAGTTTGGGAAATAAAATCCCAGACCTATTTGCCATTATGGCAGAGACAGACCAGGACATTGCTGCTATTACTGAGTCATGGTGTAATGAGAGCCAAGAAGGGGAAGATGAGGGACAGCAGATAAGTGTGCAGGGTTTGCACCAGAAGACATATGAAGAAAGATTAAAGGAGCTTAATTCATACAGTAGCAGCCACTGACACTGCCAGCTATTTCCCAAAATTTCTGTGATATTTCCAGAAATATCTCCTGCTTTCTTCATTTCCACAGCAGGGGCAGCAAAGAGAAACTCTTCAGAAATGTCTTTGCGAAGACTGGGTCTCCAGAACTGCATGCAGTACTCCAGATGGGGTCTGACCAGCTGTCTGTACAGAGGGATAATAACTTCCTGTTTTCTACTGGTGATGCCTCTCCCTATGCATCCCAATATCCCCCAGCCCTCATTGCTGCCCTCTCACATTGCTTGCCCACCTTTAGGTCATCTGATATGACTACCCCAGGTCCCTTTCCATTTTGTTGTTGTTAGTATCTCACCCCCATTGTGTACTCTTCCCCTGTGTTTTTGTTTCCCAGGTGCATTACCTTGCACTTCTTAGCATTGAATCTAAGCTGCCATACATTTGACCATTCTTCTAACCTTGCCAAGTCCCTTTACATCCTTTCCACCCCACCTTGTGCATCAACTCTGTTGCAGATCTTTGTGTCATCTGCAAAGAGACACACTTTTCCTTCCAGTCCTTCTGCAATGTCGCTTATAAAAACATTGAAGAGGACTGGTCCTAATACTGAACCCTGCGGTACCCCACTAGTAACCCCCCTTTCATCAGAGTGGACTCCATTTACTATTACTCTCTGTGTCCTATTTTCCAGCCAATTTTTTACCCAGGCTGTCATCTTGGGACCCACTCCCAGGCTAGCAAACTTGTGTATTAATCTTTTGTGTGGGACTGTGTCAAATGCCTTACTAAAGTCTAGGTAGGCCATGTCCACAGCCCCTCCCTGATCTACTACTTTGGTCACCCAGTCAAAGAAATCTATCAGATTTGTCTGGCATGACCTTCCTGCTGTGAATCCATGCTGCCTTGGGTCCTGTGCCCCCTCTGGCCTCTAGATACTTGACAATTCTTTCCTTCAGAAGTGATTCCATCATTTTACCTACCACTGAGGTTAAACTAACAGGTCTGTAGTTTCCTGCTTCTGCCTTGCTCCCACTTTTGTGAAGGGGGAATCACATCTGCCCTCCTCCAGTCCTCGGGTACCACCCCATCCTCATGTCAAACAAATTGGGTAGATTTCTTTGACTGTGTTACCAGTGTATTAGATCAGGGTGGAACAGTGCATGTGGCCTACCTAGATTTCATTAAGGCCTTTGACATCATTTCACATAGCAAATTCATAAACAAGCTGGGCAGCCTGGGAGTGGGTCTGAAGGTGGTAAACTGGATTAGAAATTGGTTGAAGGATAGAAGACAGAGAGTGGTGATAATTGGAGTTCACTCTGAGGAGGGAATGGTGACCAGCAGGGTACCCAAGGATCAGTACTGGGGCTAATGTCTTCATTAGTGACATTGCAGAGGAGATAGAAGGGAAGGTATGACCTTCTGCAGTGGACACAAAGACCTGAAACAGGATTAACGCTGAGTGAGGTGGAAAGATTCGGGAGGATCTTAGTAAGCTTGTGGAGTGGCCAAGAGTGTGGCAGCTATGTTTCAATGCAAAGAAGTGCAAATTCATGCACCTGGGACACAAAAACCTAGGGGCAGTACATGATGGAGGAAGGAAGGACAGATGGAGGAGGCAAAAAGGCAAACGGGGGGATGATAAATGGAGAAATGGCAAAACATGGAAAGCCTTGTATACTAGTGCCTACAGCCTATGAAATAACATCCAGACCTGTTGGCCTTAATGATGGAGACTGACCTGGATAATGTAGCTATAGTATGCTGAGATCTGGTATACTGGAACCCATAACTGGGATGCAGTAATACCAGGTCATACTCAGTTTAGGAGAGACAGGGAGGGTAAAAAGGGAGGAGAGGTAGACATGGGTAGGTCATTAGTTAGACCACACCTGGAGTACTGCATGCAGTACTGGCATCTGTATCTAAAGAAGGACATTAAGTTACTGAAGGGGGTGCAGCGCAGGGTGACAAAGATGATCAAGGGGCTGGGGAACTTATCATACAAGAGGAGGTTGAAGGATTGAACATGTACTCACTGGAGGAGAGGAGAGATAGGGGTGACATGATTGAAACCTTTAAATACATGATAGGAATAAACAAGATGGGTACAGAGGGGCTGTTCAAAGTAAGGGAGGGGAGGGCCACCAGGGGCCATGATATGAGACTGGAGCTAGGAAGGTTCAGGAGGGAGATGAGGAAACACTTTTTTACAGAGAGGGTGGTGGCTGGGTGGAATGCATTACCTGCAGAAGTGGTATGCAGTAGAACAGTGGACTGCTTCAAACAAAGATGGGACAGGACAAGGGGGAGAGTTAATGAAGGGGAAGGGTGGAAGGGAGGGGCAGCTGCAGAATGAGGGGTGCTAGCTGCACATTTGAGCAGACTTGATAGACCTCTAGGCCTTTATCTGCTGGCAAATTTTGTATGTTCATATGTTCGTTTGGGTAGAAGGTAGCTCAAGACACCAGCATTTAACATTCTTACCAGCACCTTTATTCACGATGACCATCTACCTTGTTTGTCAAGGGCAGATGTATTAGTTGAAGGCAACATTTTCATTACATTTTAAACAGAGTTCTCCAGTGTGTGCCGGAGTGGGAGGGAGGCTGAGTCAGCACATGACATGATGGGGGCAACCAGTCTAAAACAGGTCATTGTGTAAAACAGCTCACAGTGCTAAACCCACCACAAAAAAGGCACACTTGCAGTGCCTTTTTCAAGATTTTAAATTGCCTCAATTCCCAATTCAAAAGTAGAAATCAGGGACTGTTTTTTTATAACAAAATAAAATGTTTCTCAACTTTATTTTTATTTAAGCAAATTATGTACTTAGAAATGCATTTTTCTTTTTCTATTAACCCAGGTTAACAATGACCCATGTTATAATTTGATTAGCCATTTCAGGGTGTGCACTAAAGAACTGGATAAAAGACACCACATGACCATGCATTCTCCCACTATGACCGCATGCCTGAGCTACTTTCCATCCCTCACAACCTACTCATCAGCAGCATATCACTCCGCACATGGCAGACTGCCACACACGCACCTGGTACACACAGGCTGCCACAACCAAATGGCAGTAAAACTATATAACTGTCCCACACCACAAAGAAATTACCTGGCTTATACAGCTACAAAGTAATGACTAACAAACCTTATCTGGTTGATTCTGAAATTTTAGAATGTTTTCCCTCTAAGGACTTTCACTTTCTTCTTTGCAGTGTTACCAAGCAGTGTTCATCCTGGCAAGGGACATGGTTGCAAAGCTTTAGAATAAGGAAGGTTTTCTTGATGAGTGTGTAAAGTGTGGTACTTTAGGTTATTTTTGGTGAAATTAGAAAAAAGAAGACATCAACTGTAAGGAGACTGAGTGAGTTAACAGCTTCATCAGAGTACAGTAGATACAAATATGGGTGAGTGGGTATACAATTGTGATAGTGATGGTAAAACAGCAAAGATCAGTACAGGAACAGAATATTCTGCTTGCTGTACTGGACTGCTGTGTTACTGATGTTGCTGTCACTGGGGAGATAACCCTCTCCCTGAAACAACTCTGACTCTGAGTTGTTTATCTTTAGTATGACGGCAGATCTCCCCCCTGCATGAAGTATACAAAACACTTGCGTCCCTGGATGGCACAATGCCGACTGTCGGTATTGTGTCATTGCTGTAATGCTGTTCAACAGGACTCCTGTCAATGAAAATGGTGAAACTGAGTGATTGTTGCAATATCAGTGGTCGCTTAGGCTTGTGAGTAGTATAAGTTCATATATCTCGTCAAATGTTAAATTTCAGCCAATCAGCGCATGCCACGTCATTTGACAGGTGGGCATGGCGTGAAATGGACCAATCAGAATCGCCCCTTGTTAAACCGGAAGTCCCTCCCTAAAATGCGCTAGCCCCGCCTCTTGCGCAGGAAATGACATGCATTCGAACCCGTGTCCCACCCCTTGAGCAGGAAATGACCTAACAACACCATTTTGTAAGTGTCTTACGCCCCTCCTTCTCGTACACTCCTCGATCCCCTGCCAGACCATCCTGGCTGGAACCCGAATCCCACCATGCTAGCTTGAACTCCTGCATCCCTCCTTTCTCCTGCACCCCCACCATCCTGGCTCGAACCCCTGTTCCCCACCCCTCCTTCTCGTACACTCCTCAATCTCCTGCCAGACCATCCTGTCTCGAACCCGAGTCCCACCATGCTAGGTTGGACTCCTGCGTCCCCTCCTTTCTCCTGCACCCCCACCAGCCTGGCTCGAACCCCTGTCCCTCTTCACCACCGTGCTCCTCCGCCCCAAAAAATCAGTTAGTGTTTATGTAGTGGTGTGTGCCCCCTGTAGGCCTATTGTATAACTGCAGGGGGCATGTGTGTGTTTTTTGATTAGGATATTTTCAGAAAGAAGTATCTAGGAGGGAACCTGATCGTGCAGAGGTTTCACAGATCTGTGTGGAGACCCCAACCCCGAGGGAAATTCATATGCCTGTGTGAGTACCCCTTTTTTCTGTTTTTGTAACAGTATACAAAATTATTTAACATGCATCTGTAGGGCTGTGTCAAACTTGCATCAAAAGGATAGCTTTATGTAAACGCATGTAACATTTATAAGCTAAAACGCGGGACCTCTGTGTAAATAAGATGGTTCAGCAGTTTTCTCTGGATAGCATTGCAACAATCACTAAAAACTAATTATTTATACTTTTGTCATGAATTAGAAAGAATAAAACTATATAAGAAAAAAAGGAATACACATACCTATAGTTCACCCCCCTCAGCTCTGTGTAGTATCAAGGAGAAGGCTGAAATGAAATGTGTGTGATATTTATAATGTTTTGAAAAAATGATATATTACAAAGAAAAGACGGAATGTAAAATGATAATGTTTCTCTTTCAAAAATAATTTTAAAGCACACAGTCTTAAAATGTATCTACAGCTTTGCTTAGAGCTGTTGCAAAAAAATACACACTTTGTGTGTGTGTGTGTGTGTGTGTCCCTCATTAGACACGTAGAAAAAGCAATGTCTTTTATGTATGTTTAAAATATAGATGGTGGGGGTTTTTGGAGCCTGGTGGCTGTGTGTGTGTGTGTGTATGTGTGGCCATCCCTCATTAGGTACATAGGAAAAGCAATGCCTTTTATGGATGTTTAAAATATAGCTGGACTTTTTGGAGCTCACGGTCCTGTTGGCTGTGTGGTAGGGGTCTTTGTCTGTTAAGACGTGACAAAACATCTGTTGTTCATTTACACAACCATGGCTACAAAGGCCTATTGATTCTCTTTGGAAACGTGTGTCTCAAGATTTTTGGATTTCAGGGTCTGTAAAAAGTAGCTTTATGCTTTTTGCAAAATAAATGTCTATAGTTACATTATCAAAAAATTAAAAGTCATGTAGTACTAAATAGAAAAATAAATGATATGTTACAAAGAAAAGATAGAATGTGAAATGATAATGTTTCTCTTTCAGAATAATTTCAAAGCACACAGTCTTCTTAAATGTATCTACAGTTTTGCTTAGAGTCGGTGCAAAGAATACACACTTTGTGTGTGTGTGCTATGTTTTACGAATTACTAATTTAAAGGACGAGCTGTTTAAAAAAGACAAAATTTCTGTTTTGAATTTTCAAAGCATAACTTAGGCTTGCACTCCACTGCCTCTCTGTGTTTTAAGATTGATAAAAAAGCATCTGTTTTTAATTAGACTGTGACCAGCCTATTAGCAGAAAGGAATTTCTTAATGCCTTCCAGCTGTCGCAGGAAGTGAGAAACAAAAGCCTACATTGACTAGCATAGGGTCTTATATATCCCACCCTTGGAGAATGGGGGGTGTTGGTCTGATGGACAGTGCCAGATGTTTTCACTACTTGCCACTGTACTTGGGGGTCTGAGTCATTTTATATAAGCATTTCAAGATACTGGAAGCTCAAGTAGCAGTTGTTGTAGTCTCGCTCTGTCCTTTTGTCTTGAGCTAAAAATTAAAATATTCAACAATTAGCCATGGAACTGTGGACTCCTGGATAAGAGCTTATCCAAACATTTAATCGTTTGGCTAATACACAGTTGAACACTACAGCAGGTGTGTATTTTTTAACTAGAAATAGTAGATGCTGCATGTTTTAGAGTTTAAATGTTGTCTTATAAAAGTTTTAAAATACCGAAGTAGTGACAGGGGGCTTATTTTCTGTTTTTTAAATAGATCCACTGAGAAACCCTGGAGGGGTGAGGCTGGCTAATCCCCAGATTACTGCTACAGAAGGTGTGTATTTTTATCTAGAAATAGTAGAAGCTGCAGGTTTTAGAGTTTAAATGTTGTCTTATAAAAGTTTTAAAATACAAGTAGTGACAGGGGCTTATTTTCTGTTTTAAATAGATCCACAGAGAAACCCTGGAGGGTGAGGCTGGCTAATCCCAGATTACTGCTACAGAAGGTGTGTATATTTTATCTAGAAATAGTAGAAGCTGCAGGTTTTAGAGTTTAAATGTTGTCTTATAAAAGTTTTAAAATACTGAAGTAGTGACAGGGGTTTATTTTCTGTTTTAAACAGCCTCACAGACAAACCCTACAGGTGTGAGAGGGAAAAGAGATCATTACATGAATGTGATGTTTTCAAGGGCATGGCAGAATTTCAACTGGTGTCAGTGACCAGAATACATATAGCATAACTGAACAAGATATACAGCCATCTACGAGCAGTGTTTCAAGAGTCTCTGCAGCTGTAAATGAACCAAATGTGCCAATAAACATTGTACAGCCATCTACGGGCAGTGGTTCAAGAGTCTTTGCAGCTGTAAATGAACCAAATGTGCCAATAAATATTGTACAGCCATCTAGGAGCAGCGGCTCAAGAGTTTCTGCCCAAAGGTTTCAAGAAAGTGACATTGACATGATCAATATTGGGAAAGCCTATATTTTTAAAACAATTGATTGTTTGTTTAATGCCTTGGTAATTGAGGGCAGATTATCTAGTGAGGATTACGATCATCAGCTGCTTAAATCTGAGCTTTTAAAAGTTCAGCTACTGTACTGAACAGTGTGCTTGGTTTAGTCCATATTTCAAAATTCTCAATCAGGAAATGAAGATGATGTTTAGTGCCACCCACATGTATATGAAAAGTACAGGGCTTGGAGGAAAAAGTTGCCAAAACAAAGAACAAAATACAAAGTGAAAGCACAGAAGCTCTCATAAACTGAGTACAAAGGGTTGCATCACTAGCAAAATGAAAAAAAATAACAAATGGGGTCAAAAAAGAAAAATCTGGGTAAAAAATAAAACAATACGAGAAAAGTTGATCAGAAAAGTAAAACATGCCAGGAAAATATTACAGCATAGGTTTTTACAAAATGCTACAAATGGTCTGCAGTCTGAATTAGAAAACCATGACGATGATGATGATCAGGCTAACAGTGCGCCCCCTACAGTGTATTTAGAAGCTGTACAGGAATATGAACGCAGTTTTAAAAAATTTAATGCTACAGAATTTCATCAAAGATATAAGTTTATAAATCTAGATAAAATAAAATCTTTTACAGAGGCTATTGCTGCAATGCACCAGGCTATAGAAAGTTTGTTAGACAGTGTGAAGAGAAAAACACAATATGGGGATTTTATACAGGTAAGATTAAATGCTGCTTCTTTGAATCGCCCCTTGTTCTCAAGAAAGACAAGTCCAAATGAACTAAATGCTGCAACCTTCTTAGATCAGATAGCTGATATGCTACAGAGCAATACTGAAGTAATTGCTGATTCCTCTATACATCTTGTGATAATGACCATCAGAAACCACCAGGGGTCGGGGTTGGGGGGGAGACGGACACTGAGCTCCATCTTGTATAGCAGGATTTTACAAAAAAAAGAGACGATACCTGATTGATTTAAATAACAGACAATAGTTTGTGTTTCGGTGGCTCCATTCTCGCACTCTTAAATCCACATATGAGTGACAGTCAGTTGTTGAACAAGGCTAAAATATTGTACACTGAGCTAGGTTTGTCAGACCAAAGCCCTGTCACTTTTAGTGATGTGTCACAGTTTGAACGCTTTTAGAGTCAAAATTAAGATTTTTATATCATAATGAAGAAACTGGCAAACATTTTCAACAGGTCCAGAAAGATTTCCTAAAACACTGTTTTGTATTATTACATGAAAAACATTTTTATGGCATCACTAATGTAAAAAAATTCATGAAACAGGGTACCTCCTGAATATTGTGATGTAGCCTACAGCCATAAGGGAAATCATATCTGTGCACAACAGCAGAAGTTTGTTTCAACCCATGTTGTCTCGAAAAGGAAATTGGCACAGTATCTTGTCACAAATGTAAGAAGATTTGTAGGTCTTCAGCGTGCCTAGAAAGACATTTAGCTAGAGCTGATGGTGATACAGGGTCTTGTAAATCCATGAAACTGTGTGAACAATGTTTTGTTTTTACAAGGATCTCATACATGTAAATTGATTCAGTGTAGCAGATGTGGTTCTTTCATGACAGCAGACAAGCATCTGTGTTACATGTCAACACTCACAGATGTAAAAAGCACTGAGAAATATATAGTGTTTGATTTTGAAGCCACACAAGAAAGGGGTGCACATACCAAATTTTGTGTATGCTAAGCAGTTAGATGGGAAGAGGTCCTGGGAATTCAAGGTGAAGATTGCATAAAAGATTTTGTAGGACATTTTATTGATGCCCCATTTAGACACTACACATTTATATCACACAATGCCAAAGGCTGCTACAGTTACTTTATCATTAGCCAGCTAGTCAAGGAAAGAATTGATATTAAATTGCTCACACAAGGAGGAAAAGTACTCTGTGTCACAGTGACATCCCTACACATCAGATTTATTGACAGCCATTGTTTTCTTCCTTTTAAACTAGCAAAATCCCTGCAGCCCTTGGATTTGAGAATGAGATTGCTAAAGGCTACTTCCCATTTTTAACACCAAGGCTAATGAAAATTATGTAGGCCCCTGCCCGATGCTCAGTTTTATGGTTCTGAATATATGTTGCCTGCAGAAAAGCAAGAGTTTTGCAATGGTACCTAGCTAACAGACATAGAGAATTTAATCTGAAAAGAGAGCTTCGCCACTATTGTCAGTTAGATGTTGAAATTCTTCGAAAAGCCTGTGTCAGATTTAGAAATGAAGTACTGGAGATGACTAGGAAAAGTATTTTAAAACAGTCAGACGATGATACAGTGGAGTATGAAACAGTATCCTTAGACCCCTTCCAGTACGTCACCATAGCCTCAATTTCTATGGCGATGTACAGGTTTCTGTTTTTGAAAGAATGCACTGTTGCTGTTCTCCCCCCAGACAACTACCACAGACAATTGAAGAGGTACTCCACACCTGCTATTCAGTGGCTTATGTACATATCTGAGAAAGAAAACATTTCTATTCAGCATGCGCTAAGGGGTGGTGAATTTAAGGTGGGTCCGTACTTTTTTGGATGGCTATTCAGTCGTCAAATGGAATACCCACAATTTGAATTTAATGGTTGTTTTTTCATGGCTGCAACATCTGTTACTGTGAGAAAGATAGAAACCACATGACAGGGACTAGTTTTGGACAGTTATTCAATAGGACCAGCACAAATTTCATTTTCTAAAAAGACAGGGTTTTGCAGTTAGAGAATTGTGGGAACATGAATGGAAAGCAATGCTGACCATGGATCAGGGTTTGAATAATTTTTTGAGGGACAGGCAGCTACCACAGCCACTCGAACCTAGGCAGTCACTGTTTGGGGGGAGAACAAATGCCATTTGTCTGTACTATAAGACACAGCATGATGAGAAAATACACTATTATGATTTTACCAGCCTCTACCCTTTTGTTAACAAAACCAAACAGTATCCAGTCGGTCATCCTGACATCATTTATGACAATTTTGATGACCTCACTCAGTACTTTGGTTTAGCAAAAGTAAAAGTCTTACCCCCTAGAGGTCTTTTCTTTCCAGTGCTGCCATCCAGGATTGGTAAAAAGCTTGTGTTTACATTATGTCGTGCATGCGCTGAAAATAGACTTCAAACAACATCATGCACACATGATGATGAGCAACGGTCACTTACAGGTACCTACTGTACCGTAGAACTAAACCTGGCACTGGAAAAAGGCTACAAAATCATTAACATTTATGAAGTTTGGCATTTTAAAGAGTCATGCACAGAGCTTTTTGCAGATTACATCAAGCTGCAGCTAAAAGGCAAGCAAGAGGCATCTGGTTTCCCTTCATGGGTCAAAACTGAAGAGGATAAAGTCAGGTACATACAACAGTATTTTGAAAGGGAAAATGTACATTTGAACCCTGCAGCCATAACTGTTAACCCTGCAAGAAGACATATATCTAAACTGTTTTTAAATTCTCTTTGGGACAAATTTGGGCAGAGAGCTAATTTACCGACAACGAGCATAGTAACAGACCCACAGAAATTATTTCAATATGTCTTTGTTCCCTATTACGATATCTCATCGTGCTTTTTTCATCGATGATGAAACAGCATGCTTAAGCTGGAAATATACCAGCAATCATTACACAAATTCCAATAATATCAACATATTTATAGCTAGTTTTACAACGGCATGTGCCAGAGTCGAACTCTACAACCTGCTAGATAGGTTACAGGACAGGTGCCTTTACCACGACACAGACTCTGTCATTTTTGTGTCCAGACCAGGTGACTGGGCCCCCCCCGGGTGATTATTTAGGGGAGCTGACCAGTGAAGTTCCTGCTGATGAACACACTACAGAGTTCGTTTCTGCAGGCCCAAAAATGCTGGTTACAGGCTGTCCAGTGGTGAGGTTGTTCTTAAAGTGAAAGGGTTTACCCTTAATGCAGCCAGCAGTAAACACATTAATTTTGAAAGTCTGAAGGACCTGGTCTTTGATCATACGGGTCACAGATCTCTAAAGAAATTACCGTGAGTCAACCCAGCATTGTTAGGAATAAAAAGCAGTGGTCCCTTGAAACAAAAACGCTGTCCAAGACACAGAGAGTAGTTTATGACAAGCGAGTTTTACAAGACAATTTTAAAGCACTTCCTTACGGATACTGACTGTGAAAAATGGATATCAGGTTGCAGCATCCCTTTACTTGTCTGTTGCCTGGCCCCTCTAATAGTGGGAAGAGCTTCTTTATAAAACAGTTGTTGGAACATGCTGATGCCACTTTATCACACAAGCCTGAAAATATTGTCTGGTTCTACAGCTGTTGGCAACCTTTGTATAATGAATTGCTGTTAAAGTTCCCTCAGATTAAATTTGTGGAGGGGCTACCGATGTCACTAGCTGACAATGATCTCTTACCCCCTGGAAAGGTAAATTTTGTCGTTATAGATGATTTGATGGACTCTGCCTGTCAAAATAGTGAAGTGGAATATGGGTTTACCAAGTACAGTCATCATAAACAATTGACAATATTTTTAATTGTCCAGAATGTGTTCTGTCAAGGTAAAAAAAGCAGGACCATCACACTAAATGCCAAATACATGATTCTGTTTAAAAACCCCAGAGACAAGCTTCAGATCACAACACTAGCTAGACAAATGTATCCTGGTCAGACAAAATTTTTCTTAGAAGCTTTTGAAGATGCCACAAGAAAGCCTCATGGCTATTTACTGGATGATTTAAGATCCAATACACCAGATGAATATAGACTGCGTAGTGGGGTGTTTCCCCCTGACTGGCCTGTGGCATATGTCATGAAAAAAACACATTCTGCTTCTAAAAATATTTGATACTGTATTGTCATTATGTCAAAAGACTGCAGAGAAATCTGTCTGTTTTAAAGGTACTAGTAAAGGGCCTCGAGCTTAAGAAAAGCTATTTTATGTTCAGCCTCTGATGATCTGATATCAGCTATAGCTGAGATAGCCTTAAACACTCTCAGAGAATATTCCACTGTCAGCAAAGCAGTTAGGTGTACTGAAAAACGGAGAGTCATTAAAACTTTAAGCGATAAACAAATAACCTTAAAAGGAAAAAGAAAATAGTTAATCAGACTGGTGGCTTTATAGGAACACTGCTAGAAATTGCCATCCCTTTGATCACAGGCCTGTTGGCTAACAGATAATGGATTTTACACAGAAAATGTATTTGGTACCTCAGCAAAGATGGATCACATTAAAACTAATTACCCTGATCGGGATATGAGAACAGTTGCAACTAACAGTTTGGACACTGACATGAGAGCTATACTGTCCCGGACTGATTTATCAGACTAGTAAAAGCCAAAATGTACTCTGCTTTTTACAACGCTATCTGACTTTGGTAAGACAAGGAAAACAAGCTAAAACCAGTTTTGACATTACCATGCCTGAAAATGAATCAATGTCTGACCCCCTGCGGTCATGGCAGAGACAGCTTCTGTACCTAGTACTATGGAAAAGACATTTTAAGTAGTGTTTTCATCGGTTCAAACCAATGCTGAACTTTTGTTAAAGCATATGGTCAAGAACAAGGATATTGTGTTTTGGAGTGATAAGGGTGAATTAATGTATAAAGGCACTGTTGTTTCTGGGTCTCACATGGTCGATTTAGTAAGAGCGGCTAGCAGCCACTCACGCAATCCCTGACCACAGAAAGCCAAAGGGCTGGGATGTTTTGTCAAAGCAATGGCTGAGTCTAACATACCACCTCAGTGTTTGCTCACTCAGCAAACAGGAGCTATGTGGAAAGGCTGAAATGGTAGCTGGTCAAAACAGCCACAGCCATCTCCAGTTAGCCAATGGTCAGTGACGCCCAAAAGACAAAAGTCTTTTAAGAAACCTCTGTGGCTCACTATGTAAACTTAAATGCAATCTCTATGTATGAATGTTAGATACCTTCAGTGACTGTTGTGTACAGCATATGTTGAACATTTTACCTCATATTAAATATGTAATCCTACCTCAGTGACTGCTATGTACAACCTATGTTAGCTATATTTACCTCATACTGAATATGTAATCCTGCTTTTACAAAAAGTGTTTATATTGATGCATGTTAGCCTACTTCATAGTTAAATATATAGCATGTTTTCAGAAAGATGTGCTTATAATTCTACCTCAGGGTTATGGCGTTATAGTGTGCATTTTTTAACAGGAGATGCTTTTGTTTTATTATATCATCATCTATGATGTCACCACTGATACTTGTTGTATTTATTGCAGTTTTTACAATAAATGCCTTTGTATTTTATATATTTGTCATTATTGAAGACATTGCATATCTTATCCATGATGTTACCACTGATTTTCGTTGTATTTTATTGGCAGTTTTTTACAATAAACACCTTTATATTTTATATATTTTTGTCATTATTGAAGACATTGCATATCTGAAAATGTTAAACACAGCCCCCCCCCACAGTTTAAACACAGCAAACAGAGACACACAATTATGAGTGTTTATATATGATTTTTATAAGTGACTGGTTTTGAATAAAATTACAAGCTGCTGCATATTTTAAATTCATTACAAGACAAACAAGTCTGAACATGTTGCCACCTCACTGATACGTGCCCTGACATGTTTAGATGTCTGGAAAAGTGACGTACAAAACTAGTTACCATGGCATCATTTTTCAGCAAATCATTAGAGTACATTTTTAAAATCTGATCATAAGAAAGTCCTTTGCATCTGTGGTGTAAGAAAAATATGGTGAAATCTGCAGGTGGTAGAAAAGGTATCTTGTAACTGTGTGTTTTGGTACAAAATGTTGTTTGCATTTCTGTTTAAAAAAAATCCAATAGTTTGTGTATGATTGTCAGGATGAAAACCGTAGCTGTCGAAGAACTCCCCAGCCCCATTTTCTGAAATGTATACGGCTAACCAGTGCTGTCAGGAGGTCATGGGGTCAGTATGATGACTAGTGCTGTGGGAAGGTTTCTCAGTCTCTCCTTGGGTAGCAGATCACAGGGAAACACACCCAGAAAGCAGTCACGGATGTGGGTGTCACTGGTTGCAATTTTTTCCAGCTGCTTTGTGTTCATTTTTATGGTTTATCACATATAATCAAAAGTGACATTTCTTCTCTGGTTTATCTCAATGACATTATCAAACACTGCATAGATAATGAGATTAACTGTTTGTGGAAGGGCTTCTGCAAATCTGATCTCAGCTCTGAGGTTCCCAGTTTTAATTAAAGAATAATGATCAGCACATTCTTGGTCCGGAGTGAGATCAAAGGCAAACAGGGTGTACCCTTGGGTAAATTCCTGATGGTTAACTAAAAGTGGTCGATCTTTCATAGATTTCCCCGCTGCTAGTACTAGATTAAAATATTCTCTCACAGCATTCCCATTTCTAAAATCTGGCTGCAGAGGTTTAGCGGGAATTTGTTCACCGTCCAGATACAGAGCCACAAAATTAATGTTATAATGCTTAAAGTTAAAGGGGTTTTTAGTGTAGGAACCACTAAAAGCATCATTGTCAACAAATCCCATGACCATCATTTTTGGCAACTGTCCCAAAAACAAATTATCTTGGTTGCAGACCCTGCTGCCTGCAGGGAGGCTGAACACTTTCATACCCACTCTGTCTATAGGGTATTTAGCGTTGGAGGTGAGCAGGGCTTCTGAGTGTCCCAGACGGACTCCGGGGGTCACTTTAACCCTTTGACAAACAGAGGCGCCATGACTTTTAGCTTATAAGGCTCAGCATCTCCACTCATCAGGCAAAAGCTGTCCCTGTTACGTGTCAGTTTAATTTTAATATCCACGCCATTCAGCATCAGTTTCTCTTGAAAAACAAGTCTGTGTGCAAGTGTCCCAGCAGTTCTACCTCTACTGAGATGTGTGAAGGAGCTTCTTTTATTAAAACCTACATTATCACCATCTCTGTCTGTGATTTCATGTTTCCTTGGGGTGTCTTTGTAAAATAACCCTGCTGTAAATTGTAGAAAGGGTCTCTTCACTGAAGTTCAGCACAGATTCTATGACAGCCCTGTAGGGTAACAGTTATTGCTCTGACTGATGAGCCGATCGAGACAGTCACATCCAGCTGACTGAAAATGGTTGCCACTGGGTAGTTTATAAGGACACTTTGGCCGCTGCAGGTATATCACTACCATCCGCTTCAGTGATTTTGCAAACCAGGTAAAGAAGTGTTGTTTAGATCCAAATAGTCTTCACCAGTCCCTGCTATATAAAATTCAATCGGTGAGTTTTCTGAAAGAGGCAGCCAGAGGGGTATCTCTACATAAATGCTTTTTTCAATGCTTGTCTGTGGGAGAAACGGCAAACAAGTCAAGTTCTGATTTTGTGCATTATTCAGAACCACAGTGCACGAAAGCCATGTTTTTTAGAACAGGTCTCTGCTTTTTTTATGACCCCTCGAAGATCCTTTTGCCTTTGAGCATTTTCTTTTATGTGAAGTTTGCATTTTGAAACACCTCTTTTAAAGTAGCCGGGGGCCGATGAGAAGCGAAGGGTGTACTCTGCGCTTTCTCTTTTTACCTCTCTTGAATACAATCAGCCCTGAGCCACCCTGAGTAGGCTTATCACCCCTGACATCTTTTGAGCGACAGCACTAGTCACATGCCCCACAACATCCTTTGCAACATTTTTAGCAGCTGTCTGTAGATGTGGTTTTGCAATTTCAAACCCCTTCTTAAAATGGAACTGCTTTTCTGAACAGACTACGAAATATCCCTCCTATACCAGAACCATACATAGTAGGAAGTCCATGAAAGCCTGGCAGACCAGTATCCTGCCTGTGCCTTGTAATAGCTTCTGTACAAGGCAGGGTCCCCATAATGTCGAACAATCACCATCCTTGTTTAAATTTTAGAGCACTCTCTGGGGCGAAAATGCAACTTCACGATCACCTTTCCAAATCGAAATGGTACAGGTTCATTTTGATCATTCTTTATTTCAATAGTGACTGTATCGATCTGATGTTTACTGACTGTTTGATAATGGGGTTTATCGAGGTCACGGTCACTATCTCATTGTCTTGGCCCCTGACGGCACGCATCTCAGCAAAGGCACTAGACTGTCACCCACTATTTCATGTGTGATAATGTCAGTGTATATATATAATGTGTAAAGCCCCATTAATATCTGGAGGGTTCTTTGCTAGATTCTTTCCTACACCTACCTCGAGTCTGCTAAAACCCAAAGGTACCTGTAACTGCCCATGCATAAACAAAATACATTTGATGTCACTGTCAACGCTTATTTCTCTCCCGACGGTTTGTTGTTACAAAACCACTGGCAGTTCATTTACTTCAAATATGCTTTTATTAATTTGAGCAATAACACCAGCCATGTTAGGATAATAGCCCGATGGGATTTTAAATGCTGCTGACTCAGTAAAGGGTCCAGTTGGTGGTGTTTTACTGTGGGCTACGTTTAGAGGCTGATAGAGCATACTGAACCTGTTTTTCTGTGCAGGCATGTTGTCCCAGGTATGAGGGTACTGAATTTCTGCTAAGCCCACTTCCCATTCACCAGGTAGTTCAAGCATTTGTGGTAACTGTACAGTAAAAGTGGATATAGTATTGTTGGGGAAAATGTTGTGCGATGCATTGCTGGGCAATGTGATATAAAATCCATTTTTGAGCATTTTAAGCCTTATCTGCTTCTAATGTCCTGAACCTGTGTTGCCTCAACCCAGCTATTAAATTTATCAGGCCACCCTCTCCACTTTACCAGATACCAAGTTTTTCTGCCACGCTTTTCTCCTTCAGGATTTTCTGCACCCTGTACACACGGTCCTCATCAGGTTCAATTTTTGCAGCTCCTCTCGTAAAAGTACCTTTAATGTCTTCCCCTGATAGTCTTTTAGCTTATAGGTGGGCCTCTGTGTCTTTAAGACCTCCATCACAATAAATATCTCATCTGTGTACGTCTGTTCATATCCCTTTTCAAACACCCCTTTTAGCTTAGATAGTCTCACGTGATCATCTTTCTGAAGGGTACTCTTTTGTTTTTTGCCAAGAACAGAATTACCGTACAGGATCTTCCATACACCCAGGGCATTGGAAGGGTTAACATCCACAGGTCTGTGTTTAATGCTTCTGTGATAAGTATGGTTATAGCTGTGCACCAGGTCTGACAACACATCTGTATATTTCCAAGTATTCTGGGCTGTAAATTAACGCCACATGCGTGACTTCAGTGTCCTATTAAATCTTTCTACAATGCTGGCCTTAACTTCATTATTCGTCACAAAATGGTGCATTTTATTTTGTTTTAATAGGTTCTTTAAGGAAGCATTTAGAAACTCTTTACCCTGATCAGTCTGCAACTTCTCAGGTGTGCGTCCACTTTTAAAAATAGTTTTAAAGGCTTGCATCACTGCCTTGCCTGATTTGTCTCTTAAAGTCACTACCCAGGCATACTTGGACAGCACATCGATGCACGTCAGTATGTACTTAAACCCATTATTGTACTTTGCATATTGACTCATATCCACTAAATCAGCTTGCCATTGTCTGTCTATGTCAGAAACAATGACAGGATTTCTCTTAAATCGGACTCTGGCTGCTTTGTGTAATGAATAGGGCTCCTGTTTCACAAGCCATTCTGCAACACCTTTCCTGGTGACCTCTTTATCAAGTTTTTTTTGCAGCCTTATACAGCTGAGTCACCCCTGTGAAACTACCCACTTTTTTTTGCATTAAAATATATATTCTGGAACAGGTGATCATTCATCTCCTTTCATCAACACCCCGACACATCTGCTAGCTAGCAAAACTCTTGTCACCAGTAAAATAAAGTATGTGCTCTTTTGTTCTTTTAAAAACACTATGACAACCACAAAGTGCAATGCATGATTATATTTTATTTATAAATACACACGTCATAACAGTATTTGAATATTTACTTTATAATACATCAACTAATGCATACAGGTTCTACATACAAAAGGCATAACACTATGACAACCACAAAGGGCAATGCATGATTATATTTTATTTATAAATACACGTCATAACAGTATTTGAATATTTACTTTATAATACATCAACTAATGCATATAGGTTCTACATACAAAGGCATAACACTATGACAACCACAAAGGGCAATGCATGATTATATTTTATTTATAAATACACACGTCATAACAGTATTTGAATATTTACTTTATAGTACATCAACTAATGCATATAGGTTCTACATACAAAAGGCATAACACATGGTAAGCATGCAACAGATTATATAATAATTTTGTTTTTCTACTCTTCAATTTTTTACACGCTTCACAATACCCCGAAACAGCAACTTTTGAGCTGCATGTTTTACACAAGCATTGGCATCGTCCACTTCACCCCTTAGTGATGAGGTATGCACAATACATACACACATATGCCATACACCACTCAAAATAACAAGGCTAATTTTGAAGAAATTCTGTTACATCTAAAATGACATTCACCTTGCATACTGCTCTACGGTTATTGTTTTCCATTACGTCAACATAGAGTCTCCATACAAGGGGTGGCAACTCTTTAATCAGAGTCAGTGTGTTTTCTGCCAGTGAAGCAGCAGCATCTTCAGAGCAGACATTTAATGCAGGCTGCTTTCCAAAGTATATAGGTTCCTTTAAAATGTCCTTTATCACACGGTACATTGTAGACATCAAGACTGTCTGGAATATTGGAAGCATGCCAGTACGTTCCATCTGAAAGTACATTATAATACACTATTTAGGAAAAGCATATGCTAAATCTGGTTTATGAAACACAACAAAAGCGATAAAGAAGCAAAATTTATGATGTCAGACTCAGACCCCCGTTCTGCAAACTAAACACTAAAAGTCAACAGCAGTACAGATAAAACCACAAAAGTGTATTACATCATAAGGGTTATGCATAAACTCTATAGCAATTTTAAACATTGCTTCCTCAAGAATAGCCCCCTCATCCTTAAAATAATCCACAGTTTCCTTTTGGGGTCCCTCTGGGAGACCATCAAAAAGACCTTGGCATGTCTCTAAAAGTACAGACGGTGCTTGTCCTGTAGGTAGATTTAACCAGGTTGTTTAGCTTTGTGTCTGACTAGTTGGTAAATAAGCCTCTGGATGCACTGACAGGGTGTTTCCCATCATTGTATACTCTGGAAAAAAACATACTTTTAGCAAGTGGTAAAAGCCAGGGTAACAATATGAACAATATTAAAATGGTAACAAGTAGCAGTTTTTGGGTGGGGGGGGTGTTTTTAACAATGAAAACAGTGTTCCTGAATTTCCTTATATCATTTTTTAAAGGGTCCTTTTTTTGACCAGTGGATTATTTCAGCAAGCAGAGAAGCCAGGTTAACAACACGCACAATATCACAAGGTTTTTTCTGCTTTGTAGTACACACACACACATGGCTATGACGACCATGATATAAAGTCCACAAAGACATTCATCGTCTTCCATGAATATATCGGCAATCACTTTAACATTTTCTACAAGTGGTAACACAGATTCATTTATATATTTATCTGTATCCTCCCATACTTCTGGAAGGGCAAACATCATCAGTTCATAGGCTGCATGTATCTCACAAAGGCAAATGTCATATTAAGTGAACCAAACAGTGATGGATGACAGTAATGGCTTAGGATCAGATACATAAACCTTTGGATTCTCTCTGTACTTGCATTCCGCATGATTATCTGTAAAAAATAAAATATGACACATTTTGGTACTGAAATGTTTCCATGTAGTAATTTGGGGGAGGGGTAGGGGGCAGGTGTTGGGGTAATTTTTTTACAATATAAACAGTGTTCCTTAATTTCTTTTTAGAAATTTTTTAAAGGAGCCTTTGCTGACCAGATGGCAGGCATATTTTTTAATTTCACCGTCTGTCTGCTGTAACATTTGCATAACTAACCACATGGGGTCATCAGATTTTCTCACATCATTTAAAACATGACTTATAGTTTCCAGGGTACAATTGGTCATATTTAACCCCTGATGCTTCATAGCAATTGCCAAGATCACGGGCATGAGCTGCCCTATATGTATGGCTTCAGAAACATTTCTGTATGCTTCTTTAGACCTTAAGTCATCAAGGACACATGAATGGTTTTTCTGACTCGGATCATCTATCTCACACCAGGACAGGAATCAACCAATTCACAATGTATTACCCTCTGTATCACTGAAACAATTACCACGGATGGTATGATACATAATGTACTTACAATACATATCGTTGTCAGTTTTGGGGAGTTTACTACTAAGGCCTGATTTCTCACATGAGGTCCCCTGTCTAATCTCAGTAGAAGAAGAGGGTTGTGTGGTGATCACAGCCTGTTCTGTGACATTTTGAAACATTCTATCGCTCTCTGTATTTCTAACATACCGGTTCTCACACATCTCATTAACAACCACATTTGTTTCTTTCACACAGCAAAGACAGTCGAGCAGTAGATTTGTGGAAAGTTGAGAATCCATGCTGTCCGAATATGACTGCTGCTCCATCGCAAATCCTTCAGTCTATTAAAGTAAAACAAAAAACAGCATTGGTCCTCTGACTCATTATAGGTAAGATTTAGTTCTACTGCTAACTCATCTCCCTCAGTTATGCCATGTAACCACTCACATTTTTTTATATGTTAAAATGCATTTACCTCATCAAGGCAACTCTTTTCTTCATTTTTCTCATCTTTCTCTTTCTTAGCCTGGGCCTGACTGCTTGTGGCTGCATTATCATCATCATCACCCTCTTGGTCAGAGTGCCCTCTTGGCTCTGTCTTGCATTTCTTTTCACAACTTTCTCTGATGCTTTTTTGGCAGTGTCTCACTGACCATCATCTCAGGCTCCCCTTCTTGTCACTCTCTGTTTTTGGTTTCATAGTAACTTCTTTTCTGCATCAGATTCACACCCCAGCAACTCTTCAAGGTCTTGCAGTGGTGTCTCTTCAGAAGGACAGTCAGGTTTAGGATTTTCTGATTCACCAAACTGTTCAGCGAGAGTTTCTTTTTATGTCAGACACTCTTCCACTCAACAAGACTTGTGTGGGGCATTTGTTTTCACACCTCACGTAGTACACATACGTTGGCTTGGGTTGTGGGGCCCCGACAGCTATCTTCTTGCTTGGCTTTTCATCTCCAGACTTTTCATTAGGTGGTGTGACAATCTGGTTTGTTACAGGGAGGTTGAATTTTTCATTAGGTGGTATGACAATCTGACCTGTTACAGGGATGTTGAAATGAGAAGCGCTTGCCATCTTCTTGCTTGATGTTTTTGATAATCTGCTCCAAGTCTCTAAAACAGAATCTGAGAAATCTCTCAAAAGCTGTGCCTTCTGGCTTCAAATGCAGGGTTTATATAACGCTTAGCAAGATGGACTGTCCCTTGGTAAAACCATCACCACACCCATCATACTATACATGGTAACGTGTCAGAGGTACATCTATTGTAGCCCCCACCCCCCTTTTTCAAAACATTATAAATATCACACACATTTCATTTCAGCCTTCTCCTTGATACTACACAGAGCTGAGGGGGGTGAACTATAGGTATGTGTATTCCTTTTTTCTTATATAGTTTTATTCTTTCTAATTCATGACAAAAGTATAAATAATTAGTTTTTAGCGATTGTTGCAATGCTATCCAGAGAAAACTGCTGAACCATCTTATTTACACAGAGGTCCCCCGTTTTAGCTTATAAATGTTACATGCGTTCACATAAAGCTATCCTTTTGATGCAAGTTTGACACAGTCCTACAGATGCATGTTAAATAATTTTGTATACCGTTACAAAAACAGAAAAAAGGGGTACTCACACAGGCATATGATTTTCCCTCGGGGTGGGGGTCTCCACACACATCTGTGAAACCTCTGCATGATCAGGTTCCCTCCTAGATACTTCTTTCTGAAAATATCCTAATCAAAAAACACACACATGCCCCCTGCAGTTATACAATAGGCCTACAGGGGCACACACCACTATATAAACACTAACTGATTTTTTGGGTGGGAGGAGCATGGTGGTGAAGAGGGACAGGGGTTTGAGCCAGGCTGGTGGGGGTGCAGGAGAAAGGAGGGGATGCAGGAGTTCAACCTAGCATGGTGGGACTCGGGTTCCAGCCAGGATGGTCTGGCAGGGGATCGAGGAGTGTACAAGAAGGAGGGGCGTAAGACGCTTACAAAATAGTGTTGTTAGGTCATTTCCTGCACAAGGGGCGGGACACAGGTTCGAATGCATGTCATTTCCTGCGCAAGGGGGGGCTAGCACATTTTAGGGAGGGACTTCTGGTTTAACAAGGGGCGATTCTGATTGGTCCATTTTAGGCCACACCCACCTGTCAAATGACGTGGCACACGCTGATTGGCTGAAATTTAACATTTGACGAGATACATGAACTTATACTACTCTTGTGTCTGCACTTATCAAACCACTGACTTGCTCAGTCTCCTCTCCGCAGATGCATACTGCTGGCTTCTCCAGATCATGTTTTGTAAAATCTGAATACAAAATCTTGCAGTTAGACAACATTTCATGAAGTAAAGCCAAATCAGATTTAGCTGCCTCTAATACCCATTTTACAGCCTGAATTGTTGCCTCCAAGATGAATGAGCAGAATGTCTGGCTCAGGATGAGTGACAAAAAGTATGTGCATTGTTGGACAAGCTGCTCCCACCTCATGCCAGTCTTAACAAACAAGTGGACATGACAGTTTCCAGTTACAAATCATTTCCCAAATCACTTTTCCTGGCAAACTGTCTAGCCCTTCTCACAAGTAAACTATTTGTACCACACTTAATCTCTTTGAAGATTGTGTAAGTGACAGCAATCTTAAATACGTGTCTGTCTTGTTCAGCAGTCTTCGCCAACTGATAATTTCAGTTTATCGGTTTTCTCTTTTAAAGCAGGAGTGCATGGTATTGGTGACCATTTTTACCTACAATTTATTTATACTACTTTTGATTGTTCCTTATCTTCTGACTTTTATGAAACTTTTCTTTTTCCATTTTGAGTCTGCTTCAGTACTTTTTTCATCTTTGAAATAATAAAAGGAGCGCTCCTTTTAATATGGCTTGGATTAGGTTTTCATCAGTATTCTCAGCTGGTTTGGAACACCTATTGTTGCTTTTGCTGTTCCATTACAGTCCATTTAAGTCACAACAGAATGTACAAATACAGCTGGGAATATTGATAAAAACCTGGTCCGAGCCATATAACAAGGAGCACTCATTTTATTATTTTAAATCATAAAGTATGTACAAATATAATATTTTAATACTTCCAGATGTTTATCCTGATAATACAAGATACCAGATCAAGACTATGGGGAACAATAGTTCTACAGAAATGAAAACAAAATGTGTGTTGAACAGTAAGATACACATTGCAAAACCTATTTCTCTCTCTCTATGTCTTTACTTTATTTGGCAAGGTAGAATATGCTTGCTAAATGAGACACTTTGATGAATCAGGACAGACTCAAACCCTTAGATGGCAACTGTTTGTTCTTCCAAACTGGACTGTCTCTTTCAGGCTATGCCAGATCTTATTACTTTCGAGCAGCAATCCATGACATGTTATCTAACATGTCTCTCTGACATCACAGATTCAACATTTTTTTTTGTGTCTGGAGAGCTGGGTCCTCATAAAAGAACTAGTCTCATTTGAGCTTTGGGCTTTATGTATACAAAGACATTTGTTTTAACCCACATTCTGCCTATCACAGGAGCAATGTCTCTGTTATGAATCGTGATAGGGATGTTTTCTGCTTACAGCTATCCTAGTAACTGTCCAAAGAGTTTGCAATCTCTCCCCAGAGCCACCTAGAATGTTCCTATCCTAGCATTATTAGACAACGTCCATCTCAGCTGAGATACTTGCAAATGGGCTGCTATTAAAAAAATTAAACACAAGAACATAAAGCAACACAAAACAAGTTACACAAATGTTGTTATAGGGATATATAGTACTTATGGATAAGTGGGCTAGCACAGAGAGTACTGCCAATAGTAATTGGTAGTTATTTTCTTTTTAATGAATTTAAATTAGTTAATTCTACTTGCTGTAGGGAGAGTGGTGTGAAGAGGCTGTATAGGTAGTGTGGACCATGAGTAGGATTGTAGGGTGCAATGGTTGTGGGGCAATATTGCAGACTGACATACTGTGGAGGCTAGGAGGGTGTCCAATATGCCATAGGCTAAGGAGGCTTGAGGAAGAGGTTCAGTGGCTTGGCAGTGAGCTAGGGAGGTTGAGGGAGGAAGGGAGGATTGCATAAGTAGGAGGGCTGACATCTGAGTGTATTGTGAGGGCAGCACAGAGAAGGAATAGTGGAGCAAGGGAGAGGTCAGGGGGAGGATGCTCTGTAGACAGGATGCCAGTTGAAAAAGAGGGGATTCTAGTAGGACCTAGAAAAAGAGGAGCAGCAGGAGGGAGGAGGAAACACACAATAAGGCAAAGGGAGGAGGGAATATGTTTGCTGTACTTGCAACACATGGGAAAGAGGATTCAGGAAGATATTGCACAAGGGATAGTACCCACAAACAGAAGGGAGGGAGGGAGTGATGGGTATTACTGGTAGAGAGACTGAGTATGGCATGGCAGGGGGAGGACTACTACTTGGTGAGCTGAGGTGAGAGTGAAAAGTTGGCAATCAAACAGGAGGGGGGGTAGGAGTCTCAATTGAGAAAGGCAGGGGGGAAGATACTGGGATGCACTGTAAAAGCACCATCTTGAGTGGCCCTAGAAATTACAACCTGGGTGGGGGCAGCAACAGGCACAAGAAAAGAGGAGGGAGGTATACTAGTGTTGGGGGACTTCATACTCAAATGGATCAGATGGGGCAGCAAGGGGGAGAGGCACAGTCAGCTATGGTTGGAGTTCATATAAGGATTAAAGGCAGACAAGGCAGGACAGGCAATCTTAAGGTGCATTAGGAGGGGTAGGAAGAAACCACTCATTGTGGTACATGTGGGGACAAATGACCTAATGAGGGAAACTGTGGAGGTAACAAAGGAGAGGACTAAGGAAGTGAGAAGGTTGTGTGAGTAGACTGGGGTGTCTGTGACATTCTCTGAAGTGCTCCCAGTACCCTGTGCAAGCACAGTGAGAAAGGAGAGGATTAGGGAATTGAACACATGTTTGGTAGAATGGTGTAAAACTAAGGGATATGGGGTTGTGGGTGGCTGGGGCAGTACCTGGGATAATAACAGTTTGCTTGCAAGGGATAGGCTGCACCTTAGCGGGGAGTGGAAGGAGGTATTAAAGCAAAGACTGGGGAGGTATATTGCGACAGAGGTATATTTAAACTAGATGGGGGTGGCAAAGTGGACAGCAGTTTGGCAGGGATCTGATAGAATGGATCCTACCCCCTAGGCTAGCAGGGACGGACCCGGGGTGGTTGAAAAAAGATGGAATAGAAGAAAGGAAATAGAGGCCAGTGAAAGGAAGGGGGCAGGATGGAGGGTGGTCTCGCTGAATGCAAGAAGCTTAGGCAACAAATCTGCTGAGCTACAGGCACTCTTAGCAGTGTGGAGGGCAGATGTTGCAGCTGTCACAGAAACATGGGTAACTGAACTCCAGGACTGGGATCTGGCAATACCAGGATACAATGTATACATGAAGGTCCATAAGGAAGGGAGGGGCAGTGGGGTGGTAGTCTATGTGAGGGATGGGATCAAATGCACAAGGGATGAGAAGGAAGATAGGAGAACAGAGGCAATCTGGCTGCAGCTACAAGACTCAAGGGGCAGGAAACCAAGGTTTGGGGTGGTATACAGACCACCGTCCCAGTCTGTGGAGCTTGACAGGGAATTAGAAGGACAAATCAGAAAGGTACTGTATGTAGAAAAGGGAAGGTGGTCATCATGGGGGATTTCAATTTGCCGGGGGCTGACTGGAGCATTCTAGTCACCTCCAGTGCTAGGGAACAAGTGCTCCTGGATGCAATCCAGGATGGTCTCTTTACACAGTTGGTTAGTGTACCTACTAGTCTAAAGAACACTTTAGATCTGGTGTTGTCAAATGGGGAGGCAGTAAGGGTAATAAAGGTGGAGGACCCACTAGCTGACAGTGATCACCAAATGGTGTGGTTTAATATCACGATGCACAGGGAGCCAGAGAAATCAGTTACACAGGTAGTAACCTTCAGGGGGTCAGACTTTGGGAGGATGCAGGAAGTACTGAAAGGGAAACTAGAGAGCATAACGCAGGAGATGGATGCAGAGCAGAAATGGGATATTATTAAAAGGGGGGTTAGAGAAGCAACAGAAGCCTGCACCAAGACACAGAGTAAGAGGAGCAGAGCAAGAAAACCATGCTGGTTGAACAGTGAGGTAGTGGAGGTGGTGAGAGCAAAACAAGAAGCACAACAGAGTTATAGAAGGACAAGAAAGGAAGTGGGCAGGGAGGAGTATGCAAGATGGTCCAGGGAGGTG
Source organism: Neoceratodus forsteri (assembly GCA_016271365.2). NCBI lineage: Eukaryota > Metazoa > Chordata > Ceratodontiformes > Ceratodontidae > Neoceratodus > Neoceratodus forsteri. The sequence continues at coordinate 67,171,533 of CM057455.1, forward strand.
ACCAGAAAAGTGAGGGAAGCCAAGGCCCAGAGGGAGCTGAGATTAGTGTAGAGAATTATTGGGGGGGGACTTTTTCAGATACATCAGGGAGAAAAGGACGTGCATGGAGATGATAGTGAGGACAAAAATCAGTGGGGAGTGGATGGAAAAGGGTGAGAAGCAGGCAAAAACACTGAATGAATCCTTTTGCTCAGTATTCATGGAAGAAAAGGGAGGCTCGCTACCACCATGGCCGGGAGGGTGGGGACAGGGGTAGAGGAGGCAACAGATGGAAGAATTGAGGCAATTAGAGTCCTAGAGGGACTGACGGCACTGAAGGTAGATGAGACACCAGGGCTGGATGGTATCCATCCCAAGGTGCTGAGGGAGATGGTGGGGGTGTTAGCGGAGCCGCTGGTAGATCTGTACAGCACCTCACTGGAGTTGGGATGTGTGCCACTGGACTGAAGGATGGCACATGTAGTACCATTACACAAGAGTGGACCAAGGGATGAACCAGGTAATTATGAAAGCAATAAGACATGACAGGGTGTGGTTTGATGACTGATAACAGCACGCCCCCCAGGTACGTTGTTAGGCACGAGGCGCTTGCACAGAGTGACTACAGCAGCTGGGTAGTTCTCTTATCAATCAACAACCCGCACCCTAAAGTGTTTTATCGGTCTTATAAAATGGGTAACAACTATTTCTATAACAATTAAACAAAACTCTGGACACATTATTAAAGATTTAATTATAGTAGGTTATTTTATTTAAATATGGTGAAAAATAGTCCCCAGACTTGGGCAGAGGAGTGGTAAAATTGATTGAATAGCAACTCACTGTAAAATGCTAAACCAGTGATCTGGAGGGACAGCAATGTATTATTTGAGCAGTTTAGGATCTGCCTCTACCTATGTAACTGTGTTTTCCCACCTTTTTTCTTTGTTTATAAAGTATTACTATATGTTACTGTTGTTACTTTCTTCATCCTGTTTTTTTTTCTGTTTTTCCCCTCATTCAAGACATAGAATGTTTATCATGGAATACAGGGATTCAAAATTCTGCTCAGTTCCGCTGGTAGAATGTTACTCTCCTAACATACTATACACACAGACAACAAAGGCCTGTTTTAGAGCTAGTGACTCAATTATTTCACTGTCAGGGCAAGCAGAAGCAATTTCCCTGATGAGCAGGTAAAGACAGAAGGGGAATTTTTCACTGTTAGTAAATAAACAGTTGTAATGAAAACTATAAACAATACTAATTGTTTCTAATGCGTTTATGTATGTAAGGAGAGTGTGATGATCAAGGGAAACAACATTTAATTAATTTGTTTTATTTTTTATTTAGGGTAATTTTTTTTAGGGCCCAGTTGAAGGTTTTTACAGTGTAAAGGTAGCAACCAAGTTTGTGATGGAAGGTCAGTTCTAGTTGCAGAGGGACTGATGGAAGATAGTTTTGGTTGTAGGAGGACTGATTTACTCATTGTGTAATGTGGTTTAGGACCAGGATGACTGTGTGTATAAAGAGATTTAATCTACAATCAGCTGATGTCTCTTGGCCAATGAGATTTCTAGATTTTTTCTTGCCATTTTATAATGCTCAGTAAGTCTCACCTCCATAGTATGCAAACTCATGTAGAGAATACTAAAGAAAAGACTGGTGTTGCAACTGGAAGACAATGCCCTCCACGATGTGAGGCAACATGGGTTTGTTTCAGGGAAGTCTTTTCAAACCAACCTGATACAATATTATGACTGGGTGACAGGTGAGCTGGATAAGGGTCAGGCAGTGGATGTTCTTTACTTGGACTTCAGCAAGGCCTTCTATTTGGTGCCTCATGGGCAGCTTGGGGGGAGGCAAACTGGTGTATGGGTAGGGGCAAAAATGATGAACTGGATTACAAGCTGGCTGAGTGGGAGGCTGCAATGGGTGGTGGTGAGAGGGGAGCTCTCAACTCCAAAACCAGAGATGAGTGGGGTGCCACAGGGCTCTGTGTTGGAGCCAGTATTGTTTGGGCTCTTCATATTAGACATTGCACATGAGGTGATGAGCAAGATATGTCTGTTCGCTGATGGCACCAAAATCTGAGCAACAGAGAGGAGGCAAGGAAGCAGCTGCAGGGGAACCTAAGCAAGCTAGAGGAGTGGCCAGAGAGGTGGCAGCTGGGGTTCAATCCAACGAAGTGTAAGATTAGGCACTTTGGGGTGAAGAACCCAAGGAGAGAATACTGACTGGGAGGGGTTAAGCTGGGGATCACTGAGGAGGAGAAGGACCTAGGGGTAATGATAACAGGGACCATGGACAACACTGCCTAGTGCAGGAGAGCAGCTGCAAAAGCAAACAAAAAGCTGGGGCACTTAGCAAGGGTTTTTTTTGTCCAGGCGAAGAGAGGTGATCTTGTCCCTCTACAGATCACTGGTAAGGCTACACTTAGAGTATTGTGTGCAGTTTTGGAAGTCATATCTAAAGCGTGAGATCAGGCTACTGGAGGGGGTGTAGAGGGGGCAACAAAGATGATATGTGAAATGGAAGGGACAGACTATGACAGCAGACTGAGAGACCTGAATATGTACACCCTGGAGAATAGAAGGGACGGGGGGGACATGATAGAGACATTCAAGTATCTGAGGGGAATCAGGAAGGATGGGGCAGATGGGGTCTTTAAGTTTAGGAGAAGGAGGGTCACCAGGGGGCATGTGCTAAGAATAGAGGGGAGAAGATATAGGAAGGAAATGAGAAGACATTATTTCACAAAGAGAGAGTGGTAGCACAATGGAATGCCCTACTAGAATGGGTGGTATCATGTAAATCTGTGAACAGTTTCAAAAGGGCATGGGACAGGGAACAGGGAAGAGTGAGGGTGGGGAAGGTGGGGTGGCAGTGGGATGACAAAGGGAAGGGGGTGGGGCAGCTGCAAACTAGGGGTGCTAGCTGCACACTGGAGCAGACTTAGATAGACCGGGTGGTCTGTTTCTGCTGGCACATTCTTATGTTCATAAACCCCCCATTAGCAGAGTTGGACTAAGTTCTGTTTATGCAGAAAACATATACTGTATGTATCCCCAATTGTTAACAAGTTCATGGATTAGTAAAATATTAATCTATCTTTTGGGTAAAAATGATATGATTATACTTTCTTCTACTGTACATCATATGGATGTAAACTTAGGACAAAAACAAATCTAAAAAAAAAAAAACAACTACAAAAAAAAATGATTTGTGGCCTACAATTTTCAGGATTCAGGTATAAGAAACTCATTAATATGGTCTAAGAACCTCAACCTTACATGAAGGATTTTAATGCTTTGTGAAATATGGACCTCAAAAGAGAAATGACTGTCATGACCACAGTTAAATAATATCCATTTTTACTCTTTCAATTAGATTACCTAGTAATTAAAAACTGAAAAACTAGTCATATTTTTCATGGATCCAACAATGCCTTTTTTGTTTTTGTTAGTATAAAGCTATGCTTATGGGACAAACCAGTATTGTAAACGATCAAAATTAGACTGAATTTTACAATGTAGTGTGAAAGGATCCTCACTGCAACTAACAACAACAGCATTGTTTGCATAAAGAATTAATGTTTATATGCTACAGACAGGTGGAATGGTGTTTAAAAACATGTGATTTTACCCTAAGGGAATCCACATTTGATCAACCTACTCTCAGAACATACTCTCTCAATAACTGTTTTATAAAATCTGTCCTCTACATAGCCTTTGTACAGGACAGAACATTAGAGAGAAATTTAGCCAAAGAGTAGAACATAACTTTATGGTCAAACCTTGGTGAGGCCTGTAAAGACTTATGCCACATAAGTAAGCAATAAGACATGACAGGGCATGTGCTAGACACTTCTAGTGCATGGTCAGGGGCATAGTGAGGCATGAGGCTGAATGCTGAGTGCTTTCTGCTCCTCACCAAGTACTATATGTGTCTAGCACACACCCCAGAGTGTCTTAGTATGCTTATAAAATGGGCAGCTAACAGATAATGTTTAGAGAGACATGGTTTACAATTACAGTGCATTTTCAGATAATGTTTAGAGAGACATGGTTTACACTTAGTCTGTTACTTACACCTAAACAGAGGAGACAACTTTTCCTTCATTCTGTTTATTGTATTGTGGTAGTGTTGGGAGTGAAGGGTGTCTAGAGGGGCAGCAGCACCTGGGGTGGGGAAGTAGGCATAGGTGTTGTTTGATAAAGGTATATGAGGGAGAGTTCCATAGCTGTGGCATTTCTCTGTTCCCTAAGGGTGTAAGTCTGTAGGAGAAAGCGGATTTGCCAGCTGACGAAGAGGGTTGAGAAAGAGAAAAGGAGCAGGTGTCCCTGGTACATAGGGTTTTGGATGTGGGGGTTGTAGGGTATAGCATATCAGAAAGGTAGTGATGTAGCCAGCTGAACCAGAGTTTGGGTATCAGAGAGATTGAGTGCATGCTACATTGATGGGATAGGGATAGGATGCTGAGGAAGGAATAAAGGGAACAGTGGTGAATCCTGGGGGCAAAGCAGCAGAAAGCATTTAGTAAGATGTCAAGTCTGGATAGAGAATAAGCAGGAGCTGTGGTGTATATTACATCTGCATAGTCAAAAATTGGTATGATGGTCGTGCACTGGCTCTCTTATGACATGGCAGCATAACGGGAACTCTCCCACGAATCGGAATTTAAAAATAAATAACTTTTTATTGCTACAGTGACTGTATTCGTATACATAATAAGTTACTATGCAAAGGTGTACATTCAGTTACGTAGTCAGGGGCTAAATCTGTCTTGTATGTATTGACTCTTTCGAGTTTCAAATAACAGCATCTATCTTCAATATAATATGCTATCTGACAGTCATAGTGTGATGGCAGGGCACTCAAGCCACCACGGTTCCTCTCCCATGGGTCTTTCCGGTGGTCATGAAGTGAAAAACTTCAAAGGGACACCTAAAATAAATAAAGGTAACACAGACTTTTGTTCACGTGACATGGAGTAAATTAAAGAGAAATTACAAAACATGCATACAGATATTGAAGACTTAAAAGCACAAGCAAATCTTGCAAGAAATAAATCTGAAATAGTTGAAGAAAGGCTTAATGTTGTGGAAGAGAGACTGGCTTTTTTAGAAGAAATGTTCTGCAAAATTGATGATATAGTACAAGTCACATTAAATTATTCCATCAATGAGTTGCTGTAGCATTTCTGACTCAGTTGTATAAGTGTTGCTGAATCCAGCACAAAGCACTGCAAAAACAGCTTCTTAAAAGTTAAAACTCAGACTTGCATTGTACTGTGGTTGGACTGTAGACACATTTCAAAATGAGTTGCAAAAACATTTTATAAACATTACTTCTGAGCTGCTTAACCATTGAAATATAGTGCAGCATGAGTTGCCAGTGCATTACCAACTGTGAAAAACAATGCTAAACAACTCACTGGTGAAATAGTTTAATGTTACTTGTACTGTACCTCTGTGAAAATGTGTACAAAGATTGACTCTGTAGGCTCTAAAGTTGACGATTTAGAAAACAGGAGTAGACTAAATAATTTGAGATTGATTGGGGTGCCAGAGTTTGTGGAAGCAACGACATGGTTAATTTCTTAGTAGAATTTATACTCTCAATGTTAAATGTTTCTTGGTAGTGGCCTTCAGAAATAGAAGGAGTACATAGATTGTTAAGGTCACCTCCTAAAAGTGGTCAGAAACCCAGATTCATTACAGTTAATTTTTTTATGCGTTAATGTTAAAGAAGAGATTCTTGCACTGACAAGATAAGGGAAAGCACTTTACTGGGGGAAGGAAAGCATTCTCATATTTCAGGAATATTCAGTGGAGATTGTGGAAAAAAGAAAGGTTTACAATGACATTCACTATGTTGTGCAAGAACTACAAATTTCATATTATGTTAAGTACCCTGCTATGTTAGTCATGTCTACTAAGGATGGCTCTTATAACTTTAAAACACCAGAGAAGGCTTGGGGTTACATACTTAAATATTGGCCAGAAGCTAATCGCATACTGAATTAAAGACCCAAATTAATTGTAAGAGAGCAACGTACATCTTATTCACACAGTAAGTATGAAAATCCTGTGAGTTCTATTCAAGAACATCAAGCACATGATGCGACCACTCAGAAGAGTCACCACACGGCAGCAGGAATCATCAAAGCATCAGGATCTCCTGGAATGGGTCAGAAAAAAAATACACAAACCCCTGTGCCAAAAACACCCTCTAGATCTGCTGGCATATCAAAGCCACTTCCGAAATCTGTTACTTGGCTATCCAAGATTAATTGGAAGTCTCCAACCTTTTATAAAAACAAATAGGTATTACATGCTCCTGCCATTTCTAAATTACCAAATACTTCAATGTGGAACCTGCCCCCAGTTAAAGCAGCTAGAATCTCTCTCGCTGTCCATTCTGCCATGGAATTCCCTGAATGCTTAAGCAATCTGTGGAGCTCAGTTGCTGAAATGTTTGAAGAACCATCTTCCCCTGGGGCCATTTCTGAACAATCTGATTCTCCAGCAACATGAGGGAGCTGCTGATTGCATTTCTGATACAGAAGTCCTGTAATAGGAAGTGAAGTGAGGCAGAAGGTTACTGAACAGCCTATTAGATCTTTTTGTCAATCTAAAGCAGTCCTATTAAATATTTGTTACTGCACCTTGTCTTTTTGTATCATTTATACACATTATTTAATGCCTTTTTTCTGAAGCACATTTATTGACTGTGCTCTGAGGGTGGGTGGAAGGTACTAGGTCAAAGGTGATGAAGGTCATGCATATTTTTGATCCATCATAGGAAAGAAATCAGAGATTGGTGTGGGTAAGGTACAAATATAGCAGAAATCTGATTAGCATTACATGTTTTGGCCCTTTCCCTCACAAATGCAGCTAGGAAGGTTAGTTTTCTTTGTTTCCCTATTAATTATAAAGTGTCAGTGGCTCAGTAGGTAGCACACTTGCCTCTGAGGCTGGGAGATCAGAGGGCTGTGGGTTCAGTTCCCACATCTGGCACTTGGGTTAATATCCCAGTACTGACACTGTAATGCAGCATGAGAGGGGTGCTGCATTTCTGAGGAGCCGTCTTTCGGATGAGACGTTAAACCGAGGTCCCATCTGCCTGGATTGGTGGTAGTTCAGGTGGATGTTAAAGATCCCATGGCACTTATCGAAAAGAGTAGGGGAATTTCCCCGGTGTCCTGGCCAAATTTCCCTCATTCACTAAAAATACCACCGACAGCTTAATCTGGTTCAAGGTCAGTTGGCATTCATCTGTATCCCCTTCCCCCGGGTCGTGCCTGAAAATAGGCAGGATTTGTCTAGTGCACTTACCCGATCAACAAAAGCTAAATAAAAAATAATTATTTTTATTCTGATATAACCTCAAAGGTGGTGATGTCATGTTTGCCTGTAGATGGGCTGGGAAGGGTCAAAGCTTTTGTATCAATGACGTCGCTCTTTTGCTCTGCCGAAATCCTTTAAAATGTCATTGCAAAATAAATAAGCATATCTCTAAATGTAGAATTAAGCTTTTGTTAGCTATTCTCAAAACATGAAGGTTGCCCTTTACAGTTAATTATTACTTGTGTCTCCCACTGATGTTTTAAATGTCTGAAGGGGGAAGAGAGGTGGAGAAGAAGAGAAGTTTAAAGATGAGGAGAAGGGAAAGGATGAGTGTCAGAACTGGTGTGGATATTTGCAGGGTTTGATTTCTTTCCCTTTTTGAATAAGGTTTGCTCAGTTGATTTTCTTTTTGGGATGGTTTTCATTTGTATCGATACCTAATGTATAAAACTTAAAGTGTTGTGGTGAGAGACAGCAAAGAAAGCTTAGCATGATACAGTATTTTATTTAATTTATTCTAAGTTTGGCTACTTCTTGCACTGTCATAAAAAACCCGTGGTGATTGCCTAAGCCTTTTAGAGACAAGCTCCTTTTACAGACTGACTACGTTATAAAAGGGGTACCAAGTAGCTTATGAGGTTATGCGAAAAAAATTATGAATGGTCAATACGCATGCCTTTATGGTAAGCTAGAAAGCTTAGATTTTACTCCTAATTGTTCATCAATTTTGTAGAGAGAGGTGAGGCCTGATGGTGGAATACTATGATGGCCTTCTGTAAGGCAAGAAATAAATACATGCTAGAACCACTAAGGGTAAGGTAAATATTTTATAAAATGAATAGTGTGATTATAGTGACACCTTGGCATGGGTTTCACCAATTAGATCATTCTGATATACTTTAAATAAAATAATTACTACTAGCTATGTGTTTTGTTGATTTTTTTGCCACCTGCTTACTGCAACAATTAATTCTGTGATACTTTAATATGATAACTGTTATACTGAACAATTATTCAGGGAGGTAAAGCATCTCCCTTTTATTTCCTTTTTCTTCTCTTTGCTGAAGGTTCTCATATATATCTATAGATATTAGTTCATTTTGTTATGCATGATTAAGGTGGGGTTCTCATAATGCTGCCTAAAAGATGTGTATTGCACCTTGAGAAGATCCTTGGTGAGTTTTTCATACATCTTCCAATTGTGTTATAGTGAGAGTGTGTGTTGGGGGTTAGTATTAGGGTTGGTTTTACGTAAGTTTTTATCATTTTCAGTGTTTCTCAAGTGTTTGTTTTATTTACTAACTTAGTATGAGCTCAATAACTGTTGGTTCATGGAATGAGCAAGGGGTATAGGGTGCTTATTAATTTTAAAAATCAAAGTGGATATTGCTATGATACAAGAAACTCATCTTATACCTGAGGAAGCAGAAAAGCTAGCTTAGAAGTTGAACTGATTCAGTCTACCATTGCTGTTTTTTTTTTCCAAAAAGAGAAGGGTTGATATTTTGATTAGGAAAGGGGTTGACTTCATCAAACACAATCATTTGACTGATCCAGAGGGTTCATTTGAAATACTTTGGGGGAAATTATATTGCTATGTGCAATGTTTACTCTCCTAATACACAGTTGGAACAAACTAATTTTTTTTTCCAAAATCTATCTTTTGCATTAACTAATGTAGGTGAATACAAAATTATTTCAGGAGGGGATTTCAATACAGTTATGAATCCATTATTAGATAGCCTTCCTGAATTTTGAATAGAAAATCTATCTACTTCACAAGAAAGTCTACATAAAATGTTGAATTATTTGTGTCTGTTAGACGTCTGGAGATTGATGCACCCTCAAGTTAGGGATTATTTGGGACAATTAGAAGATTAGATTATTTTTTCTTTCCCTTAGATATGTGTAATAATACGAGTCAAATTGTGTATGAGGATCAACTCATTTTAGACCACTGCCTCTTGAAAAGCTCTATAGTTTTTGAGAACAAACCAGATAGATCTGCTAGTTGGAAATTTAATGCATTGCTTTAAAAAGATGTGGATTTCTGTGAATGGATTTAAAACAAGTCCAAAGAATACTTTAAGATCAATCGTAATGGGGAGGTTAGTCCGAAAATAATTTGGGAAGCATACAAAGCTTATATCAGTGTGGGGGGGGGAGGGGATTATTAGTTATGCATCCAGAAAGAAAAAATACAGATTGAGGGCTGTAAAGAATAAAGAAGATATGTTGAAAGAAGCCTTGTCAAACTTAACACTTTGGTTGCCAAATAGCAAGGATTCAATATTTAAGGTGCTTAGACTTAAGTATGAAATTAACAAAATTCATTCAGAGAAAATTAAATATTCGCTCTTTAGAGTAAAGCAAAAATATTGGGAGACAGGTGAAAAGGTGAAGAAGTTATGGGCTTATAGAGTATGTAAAATTCAAAATCAGAATATTATTAATGGAATTAAAGATGGTTCAGAGGAAGTAATGTATAATATTAAAATAATTAACAATTGTTTCAAGATGTTTTACAAAAACCTGTATAGATCTAAAGGTGTTATACTGGTGGATATAAAAGATACTTTCCTTAACCCAATAGATCTTCCATACCTGACTTCAGAAGACAAAGGAAAACTTGATCAACAACTTAGTGCTCAAGAAATATGGGAGGTTACTTTACAAGCTCCTAAGGGGAAGGCACCTGGTCCGGATGGATTTTTGGGGGAATTTTATAAACATATTAACAATTTGTGGTACCCCATTTGATGAAGGTTTTCCAACTCTCTTTTGAGGATAGTACTCTCCCAGATTCTATGAATGAGGCTCATATATTCCTTTTAAGTAAAAAAGGGAAAGATCCTCTGGATTGTGGTACTTATAGGCCAATATCACAATTGAACTTTGATTACAAGATTTTAACTAAAATTCTGGCAAATAGAATATCAGAAATCCTAAATAAATTAATAGGTAAGTAACATGTGGGCTTTATAAGGTGTAGGCAGGCTGCAGATAATTTTAGGAGGCTATTTTCGGTACTTTGGGCAGCCTCTTCTTCTTCTTCTAAAATTATGTCTTTAACTATCATGGCTATTTCTTTAGATAGAAACATAGAAACATAGAATTTGATGGCAGATAAGGACCGCTTGGCCCACCCAGTCTGCCCATTTCCCTGCCTACTGGATAAGCTGCAGATCCTAGTTAACCAGCAGCCTACTTTTTCCTACCCCCATCCCCTAGAATTGCCTTATGACTGTCCCATGCATGCTTGAATTCCACCACTGTTTTTGACTCCACGACCTCCTCCGGAAGGCCGTTCCATGTATCCACAACCCTCTCTGTGAAAAAATACTTCCTTAAATTACCTCTGAGCCGCCCCCTCTATCTTCAAATTGTGCCCCCTTGTTCTTGCACACCTCTTTTTTTGAAAGATGCTACCCTCTTGGACTTTGTTGATTCCCTTGAGGTACTTGAAAGTTTCTATCATGTCCCCCCTCTCCCTCCTTTCCTCGAGGCTATACATATTAAGCTTCTTTAGTCTCTCTTCATATGTCTCCCGGTGCAGACCCTGCACCATTTTAGTTGCCCTCCTCTGGACAGCTTCCATCCTGTCTATGTCTTTGCGAAGACTGGGTCTCCAGAACTGCACGCAGTACTCCAGATGGGGTCTGACCAGCTGTCTGTACAGAGGGATAATAACTTCCTGTTTTCTACTGGTGATGCCTCTCCCTATGCATCCCAACATCCCCCCAGCCCTCCTTGCTGCCCTCTCACATTGCTTGCCCACCTTTAGGTCATCTGATATGACTACCCCCAGGTCCCTTTCCATTTTGTTGTTGTTAGTATCTCACCCCCCATTGTGTACTCTTCCCCTGGGTTTTTGTTTCCCAGGTGCATTACCTTGCACTTCTTAGCATTGAATCTAAGCTGCCATACATTTGACCATTCTTCTAACCTTGCCAAGTCCCTTTTCATCCTTTCCACCCCACCTTGTGCATCAACTCTGTTGCAGATCTTTGTGTCATCTGCAAAGAGACATACTTTTCCTTCCAGTCCCTCTGCAATGTCACTTATAAAGACATTGAAGAGGACTAGTCTAATACTGAACCCTGCGGTACCCACTAGTAACCCCTTTCATCAGAGTGGACTCCATTTACTATTACTCTGTGTCCTATTTTCCAGCCAATTTTTACCCAGGCTGTCATCTTGGACCCACTCCCAGGCTAGCTAACTTGTATATTAATCTTTTGTGTGGGACTGTGTCAAATGCCTTGCTAAAGTCTAGGTAGGCCATGTCCACAGCCCCTCCCTGATCTACTACTTTGGTCACCCAGTCAAAGAAATCTATCAGATTTGTCTGGCATGAACTTCCTGCTGTGAATCCATGCTGCCTTGGGTCCTGTGCCCCTCTGACCTCTAGATACTTGACAATTCTTTCCTTCAGAAGTGATTCCATAATTTTCCCTACCACTGAGGTTAAACTAACAGGTCTGTAGTTTCCTGCTTCTGCCTTGCTCCCACTTTTGTTATATAGGTATAGAGATATAGGTAAAGCTTTTGATTCACTGCAATGGGAATATTTATATAGAGTTTTAGAGAAAAATAATGTTGGCCCTAATCTATTAAGAAGGATACAGACCATAAATGCTTCACCTAGAGCATGTGTGTTCACAAATGGTTTTAGATCATCTCCCTTTCAATTATATAACGGTTCTAGGCAAGGATGCCCTCTTTCCCCAGTATTGTTTGTATTGACACTAACATCTTTGGGAATATATCTGGGCTCTTTGTTAACTGGTCCAAAACTGAAGGCTTAAAAATAGGGACAGCCGTGAAGGAGTCTGACATAATGTCAGTTATCCCGGAAGTAGTTTGGACTGCAGATGGTTTAACATACTTTGGGGTTAAAATATTTGAATCACTTGAAAAAATAATGTCACAATATGATCAAACTTATAGAAGAATTGAAAAAAAAGATCTAGATAGGTGGTCAAAGTTACATTTATCTCAGTGGGGGAGATAAATTCATTAAAAATAATTTTTGCTCCCAAATTATTCTATTTTATTAATAATTTTACTGCAAATATTGCCACTGTTTTGTTTAACAAAATTGAGATGGTTATTTTTTTTTTTTTATAGGAAAGGAAACCTCCAAGGTTATTGAAACACAAATTAAAAGCCCCAGTTAGGAAAGGAGGGTTTGCCTTACCCTGCTGGCTGAGATATTTCTGGGCCTTTAAGTTGAAGCAAGGGACCTTATGTCTCAGGTCACATATGATATGGGATAACTCCTTATGGCTACAGATAGAAAAGGAGATGGTACAAGCATTAAAATTGACTGACTTTTTTGTAAAATACCACACCATTTGATAAATCAACCTGCTCTTCAGGTTACGGTAATGGTCTGTAGAAAGTTCAATTCTCTTAAAAAAGTAGGATATGTACCATTACAATTTATGCCATTATGGGATAATCCCAAGTTAACCCTCAGTAATAAAGAATTAAGAATATTGGCTGGAAACAAAAAGGTATCATAGTTATAGGAGATCTGGTAGATGATCAGGACAGATTGCTCTCTTTTATGGACTAAAGGAGTAAGTTTAAGTTAAATAAATGTGACTGTTGTATATATTTACAAATCAGAAGTTTTCTTCACAAAAAAATTTGGATGCATCTTATAGTCTTCTTTATTTTTTTGTTTAGTAGAAGTTTTTAAAAATATGCTATCAACCTAGGGGCTTTACTATAATTTATGCTTATCTAATTGAATATGATAGTCAATTGACAGAAAATGCCAGATTGAAGTGGCAAGAGGATCTGGGTCTAAACATATTGCCAGAGTCATGGGAAAGGCTATGGGACTGTGCAATTAAATCCTCTAGAGAGCTACAGGGGAGACTTCTGCAATTTAAAATATTACATTATTATTATTATTGTATTCAGTTGTTTAAAATGGAGGTAGAATATGATAGTAAATGCTGGAAATGTGATTTTACAGATGCAGGCCTGGCACATTTATTCTGGCATTGTGACAAAACATTGTCTAATCGGAGACAAATTCATTCTTTCTGCAAAGCTGTTGTTGGGGCAAACATATCTTTTTCCCCTTCAGTACATATATTGGGGGACATTAGTCTAATTTCAGATATCTCCAAAGGAAATTATGGGTGTTAACATGTGCTTTGGCATATAAAAGACTAATCCTTCAGTACTGAAAGGATAAAAATCACCCCTGCATTCAACAATGGTTACAGAATTTGGTGGGGATTGCAAACAATGAAAAAAATAGTACTCTCTTTTGAACAAGATTGATGTATTTGAGGATATATGGGGCTCTTTTATAACCCTTTGTACAAAAGTTTATTTTCATCATTTAAGTCTTTGCCACTGACAATTTTTAATTTTTAGGTTGTATTATAGTTATTCTCTAAAAGTGAGATGGTATACTTCATAGCACTACTAGTGTTGTAATGGTCTAAGAAGAAATTATTTTATGTGGTTGTGCTATTCCATGGATTCTATACCTTTGTTATGATTAATTGATCTAAACTTGTATCATAATTGCTTTGTGATGCTTATTTTGGAAAATTAATAAACTTTAAATTGGGGAAACAAATTGGTGCAAACATCTTGGTTACTGTTTTGTGACTGACTAGAAGTGGGAGGGAGTCTCTATTGCAGTGCAGCATACATAGCTTGAGGCAGAGTTGTGATGTGATGGAATTTATGTGAGCTGAGAAGTTTAGGTGGGGATCAAGCCACAATCAATCAGTCAATTGTTATTGAGAAAAGAATCCATAAAATCAACTTGTTACATACAAAAGATTTTTTTTAAATCAAACAACTATTCACACACAAATACATAAATACCTAATCTCATTACACAGATACAGACATCATGTGAAACTAATTTCTGGCATATTCTCCTTGAACATCTATGGGTATATTTTACTACAGGACACATTTTATATATAAAAAGGTTTTTTCCCCCTGCAGCATATATATATATAAAAAAGCATCCTCTACCACCTATGTGGTTCACATCAATTGCACATTCAATGGTTTAAAACATCTAACAAAATCCTCCTAAACATATGTGCTCTGATTATAATCATTTCTGATGAAACTTACATATCACCTTAGATGCAAAACTTACCAAAGCAAAGGCATTTACTTTATTTTTAACCATATTAAATATTGCACTTGTTTTTAACTTTCCATTTATTTCGGTATTAAAACATGGATATAGGAGTTTCTCCCTTTCCTCTTTGAATTTTGGACATTTTCATTTCAAATGCATCACACATAATCTGACATTTTCATTACAGAAAGAAGAATCTTCCACACATTGCACATTATTCATTTTCCATACATTCCCAACAGCTCAAATCTTAACTTTGTAAGTGCTTTTCTATGTTTTATATTTTTATAGAACAATAAATACTCTTCAGTGCAAAAAGTTCCTTTTATTTGTCTCAATATTTCATATCTGTTGGATTTTCTAATGCTTTCCAGATCTCCTTGCATGGCAATATCTATTGTTCTTTGAACTGCTATTCTATAGGGTTCCAAGCCATCAGGGAGCCAGCATCACAGCTCCAGCAATGAGAGTGCCAGCAAAACAGTGAAAATGGTATGGAAAAACCTGCAATGAGGGCACCAGTGACACAGTGTGCCTTCTGGGATGTGGAATACTGCACGGCAGGCAACATGGGTGCCAGGTCAGAGAGGCATGCCCAATATGATCGCACACATGACAATGCCCCTCACCATGGTGATGATGAACTTACTCCTGGACAGCACTGTACAGTCCCCAGGCTCAACCTCAACAGCATGTAGGGAACAGCAGTCCCAGGCCATTTGCTGACAGTGTACTATGGACAGTGGCATTCCCCTTGTAGCATGCATCACTGCAGAGGATCAGTGGTGCTGGCTGTTGGCATTCATGGTGCACCTGCCCATACACTGGCCGACACCTAGGATATGTAGGGGTGGGGATCATGCCACAGGCACATCTGATGACCATGCTGGCTATGCCAATGGGGTGGGGAGGGGACACTGTTGCTGGCTGTGGTTGTTAGGAGGCATGTTGCACAGTGGCACTGGACATGTGCCATTGTGTGGGGGTCATGTCTGCCTTACCTGGTGCCCTGTTGCAGCATGCATTATGCCTGCAGGAGATGTGTGCCAGGTGCACTTATGTCTGTGGTGCCCTCTGTTGCCATGATTCCTGTGTCCCTGATGGTGTTTGACAGGGGGGTTGGCAGGGTGTGGTAGTGTGCACTACGTGCTGGTGCTGCCAGTGGTGAGCACCCCTGCTTTCCATGTGCACCATTGCTGAAGTGATATGCTTGCAGATGCTGTTATGCTGGTGATCTCATTGCTGGCACTGCTATGCTGGTACTCTGACTGCCCAGAACCATCCTATAGAACCTTTCACAATTTAAATGGATATCTAGCAAAGCATTGCATGATGTCCTGGCTTTATTCATTTCCTGATTTATTCTTGCAAACTAACCTTCTGTTAATTTGTTTAAGTTATTCAACATCTGAATTCTACAGCTGACCAACAGACTGTCTTCAAGGGCTCTAATTTTTCTTTCAAATAGCAGATCTCTATTTTAGGATTTTTGATTTATGTGGCAATGTTCCTGTCTCAGCACATACTGTGCTAGTCAGACTGTAATAGGGCACCCCCAGAATATTCTTCAAAAATATAGTTTGTATCATCTCAAGTTATTTTATATCAGCATAAACACCTCACACTTCCACTCCATATAACACTTGTGTGTTCATTTTGAACTCAAAACGTCTGGACTGTGCTATATGAGATTTTTGCTTATGAGTACGCAGACCTATTAATTCTTATTATGCAACTTTGCACATTATCTTTAATTTTACTAATGTGTGACTTGTATTTAAAAAGTCATTGCTAAAAAAACACTCCCATGTATTGAAATGAATTAACTTCTGCAATATATGTACCATTGCTAGTCCAGGTTTTTTACTTTTTCCTTTTTGCTCCATACATTACAGTCCTTGTTTCTTCAGTATGTAGAAATAATTTAAATTTCTTCAGGCTATCCTTAACTGACGTCATTGCCCTTTTCAGACACAAAGTGGTTTGAGCAAATGGAATCGTACCATCTGCATACATGAGAATCATAACTGATATTTGGTTAACTTTAGGAGCAAAAGTATAAATGTTCACTATATCTTCCACTAAAGCTTCAATATAAAAGTTCAAAAGTGTAGGCACTAGGAGACAGCCTTGCTTTACCCCAGTGAGTGCCTCAATTGGCTCTGTAAGTGCCCCGTCTTTACTATATCTTACTCTCAGAAGTGTATCCTTATGCAGCAGCATTATCATGTCAAGCACGTTTTTTTCTATACCTTTGGACTTCAGTAGATCCCAGAGGATGTTTCTCTTTACAGAATCAAACACAGCCTTTATATCCACAAAGGCAGCATCTATCTTTCCTTTCTTTTGTCATAGAAGCACAGAATTTGATGGCAGATAAGGACTGCTTGGCCCACCCAGTCTGCTCATTTTCCTACCTATTGGATAAGCTGCAGATCTTAGTCAAGCAACAGACTACTTCTTCCTACCCCTCCAAGAACTGTCGTATGTCTGTCCCATGCATTCTTGAATTCCCACACTGTTTTTGACCCTACGACTTCCTCAGTAATGTCGTTCCATGCATCCACCACCATCTCCATGAAAAAATACTTCCTCACATTGCCTCTGAGCCATCCCCCCTCTGTCTTCAAATTGTGTCCCCTTTTTCTTGCACATCTCTTTTTCTGAAAGATGCTACCCTCTTGGACTTTGTCCTTCAGGTACTTGAAAGTTTCTATCATGTCCCTCCTCTCCTTCTTTTCCTCTGGGATATACATATTATGCTCCTTTAGTCTCTCTTCAAACAGCTTCTGGTACAAACCCTGCACAATTTTAGTTGCCTTCCTCTGGGCACCATATTTATCCAAAATATAATTTAGAACAAATATGTGATCTTTGGTGGATTTATCCTGTTTAAACCCTGCTTAGGAGGGTGACAGTAACTTTTAATCCTCCAGCCAATACTGAAGTCTACTCAGCAGAAGCTGAGTGAATATTTTAAGACTAACAATCAGTAATGTAATAGGACAATAATTTGTTGGGGTATTAGTTGCTTTCTTTTTATGCAGGAGAACAGTTACTCCTGTTTGTCAGTGTTCTGAGATTATTCTACTTTTAGAAATAAATTCAGATATAGGAAGGAGTAGGTCTGCTCACAATTCAGGATCTGCCTGATACACATCTGCCCCAATATTGTCCACCCAAGGGGCTTTGTTACATTTCTGATTTAGTATTACTTGGACTACCTCCTTTCTGTTTATTTTCACCCAACCCAGCCCTGCGACTGTAACTGTGGGGTTAGCAACTTCCAGCTCTTTGTTATCACACTGGCGTTGTTCATGTTCCAAACTAGCCCCTTCTAAATCTTCCTTATAATTAGGGTTTCCGGTTTTAGGTGTTTGTTGTTTAACAAAAAAGGTGTTTATTTTTCAATTTTTCTCACTTGTTTTGCAAGTAGTAAAATTCTGTGTTTTCCAGGGTAAATAAATAAGTCTTAACCCGTTTTCAGTAGTTATCAATATTTATTGTAATATATTTTTGTATTTTAATTTTTTTTAAAGTCGCTGGGCCGGATATTCAAAAGGGTTGCGCATGCGCAAGTCGGAAATTGCGCCATTCTGCGATATTCAGCAGGAGGCAGTTGCGCCACTGAAAACAGGCTGAGCAACAGCGCCATGCAAATGAATGTATGCTGAACTGGAGGGGGAGGAACCATGCATAAACTGCACAGCCCGATATTCAGCTGGGCTGTGCAGAGTTGTGCAGGCGCAACCCACAACCTGTGCCTGCACAACTTTGAGCCAAAAAAAAAGGCTTAAGTCGAGGGCCACCCACAGGTGAGCCGCTGCATTGCAGGGCGCAACACAGCAGCTGCACTTGTGGCTGGCCCTCAACCCACACCTGTGCCCCCCTGCAGCCCGATCGCGAGGCAAAAGTAATATCCCCACCACCACCATCCCCACTTGGCCCGATCGTGGGCGCAGCTTTAATTCCCCCCACCAGCCCGATTGCGTGCAGCAAAGTGTCTCCCCCAACATATCCCTGGTGGTCAGTGGACAGAAAATCCCAATCGCGGGATTGAGTGTTAACCCCACCTCGATTACATCCCTGGTGGTCCAGTGGACCAAACATCCCGATCGCGGGATTGAGTATTAACCCCACCTCCGATTATATCCCTGGTGGTCCAGTGGACCGAAGATCCTGATCGTGGGATTGAGTATTAACCCCCACCTCCGATTATATCCCTGGTGGTCCAGTGGACAGAAGATCCCGATCGGCGGGATGGAGTGTGCAAACAACCCCCCCAAAACATCCCTGGTGCCTAGTGTCCCCACCCATGAAGCCTCCCCACCCTGCCCCTCCAGCAGCGGCGGGTGGCAGCATCCACCTGCCTGCCAGCCTCGCGCCCACCGGACTGACTGCCGGTGAGAGCCCATACCCATTGGTGCAGAGCAAGAGCCAGTGAGTGCAGCCATACCGTACAAGACAGTCAGATTTGTGAATGAGTTCATTCACAAGAGCTGGACTGTCTTGTCTGGTATGGGCTGATGCCGTGGCTCTTGCTCCCGCAATGAGCATGCACTGGGCAGTCAGCTCGGCGGGTGGCGGGATGGCAGGCGGGTGAATACTTGCATCGCCGACGCTGAGGAGCGAGGTGGGAGGCACCAGCGAGTGGGTGGGGTGGGGACACTGGGCACCGAAAGCTGTTTGTTGCACCTCCATCCGTGATTATCTTGGTCCACTGGACCGCCAGAAGACCTGTGGAGATGAGAAGTGCTCAATCCCGCGACGAAGATGTTAGGTCACTGAACCCTCGAATATGTCGGAGGTGAAGATGTCTCAATCCCGATAAGATTATATCCATTGGACCACCAGGGATGTGTAGGGAGACACATTGCTGCCTGCGATCAGGCTGGTGGGGGTTCAACTATGCCCGCAGTGATCAGGCCAGTGGTGGGTGGTGGGGGATTCTACACTGTTTTGCCTGTGATCGGGCTGCAGGGGATGTCGGTCCCCGAGGGCTGCTGCCTGGCAGGGCGCCAGGCGCAAGTCCTCCGGGATCGAGCACCTGCATGCTAATGGCATGCAAATGGGGCCATAATCAGATGCAAATGGCTCCCCTCGCCTTGCATGAATTAGCCCATTTGCATGTCTGCCTGAGCTCATAAAGGATTTTGCACATGGCGCAATGGTACTTGCCCCACTGCAAGTTGAATGCTCCACTCTGTCAACTTGCAGTGGCGCAAGTTCCACTGCGCCATGCACAGTGGCTGTGGTTGGGGGGTGATATTCAAAGGAGTTGCTCAATAGCGCAACTCCTTTGAATATCACCCCAGACACACCCCTGCACAACTATTTTGTGCAGTGCAAGGGCTTGCGCCTAAGAAAAGCGCAGTTTGAATATCCAGCCCACTGTGTACATTGTCATTCCAGTTCAAGAAACTGCAAAAATTATTAGAATTGCACATAACCCCATTAGTAGCACCATGTCCCCTATTATTAACACTAACCATACTGCACATATTAATAGCACCACAGAATCAATACCTGCACAGCAATTGTTTTGTTTAGCTACATTTAGTTTACCTGCCTTTATCCAAATTTCTTTAAACTCCCCTTGCTCTGAACTTTAACTCGCTACTTCCCTACCTTGTTCTCTCAGTCTTACGAGCCATTATCTCATTTGCCCCCTGTTCCTGCTCCACCTCCCCCGGTACTTGGTGCCGACCCCCACACCTCTTCTGTCTCTCTCTCTCTCTTTCTTTCTCCAAAGAAGGGGCCCCTGACTTGGGCACACATTCCACTGGAGGTGCAGTGCAGTGCAGTGCTTCTCTGTAGCCACCCACCTTACGCTTCAGTATCCAGCCGACTCAGCAAAGTGTCCTGCTTCAGCTTAGAATTCTCGGCAGCTCTCAGTGCTCCAGCTGGGATCAGAGCTAGGAATTATTATTATCCACTGGGGGTCTGTTGCAGTGTGATGATAGTGTGTGATGAGAGCACCACAGGTGTATGTATTTATCAGTTTTAACCAAAATCACGAAAAACACATAGATGGTGTTTTATCGGTGATTATCAGTTAAAACCGAAAACCGGAAACCCTACTTATAATGTAGATACCAATCTTCCTTTAAGATGACTGCTTCTGTGTTAAATCTGGCTTTGCCCATACCTAATGCAACCATGCTCCAGAAAGTAACCCCATTTTTGTTTTTTTTACTGCAATTTGCAATTTGTATTGTGTCCCATAGACCCCTGCAGTGCTGCTGTTTTTTTCCTTTAACATCACCTTATACTCTTTTTTTTAAACATTTCATTGATAGTCTATCAGCAACTAAACTGAACTTTCTAAATCATCTACCAAGTTTCAAGATTAATTTTCTCATATTCATACACTTCTTATCAATCCATTCTGCTTGACAAACCTTGTTAAATCCTTTGGACCTGTGTTGCTTGTTTAATACCTGGATGATTACTTTCTCTATTTCTGCATACTAATCACAAAGATTGTTCCCTCTACTATCTTCTGTGCTAGATATGAACTTGTATTTTAAAACATTCATTTTATCATTTTGTAATATATTTCTCACTGAGACAACAGTTTGTTCTGTCCACTTAATTCTTTTTGAGTTATGAATCATTATATTCTCGTCTGCATCTAACCTTCTGTCTTTATCTTCACCTTTTCATAGTTCCCACATCCCCCTGAGAAACATTTTTAGAGGTGTTTTATTGCTGTCCCATTGTTTAACTGCTTCTAGTTCATTTATATTAAAAAATGAGAAAATATCTTCGATGAAATAATCAATAACACTTCCTTCTTTTTAATGTATATAGGTTGTATGTCCCTCTATATCACCACAACACCTGCCATTAATAAATTTTCAGGTTCAGTGCATTCAAAAATTGCAACAGCTTAGGCCAACCTGTTGGTGCAGTGGTTGGATTTCCGTGTGTGATGCCGGTGACCCGGATTCAGGAATGGACCGGGTCACTGGAGGACCGGCCGGGAGGGGGAGGATGAACCAACCGAGTCAGCTCTCCTTCTGTGGGAGGGAGGGTGGAGACATGCACCGGCACTTGCTGACCCCTGGTGGAGGCTGGGGACACAGCAGAACATTGGGCTCAGTGCACAAGGGGGGTGGCAGATGTCGGCGTCAGCCTTGATGTCAGGACATCACTCCCCCAAGAAAACCAGAGAAAATGCTTCCTGGTTGGCCGGATGATGGTCTCCAGCCCTCCTTTGCTGCCAAACCCATGACCAATACACCTCAGTAACACCCTGTGCCAAGTATAGAGTGCACTGGCTGCCCCACCAGTGCCTTCCCCCTCGGAGGAGGGGGACCCATCCAGCGAAGGGATACGCCAGGTTACCTGGGGAAGCCGCAATATGAGGTAAATGGCTGGCGTGGGGATAGGCAGGTAGTCGGGAAGGGCCTAGGGGGCCTGAGGAAGTAAGCAGCCAGGGAGGAGGGGAGGCAAATAAAAAAATTGCAACAGCTTAACCCCTTGATTATTAATTTTAACATCCTTTGAATTTTCATTAGGGATCCCTAGGGCATCTTCTAGATTCTAATTATTACTTTCATTTTCCAGTTATATGCCTGTTCTGGCATTACAGTCTCCCCCTACCACAATAATTGCTCCAGGATGTTGTGTCTGTAAAAGCATTATTACATCTTCAAGCCTTGACAAATATTGTGTTATTAGGCTGCTTTTCGTATGCAGTGGGATATAAACA
Source organism: Neoceratodus forsteri (assembly GCA_016271365.2). NCBI lineage: Eukaryota > Metazoa > Chordata > Ceratodontiformes > Ceratodontidae > Neoceratodus > Neoceratodus forsteri. The sequence goes on from CM057455.1 coordinate 67,193,713, forward strand.
TTAATCATTATACAAGGCAGAAGGTATTTCTTAGATATTTCTGTACACAGAATATCATAATTGTCTTTTAGAATACATTTAGCCCTGATTCCCAAAATAACTTTCAGTATAGTACATACCCTTCCAGAAGCTTGCACATAATTATTTAATTTTCTAGCAGGGATATTCCAGCATTGAAAACCTTAAATCGGATAACTGTCCATGTTGATGGCCCATGTCTTTTGCAGCATCACCACTGATTGTGCAGCTAAAAACTTCATACAACTAATGTTATTAAATTTGCTTGCAATACCAGCAATGTTCCAGCAAAGGATATCCAAATTTATAGGGCTATATTTTTATAAAATTTCTCGTGGTCAATTTTCTTTTGTTGAATGTTCTGTATAACTACCAACAGATTCACTGTCTGTACCAGTTTCATATATCTCTCCATACAGACTTGTGTTATACTATTAGATAACTGTGTCAGATCCTTTGAGTTCTCTAATACCACACTGGTGTTTTTCCTTGAACCCTTCTGTAATCTACCTATTATGATTTTTATGTTTTCATAATATTAAATATTGTCATTTGGTTTAGTACATGTACTTTTTCAGTAGGGACCATGTATTTGGCAATCTTTTGTTGAACTTTTGGACCCTTTGTTACGTTTGCTTTTTGAATATTTTAATTTTCTATTGGTTTCTTGTGCGTCACCTGTATTTGTTTAGGTTTTGTTTCCCTCCAGAATTACTGTTGTTTCTGCGTTAATTGCTGTTGCAACTAATTTGTTTTTCATTGCTAATATTCTTTGTCTGGCACTACTAGTTTTTGTACCCAAACGCACACATCCTTTTTCTTTACCTGATTGACTAATCTCTGTCTAGGAGAATTTAGACCCCAGGATCTCCTTACAGGCATTGTAGACTGCCAGTTTAAGTGTAGTGGGATTTTCATTTCCCACCTTGGTCAATCCTTTTAAGAAAATTGTTGGCACAATCAGGCCCTTCTATCTCAAAAGTTCTTTATCTTTCTTCTCCATAGCCACTATACTTTGCATACTTTTCCATTATTCGGGGTTGCTTATTTCCCCTTACACTTTTATTACTCATTGTTACTTCTTCAAGGCATATAATTAGGAATTGTTTTTCTGTTTCCTTCCTTCCTTCATCTAGAATTAATATAGTCTGTGTTGTACCTCTTATATTTTCTTGATTATTTTCAGACTTCTTTTTCTCTATCTCTAAACATAGAAACATAGATTTTGACAGCAGATAAGGACCGCTTGGCCCACCGAATCTGCCCATTTCCCTACCTAATGGATAAGCTGCAGATCCTAGTTAACCAGCAGCCTACTTCTTCCTACCCCCAACCCCTAGAATTGCCTTATGACTGTCCCATGCATGCTTGAATTCCGCCACTGTTTTTGACTCCACAACCTCCTCCGGAAGGCCGTTCCATGCATCCACAACCCTCTCTGTGAAAAAATACCTCCTTAAATTACCTCTGAGCTGCACCCTTTCTATCTTCAAATTGTGCCCCCTTGTTCTTGCACACCTCTTTTTTTGAAAGATGCTACCCTCTTGGACTTTGTTGATTCCCTTGAGATACTTGAAAGTTTCTATCATGTCCCCCGTCTCCCTCCTTTCCTCGAGGCTATACATATTCAGCTCCTTAAGTCTCTCTTTATATGTCTTCCGGTGAAGACCCTGCACCATTTTAGTTGCCCTCCTTTGGACAGCCTCCATCCTGTCTATGTCCTTGCAGAGATTGGGTCTCCAGAACTGCACGCAGTACTCCAGATGGGGTCTCACCAACTGTCTGTACAGAGGGATAATAACTTCCTGTTTTCTACTGGTGATGCCTATGCTATGCATCCCAGTATCCCCCCAGCCCTCCTTGCTGCCCTCTCACATTGCTTGCCCACCTTTAGGTCATCCGATATGACTACCCCCAGCCAGGTCCCCTTCTATTTTTGTTGTTGTTATTATCTCACCCCCCATTGTGTACTCTTCCCCTGGGTTTTTGTTTCCCAGGTGCATTACCTTGCACTTCTTAGCATTGAATCTATGCTGCTATACATTTGACCATTCCTCTAACCTTGCTAAGTCCCTTCTCATCCTTTCCACTCCACCTTGTGCATCAACTCTGTTGCAGATCTTTGTGTTATCTGCAAAGAGACATACTTTCCTTCCAGTCCCTCTGCCAGTACCATATAAAGACATTGAAGAAGACCAGTCTAATACTGATCCCTGCGGTACCCCACTAGTAACCCCCTTTCTTCAAGTGGACTTCATTTACTATTACTCTCTGTGTCCTATTCTCCAGCCAATTCTTTCCAGGCTGTCATCTTGGGACCCACTCCCAGGCTGGCTAACTTGTATATTAATCTTTTGTGTGGGACTGTGTCAAATGCCTTGCTAAAGTCTAGGTAGGCCATGTCTACAGCCCCTCCCTGATCTACTACTTTGGTCGCCCAGTCAAAGAAATCTATCAGATTTGTCTGGCATGACCATCCTGTTGTGAATCCATGCTGCCTTGGGTCCTGAGCCCCTCTGGCTTCTAGATACTCATCAGTTCTTTCCTTCAGAAGTGATTCCATCATTTTCCCTACCATTGAGGTTAAACTAACTGGTCTGTAGTTTTCTGCTTCTGCCTTGCTCCCACTTTTGTGAAGAGGAATCACATCTGCCCTTCTCCAGTCCTCGGGTACCACCCCATCCTCCCATGATTTGTTAAAGAGAGTAGTCAGTGGTGTCACTAGTTCTACCCTTAGTTCTTTTAGAATTCTGGGATGAATCCCAGCAGGCCCCATTGCTTTGCCCACCTTCAGTTTTAAGAGTTCTTTCAGAACCCTTTCTTTTATAAATGGGCTGGTATCAACTTCTGTATCCAGAGTGTTTCTACTGTTTGTTTTAGGTACCTCCCCCACTTCCTTTGTTAATACTGAGCAAAAATATTTGTTTAGTATCTCTGCCTTTTCACAGTCACCCTCTGCCCACCCTCCCTTCCTCTTTATTAAGCCTCACTAGCCCTCCCTTGGTCTTCCTTCACTCCCTGATGTACCTATAAAAGGTTTTATCCCCCCCCTTCTTAACTGAGTTGACTATCTTTTCCTTGGTTTGGGCCTTTGCTGTTCTGACTGCCTTCCCAGCTTCCTTTTGCTTTAACTGATACAGTTCTCTGTCCTGCTCCTTGTTTGATTCCTTGTACTTCCTGAATGCTTTCTTTTTCTCTTGAACCTTCACTGCCACTTTCTTTGAGAACCATAGTAGTTTCTTACATCATTTCATTTTGTTAATTTGCTTCACACAAAGGCTTGTTACCTCTGTGATGGCAGTTTTTATTATTCCCCATTGTTCTTCCTCTTTTTTCCTTTTCTCTATCATCTCAGACTCAAAACTTTTGCTATATATTTAATCTTTTTTAGTTCCCTTACTAATTTTTCTGTCTCTTGTACTTCTCTATTGCCAATTTCCTCTGTCATTTTCCTTATTAATATGTATTTCTCTGTACTAGCATTACCTATTCATTTCAATATCACCAAGTGCAAGTTCAATATCACCAAGTGCAAGGTATTGGTTGGGGAAACCCTAAACACAGGTACACCCTGGGAGGGGAGGTTCTGGAGGCGTCGATAGGGGAAAAAGACCTAAGGGTCATGGTGGATGCATGTATGAATAACTCTGAGCAGTGCAGGAGAGTGGCTAGCAATGCAAACAGGATGTTGGGATGCATCATAAGGGGGATCACCTCTAGGAGCAAGGAAGTGATTCTGCCACTGTTCAATGGACTGGTTAGACCACACCTTGAGTAGTGTATACAGTACTGGAGACCACACTTGAAGACGGACATACAGCTCCTGAAGAGGGTACAGAGGAGGGCAACTAAGATGATACGAGGGCTAGGGGATTTGACATATGAGAACAGACTTGAGAAGCACTGCCTATTTTCACTGGAGGAGAGGAGAGACAGGGGGAACATGATTGAGGTCTTCAAATACCTCAAGGGAATAAATAGGGTAAACATGGAGGGGATCTTTAGACTAAAGCAGGGCGGTATCACCAGAGGGCATGGTTTGAAGTTGGAAGGTGGAAGGGTGAGGGGGGAAAAGGGGAGGAGATTTTTCACTGAGAGGGTAGTGGACCCTTGGAAAGCACTGCCTGGTGAGCTGGTTCAGAGATCCACAGTGGAGGGCTTCAAGAGAGGGTGGGACAGACACAGAAAGTGGATGTATCAGATGATGGCCTGTCCCAGGGGGGTGGGGATGGATGATAGGGGTTTCTGGAGCACAAGGGATGGGAGGTCCTCGACACCCAACTAAGGCTCTGAAGTTCGAGCAGACTTGATAGAGAGTAAGGCCTCATCTGCTGGCAAATAGTATGTTAGTATTTCATTATTTTTGTCCTCTATTGCTTCCCTTGTACAAGGTACTATATTTTATTAAGTACAATACTGACATTACATTGATTAACCTGTCATTGTTGAGCATTTTTTCATTACAAATTTCTTTGAGAATCTCCATCGTTGAACTTTCATTTTTGTTACTTGAATCACCCCACCTTTATTTTTCTTTTTATTCTTTTTCTTAACCTTTTCAGTCTTATTATCTGCAACCTCCTTGTTTTTTGCCTCAACTCTACTTTTTTTATGTATCTTACTATCAATAGAGCATGTTCTTCCCAGTATATGTGAGATATCCAGTGGTTGTTGGAGATGGGGTTTAACTGCATTCTTTGGGTGTATGGTATAAGAAATGCTTTGAAGTACTCTAAAAATGATCTGGTCAGACTTTGTAAGGATGTATACTTATAGTCTTTTCCTTTATCATTAGTAGTTACCTTAACTTTTTTACTGGGTTTTCCTTTTATCATATTCTGTGTAGGATGTTTTTGATCTTGGCCCTTATTCTTCTCTGTTTTATCTCTTGCTTCCTTATCTCTTCTCTTTTTATTCATATCATTAGTATCACTTTCTGACTGAACTAAATCATTTTCATTTTCTAGAGCTCTTATTGTTTTCAAAATTGGATATTCACTGACTTTAGCCATCATAGAATCATTTCCATATGACTGTATACGTCATGAACTTAAAGGTGGAAATATTAGACTTTGAATTTTGAAAACTTCCTTTTCCCTACTAAATCAATCTGTGACACATGGTCCAAACTATAACTAGTTTATTTTTTTTCCACTTCACTTAAATTAGTTCCATTTCTGATTTTCCCCATTGGACCATTTTTCTTTTTTGGTTCAACTTGCATTTTCTTGTTTTGGTAAGTTATTACATTGGTTGCTAGTTTCTTAGTTATTCACCTTGCATTCATTTTCCCTCTTCTAAAAAAAAACAGTTAAATATATATACAATAATCAGATGGGGGAAGACACTAACAAAATTTCCTTTGGTGCACATTAATGTTTCTGGGCAGCTGCAAACTAGAGGTGTTGGCTGCACACTTGAGCAGACTTAGACCGGATGGTCTGTTTCTGCTGGCACATTCATATGTTTGTATGTTCGTATGGTAGTAAAAGTAAGTAGTAAGATAAGTGTGTTCCCACAAAAATAATGTGTTACAATACTGAGACACTCTCCATTCTCAATATTTTCCATTAAAAATGCTGCTGGGGATGAACTTATTAAAACCTGAAATCAATGCATTTTACGCTTACAGGTTATTAATTTACTACACCTGTGTTATAAATCAGCCAGGATACTTGGGTAACATGTTTAACAGTTTCCCAGACTTTCTGCTAAAAATAATAATAATACACTCTTGTAATGAATCATAAATACTAGCAAAGCATCAGTAAGTCTATTGCCCGTGTCAGACTCAGAAATTTAAATGAGTCCTTTCTGCAGTTTACTGCAGTGGTGATACTTCTTCTCTTTACAACCAAGTCCTTCTGTGGCCATATACTTTGTAAATTATAACAAAGTCCAGTCAATACCGAATGCTTCAATCCTATTAAACCCCAGTTTTGGCAGGAATTTATCTCTAGACAAGTGTCCTCATACAAAGCAGCAGGTATGTCTAGCATTGTTTTATTTAGTATTAGTGCCTACATATGTATCAAATAATTAATTGGAGAAATACTGAGCAGCAGCAGTTTTTAGTCAGGTATGTGCTGGCAGGTTGCAAAACAAAGTACAGTGTGCAACACCTCTTTAAAGCTTAATTTTCTCTTTGCTAATGCAATGAGGTAAAGTGGCTCTAATTCTTACAGGTACAATTTCAGCTGGCTCACTCTCAGTTTTTGGTTATCAATTTAATTAACCTTGTCTAAGACATTATTGGCTTTGATGACTTTAACAGTTGACAATGTCCTAGTGTCCTCACTGTTTATTATCTGCTTCTGAAATGGCAGATCTCAAGCCACACACCTAAGTATCTGTATGACGAGGCCTAGACCAGCGGGGTCCCATCCAAGGAGGTAAAGACTGGGATGAGGGTACTCTGGCCAATTTTTGTGCAGAACCAAAGGTTATTGATACAGTTTTGGTGGTACTGATTTTTAGTTGGATAGCATTGAACCAAGACAACATCTTATGAATGTCCCATTGTAAAAGGGTGTGTATATCAGTTAGGATGGACCTGGAGGCAAAAAGGATGGTGTTGTCCACATACAGTACATGTGTATGTGGGAGTTGGAGCATACAGAGGGGAGGTTGTTGATGAATATCTAGAGCAGAATGGAGCCAGTGATTCATCCTTGTGGTACTCCTGCGAGTACAGGAAGTGGTAGGAGGAGCAAGAGTTGTTCACCCTGACAGATTGCAATCTGTTTTCAAGGTATGATTTAAACCACCTAATAGTGAGAGGAGGCTTAGCCAGCAGTCTCAAGCTTAGTAAGGGAATGGGGGTTGGAGACTGAGTCAAAGGCTTTGACTGCACTGGCTGCCTGTTCGATGGAGGGTAGTCTTTAAGGTAGGCTTGCTCACCATTAAGGCCCTACATGGACTGGGCCCTGGCTACCTGTAGGACCTTCTAACACCTGCTGCCACAGTTTTCTCCCTTCAATACTCCTTTACGCATGGTAACTTTCTTGGAGGTGCTGCCCATCTGTGGCGTAGGAGAGGCTAGGTTGTTGTGCACCATGGGATTCAATCAGTGGTTGAAAAACTGGTGCAGAGCTCAGGGATGTGGCTTCATTGGGGACTGAGGGTCCAACTGGAGTGATGCAAGCCTATACTTGCATGATGGGCTGCATTTGTCCAGGAGGGGAACCAGGATCCTAGGTGATAGGTTTAAATGCTTCATTGGCAAGCATTTAAACTAGCCAAGGAGGGAGGCACTGGAAAGGAGCAGGGAAATCCTAACCTCCCCAAAAAATCACAGTAGTAAGTACGGTAAACAGCAACATAGAGGTGGCGATAGGGAGAAGGACAGGGGTAAATGGAGAAAGTGACAAAGGCAAGAAGGACAGGGATGGGGTAAAAAGGAGTTAGGCTATCAGGAAATGGAGGGTAATGACTACCAATGCCCATAGTCTGGACAACAAGCTCCCTGGGCTGGTGGCCTTGATGGAAGAGGGATGCCTGGATATCACAGCAGTCACAAAAACATGGTACACAGAGAACCATGACTGGGATGTTAACATACCAGGGTACATAACCTTCAGGAGAGACAGACAGGTGAGAATAGGGGGAGGAGTAGCTCTCTATGTAAAAGAAAGGGATAAAAGCAACTGAACAAAAGAGTAAACAGGGAGGAGAGGAGGCACTGTGGGTCACCTTGGAGACTGGAAAGGGCACCACAATCTGCACAGGGGTTGTGTTCAGATCCCCATGTCAAGGGGAGGGAATGGACAAGGATATGATAGAAGGCATTCTTAGGATGGCAGAGAAAGGGAAGATACTGTTGATGGGAGACCTGAATATGCTGGATGTTAACTGGAGCACATTTGTTGCAGCCACATCCAAGAACAGAGTCATTCTCAATGCCCTACAAGTGGCAGGCCTCAGACAGTTAGTTTCAGAACCCACTCATGAGGGAGCAATCTTAGACCGTGTACTCTCAAATGGGGGCAGCGAGAGGATCTCAGATCTAGAAGTGGGTTGCCATCTGGGAACAAGTGACCGTCAAACAGTGTGGTTTGCATTAAACTCAGGTACAGAGTCAAGCCATATAAAAGTGAGGGTACTGGACTTCAGGAGGGCTGCTTGGCAAGATGGGAGAGTGCCTCAGAAAAGCACTAGCAAACAGGCCAGAAGGAGGGGTGGAGCAACAATGGGGAATCATCAAAACTGCCATCACAGAGGCAACAAGCCTTTGTGTGAAGCAAATAAACAAATCAAAATGAAAGAAAAAGCCACTATGGTTCTCAAAAGAGGTGGCTGAGAAAGTTATGGAGAAAAAGATAACATTCAGAAGTATAGAACACACAGAAGGAGCAGGACAGACAGCTGTACCAGATAAGGCAGAAGGAAGCAGGATAGTGAGTCAGAATAGAATGAACGGTGGGTGGGCAGAGGGGACAGTGAAAAAGCAGGGATACTGAACAAATATTTCTGCTCAGTATTCACAAAAGGAGGGGAAGTGTGTAACCCAATTAACAGAAGCACTCTCGATATGGGGGTCAATCCCAGTCCTTTCACAGAAGAAAGGGTTCTGCAAGAACTCCTAAAACCGAAGGTGGACAAAGCAATGGGGCCTGATGGAATTCACCCCAGAATTCTAAAAGAATTAAGGGGGGAATTAGTGAAACCACTGACTACTCTTTTTAATAAATCATGGGAGGATGGTGTTGTACCTGAGGACTGGAGGAAGGCGGATGTGATTCCCCTTCACAAAAGTGAGGCCAAGACAGAGGCAGGAAACTACAGACCTGTTAGTTTGACCTCTGTGGTAGGAAAAGTGATGGAGTCACTTCTGAAGGAAAGAATTGTTGAGTACCTAGAGGCCAGTGGGGTACAGGACCCAAGGCAGCATGGGTTCACAGTGGGAAGGTAATGTCAGACGAATCTAATAGATTTCTTTGACTGGGTGACCAAAGTAGTAGACCAGGGAGGGGCTGTGGACATGGCCTACCTAGACTTTAGCAAGGCATTTGACACAGTGCCACACTAAAGATTAATAGTCAAATTAACCAGCCTGGGAGTGGGTCCCAGGGTGGTAGCCTGGGTAAAACATTGGCTGGACAAAAGGACACAGAAAGTAATTGTAAATGGATTCCACTCTGAAGAAAGAAGGGTTACTAGTGGGGTACCGCAGGGTTCAGTACCGGATCCAGTCCTTTATAATGTCTTTATAAGTGACATTGCAGAGGGACTGGAAGAAAAAGTATGCCTCTTTGCAGATGACACAAAGATCTGCAACAGGATTGATACACAAGGAGGTGTGGAAAGGATGAGAAGGGGCTTGGCAAGGTTGGAAGAATGGTCAGAAGTATGGCAGCTAGGATTCAATGCAAAGAAGTGCAAAATAATGCACCTGGGAAGCAAGAACCCAGGGGAAGATTTCACAATGGGAAGGGGGAAGTAACAACAACAACAAAAAAGGAAAGGGACCTGGGGGTAATCATATCAGATGACCTTAAGGTTAGCAAGCAGTGTGAGAAGGCAGTTGGGAGGGCTGGGTGTATACTGGGATTCATAGGGAGAGGCATCACCAGCACAAAACAGGAAGTTGTTATCCCTCTGTACAGATAGTTGGTGAGACCCCATAAGGAGTCCTGCATCCAGTTCTGGAGACCCCATCTCCGCAAGGACATAGACACGATAGAGGCAGTCCAGAGGAGGGCAACTAAAATGGTGCAGGGTCTGCAAGAGAAGCCATATGAGGAGAGACTAAAGGAGCATAATATGTATACCCTTGAGGAAAGAAGGGAGAGGGGGGACATGATAGAAACTTTAAAGCACCTCAGTGAATCAACAAAGTCCAAGAGGGTAGCATCTTTCAGAAAAAGAAACATGCAAGAACACAGGGATACAATTTAAAGATGGGGGGCGTGGTTCTGGGGCAATGTAAGGAAGTATTTTTTCACAGAGAGGGTAGTGGATGCATGGAACTGCCTTCCTGAGGAGGTTGTGGGGTGTAAAACTGTGGGAGAATTCAAGAATGCATGGGACAGACATAAGGCAATTCTTGTGGCGGGTAGGAAGAAATAAGCTGTTGGTTAACTAGGATCTACGGCCTATCCTGTAGGTAGGGAAATGTGCAGACTAGGTGGGCCAAGCGGTCCGTATCTGCCATCAACGTCTACATTTCTATGTTTCTCTAGGGGTCTTCTAACAATTCCCAGGATGAGGTTAAAAACTGCTGTTGACAGGACTTTCAGTGTCGCCGGCCCTGTCCTGTGAAATTCGCTTCCTTTATCTGTAAGGGAGGCCACTTCAGTTGAGGAGTTCAAAGCTTGCCTTAAAATCTACTTATTTAGCTGTGCATTACAGGATACTGTCTGGTAGTTAAAAATTTAATCTATTTTAGAAATTTATATGGGGCTATTTTTAAATTTTTTGGACATGAGACCCTCCTATCATTGTGTTATTTTAAGCATTTATTGAATGTTTATTTTTCTTGTATTTAATTGTTTATGTCTGATTGTATGGCACCCAGAGCCTCTGCGATTGGGTGCCCCAAAAATAAGATTTGCCTTGTCTTGCTTTGCCTTCCCTTGACTAAATCTACAAAAACTGCTGCAGTCAAGTGACCTTGGTCCATGGCAGAGTGAATATGTTCTGTGATGCATAGAAGCAAACCGACTGTAGAGTGCTACCTCCTTTAGCCAGACTGAATGCCTTCCTTCTCCTGAGGCTGTGTGGGTGGCTGTTTGTGCTTGTCTGTGTCTGTAGGTTAGTTTTTGTTCATTTACATGTTTTTCTGCTGGAAATACCTGCGCCATTCTTGCACACAACATTGGTGAAAGTCTCCTGGACTGAATTTCTGCAAATCGCCATCATCAGGTATCAGTTTTTTAATTTTAAATCAACTTTCTTGAAGCCTCCCCAAGGAAGCATATGCCTTACAACTAGTCTTACAAACATGGTGATGCTGGGTCCTGCAACTGAACCAGCATTTTCAACATTCTTGTCTGACCATCCTTAACGCAACTGCACTCGTGGACTTTAAAGAATAAAGGAATTTTAACACATTTTGTGACTGAATCAACATTTTTGTCTGACCTTTTCCAAAGGTATTGTACTTGTCTCTGAGGACGTTGAAGATCAAAGAAACATACAGACAAAAGGATTTCACACATTGCATATGCCCAGGCCACAGTATATCACCTTTCAGGAATTTTAACATATTATGTGATCCTGGATTTCAACAGTTAATTTCCTGTGGATGAAATTAACCATCAGCATTTTTTCTTTGCTATCTCCTGGTGTGCTTGTTAGACCACCCAAGTGCCACCACCTCTGCTCTACCATGGATTACTCTGTCCTCCTAGTTCTTTTATTCCTTTTATTCACTGTGGGTGCTACAGGCCCACGATGCCAAGCTGGACCACTTCCACCCCTGCGAGAACCTGCTCTTGACAAAAATGGACTATATGGCACCCCAATGCCAACTGTGCTGAGGGAGCTCCAGCTTTCCACCACCTGCATCCCACCTGCTAGCCTGGGGCACCCGACACCTGCCACGGTTATCAACATTACCATTTTCATGCCCATAAAGATCATCCTGGTGAATGCTCACCTCCCCCACTGCAAGAGCAGGAGGCGCAAGATACGCTCCACCATTTACATAAACCTCTCAGCCAAGAAAATAATATTCATGCTTCTTCTTCTATCGGGTAATGTCCATGCCAATCCTGGCCCACCACCAGTATCAAACGCAGGGGGAAACAAGAGTAAAGGCCTGAAAGTAGCTGCACTGAACATCTGCAGCCTCACAGCAAAGTTGACCTACTCCAAGCGTGGATGTCCGACCATGTACCTGACATTCTGTGTCTGACAGAGACCTGGCTGTCAAGCAGGATAAAAGACAATGAAGTGATGCTTCCAGGATATCAAACATTCAGGAAAGACAGGTGTGGCAAGAGAGGTGAGGGAGTCCTTATCTATGCCAGGGATTACCTATGCTGTTCAGTCCTCCCTGTTACCAGGGTCGAGGATGATCATGAACTACTAGCAATAAAAGCACAGGTTGGACGACATGGCATATCTCTAATCTTAGCTTCGGTTTATCTTCCACCCACTAAAGCCAGGGATGGCCTCCCAAAAATACTGGATACGATTACTACCCTTTCTCAGGGCATAGAGCTTCTCATAACAGGTGACTTTAACATCAACTGGGAGGGCAGAGAATCCACGCCTTTCAAGGATATGGTCGCTACTTCCAATCTGACCCAACTTGTAGACAGCCCAACAAGGTGGAACCACAAAACAGGAAGAGACACCCTTCTCGATTGGCTCCTCTCAAGTAACCCTTCTCGGATCTCTGAACTTAAGGTCCTGCCTGACACCTTAAGTGATCACTCCCCGGTCACTTTCACATGGTCAAACAAATTGAGCAAGCCCCCGCCTATCATAATTAATAGTAGGGTCTTAGGGAACGGCAAGCTTGGGTCCCTCTCCTCTGCCCTCTCCCAGTATGACTGGTCCCCCATCGATCATGTGCCTAATATTGACCAGGCCCTAAGTTTCTTTATAGAGGGCTTCAACAAGATTTGCGATATCTTTGCACCACTTAGGAAAAGAAAAATTCGGGGTTAAGTTAATGGTTGGATCACAGGGGATCTCCTCGCCCAGATGAAGGAAAGGGACAATCTCTGGGAAAAAGCCAAGTCCTCTCACAGCAAACACAACTTCCAATGCTACAGAGCTGCAAGAAACCACTGCACCAACCTTATCTGCCAAGCAAAGGCCAACTTCCACAAGGAGCAGCTTAAAAAACTAGGGGCAATGGGAAGAATTTTTGGGATAACATCCATAACCTTCTTCAGAAGGATGAGAAGATCCCCCACTTGCTCAACATTGACAACATCATGATTACTGACCCTCAGTACATCATGGATTCTCTCAACACAGTGTTTACTGACCTGACTGGAGTGCTACCCCTGACTACCTGCACCCCGCTGGGGAACAAACCAACTGCACACCTCAAGAGGGCTCAATCCCTGTCTTCTACTTCAAAAAAGTGTCAGTGAAGGAGGCTTACAAATACATAAAAAAAATACTAGGCAAGACCAGAATGGGGAGTGATGGAATTGATATGAAACTCCTATCCCTAACACTGGATGTCATCATCGTGCCAGTTATAAAACTATTTAACAAATCGCTGGCTCTTGCACAGTTCCCCGGGATCTGGAAACAGGCTGTCGTGACTCCGGTGCACAAGAATGATGATATGACATGCACCACCAATTACAGGCCCATATCCATCCTCTCTCCCTTATCTAAAGCCCTGAAAAAGATTGTGGCCACCCAACTCAAAGATTACTTCAACAAATACAACCTGTTATGTCCAAACCAACATGGCTTCAGGCAGAATCATAGTACCTCCACAGCTTTGCTGGACTACACTGACTACTTGCACAAGGCACTAGATGAATGAAAGCCGGTCGGGTCAGTCTTCATAGACCTCACCAAAGCCTTTGACACTATCAATCACTCTCTCCTCCTGAATCAACTACAGAACCTGGGGGTTGCAACCAGTGCTGTCTGCTGGTTCAAGGACTACCTAACACACAGAAGCCAATGTGTAAAAATTGGGCGCACAGTATCTAGCTCCAATGAGGTATCTTTAGGGGTCCCACAGGGGTCAGTACTTGGGCCCTTACTATTCAGCCTCTTCCTAAATAATCTTCCTGAAGCCTGTGACACTAAACTGATACTTTACGCAGATGATGCTGTGCTTCTCACCAGCAGTTCATCAATAGTTGCCTTCCACTCCCAGCTGCATGCATCATTCTACAAGCTGGAAGACTGGTTCTGTAGCCATAAACTTCTATTAAACTACAAAAAACCAAGGTGATGCTCACAGCCAGCCCACAGCACAAAAATAAGCTCCCTCCCCTCACCATCTCCAATAAAGTCAGTGAGCTGCTGGAACAAGTTCAGACCTTCAAGTACCTGGGGGTCACCGTTGATGACTGCCTCACCTTCACCCAATACATCGACACAGTGGTAAAGGCAGTGAACACCAAGCTGGGTGTACTATATTGGCATAAAAAGTATCTCACTCCAGAAGCCCTCCGTCTCTCAGTCTCTAGCTCCATCCTTTCTACCATTGACAATGGATTGGTGGTCTATGGTGCAGCAACAGGCACTGCACTAAAAAGGATTCACATTGCCCTCAACAAGGCATGTAGGCTCACAATGGCTGCAGATCTAAACACCCACACCTGCTCCTTATACAAGGAGACCAATTGGCTGCCACTAAAGAACAGGATTATATTCCAAACATGTCTCCTTGGAAAAAAGGCACTAATGGGTAAAACCTTCCCCATGCATTTCTAGCATCCTAACACCAAGTGCTACCAGCTATACCACCAGAGGCAGGATGAGGGGGGCCCTATCAACACCTTTCCATTGAACTGTGCAGGGACAGCATGCTTTCAGCTATAGGGCCCCCCAATGGCTCAATGAAATCCCAGTGCACATTCTAAACTCCCAATGCATCTCGCAATTCAAAATGGCCTAAGGCAATACCTTCTTACTAGGACAGTTTGTGACTGCCACTAGGACTCTAACACCCATAATTCCCACTCACCCACTCACCCGCACTCTCCTTCCCCTTCCTTTTACACCCACTCTTCCCTCTTGCCCTCTCCCTCTGTCTTCCTCTCCCCCCTGTGCCTTTTCTCCCACTGGATCAACCTTAAAACCAACATACTACCACTACCTCCCCAACCTCCTAGACAAAGCCACTTCTTCTGGCTGCCCACTCCCCTCTCCCCCTCACCTTGACTGCTCCTTGGACTCTCACACTAGGTGTCACACCTGTTTATCTCCTTCGCTACATATAAACACTGTCCTTTACTGTAGATGAATGCTCTTGATGCTGTACTATCACCATTGGTACTATGAATGACATTGTATCCTTACTGTATACTAGCTACCTACTATTCAAGTATTGTATGTAAACTGTTTGTTATTGCTGTCATTGTCACTGTTTGATGTGGAACCTTTGTAAAAGAGCTCTGAGCTCAAAGGTATGATCTGAATCCCTAAATAAGTAAATAAATAAATAAATAGGGGAATAAAACTGGATGAATTACAGATCTCTGTCAGACTGGATTGGACACAGGATTCATGTACTTTGGCAAGAGGAGGAAGTATTTTTTCACTGAGAGGGTTGTGGATGCATGGAACAGCCTCCCTGAGGAGCTTGTGGAGTCAAGAACAGTGGGGGACTTCAAGAATGCATGGGACAGGCATAAGGCAGTCCTAGTGGGGTATAGGAGGAAGTAAGCTGTTGGTTAACTAGAATCTGCAGCTTATCTGTTAGGTAGGAAAATAGGCAAACTGGGTGGGCCAAGCGGTCCTTATCTGCCGTCAAATTCTATGTTTCAATGTAAGGGCTGGAAGCAGGGAGATTGAACGGTAGTTTCTTGGTAATGAGGGGTCTCTGCCTTTAAGGGGATAACACTTGCTGATTTCCAGGCCTGAGGTACAGTTCCATAAGAGAAAGAGAGGTTTAGTGTATGGGTTAGTGGTGCAACAATTTTGGGGCAGATATGCAAAGTAGTTTTGGGTGGAATCCATCAGGGCTAGATTTTGTGGTGTTGAGGGATGAGTGGGCAAGTAAAACTTCCTGCATGGAGATGGGTGAGAAAAGCAAAGTATTATGCAAGGAGTCCAGGGAGGGGTCTGGGAGGGGGCAAGGGATGATCACAGGAAGGGCACATGTGGTAAATAACTTATTAAGGATGTTGGATACACTGAAAGGGTCAATCAGTGATAGGAATTTCATTTTGTTTTAAGACTCGTAAGGCGGTTTGAGCTGGGGAATTAATTAGCGAGTGAACCACCTTCCAGAAAGATAAATTATTTTGCCAAAGTGACCAATCCTGGTGAAATTTAGTATGCAGTTTTGCATGTTTCAAGTGACTTGTAGAGATGTATCCAGTTGAGCCAGCTGGTGCAGCTGTTGTTATATGAGTTTCTGCACTGGGGCTGGTGGCTGGGGATTCATTTTGATGTGGAGTCAGAATGTTACTTCATCTCTTCCTGTCTTGCATGCTTTGTCTCCAGTAACTCTTTATACTTGATTTGTTTCTGTGGCCTATCACTGTCATAATTTCTGTAACCCAACATTTGACAGCAACAGCACTGTCATAGCTCAGACAGAGAGGTTAGTGTAACACTGGCTGAGGTGCACTCCTTGGGTTAGACAGCTCATCAAGCTACTCAGGTAGTTCAATCCCATGGGCTTTTGTTAGCAGCAGTCATTTTGTCAAGAGTTTCCTGTGGGAGAAGTTTTATTTATTTATTTCAAAAGTTTTACCAGGAAAGACATACTGAGTTGCGTCCTGGGGGGAGGGGTACAGGGTGATATATACATAGCAAATAAAGTGTAAGATCAGAAAAATTATGTACGAAAGTACATATATACACATATACAAGGTGAAGTAGCATACAATACAAACAAATAATATGCATTGCAGGTGTGCAGCTGTAGTGAAGTGAACAAACCTAGGTGCAGTGTTAACAACCAGTAGGAGCAGATCATATGGACAGTATTTCCACAGGACAAGCAGGGGTATGTTGGCAGGGGTGGGGGGCATTACAATAAGTATCCAGGAGGCACTGGGTCTGAAAGTAGTGACAGGGGAGATGGTTAAGTGGATTAGTGAGAGGATAGGAGTTTATAAGTCAGGTACCCAGAAGGGAGTGGCTAGGAACAGGAAGAGGGAGACGGTGGAGTAGGGGAGTAGGGATGATGCAACTGAAACAGGGGGAGGTAGAGTAGATGAGAAATGGGGGAGAGATTAGGTAGAGTTGCAGGTGGGAGCTGAGTAGTCATGGAGAAGACAAGAGAAGGAGCAGATGTAGGTGGCAGAACTGATGGGGAGGGGAAGGGTATTCCACAGTTTAAGGAGGCGATAGAAGAACACAGCTTGCCTGGATATAAACTTTCTACATAGGAGTGCTAGTGTTCAGTGACCAGAGCTATGAAGGGAGTAGATAGAGTGTGGTGGAGAGGGAAGGAGAGATGTGAGGTGGTGGGGATGGAGCTCAGCCAGTATTTGGCAATAAGGGAGGAGCTGTGAGCAGGTTGTCTGGCTTTAAGAGATGTAAGGAAGAATGGATTATAGAGGGAGCAGTGTTGAGTAAGAGCTGGGGAGTGAAAAAGGGGGTCCAGTCTGGCTAGAGTGGACTTAGGAATGCTATCATAGATGGTGTCTCCAAAGTTGAAGATGGGAAGAATAATTCTCTGTACAGTGGCTCTGTGCATCCGTAGGGAGATGCTACCTCAGTTGTAGTATAAGGCACCTAGTTTAAGATGTAGCTATTTGTGTATAGAGCCCACTTGAACAGACAAATCAAGGTGCCTGTCAAGCCACACCCCAAAGGTACTGAAGGATGGAACATCTTTAAGGAAAGAGCCATCCAGATTGTTTAAGAATTGTAGGGCTGGGACTCTAGAGAGCTTTTTCCTGGTTCTGAAGGTCATGGAGACCATTTTTTTAGCATTTAAGGAAAGTTGATTTGAGTGGTACCAGAGGTGGATGTTGTTAAAATCTATCTGTAGTCTGATCTTCAGATCAGCAGGGGAGGAGCCAGAGACAAATATGACTGTATCACCTGCATACATTTGAATGGATGCCGATGGACAGGCAGAGGGGAGACTGTTTAGGAAGATGGAGAAAAAATGGGACCAAGCATATATCCTTGAGGGACTCCAGTGCTGATTGGGAGGGGCTGGAGCATGGAAAAGCCAATTCTAACTGATTGAATTCCATCCAGAAGGTATGAATGGAACCAATCAGTGGCTTGGGAGCAGATAGCTGCAGCAGAGAGTTTTTCAAGGTGAAGGTGGGCAATGGTGTCGAAGGCTTTGGCCAGGTCAATGCAAATAACAGAGGTGATTAGGCACTGATCCATGCCTGACAGAATGGAATCAGTCAGCCTGAGGATGAAGGTGGAGGTGGACTTGAATTTGTGAAATCCAGACTAGAAAGGGGTGAGGTAGGAGGAAAAGTCAAGGAAGGGAGAGAGAGAGATTAACCACATGTTCTTAAGTTTAGCAATGGTGCAGAGAGATAGGGTAGTAGTAGTTCTGAGGAGCAGAGGTGTCCCCGCCTTTAGGGAGGGGAATGAACGTAGCATGTTTCCATGATGCAGGGACAGAAGCCAGGAAGACAGGGAGGCTGAGAAGGGATGCAAGAGGGTTACAGATGGCAGTGACATAGAGGTGAAGGAGTTTTGGGTTCAACCTATCTGGACTCTTGCCCTCAAGACAGTTTAGAGTTTGGAGGGCCTTGAGAGTGGAAGCTGGAGAGAATGGGGAGAAGCATAAAGGGGAGGATGGGGGCGCAGGCTTTCGAGGAAGAGGGGGAGAAGAGCATAAGAAGGACAGGAGGGAGGAAGCACAGGAGATGAGGAATACATTACATTCAGCAGCGACAGTAGATCAGTCAGAGATGGTGGTGCCTTTTATCTTGAGGACTGGGGCAGGGGACTGGGTGGGAAGAAGAAGAGGGAGTGGACAATCTTCCAAAACTTTGAGGGGTTGTTAATATTGTTTTGGAGATTTGATGAAGAGCACTCTGCCTTATCAAGTTTGGAAGCCCTAGTGCAAGCATTCCATAAAGCTTGAGATTTATGTTAATCAGCTGTGGAGTCTGATGCCTTTTGAGTTTTCCAAACCAGATCATGAGCTCACAGACAGCCTAGCAGTTTGGCAGTGACCCAGGAGAGATGAGATCCTCAAACCCTAGTTATTCTAATGGGGACATGGTGGCTCCAAATGAACAGGAAACACAAAGTGTAGAAATTTAGGTCCGAATCCATGGAGCTGGCAGTTGAGATAGGAGACCAATCTGTAGCTGCTAGGTCCTTGTGGAGGGAGGACAGGTCCAAGGACCAGAATGATTGAATTAGTAGGATTTTGGGTGGTGCTTGGGTAAGTGTATCTTGTGTACTCAGTAAACCATGTGATGGTCACTGAATGCACCAGGAAGAATGCCTGATGCAATTAGTCTGTGAGGGTGGAAGGTAAGGGCCCAGTACAAAAGGTTATGGTTTTGTGTTTTGCGGTTGAGGCATGTGGGATCAGTGATTAGGAAGCAGCTGAAATGGGAGCTAACTGCAGTCTCAATCAATTTAGATGTAGCAGGATGGCCTTTTGCTGCTGGCACCTTTCGTATTTTCCTGTTTGTATTAACTGAGTGAGGTTTAGGGATTTGATGTCTCAGAATTTAGAGAGTCAAGGAGTACCGTTTTTTGTTAAAGTCCCCAAAAATAAGAAGTTCACCAGAAGAGTATTGAGAGAAGATGGTGGAGAGAGGTTCAGTAATAGTAGAGGAAGGTAGGCCAGGGCAGCAGTAAACTCTGGCTATGAAGATGGGAAGAGAGGAGGTGACAGAGAGTTTGAGGAGGAGAATTCCATAGGCTGAGGCTGAGGAGAGAGCATATATAGGGACAGATTATATATAGGAGGGGAGAGAAATGGCAAGCTTGCTGTCTTGAGTGGCTGGATCCTGCCAGTCAGGGAGTAGCCCAGGATAGTGACAGATGAGTCAGGAATCTTAGGGGAGAGACAGGACTCAGAGATAACTGGGACATCAGGACTAGATTGACCATAAAGGTTGTAGTAAGTCAATTTAGGATCAAGGAACAAGGATCTATTGAGTATTCCAAGTGAATGCATGGATCCAGAGAATCTAGTAATTGTCTATGGTAGGCAGTGACAGAGGCCCTGGATTCCATAGTTCCTGTTTGTGTTCGTCCACTCACCCTTCACCCAGGGTCCTTGTGGTTTGATTAGACCTTGAAGGAGTTGAGGAGGGTGGGGTGAAGGCTACAGAGGGGCTGGCAGAAATCGGGACTGGAATGTGATGGACTTAGGTTGATGGACCATAATATGGCCTATCAATCAGCAATCACCCGTAAGAAGGCAGAATTCCTGGCCAGGGAGATTGCTGCTGTGCAGAACCGACCTGCTCAGCTCTTCTATGGACAGATTGTGCAAACCAATCTGTCTCCAGCCCAGTAGAGCCTTACACAAGAGAAGTGTGAATTTGCTCAGTTCTTTGCAGATACGTTTGCCACCATCAGGTCAGGAATCTCTCTGGCCCCCTCTAATGGGTATTGTGTAGGTCGGCAGGTGGTGGCAGGTGCCCAGTTTACCTGGTTTGACTTCAGCTGACTGGAAATCATAGACACCATGAGGATCATCCAGATTTTCGACCAACTAGTTGTAGTCTGGATCTGGGCCCTATGCCCCTTCTTATAGGGTGCATAGATGAAATCAGCCTCATCCTAGCCAAGATATTCTGGTGGTCCTTGGAGGTGGGGTGTCATTTCTGGATCCCATTAGGGAGGTGGTTGTTGGCCCCTCCTTAAAAAGTACTCCCTCGACCCAGATTGTCTGGCTAACTACAGATCTGTCTCAAACCTACCCTTCATAGGAAAGGTCATTGAGAAGGTGGATGTACTGTAGCTGGATGACCATTTGTCCAGCCACACTGTGTATGATTCTCTACAGTCAGGGTTTAGGAAGATGCATAGTGCCGAGACCACCCTTGTCCGAGTTCTAAATGACTCCTAATAGTGAGAGATTGGAGGACCCATTCCATCTTGGTCCTCCTTGATCTCTCTCTAGCGTTTGACACTGTGGACCATGGTGTACTATTGGAGCATCTGTGGTTCATCTGTGGACTATTTGGGGGGGTCCACAGATGGTTTTGATCTTTCCTTGAGGGTAGGACTCAGAGAGGGATGTCTGGGATTTATTTCTCAGCACCTCTCTCCCTATCCTGTGGGGTACTGCAGGGTTCCATTCTGGCACCCATGTTGTTCGCAGTGTATATGCTGCCATTGGGAGAGATCATTAGGTGGTACAGCCTGAGTTTTCACTGCTATGCAGATGATTCTCGGCTGTACATGTCCTTTGTGCCTGGACAAGATGTGATCCTTTTGGTATTTAACAACTGTCTGTCCAAGATCCAGGACTGGATGAAAGCCAGCTGGCTGTGGTTGAACCCAGATAAAACTGAGGTGCTGGTCGTAGACCCAAATCGACGTAAGGCGGATTTGTTGGCTGGACAGCTGTCTGGGCTTTAGCTCAGGGGCGCTCAGTCAGCTGACTACCTCAGATCAGATGTCGAACCTGGGTGTTACTTGTGATGACGGACTGGCCCTTAAATCACAGGTGCTGGTCATTGTCAAATCCCCTTTTTACCATCTGTAGAATATTGCCAGGGTGAAGCATCTGGTTCCTGATGATCTTCCAACTTTGGTCTATGCCTTCATAACCTCTCACCTTGACTACTGTAATGCCCTTTACCTAAGGCTACTGGGGGTTGATATCCACCGCTTGCAGCTAGTACAGAATACAGAAGCCAGATTGTTGACTGGTACCTTTAGGGCCAGTCATATAATACTTGCGCTGCATGGACTGCACTGGCTGCCAGTACAGTGGCAGATCACCTTCAGGGTCAGGTTGCTGACCTATAAAGCCCTACATGATCACGAACCCCATTACCTGCAAGATCATCTTCGTCCTTACCACCCTTTCCATCTTCTCCAATCCACCAATGAGGGATTTCTAGAGATTCCCAGGGTTCATTTGAAATCATTGGGGGTCCAGTCTTTTGCTTTTGCGGCCCCAACCTCGTGGAATTCTCTACCTCATCATATATGATAGTGCCTGACCATCCAGCGTTTAAAAATAGCACTGAAAACACATTTATTTTGCCTGGCCTACCCTGAATCTGGTTGAAACTGATGGTTAGCCCGATATATTTATACTTATTTTAGCTGCTTGCAATTTGATTAATTTTATATTTGTTGTCAATGGTTTAATTTTAATTTTGATGTTATGGTAGTTTTATGTGTGATGTTGTTTTATTTTATTGTACAAGTGCCATGGTTCTAGAAAGGTGCTTTTTACAAATAAAGGAATCAATCAGTTTTGGCGAGGAGGCTATGGATGTTAACATGTGTCATGCTCAGTCCTTCTGGGGGGTTTATGAAGGGGAAGTGGGAAAGGCCAGGATTAAGCTCCATTTTCCCAGCAAGCAGCAGTAGTAGGAAGGAGCTTAGTGGGTATAGAGGAGTGTTACCATAGCAGCTGAGTGGGGGATCGAGGGGACAGGTGGAAGAGGTGAGCAGGGAGCATCTAGTAGTGATTGATTTTAATTGAGTAGGAAGATGTTGGCAGAAGCAAGCAGTGCAGAGGCCAGGGAGGTTGGGAGGGAGAATATGTACAGGAGTTGGGAGGGTAGAAGAGGTGGAGTAGGGGAGGAGCCAGGAGGTAGGAAAGAAGGGGAGCCATGGAGGTGGTGGGTAAACAAGAGGGGGAGGAGAAGTAGTGTTAAAGTTAGCATGGTGATAAAGCAGGGGCAGGGGGACATGGAACAAAAGGTTAAGGGAGGTGGGGGTAGCCCAAAGGGAGAAAGTAGAAGGTGGTCCAGAGAAGCAGGATCAAAAAATGGGTACGGTAGCAATAAGAGAATGTTTAAGGTGCCAGGAAGTGGAAGCTAAAAGCACATAAGGATTTTTTCATAAAATCATAAAGGGTATACCATTCATACAACAGGGCTAGGTAGTTCTGTTGGCAGATTAAAATTAGCCTAGAAAATACACAGAGGATACAGCACACTCAGGGGCCCAAACAGGCACTCGCAGGGGCCTAAGCTGAAGCAAGGTACCGCTCGGTTAGTGTAGGGATTAAGAGCACACAGCCTACAGTGCAAAGGGATAGGTCCAGGGATCCTCGCAAGGCAAACAATGCATTTCAGAATTAACAAAATTATTCACCTGTGATACGAACAGCAGTCCGAGGATCCTCCAAAGGCTAGTAGCGCATTTAGGACAAAACATGAAGTTAGTGTGAGTTACTCGCTAGTGCGTATTACAGTTCAGGATGAGATGCAGAACTACATGTATACATTCCCCTGAGAAAAGTTAGGCTTTAATTGGCTATGGCACAAATTAGTTTCTGGTGCAGGAAGAGGGCCAGGGAGAGTTACGTGTAACAAGTAAGGCAGGGAAGCAGGGGTGGGGATTACATGTCCCTTGGATGCATGCACAAAGCTTTGTGGTTTGGTGGAGTCTTCAAAATGAATTTTTTTTAATTAATACTGAGCATAGGGGTCCCTCAATATAGAGTATATAATGCCTTTGAGGGTTTTCTTGTTAAGCTCCAGAAGGTTGTTATGGTTTTTAATTTATTCATTAAATCATATGAGTAAGTATTCTTGGCCATTTTCATCCGCTTTAACTTCAAAACTGTCTGGCATCAGTTGTCTTATACCCTCTCTGCTTCTTCTAGGCATATATTAAAATAATTCACCTAAACATATGCAGCATCCTGAACAAGCTTACCATCCTCCAACCTTACACTGCTCTCAGACATACTAAACATAACCAAAACATGGCTGAAGCCCCACAATATGGATGCTGAATTTTTAATCCCTGGCTACTCCCTCTTCCGGCATGACTGGCAAGGTAATAAAAGGGGTGGAGGAGTTGCCATGTACATCGCTGCTCACCTCCAATACACCCCAGTCCAGCTCTCCTTGACCACCCTGTCCATTGACTCCTTGCTAATAAAGCTCTTACTCCCCTACTCAGTGCCACTATACATAGCTGGGTCCTACTGTGCCCCCAACACCCCCACATCACTCATAATGGACCACTTGATCACACTTATACTGCTTGGCTCAGCAGGTGAGCTGATTATCCTTGGGGATGTCAACTTCAACTGGCTCTTCAGCACTCACTGTAAGCTACAGAGCCATGTAGCATCCTTAAATCTCTCCCAACAAATTACTGAACCCACTCGGCTGAATCCTAAGTCCCAGAACCACTACTTACTAGACTGGGCCCTTACCTCGCACCCCCATCATATTATAGAATGAAGACTCCTTCCAGACTCTCTGAGTGACCATTACCTGATCTACATGGTAAGAAAAATATTCAAACCCAAAGCTCCACCACCCTGGATACTACTCACCAGGTCATATAAATCCCTTGAAGTCCCAGCACTACTTTATGACCTGTCCAGTTTGAACTGGTCTTTCATCACTCAGTCATCCTCTATCGACTCTGCCCTGGACCATTTCAAATCAATATTCCTTGACATATGGAACTACCATGCGCCACTGAAAAGGACCCGTGTAAGAGGTGACCACCTGCCCTGAGTCACCGCTAATACTATCGATCAGCTCCATGCAAGGGACTAGGCCTGGAAAGCGTATAAGGTAACCAGTTCCCAGGAGGCACTCCAACTCTACCGCACACTCCGGAACTCCTGCACCAGGATTCTATGCCAGGCAAAGACTAACTACTTCAAGGCCTCTTTCCATTCTAACCTTAACAACCATGTGAAATTCAGGAAAACATTAAAATCACTGCTCACCCCCACACCTCGCTCAGCCCCCCCACTCTAAATGTAATGCTGCCACCATCAGAACTGGGTGCAGTGGCCTCAGCCTTTAACAACTTTTTACAAGTTGTGTGGCTTCTCTCCTTCGCACTCCCCCAATCCCACCTCACCCACCCACACCTAACTCATCCTCCCCGAGACTTTTGCCTTTTGGCTGGTCACCCGACTGAAGTACTAAAACTGCTGTGGGCACTAAACCCCTCTAAAGGTAAATGCCCCTCGGGTCTGGACTTCAAAATGCATTACCTGTCCGTGCCAGCCATTGCTACCCCTCTGTCTGCACTTTACAATCTCTCATTCACACTTGCCTCAGTCCCAGCCAATTGGAAGCATGCCACAGTCATTCCCCTTCTGAAAGGGAGTGATCCTGCCTCACCGGGTAATTTCCACCCTATTTCACTACTACCCATTCTAGCCAAAATTCAGGAATGCCTTGTGCTAGTCCAACTCTCCCTTTTTCTCGACTCCTCATACTTCACTCTTTACCGATCTGGCTTTAGAAAGTTGCACTTCACCATCATCTCTTTGCTACGACTCACAGACACTGTCCTCACGGGAATGAATCATGGGCACATCACCTCAGCCATCTTTATCGACCTTGCCAAGGCGTTTGACATTGTCTCCCACGCCCTTCTACTATCCAAGCTCACACATGCAGGCCTCTCTGTAACCACCTCCAATTAGTTCCAATCTTACCTAGCTGGTAGGTCCCAAGCTGTAAAAGTTGGTCAACATATTTCTTCCCGTCTCCCAGTTATCACGGGCATCCTTCAGGGCTCAGTCCTTGGCCCACACCTGTTTTCCATATTCCTGAATGACCTGCCCTTGGTATGCAAACACTTAACCATACACATGTACGCAGATGACACAGCACTGTATGTGTCAGGTCCCTCCCACATTGGAGTGGCCTCCAGACTTCAAGATGACTTCACTGCTGCTCAGAAATGGTTTAGCTCAAATTAGCTCTTCCTAAATCCACAAGAAAACATTTTCCTAACCTTCGGAACCAGCTATAGACTCGCCCACCTCACCAACACCTCCTCTTTCCACACTTTAGATGGGTTACCTTTAGAGGCCTGCTTCTCCTTCTGGTACCTTGGGGTCTGGCTCGACCAGCACCTCAACTTCTCTGGACATATCAGCTCAATCCACAAGAAACTGTACCCCATGATTGGTGCCTTATATTGCAACAGGGGCTGCATCCATTTGGAAACCCACAAGGCTATCCTCCAGAAAATGCTCCTACCGATATTGGACAATGGTGACGTACTTTACAGCGCCACCACCAAATCCTCTCTAGCTAGACTTGACCCTCTTTTCCACTCCTTCTGCCAGTTTGCCCTAGAACGCCCTCCCCCTACCAGGCTCTAGAACTGCCCCTGCTCCTAGATCAGAGACAGCTCCACAGCGAGAGGCTAACTGTAAAATTCTGGGTGCAGACCCTCCCCCCCACCTTGAGCCCACTTTCCAAGCCCAACCCCCGTCAGTCTACTCCCTCAGGAACACTGACTCTCAGCTTCTACATGTTCCACACATGACTACAGCCAAAGGGCAGGCTACCTTCAATTATCGCATGCCTAAGCTATGGAACTGCCTACCAGTGGTCATAAGGCACGCAGACAGCTGACAGCACCGAAACATGCTCCTCAAGATGCATTCCCCCCCATCTGCTCCTGCTGACAATGTTGCTATGTTAGCTATACCCTACTTCTCACACTGACGCACTAAGTGCCCTCTCAGTCCCTGCGTACCCCTGGTATAGTAGGCCTGCACTCACCACAATGCAATTCTAATTCTTACTGTTTCTAAATCTGCGACTATTGAAGTTTCACATTAGGCACTAATGCAACATTGCTGTATTTCTGAACACTAGTCTTGCTAGATAATTGTCTTAACACTCCACTCTGGTTACAAAGTGCTCCACCTCACCGTTGTTATTGTACTTGTGTGTAATGTTCCTGTATAATTCCTGTGTCACTGTTGTAATGTACAGTAGTTATTTTGAACCATTTGTTACTGTACGCATCCCTCCCCCTTCACCCCCAGGACACATCTGGATTTGAGCAGTACTCTGCTCAGTATGCCCTCCTGGAGAAACTTTTAAATAAGTAAATAAATAATATTGCTGGATGTCTCTCCAGACCTTTCTGAAGTGGCTGTGTCTGGGGAAAGTACTTCTGAGAATCTGAATTTTTGTAGGTCTTCTGTTGTTATGGCTTTATGATGCTTTGCAATATCTTTTTAGTCCCTCCTGTATTGTTTGATGCATGATATGAATACATAGTTTGAGGTGACAAACTCAGGGACTGTCATTATACTGATATTTCTCCCCACTGCTGCAGTGTTTAAATGCCAGTTTACATCAGTTCTTAGGGAACAGTATGAGCTTATGGCATATTCTGCTCCAGTGGTGGTCTGTGTGTCAGCATAAAATTGCCAAAATATTTCATTGAGCTCTGCCTTTATGGCTGTTTTCCTATGTACCAACAGTTTTTTTTTATAGTTACATCCCTCTTTAAATATATTTTGTGCCCAGTTAGCTGCTCTGTTTTATGCGCATTGCCAGTGTCTTCTATAATATTTAACTAGTGCTCTGACAGAGAGAGAGGAACCTGTTACTAACAGGTTACTGCTGCAGCCGAGGAATGCTTTCTGAGAGGATTTCCTCTCTGGAGGTCTTCTCTCTGTGCTCCATGGTGGCACTTTCAGTCTGTGGCTCTGTTTCTGCCAGTGCTGTTTCTGGATTTTCCTTTTGTGGGTGAATTTCTTTGTTTACTTAATTTTGGGATATTGAGTTGAGCTGCTTCTCCTTTGGGAAAACATAAAAAAAACACGGAATGTTTTGACATGGAAAATGTGAATAGTGTATGCAGTTTCACCAAGTTACAACAGTTGACAACAATGGTTACTCTTGAAAATGCCAGCGTTTGATGGGAGCATTGATACAAGGTGCCAGTGTATGTGAGGTTACCTGGACTAGTTGCTAGCCATGCACTAGACACTTTCAGTGCATAGCTAGCAACCAATCAGGTTACTCAAAAACAGATACTTTTTCATAAGGCCCTTTATCCAGGGTCCTGTGGACATAGTCAGTGAATATAACCAAGACTGTCTCCGTGTTGTTACTGAAACCATGTTGTACATGCATAAATACATTGCATTTTGTGAGAATTTTGTCTGATCAAAAACAATGTTTCAAGGGGCCAGAAAAGAGACAGGGTGATAGTTAGAAAGATAAATAACGAATTCAAATTTATGAATAGGTTTAACAGCAGCACATTTGCAATTGTTTGATAAAATACTGCAACAAATTGAGTGATTCATGAAAGAACAAGGAACACTGCTACAAATTTATGAGGCAGTAAATGACTAGAGTCTAGTGGACATGAAAGAGTGTTACAGTCATTGTGATTGGTTGGCATCCATGGCACTCCAGGCATTACCTCATGGGTTTTAGCCCACCTGATAGGCTAGTGATGCACATGACCCAGATCAAATTTCTAGCATATCCAGGTCCCAGAAAACCCTGCTCTCCAGTTTCGAATTGTGTGTTTGATCAGGCAACAAGCACACCAGGAATTCCTGTCTGATCCTCTAAGGTAAGACCTTGAATCCAAGGATATATAATTTTTAAATCAGGCTGAATCAAAAGAAAAGGCACAATGTATGCAGTTACAGTTTGGAACTTTGCAAAGTTGCTAGAATTTACCAGAAATATACCTAACCTAAGCTAGCCCTCTGCCTCAGTGTTAGCTAGCTCATGTGTTTTTCCTTGTTCAGCCCTTGGGCTATATCCTGAAAATGACTGCAGTTTTTTCTGTTATAGTAATACGGATGGTGAAAGCCTCTGTGGAAACAGTATAAAGTTATGTGCTCCTCAGTTTGGTTATGGGCAGGCCGCCTATGTAGCACTGCGCGGCGCGGTACGCTACCCTGTCTGCGCATCCCTCCCCTTCCAGCGACCTCTGGCCTGGTGCCTTGGCATTTCCGTGATGTCCTCACAGTTAAACAGAGAGTTCTTGGGCCCAAAAGTGCCGCGGGCTGGCCGACGGCCTGTCCTTGCCATGCGACGACCACGTGGCTTCTCGCTACTTTTCCCCCTTCCTCCCTCCCTCTTTCCCTCCACCTCTTCTGGCCTCGGCCCCTCTCGGAGGCTCAATTTGCCTGCCCCTCCTGTGCCTCGCAGCACTGGACCCAGCCGCGGGTGCCTCCTTGCTCCACGCACTTCGGGCGCATTCTCCAGTAGGCCTTCTGTTTGGGACTACTGTGGCCCAACTTCGCTGTCCTCCCTTGGCGGCTCTCGGGGAAGCTTCTCCCCCATGACAGCGTCTCCTCCTCCCCCCCCATTAGGCTGCCACTCGCGTTGAGGACATCTGTCCTCCTCTTTCGTCCTCGCGGCCTAGCCTGGAGTGGGGGGGAGTGTTTTCTTGCGTCCAGGAAGGAGGAAGGAAGTGCCTCCTCACGCTCACCTCCAGGGACAGCACACCTCCTCTCCATGCCTCGTGCAAACAGCCTTCTCTGGGGTGTTGTCTCCCCCCCAGCCTCTTCTAGAGGGGTGTGGAGACTGCCGTAACCGCCCACTGTCGACCTCATTCCCAGGAAGAAAGGGAATGGGGAATAAAATCAGAGACCAGTGTACCCACGGGCCATAATGAAGCCCGCCTCCACAGAAGGAGGTGGGGGGGCACTCTTCAGGATGGCGGGGGGGTGCGGCGTGAAGCCGTGAGCTGACAGGGGCATCTGGTGCAGCAGGTTTAAAAAAAAAAGGGGGAGATGTTCGGCTGGGACAACAGCTGATGCCTGGGGGTTCCTCCTCCGAAGGGTCCCTCCCACAGCGACCTTCCGGTGGGCCCCCCGTGACAGAGACTACCTGGTTCTACCTTCTGGGCCTTATTCTTGCCCGCTACCACTTGGGTCCCTCACACAGCGACCCAAGAAAGTAGCTTTCCCCCCTGGACTCCCTCCCAGTCACACCACCGCTGCCTCCCAAAGCGAGCCATGGGACCAGACCGCTGACCACCAGTCCTTCTCCCACCACGGTCCTCGTTGTGGGGGTCCTCCCATAACACCCCACTTAGCCATGCAGTCTCCAGGTTAGGCAGACCTCCCTCATTCGTGTTGGGGGGGTAAAGAAATTGCCCCCTGGGCATCATGTATAGTTCCACTCTAAGGTCTGCTTTTCTCTCTTCCCCAGATGGTGAAAGCAAAGAAATGCTCCTCGTGCAGTGCTACCCTCCTGCCTCAGACTCCGGGTCCCCTCTGCGTGGCCTGCCTCCTCGACGATGATTCCTCCCTGGAGCAAACACTGCCCATGGGTCCCAGCAACCCGGAGTCCAGCAACCCTACGTGGATGAACCTGGGCTCCCTCCTAATCCAAAACCAGCAGGCCGTGGTTGCCATGATGGAGAGCCAGCAGAACTTTATGCTCAAGATCATGGAAAAGCTGGAATCCCTCACTCAACACAGGGCAAAACCACTGAATCTGGAACCCGACAAGGTGGGGGGCAACCGGAGGAACTTCTGAACCCTGAGGACACCCTCCCAGATGTCTCACTTGATGACGTGCACGAGGACAGGGAGAAGAACGATGCAGGGGAAGAGGATGAGGTGGAATCAGACGAAGAGGATATGGATCTTCAAGCAACACCTTCTCTGACATCAAAATTATGCTCCTTTGACACGATCCCAGGGCTCATGAAGATCATCAAGGCCACCATGGGTTTCAACACTGAAGAAAGCAAGCCCGAGTCAAAGCTCGACCCCATGATTCAACTGAGACCGTAGACCACAGAGACCTTCCCAGTATGCCCTGTGATCGAGGACATCTTCAGTAAAGAGTGGCAATCCCCTGAACCAGGCAGAATGTCAGACCATAAGAACCTGGACAGAATGTACCCGGTCCAAGGGGAAAAATCAGATATTTGGTGTAAGGCCCCCACCATTGACCCCCCAGGTGGCGGCTCTTAGCAAATAGACTGTACCACCATGCGGTACAATAGCCCTCAAGGACCTGACAGACAAGAAGGTAGAAGATATGCTCAAAAGTGCTTTCGAGATCGAGGGCACCGTCGCAAAGGCAACCACCACAGCCATCTATACGTCTCGAGCACAGATACGCTGGCTCGAGGAGCTCCAGGAGCAGGCCATCCCTAAGTCCAGGGAGGCAGAACTGTTGGAATGTACTTTAGATGCAGCTAAATACCAAGCCGACATGGTGGTAGACACCTTGCGCCTTCATGCCAGGGCTACCGCCATCACCAACCATGCTCGAAGGGCACTGTGCCTGAAACTGTGGGATGCAGACAATGAGTCAAAAACCTTATTACAAAACTTACCACTACTGGGTAAACATGTTTTCGGGGAGGGTCTGCAGGATTATTTGAATCAAAAAGAGGAGGGCAGAGACCTCCTCAAGAATAAGTCCAGGTACTCCTACCTCCCCTCCTCGAGGCAGAGGTTTCGGGGGGGAACAAACCATATCAACCCCGCAGGGACACACAACAACAGGGCCACTCCTTTCAAGGCAGAGGCACCTCTCACAGCTTCCATAGCCCGTACTCTCAGAACTTCAGTCCTCCTCCTTCAGAGCCTGGGGACAAAGAACCGGAGGATGAGGTAGAGGCTACAGGGGAAAGCAACAGTGACTACCCCCTCCCGACATTACAAGGCCAGGACCTTTACCCACCAGTGGGACAAAGACTAACTCTATTCACCCATCACTGGCTCCACACAACATCGGACAGGTGGGTCCAAGACGTGGTAACCAAGGGATACTCCATAGAGCTATCCCACGCCCATATTCCCCAAAGATTTGTATCCTCCCCCATAGCCAGGAGAAAGACATCTCCACATCAGGTCCAACAAATCTTGTCAGAACTGATTCGGAACAGGGCCATTCAACCCATACCAGAGCCAGAACAGAATCTGGGGGTTTACTCCATATTCTTCCTGGTGCCCAAGAAATCAGGGGAGCTTCAGCCTATCCTGGACCTGAAACACCTAAACCGCCACGTGGTCTCGCACCATTTCAAAATGGAGACCATCCAATCCACTTTACACTGTGTTCGGGTGGGCGATTTCCTGACGTCCATAGACCTAAAGGACGCATACCTCCATATTCCCAACATTCAAACACAGACAATTCCTCCATTTTCACATCCTAGGTCACCACTTCCAGTACCAGGCCTTGCGGTTCAGCCTCTCCTCAGCTCCGAGAGTCGTTACCAAGGTCTCTATAACCCTGGTGGTCTGACTCAGGGAACAGGGACTGGACATCATCCCGTACCTGGATGACTAGCTCATCCGGGCCCGGTCCGAGAATCAGGCAAGGATACACACAGAATCTGCCTTACAGGCACTCAAAGACCACAGCTAGGTGGTAAATCAAGAAAAGAGCCACTTAGCCCCCACACAGCAGATCGAGCATCTGGGAGCGCTCATCAGTTCGGCTCAGGGATGGACAAAGCCGTACTCCTCGAGAATTCACAACTTGATAGACCTGGCCCATCAGATGAAGGCCCACCGCCACACAACAATGGGAAGGATAGCCCAGTTGTTGGGCTGCATGGCTTCATGCATAGACCTCATGCCCTGGGCCAGGTGGCACATGCACCCACTCCAAACTTACGTCCTGACTCGGGGGGCACAGAGCGAACACAACCTACAGGTCATGGTACCACTACCCCATGCAGTGAGACTCTCCTTGGCATGGTGGACGGTGGAGGCGAACTTGACCAAGGGAGTCCCACTGGAGGCCCCCCACTCAATTTCCATAGAAATGAATGTGAGCCTCTCCGGCTGGAGAACTTGCCTGGGAGACGCAACGGCCCAGGGCCTATGGTCACCAGTGGAGTCGGAGCTCTCGATCAACATCCTGGAGATGAGAGCCGTGTTTCACACCCCAAAGGCATTCAAGCACCAGGTGCATGGTCAGTTGGTCCTGATTCGGTCCGACAATCGGGTCACGGTGGCCTACATAGCAAAGCAAGGCGGGACCAGGAGCAGGGCCATGCTGAGGGAGGCAATGGCAGTCCTCAACTGGGCCCAAGCCAACCTCAGACACCTGGGCATGGTTCACCTGGCAGGAAAGCTGAACGTCCGTGCAGACTGGCTCAGCAGGCAGCAGGTGCACCCGGGGGAATGGCGGTTACACCCAGATCTATTTCAGATGATCCAAGTGACATGGGGGCCCGCGACCATAGATCTCATGGCGACACGGGAGAATGCTCAGGTCAGAGATTACTACTCGCAGTTCAGGGACAGTCTCTCCCAGGGAATGGACACCCTGTCGCAACCATGGAGGCGGAGGCATGCTTATGTCTTCCCACCGCTCCCCCTGATCCCACAGGTCCTAACCAAAGCATGGGAGTCACATCACACAGTTATCCTGGTGGCCCCCTACTGGCCATGCAGGTAGTGGTTAGCAGCGGTCCGAGAGATGTCACTAGCCAGCTTCAGGATACCCTACCAAACAGACATGCTCTCACAGGGGCCAGTACTCCACCCGACCCCGTGGACTCTGAAGCTCACGGCCTGGCTCCTGAGAGGAGGAGACTGAAGGCAGTGGGCTATCATGACTCCATCATCAGCACCCTACTCCAGTCCAGACAGTCTTCCACCACTTCCACGTAAGGGAGACAATGGTCTATTTTCTCTCGGTGGTGCCTGGAATGAGGCAAGGTTCCTGAGCAGACCGACATGGCTACCATCCTACTGTTTCTCCAACAGGGAGTGGACAAGGGACTGGCACACTCTTCTCTCAGGGTGCAACTATCAGCCATAGGAGCAGCTACGGGCCTCATCGGGGGATACACCCCGGGAGCTCACCCTGACGCCATATGTTTTCTAAAGGCAGTAGAGATCCTCCGACCGAGGACTCGACCGACCATTGCCCCATGGGACCTCCCACTAGTGCTCGAGTCCCTCAATTCAGCTCCTTATGAACCCCTCCTTGAGGCGGATCTGTTCTGGGTCAGCCTCAAGACATGCTTCTTGGTGGCAATCTGCTCGGCTAGAAGGATCGGAGAACTTGGGGCCCTATCCTGCGCAGAACCTTATACAGTGTTCACCCCGCTAGGAGTCCATCTGAGAACGGTTCCAGCCTTCCAGCCAAAGGTATCCACCGGCTTTCACAGAGAGCAACCCATCAAACTACCCACCTTCCTGAAAGGGCCCCAGCAGGGCACTAGTGTGGTCCCACATTATCTCGATGTCGGATCCGCCCTCTCTGTGTACTTAGCCAGAACTCGTCCCATACGCAAAACAGAAAGACTGTTCATCATATCGAAGGGACAAAGGCAAGGTAGAGCTGCCTCCAAGGCCACCATTGCTGGGTGGCTAAGGAGAGTCATCCAGAATGCCTACATAGCAAACCGGATGACTCCACCCCAGGGGATGAAGACTCACTCCACC
Organism: Neoceratodus forsteri; assembly: GCA_016271365.2. Lineage (NCBI taxonomy): Eukaryota > Metazoa > Chordata > Ceratodontiformes > Ceratodontidae > Neoceratodus > Neoceratodus forsteri. The sequence continues at coordinate 67,227,608 of CM057455.1, forward strand.
AGAGTGATCGCCACTTCTTGGGCAGAGAGAGCCAATGTGTCCTCAGAGGACATATTTTTATTTTTATTTATTTAGTTTTTGTTGACCGGGTAAGTGCACTAGACAAATCCTGCCTATTTTCAGGCATGACCCGGGGGAGGGGGATACAGATGAATTCCAACTGACCTTGAACCAGATTAAGCTGTTGGTGGTGTTTTTAGTGAATGAGGAAATTTGGCCAGGACACCGGGGAAATTTCCCTACTCTTTTCAATAAGTGCCATGGGATCTTTAACATCCACCTGAACTACCACCAATTCAGGCAGATGGGACCTCGGTTTAACGTCTCATCCGAAAGACGGCACCTCAGAAGTGCAGCACCCCTCTCATGCTGCACTACAGTGTCAGTACTGGGATATTAACCCAAGTGCCAGATGTGAGAACTGAACCCACAGCCCTCTGATGTCTCGGCCTCAGAGGCGAGTGTGCTACCTACTGAGCCACTGACACTATGTAGGGCAGCCACATGGAGTTCCCTCCACACGTTCGCCAGACACTACAGGTTGGAACAGTTACAAGCCGTATGGCCCACATTCACCACTCGGGTCTTGGCAGCAGCATCCTCAACCCCTCACTCTTAGACCACTCTGTTTCCCCCCCTTGGGTACTACACTGCTTCTTATCTACCCATGAGGTAATGCCTGGAGTGCCATGGATGCCAACCAATCACAATGGGTGTTTACTCACCTGGTAAAGGTGATTGTGTTGGTTGGCATCCATGGCTACTCCACTCCTCAGAGTGCTCAGAGTGACTGGGACAGAACTAGGGGTCTTCACCCATGTTAGGCCTATGAGGGGATAGACATCAATGATTGTTTCTTAATGATAAACTACCAGTCGGACCTTCGGGACTGAGATTAGACTGTAAATAGTAGGAGAAGAATAAAGACTCGGCCTACGGGCCGCTGATACTACATCGTAGTCCGCATCCCTTTTTGTCTCTGATCATTTCTCTTATTGCCTTCACTTGGTTGTGCCTGCACTGTATGTTCTCTCTCTTGTACTAATTAACCTTAATTTCAGCTATGGAAGATTCAAACTGAAGAGCAGGGGTTTCTGGGACCTGGATATGCTAGAAATTTGATCTGGATCTTGTGCATCACTAGCCTATCAGGTGGGCTAAAACCCATAAGGTAATGCCTGGAGTGCCATGGATGCCAACCAACACAATCACCTTTACCAGGTGAGTAAACACCCATTTTCACTAGTCTGACAGCCATGTACTGTACTCAGAACCAATTCAAGGTTTGGGGTTTAATTAAGAAACATATTTTGAAACTAAATCAGGAGACAACTGTGTCGGAGTTAAGCTACACCCTCAGCTGTGACTGATGGAGCACTTTTCTATCTTCTTATTTACTAGCAACAGTTAACACTTTTTTCTTTGTTTTTCTTCTTTTCTCCCCTACCCTTGGTTGGCCACCTAGCATAGCTCTTTACTGTCCCTACTAAACTTCCTACTAGTTCTCTCTTTTCATTCTTTTTTCATTTCCATCCATCCAGTCACTGGAATCAAATCAAATCAAATCAAATTTTATTTATAATGCGCTTTTCAAAATTGCCAAAGCGTAGATACAATACAAATAAACAATCAACAAATAAATACACATTTAAAAACAATTAAAAGACACTGGGTTGGCCTAATCAAATGCTTTCTCAAATACATTTTTAACGATGCCTTGAATTGCTCTGTGGACTGGCACTCTCACATCTGACGAGGTAGAGAATTCCACAGGGTTGGAGACATAAAAGAAAAAACTCTGGCCCCAGATGATTGAAGACAAACCCTGGGAGCCTCTAGCAATCCCTCATTGGCAGAGCGGAGTGAGTGAAGAGGGCAGTAAGGCTGTAGGAGATCTTGCAAGTAGACTGGTCCCTGACTGTGTAGGGTCTTATAGGTCAGCAATGCGACCTTGAAGGTGATTCTCCATTGCACTGGCAGCGAGTGCAGTTCACACAGCACAGGTGTGATATGGCAGCACAGGTGTAATATGGCAAGTTCTTGGCAGCCCTGTCAACAACCTGGCCACAGCATTCTGCACCAGCTGCAGTCGATGGAGATCCACCCCCCCAGCAACCTTAGATATAGAGCATTGCAGTGATCAAGACGTGAGGAAACAAAGACGCGGACTAATACAGGAAGGTCATTGTGTGGAACAAGGTGTTTTATATGGGCAATATTCCTCAGATGGCAAAAGGAAGACTTGGCAATGGTCAACACCTGCGCCTTCAGTGTCAGGTCAGCATCAAAAATTACACCCAGATTTCTAACCTGTTCAGAATGCCTAAACTGTTTATCCCCCAACACAAGGCCAGAGGAAAATCCAGGAGACAACTTCTCTGCATGGTGACCCAAGTCCACCACCAGCACCTCGGTCTTATCCGGATTCAGTCTTAATCAGTTAGCACTCATCCAGCCCTGAATCTCAGCGAGGCAGTTGTTAAAGACCGATAGAGCGTCATTTTGTTCAGGTACAAAGGACATATAGAGCTGAGTATCATCTGCATAGCAGTGAAAACTCAGCACATAATGCCTCATAATGTCCCCCAACAGCAGCATTTGCACCATGAACAACATGGGGGAAGCACAGAGCCCTGCAGCACCCCACAGGACAGAGCAAAGGGAGCTGAGGAAAAAATTCCTGATACTACCTTCTGAGTTCAGCCTATGAGGAAAGATTGGAACCATCTGAGGACTATCCCTGACAGTCCACAGAACAGCTGAAGGTATTCTAGCAACATCCCATGGTCCACAGTATTAAATGCTGCTGAGAGATTGAGGAGAACCAAGAATGAACAGCTCTTCTGATCTCTCGCTATTAGGAGATCATTAAGCACCTGGACCAAAGCCGTCTCGGTACTATGCTTCTTCCTGAAACCTGACTGGAGAGGATCATAGACTTCATGGGTGGTAAGAAAGTCCTTGAACTGCAGCGCAACTACTTTCTCAATAACCTTGCCCAAAAAGGGCAGGTGAGCGATCAGTCTGTAGTTAGCAAGACAGTCTGGGTCAAGGGAAGGTTTCTTCAAAAGGGGTGTCACAGTAGCCTCTTTTAGAGACTCTGGAAACATCCCTTGGTCCAAAAAGCACCAGACTATCTCAGCAAGGATTGGTCCGATCACATCCATATGCCCCACAAGGAGGCATGTAGGACCAGGATCCATACTGCAGTAAGTCGGTCACAAGCCCTGGTCAATCTTCATGATATCCAGGATCGCTGGCCAGTCAAAATCTGTCCAAATAGATTGAGGGGCTGTAGCCTCACATCAACCACCGCTGTGCTCATTTGATTGCAAACTGTGGATCTCTGACCTGATCGAAGACACCTTATCATCAAAAACCGAGCTAACTCATCAACCTTATTTTGTGAAAAGGCTCGCTGACCCCGCAGACAGGTTGGATAGCACAATCTCTCCATGGTCCGTAAGAGCTGAGCTAGTCAATTTCTTGATGCAGCTATCTCCCTGGACAGGAACTCTGCCTTCTTACAGGAGATTTCTGATTGATAATCCATGTAATGGGCCATCAATCTAAGTCTGTCATCTTCCAGACCCGATTTCCGCCAGCAGCATTCCAATCTTCGCGTGACTCACCTCAACTCTCTCAATGTCCTATCAAACCAAGGGGATCAAGGGTGGAGGGAGAGGGGGAGAACACGGACAGGAGCTATGGAATCCAGGGCCCTCAACACCATATTATTATAGTGTACTATTAAGACATCTGGATCCATGCACTCCACAGGCCAACTCGATAGGTCCAGCACAGTCATCCGACCCACAGGGGTAACTCCCCTCAAAGGACGGTACTGGACCATCTCCAAAGGGGTTGGTCTCAAAGGGGGGGCCTCAAAATTGAACCTCATGGAGTGATGATCAGACCACCCAACTGGTTCCACCACCAGTACAGAGATCTCCTTCCCCAGGGTGAACACCAGATCCAAGGCGTGACCCTGAATATGGGTAGTAGTGTTAACAACCTGTGTGAAGCCCAACTAAATCATCAGTTGGAGGAAGTTTTGGCCAAAAAGCGAGAGTTCATCAACCACACAGGCCAAACACCTGGAGAGGTATTGTATAAAGTGCATTCTGTGTACAAAAAAGGTATGAGGACTATTTTAAATAGGAATACACACAGCTAAAGATGCCTTTTTAAATAAAAAGGATTCATAAGCCATATAAAACAATAATAATTTCATGATTAGTACAGTGATAAGAAATCCTTGTAGTATTTTCATAAATTCACACAAAAAAACCTGTTACTGTTTAAGGTTATAAAAGTGCTTAGTCAATGTGGATCAGAGATATAGAGTCAATATTTGTGGAGATAGACACTGTACCTTTAACCGAACCAGGAAGTCCCCTGAAACAAAAAAAAAAACCTTGGTTTTGAAACAACATGTTCAGACATGAAACAGCATGTTCAGCCAAGTAATTAAAAAAGGGCTCAGTCAGCTGACCCCCCACCAAAAGATATAAAAACCTCTTCATTGAATTCTCTTCAGTTCAGTCCAGCGGGACTCAGCCTTGAGAGAGAAGAGAGGTTCTACTGTTTGTGTAGACAAGCTGTTGAATGCAGATGAGAAGGGTCTTAGGAGCTCTAAGACCAAGGAGTGTATTATGTGAGAAACTACTGATGTTAAGTAGTGATTTTCCTTACAATTATTTTCCTAATCTTTGAAAAATAAATATCACACCACGGTGTGTTTTAAACCTGTAAATTTGCCTCATTTGATATTTATTCCCACACGCTTTGACTAACATGATGTCAGAAGTTGGATAGTACTGGTTGTCCAGAGAAACAAGGGGGATACCAGTACCCAGATACCAGCCTTGGTATCAAGACATAGGGGCAAAGAGCAGGATGGTGTATGTCCAGGATCTGGTTGATGCCAAGGATCTGTTGAAGGAGGAGGGGTTTCCCGGTGTGCATACCAGAGCCCAAGTAAGGAGGACCAGAGGGAAATTATTAACCAGATTGGAGTTCGATGGAACGTGGAGGTGGACGGGTACTGAAGAGAGGCAGAGCACCACTTCCAGGTGCAGAGGGAGGGTTCTCAACTTGAGGATTTCATGGTGGAGGAAGAGGATCAGGATCCATGGGTTCTAAAGGAGGAGGACCCCCTGATGGAACATTTGTTACCAGTCACTTCTGAAATTCCATTAATTGGCCATTTTTCTGGGCTGCTGCTACTTGGAGGACAATGAGATGAAGGCCCTAGGTAAGACTATTTGAGGACATTTGCATACTGGGGTGAAGCCTACGAGCAACAGGGAAGACACCATGGTGAGTGAATGGACTTTTCCATGTTTTGAACCCCCTGTGGTATGATATGAAATGTATGAAACATGTAATGTTTAAAATGAAAATAGCATTAAGGCTGGCGCTGAATAGAGTCAGTTCAGGATACCAGAATGGTGAAACAGTTGAAAGGAAACCCCTGGTATGTTACAAGTAAGGGCTGAAAGTAAACTCCAAAGGTTTTGAGAGTTAGGAACTGGCTGGTTGATGCTCAGTATGAGAAGGTTCCTTGTCTACCAGAAAATTTGTGAAAAGGAAATGGATAAATGAAATGTATGAAATGAATACAAGAAATGTACAACATATAAGAAATATCTATACTGTGTGATATAAAAATGAAGAATCTAGGGTCATGGAGGATCTAGGTATGGTGTGGAACCTATAATTGGGCCCCTGAGTGGAAACACAGTGTTAGATTGGGGTTAGAGCTGGGTACAACTTGCCCCGAAGAAAGTTGTGGTATAGGCCTGTATGGCTGCTCAGATGGGTATGGAGGAAGCTAGGTCAGCATAAAACTGCTGTGTATTGCTTCCTCTTTTTTTAATGTACTGATGAAGGCACAACAGTGGGTGCACAGGGCAGAAACAATGCTAAGTGATGGGTATGGAAGAAGCTAGATGTCAGTATAAAACTGCTATGTAGTACTTCCTCTTTTTATGTTGGTGTGCTTGCACAGCCAACATTGTGAGACAGTGCAGCTTTGGAGGTGGGGTCACTGTTGGGTGAATGCAGGACACACACCGGTAGGTGAGTCCCTCATTCCCCAATCAGCCTGCATGCTGGCGCCACACCATGCATATATATTGTGGCAAGCACATCTAAGAAAAGGTCCGCTGCAATCCGAGCAAAGCTCGTCATATGCAGCGAACCTTTCCTACGTGCTCACCGACATTATGAGCATTGTCGGTGAGTGGGCAGCCGCCTAACTACTGCTGACTTCGGGGTTCTCAATCCCCCTGTCGCTTAACCCTCCTCCCCCACTTTCTTTGTGTGCTGATGGGGGAGCTCAATCTCCATTGGCATAAACCCCCCCCCAATTGTTGAATGCCAAGGGGGTGCCCAATCCTCCTTGGCTCATCCCCCTGCTTTCTTTGTGTGCTGATGGGGTGCCCAATCCCCATCAGCTATAGACACCCACCAAACAGTTAGGTGGCATTCTGGGAGACCAACCCAGCATGCCAAATCACCTCAAAAGGAAAACTGTCCCACAATGTGTTTTTTCCCTGTAAAATGAAAACAGTCCCTCATAGTCTCGATGCCCCCTTCCCCACCCTCCCTGCAACCTACCTCTCCTCACCCCCCACCCCATACTTACCTATGGAGTATAGCGCAATGATCTTGGTGGACTGGAAACATGTCAGCACTCTTCAAAGTCAACCACGAACTGAAGAAATGCCAGTAAGCTGTAAAATGGAATGAATAGGGGGTTTTCAACTTTAATGCATATCTCGGGCATTTTTGTGAATTTTGGTACCACATTTTCAACATGGGGTTTTTGGGACCCCTACTCATGAATTCTTGCACTGTCATGGCACTATTCTGTCCCAAAAGGTGATTTCATAGTCACTGCATGGAATCACCTTTTGGGACCGAGTAATGAAATGACAGTGCCACTGTTCATGAGAGGGGCTCACAAAAAGCCAATGTTGCAAGTTTGGTGCGAAAAATCCCCAAAATGACTGTTTCAGGAACATGCATAGCAACTGTGCAATGCACGCTCATAAGTTAGTGCATTCGCACTATTTTCATTCCAGATTCTCAACACTGGCATTTTACCTCACCTTCTTGTGAACCGTATAGCTGTCATTTTTCACATCCTGGCCAAAATGTGTGTTTGCACTTCCGGCGCAGAATTGCGCAGTCGCTGTGCGAAATCACTGTTCAGGACACATTACGAAAAATGACAGTGACACTGTTCATGAGCAGAAGTCCTAAAATGCCTGTGTTGAAAATTTGGTGCCAATACTCCATAAAATGACTGTCTTATGAGTGTGCATTGCGCAGTTTGCACGCACGCTCATAAGTTTGCAAACTTATAATATTTTCACTCCACATTTTCAACAGTGCCATTGTTCTACACCTCCTAATGAACAGTACAGCTGTCATTTTTCACATCTTGACCAAAATCTGTTTTCGCAGTTCTGGCACCCAATAGCGTGGTTGTTGTAGAAAGCCCATGTTCGAGAAACATTATGAAAATGGCAGTGACACTGTTCATTAGTAGATGTCCTAAAACGCCTATATTGAAAATTTAGGGGCAAAAGTAAATAAAATGAGTGTTTTACAAGCGTGCATTGTGCAGTTTGTATGCATGCTCCTGACTTTGTGAATTTGAAATACTTTCACTCCAGCTGTTCATCATTGGCATTTTTCCCTACCTCTTTATGAACAGTACAGCTGGCTAAAATGTGTTTTTGCACGTCCGGTGCAGAATTGCATGGTCACTGTGCGAAATCACTTTTTGGGACACTTTGAGGAAACGACAGTGACACTATTCATCAGCAGAGGTCTTAAAATGCCAATGTTGAACATTTGGTGGCGAAAGTTCAGACAACGACTGTGTTGCAAGTGTGCATTGTGCAGTTTCCATGTACCCTTGTAACTTTGTCAATCTGCAATATTTTCATACCACATTTTCACCACTGACATTTGTGCACACCTCATTATCAACAGTCCAGCTACCATTTTCCACAGCCTACCCAAAATGTGTTTCTGCAGCTCTGCTGCACAGTGGCATACTTGCTGTGCAAAATCACCTTTTGGGACATATTAACAAACTCACAGCACTATGCATCTCCACCTCCGCCACTACCAATGCCAGCGCTACAACATTCAGCATTGACAAATGTTTGTTTTGCTGTACTGATAGAGGTACGTTGAGTGCACAAGGTTCTGAAGCAATGCCAAGTAATGGGTTCTGAAATGATGGCAAGTGATGGGTGCCTGATATTACATATGATATGTCTGAGTTGTAGTAACCAGAGTGAAATAGAGGGTAGACAGTCAATACAGACTGAAGTCCTCTGAGAGCACAGATGGGTACTGTGCTAAACTATATGCCAGCCCCAGGGTAATGTTGTGAAAGTACTGTCATATTGCAGTAACTTGGTATGGTGGACAATACTAAAAATAGCAGAATTATGGGACCCTAGGGTGCAGCTGTCATAGTGGGTGAGAAAAAGTTTGTACCAACCCCCATACTACTGTTTTGGTAGAATATTTATAACTGAGAGGGAGTTCTTGAAAAATCAGTAACGTTTTGAGAACTGTTTTTTATTTTCATAAGGAGGGAGGTGTGTGTGGCAGAGTTAGGCTACACCTTTGACTATGAGTGATGGACCATTTTTCTATCTCATTTCTTTGCAACAGTTAATGCTTTTCTTCTTTTTTTCCCTTACCCTAGGTAGGCCACCTAGTATACCTCTTTTCTATCACTACTAAACTTCCTACCAGTTTTCTCTTTTCATTTTTTTTTCCATTTCCATCCATTCAGTCCCTGAAATGATGCCAAACACCTGGAGAGGTGTTGTGTAAAGTGCATTTTGTGTACACAAAGTATAAAGGCTATATTAAATAGGACTACTGTGCATACAGTTAATGCAGCCCTTTTAAATAAAAAGGATTCAGAAGCCATATAAAACAATAATAATGTCACAATTAGTTCATTTATAAGAAATCTTTGAGGTATTTTCACAAATTCACTATAGACCTGTTACTGTATAAGGTTACAAAAGTACTTTGTCAATGTGGATCAGAGATACAGAGAGCCAATATCTGTGGGGATAAACACTGTACCTTTAATCAAACCAGGAAGTCCCCTGAAACAACCCCCCCTTGGTTTTAACACAACATGTTCAGACATGAAACAGCATGTTCAGATATGTAAATTGTAAATGACTCAGGCAACCCTCACCAAAAGATATGAAAACCTCTTCCCTGAGTTCACTTCAGTTCAAAGCAATGGGGCTCAGCTCTGAGATATGAGCGAGGTTCTACTGTTTGCACAGACATGCTGTTGAATGCAGATCAGAAGAGTATTATGAGCTCTAAGATCCAGGACTGCATTATGTGAGAAACTACTGTTGTTAAGTAGTGATTTTCTTTACAATTTTGTGTTTTCATTTATTATTTCTCTTACCTTTGATAAATAGGTATCACTTCATGGTGTGTTTTTCACCTGTAAATTTGCCTTGTCTGATATTTATTCCCCACACACTGTGACAACAACACTCTAAAATAAATGTTTATCGGGAATCTCAGACAAGCCAACCTCTGGATCATTGGAAATACACTGCCTATTGATTCAATAAGAATCCAAGAAGTCACTGAACAGTTTAGCAACATCACCCAGAGAGCTAACCATACCATCATTACTTTCAAGTGTTATTTGTGAGGAAATTTTGAACCAGCCTGCTAGTTTATTTAAGGTTTTCCATGTTGTTTTAAGAATTACTGAGGTTATTAAGTTGCTTTGAAAAATACAAAATTGCCATACATTGTCTAAAGTCTGATTTACATTTATTCCATATCCTTTTCTTCTGCAAAAGTGAGTTGGAGTCCTTGTTTTCTGACCGATACTCCATAACTCATTCCATAATCTAAGCATATTTACTAGCTCTGTTGAAATAAATTATTTTTTATATCCTTTGCCTTATGTTTTTTTTAACTCTATCACTGATATTTAGGAAGATTAAACAACATTTGGAGTAAGCTTCATCAGTGTCTCCTATTTGCCTTTAGAAAAGCCAATGGGCCTCATATTCAGAACCAGACAGCAGTGCTGCGCAAGTGACTGCACAATGCATTGGTTGGCATGGTTAAACAAACAGAAAGCTATTCAGTCAATTAGCAGGCCAATGCACCCTTGCAAACCAGACTGAATATCACAAAACTGTGCAGACGTGCTGTGGCACATTCACAGCACAAATTGCCAGGTCTAAATATGTGGACAAATCATGCAGCTCAATGTAATGCAGCAGGACTGAGGTGCACAACCATGGGCAACAGCTATGGCTGCTCACATACGGCTGGGCACGTGAAACACCACCACATGTTCGCCCAGATGTGGCATGCCCGGCAGGCCCACCAAGACAAAAGTACATAAAATGGCTGCACATGGCACATCCATGTGGGCACCATAGTGCAGAGGTACAGGTGGTAACACTCCTGGACTTGCCTAAAAGGGGCAGGGCAGAAAGTGTCACACACACCTCAGTGCAGAGACTGCAAGGATGAGGGCTGCATCACCAAAGGGAACAGCCAGGACATCAGTCTCATGGGCATATATGGCAACCCATACTGGTGGACAAAAAGGTGTCCATCCATGGGAGATACATATTGCATGGTGAGATGCACTGTGTCCTCAAACACCTGCTGGTATGTGCACTGGTGGCGAGTGTAAAATGGACATCCACAAGGGAAGCACAGCTAGAGGATAAAAGATGCACAGCACACAGGATAATGTAGAATAATCAAAATATTTACTGTAAGTTAAGTTTAAGTTTATTGGCAGAAGACTCCATTTAACATGCTCATTTTCAAGGAGGTCCTGTAAGAACAATGTTAAACAACAGTGTACAATACAAGTGATGACACAGCATATAGACTCGCTTAGACACTGTTCTGCTGGCTGTACAATTGATAATATGATCAGAACGGGGTCCCCTAAATACCTTGCCGAACCTATTAACTCAGCCCTCCCAAGCATACCTCCTCAGTGCATCTGCTGAAACCCAACTTGAAATTCCCAGATATCTCACAAAAAAGGGAGAACAATCCTTCACCATATCTGCCCTCCACTCCTAGAACTCCATTCCCTCCCACATCAAACTCTCCAAATCCCACAAGGCCTTTAAACTGGGTCTTCGGGCACACCTATTAGAATCTGACTGCTGCCTCTGTGCTGTAACTTGAGCCTCTCTCCTACCATTTTCTCCTCCCTATGGCACTTACTGATTTCCTGCTGGTCTCCAAAATCTGAAAGTTTCCCACATCCAACAGAAATCCTGTTGTTATAATGCTACTTCATTTAAGTTGTGTTTGCTGTTTGTTGTTTTAATTTAGTCATTGATGTATAATCAGATGAAAATATATAATGTAATGTTACCTGTTTCTCTTCGTCATCATTGATAATGACTGTACCTGGTTGTATACTGTTCAGATGTTTGTTCTCACCTCATGCTGCATCCTGAAATACCCCGCACCACAGTGGTACAATACTCTCAACAAAGAAACTCTTACTGCTGCTGCTCTTGGCCCTTTTAAGAGACAACTCCGACTTCATCTAATTTCAACTAGTCGTTGTGACTGCCTCGCCTAATCGGGGGCCCACTGGTCACTGCCCTCCACTTCAGTCTTGAAAGCTATCTCTCCCCTCCTTGCCTCCTTCTACCTGCCTACCCCCTTGCCCCCTCTCCCTTTCCTCCCCCGGGGCATTTCCTGACTTCTATCCCTCCTCTCCCTCCCCTTTAGAGCACTTACCCTTATCCTCTACCCTCCGACAATGGCCTTCCTGCCTGCATACCCCCATCCCTCTCACCTGCAGTGCTTATTTCCAAGATTGCCCTTGGCTGGTTATGTCATGCTACCTAACATTTGGCACATTTTGAATTACTGGAATTTCCTAAGCCTCAGTCTCTTACTTCTTGTTATTGTGTAACTATATATTATTATATTGACCTTTGTATGTATGTATACCCCCATTCCTTCGATGTGGAACCTTTGTAAACTAGCAGTTTCTGCTCAAAGATATTTGTAATCCTAAATTTCAATAAAATAAAATAAAAAATAAATGTTGACTCTGGTCTCCCCTGTCTGTACTCTCCCGGGTTGTGCCTGAATATAGGCAACATTGTTGTCTAGTGTACTTACCTGGTAAACAAAAACCAAATAAATAAATATAGGTACAATAAATGGTAGGGGAAAAAAGTCAGTAAAAACAATAATAAAATGGATCGGAGTCCAGTGCCTGGGATTTCCTAAGGGAGTAGGAGCAATGGGAAATATTAGCAAGTGAGGAGATACAGGGCAGTAATTTGTTTAGTAGACTTTTGAGGGTCCAGGAACCTAAATGGAGTAGCTGCTGAGTAATGAATCACAGAGCCAGATGGAACAGTATATTGAGCTTGTGAAGGTTGAAAAGAGTAACATTCAACAAAAGCAATGAACAACAATGTCACAATAGTGAAAATTATTTAAAAGGGAGATGGGCTAGGGAAACAAGGGAAAATCAAATACAAGGGTGGAGATGTAACTATGTACAAAAGAGGGAAAGCAAGTAGGCTTTGAGAAGGGAAGGACAAAGGAACAAGAACGAGTGGGGGTGCTTAGGGTGACTGCAGTGGTGGAGGTGGACGAAGCCGCAGAACAATCTACTGCAAACGTGCTCTCATGTCATCCATAATGTCCACAAGCCATCTCTGCATGGACAGGACCATCAGTACACTCTCTGCCACGAGTCAGAAGTGCCTGACCTGCCACCTGATCATTAGTTCAATCCATGCATGAAGTCCATGGATATGTCCAGATGGCATGGTTTGATACAGACCTAGGTGGAGACAAAGAATGAAATCAATACCAAAACATTGACCATGTGGAGATATGCTAGAAAAGAAATCCCAAACCTGCCCCTATTATCTGTGTGATGTGTGGCTGGGACCCTGCATGTGTGCCAGGTAAAGTCAGTGGCATTGTACCCCATGACAGAGTTCCTGTGCATGTGGGTGATGTGCATGCCAGGAAGCACTAGCTTAACATCTCCTGTGGAATGATAGATGAGGTACCTTCTGGAGTACTGCGTCCAATTCTAGAGACCTCAACTTTGCAAGGACATAGACAGGATCGAGTCAGTCCAGAGAAGAGCAACTAAAATGGTGCAGGGTCTGCAAGAGAAGCCATAGGGGGAGAGACTAAAGGAGCTTAATATGTATACCCTAGTGGAAAGAAGGGAGAGGGGGAACATGATAGAAACTTTTAAGTACCTCAGTGGAATCAACAAAATCTAAGAGGGTAGCATCTTTCAGAAAATGAGATGTGCAAGAACAAGGGGACACAATTTGAAGATAGAGGGGGAACAGCTCGGGGCAATGTGAGGAAGTATTTTTTCACAGAGAGGGTGGTGGATGCACGGAACAGCCTTCTTGAGGAGGTTGTGGGGTCTAAAACTGGAGAAGAATTTCAGAATGCATGGGACAGACATAAGGCAATTCTTGTGGGAGTAGGAAGAAATAGGCTGTTGGTTAACTAGGATCTGCAGCTTATCCTGTAGGTAAGGAAATGGGCAGACTAGGTGGGCCAAGCATTCCTTATCTGCCATCAAAGTCAATGAATCTATGTATCTGGAGGTAGGGCAGTGTGCCCTGACCTGCACAACGTAAGACAATGACACATGGGCAGATGCCCACATGTACTGGCACCAGCAAGTGTACACCATGTACCACGCTGACATGGGTGCAGTACAGAGGCATTATATAGAACACAGCAGATGAGGGACTTATTGTGGGGAGATGACTGGCAAAGCACACACAAGGTACAGCAAACCCAAGTTTGAGGGCACAGGGGTGTGGCCTATCACTGGCAGTGTCCTGGGGGCTCTAATGGAAGGCAGTGGGCACTGTAGCCGTGTCAGGATACAGGGTCAGGTCCTTGACACACTGCATATCTTGAGAGATGCAGCACACTGCTCTGGGGTCAAACAGCAGGCCCCAATGAAGGACCAGATGGTCCAGTGTGAATGGCAGTGCAAGGAAAATAGTGACATGTGAATGGTGCCACGTAGACGATGAGCAGAAGGAGTTGGCATGCTTTACACTGCACATGATGCACAGTGTGCAGCAAGGCAAACTACTGTACATCACCCAACAGAGACATGAGCAACAGGGCAGAGGCAATCCACCTTATAATGTAAAGAGTCAGGCACATCTGGCACCCCAACAGGCCCCTGTCAGACCCGTGGTTGCACTGTCTGTACACATATCTGCAGTAGCAGAAGTGCAAAAGCCATTCCAGGTCACACATAACATGGTAGGTGTAGATGTTACACAGAGCAAACTCAGCCAATGCTGGGCACACAGTAGCCAGAACTGCAGATACCGTAACACTTGAACACCAGGGGAAGGAACACATCAGTATAAAAACAAGACAAATGAAAACCCACCACACATACAGACACAGTAGCCGGGCACATCAGCTACCCAGTGAGCACCCAAGCAATAAACGGGATGCGGTGGGCATATGTGGCCATTGCCCAGGTGTCAAGGGCTGCAGAAGATACCTACTAGGAAACTGCAAAGGGGACAGAAGTAGGGGTGCTGTGCCACAAACATGGGCAGGAGGTCAACAGAAGGAGAGATGTGCAGCAGTTGGACATATACCCATGAACATGAGAGAACATTAGACAGGCACCAACTGCACACACTGCATCCCATGGCTTGGATAACTGTCAAGGCACATCTGATGTGAAATGTCCACAGCATTCTGAGTGTGGCACAGTCTCGGGGCTAATGCACAAAAGTAGTGCATCAAGGCCCGGCATAGAAGGACATGCCCTTGCCACCAGACAGTGCCTTACATGCACATTGAGGGATGCAAGAGTTTCCTGTAAACACACCCACAGGCAAGGAGCAGATGGAACTCACAGCCAACCAAATGTAGTTGCAGAGTACACAAAATGACCGACAGACTTTGCAAGTGCTGGCAACTGCCATGTGCAGAGGTGGTTGGCAAGGTGTGACTGTCCCAGTAGGTCCCTTACATCAGAGATGCCGTGCACATGCACATCCTCCAGAATACAGGACAGTGACATGTTCATTTTGGCCCTGGGTAGGATGTACTACTCATGTGACCACCATGATGGACACTGCAGTGTCACAGTACATCCTTGCCAGAGCCATGCCCAAAATGCATGTACAGTATGTATGTAATCTGCAGACACACTAGCAGAGAACCACGGGACATGCTGGATGCAGCACAGTGTGAAGGTGCTACATGTTAGTACATTCATGGTGTGTGTACATGGTATACTCACATAACTGACTATGTGCTATCCTGCGGGTTCCACTGGCATCACTACTGCATTGTGTATCCCCTTCATCATTCTGCCTCCAGCCCCTGGTGGCCTGGTCCCTGTCCCCTTAATCTGTAATGAAATTCCACATTGAAAACTGATTAACAAGTTGGGTAGCCTGGGTGTGAGTTCAAGGGTGGCAAACTGGATTGGAAACTGACTGAGGGGCAAGAAGCAGAGGGTGGTGGTAAATTGAATCCAATCTGAAGAAAGGGTGGTGACCAGTTGGGTGCCCAGAGGTCGGTCCTGGGACAAGTCCTTTTTAATGTCTTCATTAGTGACATTGTGGAAGGGCTGGAAGGAACGATTTGCCTGTTTGCAGATGACACCAATTTCTGCAACAGAGTGGACATTCCTGAAAGGGTGGAGGGGATGAGGAGAGACCTGGGAGGCTGGAAGAATGGGAAGAAGATTGGTAAATCTGGTGAAATGTGATGAAGTGCAAAATCATGCACCTAGGGCACATAAACCCTGCCACAAACTACAAAATGGGGGTGGGGTGGGGATTGATGGAGGTCACCAAGGAGGAACGAGATTTGGGGATTGTCATCTCAGATGATCTAAAGGTGGCCAAACAGTGCACAAAGGCTGTAGGGAGGGCCAGTGGCATGTTGTGGTACATAGGGAGGGGTATCACTAGCTGAAGAAGAGAGGTGGGGATACCTTTATACCAAACACCAGTGAGGCAGCACCTGGAATATTGTGCACTGTTCTGGAAGCCATACCTGGAATACAGTGCACAGTTCTGGAGGCCAAACCTGTAATACTGTGCACAGCTCTGGAAGCCATACCTGGAATATAGTGCACAGTTCTGGAGGCCATACCTGGAATATTGTGCACAGTTCTGGAGGCCATACCTGGATTACTGTGCACCATTCTGGAGGCCATACCTGGAATACTGTGCACAGTTCTGGGGGCCATACTTGGAATACCATGCAGAGTTCTGGAGGCTGCACCTGAAATACAGTGCACAGTTCTGGAGGCCACAACTATGGAGGGACATCGACAGGGTGGAGGCAGTGCAGAAAAGGGCAACAAGGTAGGTGTAGGGCCTACAACAGAAGACATATGAGGAAAGATTTAAATACCTCAGTATGTATACACTGGAGGAGAGAAGGGAGTGTGGGGATATAATAGACTTTCAAGTATCTAAAGAGCTTGAACAAGGTTCAGGTGGAAGACATCTTTACATATTGGAGGGGTACAAGAACAAGGAGGCACGATATGAGATTGGAGGGAGCCGGGTAAGGGACAATGTGAGGAAGTCTTTTTTTTCTCTGAAAGGTCTACCCCAGGAGGCAGTGGGAGCATGCACAGTGGGAGGAATCAAGCATGCATGGGATAGGCTTAAGAGGAGCTTAGAGTAGGGAAGGAAGGGTTAATGCCAAGGACCAAATAGGGTCTGAAGGTACTAGCACAGAAATGACATAAGGGCAGACTGGATGTGCCTGGTAATCCTTATCTGCCATCAAATTTTCTATGTTTGTATGTTTCTAAATCACAACAAAATACTGTATGCATGCAGCATTGTACGTGTCCCCCAAAGCCCGCAAAGAAACATGGCAACATGGGATATGGCATACAGACACCCATGAGGTGGGCAGACTACCTGGTCACCACATGGAAGTCAGTGTCACACAGGTGCCTCTGCATTGTAAGAGTGCAGACATGTCACCCCCCCCCCACTCACAAAACCCAAAACAGGTCTGGGGATGGTAACATGTGGATAATGGCAGCACAGAGGGCAGGAGATGTACATGCCAATGTGGCATGGTGCAGAACAGCTGTAAACATCAAAGGAATGTAGAAGCACTGTGCAGTGTGCCAGGACATCTGCTGTCTGACAATGTATCCCAATGCCAGACAGGTGATGCACCGCTCTTCTGCAAAAATGTTGTCCTGCAGCCAGGGCACTTAATATTCTGTATGGCAACATGTGGGACATGGTCAGTCGGCATGAAGTACAGCAGACGGACAACCCCTATCCCCATGCACATGTGGGATACTGTATGATCAGTACACTTGTCGGTGGATGGTTGCAACATACATGCAGCCACCACCTGAGCCCACCTACAGATGGCGGCAACTGTTCTGGACATGTGCACAGCTAGTTTGAAGACAGAGCACTAGATAGTGCAACATGGGCACACCACAGGCCATGTATGCTGAGTGGAATGTGGGTCATCATGTGCAGACACACATCATGGGCACAAAGACAGGGGCATGTGCACACAGGGGTGGAGATATGTGGGTAAAAATATATGCCTCACAGTGTGCCATGCAGGGCTGAATGTGAGGCCATAGTGACTGTGTCTAATTCCCTCCCAATGACCATCCAGTGGGACAACTTTGTGTCAGTGGCACAATTGCAGGAAGGTGATGGCATGAAGAACGGGGTACCAACATGTATACCTGTACATCTGGAGAGTGTACACAATGTCTGCATACACCTTAATGTTGTCCTGTCACATGGCAGGCCATATCCACAATCGACCAAGTAGACACAGTGTTCACTGGGTGTGCTGATATGATTTCCAGTCCATCCATCTTGGCATGCCAGGACATGGATGAGGTGTGTGGTGTACAGCAGAAGTAGTATGACCCCTTGTAGTGGGGCACATGTATAGGGGATGAGAATGACAGGTCTAGCCAGTAACTACTGTCAAAGACAGTAGCATGGGGCACATGAGAGCCACCAGTGATGGTAATGTTGTGAACACATGCACAAAGGCCCGTGTCACACCACAGTGGTGCAAAACACCCATCCAGTACAGTGCAGCAGGCATGCATCGGTATGCACAACTGCAGTCACAGTGTATGTTCCTGGCAGGCAGACACCACATGCCATATGTACATCCAGCACCAGTGGAGGCAGTGTACAACAGCACATGACAGTGTCCAGGGCACAGATTCTGTTAGACCCTGGTACATGCACTGGCATCATCATAGTACATTTGTTACAACCGTCACAGTAGAGGTGTGTAACATGGGCATACATGCCAGGCCTGAGGACACGTCCTGGACAAGGTCTTGTTTTTTTGATTTATTTAAAAGTTTCACCAGGAAGGCATACTGCACAGTGAATGCTCATTTCCAGATGTGTCCTGGGGGAGAGGGAATTAGGATATGGATGCAGAGATACACCAGCAAAAGACAAGTACAATACTAATGCAATAACAGGTACAAACATCAAACAGGATTACAGTATATAATTATACAGTGCAACAAACTCAATAAGTGCTAGGAGGCTAACAATCAATTAACTGCATGAGCAAGATAGGATATGTGGTAGGAGGCTGACAACCAATTAATTGCATGAGTAATATAGGAAAAGGGGTGGGAGGCTAACAAACCATTAACTGCATGGGTAGTATAGGAAAACGTGCTAGGAGGCTAACAGCCAATTAAATGCATGAGTAATATAGGAAACGTGCTAAGAAGCTAACAGCCAATTAACTGCAAGAGTAATATAGAATATGTGCTAGCCTGTAAGTGACAGCAGAGGTAAAACGGTAAAATATGGAGAAAGGAATATAATTACACACTACTATAAGAATGGGGAAAGAACTACTTAAGGAGGGAGTTGAGGATCTGAGGGGAGGCAGTCTGACAGATGGGAAGTGGGAGAATTTTCCAGATTTTTGGGAAAAGAACTGAGAATTCTGCTTGACCAACTGAGGTGGACTTGGGTTGGATAGTAAATGTGCAGTGGTCATGGTTTCTAAGTGAGTG
Organism: Neoceratodus forsteri; assembly: GCA_016271365.2. Taxonomy (NCBI): domain Eukaryota; kingdom Metazoa; phylum Chordata; order Ceratodontiformes; family Ceratodontidae; genus Neoceratodus; species Neoceratodus forsteri. Next base: position 67,246,740 of record CM057455.1, read on the forward strand.
AGAAGGAGGAGGAGGTTTGAGGAAAATGGAGTACCCGAGATAGGGGGGAGAGAGTGAAACTGGAAATTAGCAAGAAAGTTGGAGCAGTGAACATGGCACCTGCCTGATAAGGAAGGAAAAGAGAGTCTGGTATAGGGTGCAGTGATGAGTATGGGGCGGAAAGTCGAGAGCAAAATGACAAGGATGGCCCACTGGCACAGGGGCAATGTGCCAACCTGTGGTGCTGACAACTCAGGTTCAGAAATGGACCCAGGTTGCTGGAAGGCCAGCTGGGGGAGAAGGATTGAGTGACCCTCGAGTGATCTCTGTCTAGAGGGGGAGGGTGGATAGTGCATACGGTGCACTATGGACACCTAGCAGAGGCTGAGTGCACCACAGCACCAATGTCAGCATGTTGGGGGGGGTAGGGAGGATGCTGGTCATTATTGTATGTCCCAGGAAAAATCTTCCTAGCTGGGTGCCTCCGCGAAGCCAGCCTAGGGCTTCAATTAGCCTCCTGGCCTGCTCTCCCAGTTAGTTTCTGGTATCGTGGCACTATACGGGGTGGATGCCACAACTCCATCCCCTGGGGGGGTAAACCAGGGGTTTCAGGGAGGAGCACAGGAATTAACAGAGGCAGGAGTGCAGAGGTCTACGACTGGGCAGATGATCGGTGGCCAGCTATGGGGGAGAAAAAAAAAGAAGAGCAAAGCGACTGAAGGACTGGAAAAAGTCTAGCTTGGCTAGGGAAGATTTGGAGAGGCACTGTAGACTACGTCACCATAGTCAAAAATAGGTAGGAACATTTTCTGGATCTGCACTCGATGAGGCGGCAAAGGAATACATCCACAATTTCTGTATAGGGAGAGCGGTGATATGATCAAAACTTTAAAATATCTTAAGGGCATTAACAAGGTGAGTCTAACGTTTCAAAATAAGAAAAATAGCAGGACAAGAGGACACAACGTGAGATTAGAGAGAGGCTGATTAAGGAATAATGTGAAGAAGTTCATTTTCATAGAAAGGGTGGAGGATGCATGGAATAGCCTACCTCAGAAATGGTGGAAATGAATACAGTGCAGGGCTTCAGACAGGCATGGGATAGGCATAAGGGAGCAATACAGATGAGTATGAATAAATATTCCAGTGACAGAGTAAAGGCCTATGACACATTCATAAGGTAGACAAAATGGGGAGACTGGATGTCCCTTGCAGTCCTTATCTGCCATTAAACTCTATGTTTCTATGTAAAAGATTCAGAAATCTGGTTACAGAATAACAAAAATAAAGGTGGAAATATACATGCAAAAATGCACTATGAAATTCTGCTGTCTAATTTCTTCCTTGTCTGTGGTGAATCAGAAAGTCCAGAACATAAATGAGGTCTGCAAAGTTCTTTCTTTTTGTGGATGCCTGGCAATCTGCCTCTGTGTATCAGACAGGCTGGTCCCTCTTGTGCCTGTCAGGAAAGAGTGTCACATGCAGTGCCCTGAGATTCTGTTCTGAGGGCCATTATATAGGTCTGGTCCTCTAGTCTATGGTTAGCTGGTGGCATTATCATTTTTGGGCCAACAGGAGGTCTCTCTTGCTCTTTCACAAATTTTAAGTGAATTAACTTTATTAACTAATTAATTAGCCATCCTGCAGCCCCAATATCTTTTGATCTTCCCCTATTCTTCCTGCCACCTAACAAAATGTAAATATATAATGACAGTTCCTGGAACTTAAAGTATTTTACTCTTGAAGTGTAACGTTTATTACAGAGAGAGTTTATCCCATCTCTTTAAAGTTTATAACACCTGTTTCCCTGTTATCAGCTTACAGGGACCTTCCATCCTTTTGAAATATAATCTCAGTTTCCTGTTAAGTAAGCCTTTCCCAGACTATGGACTACACAACCTCTACAGGTAACCCCGTTTTAAAAAACATGGGCATCTTCCTGTCAAACCTCAGCCTAGCCTGTTTGGGAATTTTAAACATAGCCCAAATCACAGAAAAATATAACAAAAATATGTCTGCAATCTTACAGCAGAGGCCAAGTCATGACATCCCTCCCTCCTTAGAATGAAGTTGTGGGAACATGCTCCTATTGTATGGTAGGGATCCCACAAATTCTGTTATCATTCTTCTTGGTGAGACAGGCCATCAGCGTTTGCATATGCCGACCTGGCCCTGTGGTTAATTGTCACGTCATAGGCCTGTAGAGCAATACTCCATCTGAGGAGGCGTCCATTTATTTTTCCCATCTGATTCAATGACACTATGGAGTTGTGATTGGTCTGTACATTGAAGTGCATCCCATAATGGTATGGCTTTAATTTCTTCAGGGCCTATACTAGAGCAAGGCATTCCTATTCAACCGTGGAATATGCCTGTTCCCAGGGAACACTATTGGGTGGTCTTTTCCCTGATTAGGTGTCTGGCTGAGGACTGGTCCAATACCCACATCTGAAGTATCAGTCTGTACTACAAACTACCTAGTGTAATCTGGACTGGCCAACACAATGACACTGCACAGTGCCTCCTTTAGCCATACAAAGGCTCATTCACAGGCCAGCTCCCAGTTTAACTTTTTGGGCTGTCTTTTTTTTAGAAAGCCAGATAGGGGAGCCACCAAGGTACTGTAATTGGGCACAAACATTCAGTAGTACCTTGCAGTCCCTAGGAAGCTCCTAATCTGCTTCTCAGCTTTAGGCATGGGCCACACCTCTATTGCCTCAATTGTTGCTCAATTAGGATGAATCTGCCCTCGCCCCCCACTATATGGCCTAGATATGTCACCTCAACCATAGCTACCTGGCACTTTTCAGCCTGGACAGTGAGCCCTGCCGCCTGTATCCTGCCCAACACTTCCTTCAGATGGGACAGGTGCTCTTTCCAGCTGGTACTGAAGATGGCAATATCATCATCCAGATACTGTAGAACTGATTATATTCGTGGGTGCCAGAATTCGCGATCAGCTGTTCACTGACTTAATCACAGTTGATTGAATTAGTGCATTCCAACCAAGAAAGTGTGCAGGCAATTAACTGATCTAGTACTGATCTAGTACTGTATTTAATCAGTCAGTAAATCAGTAAATCAGTAAGTCATTCTAAGGACAGCATGTCTCTTATCAAGTGGTTGAAGCCCTCCCAGCAGAAACGCAAATACCCACTTGAAATTTCAGAAATGGATTCTGAAGCAATAGCTGTAATCTCTGGCATTGAACACCATGTAGCAGTCTCTGTTGTGTGAGAGATTGCAGTCACTTCTCCTCCCTCCAAATGTAGCAGACCAGCAAACTACGCTAATTATACACCGGAGGTTCGGTTTCAGCTAGGCAAGTATGCGGCTGAACATGGTGTCATGTCCGCAGAACAATGCTCATCACTCCTTAACTGGTGACATTGTGAATTAGAGCACAATTAGTAAATTTAATCTGGACTACAAACTGGCATTGCAGACAAACCCTGATCCCGCAACTCTCTGTCTCCCATTTTACCCAGAAAGTCAAGAGGTCGTCCCACACATTTGGTATCCGATCTGGAAGACCAGTTAAAGAAAATCATGCAGGCACTCAGGGTAGAGGGTGCGGTAGTGAATGGCCATGTGACCCATGCAATAGCAATGGGAATTGTTAAGGCAACCAGCCCTTCTGTTTTGGTGGAGAATGGTGGACACCTGCAACTAAGCAGTAAATGGGCGTGGGGTTTCCTACATAGAATGGGCTACAGTAAACGCAAAGGCACAAAAGTGGCACACAAAGTTCCTTCTGATTTCCTAAATCTAAAATCTGCCTTTTTACAAAGAGTACCCAATTGTTGTGCACAGGAGCTCATACATCCCCAGCTAGAAATTAACCTAGATGAGACCAGAGTTAAAATTGTGTCAGTATCTGAGTGGACTATGGAGGCCATGGGATTGCGTCAAGTCTCACTGACTGGTTTTGGGGATAAAAAGCAGGTCTCCCTGGTTCTTGCATGCACACTTACTGGCCAAATGCTCCCCCAAGTCATCTACCAGGGTAAGACTACAGCATGCCATCCACAGCAAAAATTTCCACACAAATGGAACATCACACAATCAATTAATCATTGGGCTAATGAGGAAACAACCGTCCAGTACATTAAGAGGGTTATTGCCACTTACTGTGAGACTGTGAAAGAACAACTCAAACTGCCAAAAGAACAAAAAGCCATTCTAATTTTTGACTTTTATAGAGCTCACTACACTGTGCCCATTCTACAGACGCTGGAAGAAGTCGGTATTATACCTATGTATGTCCTAGCATCTTGCACTGATTCCCTACAACCGCTGGATGACTCGGTAAACAAAGTTTTCAGAGACTTGATGAAAGGTCACTTCGCTTATTGTATGCGGCACTAATTTCTGACCAACTGGTTTCAGGGGTCAGCAATGCAATTGAGGCAGTATAGCACAGTGGTCTAAGGCCCTGAACTGCAAATCTGGTGACATCCAGCAGACCAGATCTGGGTTTGAATCTCACAGCTTCCACTTGCATACTGTGTGACCCTAAGCAAATCACTTAACCTTCTTGTGCTCCCAGGTCACTCCTGTAAAAAAGCTTTCAGCTTAGTGTGCTATACCTGGTTTAAAAAAAATAATGCAGAACTGAACATTGATCTAAGACTATTGGTACTAAAAGAACATCATACAAGGTGGATGCAAGCAAGCATTATATCTCTCGAAGTAAAACCTGATGTCATTATTCATGGATTCAGACAAGCAGGGATACTGGACGCACATACCAACTGCCTGAACACGGTAAATTTGTTTATTATTGCTAATACCAGTATATTGTAATTATCATCTTGATTTTAAAATTGAGTTGCATTCTATGGCTTGTCTGCTTTCTTATGTATTGCAGACACAGCAAAGGGAGCCGGATCACGATAAAGTTCAGAAGCCTCTAACATAGACAAAATCTGCTATACGCTGGTGCAGCTGGGATGAAGATACTTTTTTTTCCCTTGAGTGCCTCGAGTGTATTAAATAAACTAACTTTAAGTTGCTTTAAGTTGCTGTAATTCTTGAATTAAACACTTTTTAAACTCTTGCAGTAGCTCTGCCTCCTCATCTTTACTGATGGTTCCAATTTCTAAATACATTTGCTTTCCTTTTATTTTTGATGTAAAGTACAGATAGCGAATATAGCGAAAATAAACTGAGCGTGATTATAATCAGTTCTACATTAAGTCACTGCATACTCTTCTGTATCATGTAACACCTAGTTGACCCACCTTTAGAAGGTGGCAGGGATGTTCTTCATTCCAAAAGGCGTTACCCAGAATTCAAATAATCCTATTGAAGTGATGAAGGCTGACCATTCTCTAGCCCCAGCAATTAACGCCACCTGCCAGTATCCTTTTGTCAAGTCAATTGTGGTAAAGTACAGCATGTCACCACTCCCAACTTGACTAATAATTCATCCATCCATGGCACTGGGTGGGTGTCAGACTTTGTGACAGAGTTGAGTCCACAACAGTCCACACAAAAGTGACTAAACCAATCTGGATTGGGAATAAGAACTGCAGCCGAGGCCCAGGGACTGTGGGATGTCTGGATTACCCCTAAATCCAACATTTCCACCACCTCCCACCTAATATCCTTTAGGATGGCCTCAGATATGTGTTTGGCTGTCCATCGTATGGGCACTTGCACCCCCGTGTTTACGTCATGTGTCGCTAAGGAGGTTCACCCAGGCGGGGTCATAATTAAAGGGGCAAAGTCCTCTAAAACCTCCCTCACGTCCTGTGTCTGTTCCTTTGTCAACTGGGGCGGCAGCTTGATTGCCTCCACAGATGACTCCTGCTTGCTTCCTCTAGCAAGTCCAGGAGGGGGTCTTCCTCATCTGTCCCCTGCCCAGGACTAAACACTGCAAATACCATGTCAGTCCTATTTGCATATGGCTTCATCATATTGACTTGGTACATCCTGTGGGTATGTCTCCTGTCAGGCATTTCCACAATATAGTTTATGTCATTGACCAATCAAGCTACCTTATATGGTCCCGCCCACTCAGCTGGCAGCTTTTCCTTCCAGACTAGAATGAAGATCATTATTTCCTGATCTGTGCTGTAAGAGCGAGCTCTGGCTTCACGGTCATACCAGACTTTTTTGCTTCTGCTTGGCAGCTGACAGGTTACTGTGCGCCACCCCCATAAGCCCCTTCAACTTCTCCCTTAACTTAAGGACATACTTCACTATGGGAGTTTCTTAGGGGGTGTGCTTGCCCTTCCAGTCCTCACAGATCAGGTCTAGAGGCCCATGTACCCTACATCTGTATATGAGTTCAAAGGGGGAGAACCATGTCGACTCTTGGGGCATTTCCTTGTATGCAAACAACAGGTGGGGAAGGTATTTCTCCCAGTCCCTCCCATGCAGTTCTGCAAATGTTTGAAGCATCATTTTTATGATACCATTGAATCTTTCCACAAGCCCATTGGCTTGTGTGTGATAAGGTGTCGTGCATCTTTGCACCACCCTACACTTTTCCCAGAAACACTTCATCAGGTCTGACATGAAGTTAGCACCTCGCTCAGAGATAACCTCTGCAGAAACCCAACTTGGGAGAAAATTCCTAGTAAGGCATCTGCCACTTTGTGTGCCTTAATGGAGGTGATGGTGACCACCTGTGGGTATCAGGTGGCATAATCGACTACCGTCAGGATAACCCTTTTTCCAGAGGAGCTTGGGGTACTACTGGTGGGGTTACAGAGTGAAGTGGGCAGATTGGGGCGGTGGAAATGAGGAGATGCCCTGGGGTTAAAAAGGTCCAGGAAAGGAGACCTCCCTGTCTGGTTCCCACACCCAAAGGCTCCACATGGAGTGGGCAAGTTGCCCTGTCTACTTCGGCAACCTATCATACTCAGGTGGTGCTGTGCAATGCCAGGTCAATTAAAAACAAGACAGCATTTATTGATGATCTTGTGACTTCAGCTGACCTGGCCTGCATCACCGAGACCTGGCTGGATGAAAATACTGGTTTAATATTGGAATCAGCAATTCCAGCTTGGTACTCAGTGATACACTGTCCGAGAGAGGATCGAGGGACGGGGGAGGGGGGAGGAGCAGCCATTTGTTTAAAATCAGATCTGGGCCTTGTAGACATCCCTGTGGGAACAACAGGATCTTTTGAATGCATCATGGGTGCAGGTGCAGGTTGCAGGATACTTCTCATCTACCATCCAACTGGTAGTGAGAAGGAATTCCTGCAGGAAGTAGCAGACTTCATCGTTGACCTGGTGTTGGAATCTCCTAGAAAGATTATTCTGGGAGATTTCAATGCCTGGGTCAATGACGAACTCTTACATTTTGAACAAGACTTCCTCCAACTGATGAGTTTGTTGGGCATGACACAGGCAGTTTCCTTTGCTACCCACAGTCAAGGACACTCATTGGATTTGGTCTTCCTTCTAGCTATAAAGATCACCAATTTGATGGTGGAACCAGTCAGGCGGTTGAATCATCAAACTATGGGGTTCAGATTCAAAGCCACCTCCAACAGACTTGCCCCCAGGGAGACTGTCCAGTACCGCCCTTTAAGGGGTCTGATCCCAGATGCTCTTATGCTGGTGGTGGACCTATTGTATCAGGTATGCCAAGTGTAAGTAGAGAGCTGGTACATGCCAATAATACAGCAATGACAAATGCCCTCGACTCCCTCACTCCTGTCAGTGTTCGACCCTTCACTCTTTGCTCGAAGTCCCCCTCGTTTGATGGGACTTTGAAGGAGTTGAGGCATGGGGTTGCGGGTTGGAGTGACACTGGCAGAAAACTGGCCTGGTTCTACATTTGATAGCCCATTACCAGGACTGTCATTTGGCAATCTCCTGTAAGAAGGCAGAGTTCTTGTCCAAAGAGATTGTTGCAGTGAGGAATAGACCCATTCATCTCTTTTGGACTGTCGATAAGTTGTGCAATCCAGCTTGTCTTCAGAATCGGGGAGTGTTTTTGCAAGTTAAGTGCAATGAGTTTGCTTAGTTCTTCATTGATAATACTGTCACTATCAGGTTGGAGGCCTGATCAGCACTCTCAAATGGATCTTGCAGTGATCTGCTAGAGGTTACAGGCCCTTCGCCTATCTGGTTTGATTTCAGCCAGCTGGAGACTGTGGACATTGTGCGGGTCGTCCAGGGTATATGCCCAACTTACTATAGTATGGACCTGGGCCCAACGCCCCTTCTAGTTGGGTGCATTGAAAGTCATCAGCCTGGACCTCACTGAGATTATTGGGAGCTCATTGAAGTCATGGGTGTTTCTGCCCCCCTGAATGAGGTGGAGGTAACACCTGCTGAAGAAAGCTTTCCTTGACCTGGACTGCTTAGTTAACTACAGACGTGTCTCTAACCTGCCATTTGTGGGCAAGGTTATTGAGAAGGTAGTTGCAGTGCAGTTAGATGACCATTTATCATCTCACGATGTCCACGATCCTCTTCAGACCAGGTTTAGGAAGAGGTGTAGTACTGAGACTGCTCTGGTTTGGGCACTCACTGTTTTCCTGATAGTGAGGGATTGGGGGAGCAGTTCTATCTTGGTTCTCCTCAATCTCGCTTCAGTGTTTGACACTGTGAACCACGGGGTGCTGCTGGAGCATTTGCAGCTGCTCTGTGAACTGTCTGGTACTGTCCTCTGATGGCTTTGATCATTCCTCACTAGCAGGACTCAGAGAGTGGTGTCAGGAATTTATTCCTCTACTCCTCTCACCATCATGTGGAGTTCCGAAGGGCCCCATGCTGTCCCCCATGTTGTTTTCAGTGTACATGCTGCTATTGGGAGACATTATAAGATGCTATGGGCTGAGCTTTCACTACTATGCAGATGATAATCAGCTCTACATGTCCTTTGTGCCCAAACAGAGTGGTGCAGTCTTGGTTTTTAATAGCTGCCTCTCTGAGATCCAGGGCTTTATAAGTACTAACTGGCTGAAGTTTAATTCGGCAAGACCGAGGTGCTGGTGGTGGACCCAGATCGCCAAGCTCTTGGTCTATTGGCAGGCTTGTCTTCCAGGGGCAGTATTGCACAGTGGGTTAAGGCTCTGAGTTGCAGATCTGGAGACCTGGGTTTGAATCCCACAACCACCTAGGTGCATACTGTGTGATCCTGAGCAAGTCACTTAGGGGAAAGGGAAAGGGAATGTTGTTTGACCAGGAGTAGCACACTAAGCCAAAGCTTGTTTCCAGATGTGACCTGGGAGCACAAGGAAGTTAAGTGACTTGCTCAGAATCACACAGTATGCACCTAGGTTGCTGTGGGATTCAAACCCAGGTCTCCTGATCTGCAGCTCAGAGCCTTAACCCACTGCACTATACTGCTTCCAAACTTAACTTCCTTGTGCTCCCAGGTCACATCTGGAAACAAGCTTCAGCTTAGTGTGCTACTGCTGGTAAAGCAATGTTCCCATTCCTTGGATCTGGGGCAACTAGCTGAATACCTCTGACTGGGTGTGAAATCTGGTAATTGTGTTCAACAGCAGTCTGACATTAAAAGCTCAGATGTCTGCTGTCTTTAAAATCTCTTTTCACCATCTGAGGAACATCACTAGGATTAAGCACCTGGTCCCACCTGGTGAACTCCCAACATTGATCCACGCCTTTGTAACCTCAAGCCTTGATTACTGCAATGCTCTATACCTGGGACTAGCAGGGGTTGATATCTGCTGACTGGAGCTGGTGCTGAACGCAGCAGCAAGATTGTCGATTGGTTTATCAACATCTTGCCATGTCATTCCTGTACTCCATGATGTGCACTGGCTGCCTGTACATTGGTGGATCACCTTCAAGGACAGGTTACTGACCTAGAAAGCCCTACACAGGCAGAGACTGTGTTACCTGCAAAATATTCTCTGCTCCTATTGCCCCTTCTGCTCACTCTGTTCCTCCAATGAAGGATTGCTAGAGGTTCCCAGGGTCTAACTGAAGACTTCTGGGGCTTGCTCTTTTGCATTTGCAGCCCTGACCCTGTGGAATTCTCTACCTCATTAGATTAGGGGGTGTCGGACAATTGAGGATTTCAAATCTGCTCTAAAAAGCAGTCTGTTCACCTTGGCATTCTCTGATGCTGTTATTGGTTAGTCTACTATCATCTCTCATTTTATTTCAGGATTAATATTTTAAGATTGGACATCTGCTGATGTTATTGATATTATTGCTTTATTGTGTACAGTGCTATAGTCTTATGAAATACTGCTTAATAAATAAAGAGGTGATTGATTGATTGATGGATTTATGGATTCAAGGGTCTCACAATATGCATCCCTACCCTCTGAAATGGATCCTTCACAATGGGCAAGGAAAATGTGGCAGCTTTTGTTTTACTACCTGCCTTCCCTATCTGTTGGGACCGGTGACAAGAACTGCAATATTCCTTCACCTGCTGGGTGAAGTTGGGCTAATAGAATTTTGGCCCAATCACTGCATGGTGTGTACAATACCCAGTTGTCCAGACATGGGGATATCGTGGGTGGCCTTGAGCAACCGCTCACAATACTCCTCGGGAATGATAAGCTGATGGCCCATCACCCCTCCCTCTGTCCTCACATCTTGTGTATACCCTATGTCTCCTGTCACTTCCCAGTGTCCAATCAGATTCTGCACAAGCCCTCAGCCAGTCCAACATAGGGTCAGTCCTCTGAGCAGCTGCAAAATCTTCACATTTTCCTAAAGCATGGAACATGTCCCCCTTATTTCCTAAACCGGGGTCCACAGCTCTAGCAACAGGGCATTTAGTGTCACTGCCATCCCTAACCTTCTGATCACTGGTTACCACTTCCTCCTCAAAGTAATCTACTGAAGCTGTTTAGAAACATAGAAACATAGGATTTGATGGCAGATAAGGACAGCTTGGCCCACCCAATCTGCCCATTTCCCTGCCTACTGGATAAGCTGCAGATCCTAGTTAACCAGCAGCCTACTTCTTCCTACCCCCACCCCCTAGAATTGCCTTATGACCGTCCCATGCATGCTTGAATTCCACCACTGTTTTTGACTCCACAACCTCCTCCAGAAGGCCATTCCATGCATCCACAACCCTCTCTGTGAAAAACTTCCCTAAAAGTACCTCTGAGCCCCCCCTCTATCTTCAAATTGTGCCCCCTTGTTCTTGCACACCTCTTTTTTTGAAAGATGCTACCCTCTTGGACTTTGTTGATTCCCTTGAGGTACTTGAAAGTTTCTATCATGTCCCCCCTCTCCCTCCTTTCCTCGAGGCTATACATATTAAGCTCCTTAAGTCTCTCTTCATATGTCTTCCGGTGCAGATCCTGCACCATTTTAGTTGCCCTCCTCTGGACAGCTTCCATCCTGTCTATGTCTTTGCAAGACTGGGTCTCCAGAACTGCACACAGTACTCCAGATGGGGTCTGACCAGCTGTCTGTACAGAGGGATAATAACTTCCTGTTTTCTACTGGTGATGCCTCTACCTATGCATCCCAATATCCCCCAGCCCTCCTTGCTGCCCTCTCACATTGCTTGCCCACCTTTAGGTCATCTGATATGACTACCCCCAGGTCCCTTTCCATTTTTGTTGTTGTAAGGAATCTCACCCCCCATTGTGTACTCTTCCCCTGGGTTTTTGTTTCCCAGGTGCATTACCTTGCACTTCTTAGCATTGAATCTAAGCTGCCATATATTTGACCATTCCTCTAACCTTGCCAAGTCCCTTTTCATCCTTTCCACCCCACCTTGTGCATCAACTCTGTTGCAGATCTTTGTGTCATCTGCAAAGAGACATACTTTTCCTTCCAGTCCCTCTGCAATGTCGCTTATAAAGACATTGAAGAGGACTGTTCCTAATACTGAACCATGCAGTACCCCGCTAGTAACCCCCCTTTCTTCAGAGTGGACTCCATTTACTATTACTGTCTGTGTCCTATTCTCCAGCCAATTTCTTACCCAGGCTGTCATCTTGGGACCCACTCCCAGGCTAGCTAACTTGTATATTAATCTTTTGTGTGGGACTGTGTCAAATGCCTTGCTAAAGTCTAGGTAGGCCATGTCCACAGCCCCTCCCTGATCTACTATTTTGGTCACCCAGTCAAAGAAATCTATCAGATTTGTCTGGCATGACCTTCCTGCTGTGAATCCATGCTGCCTTGGGTCCTGTGCCCCTCTGGCCTCTAGATACTCGACAATTCTTTCCTTCAGAAGTGATTCCATCATTTTCCCTATCACTGAGGTTAAACTAACAGGTCTGTAGTTTCCTGCTTCTGCCTTGCTCCCACTTTTGTGAAGGGGAATCACATCTGCCCTCCTCCAGTCCTCGGGTACCACCCCATCCTCCCATGATTTGTTAAACAGGGTAGTCTGTGGTGTCACTAATTCTACCCTTAGTTCTTTTAGAATTCTGGGATGTATCCCATCAGGCCCCATTGTTTTGTCCACCTTCAGTTTTAAGAGTTCTTTCAGAACCCTTTCTTCTGTAAATGGGCTGGTATCAACTTCTGTATCTAGAGTGTTTCTACTGTTTGTTTTAGGTACCTCCCCCTCTTCCTTTGTAAATACTGAGCAAAAATATTTGTTTAGTATATCTGCCTTTTCACAGTCACCCTCTGCCCACCCTCCTGCCCTCTTTACTAAGCCTCACTATCCCTCCCTTGGTCTTCCTTCACTCCCTGATGTACCTATAAAAGGTTTTATCCCCCTTCTTAACTGAGTTGGCTATCTTTTCCTCGGTTTGAGCCTTTGCTGTTCTGACTGCCTTCCCAGCTTCCTTTTGCTTTAACTGATACAGTTCTCTGTCCTGCTCCTTCTGTTATTCCTTGTACTTCCTGAAAGCTTTCTTTTTCTCTTGAACCTTCACTGCCACTTCCTTTGAGAACCATAGTGATACACAGCTGCTTAGGAAGTCCTGCTTCCCTTTAACTGTTCTCCATGTCAGGAGACACAGGCTGGGGAACCAACCTCCTATTTTCTTCCACAGGTGCTTCTGTAGGGTTCAGGGAAATACAAGGAGCCTTAGCCATCTCACTATGGGTAACTGCACAACTCCTCCTGCTGTATAGTATTCCTTATAATCACATCCAGGGTGAGGTTGCGTGACACTGCCACTTTTTTGTAACCTCTCTCTCCTGTCTCACCCCAGTTCAAAAAAACACTAGCTAGTGGTAAGGTTTTCTCCTCCATGTGAATCCCCTCGCAGTGACAAATTGATTGAGTATAAACTGTTCAGGCTCAACCAGATCCCCTTTTACCAGGGTAAGAGATGCCCCTGTGTCTCTAAACCAATGGGACTGCACCCTATTTATGGTAACTGAGTGTATGTGCTCCCTCATGTTCACATGCATACTCTCAGGGATACACAGTGTACCCACCTCCTTTTGAGGGACATTTCATCCACACTGTGCCTTTTTAGGAGACAAGTCAATCCAGATGCCCAGGCTGCTTATAAAATCAACATTCATCATTCTTTTTTTCCAAGAAATCCCTTCTTGGTAAATTGGAGCTTCCCACTGTCTACAGAGGCATTGAGGGTTTTAACTGCCCTGAAGGTGTGTTTTTCCCATTCTGTGCTGCAGCACCTGTTACCCTACTTCTTTTCAAAGCAGGCTGGCTACTTGCATAGCGATGCAAGAGCTCAGCATCTTGCTGTGCTGTTTTGGGATCCTGGTCCTCCAGTCAGATTTTCAGCTCTGCTAGACTAGCCCAAAAGAATTGTTCTAAAAGTGTAACCTCCTCAATTTTCTCCACAGAGTTTGTTTCCACCCCTCCGCCCCTCCCCCGCCAACACTTTAAAAATTGCAGTTGCTCTGTGGCTAGTTCTTCAAAGCTCAACTCAGGGCTTTTTCAGAGATTAGAGAACTTAACCCAGTAGCCCTCAGGAGTCAGTTCATACTTTTTAAGTAAAACAGTTTGAAGTGTTTCATAGTCTCTGCTGCCCTCATTATCCATTTGGCCTAGCACCTCATGCCCTTTACCAGTAAGCAGCAGGGATAGCTGGAAACTCCCTGGGTATTTTGGCCTGGATACAGACAGATTCAAGCAAATTCAAAACTGCATCCATATCCTCCCCTTCTTTAAATTCATCCATTAATTTGGAGTTTAACTTATTCCCCAGCCCTGGAGTTTCAGGTTCACCCCTGCCACTTGCCTCCTCTGACACTGATCATTAGAGTCTTAGCTTTTCCAGTTTAAACTCTCTCTGAAGCTGCTTTTCTTTTTCCTCAGCCTTTCTCTGAAGCTGCTTTTCTTTTTTCCTCAGCCTCTCTCTGACACAGTTTTTTCCTGTATCTCCATTTCCAACCTCTTCTTCTTTCTTTCCAGCTGGACTTCAAACTTTTTCTGTTCAAATTCCCTTTGCTGCTGTACCTTAAACTTTTTCTACTCGAATTCCAGCACCAATTTCCTCAACTCCAGCTGCAGCCTGATCCCTTCCATCTTCAGCTTTGTGGTGGCCTTCTCCTGATGCCATGGCTCTGGGTTCCCTCTGGTCTCACAGTCCTCCTCCCTGGGACTGGACATTGTATCATACCTTTGCCCCCCCATACCCAAGGTCTGGTCCTTCTCAGTCACCGACTGTGACTTGAGACACTGGGTGGTCGCTTGCTCATCAGCTGCCACAAGAGCCTTCATGAGGTTCTTATTGCTTTGCCCCTCATACTAGTCCCTTTTCTCCTGGCACAGTTGCTTCAGCTCTTCTACAGTGTAGTGGTTGTACTTGGAAGTCAGATATTTCCCTACACTACCACTAGTCTGTCTTTCTACCTGCAGCAAAAATAAAAAACAGGTGGAAACTATTTCTCATAACTAATTTGCTCCTTTTCAAATTTTCTACCCTCTTTCTGAGTGGTCATTTAAAAAGTTCGCCAATCTCACCGCTGCTCACCAAATCTGTCACCAGCCCACTCCCATGGGGTGGGATTTCTCTCTGCATCACAACAAATCCCTCCTGTGATAGGGAGTGCAGGGATAACCATTCTCTGTTATTCTAGCACACTCACTGTTTTGCAGCTGAATGTGCACCAGAGGATCCCAGGGCACTCTCTCTTCATGAGAGGGGAAACAGATACAGTCTTGAGTTTGTGTTTCTAGGGTAGTACCCTTTCAGCCACTGTACCACAAACCAGAAAGCCACAGGCATGTATAGGTTTTGGATACCCTATACACCCCACTGTGTGTCTCTCACCAGAAATGCAGAGTTTGGTTCAAACCCCCACAGGCTCCACTTGAGACCCTTCATATTTCCTCCCCTCCTTTCATCACAAAGTCCCTGATGGTGCTTCAGTTAATAGTTTTTTGCCTTAAACAGTCACACAGGCATTGTATCATTTGAACAACCCTTGTCACAGCAACCCACACAACAGCCAAAGGCCAAATTACTTTAAAATAAGGCAAAGACTTTACTAATTAAATTAATTGCAGGAGTAGCTGGGATTATGTGGGGGAGGAGCTCCTCCCCCACAGCCTACTTATTGGAAGCAGCTGACTCCCGCTCTGCTTAGGGTGAGTCACACTCGCCAGTTTGCAATGCTGGTGTGCAGCTGCTCTCTGTTCTCTGTTCTGGCTCTTCCCCCACCCTCCCGTTTCTTGTCTGGCTTGTGCTCCCCACCCACCCCTGCTCTGGTGTTTTTGTGCTTTTATTTCAGGCTGATTTCGCCTTACAGCATTCTGCTCCTCTGTCTTTCTTGCCTTTTCTCTGACATTCCTCCTTTCTGAGCAGCCGCTCCCTTTGCACCTCGTTTGCCTGTCTGACCCTCTCGCTTGCTCTGCAGTTTGCTGGAACTTCATTTTCATGCTTTGCTGTGGATGCCTGGGAATCACCATGGCTGCTTTTCTTCAATTACTTCTGGCTGGGACTTTCTATGTTGATGTCTGGAAGCCATGTACTACGTCGTGTCCCTCCATGCCTTCTCTACATCATTTCCACGCTGCTGCCAAACTGGATTCCTTCGTTTTTTCTCCTTGTTGCTAGTGGCTCCTGCCACCATCATCGACAGTGCCTGCTGCAGCCTTGCCTGAGCCGCCGACCTCCTTGGATCCATTCCTGCTTCCTCCGCTGCATGTCATCGGCTTCATGCTTGTGTGCCAGGACATTCCAGCTCTCAGGGTCATCATAGTACAAGATCCATAGCTGCCTCCATTTGTTGCTTCACTGTTCTGCTTGGTCTCTGGTTCCTACCCTACGCATACTTCTCCATTACTATCACTTTAGCATAACGCCATGTATTTTGCACAAGTTGTTATTATTTATGCGATGAACTTGAGCATTCCTAAGTTTGGCTGCCCTGTGTACTTTAATGCTTCCTATCCATACTACCCGCTTCAACTTCATAAATGACTGGAACCTTTTGGGACATTGTTTCTGGACTTATAATGGAGCTCTTTCTCTAACTGGCCCTGACATTGGCTAAAGCCTTCTGTGATAGTTCTTTCTTCAAAGCATCGTGCACCTGTCTCTTCGTACTGGACTTCCTCCAGTGGTACAGGTGGTTACATAATTACAATTTCTCAACTTACGGACCCCGATCATCTATTTCTCTCATGTATATGTTTGTTTTGTTCGGACCATGCTACAGTACTTTGGCCCTTGCTATGCTTCAAAAGCCAGTGCTATAATTAACACCTGTGAGTAACGGGCATGGGCTTCTGTATACAGCTTAATCCCTGCCTGCACCTCGTTACTCCTCCACCTGTCTACCTGGTCCATTCATGGATTGCCTGATCTGGATTCTGCTCCTTGTGGTCTAGTTGTCTGACGCCATTCCTATTGATGCTCCTTCTTCATGCCTCCTTGTTTGAAATTGTCGACATCGTATTTCAATCAGCCCTTCTCCACCTTACTTCTACGACTGGATTCGCAAGTATTACGACTGGGGTGACATTTACACTT
Source organism: Neoceratodus forsteri (assembly GCA_016271365.2). Classification (NCBI taxonomy): domain Eukaryota; kingdom Metazoa; phylum Chordata; order Ceratodontiformes; family Ceratodontidae; genus Neoceratodus; species Neoceratodus forsteri. The sequence goes on from CM057455.1 coordinate 67,263,547, forward strand.
GAGCGTTATGACTTGGCTATACCATTCTCAGTGATCAGTTAAGAACAATTGTTGATATATATTTTCCTTTTCGGGCTTTCATAATTCTAAATCAAGCTTCCTTCCTACAGGTGGGATACAGAGAAAGGCCAAAACCATCAAATATTATCAAACAACTCAATTCAAGCATCCAAGTACCTAAGTACAAACATTCTATACTACTGCCTAATAAACATTGTCCTCTTAATGCTGACCTCTGTGTTCAACAACCATCTACATGTTACATAAACATGGAGCTATGAACTACACATAATTGCAGGAGTTGCCAGGATTATGTGGGGGAAGAGCTCCTCCCCCACAGCCTACTTAATGGAAGCAGCTGACTCCCACTCTGCATAGACTGAGTCTCACTCACCCACCATCCTCCCCATCACCTCCTCCTTCTGCGGCACTCTTATCCCACCTAGGGGCTTTCATAATTCTAAACCCAGCTTCCTTCCTACAGGTGGGATACAGAGAAAGGCCAAAACCATCAAATATTATCAAACAACTCAATTCAAGCATCCAAGTACCTAAGCACAAACATTCTATACTACTACCTAATAAACACTGTCCCCTTAATGCTAGTCTCTGTATCCAGCAACTATCTACATGTCACATAAGCACTGAGCTATGAACCACACATAATAAGAAAACAGTAAATAACATAAAGACAAATAATTTTACATGTTGGTTACAGGATATTAAAAATAACAAGCATTTGTCAATGCCAAATGTTTGCTTGCTGATATTAGCATTGGACATGCAGGAGCCAGACAGATGCAGAACAGGAGTAACAGTGAAGTACTGAACTCATGCCAACCCCACTTCAACCCTGCAGAGATGGACAGGCATAGGGGTGTGCCTCTGGATCATAATGCTGATGGCATTTCACCTCACCCCATCCATGTAGACACCAGCAAGGGCTGAGGTGTGCCTTGGGGTGTTCAGCTTCACAGTCACCCCATTTCATAAGGACATATACTGAAATGGGTGTAGCATAGGAGAATGGGGTGAAGTTTGGGGCTGAAGAGTCCAAGGCACACCTCGATGCCTGTCACTGGCTTCAGGGTGGGATGTGTGTGGGTGGAATGGTGTAAACATTACAGATGGCACTTCAAAGGCACACGCCTGATGCCTGTCAGTCTGTACAGGGTAGGACGTTATGGTTAGAAACCATAATGCCGCGGCTGTTTTTTGGTATTTACACTACAAATTTTCAACATGGCCTTTTTGTGCCCCCCACCTCATGAAAGCATTTGGGACCTTTCCTCATGAACAGTGGCACTGTGATTTTCTTACTCTGTACCGAACACTGATTTTCCACAGTGACCACACTATTCTGTGCTGGAAGTGCAAAAACACATTTTGGCCAGCATATGAAAAATGTCAGCTGTACTGTTCATAAGGAGGTGTGAAAAAATGCCAGTGTTGAAAATCTGGAGTGAAAATATTACAAATTTGCGAAGTTACGAGGATGCATGGAAACTGTGCAATGCATACCCATAACACAGTCATTTCATGGACTTTTGTCACCAAATTTTCAACATAGGCATTTTAGGACCTCTGCTCATGAACAATGCCACTGTCATTTTCTTAATCTCTCCTGAACACTGATTTCCCACAGCGATTGTGCTATCCTGCACTGGAAGTGTGAAAACAGATTTTAGCCAGGATGTAAAAAATGACAGCTGTACTGTGCATAAGCAGGTGTAAAAAAATGCCAATGTTGAAAATCTGGAGTGAAACTATTACAAATCTGTGAAGTTATGAGTGTGCATGGAGACTGCGCAACGCAATCTAATAACAGTAATTTTTTAAAATTGTTTCACCAAATTTTCAACATACACTGTTTGAGAGCCCACCTCATGAAAAGCGATACTGTCATTTCATTAATAGGTCCCGAAAGGTGATTCCGTGCAGTGACGGTGAAATCACTTTTCGGGACCGAATAACCAGATGACAGTCACTGAATTCATGAGATGGGGTCTGAAGAACCCCATGTTGAAAATTTGGTGCAAAAATTCAGACAAATGGCAGAAATATCCACATAAGTTGAAAAAACCCATGCATGCTATTATACAGCATGCCACCTGTTTCTTGGGGGGGTCTGTAGGCGACGGGGATTGGGCAGCCCCTTCAGCATAATGTTGGGAGGGTGAGCACATAAGCTGAGGGGGATTAGGCACCCCCTCAACACACAACAGATGGTGGGTATCATGCTGACAGTGATTGGGCTACCCTATCAGGAAATGAACTGGGAAGGGGGCATGCCGCTAGGGGGATTGGGCACCCCCCCATCAGCTGTAATAGGGGCTGTGAGAGGCAGTGGCTGTCCACTGGCTTCCATGGGGACTGTGAGAGGCCAATAGAGAAGCCACCACCATGTCTGTATGAAATGGGACACCAGACAATGCAGTTATAATTTGCTGCTGCTGTCAGGGACCACCCTGCAAGCAAACACAGCTGATTGTTTAATGACAGGACACTCCCAGATTACAGCAGTGAATTTGTTTGCGCATAGTGGCAAGCTACATTAGTGCTGTCACAGACAGTGTGATCCTCTATTGGTGCCACACAGACCAGACCCAAAATGGGCTGCCTGCATTGGCAACAACACTGCTGTGCCTCCACAACTCACTTCTCAGCAAGCTGACGCACAAGCATGCAAGCAAACATAAAAAGTACTCATGTGTGAAGCGTTACAATAATACAACTGCTACAAGCATGGGCATTGTTTGAACACCTAACACAGGTGCTATCTGGCCAGTCTTAACAGAATTAACACATTTGTTCCCATAGCTGACCCAAAATGACCACCGGGAGCAAATGAGCTAAGAAAATGCATGACTTTCAGAGGAAGCTAAGCACATACTGAGACTTTTGTTAATTATTGCACTTTCTTAATGTTTCCAACTACTGATTACTAAATTATTGTGCAGGTTTAATCTAGCATTGTCTTGCCTCAGCCATTCCTGGTTCACCAGCCTTATTCAATGGCGTCAGAACCCCTTCCCATGAACCTTACAAGTGCCGGACCCATGTTGAACTGTATAAATAAATGAATGAATTAAACTTTTTTGTCAAGCTATCTAATTATTTCAAGCCTATTTTCAAATACCATAATGTGTACACACAACCTCTCCCCATGCTCTCATGCCCAACAGGGTCACACAACCATTTCCCATGCTCTCTTGACCAAGAGAGTCTCACAATCCCTTCCTGTGCTCCTATGCACAATGAGGTCACAGAAACCAATCCCATGTTCCCATGTCCAACATGGGTCATATAACCCCTTCCTGTGCTCTCATGTACAACAGAGTAACACAACCCCTTCCTGTAATCCTTTGTACAACAGAGTCACACTGCCCCTTCTGTGCTCCCATGCCCAACAGCCCCCCCCCAGTGCTCCCATGCACAACAGAGTCATGCAATCCGTTCCTGTGCTCCCTTGCACAACAGAGTCACACAGCTCTTTCTGTGCTCCCATGCCCAATGGGGTCACCCCCCTTCCAGTACTCCCATGCACAATGGAATCACACAGCCCCTTCTGTGCTCCCATGCCCAACAGGGGTCACACACACCCTTCCTGTGGTTTCATGCACTACAGACTGACACAGGCCCTTCCTGTGCTCCCCTGCACAACAGAGCCACACAGCTCCTTCCTGTGTTCCCCTGCACAACAGTGTCACACAACCCCTTCCCATGCTCCCATACAAAACATGAGGAATGGACAGAGCAAGTCTTGGGGACAAAATGAAGAATGTCCCTCGTAATCAGGGACAGTTGAAAGGTATTAGGTGAAAGGGTGGCATATAACTTCCAGAATATTTGCTGGGTGGTTGAAATAGTAATTTTCTAAACATTCAGGAATGTTGCAGGGTGTCTGAAATGCAGTTTAACCAGCACCCATGGAGTATATTCAGAAATATTACCTCCTCCAGTGATAACATATACTTTGCCTAACCTAACGGCACCTTCCTGAATTGTGTCAAAAAAGGCAAAATAAAGTGGGGTTACCACTGGAAGTAATGCCCCTGAAAACAGGATTTGTAGCTTGGGACACTCCTTCAGCATTGGCAGAGAGGTGATTATTGAGGGAGCTGTTCAGCCCTGTCTCCGGATTCTTACTTTATTACCTAGATGCAGTAGAATGCTGTTTAGGGGAAAACAAGCCTGGTGATCATCTCTTGAATATGGAATGGGCAATGCATTTCTGTCCATCTGTATGTCTGTCTGTCTAAACAGCATTCTCTAGTTATAAAAGTGGACATGTAGTGTATGGACCTCTGAAGTTCCCTGTCAGACCCCTGACACAACCCGAGGCTAAATATCAAATAATGTGATTCTGAAGGATGTCCATTAAATGGGAAACCACAGGAACTGTATAGAGGCCAACAGAAAAGGAACTTTCGACCACACACTGCCTCAGCTGAGGGCTTTAAATTTGATTTAATAGCTGAAAGTTTCAATATCTGAGCAATCTCCTGCAGCTCTGAGACATTATAAATGTCCAGCTATAGTCAATCTGTGGGTTTAAACCCTAAGCTAAGCAAAAACAGTGTTTCAGTGTGTAAACAAATGGCTGGGGAGTAGCCAGGCCACAGCCTTGATACCTAGACCTTTATTTGGACTCAAACATCTTGACCAAATGTGCCTTAACTCAGTTGGCCATGGATGCCGGGTAAATAGCATGTACCTATGCTTGGGCGTTTAGCTTTGGAAATCCTGGTTACTCCCCCGAATGTGTGTTCCCTGTAAACATCAATAAACATATAGGCAATATTGTAATATCCTTAAATAACTCACAAATAGAAAGCTAATATAGAAAAAAAAAGTTATCCATCCCCTTATGGCCAGTGATTATTAAATATTGGTTTATAATTAGTTAGCATGACATTTCTAACCATATTGTTGGATACCGTTATTAGTTTTTTAGATACACACAAAATACCCCTAAAATGCTATAATAATGTATACCAACCCCCCAATATACAAAGATCTGTTTTTCTCACTCAGCGGTTCTTGTTTCAGTCACTCAGTGACTTTTATTCTATATGTCCAATTGACAGATTCTGTTCCAATTTCATTCCAAAAGGATGAACATTTTGAGGCAACAGGTCTGCAGTGAATTTTAGCAGCGTTCTTAGGTTAAAACAGTTAATATTACATATCTACTGTAAGCAAAACCAGTAAACCCACAATGTGACAATACAGAACGCGGTATCAAAACAGACAGTACAAGTCCGGAACACTAAGTACAACAAATGACTACTATAACACCCACAAAATCTTCAGAAAAGATGATATTTAATTAATGTCACCCCTTTCTTGATCAGTGGCCACGGCTGTTTTATTCCACTGATGTCGGCTTGTGCACATTTTAGTTTCAGGAGTCCAAGTCTGTTGAGGGGCTAGGCAAACCTGTAATAATGCATTACCTACAGCCACATTTCGCAACTGATTATCTGCCCCTTTCTCCAGATCTATTAGTCATTGGTAATAATGTGTGAATACCAGTTTCCAGTATTTTTTACTTATAAACATTAATCCATGTGAATCCTAAACATGACCATGGGGCGAGGACAGGTCAATTGATAGTACTGAATAATTAACACAAGTTGCTGTAGAGTTAAATCTCTACAGTTTATCCTGACATTGTATCTGAAAGCCTTTCAAAGGAACCCTGCCCCCACGATCTAACACCCCGAGCCCAAGAGGTAGCCTCCCTCCCTTCCTCCTATAAATAATGTAGCGAGGCCAGGCTCCAGCATCTTAAAACTATACCAAATCTGATTTTATTCAACTTCTGCAATCATGTATTAAGCTCTGTATTTATATACAGTGAGAGATTTAAACCGTGTACTAATTTTACATTAATATTAACCATATACAATTGTTTCGCTGGATTAGATGGTTTATGAACATGCGGACTATCCAGAAATATAATTAATTTTTTTTAAGCAAAGCTGTTTCATTTAATAAATTAAATAAAATTTCATGGGAGATGGGGAGTGTACAGGGAAATATTTTGGGAGCTGCCCAGTGGAGCAGACTATAGAACACAAGGCCTTTATCTGCTGCCCTGTTCTGGTGTTAGTATGTTGGCAAAAAATAAAAAAAAAACTTACAAAATATTCAACGATTCAGGAACATTAAATCATACCTGACATGATGAAGGGGCACTAAGCCCCACAAGGTTTTTTTTATCCTAATAAATGTGTTATATTTATCTATATAGATTCTCGTATGTCTCTCGTGGAAATATTTTAAAAAGGTCGTAGACAGTGCTGCATTGTTTACTAATTACTCATGCTTGCCTTATCCACACTGTCTTATTAGTTTTGTAGTGATTATCTATCTGTCTGTCTCTCTGTTCATCACTGTGTTATTTGTAGCTATATTATACTGTACATCTTATGTAACTGTATAGCATAAGCTTAACTTTCTCAAAAACAAAATTCATTTCTAATTACCTTTTTTTTTTGCAGTTAAACTTTTTTATTGATTTTAGATTTCAAGGTAACATACATTGTGGTATGTGAAGGTACAGGAACAGTACTAAGCACCACAGGTACAGTAAACATTCTATACAATATCCTATAGTGGACGAATCCAGGAGTGCTATGAGATTCTGGAGTATTATTCTGCTGAGGCTGTGATTCCGAGTTATTCACATTTTAATCCCCGGCTCATTCTAGGAAACAATAAACAATGTTCATTGGCCCATTTCATTATCGCCCTGTCCACAGAGGAGTCTAAATGCTATAAATAATACTGTAGGTAGGTTTTTTTTTGTCAGATTACACACAGACATGCTGCTGTAGGTGTTGCAGATTTTGTTCAGAACATTGAGAGGGAGGTAATAACTCATTCACCTTCAGGGCCGCAGCCCTGTTAAGTGGGTTTCCCATTTGGGACAACGCTGGGTCTGCTTGGGATGCAGCCACTCTCCAAAGTTGAGTTTGGACTGGGGATAGGCATAACCCCTGAATCGGTACCGATCACTGCTGGGGCTAAGATGCAGGTGCTGTGTATGAGGGACAGGAGGAGGAGGATGAAGATGAGTGTGGTGATGGTGAGGATGGTTGGAAAGTTTATCATTTGGTAGCAAAGTTTCAGGGTTCGAATCCTGCAGGTCGGTAGTTTTGTGAGGGCTGCTCCTTCTTTGGGTGCGAGATAAAGACAAACAGGTGTCAGGCTCCATTGTCCAGATGAGGTAAAGAGTTGGAACTTCTTGAGTTCTTTGAATTAAATCATTGTGACTTTTTGTGTTTGGAAGGGGTGGGATTTGGGAGATTGAAAGCAGAAATCCATGAAAGCAGCAGGAGACCCTGCAAATTCTGACTTAATTCATCAAAAATCAAAACCATGTGTGGTTTTCATTTACTCAATTAACCCATTTAATCCTGGGCTGGTTCTATTTACTGGGACATTTAGGTAAACAAATGCACCCTGACCAGGACAGGAAGCTGATTAAACACTGAAAGTGATTTTTAGTTGAGGGGTACAATGGTAAACCAAGAGCATCAGAAAAGTATTCTTGGCTAGTCTGTGCATTTGATGAAGAAATACACTTTTATTAGTGACCAGTACTATAATACAGAAGTTCATAAACAGACAGGACAGCTACTGATGATAGATAGACATAAAAAGATATACACTGAATGTGCTGTAGAGAGAGAGAGAGAGAGAGAGAGCGAGAGAGAGAGAGAGAGAGAATTATACACCAGTAAAAATAACATGCTAACAGCTGATATCCTTGTTGATGATGTACAGTCTCTAACCTTGAGATATCTGGACAGCTTTGCTCTTAGGTAGGTTCTAATTTTAATCCATATTTTAAAGGCTGGGTACATCATCCTGGGAAACTGAACCGGTAAGAGAACATCTTTCATGGGCTGATGACATCACATCACGTATGTGCCATTCTGAAGCCAGCAATTGAAATCAAAGAGAAGCAGTTAAATCTTTAAATATTACAGTAGAACTGTGCTATATACATTGAATATACAATGACCAGATACAAAGTATAGAAGCTTAGAATTTGATGGCAGATAAGGACCACTTGACCCACCCAGTCTTTCCATTTCCCTACCTAATGGATAAGCTTCAGATCCCAGTTAACCAACAGCCTGCTTCTCAGTCAATTGATCAATCAATCAGTCAAAATCTTTATTTATCCAGGCAGATACCACTGAGCAAGCTCATTTGCAAGGTGGACCTGCATCACACAAGTTTTAAAATATACATAGTCATACATATATACAGGCATTGAGAGAGTACTGTATGTAAAAATACAATATCAAAAGTAAATAACAGTAGGATCAGGGGAAAAGGAGAGATACAGTGCATAAATTGCATATAAGTACGGACAGTATTGGAACAATATTGGGACAGGTATAGCTATATGAGCTGGCTGCGCTGCCGACACCTCTCTGGGTGAGCTGTATATGTGTGATGTCTTAGGAGGCATTGACAACCTGGGCTCTGAAGATACAATGATGACTGACTGGGCAACTGTGGAGAACGCAGCATGGGGAGGCAGATGCAATTGTGTCTTCTTAGAAGTGGCATCTTGGACATCAAGCACTGAAGCAGTTTCTGGTCCGATGACCGCTGGTGGCATGACATTGGCTACATGGGGTAAAGTGAGCTACGAGCATTGTTCTCAAGGAGCAGCATACAAACAATGGAATCTGTGATATAGACACTGTAGGTGTATGTGATGTTCTGGTTGGGGAGCTAGGGTCTTTACAGTACTGGAAGAACATATACATGTTTATTGGTTCTTGGGGGCGGCTTCGGGGACATCGAACAGACATCTACCCTGGATATTCTGAGGGGCAGTTTGACATAGTGAGAAGGAGGGTAGTTGCAGGAGAAGGACATGAGAAATGGGGTGGGTGGAGTGAAAAGCCAATTTGGGTGTACAGGGCAAAAAACGCTCATGCTGCAATGGGTATATGGCTTTTACCATGACTCAGAGTGACTTGAATCTGGGTTTGTGGTCTTGAGCGTTGACTTCTGGGGTGCCGCTGCCCCATGACTGTGGAAAGACCGATGGTAGGGCAGAGAGTTCTTGAAGGGTGAGAAAGTCTTAGATCATAGGTGGTGGAAGCAGTGGCATATCTCTTGGATTGCTTTTGTATACAAGTTCTTAAAACACTGTGACTCTTACTGAAGAACTTAGTTTCAATGCTTTCTGCATTTCGTTCCAAAGAGTTGATAGCAAGAAGCTTAAGGCCACTTTCCCAAGGTGCGTGCAGACCCCGAGAATCTGAAGAGAGATTAGGGAGTAGCATCTTAGGGTTTAGGTTTGTAGCTTGCTTAGAGGCAGTAGGTTGGATATATAGTGTGGTAGTTTGTAAATAATAGCTTTTAATGTCCATATTACGGCATTTCATCTTCATCTATATTGTAAGGAGGACCACCCCACAGCAGTGTATAAGGAGCAGTGGTGGGTGGAAGAGGGGAGGCTGGTTATGAAGTGCAATGCTCTGTGGTATAAGACGTCCAGCTTGTATAGGTATGAGGCATTACAGTGACTATAGATGAAGTCGGCATAGTCTAGTAGGGAAATGAAAGTGGTCTGAACAAGCTTTTTTTTTGCTTCAGGAGTCAGAAGGTGGTTTATTCTGTAGAAGAGTCTCAGCCTCTGTTTTAGTTTTTTCATCATGTCCTCCAGGTGTTCCCCACAGGAGAGTTTGTGATCAGGCCAAACTCCCAAGCATTTACATTTGGGAACAAACTCCAGATTTTCCCTAAGTAATGTTGTGATGGGGGGTATAGTGCCACTAGTCGGGATAGACTGTAGGTTGCCATGGGAAAGGATCATTGCCTTGTTTTTTTAACATCAAAGAGTAACTTCTTGTTAAGTGGCTGATACTGAAGGATGTCAAAGTTGTGTTATATGTCTGCACAAGCAGCTTCAGGTGTTGGCCAGCTTAGGTATAGTACTGTGTCATCCACGAAAAGGTGAATACTGATTTTTTTTTATGCCAAGATCTATGCTGTTGATGTATATGGAGAAGAGTATTGGGCTCAGGATAGAACCTTGAGGGACACCCCTTACTAATAGTTTAGAGGGTGATAGCTCCCCTTCTGCCTTAACCTGTTGTTGCCTATCCTTTAGGTAGTCCTGGAACCATCCAAAGGAGGTGGAGTCTAATTCTAAGGCTTTAAGGGAGGAAAGAAGTAAGGAGTGATCAACAGCCTTGCTTAGGTCAAAGAAGACAGTGCAGATAAATTTTTTGCTTTCAAGGTCAATTTGCCAATCATTTGTTGCCTTGGCCAATGATGTAACCATACTGTGATTCATTCAGAAGCCAGACTGTAATGGGTTTAGAAAGTTTGTGCTTTCCAGGCAGACTTGTAGCTGGGCATTCACTATTTTCTCTAGTAATTTTGATAATATGAGGAGTAGTGAGATTGGCCTATAATTATTTAGGTCACTTGAATCCCAAGATTTGAAAAGCAGAATAATGTGTACAGCTTTCCATACGTTTGGGAGGGCAACTGAGATAGTGACAGATTGAACAAATGAGTGATGTGATGAGCACTGCAACACATGCCAGGCCACCTTTATGTAGTAAGAGTCTAGCAAATCTGCCCCTGCGCTTTTCTTGGTATCCAGGTGGAGCAGTAACTCTTTAACTTCTTTTAGAGTAACAGGAGTGAATGAGAAGGTAGCATTTGTTAGATTAGGTTCTGGGGAAGGCGTATCCATTTGAGAGTGCAAGTTGCAGGAAGGCGAGTTATCAAATGCTAATCTGGCTGAGGCGCAGTAGTTATTGAATGCTTGCAGGATTGTCTTTTTATCATTGAAGAGGAAATTGTTAAAGGAGATTTTTGAGGGGAGAGTGGCTCCTGACGTGTGACTTCAGAGGCCTTTTATTGTGGACCAGAATTTGGTTGGGCAAGATGAGGCAGCATCTAGCTCTGTGCGGTTGAATTTGGACTTAGCTTTTTTGATTAACCTTCTGCAAGAGTTCTTAGCAGATCTGAAAAGACACCAGTCTCTGGGAAGTTGTGACTTATGGATGTTTTTCCAAAGTTTGTCCCTTTCTACCCGTACCCTTTCCTACCCCAACCCCCTACAATTGCCTTATGACTGTCCCAAGCATTCTTGAATTCCATCACTGTTTTTGACTCCACAACCTCCTCAGGAAGGTTGTTCCATTCATTCACCACCCTCTCCATGAAAAAATACTTCCTCACATTACCTCTAAGCCATCCCCCCTCTTATAGCTTTAAATTGTGTCCCCTTGTTTTTGCACACCTCTTTTTCTGAAAGATGCTACCCTCTTGGACTTTGTTGATCCTCTTGAGGTTCTTGAAAGTTTCTATCATATCCCCCCTCTCCCTCCTTTCCTCGAGGCTATACATATTAAGCTCCCAAAGTCTCTCTTCATGTGTCTTCTGGTGCAGACCCTGCACCATTTTAGTTGCCCTTCTATGGACAGCTTCCATCCTGTCTATGTCTTTGCAGAGATTGGGTTTTCAGAACTGCACACAGTACTCCCGATGGGGTTTCACCATCTGTCTGTACAGAGGGATAACAACTTCCTGTTTTCTACTGGTGATGCCTCTCCCTATGGATCTCAGTATCCCCCCAGCCCTCCTTACTGCCCTCTCACATTGCTTGCCCACCTTTAAGTCATCTGATATGACTACCCCCAGGTCCCTTTCCATTTCTGTTGTTGTTAGAATCTCACCCCACATTGTGCACTCTTCCCCTGTGTTTTTGTTTCCCAGGTGAATTACTTTGCACGTCTTAGCATTGAATCTACAGTAAGCCGCCATACATTTGACCATTCCTCCAACCTTGCCAAGTCCCTTCTCATCCTTTCCACCCCACCTTGCTTATCAACTCAGTTGCAGATCTTTGTGTTGTCTGCAAAAAGACATATTTTTACTTCCAGTCCCTCTGCAAAGTATGTAGTCTATCACCATTTGTGAGAGGAACAGGACATTTATAACTCACACTTAACTCAGCCACTCATGAGTTATGGTCCCGGTTCCTTGCATTTCAAGCAAAAGTGCATATTTTGAGTATGGTCTTTGAATATCCCCTATGTACTTGGATTTTCAATATGTAAGCAATGACACAAAAATGCCCTGTATCAAGCTCAATTGAAACAGGCTCTGGTGTCTGGTAAGGCATGAAGCCAAAGGGTGAGTGCATCAACTGAGCTCAGTGCATGTCCTAAAGTGTGGTACTGTATGTAGAAAATGTTAAGTGTTGGAAAAGTAAAAATAAAGTGAAGAATTTGAATGCTTGAAGCAAATAACATTTATTATTTATACTTCCTTTGAGAAAAAAAATAGTTGCTTTAGTAGAATTCTCTGTAACCGTGCATTTTAGCTCACCTTTTAAACATTTTTTTGATATTAAATGGTTAGCTTGCTTAACTGAATAAGTAGGTTCAGATTCTTTGAACATTTAATTGGTTAAAAACATTTTATTTCCCTATTTTCTAACAATTAGCTTTTTTAAGCTTTACTGCTAAACTTTTAAATGGTTAGAAATCTTTTAAGGGTCTTGACAGTATACTAATGTAACAACCTACTCCTTATAGTAGGTGGTGGTGGTTGGTACCATATGTGATCTTCAGGGAATTGTGTCCTGTCACTATCTTCTATGGGTGTAGTTGGTATGGGAGAAGCATAAGGAAGTATGGCTATAAACAGGGTGCCCTCAAGGTAACAGCAGTCTTCTTGGCAGCCAAGAGTGTTTAGATATGAGAAACAGTATAGGGTTCCAGTATGGCAGTAGAGGGCATTGATATTCCAGGTGCCGTCCCTCAATAACTACCCCTAGGGTGCAGAAAAGGTGTTAGCAGGGCACCCAAGGTATGGGTGCTGCCCTGGAAGGGTGACTAGGTACTACCAGTAAGGCACTGGGATGACAGTGGTACTCCTGCATTCTCAGCAGGGGTGAGCACCCACCATGCCGACCAAGTGGGTAGCTGTAGAACTTGGGCCAAGAGCACAAGAGACCCCCTAGGTATGCTTCCACCTAAAAGTATGGGTGCCAGTCACTCTTGGAGCCCTGGGAGTTGCATGTGGTTCTGGGCACCTCACTATGGTGAGAGTGTTGGTGCAACATTTAGTGGGGCCTCCGAGGCTGCCAGGCAGGAACCTCAGGCATTTGGGATTCATTCCTTTCCACTGGGATTTATCGGTAGGGGTCTAGGGATTTACTCATCATTTGTGAGTTAGAGTGTTCATTGTAAGAGTACAGGAACCCCAGAGGGTTCCCCCTTGAGGGACATCTCTTGATTGATTTGGGGCCTGAGGAGGGTTTCCTTGAAGTTTCATCATAGGCACACAGGTAAGAAAGTAAATCAAATTTTATTTATCAAGCACCTCATCTCAGAGGCTCTGAGCACTGTGCAGGCAGACAAAAGATTAAAAAAAATACATCAATAAAAACATCATCAGTAGGAACTAACAAAAAACAATCCTTAAGTAAAAACCCTAATTTAAAATAAATGATTCAGCAGTTTATTACTGGTAACATTTATAAGCATTTTGCAAACATCTCTGTAAAAAGATGCACCTTCAGACCCCAATGAAACAGTTCCACTGATGGCACCTCCCTCAATGATCTAGGTAGTAAGTGTCACAGGACTGGCCCACCACCTCAAATATTTGATCTCCAGAAGTCTTCAGCTGGTCCCTTGGAACCACCAGGAGGCTCTCATTGGAGCAGCGGAGTGAGCAAACAGGTGGAGGTGCAGCCCCAGAAACGTGCATCCTGAAGGCATCAAGGACCCAAGAAACATGTACAGTACTACACAGAGGCAGTAGGAGTCAGGCAGGAGACTCCTCTCCATGAAGTGTTTCAGGGACAGGGGGAGTCTCCAAATAGTGATGGGGAACCATAGTCTGTACCACTGGACTGCCATTCCAGTACTCGACTACTGCAACTCTTTCTACTTCGGGGTCACTGGAGGGACCCTCTGCAGATTGCAGCTAGTGTAGAACACAGCAGCCTGGTAATGGACTGGACTGTCTATATCCAGTCATGTGACTATGACCTGTGAGGTCTGCACTGGCTGCTTATCAAGTGGAGGGTCCTCTTCAAGGTGGGTTTGCTCACCTATAGAGCCCTATATGGACTGGGTCTAAGCTACTTGGCAAAGCTAATTTCACCTGGCACCTTGGCCCGCTCCCTTTGTTGTCATCCAGGGGCCTCCTGGGTGTTCCCAGGGTTCAGCATAAAACATCTGGCAACCATGCCTTCACTGTTGCAGGGCCAACCCTGTGGAACTCGCTACCATCTGTGATCTGAGAGGCCACTTCAGTTCAGGTGTTCAAGCACAGGTTAAAAGCCCACCTTTTCCACCTGGCTTCCCCAGCTGAGTCTCTTTGACCTACTCAAATAAGTATATAATGTATATCAGCTGATATGTTATTCAGGTTTTAGCATTTTATCTGTTATATTTATTTATATATGGTATATTTTTGAATTTATACACAATGTTTTTCCATTGTAAGGTGCCCAGAGCCTCTAGGATTGGGTGCCATCTAACTAAAATCTGCCTTGTATTGCCAGAAGGCATGGCAAGGGCAGGGTATTTTATTTTATATAGCACCCTATCCTAAAGTGTTGAAAGTGCTGTATAAATCAGGAATTTGCACGTCATTAGACAAATGTTAACACACATTAATAAATAACATTACAATACTACTAAAACATGGAGACAATAGCTTAATATTTCAAGTTTCTTTTTTCCCAGTTGTTTAACCAGGAGAGACACACTAAGCTGAAAGCTTGTTTACAGGTGTGACCTGGGAGCACAGAGAAGTTAAGTGACTTGCTCAGGGTCACACAGTATGTAAGTGGGGGCTGTGGAATTCAAACCCAGGTCTCCATATTTACAGCTCAGAGCCTTAAACCACTGCGCTATTTGCTGAGTTGAATGATAATTTGAAAAGATTATATTTTAGCAGCTTTTCAATGCCTCCACTGAGGGGATAATCCTAAAATAGCAAGAAAGTGAGTTTCAAATAAGTGAGACCACTACTGATTATTCCACTGTAGTTGAGTCTTGAGGTCACAGATGCATGAACCACAGTCACCAGAGCTCCTTGCATAAAACAGAGTGTAATCTAGGTGAAATGTATAAGCTGAAAACCCCTACAAGATGTTCTAGAATTGGCCTGGAGCCCACAATGACTCACAGGTTCTAAACCCTATTCAAGGCCACCAGAACTGAGTCATTTAGAAATGGTTATATCATAGCATCCCACCTGACAGCTGACTTTTGAGGTCCTGGTTTCATTAGTAATGTCTTTGCCTTGGTTAGATTTAAGCTCAGCCAGCTACAGGCCATGCATTCCATGATCTCCTGCAGGCATTGATGCTGCACCAAGACTGTTGTGTGCCATCAGGTGTAGGGTGAGTCATAGGGTGTACCTGGACACATACCGAGGGAGTAGTGTAGTGATATCCAATGAGCCACACTTGCTGCAAATGGTAAAGAAACAGTGGGGGTCTGCAAGGGAAATACCAATTTGACTGATTGTTTGTGCCAACAGTTCACACTGATAATACTGGGTGCCAAAACAGTGTGCCATGCTCTGTAACAAGTGATGCACCATGTGTGCAGATAGCATAGAGAAGTAGGTAGAGAAGCCAGAATATAGAATAGAAGGGGTATAGGGAATCCCTGTGCACTGCATTGCCACTGAGGATAGACAGTCAATGCAGAATGAACAAAAAGACGACAGAGTAACAGAGACTGTGCTCTGAGAAACAACTTTTGGGAGGAGGAAAAAAGGGATAGAATATGCCAAAATAGGTGCCTGGCATTTGGCTGGCATACAGCACAGTTGGAGGCAAGGGTTAGAAGGGCTACCTGTAAAAGCTGAATTACCATAAGAAAGTGGATATGGTATGATGAACTGGGCTCCTTGAGCCTATGATCACTAATGCTACAAATGGACTTTGGTGTGAAGCCCTCCACAGTGCTGGGGTAAGGAAGAAGATAAGGATAACTACCACTGTACTACAAGTACAGTAGAACAGTAGGTATTGAAGGAAATCTGAAATGTTTAGGCAGGCATAGTTCAATGTGGCCACTGACTTCCCTGCACATCATCCATGACATAGATAACTGTCTGAGAGTGTAACACGGTTCTCCCCTTCCTCCAACATGTCCCTATGTATGGAAAAATAATGGCTCTAAGATAGCATGTCTCCCAGTATGTTGACCAATGTCACTGCTACTTGCAGTACTCTATGTTTAAAGGAGCGCTCTTAGGTTATAAGAGGGTCTATTGGCTAATTTCTACTGTAAGAGAGTTTTGCTCTCATTAATATATTACAAAGCATCTGATTTTAAAATATATTGATGGAAAATTAATTAACAGAAATTAATTGAAATATTTAAAACAATCCCACCCAACCCATTCAGTAGGTGAGCAATCCATTTTTTTCATATCTTTCAGATGTGGCTGCCTTGTATTTATAAATCATTACATCATTTTTTGCCAACCAATACAGTTTAATTATAAATATAACCATGTAATCATTGGAGGGTCTCTATTGCAAACAGTTTTATACCACTGATTTTCTATCAGTTGGTATAGTCCTTTGAGCACATAGCAGAATCTCTAATTTTCTGCATAGACATTTCAATTTTGAATTCAAAGTTCCATTAAAAACAAAAGGGTTTAATATGATACCTGTTTACATGTACAGTTATTGCATGACTTATGATTATACTGAAGGTTGTCCAAAGCCCTGTGTGCTGGACTCTCAAATTCACGTTCCAGGCCTCTTACAAGAACTATAAAAATATGCTATTATAATCATAAGAGAAATTGCAACTGAACACACGTCATTCAACCTTTTGCCACTGAAATGAAGGACACAGACACTGAACACTCAAAATGCGGGGCAATGTGGGACACTGGCCATTAAAACGAGAGACACAACATCAAACAAGAATATGCAAGTTCAAAGCTCTGTGGAAAACATACAGTGCTTTCATTTGCTAGTATCAGGGCTGCCACAGGAGAAAAGCAGGATAGTTAGGTAATGTAAGCAGACAAGATGGGCCATTAGTATTTTTTTGTCACCAATTTCTTTGTATCTGTGTAAGAATTTCTGTTTCAAAGTCTGAGTTTACAGCATCTCGTATGAGTGGGCATCGCCTTTTCAGTGTGGGCCAGATACACTACAGGACAGGTTACTTTTGTGGGATAAACTGAGGATCTCCCTCAATGAGGAGCAAGTGAGAGGTACATACAGTATATACTGCCTTAAATGACCTGGCGTGCAGGTAATAACCTGCGCTGATTGGCTGAATCAGTATTGATAATATATAATAATTACTGGAATTCTTTTGGGACATACAGCAGGCTGCTGCCTTTCTTTGAGGGCAGTTCATTTAAAGCAGCTTCGCTGGAATTCCAATTGATTTGCTACATAGGAACATACAGACAGTTGGCAGGTGAGGACCACTTTCCTTCAGTTTGCAGATGGCTTTGAAGAGTGCAGACGTGTTCCCGGTACTTGTTTCCAGGTGTAACCTGGGAGCACAAGGAAGCTGTGACTTGCTCAGGGTCACACAATATGCAAGTGGGGATTGTGGGATTCAAACACAAGTCTTAACATTTGCAGCTTACAGCCTTAAACCACTGCACTATACTGCCTCAGTTTCTCAATTTCCAAAGACATCTGCATGAAAATAATTTTGTCTCTGCACAATTGCTGCTCCTTTACATGGAAAGTTAGTAGTAGGGGAAGGAGGCAGTATAGCTCAGTGGTTTAAGGCTCTAAGTTGCAAACCTGGAGACCTGGGTTTGAATCTCACAGCCCCCCACTTGCATACTGTGTGAGCCATTTAACTTTCTTGTGCTGTAAATATTAGTGTCTCTCATGGTTAATAATAGTGAACAAATAACCATGGTGAGATACTCTATCGGAAGGTGCTGCTGAGCTGCTTGTAAGTGCATGCTCAGTTGAACAGGACTGTTCCAGCTGATCGGTGTAGCATGAAGGCACAAAGATCTGGATGCACTTGATAAAGATAAAGACCTGGGTCATGTATGCGCACAGCTAGGAGTTACCAGGTAAGTCTGTTGTTACCTAGTAATGCTAGCCATGTGTGTAAACGCAGTGTCTGTCTTACAGCCATACCATTGATCATTCTCCTGGTACATGTCATGCACAGAGGGACACGGGTTCTAATTATTCAGCTGTGTCTCTCATGGTTGCGCAACTATGGTATGGCAATGACTGAGACTAACTGCGCTGCTTGACTCCTACTCTGGAGCCAGTAGAAAGTTTTCCGGCAAGCATGCCATTTTACTGGGTGGTTCTTTTCTTTACCTGCATGTCCTGCACTGCTTGACTGGTAGTGTGCTATGGGAAAGCATGCAGTCCAGCTGGTCGAGTAGGTGGCAATTGTCTGAACACAACAGCTGGCTCGGGTGAGGGTAATGCACTGTGACTGTACTTGTTCCTCTATGGATTGCTGATGATACCGGAGTGGGGAAATCGAGTGACCTTGTAGTTCATTACACAATGACTGGCCAGCTGGAAAAAGCAACATTTCTGCTTGCTGTCTTACAAGGGACACTTTTTACTGGAAGCTAATAGTTATTCAGAGCTGCAGACAAGGTGAGCTGAGCTAAGCTACCAATGGGGGGAGGAGCGGGGTTACTCTACAGCAAGAGGGAAAGGTATGGCTGGGACCTATGAAAAATTAAATCAGGTTATAATAATAACCTGGCTGTTCTGTTATTTTTAAGGGGACAGGCCAAAGGGGTGACTATTGAGTGTTTGTATTTTTTTTTCTCTCTTCTTTCTCTGACAGTTTAAAGCAAACCATTGGCTTGTGGGAAGCTAAAAGATAAAAAAGGCAATGGGGGGGTCTTTCTGAATTAATTTGTAGACCCCTCTTGCAGCTAGCTCTTTTAAAGACTAAGGGATTGGCCAGCTGCCAAAATCAGGGACTGTCCAGCATCACAGTGTCAGCTTCTCATCCATAGAAGCTATTCAGACCCAAAGGAGAGGTGGATGGCTGATGCTGTAATGACGAGGCACTCCCTGACTGTGGCGGCCAAATCATTTCAAGTTGGTGACACACTTGCAAACTAGTGTCACCACCAGCATGTGCTTGCATTGGTGACACACAGCCATGCCCCCAAAAGCAGTGGTGGCATTGGCTGCAACAGTGCCACGCCTCCACAACCCACTTCTCTCCTAAGCTGCCACAACGTTTCTTGTGCATGAACGCAAGCAAACATAAAAAGGAAATTATACATAAAAAACTACTGTTTACAACTCTGAGATTAAAGTTCTACCTTGAGTCCTTAGGAGCTGAGGTTTGAAAGTGCAAAGTGTCCTTAGAAGTGTAGTAGTTGAAGTTGTGGCTCTAGTGATAGAGAAGAATGTTCTTGAAAAGAAAATTGTCTCTTCTCTCATCAAGCAAGTAGTGAGGGTCCCAAATGCAACAATGGCAAAAGGCTTCAAGCAAAAAGGCAAAAGCTAAAAGGCTCAGATGCCCTTCTGCATCCTAGTATTAAAGGGTGTCAAAAGGGCAGGTCCATTGGAAAGTGGATGGCCCTGCGACTGGCTATCATTCTGTTTCTATGGTTATCCGACCAATCAGAGTTTAGTATTTTCTTACACTATCACAGATATGATGTTCTGAATAAAAATAAGACTCAGAGGTCAGACAGCTCAGACTAAATTTCAGAGAGAACAT
This sequence comes from Neoceratodus forsteri, assembly GCA_016271365.2. Taxonomy (NCBI): domain Eukaryota; kingdom Metazoa; phylum Chordata; order Ceratodontiformes; family Ceratodontidae; genus Neoceratodus; species Neoceratodus forsteri. The sequence goes on from CM057455.1 coordinate 67,283,295, forward strand.
CCCAGTCCCCTTTTCTCTCTGGGAGATAGCTGTAATTAAACTGCACTCAGTACAGTCATTTACTTAAATGGTAGTCCATTTCATCTGGTAACACACTTAAGTCCCTGAAGCCTTGCAGATAAAATAGAAAGCCAGACATTCTATTTCCTGGTGATACTGTGGTCCATTCAGACACTAATGGACATGCCTGCATGGCAGATCTGCTTAATTATTTCTTTTGTCTCCTTTCAAATAATTTTATTAATTCTAGCCCTGGTTAGCAGTAAACAGTTTTCCTGCTCATTGACAAGAAACTCACTTCATTCTACAGGGCCCATTAAATTATACCCATGATCCCTTGGACTTACACTGGCCACTGTGGGCATCAGTGTTGTATTGTATATATAAAATTATATAAAACATAACCATAGCAATAAGATATGGACTTATCTCACCACAGAGGGTCTCTGCAGTATACTGGGGAGCTGGTGGCGGGGTTTACGGGTATCACAGCAGCCACAGAGGACATCACAGTAACCTATGCTGCTTGCAATGGTCTGTATACCCACCTGACAGTGAGAGGGCAACAGCAAGGTGCCCAACAGCGACTACAGTGCCATGCCGCAGTAGGAGACCTGCTGAAACTGGGCACTGTCTGTCAGGAGTCCTACAGCCCCCAAATCAGCTCTGACTCAGAGTTGACAATCTTAAGTGTGGGGGTATGGAGGGCTTCACCCCCAGTCTGTGGGGTTTGGAGGGCAAAGCTGCCCCCCCAATGAAAACACTTCATGGTACAGGAAACAGGCAGATGACTGCAAAATGGCATGACTGGTGTGTGGGTGCTTGGAGCTCCTCATGAAGCTGCTTACACAGCTGCAAGACCACTCCCCTGTTGAACCAGGCCCAGTCCACAATCTTTGCATCACTTAGGCCTTTAAATGTGACCCATGGCCTGTGCCTTCTTTGGGTGGCATTTTCAATCCAGTGCTGTGGTCCTCTGGGGGAATACGCCTGCCTCTCCCTCCTGAGGTTAGCCATTACAGCATCCATATGGAATGCTTTGTGGGCAATCCCTGAAGTTCCTCAGCTGTCCTGCGTGTCTGTGCTAGATAAGATCTGCCCTTTATAAACCTTATTATGCATGGTGCATTTCCGCACTGAATAATGTATGTGCTGTGCTCCCATTCTTGACTTCCCTGTGCACAACATACTGTATGCAGGTGTACACCCCCAATATTTGTACTGCATACATTATTTGTGCAATGCTGCACTATTGCATGTTCTCGACTTAGTTCTCTTTGAATATTGCGACACTGTGTTATGTCTTCCCTGCGCCACACATTCCTTTTGAAAATGGGGCCCAATATGTTTTAGAAATTGCTTTATTAAATGCATCTGATTTTTCATCCCTAATTTTCCTAACTGAAATAAATGCTGGTTTTAGACGAGGTTTTCTGGATAACTATAAACAAATGAAAGGGTAGTGGTCACTCAGGCAACAGTAAGTGTAATTGTTTTGTGTTAAAATCAGCTCAAATATCTAGTTAGATTCTTTTGTGAAAACACACACATCAACATTTCAAGTTAAGTTTTGTTTTCATTTTCAGTTTTTAAAGCTTTTATCTGTGTCCAACTTTAACTCCAAAAAAGTTGCAATTTTCAGCAATTTATTTCTGTAGTATGCACATACTTGAGATTTTGAAACTTTAATCTTTAATAGCAAAATAATTTAAAATATTTAGTTTTTCATTCTTAAGCCACCAAACAATCTTATTCAGTAACAAGCTCTAATGAAACTGTAGGTCCCACAATGTAAAGCTTTGTTGATTTTTTTTATGTGCAAGAAAAACATCCTGACACAGGGATTTTTGCATACCATAAATAAACACATTGATACGTCTTATATGGCCTGACCACTTTTCATCAGACTTTTCAGACAATTAGCCTATAGGAGTGAGCCAGCACCTACAAAATTGCATGGCTTAGGGGATATGATAACTGAGACATATGCAGTCAACCCCCCTAATTTTAACACACCCACACAAGCACATTTACTCAACCCTACTATACTGTACAGATCCTACATCACAGGTATAATACAGATTATGTGCAAGAAAGAAATTATACGGGTAAACTAGAATGTTAAAATGGTCTAGAAATAGTGAAGGAAATGATAAATGGTTCTTTTACTGAATATAAAGATAAAGGATGGTTATGGACAGAGCAAGCAATTGAAAATAGAGTGGAAGGAATCAGGAGTTATAATAATGAGAATGTGTAATTGGTACTATAGTAATAGAGTGGGAGGCATCAGAAGTTGTCATAATGAGAATGTGCAACTGGTACTATAGTAATAGAGTGGGAGGAATTAGGAGTTATAATGAGAATGTGTAACTGGTACTACAGTAATAGAGTGGGAGGCATCAGGAATTATAATGAGAATGTATAACTGGTACTATAATAACTGGTTTTCCGTTTTTTCCATAGGGAAACCATGGCATAATTTGTCATTATAAAGGAGCATTTATAACGGCAATCATGCGCACAGTTTCCCTTACTCTGCACATGTGTCCTCATGTCTTCCTGCCATTCCGATGCTGTCTGCTTTCCTTTTCGCCGAATCGCAAACCGCCACTCGGACTCGTCGGTAAGTGTTTTTTACAATGTAAATTTTCTAAATTTATACTAAAACCAACATATGCCTGCCCTACCAAGTAAAAAAAGTAAAAGATGTGTCAGTCCTAATGGCAACCACGGCCCCCGCACTGAAACCGGACTACGGTCGCAGAGCAAAAGGTTTTTATTTTATACATTTGCTGTGACAAAAAAGGGAAACTCAGCAAATATATAAAGTAAAAAATGGGTCGGGGTGTGTAACTCGAAGTTTACACACACTCTCGGGGTTAGATACTTTTAATAAACCCCTCGAGCTTTGCTCTCGGGGTTTATGTAGCATCTAACCCCTTGGGTGTGTCTAAACTTCTTGTTACACACCCCCAACCCATACTTTATTCTCTATATAGTTATTGATCGGGAGGCATCAGGAGTTATCATAATGAGAATGTGCAACTGGTACTACAGTAACAGAGTGGAAGGCATCAGGAGTTATCATAATAACAAAGTGTAACATGTAAGCTAGGGGCCCTATACCGAAACAGTAAATGTATCTCTCTTCCAGCTAGATGCGAAATGGTACATAAAAAGACTATGCCAATTTTTGATTACTGTGCCTTAGTTTATGGAGCTGCTCCCCAATCCTTCCTTTCAAGGCTGGACCCTCTTTTTAACTCCTTCTGCCGGTTTGTCTTAGATACTCCTGCCCAGATCCACCACTGTATACTCTACCACTCTCTGAACTTTTCCTCCCTTGCTGATAGGAGAACCATGCATGCGGCTAAATTCACCTCAACATTTAGCTAGATAAGCTCCCTGCCTACTTCTCTTCATCCATAGCTCCCCCTTTCTCCTCCAAATACTCCCTCAGATCTGATGACTCATGTTCCCTGAATATACCCTATAGAAGCACTGTCAGGCCAAATGGCTTTCTTACATTGACTACCAAATCTTTGGAATCAACTACCATCCCAAATTCGACACTCCTCCTCAACCAGTTCTCTCTTCCCATCCTTAACAAATTACGTATCTAGTGACAAACTGCAATTGCATCTTGTTCCCCTGGTCTGGTCTTTGCTTAGGGTCTATTTCTCCCCCAACCTCCAGCAGAACCAACTAAGCTCTCTCCGACTCCCCAAAATCTCCTGCAATATTTCCACAGCTTGTGATCTCTTGCTGATTTTGTAAATATTCCATAGCTTCTGATATCATTATAAATAGTCAATGTACGCTGAAGCTATTTCTTGCTGATTTGTAAATTTGCACAGTCTGTGATATCATTTCATTGACCATGTACAGTGTAGCTATTTTCCTATTATGCTGTTTACTGGTGTACTTTGTAAATACTCTCTGTCCCCCTTCCCCCTGGGTGTACTGTGAGATGAGCATCTTGTTGCTCAGTATTATTATTCTGGTAAAACGTTTCAATAAATAAAATAAATAAATAAATAAATAAATAAATGGTGATCTAGTAATAGGGTGGGAAGTATCAGGAGTCATCAAAATGAGAACGTGCAAATGGTACTATAGTAATAGAATGGGAGGAACCAGGAATTATCATAATGAGAATGTGTGTCTGGTACTCTAGTAATAGGGTGGGAGGCATACTACATACTGTACTGTAGTCTCCATCACAGACACTAGTGTTAGTGGTGGAACGTGTAGGAAGGCTAATAGTGATTATGGTACAGGGACATGTGAAGTGGGATACTACATTCTTTAGTCCTCATTACAGGCTCTACAGTATTAGCGGTGGAACATGTAGGGAGGTTAATAGTGACTACAGGGGCATGAGAAGAGGAATACTACATATTTGACTCCCCATCACAGGCACTACAGTATTAGTGGTGGAGCATATAGGGAGGCAAACGATGATTACAGGGGCATGTGAAGAGAAATACTACATACTATAGTCTCAATAACGGACAAAACATTATTAGTGATGGAGAAAGTCAGAAGGCTAACAGGGGCATCTGGAAAGAAATACTTCATACTGTATTCTCCATCACAGCCACTGTAGCATTTTTGGTGGAGCATGTAGGGAGGCTAACAATGATTACAGGGGCATGAGAAGAGGAATACTACATACTGTAGTCTCCATCACAGGCACTTCAGTATTTATGGTGGAACATGTAGGGAGGCTAACAGTGAACACAGTGATATGTGAAGAGGAATATTACATACTGTGGTTTCCATCACATACACTATGGCATTAGTAGTGGAACATGTAGGGAGGCTAACAGTGATTACTGGGGTATGTCAAGAGGAATACCACATACTGAAGTCTCCTACGAACATACAAAATTTGCCAGCAGATAAAGGCCTAGAGGTCTATCAAGTCTGCTAGAATGTGCAGCTAGCACCCTTTATTCTGCAGCTGCCCCTCCCTTCCACCCTTCCCCTTCATTAACCCTCCCCCTTGTCCTGTCCCATCCTCATTTGAAGCAGTCCACTGTTCTACTGCATACCACTTCAGGAGGTAACGCATTCCACCCAGCCACCACCCTCTCTGTAAAAAAGTGTCTCCTCATCTCCCTCCTGAACCTTCCTCGCTCCAGTCTCATATCATGTCCCCTGGTGTCCCTCCCTTCCCTTACTTTGAACAGCCCCTCTGTACTTGTCTTGTTTATTCCTTTCATGTATTTAAAGGTTTCAATCATGTCACCCCTGTCTCTCCTCTCCTCCAGTGAGTACATGTTCAACTCCTTCAACCTCTTCTCGTATGACAAGTCCCCCAGCCCCTTGATCATTTTTGTCACTCTGCGCAGCACCCCGTCCAGTAACTTAATGTCCCTCTTCAGATATGGATGCCAGTACTGCATGCAGTACTGCAGGTGTGATCTAACTAATGACCTATACAGTGGCAGAATCACCTCCTCCCTCCTCGAGGATATACCCCTTGCAATACAACACAGCATTTTGTTGGCCTTTGCAGCTGCCTTCCTACATTGTGCCAAGTTGTTCATCAACCCTGTGATGAGCACACCCAGATCCTTCTCCTCCTCTGTCTGGGCTAGCTGCACTCCCCCTAGCTGGTAACTCCTCCTTGGGTTCTTCCTCCCAAAATGCAGCACCTTGCACTTTTTGGCATTAAAGCCCAGTTGCCAGGCGTCTGACCAGGTTTCAAGCTTTGCCAGATCATCCTGCAACCCCTGCCATCCCCCTTGGTCATCCACCACCGCACCCACCTTGGTATCATCAGCAAACAGACTGATCTTGCTCTTGATGTCCCATGGTATGTCTGCAATGATTATCCCAAACAACACTGGTCCCATCACCGAGCCCTGTGGAACACCACTCGTCACTGCCCTTGGGTGTGAGAGCTCCCCACCCACCATCACCCTCTGTTGCCTTCCCTGCAGCCAGTTTCCTACCCATCTCACCAGTTTTGCACCTGCCCCTGTGCCTACTAACTTCCTTCCCAGCCTTCCATGTGGCACTGAGTCGAATGCCTTACTGAAGTCCAGATACAGGACATCCACTCCATGTCCCCTGTCCAGTTGCTTAGTTACCCAGTCAAAGAACTCAACCAGGTTGGTTTGGCAGGATCTGCCACGTATGAAGCCATGCTGTCTGCTGTCCTGTAGTCCTTTGGCCTCTAGGAGGCCACCAGCCTCTCCTTCAGGATAGTCTCCATTAGCTACCCACTATGGACGTGAGGCTCACTGGTCTGTAGTTTCTGGATTCATCCTTGGGGCCACTCTTGTGGAGGGGCACCACATGAGCCATCCTCCAGTCCTGAGGTACACACCCTGAAAGTAGTGAGGCATTAAATAGGTCTGCCAAAGGTTCTGCAAGGACCTTTGCCTGCTCCTTCAGTACCTGGGGGTGGATGCCATCTGGGCCTGGCACCATGTCCACCCTCAGTGCCTTCAAACCCTCTCAAACTCTGCTCTCCATGATTTCCCCATCTGTCACCACTTCCCACCCTGCTTCTGCCATTTCTCCCACCTTGGGTGTCACCTCTCTCTTCTCTTTAGTAAATACTAAGCAGAAATACTCATTTAGTGTTTCCGGCTTATTGCACCCTGCTTCCACCCAACCCCCCTCCTTCCTAATCCTTACAATGTGGTCCTTACAGTTCCTTTTCTCCCTGATGTACTTAAAGAAGTCCTTCTCCCCCTTCTTAATGCCTTGTGCCAGCCTGAGTTCCGTAGATGCTTTGGCTCCCCTTACTGCCCTTGTCACCTCCTTCGATTCTGTCAAGTACTCCTTCCTGTCCTCCCCCCTCCCTGTTTTCTTGTACTTCCTAAAGGTAGCTCTTTTCCTCCTTACCTTTTCCATGACCTCCTTGCTCAATCAGATTGGTTTCTTAGCCCTAGCCTTCTTGCTCTGGGCTTTGCAGCAGGTTTTGGTTGCCTCCACTATCCCCAGCTTTATGAGCTCCCACCTCTGGATAGTGTCTATACTAGACTGAATTCTGGCCAGGTACCCTTTTACCACTTCCCCCATCCTCCCAAAGTCAACACTATTGTGCCAGATTCCACTCCTTTCTTTCCCATATCCAATGTGAGCCATACTGAGTGGTGGTCACTCCCTGACAGCGGTTCCTCCACTATAAGTTCTTTCACAAAGTCCCCATTTGCCAGCACAAGGTCAAGGGTATTCCCTAACCTGGTTGGTTCACTGACCATTTGCAGCAGGAAGCTGTCCTGGAAGGCATCCAGCAGTACCTGCTCCCTTCTGTTCCTGGTTGTTGGGGTGCTCCAGTCCACTCCTGGCATGTTGAAGTCCCCCACAATCACCACACTACCCTTTTCTCAGGTCCTCCTGATCTGTCCTGCTAGTTCCCTGTCTTACTTTTCCATCTGACATGGTGGTCTGTACACCACTCCCATTCTAAGAATCCTATTCTTGGAATCCTGGATTTGCATCCAAAGTGACTCCGTACTACCCTTCTCCCCTTCCTCCTTTAAACACTTCAGTCCTTCCTTCACATATAGTGCCACCACCCCTCCTTTCCCAGTCACTCTGTCCCTACGAAATAACCTGTACCCTGGTACAGACAGGTCCCAATCATTATATTGGGTGGTCCATGTTTCCATGATGGTTGCAATATCCACCTCTCCCTCTGCCATGAGAACCTGTAACTCTGCAGTTTTCTTCTCAAGGCTCCTAGCATTAAGGGTAACCACCTTCCACCCTTTTCCTCCCCTCCCATCCTGTCCTCCTTTCCTAGCATCACCAACAGTACTTGCCATTTGTCCTTTGTCACTGTTATGGGGGGTAAGCTCATATGATTTCCCAACCTGTGATCTCTGCATATCTCTTCCCCAACTGCCACCCCCCACTCCTAGTTTAAATTCCCAACTTCCTCTATGTACTCCTCCATCCTCTGTTTCAACACTTTCTTTCCCTCCTCACTTAAGTGTAGTCTGTCCTTGGCATAGAGACTACTGTCCTCCAGGTCCTCCCACCCCCAATAGTCCATACCCTTTAGCACACCACCAGGTTCTTAGCCATCTGTTAAATTCCTCTATTCTCAGCTTCCTTGTTGTGGTTGCTTTTGGCACTGGAAGTATCTCTGAAAAAGTTACTGATCTTCCTGCCCCCTCACATAATTGTGTTAGTTCCTCAAACCTCCTCTGGACTGTAGCTACTGTCTTGTCAGTCAGGTTGTTTGTCCCAAGATGTATAATTAAAATGAGGCTTGTCCCTACCCCTTCTAACATATTTCAGAACAGACTGTCCCACCCTTTCTGCTGTCATTCCTGGCATGGCCTCCACCCAAATGCGACTATGCCTCTACCCCTTGCTACCCCACCTAACTCCTCTTAGTATTGAGCCCCCCAACACTAAGATTCCACCCCTCTTACTCCCTGCTTGCTTCCATTCATCTCCCTCTCTCATTTCCAGCTCCTCTTCTTCCTCCTGCACATTATTTCCCCCTTTTACCCCTGTTGCAATTCTCCCAGCAGAACTTCCTCCCGCTCCAGTTTGGTCCAGGCATTTATCAATTACTCCTCTAATTTCATCACTTTCCTCCTCCACCTTCTTCCTCTCTGTCAGTGCACAACTATTTTCTGAAGGCCATTCACAAATGCCCACTCCCTCTCTCTTCATAGTAACATGTTCTCTCCTTTCCATTCCTTGACTTTTGCCACTTCTTCACCTCCCCTTACAAGTCCCTATCTCCTCCTTCCATTTGTCTTTTGTCTCCTGACCTGGTTTCCCCAGCAATTGTTCTTCCTGGCCTGGGCCCCTTTGTCTCTGCTTCCCTTCTTCTGAACCTCTCCTCACCACTGTTGGCTTAAATCAGCCTCCCTCATCTCCCCTTCTTCCTCCCACCAGTATTGGGCTAAACCCACCCCCAATCTGCCTTGCCTGTCTTAGTTCCTCCTGCAGACCCTCAATCTCCTTTCTAAGTTTTTCTATGTGGTTGCACACTAAACATCCTCCCACACTCCAGGCAATTTTTAGAAAGATTGGTGCACCGCAGTTGTTGCAGCCTACCACCCTACCCATTGCTGTTGTTGCCCACCAGCAACCCCCCACCCTTCCAGATGCAGGATACCCAACACTCCCCCAAGTTTCCCCTCTCCCTCCTCTATCAGTGCAAAACATTTTCTTTATTTCCCTTACCTCCTTTGTTGCACATGTTTAGATATATTGAGCAACTGCTTTTTGTATTCCTATCCTTCCCATCCACACTCAAAAACATGCTTTAAGTAGCCATCGCACAACCTTCTTCAAACTCCTACTCCTCCTTTCCCCAATGCAATATCATTATGCGAAGAAGTAATAAGGAAAGCTCCTAGATTTGCATTTGCTTCCCTTCCACTGAGAAAGCAGTCACCTCTTCACTTGCTGCTGTTCCTTTCCTGATATGCCCCTCCTACTCAACACCCCTTACTATACAAACACTGCAGTAATAGTGGTGGAATATGTAGGAAGGCTAACAGTGATTATCCTATAGGGGCATGTGAAGAGCAATAATATATACTGCATTCTCCATCATGGATACTTCAGTATTTGTTGTGGAACATGTAAGGAGGCTAACAGTGATTATGTTACAGGGACGTGTGAAGAGGAATACTATATACTGTTGTCTCCGTCACAGACACTACAGTGTTAGTGGTGGAACAAGTAGGGAATCTTTCAAGTGATTTCAGGGGCATGTCATGATGAATACTACATACTGTAGTCTCGATAACAGACACTACATTAATAGTGGTGGAACATGCCGGGAGGCTAACAGCGATTCTCCTACAAGGCATGCAAAGAATAATACATACAATATTCTCCATCACAGACATTACAGTATTAGTGGTGTAACATGTAGGGAGGCTAATAGTGATTACAGAGGCCTGTGAAGAGGATTGGTACATTCTGTAGTCTCCCATACAGACACTGCAATATTAGTAGCGGAACATGTAGGGAGGCTAACAGTGATTACAGGGGCATGTGGAAAGGAATGCTTCATACTGTAGTCTCCATCACAGACACTACAATATTAGAAGGTGAACATGCAGGGACGTCGACAGTGATTACAGGGGCATTTGAAGAGGATACTACATTCTGTGCTGCCATCACATATACTACAGTATTCGTGTTGGAACTTGCAGGGAGGCTAAAACTGATTACAGGGCATGTAAAGAAGAATACTGCATACTGTAGTCTCCATTAGTGGTAGAACAATTAAGGAGGCTATTTGTGATTACAGCAGCATGTGACTCGGAAGGCTACATTCTGTAGTCTCAATCGCAGGCACTCCAGTATTAGTGGTGGAACATGCTGGGAGGATAGGAATGATTACAGGGGCCTGTAAAGAGGAACACTACATGTTGTATTGTCCATCACAGACACTGCTTTATTAGTGATGGAACATGGAGGGAGGCAAACAGTTATTTGGTATACTACCCCAACTGAAAAACGTTGATTGCGACCAGCACTACAGTGAAAAAAGACCCACATCGCTGTAGTCTCGTCACTTTAATGTGACACTGTATTTCTATAAGGTCTTGCAGCTCCTTCCAACAATCAGCTCTGACTCGGGGTAGAGATTCAATAGTTGGAGGGTGCAGGAAGTGCATCACACTTATGTGAAGTTCAGGGGGTGAAGACCCCTGAAGAAAACAGGTCCCCATAAGTGGAACCACATTCTCACTGCAAAATGAGATTGAAACGATATTTTTGCTGTCTGTTTGTTCAACAAAATGTTTGTCAATCACTAGTCCTAGAGCTCAAGGATTACAGAGGGATGAGAGGAGGAATATCACATACTGCATTCTCCATCACAGACACTACAATATTAGAGATGGAAAAAGTAGAAAGACTAACAGTGATTATAGGGTCATCTGGGGACCAATACTTCATACTGTAGTCTCCATCTCAGACACTACAATATTTTTTGATGGAACATGTAGTGAGGCTAACAGTGATTACAGTGGCATGAGAAGAGGAATACTACATACTGTAGTCTCCATCACAGGCACTACATTATTAGTGGTGAAGCATGTAGGGATGCTAACAGTGATTACAGGGGCATGTGAAGAGACATACTTCATACTGTAGTCTCCATCACAGGCACTACAGTATTAGTGGTGGAACATGTAGGGAGGCTATCAGTGATTACAGGGGCATGTGAAAAGGAATACTATATACTAAACTATCCATCACAGATACTGCAGTATAAATAATAATAATAAATGTATTTATATGGCGCCTTTCCAATGCCAAGGCACCTAACAATATAAGAACAAGACATACAACATTAAATGCTAAATTAATACAATTAAAATCAGATACACTACAACAATTGCTCATTTCACTTAACTATGAAAGCTTTTTTCCATGGGTAGGTTTTTAAACCCAGCTTAAATTCCTTTGCAGTTGCACACTGTCGTAACCGGTGAGGTAGAGAATTCCAAAGGGTGGGGGCTGCATAGGCAAAAGTTCTACAACCAGATGACCTCAAATTCACACTCAAAATCTGTAATAACCCCTCATTAGCCAAGCAGAGAGATCGACCAGGGCAGTAAGAAACCAGAAGCTCTTTCAGCTAGTCTGGGCTCTGTCCATGTAGGGCTTTGAAAGTCAGTAAACTGACTTTAAAAGTTATCAGCCACTCTACTGGCAGCCAGTGTAGCTTGCAAAGCACCAGGGTAATGTGGCAGGATCATTAAGATCCTGTCAAAAGCCATGCTGCCGCACTCTGTGCCAGCTACAAGTAATGGATTCCAACCCCAGAAAGCCCTAGATAGTGGGTGGAACATGTAGGGTGGCTAATACTGATTACAGGGCATGTGAAAAGGAATATTGTATACTGTAGTCTCTGTCACAGATACAACAGTTTTAGTGATGAAACAGGTAGAGAGGCTAACAGTGATTGCAGTGGCATGTAAATAGGAAATCTACATAATGTAATCTTCAATAGAGACACTACAGTATTAATGGTGAAACATGTAGGGAGGCTAATAGTGATTACCGGGGTATGTGAAGATGAATATTACATACTGTAGTCTCCATCCCATGCCCTACAGTATTAGTGGTAGAACATGTAGGGATGCTAGGAATGATTGCAGGATCCTAAGAAGAAGAATACTACATATTGTAGTTTCCATCACAGTCACTACTCTATTTGTGCTGGAACATGTAGGGAGGCTATCTGTGACTACAGGGTCATGTGAAGAAGAATACTACATACTGTAGTCTCCATCCCAGACACTATAGTATTAGTGGTGGAACACATAGGGAGGCTAGTGGTGATTTGGTATACAACCCCAAATGAAAAACACCCATAGTGACTGATATTACAGCAAATTAAGCCTCACATCACTGAAGTGTCATCACTGGAACATGGCACTGTCTTTCCGGTGTCTTCAGCTCCTCACAGCAATCAGCTCCAACTTGGATTAGAAATTCTACAGTGGGAGTGTGTGCAAGGTGCGCATCCCCACTCATGTGGGTCTCAGAGGGTGAAGAACCCCAAAGAAAACATGTCCCCACAAGTGGAACCGCATGCAGACTATAAAATGTGGTCAACATGCTCTTTTGCTGTCTGGTCGTTCAACAAGATTTTTTGTTGATCAGAAGTGCTAGATCCCAGTGATTACAGGAGCATGTGAAGAGGAATATTACATACTGTATATTCCTTCACAGGCACTACAGTACTAGTAGTGGAACATGTAGGGAGGCTAACAGTGATTACTGGGGCATGTGAAGAGGAATACTGCATTATCTACTGTCCATCCCAAATACTACAGTATTCATGGTGGAACATGTAATCAGGCTAATACTGATTACAGGGCATGTGAAGATGAATACTACATGTTGCAGTCTATGTCATAGATACAACATTATTATTGGTGGAACAAGTAGGAAGGCTAGCAGTGATTACAGTGGCATGTGAAGAGGAATAGTACATACTGTAGTCTCCATCTCATGCACTACAGTATTAGTTTTGGAACATGTAGGGAGACTAGCAATGATTACAGGGACCTGTGAATTGGAATACTACATATTGTAATGTCTTTGAGAGACACTACAGTGTTAGTGGTGTAACATGTAAGGAGACTAACAGTGATTACACGGGCATATGAAGAGGAGTAGTCCATTCTGCAGTCTCCTTAACAGACAGTGCAGTGTTAGTGGTGGAGCATGTAGGGAGGATAAAAGTGATTACATGGGTATGTGAAGAGGAATACTATATATTGCCTTCTCAATAAAAGACACTGCATTAACAGTGGTGGAACATATAGGGAGGCTAACAGCGATTACAGGGGCATGTAAAGAGGAATACTGCATTCTGTAGTCTCAATAACATACACAACATTAATAGTGGTGGGACATGTAGGGATTCTAACCGTGATTATTCTAAATATGCATTTCAAGAGGATTAATACATACTGAATTCTGCATCACACATACTATACAATAGTGGTGGAACACATAGGGAGGCTAACAGTGATTAAAGGGGCCTTAGAAGAAGAATACTACATTCTGTAGTCTCCATAATAGAAACTGCAGTATTAGTGATGGAACATGCAGCAAGGCTAACAGTGATTACAGGGCATGTGAGGAGTAATGCTACATACTGCGGTCTGCATCCTAGACATTACAGTATTAGTGGTGGAATATATAAGAAGGCTAACAGTGATTACAGCAGCATGTAAAAAGGAATACTGCATTCTGTAGTCTTCATCACAGATACAAGAGTATTATTAGTGGAACATATAGTTATGCAAACAGTGATTGGGTAAACTACCCCCAACTAAAAAAACTTTGATAGCAACAGACACTATAGTACATTAAGCCACACGTTCCTGTAGAATCTTCAGTGGAACCAGTCGCTATCTTTCAGGGATCTTGCAGCTCCTGTCCGCAGTCAGCACTGTCATGGTTTAAAGATCTAATAGTGAGAGGATGCAGGGTGTTCATCCTGACTTATCTCAGGCTCAGGGAGTGAAGGCCCCTGAAGAAAACATGTCCCCACAAGTGGAACCGCATGCTAACTACAAAATGAGATTGATATAATGTTTTTGCTGTCTGTTGTTCAACAAGATTTTAGTCGATCACCAGTCCTAGATCCCAAAGATTACTGGGGCATGACAGAAGGAATACTACATACTGGAATCTCCATCGTAGGCACTACACTAATAGGGGTGGAACATGTAGAGAGGCTAACCATGATTACAGAAGGATCTGGAGACCAATACTTCATACTGTAGTCTCCATTACAGACACTATAATATTAGTCGTGGAACATGTAGAAAGGCTAACAGTGATTACAGTAGCATGTGAAAAGGAAATCTACATGCTGTAATCTCCAAACAGAGACACTTCAGTATTAGTGATGGAACATGTAGGGAGGCGAACTGTGATTACAGGAGTATTTGAAGAGGAATGCTACATACTGTAATCTCCATCCCAGACACTACAGTATTAGAGGTGTATCATGTAGTGAGGTTAACAGTGATTACTGGGGCATGTGAAGAGGAATACAACATACTGTAGACTTGATCACAGGCACTTATGTATTAGTGGCAGAACATGTAGGGAGGAAAACAGCGACTTGATATACTACCCCAAATGAAAAACATTTAAAGCGACTGACACTACTGTGAATTAAGCCTCATGTCACTGCAGTGTCATCACTGGAACCTGGGCACTGCCTTTGTGGTATCTGGCAAGTCCTCCTCACAATCACTCCAACTCAGATTAGAGATCCTATAGTAGAAGGGTGTGAGTTGCACATCCTCACTCATCTGGGTCTCAGGGGGTGAAGATCTCCAAAGAAAACATGTCTTCATAAGTGGACCCACATGCAGACTGCAAAATGCAGTCGACATGCTGTTTCCACTGTCTGGTCGTTCAACAAGAGTTTTGTCGAGCAGCAGTTATTGATCGCATTGATTACGGGGGCATGTTAAGAGGAATACCACATACTGTAGTTTCCAGCATAGGCACAACAGTATTAGTGGTGGAACATGTAGGGAGGCTAACTGTGATTACTGGGGCATGTGAAGAGGAATATTACATTCTGTACTGTCCATCACAGACACTACTGCATTCATGGTGGAACATGTAACCAGGCTAATACTGGTTACAGAGCTCATGAAGATGACTACTACATATTGTAGTCTGTGTCACAGATACAACAGTAATAGTGGTGGAACAAGTAAAGAGGCTAGCAGTGATTACAGTGACATGTGAATAGGAGGGTTACGGTCTGCAGGTATGCATCCTTACTCATGTGGCATTCAGGGGGTGAAGGCCCCCAAACAAAACATGTCCTCACAAGTGGAACCTCATGCCGACTGCAAAATGTGATCAATATAATGTTTTTGCTCTCTATTTTTGTCAATCACCAGTCCTAAATCCAAAAGATTACAGAGGCATGAGAGAAGGAATACTACATACTGGACTCTCCATCATAGGCACTACACTGTTAGTGGTGGAACATGTAGGGAGGCTAACAGTGATTACAGGGGCCTTGGTATACCTGTGCTTCATACTGCAGTCTCCATCACAGACACTACAGTATTAATGGTGGAACATGCAGGGATTGTAATACTGGTTACAGGGCACAGGAAGAAACATACTATGAACTGTAGTCTCCATCACAGATACAAAAATAATAGTGGTGGAACATGGAGGCTAACAATGATACATAGATACATAGACAGTGTCGGCAGATAAGGGCCTATGGCCCACCCAGTCTGTCCATTTGAGCTTGTAAGTTCAGTTTGTTTTCCTAGAAGTCTGTTGCCCCTTACCCCTGACCTCCAGAATTCCTTTATGTCTATCCCATGCATTCTTAAATCCCATGATTGTTTCAGCCCCCACCACTTCCTCTGGCAGGGTGTTCCACTTGTCCACCACCCGTTCTGTGAAGATATTCTTTCTCATGTTTCCTCTGAATCATCCTCCCTCCAACTTCATCCCATGCCCTCTAGTCCTGGAACACCTTTTTCACTTAAAAATAGTGTTTTCCTGCACTCTGTTCCTCCCTCTAAGATACTTGCATGTCTCTATCATATCCCCTCTCTCCCTCCTCTCCTCCAGGAAGTACATGTTCAGTTCCTTCAACCTGTCTTTATAGGACTTGTGATGCAATCCATGCACCATCTTTGTTGCCCTCCTCTGAACCTTCTCTACCCTGTCTATGTCCTTACGTAGGTATGGTCTCCAGAACTGTACACTGTACTCCAGGTGGGGCCTCACTAGTGTCTTGTATAGCGGAATTATGACCTCCCTTTTCCTGCTGGTGATGCCCCTGCCTATACATCGCAGCATCCTATGTGTTTTACTTGCTGCCTTGTCACACTGTTTCCCTACCTTGAGGTCATCAGCGATGACAACCCCAAGATCCCTTTCCTGCTTGGTGCATGCTATATCCTCACCCCCCAATTGATATATTGTGCTAGGGTTTTTGTGCCCCATATGCATTATCTTGCACTTCTTTGCATTGAATTTCAACTGCCAACCCCCTGACCATTCTTCAAGTTTCTGCAGGTCGCTTCTCATTCTGTCTACACCCTCTGGTGTGTCTACTCTGTTTCAGAGCTTTGTGCTATCAGCGAACAGTGAAATTCTGCCTTCTAGGTCCTGCTCAATGTCACTGATGAAGATGTTGAATAGGACCGGTCCCAGCACTGATCCCTGTGGTGCCCCACTTGTCACTCTTTCCTCTGTGGAGTGACAGCCATTTACCACCACCCTCTGTGTCCTGCCACCCAGCCAGTTACCTACCCACCACACTACTGTCCTGCCCACACCCATATTACCCAGTTTCTGTAATAGGACACAGAAAGACAGAGGAACTGAACTTCATGTTTTTACCAGTCATTCTCTACACATCAAGTGCAAATTTGCCACTCATTGTAAAAGCAATATGTGATTAGCTTCTAAAATAAGACATTCCCCTGATTACAGTGGCATGTGAATAGGAAGGCTACATTCTGCTGTCTCCACCACAGACACAGCAGTATTAGCGGTGGAACATGTTGGGAGGCTAACAGTGGTTACAGGGGTATGTGAAGAGATACTACATACTGTAGTCTCCATCACAGGCACTACAGTATGAGTGATGGAACACTGCAGGGAGGTTAACAATGATTACAGAAGCATCTGAATAGGAAGGCAACATACTGCAGTCTCCATTAGAGCAGGGAGGCTATCAGTGATTACAGGGGCATGTGAAGAGGAATTCTACATATTGTAGTGTCCACCACATACTCTACAGTAATAGAGGTGGAACATGAAGGGAGGCTAACAGTGACCACAGTTGCCCGTGAAGAGGAATATTACATATTGTAGTCTTCATCACAGACACTACAGTATTAATGGTTAATAGAAACATAGACTTTGATGGCAGATAAGAACCACTTAGCTCACCCAGTCTGCCCATTTCCCTACCTACTGGATGAGCTGCAGATTCTAGTTAACCAACAGCCTACTTCCTGCAACTCCCCCACTATAATTGCCCTATGTTTGTCCCATGTATGTTTGAATTCCCCCACTGTTTTAGACCCAACACCCTCCTCTGGAAGGTGGTTCCATGAATCCATCACTCTCTCCATGAAAAAAGATTTCCTCACATTACCCCTGAGCCGTCCCCCCTCTATCTTTAAATTGCACCCCTTTGTTCTTGCACATCTCTTTTTCTGAAATATGCTACCCTTCCGGACTTTGTTGATTCAATTAAGGTACTTGAAAGTTTCTATCATGTTCCCCCGTCCCTCCTTTCATCAAGAGTATACATATTAAGTTCTCTCAGTCTCTCTTCATATGGTTTCTGCTGCAGACCCTGCACTATTTTAGTTGCCCTCTTCTGAACTTCTTTCATCCTGTCTATGTCCTTGCGTAGATGAGGTCTCCAAAACTGCACACAGTACTCCAGATGGGGTTTCACCATCTGTCTGTATAGAGGGATAACCACTTCCCTTTTTCTACATGTGATGCCCCTTCCTGTGCATCCCAGCTCCCC
Source organism: Neoceratodus forsteri (assembly GCA_016271365.2). Lineage (NCBI taxonomy): Eukaryota > Metazoa > Chordata > Ceratodontiformes > Ceratodontidae > Neoceratodus > Neoceratodus forsteri. The sequence continues at coordinate 67,301,317 of CM057455.1, forward strand.
CTAACTCTCCTTAGTGACTTTTCACATTGCTTACCCACATTTAGGTCATCTGATATGACTATCCCCAGGTTCCTTTCCATTTTTTGTTGTTGTTGGTACCTCCACTGCTACTGTGTACTCTTCTCCTGGGTATTTGTTTCCCAGGTGCATTACTTTGCACTTCTTTGCATTGAATCTAAGTTGTCATATGTTTGACTATTCCTCCAACCTTGCCAAGTACCTTCTCATCTTTTCTACCCCCTCTTGTGTATCAACTCTGTTACAGATCTTTGCGTCATCTGCAATGAGGCATGCCTTTCCCTCCAGACCATCTGCAATGTCACCTATAAAGATGTTAAAGAGGACTGGATCCAGTTCTGAGCCCTCAGGTACTCCACTTTCTTCGGAATGTGTTCCATTCACTATTACCTTCTGTGTCCTGTTCAGCAGCTAGTTTGCTACCCAGGCTACCACCCTGGGACCCACTCCCAGGCTGACTAACTTGATTATTAATCTTTTGTTTGGGACTGTGTCAAATGGCTTGCTAAAGTCTAGGTAGGCCATATCCACAGCCCCTCTCTGGTCTATTACTTTGTTCACCTAGTCATAGAAATCAATTAGATTAATCTGACATGACCTTCCTGCTGTAAATCCATAGAAACATAGAAACATAGATTTTGACGGCAGATAAGGACCGCTTGGCCCACCCAGTCTACCCATTTCCCCTACCTAATGGATAAGCTGCAGATCCTAGTTAACCAGCAGCCTACTTCTTCCTACCCCCAGCCCCCTAGAATTGACTTATGACTGTCCCATGCATGCTTGAATTCCACCACTGTTTTTGACTCCACAACCTCCTCTGGAAGGCCGTTCCATGAATCCATAACCCTCTCTGTGAAAAAATACTTCCTTAAATTACCTCTGAGCCACCCTCCACATTTTCAGATTGTGCCCCCTTGTTCTAGCACACCTCCTTTTTTTTTGAAAGATGCTACCCTCTAGGACTTTGCTGATTCTCTTGAGGTATTTGAAAGTTTCTATCATGTCCACCCTCTCCCTCCTTTCCTCAAGGCTATACATATTAAGCTCCTTAATTCTCTCTTTATATGTCTTCCGGTGCAGACCCTGCACCATTTTAGTTGCCCTCCTCTGGACAGCTTCCATCCTGTCGATGTCTTGCAGAGATTGGGCCTCCAGAACTGCATGCTTACTCCAGATGGGGTCTCATGAACTGTCAGTACAGAGGGATAATAACTTCCTGTTTTCTACTAGTGATGCCTTTCCCTATGCATCCCAGTATCCCCTCAGCCCTCCTTGCTGCCCTCTCACATTGCTTGCCTACCTTTAGGTCATCTGATATGACTACCCCCAGGTCCCTTTCCATTTTTGTTGTTCTTAGTATCTCACCCCCCATTGTGTACTCTTCCTCTAGGTTTTTGTTTCCCAGGAGCTTTACCTTGTACTTCTTAGCACTGAATCTTAGCAGCCATACATGTGACCATTCCTCCAATCTTGCCAAATCCCTTCTCATCCTTTCCACCCCACCTTGTGCATCAACTCTGTTCCAGATATTTGTGTCATCTGCAAAGAGACATACTTTTCCTTCCAGTCCCTCTGTAATGTCGCTTATAAAGACATTGAAGAGGACCGGTCCTAATACTGAACCCTATGGTACCCCACTAGTAACCCCGCTTTCTTCAGAGTGGACTCCGTTTACTATTGCTCTCTGTGTCCTATTCTCCAGCCAATTCTTTACCCAGGCTATCATCTTGGGACCCACTCCCAGGCTGGCTAACTTGTATATTAATCTTTTGTGTGGGACTGTGTCAAATGCCTTGCTAAAGTCTAGGTAGGCCATGTCCACAGCCCATCACTCATCTACTACTTTGGTTGCCAAGTCAAAGAAATCTATCAGACTTGTCTGGCATGACCTTCCCGCTGTGAATCCATGCTGCCTTGGATCCTGCACCCCTCTGTCCTCTAGATACTCAACAATTCATTCCTTCAGAAGTAATTCCATCATTTTCCCTACCACTGAGGTTAAAGTAACAGGTCTGTAGCTTCCTGCTTCTGCCTTGCTCCCACTTTTGTGAAGGGGAATCACATCTGCCCTCCTCCAGTCCTCGGGTACCACCCCATCCTCCCATGATTTGTTAAACAGGGTAGTCAGTGGTGTCACTAGTTCTACACTTAGTTCTTTTAGAATTCTCGGATGAATCCCATCAGTCCTCATTGCTTTGTGCATCCACCCTCCTCCAGTCCTCGGGTACCACCCCTTCTTCCCATGATTTGTTAAAAAGTGTGGTTAGTGGTATCACTAGGTCCTCTCTTAGCTTTTTTTTTTTTTTGCTAAAGAAAAAACTGTATTTCTTTTTCAAAGATAATGAAACAGACATACACATAACCCAGAAACCCGGGCGCACACCCCCAAACTGAGTGTGCAAACTATATACATCCCTTATTTACAGACTCCTGGATACCCCTCCAAAAACTTCGGCTAACACAGATACAATCACACTGATAAAATAACAGAAATATAGTTACTCGTACATAATATTCTCTGACCCTCAAAATCTCTCTTTACCCGTACCCCACATTATCATATAATAAGAGAATACCAAACTCAAAAATCCCCAAGACATAATGTAATCCAAACAACCCCACCGGGTATCCAGAGTAACCCCTGAGAGAGAGAGAGAGTCTCAAGCCGAGGGGAGCTACCCATCCCCTAATATTCATTCCCCATTAGATCTGCACCCCAATTAGCTTAAGAACAAGCTCCTAATTAATCCCTCCTGGAAGTTCTTCCAAAACTAAAGGGTACCTCATAATGAGGACTATTGTCCTCTCTACAATATACAAATCCTTTGGTACTGATCCTACTCAGCCCATTACAGCAGACAGCTCCCCTTGCATATATAAGTCATCATTCGGAGGTTTCAATCAAACTATAAATAAGCTGCTTCCAAACTGGCCCACCTCTTTAAATAGACCTCACGTCTACCCTCGGACAAAAGATAATTTTTGATCCTATCCAGCGACTTCAGAAGATCTTTCACCCATTGCTCATATCAGTATGTCTGGCCATCCTTCCAGTGACTTACAATAAACACTTTAACGACCGATCCCATTAACGCTAGGTGATACCTTGGGGAAACCCCCTCTACGAGGGAAAAATCCCCTAGCACACAAATTTCCGGCGTAATATACTCCTTGTATCCCAGGGAGGGGTCAATCCCCTGTCTGATCTCATCCCATAACAACTGAATTTTTTCACAGTTCCATAAGATATGTAACAAATCCCCGGTACTTTTCACACCTAAAACAGAGATCATTCGGCTTCAGACCCCTCGACGCTAGTTTAACAGGTGTATAGAAAATATTGTGGGTAACCCAAATCTGCGTAACCCTAAATTTGGGGATAACCAGGTACTTCATGGCTTTCCAGATAGAACTCCAATTAAACTCAGAGGTCAATGCTTTATCCCAATAAGAAACAGAGATTAAGGCATTATCCCTACGGGAGTTCAAGAGTATCTTGTATACCTTCGAAAGTAAACCAGATCCATTAACCACCCCTTGTAGGTGATCCCAATTAAGAAAGCTATCCGTAAATTCCCCCTTTCCCCCTCGAACTCCCACAATCAATTGTTTAAGTTGTAGCCTTTGGAAAAAGGGCAAATCCACGCATTGTGATGGCAACCAAACTCTCCCATCCTGCTGCATATCCCTCAGAGCCAACCCCTCCAAGTAACTAACCCACCTCTGGCCCAGCACCTGGCTTCCGATAGTCAAATTAGGATTCCTCAATATGGGTTGATCCCGCGAATTTATCTGAAAGTCTCTTTGCTTCGGAGTAAGAAAACCCCACCAAGCATCCAAAGACTTTCTAATAGGATTCCCTTCCTTAACTTTACTTTGCCCCGCCTTAGGCTTGGCATAAATTAATGATTCAGGCGAATAATTTATATCCTTTAGCCCCTTCCTTTCCAACTGTAACCAGGCAGGACAGTATTTTCGCTCCTCCCCACCCCTTGCCCATTGAACCATCAATCCCAGCTGGCCAGCTACATAATAAGCCTGGAGATCAGGCAGTTTAATCCCACCTTCCTCAAAAGGCCTACATAGCACTTTATATTTAATCCTAGTGGGTTTACTACCCCATAAAAAACTCAACACCATTTTTCTGATAACCTTAAACCATTTAACTGGGATAGCATAGGGAGCCAAATAGATCGGATACAGCAACCTCGGTAGAATATTCATCTTGATAAAGCCTAATCGTGCTGCAAAATTCAGGGGTAGCCTACTCCATCTTAAGACATCCCCTGCTATCTCAGAAGTAATTCCCCCCAAATTAACATCTGCTCCTTCTGTCCAATCCGCAGTAATCCAAATGCCTAAATACTTTAATTTATCCTTATTCCATTGGACCCCCATGGGGGCAAAATCTGCCCTAAATACATACGGAGTCAGGGGAAAGATTTGTGTTTTGGTAAGATTTAATTTATAATTAGACACTCTAGAATATTGATCTATAAGCTCCCTAACCACCCCAAAAGATGATACTGGGTCTTGAAGATGAAGCAGAATATCGTCTGCAAACACCGATAACTTTAGCTCTGTATTGCCAATCCCGATTCCCTGGACCCTGACCTCCCCATTGATCGACCTCAATAGGGGCTCCAAATAAATATTAAACAAAATCAGTGACAAAGGGCACCCTTGCCGGGTACCATTTTTTAACCGAAATTCTCTAGAGAGATAGCCATTACAAAGAATCCTCGCCGTAGGCATAGCATACAGATTCTTAATGCCCCTGATGAGACCTTCCGGGAACCCCATTTTCTCCGTAGTATTGAACAAAAAAGAATGGGAAACTCGGTCAAACGCTTTTTCAGCGTCTAGAGAGATCAGGGCCAAGGGAATCCCGGAATCTGAGGCAAAATTTATAATATGGTGTAGCTTCCTCAATGCATCAAGTGCTCCCCGTCCCGGCATAAAGCCAACCTGATCCAGACTAATTAAGTTTGGAGCTACACTTAATATCCTATTAGCCAGTATCTTTGTAAGTATTTTGATATCCTGATTTATCAGGGATATAGGCCTATAACTTCCCACATCCTCTCTCGGTTTCTCAGGTTTGGGAATTAATGTAACATATGCCTGGTATATGGGGAGATGGTCAATTCCATCCTGCATGATACTGTGAAAAAATTCCTTCAACATTGTGAGAATAGATTGAATATGGGTTTGATAAAATTTTGCCGTTAGCCCATCAGGCCCCGGAGATTTCCCCATTGGGAGAGACCGGACCACTTCTGTAATCTCAGAGGAGGTTATTGGAGCCTCCAATTTTTTGGCCAGAATGGGGTCCAAAGTCGGAAGCTGAATACGATCCAGATACTCCTTATCTCCCTCCCCCAGGAAGTTCCTGATATATTTCCTCAAAAAAAGAGGCAAATGCCTCAGCTATTTCCTGAGGATCCGTTTTTATCCTCCCCTCATGTGTAATCGAGCTAATGGTCCTGGTCGCTTCCCACTCTTTAATCCTTGCAGCTAGAAGTCGCCCCAGGACATCCCCCTGAAGGAAATATTTAGCCTTAATCTTATTTAACCAAAATTCAGTCTTACCATATAGTATCTCTGAGAGATCTCTTCTTAAACTTTTAAGCTCCCTATCTATTTCCTCTGAAGTCCCTTCTTATTGTGATAGAGAACAAATAGCAGCCTCCAGAAATTCCTCTTTCACCTTTCTAATCATTCTCACTTTGTCGGCAAGCCTCTTAGCAGCCATAGAGTAAAGAAATTTGCATGTAGGCTAAGCTAATTTTTTATTTGACAACGTGGGTATTTGTACCCTTATAATTTCCTGCAAAGCCCCTTCGAGTTCTTCCCTTCTCCCCTCTGATGTTAGAAGCCAGTCTTGAAGCCTCCATCTAAAAGGCCTAGTGGGCAGCACTCTTGGTTCCCACTGGATCCGAATCAAAGAGTGATTAGAAAGAACTCTACCCTCAGTCAAGAAGTCTCTAATCCCCCCTAATGATTCCCTATTCACCAAAAATAAATCTATCCTTGTATGAACCTTATGTGGTGCTGAATAAAAAGTCATTTTAGGAGCCCCATCACCAAACAAAATTGCAGGATCACTCAATCCTGCCACTTCCATGAACTTAGCCAATGCAGCTTGGGCTCTAGTTCTGGAACCCCTACCAGGAGGCATCTTATCTTTTTTATTGTCATAGTACAAATTCCAATCACCCGCTATAATCCAAGAAAGTAATGGGAACCCTGCTATATCTACCTCTAACGAGGCAAAAAATTCAGGGTCTGGAGGAGTTGGCCCATAGATAGACGCCACCACAACCGCTTGTCCGTGTATATTGCCCTTCACATAAACCCCCCTACCATCCTGCCTGGTTACCACTTGATTGACCTCAAAGGGACATGACCTGCTTATTAAGATTGCAACCCCTCCCGATGCTCTCTCTAGGCCCACCCCATAAGCCTGGCCAACCCAGCGCCTTCTTAGGAACTCCACCTCCTCCGATAATAAATGTGTTTCCTGTAGAGCTGCAATATGGACTCTTTGCTGTTCCAAGTACCTCAGGATTGTCAATCTTTTGTTATGGCCCCTCAAACCTTTGACATTCCAAGAAATAAGATTATATACTGCCATCGAAATATTACTCTCCTGGAGTTCAAAACCTGAGTGCAGTCTATCCATAATCCACTCCCATACTCTCCCGGATTAGGACTCTCTCTCTACCCCCCCGGTCCCGAGACCGTCCAACCATAAATCAATGAGTCATGAATGAACCACTTTCCCCGTCTCCCCCAAATCCCAATAAATTTACTAGGCCCGAAATGTGGCCCCCGAGCTCCCTAAGGAACCCCAAAAGGTAAAACAGCATCAATTGAGAGATAAAAATCCCACATTCGTCCCTTAATCTTAAGGGAAAGAAAACTAACACTTTAAAAAACTAACCTCCCCATGAACAACCAATCCAAAATCAATCCAGGTTAGATAAACAAACAAACCCTCTCATAGACCGCTTCCCACTAAGGTCCATAATTCACCCTCGAGGATCCCCCTCCTGGTGATTTCCCAGCCCCCAGTTACTTTAACATCGCTAACCCCCAGTAAATCCCGTTATCCCCACCTTTATATTTATTAGTACCTTTATATACCATGACTCCCCTTATATTTTTCACATTACCCCTGAGGCAACCCTGGGTCCCCTATATCAACCTCCCTCCCCACCCCTCCACCTCCCCGCCACAGGGCTCTTAACCTCATACCCTGGTTTTATATAATTGCCCCTTTTCTAGCACAGTCCAGCTTAGTATAGCCAAGCGATGTTAATGTCCCAGAGTTACAGCCTCACGGCCCCCGACAGGTATTGCCCTCTCATAGAGGGTAACTTCAAATTAGTCCTTTGAAGAGATCCGGAAGATCGATCGTATAGCCCAGCAATGTTAGTATCCCAGAGTTCCTGCCACACGGCCCCCAACAGGTATTGCCCTCTCATAGAGGGTAACTTCAAGTTAGTCCTTTAAAGAGATCCGGAAGATCGACACAAAGTCCATCCCAAGCATCCTTTGCAGTTAGATATTTCTTTTCCCCCGAGGACAGCCTCACCATAAGTGTAGCCGGATAAATCAGCCGAAATTTAATACCAGCCAGATAAAGCTTCTTCTTGATGTCACTATACTCTTTTTTTTTCTCTGACTCCAGGAACCAAATCTTGAAAAAACCAGATTGAGGCCCCATTCCACTGTAGTGGTTTCTTTTGCTTAGACATCTGTAGGACATACGTCTTTTCTTTATAATTTAAGAACCTCATGATTATAACTCTCGGCCTGGCACCTGGTGGCGGGGCCTCTCTCAGTGCCCGATGTGCCCTCTCTAAGTTATACCCTTCCCCAAATGGCGAGGGGCCAAACAGTTTTTGAAGCAACTCTTGTATAAATGAGACACAGTCTGGACCTTCCGTTCCTTTGGGGAACCCCGACAGAATTAAGTTGTTTCTGTGATTTCTCGCCTCCTCATCCTCAAGGCTTTCCTCTGATTTTTCCACTTTTTTCCTAATCAACACCAATTCTTGGTCCAAGGTGGTCACTTTTCTTTCCTGGGAAGCTATCCCGGCCTCCGCATCATTCATCCTTTTAGCCAGGGATTGCAGTGCCGGTTTAACTTCAGCAAAGTCGGCTACCAATCCTTGTAACAAAGACTTAATCTCTCTAACATCCTCTGTAGAAGCTCCCGACCCTCCTTCCACTGGGAGCACTTCAGCTTGCTCTAATTCAGTTGGTGAGTGGGGCTTTAGCCTTTTAGATGCTGGGGCACGCCCCGTGACAGGAGCTGCTGCGTCAGTCTCCATACAACACTCGAGCTCGGGGTCGGCCTACCTCCAGTGACTATTGCACACTAATAAAGAGTCTCCTCGCCGACTCACCGACCGACAATAACAGCACTCCTCAGATCACTTGGTGTTGCTTGCTAGCCTCTAAAGCCCAATAGAGCTCAAAATGCCACCAGAAATCGGGAAAACTGATCAAAAATAAGCGTTTGGGACATGGAGGAGCGAGAGATGCGTCCTACCCGAGCCGGTTCATCACGTGACTCATCTCTTAGCTTTTTTAAGATTCTAGGGTGAATCCTGTCAGGCCAAACTGCTTTGTCCACCTTGAGTTTTAGGAGTTCTTTCAGGACTCTTTCTTCTGTGAATAGACTGTTGTCAACCCCCCTACCCAGAGTGCTTCTTTTGTCTGGTTTAGGTAATTCCTCCTCATCTTCTTTTGTGAATACTAAGCAAAAGTTTTCATTCAGTAGCTTTGCCTTTTCACTGTCTCCCTCTGCCCACCTCCCTTCTCCTTTATTAATCTTCACTATCCCTCCCTTAAATTTTTTATGCTCCCTAATGTACCTATAAAAGGTTTTATCCCCCTTCTTAACTGAGTTGGCTATTTTTCCTCAGTTTGGGCCTTTGCTATTCTGACTGCCTTCCCCACTTCTTTCTGCTTTAATTGATACAGTTCCCAGTTGTGCTCCTTCTGTGATTCCTTATACTTTTTGAATGCAGCCTTTTTCTCCTTAACCTTCCCTGCCACCTCTTTTGAGAACCATAGTGGTTTTTCACTCCGCTTTGTATTCTTTCTTTGTTTCACACAAAGGCTTGTTGCCTCCATGATGGAAGTTTTGATTTTTCTCCGTTGTTCTTCCACCCTTTCTTTTTGGCCATTTGCTAGTGCATTATTCAGGTATTCACCCATTTTGCCAAAGTCAGCCCTTCTAAAGTCCAGTATCCTTGTTTTTGTATGGCTTATCTCCATGGTTGTGCTCATTGTGATGCACACTGTGCAGTGGTCGCTTGTTCCCAGATGTCTGCTGACTTCTAAATTTGTAATCCTCTCTCCATTTGAGAGTACCAGGTTTAGTATTGCTCCCTCTCGAGTGGGTTCCAACACTAGCTGTCTAAGGCCTGCCCCCTGCAGGGCATCGAGAATGACCCTGCTCTTGGATGTGACTGCATTACATGTCATCCAGTTAACATCTGGCATATTCAGGTCCCCCATCAACAGTATCTCCCCTTTTTCAGCCATTTTGAGAATGTCCTCTATCATTTTCTTGTCCATTTCCTCCCATTGAGATGGGGGTCTGTATACAACCCCTGTGCGGATTGTGATGCCAGTCCCTGTCTCCAAGGTGACCCAGAGTTCCTCTTGTCCTCCCCCTTTACTTTTTAGTTCTGTAGCTTTGATCCCTTCCCTTATGTATAGAGGTACTCAACCTCCTCTTTTACCTTCCCTGTCCCTTCTGTAGATTGTGTACCCTGGTATGTTGACATCCCAGTCATGGTTCTCTGCGTACCATGTTTCCATGACTGCCACAATATTCAATTGTTCATCTTCCATCTGGGCTTCTAGCTCAGGAAGCTTGTTTCCCAGACTATAGGCATTGGTTCTTGTTGCCCTCCATTTAATGTTGTTTTCTTCCTTTTTCCCCCATCCCAGATCTTATTGCCATTGTCAGTTTTTCAATTTACCCCCTCTCCTGCCCTGTAATCATGTAGGGAGTCTAACAGTGATTAGCATAAAGGTGCATTTGAAGAGGATTAATACATACTGAAATTTCCATCTCTGACATTACTTTATTAGTGATGGAACATGTTGGGAGGATAATAGTGATTACAGGGCATGAGAAGAAGAATACTGCATACTGTAGTCTTCATCACAGGCACTACAGTATTAGGGGTTGAACATAGAGAAGGTAACGATGATTACAGAGGGTCGTAAATAAGAAAACTACATATTGCATTGTTTATCACAGGCACTGCAGTATTAGTGATGGAACATGTAAAAAAGGCTAACTGTGATTACAGGGTCACGTGAAAAGGAATACTACATACTGAAGTTTCCATCACAGGCCCTACAGTATTAATGATCAAATATATGGAGAGTTTGACAATGCTTACAGGATCATGTGAAGAAGTATACTATGTACTGTAGTCTCCATCACAGGCATTACAGTATTAGAGGTGCAATATGTAGGGAGGCTAACAATGATTACTTAAGCATGTGAATAGGGCGGCTACATATTGTAGTCTTCATCACATACACTGCAGTATTAGTGATGGAACATGTAGGGAGGATGACAGTGATTACAGGGGCATGTGGAGAGGAATACTTCCATCACAGACACTACAGCACTAGTGGTGGAGAAAGTAGGAAAGCTAATAGTGATTACATGGGGATCTGGAGATAAATACTACATAATGTAGATCCCTCTTTGTTTTTAGTGGCTGCTTGTCTCTGTCTGCAGCTTAGTTTTTGTGGATTTACATGGTTTTCTGCTTAGAGTAACTACACCTTTCTTGCTCACTACATCCGTGAAAGTCTCCTGAACTGGATTTCTGCAAAACATCACAACCAGGTATCTGCATTTTTTATTTAAAAATCAACTTTTTGGCTGCTATCCCAAGCAAAATATAAGTCAAGCAAATAAGTCTGACAAACTCAGTGACTCTAGGTCTGCTAGAATCCACATTTTCGTCTGTCCTGCTCCATGATCTGTATGTGGGCTTTTCAGCAACCTCTTTGAATGACAAAGAAGCATGCAGACAAAAGGATTTCACGTCCTGCATATGCGCAGGCACAGTTCATCACCTTCAGGAATTTTAACACATTCTGTGACTCTGGACCTCAGCTGTTGATAATTTCTTTTGGCTTATGACTTAACCACCAGGTATCTACAAGATGCTGAAATCCTTTCTCCTACAAATTCTCCTTATGCTGCTCTTGCTCTCAGGAAATTTTCTCCCCAACCCAGGACCACCTGGGCAGCCAGCAGTGGCACCAAGCAGAAGGACAGGGACACTCACCATGGCATCCATTAATGCCTGCAGCATCCTCAACAAATTTGACTCCCTCCAAACATGGATTCTACAGCACAACCCTGATGTCCTCTCAGTTGTGGAAACATGGCTAAACCTGAAAATCCCTGACACCTCAGTCTCTGTCCCTGGCTACTGCATTTTCAGGCAAGACAGGATTGCTAAATGGGGTGGGGGTTCCACCATCTATCTTAAGGATACCCTTATGGGTCACATCATCCCATCCCCTAGCCTGAGCAACTCCTCTAAGGTCCTCACAATCAAAATCCTTCTTGGTGCACATAACAAGGAACTCACTGTCATCTCAGTTTACCTACCCCCAAGAGACCAGGCTGCTGGCTTCCATAGCATCATGGAATATCTAACAGTCCAGCAACATAATTCTGAAACCATAATCATGGGTGATTTTAACATTAACTGGCTCTCCACTGAGGCCACTACACATAAGGATGCAGCCACAGCGCATCACCTCACTCAACTGGTCAATGCCCCCACTAGGTGTAACTGTAGGACAGGCTCCCTTATGCTTCTAGACTGGATTCTATCTAACCACCCTGAATGCATCTCTAATGTTTCTGTACTCCTGGACATAATAAGTGACCACTCACCTGTCATCTGCTCCTGGTCAAACAAATACCACAAGCCCCCTCCCAAGCTTATCTATGCCAGGGTTATCAAACAAGGGCACCTCCAGCTGTTAAAATCCCATCTAACCAGGCTGAACTGGGCAGTGCTTGACTCCCTCAATGACACCAACAAAGCTCTGGACCTATTCATCAAACATTTCAATGAAGCCTGTGACATCTATGCACCAGTGAAAAAGATAAAGGTCAAAGGACAGACCAACCCCAGGGTTACTACTGACCTTTTAACTCTGCTTAAGCACAGAGACCACCTCTGGCATTGTGCTCGTGCAACTCTGATGCAAGTAAACATACAATTATACAAAGCAGCCAGAAATGATTGCACTCGAAAAGTACAGAATGCTAAATGCAGCTATTACAAAGAGACTCTTTCCAACCAATTCTTGGGGCCAGGGAAACAAATTGTGGAACAACATGAAAGAACTCACAGGCAAGGATCCTAAAGCACCACCCACTATGCTCAACCTTCATGGCACTCCTACATTCGATCTAGGTACCATCACCAGCACTTTTAATAATGCATTCACAATCCTGGACAGTGTTCTTCCACCAAATTTTTTCGACAACCTCCCCTCCAGCTCCTCCCAAGTTACCCCCCAACTAGAATGTACAACCCCAAAGTTTTTTTTTTTATGGAAGTCCCACCACAAGTAGCTAGAAAATATATTCAAAAGGCCATCGGCAAACAAGGGTACAGTGGTGACTACCTTGACCTGAAACTGCTGGCACAAGTCCTCGATGAAATCTTAGAACCACTTACAAAGATCTTCAATCTCTCACTTAGATTGGGCCATTTCCCCTCCCTCTGAAAGAAAGTCACTGTCACACCGGTTCACAAAAGTGGAGAAAGGACACTGCACACCAATTACAGACCTATCTCACTCCTCCCCCCACTATCTAAAGTGCTGGAGCGAATAGTGTCAGACCAACTAGTTGAATTCCTGGATAAGTACAATGTACAGTGCACAGAGCAGCATGGCTTCAGAAAAGGGCACAGCACCACCACTGCACTACTGGAATTTACAACCTTAATCCATGCCACGCTTGACAAAGGGAATTGTGGAGGGGCAGTATTTATAGACCTTACCAAGGCATTCAACACAGTTAACCACCCCCTACTGCTCAAGCAACTGTCCTCCATTGGGCTCTCCAGTGATGCCCTTCCATGGCTCTCCAGCTACCTTGATAATTTGATCCAATGTGTAAGGATTGCAGGGATCTCTTCGGATGAGAAACCAGTCTACTCCGGAGTTCTCCAGGGGTCTATTCTGGGCCCTCTACTCTTCTCCCTCTTCATCAGCAATCTCACCAGTGCCTGCCACCAAAATATATTAATATACGCAGATGATGCAGTCCTGTTTTCCAGCCACCAAGACATTACAGTCCTTGAATCCCAGCTGCAGCTTGACTTCAAATGTATCGAAAACTGGTTCAATTCTCATCAACTTGTCCTGAACCACAGCAAGTCTAAAGCCATGTCCTTCTGTAACCGACAGAGCAGGCACAACTATCTGTCCCTCACCATTAAGAACCACTCTGGGAACCCACTCAAACATGTCAAGGAGTTCAAGTGCCTTGATATTACCCTGGATAGTGCCCTCTCCTACACTCAGCATATTGACACTGTTGCCAAGACCACCAATATATGGATTGGACTACTACACAAACACAAGCACTGTATGCCCGTGGATGCCCTTAAACTAGCCTTCTACAGCTCTGTCACCTCTATTGTTGACTATGGCTTTGTCATCTATGGCTCTGCCTCAACAAGTGCCCTCCTCAGGATCTCAGTTGCTCTCAACAAAGCCTGAAGACTACTGATGGGTGCAGCCCAACAAACTGACTGGCTACCCCAATGCAGCAGAATACAATACCAGACCTGTTTACTTACCAAAAAGATTCTCCTTGGCCTCATGCCACCTGATGTTAGCTTACTCCTTACTACCTACAGTGGCACTCACCTAACATGTGGTGCCCAATCTCTTACCTTTCAGGTTCCCAGATGTCGTAACTCCATGTGTCAACGGTCCTTTATCTATAGAGCCACTCAATGGTTCAGTTCCCTCAATAAAGAAGCACTTTTCTCTACTACACTTGGACCCTTCAAAAGGAATCTCAAACTTTACCTCACCTCTACCACTCAATGTGACTGCTTCTCTGAACAGAGATCTCTCTAAACACCTCCCAGCTCACTCATGTCTCACTGCCCGCCCTTTCCCAGTCTCATTCCCTCTGGCACTGGGCCTTCCTTGTGACTCCTTTCCTGCTTCACATCTCCACTGGTACAAGACATTTTCCACCACCATCAGACAGTGGCCCATTAGCCTGCCAACTTCCTCTCCCAATTGCATGCCTGCAATACTAACTACCTATGGTGCCATGTATCTCTTATTGTTACCGCAGTCAGCTGCCTATTCAAGATGCTCATGTTATGAATATTATCTCAAAGTATGTTATAACTGAGTATCTATATTTTTTCTTTGAGTTGTTTTGGTTGTTTATTGTGCATTCTTTACTTACCTCTGTATATATGCATGTTGACCCTCACCCTTTGACTTGGTACATTTGTAAACAAGCAGTTCCTGCTCAAAGGTATTTGCAATCTGAGAATTTAATAAATAATGTAGTCTCCAACTCAGGGACTCCAATATTAGTGATGGAACATGTAGGGAGGATAACAGTGATTACAGGGGCATGTGGAGAGGAATACTTCATACTGTAGTCTCCATCACAGACACTACAGTACTAGTGGTGAAGAAAGTACGAAAGCTGATTTTTTAATTTTTTTTATTTTATTGGATACAATTGGATTTACAATCCTTTGAGTCACAGACTTTTTTGCAAAGGTTCCACGTCGGTAACAGAGGGTGGAGGGTAGACAAATACAGAGAACGCACAATAACCAGGTAGAAATTTGTAAAACAGTTCTGCAAGTGCAGTCCAGGTATAATCTTAGTTAACTGGTGGTAGTAGTAGGCATTGATACAGGATAACCCTCAGAGAGGTAAATGATGGTGACTCTTGGGATCTATCGAGACCCTGTGTCATTTTATTGGGGGTATGAAAATACCAGAGGAGGGCAGGAAGTTAGCCACAGTCACATTTTTCTGACTCCAGGAGTTGTACTCCGAGGGCTGATTTGAATTGATTTGAATTTAATAGTTATTACATGGGCATCTGGAGAGGAATACTACATAATGTAGTCTCCATCACAGGCACTACAGTATTAGTGGTGGAGAATGTAGGAAGGCCAACAGTGATTATAGGGGCATGTGAAGAGGAATACTACATGCTGTAGTCTCTGTCACATGCACTACAGTATTAGTGATGGAACATACTAACATACTAAAATGCCAGCAGAATTGGCCTAATGGTCTTTTGTGTCTGCTCGTTTGGTCAGCCCCCACCCTGGATGCTGACCTTGCTGCTTCCCTCGCCTTCTTTGGCTTCTCCCTTCCCAGTTCCGGATATTCTTGCTGCATTAGATTTTGCTTCCAGAACCTTTCCCCTGTACCTGTCCCACACCCTCTTGAACCCCTCCACTGTCTCTGCCTCCACCATCCCCTTAGGCAGCACATTCCATGGCTCCACCACCCTCTCAGTGAAGTAGCACATCCTTCTTTCTCCCCTGAATCTTCCCCCCTCCAGCTTCCACCCATGCCCTCTAGTGGCCCCCTCCTTCTTCCTTCAAAGCACCCTGAATGTTCCTCCCCTATTTACCCTCTTCATGTACCTGAAGACCTCTATCATGTCCCACCGGTCCCTTCTCTCTTCCAATGTGTACATATTTAGCTCTTTGAGCCTCTCCTCATAGGTCCTGTCCCCCAAGCACCAAATCATTTTGGTTGCCCTCCTCTGGACTCTCTCCAGGAGTTTAATGTCCCTCTTTAAGTGTGGCCTCCAAAACTGCATGCAATACTCAAGGTGCAGCCTCACCAAGCAGTTATACAGTGGGAGTATCACTTCTCTCCTTCTGGAGGTGATCCCCGTAGCGATGCATCTCAGCATCCTGTTGGCCTTGGTTGCTGCCCTCCTACAAGTCTCAGAGTTGTTCATCTTGACATCCACCACCACCCCCAGGTCCCTCTCAGCCATCGAGACTTATAGCATTTCCCCCCACCAGGGTGTACACTTGGCCCAGGTTTCTGGCCCCCAGGTGGAGTACCTTGCATTTCCCTGCATTGAACCTCAGCTTCCACTTTCTAGACCATCTTTCCAGAGCCTCTGGGTCACCCTGTAGGGCCACCCTCCCCTCTTCCCCATCCACCACTGCCCCCAGTTTTGAGTCATCCGCAAAGAGACTCATCTCACTCCTGATTCCTGTCCTTTATTTATTTATTAAATTCTCAGATTACAAATATCTTCAAGCAGAAACTACTCATTTACAAAGGTTCCACGTCAAAGGATGAGGGTCAACATACATACAGAGGTAGTAAAAGAATGCACAATAAACAACCAAAAGAACGAAAAGAAAAAATAAAGATACTTAGTTATAACGTACTTTGAGATAATATTCATATAACGGGCAGCTTGAGTAGGCAGCTGGCTGTGGTAACAATAAGAGACAGAGGGCACCATAGGCACTTAGTATTGCAGGTGTGCGACCAGGAGAGGAAGTTGGCAGGCTAATGGGTCACTGTCCGATGGTGGTGAAAAATGTCTTGTATCAGTGGAGATGTGAAGCAGGAAAGGAGTCACAAGGAAGACCCGGTGCCAGAGAGAATGAGATTGGGAAAGGGCGAGCTGTGAGACATGAGTGAGATGGGAGGTGTTCAGAGAGATCTCCATTCAGAGAAGCAATCACATTGAGTAGTAGAGGTGAGGTAAAGTTTGAGATTCCTTTTGAAGGGTCTAAGTGTAGTAGAGAAAAGTGCTTCTTTATTGAGGGAATTGAACCATTGAGTGGCTCTATAGATAAAGGACCGTTGACCCATGGAGGTACAACATCTGGGAACCTGAAAGGTTAGAGATTGGGCACCATGTGTTTGTTGAGTGCCACCGTAGGTAGTAAGGAGTGAGCTAACACCAGGTGGCATGAGACCAAGGAGAATGTTTGGTAAGTAAACAGGTCTGGTATTGTATTCTGCTGCATTGGGGTAGCAAGCTGGCCTGTGCATAGAGGTCACAGGTGTGAGTTTGTCAGGCTGCACCCATCAGTAGTCTACAGGCTTTGTTGAGAGCAACTGAGATCCTGTGGAGAGCACTTGTTGAGGCAGAGCCATAGATGGCAAGGCCGTAGTCAATGACAGAGGTGACAGAGCTGTAGATGGCTAGTTTAAGGGCATCCACAGGCATACAGTGCTTGTGTTTGTGTAATAGTCCAATCTGTATATTAGCGGTCTTGGCACCAGTGTCAATATGCAGAGTGTAGGAGAGGGTACTATCCAGGGTAATACCAAGATACTTGAACTCCTTGACATGTTCGAGTGGGTTTCCAGCATTGTTCTTGATGGTGAGGGGCAGAGAGTTGTGCCTGCTCTGTCGGTTACAGAAGGACATGGCTTTAGTCTTGCTGTGGTTCAGGACAAGTTTATGAGAACTGAGCCAGTCTTCAATGCCCTTTAAGTTGAGCTGCAGCTGGGAATCAAGGACTGTCATGTCATGGTGTCTGGAAAACAGGACTGCATCATCTGCATATAGTAAGTAATATTTTTGGTGGCAGGTACTGGGGAGATTGTTGATGAAAAGGAGAAGAGTAGAGGGCCCAGAATAGACCCCTGGGGGACTCTGGAGAGGACCGGTTTCTCATCCGAAGAGACCCCTGCATCCTTACACGTTGGATCTGATTATTAAGGTAGCTGGAGAACCATGGAAGGGCATCACTGGAGAGCCCAATGGAGGACAGCTGCTTGAGCAGTAGGTGGTGGTTAACTATGTCGAATGCCTTGGTAAGGTCTATAAATACTGCCCCTCCACAATTCCCTTTGCCAAAGCGTGGCATGGATTAAGGTTGTAAATTCTAGTAGTGCAGTGGTGGTGCTGTGCCCTTTTCTGAAGCCATGCTGCTCTGGGCACTGTACATTGTACTTATCCTGGAATTCATCTAGTTGGTCTGACACTATTCGCTCCAGCGCTTTAGAAAGCGAGGGGAGGAGTGAGATAGTTCTGTAACTGGTGTGCAGTGTCCTATCTCCGCTTTTGTGAACTGGTGTGACAGTGGCTTTCTTCCAGAGGGAGGGGAAATGGCCCAGTCTAAGTGAAAGATTGAAGATCTTTATAAGTGGTTCTAAGATTTCATCGAGGACTTGTGCCAGCAGTTTCAGGTCAAGGGAGTCACCAATGTACCCTAGTTTGCCGATGGCCTTTTGAATGTATTGTATTTTCTAGCTACTTGTGGTGGGACCTCCTTAAAAAAAAAACTTTGGAGTTGTATGTTCTAGTTGGGGGGTAACTTGGGAGGAGCTGGAGGGGAGGTTGTCAAAAAAATTTGGTGGAAAGACACTGTCCAGGTTTGTGAACACATTATTAAAAGTGCTGGTGATAGTACCTAGGTCGAGTGTAGGAGTGCCAGGAAGGTTAAGCATAGTGGGTGGTGCTTTAAGATCCTTGCCTGTGAGTTCTTTCATGTTGTTCCACAATTTGTTTCCCTGGCCCCAAGAGTTGGAGAGAGCCTCTTTGAAATAGCTGCATTTAGCATTCCATATTTTTCAAGTGCAATCATTTCTGGCTGCTTTGTATAATTGTATGTTTACTTGCATCGGAGTTGCACGAGCACAATGCCAGAGGTGGTCTCTGTGCTCAAGCAGAGTTAAAAGGTCAGTAGTAACCCAAGGGTTGGTCTGTCCTTTGACCTTCATCTTTTTCACTGGTGCATAGATGTCACAGGCATGGTTGAAACGTTTGATAAATAGGTCCAGAGCTTTGTTGGTGTCATTGAGGGAGTCAAGCACTGCCCAGTTCAGCCTGGTTAGATGGGGTTTTAACAACTGGAGGTGCCCTTGTTTGTTAACCCTGGCATAGATAAGCTAGTGGTCACTTATTGTATCTGGGAGTACAGAAACATTGGAGATGAATTCAGGGCGGTTAGATAGAATCCAGTCTAGAAGCATAAGGGAACCTGTCCTATAGTTACACCTAGTGGGGGCATTGACCAGTTGAGTGAGGTAATGCACCACGGCTGCATCCTTATAGGTAGTGGCCTCAACAGAGAGCCAGTTAATGTTAAAATCACCCATGATTATGGTTTCAGAATTATGTTGCTGGACCCTTAGATATTCCATGATGCTATGGAAGCCAGCAGCCTGGTCTCTTGTGGGTAGGTAAACTGAGATGACAGTGAGTTCCTTGTTATGTGCACCAAGGAGGATTTTGATTGTGAGGACCTGAGAGGAGTTGCTCAGGCTAGGGGATGGGATGATTTGACCCATTAGGGTATCCTTAAGATAGATTGCGGAACCCCCCCCATTTAGAAATCTTGTCTTGACTGAAAATGCAGTAGCCAGGGATAGAGACTGAGGTATCAGGGATTTTTGGGTTTAGCCATGTTTCCACAACTGAAAGGACATCAGGGTTGTGCTGTAGGATCCATGTTTGGAGGGAATCAAGTTTGTTGAGGATGCTGCAGGCATTGATGGATGCCATGGTGAGTGTCCCTGTCCTTCTGCTTAGTGCCACTGCTGGCTGCCCAGGTGGTCCTGGGTTGGGGTGAACATTTTCTGAGAGCAGAAGCAGCATAAGGAGAATTTGTAGGAGAAAGGATTTCAGCATCTTGTAGATACCTGGTGGTTAAGTCATAAGCCCAAAAAAATTATCAACAGCTGAGGTACAGAGTCACAAAATGTGTTAAAATTCCTGAAGGTGATGAACTGTGCCTGCACATATGCAGGATGTGAAATCATATGTCAGAGACGTAGGTGTTGAACAGGAGGGCCCAAGGACTGATCCTTGTGGGACCCCACTAATGAACCTCCTTGGTGATGAGACTATCCCGCCAACTATGACTCTCTGGGTCTGGTCCTGGAGCCAATTGCCTATCCATCTGATCATCTATTTCCCTATGCCCATTTCTCCCAGCTTATCTAACAGGCCCACATGAGGAACAGAGTCAAATGCCTTGCTGAAGTCTAGAAAGAGGACTTCCACTGGTCTATCCAGGTCCAAGGCACTCATCACCCAGTCATAGAACTCCACAAGGTTTGTCTGACTCAATTTCCCCAGGATGAATCCATGCTGTCTATCATCCAGGCACCCTGACTTTTTCTGGTCTCCCCCTAGCCTCTCCTTGACAATGTCCTTCATCACTTTGCCCACCACCAATGGCAGGCTGACAGGCCAGTAGTTCCCTGCCACCTCCCTTGATTCCCCCCTTGTGGATAGGCACTATATGCGTCACCTTCCAGTCCTAGAGCACCCACCCTGTCCTCAGAGAGATGATGAAAAGCTCCACCAGGGGTTTCACCAGGACATCCTCAAGTTCCTTTAGCACTTTGGGATGTAATTTATCAAGCCCCAGTTCTTTCTCTGTCTTAAAGGAGCTGAGGGCTTCCCTCACTCTCTCTGCTGCGATTTCCACTTCTGCTACCTCTTCTCCCTGCTTAGCCCTCCCCCTCCTGCCAGTGATGCCTCCCCCTCTCCCCAGACCCACCGATTGGTAAGGGTCCCCCTCCTCAGTATCCCTATCTCCTCCCATGTATGATGCAGCACCCCCATTTTCCTTTGTGAAAACTGAGGTGAAGTACTCATTTAGTACCTCAGCCTGCTCCCCTGGGTCTTGTGCCCATCTCTCCCCTAATTTAATCCTGCTAATCTGCCCCTTCACCCTTGGTTTTTCCCCAATGTATCTAAAGAACCCCTTATTCCCTCTCCTAATTTCCCTGGCCAGTTTCTGCTCCTTCCTTGCCTTAGCCGCCCTCACCACCCTAGTGGTCCATCTATCCATCAGCTCATACTCCCCTCGATCCTTTCACTCCTTGAGCACTTGAATTGCCTATAGGCTGCCTTCTTTCCCCGCACCACCTCCTGGACCTCCCTGGTCCACCAGCAGGGTTTTCGGGCCCTACCACATTTTTGTCTTACTCTTGCACAGGCGCAGGTAACATCCTGCACCCCTCTCCTGATGATTTCCCACCTACTGTCAGCATCCATGTCTGACCCAATCCCATCCAAATGCTCCTTAAGGATCCTTCCCATTTCCTTAAAATCAGTCCCCCTGAAGTCCGTTATCTCCGTCTTTGTGCAGCCTTCTAGCCCTCCTAGGTCCAGGCAGAACCAGACCATGGCATGGTCACACCCCGCCAATGGGTCCCTTACCTCCAGGCCCCCAATCTGGTCACTGTCTTCCAGGACCACATCCAGTGCCTGCACCTCTGTGGTTGGTTCCCCCAGCTGCTGAGTTAGGAATGCATCTTGAAAGACATCCAACAACCTCTGTTCCCTGGTCACAGAGGATGTCATAGTCTCCCAGTCTGTGTCTGGCATGTTTAAGTCCCCCAACACCAACACCACCACCACCATTCCTCTGCCCAGTCTGCAGTGTCTCCCAACATCTGCCACCAGATTCTCCTTCAGCTCCTCCGCGAGGGCAGGGGTTGTATACACCACTCCTATTTTTGCTCTCTTCCCCTCCTTGTTGTCAAGGTGACCCAAATTGCCTCCACGGTTCCCTCTGCCTCCTCTACTCCCCCTATGACAATGCAATTTTTGACTATCATTGCTACCCCTCCTCCCCTTCCCTCACCCCTGTCCTTCCTGAATATAGTGTTACCCTCTAGGTTCAGATCCCAGTCATGTCCTGCAGTGGTCCAGGTCTCAGTGACCGCAGTCACATCCAGTGCTCCCTCAGTTATCATCGCCTGGAGCTCAAGCATTTGATTGCCCAAGCTCCTGGCATTTAGCAGGACTACCTTCCACCCTTTCCCTATACTTCTTTTCCCCCTGCTCGTGTTCCCATGAGGATTCTGTTTTACCAGTCGGCATTTTCCCACAATCCTCCAGCTCCCCAGTGGGCTGGAGACAGAGTCCCTCCTTTATCGGCACCCCCTTGACCCCCTTAACATGAAGGGTGGCTAACGGTGATTACTGTGGCTTATGAAGAGGAGTACTACATATTGTTGTCTCGAGCACAGTTACTACAGTATTAGTGTTAGAACATGTAGGGATGCTAGCAATGATTACACTGGCCTGTGAAGAGGAATACTACATATTGTAGTGTCCATTACAGACACTATAGTATGAGTGATGAAATATGTAGAGAGGCTAACAATGATTACAGGTGCCTGAGAAGAAGAATACTACATTTTGTAGTCTCTATGACAGACACTTCAGTATTAGTGGTGGAATATGTAGGGAGGCTAACAGTGATTATAGGGGACTGTGAAGAGGAATATCAGATGCTGTAGTCTCGAACACAGACACAATAGTATTAGTGGTGGAGCATATAGGGAGGCTAACAGTGATTACAGGGGCATGTGAAGAGGAATACTATGTACTGTAGCCTGCATCACAGACACTACAATATTAGTGATGGATCAAGTGGGAAGGCCAACCATGATTACAGGGCATCTGGACAGGAACACTTCATACTGTAGTGTTCACCACAGATACTACAGTATTTGTAGTGGAGCATTAAGCAAGGCTAACAGTGATTAGAGAGGCATGAGAAGAGGAATACTACGTACTGTAGTCTCCATCCCAGGCACTAAAGTATTAGTGGTGAAGGATGTAAGAAGCTAACAGTGATCACAGGGGCATGTGATGAGGAACTCTACATACTGTAGTCTCTGTCACAGATACTAGAGTATTAGTGGTGGAACATGTAGGGAGCAAACAGTGATTTGGTATACTACCCCAACTGAAAAAATTCGGTAGTGACTGACACCACAGTGAATAAAGCCCCACATCACTGTAGTCCCATCACTGGAACCTGGCTCTGTCTTTCTGGGGTCTTAAAGCTCCTCTGAACAATTGGCTTTGACTTGGAGTACAGATTCTATAGAGGGAGTGTGCAAGGGTGTGCATTTCCTTCATCTGGGGTTCAGTGGGTGAAGACCTCCAATGAAAATATTTCACCATATGTGAAACTGCATACCGACTGCAAAATGCGGTCAACATGCTGTCTTCACTGTCTGATCATTCAACAAACATAGAACATAGAATATGATGGCAGATAAGGACCGCTTGGCCCACCTAGTCTGCCCATTTCCCTACCTGAGTGATAAGCTGCAGCTTCTAGTTAATCAACAGCTTACTTCCTCCTGCCCCCCACTAGAATTGCCTTATGCCTGCCCCATGCATTCTTAAATTCTCCCACTGCTTCTGACTCCACAACCTCCTCAGGGAGGCTGTTCCATGCATCCACAACTCTCTCTGTGAAAAAATACTTTCTAACATTACCTCGGAGCTGTCCCCCCTCTATCTTCAAATTGTGCCCCCTTGTTCTTGCACATCTCTTCTTCTGAAAGATACTACCCTCTTATATACCTTGTTAATTCCCATGAGATACTTAAAAGTTTCTATCATGTCCCCCCCTCTCCCTCCTTTCCTCAAGCTGCTTTAGTCTCTCCATGTATGTCTTCTGGTGCAGACCTTGCACCATTTTGGTTGCCCTCCTCTGAACAGCCTCCACTCTGTCTATGTCTTTGCGGAGATTGGGTCACACAGTACTCCAGATGGGGTCTCACTAACTGTCTGTAGAGAGGGATAACGACTTCTGTTTTCTACTGTTGAAGCCTCTCCCTGTGCATCCCAGTATCCCCCCAGCCCTCCTTACTGCCTTCTCACATTGTTTGCCCACCTTTAGGTCATCTGATATTATTCCTCCTAGGTCTCTTTCGATTTGTGTTGTTGTTATTAACTCACCACCCATTGTGTACTCTTCCCCTGGGTTTTTGTTTCCCAGATGCATTACCTTGCACTTCTTTGCATTGAATCTGAGCTGCCATGTATTTGACCATTCCTCCAGCCTTGCCAAGAACCCTTTTCATTCTTTCCACCCCATCTTGTGTATCAACCCTGTTGCAGATCTTTGTGTCATCTGCAAAGAGTCATACCTTTCCTTCCAGTTGCTCTCCAATGTCACTTATAAAGATATTAAAGAGGACCGGTCCCAGTATCGAACCCTGCAGCACCCCGCTAGTTACCCTCCTTTCTTCACTATGGACTCCGTTAACTAGATTAAGATAACAAGATTTTTATTGATCTCCAGTCCTTGATCCCAGTTACTACAGTGGCATGTGAGGAGGAATATTACATACTGTACTCTCCATCACAGACACTACACTGTTAGTGGTAAAATATGTAGGGAGGCAAACAATGATTACAGGGTCATGTGGAGAGTATCACTTCATATGCAGTCTTAAACACAGGCACTACGTTATTACTGATGGAACACATAGGGAGGCTAATAGTTATTACAGAGGCATGTGAAAAGGAATGCTACATACTGTAGTCTCCATCACAGGCAGTACAGTATTAGTAATTTAGCAAGTAGAATGGCTAATATTGGTTACAGGGACATCTGGAGAGCAATACTTCTTACTGTGGTCTTCATAACATACACTACATTATTAGTTGTGGAGAATTTAGGGTAGCTAAAAGTGATTACTGGGGCATGAGAAGAGGAACACTGCATTCTATAGTCTCCCTCACAGGCACAATCGTATTAGTGCTGATGCATGTAGGGATGCTTACTGCGATTACAGGAACATGTGAAGAGGAGTGCTACATACTGTAGTCTCCATCATAGGAATTACAGTATTAGTCATTTTACATGTACGGAGGATAACAGTGATTACGGGGTCATGTGACGAGGGATACTGCATACTGTAATTTCCATCACAGATGCAACAGTATTTCTGGTGGGACTTGTAGGAAGGCAAACCATAATTACAGATGAATGTGAATAGGAAGGCTATATACTGTAGTCTCCATCAGACAAATTACACATTTTATAGTGGAACATGTAGGGAGGCTAAAATTCATTACAGGTGCAGGTGAAGAGGAATACTACATATTGTAGTCTCCATCACATGCACTACAGTATTAGTAGTGGAACATTTAGAGTAGTTAGCAGTGATTAATTGGGCATCTGAAGAGGAATACTTCATACTGTTGTCTAGAGTACAGGCACTACAGTATTAGTCGTAGAACATGTATGAATGCTAGCAATGATTACATTGTCCTGTGAGGAGGAATACTACATAATGTAGTGTCCATCACAGACACTATAGCAATAGTGGTGAAATATGAAGGGAGGTTAACAGTGATTACAGGTGCCTGTGAAGAGGAATACTACATACTGTGGTCTCCATAACAGACACTGCTGTATTACTAGATGACATGCAAGGAAGCTAACAGTGATTTCAGGGGCATGAGAATAGGAATACTACATATTGTAGTCTCCAACGCATTCATTACTGTATTAGTGGTGGAACATGTTGTGAGCCTAACAGTGATTACAGGGTCATGTGGAGAGGAACACTTCATACTGTAGTCTCCATCACAGGCACTACAGTGTTAGTGTTGGAACATGTATAGAGGCTACCATTGACTGAAGGGGCTTGTGAAGAGGAACACTTCATACTGTAGTTTCCATTATATACACTACAGTATTAGTGGTGGAGCATGTAGGGAGGCTAACAGTGATTACAGGGGCATGAGTATAGGAATACTATATACTGTATTCTCCATCAAAGTCACTACAGTATTAGTGGTGGAACATGTAGGGAGGCTACCAGTGACTGAAGGGGCATATGGAGAGGAACACTTCATACTGTAGTCTCCATCACATACATTATAGTAATAGTGGCGGAGTATTTAGGGAGGCTAACAGTGATTTCAGTCGCATGTGATGAGAAATACTACATATTGTAATCTCCATCACAGGCACTACAGTATTAGTGGTGGAACATATAGGGAGGCTTACAGTTATTATAGGGGCATGTGGAAAGGGATGCTACATTCTGTGCTGTCCATCACAGATACCACAACATTAGTGGTGGAACATGTAAGTAGGGTAATACTGATTACAGGGTATGTGAAGAAGAATACTGCATAATGTAGTCTCTGTCACAGATACAACAGTATTACTACTGGATCTTGTAGGCTAAGAGTAATTACAGTGGCATGTGAATATTAAGGCTACATTCTGTAGTCTCCATCTGAGACATTACCATATTAATGGTGAAACATGTAGCGAGGCCAACAGTGATTAGCCTAATGGTGCATTTGAAGAGCAATGATACATAATGTAGCCTCTATCACATGCACTACAGTATTAGTGGTGGGATATTTAGGTAGGCTAACAGTGATTACTGGGGCATGTGAAGAGGGATACTACGTACTGTAATCTACATCACAGACACTAAAATATTAGTGATGGATTAAGTAGGAAGGCTAACTGGTTATTACAGGACATCTGGACAGGAATACATATTTCTGAAGTCTTCATCACAGATACTACAGTATTTACTGTAGGTAGGCTAACAGGGATTACAGGGTCATGTGAAGTGAAATACTATATTCTGTAGTTTACATCACAGACACTATGGTATTAAAGTGGAGCATACAGGGAGGCTAACAGTGATTACAGGGGTATGAGAAGAGGAATACTATATATTGTAATCTCCATCCCTATCACTACAGTATTAGATGTGCAACATGTAGGTAGGCTAACAATGATTACATGGGCATGTGAATCGTAATGCTACATACTGAAGTCTCCATCACAGCTACTACAGCTACTACAGTATTAGTGGTGGAACAGGTAGGGAGGCTAACAGTGATTACAGGGTCATGAGAAGAAGAAGAATACTGCATACTGTAGTCTCCATCCCAGACACTACAGTATTAGTTAAGGAACATATAGCATAGCTAATAGTGATTTCAGTGGCATGTGAAAAGGACTGCTACATACTGTATTCTTCATCGTAGATACTAGAGAATTAGTAGTGGAACATGTTGGAAGGCAAATAATGATTTGGTATACTACCCTAATTGAAAAACTTAGATAGCGACAGACACTGCAGTGAATACAGCCCCACATCACTGTAGTGTCATCACTGGAACCCAGCACTGTCTTTCCGGGGTCTTGCAGCTCCTCCCCACAATCAACTCCAACTTGGAGCTGAGATTCTACAGTGGGAAGTGATCAACCAGCCTCATGTGGGTTTCAGTGGGTGAAGCCCCCAAAGAAATAATATCCCCATACGTGGAACCCCATTCCAACTCCAAAATACGGTCAATATGCTGTTTTTGCTGTCTGGTCATTCGAAAAGATTTAAATTGATCACCAGTCATAGAACCCAATAATTACAGGGGCATGCAAGGAGGTATATTACATACTGTAGTCTCCATCACAGACACTACACTGGTAGTAGTGTAACATGTTGGGATGCTAACCGTGATTACAGAGGCATGTGGAAAGGGACACATACTGCAGTCTCCCTAACTGCCACTACACTATTAGAAGTGGAGCGGGTTGGTATGCTAACAGTGATTACAGGGGCATGAGAAGAGGAATACTACATTTTGTAGTCCCCATCACATGCATT
The DNA here is from genome assembly GCA_016271365.2 of Neoceratodus forsteri. Lineage (NCBI taxonomy): Eukaryota > Metazoa > Chordata > Ceratodontiformes > Ceratodontidae > Neoceratodus > Neoceratodus forsteri. The sequence continues at coordinate 67,328,824 of CM057455.1, forward strand.
ACAGTATTAGTGTTGGAACATGTAGGAAGGCTAACAGTGGTTAGAGGGGCATGTGGAGAGAAAACAGAGAAACACAGAAACATAGAATCTGGTGGCAGATAACAACCACTTGGCCCACTTAGTCTGCCCATTTCCCTACCTAATGTATAAGCAGCAGATCCCAGTTAACCAACAGCCTACTTCCTTCTACGCCTCACTAGAATTGCCTTGTGTCTGTCCCATGCATTCTTGAATTCCCCCACTGTTTTTGACACTATGATCTTCTCAGGAAGGCTGTTCCATGCATCTACAACCCTCTCTGTGAATAAATATTTCCTTACATTACCTCTGAGTTGCCCCCCCATCTTCAAATTGTGTCCCCTTGTATTTGTGCATCTCTTTTTCTGAAAGAAGCTACCCTCTTGGACTTTGTTGATTCTCTTCAGGTATTTGAAATTTCTATCATGCCCCCCTTTCCTCAAGGCTATTCAACTTAAGCCCCTTTAGTCTTTCTTCTGGTGAAGACTCTGCACCATTTTGGTTGCCCTCCTCTGGACAGCCTCCACCCTGTCTATGTCTCTGTGGAGATGGGGTCTCCAGAACTGTACTCAGTACTCCAGATGTGGTCTTACTAACTCTCTGTACAGAGGGCCAACAACTTCCTGCTTTCAACTGGTGTTGCCTCTCCCTATGCATCCCAGTATCTCCCAAGCTCTCCTTACTGCCAGGTTAGAAGGCTGTGTATTTGATCCAGACATTGCCCGGGGGGGGGGGGGTGGAAACTGTTTATTGTTTTTCTCTGTGTGCCTTAAAAGGCCAGACCAGGCTGTGTCAGGAAGTGCTTATATCACTGCTGCTACTTATCAGCCAATAGCTTATGGAAGAGTCTTACAGGCCTGATAAGATTATTATAAGCAAGTGGTTTATAGCAGATTCATCAGAAAAGCTAATACTCTTCAGGTGGAAGCTAACTCTGGCTGAAAGCTGAAATACTGAACTTAGAATCTGCAAGAAAGGCAGTCTTGCTCAAAGCAGGGAGGTGTACCTTAGTTTACATATTACAATTGTTATTATTCTTTTCATTGAAGAGACTTGCAATACTGCTTTGGAGTTTGGGAGTTGAAACCCAAGGGGATTGAAATACTGTTTACTGTGTCTGTCCTTGTGCACAGCTGACTTGTTTGGGGTTGATTGCTTT